>CM040181.1:38387992-39685492 GCA_022606695.1 Vaccinium macrocarpon | reverse complement strand
CAATTCGGTAGGTAGCACAAGTTGACATAGTTTATTATTAGTAGCTCCCAACTAAGACGAAAATTTATTGGACTTATTTTTTTCAAGTAACACAATTTGGCAAGTTAATTTCATTAGGAAAGAGCAGTTTAAAGCATCAAAATTTAATTATTGTGTTTCTTCTTCTTCTTCTTTTTTTCATTCAGTGGTCTCTTGTTCATTACCCAAAGGAAAAATAAAATTGGGCACGTTTTCCAAAGTTGAGTGCTGTAATTTCAATTATACACACATACCCAAGAAGAGGGAAAAAAAAGAAGAAAGTCTTTGTATTTTCCCTTTTTTCTGTTAAGAAAA
This sequence comes from Vaccinium macrocarpon, assembly GCA_022606695.1. NCBI lineage: Eukaryota > Viridiplantae > Streptophyta > Magnoliopsida > Ericales > Ericaceae > Vaccinium > Vaccinium macrocarpon. Next base: position 39,685,159 of record CM040181.1, on the reverse strand, counting down.
CCAGGAGTCTCTTATATGAAAAATAAATACATTCACCTACTTTCATTTGCACAGCATTCCCAAAATAAAAAAATAAATACATTTCACCTATTGCCATTTGCAAGACACATATACACAGCAATTTACCCCAAAAAAAGACACGTACAGCAGTTCCAAAAAACTGGAGAATCAGTGAAAACACGTATACAGCAGATTATTTGCTATCTTCGTCTTCCTCACGCACGCCCTCTTTCTCTCTCTTCGTCTTTCCAGAGAAACCCAAAATCCAACCCTAAAATTAGTGTCAAATCCGCTGCAAATTATCCTAAAATTCCCTCTTCTTCAGCAATACTCTCGTCTTCCTCCATCTTCCTCGCAGGAGGCCACGCCATCCATCGCCTGAGCTCTGCCAATTGAAGTCGATTCGGGCAGGGCGAAGTGCAAAATGGACGATTCGTTCATCTAAGCATCAGAGCCGTATCCGGATTGAAAGTGCCGCACCCGACACAAATCCCGCACCCGCACCCGTGTCGGATTGTGTCGACACGGGTACTCCATCAGAAACAGGCGAGTCCGAGTAACACAGTTGTCCACATAGCTACACAGAAATGATGGACTTAACAAGTTGAAAAAGGAGTTCCAATCCTCAACTTTAGCAGAAGTTAACAAGGAAATACATAAGACATTACATTTAGTGAAATCAAAACGGGTAATCAAAATAGGAAATAAGTGGGGACCAGAACATAGTTTTATAATGATCGTTATTCTTGAAGATCCTTTACTCTTGCAGGCTAATAATGAGACCGAATTAATCACTACGACCATTAAATATTAATCTTCATGTCCAATAAAGGAGACAGGAAACAACAATTATTGCACGAATCATGAAACAAAATACCCCAGAACCAGTTCATCACTCAATAAATCCAAATGTATAAGACAATCTTCTCAAAATGCCCTTCACTAAGTCAAAAATTGTCGCCTCTACCATATTCATGGCCACGCAGTAAAATTCTCACCTCTAATTTTACATACATTCAACTAAAGTTGTATCTGAAACGTTTTGTGTCACGTTTTTGCTTATCCAATCATCTTTAGATCCCAAGGCTTGCTATCTATATGAGGTTTTGAATACCAGTAGGTAGGCCAGTCGTTTGTCCATCTCAAACAGAGCTTTTAACAAGTTGGAAAAGAGATGTAGCTAAGACGTAAGAACTCGAAATCGATTACAAACATGACACTAAATTTAGTATCTCCAATCGGGGCTACAGGGGAGGAGATGGCTCATACCATTCTCTAAAATCAATGGCAAACATCAATAACATCACTTCAAAGGAACCTCATGCCCTAGCATTTACCAAACCAGTGTAACCCATAAGAAGCGAGAGGAGAATATAGTCTGCCCTAAAGTGGAGGAAATTAGGGGTTTTAGAAATTAGGGCTTATTTAAGAAAACTGAATAAATCAGATAAAATATACATGCATCTTGATCGATCGCGCGCGCGCGCGAGAGAGAGAAAGAGAGAGAGGGTTTCAGGGACAGTGAAGAACATACTCCGTGGAGGCAGATGATGGTGGCGCTTGATGGTGCTAGCGGCCGGTGAAAGTCGAATCGATCGCAGAGTGGTGAGCCCCGTTGGTGCTGGTGTCGGATGGAAGACCCAGAGTACAGTGGTGATGGGCTGGAAGAACGATGGTGTTTCAGTGCTTTGGTTTGCCTCTGTGCTAGAGAACCCGGAGCTAATCGACGTTAGCTTAGAGCATCTCCACTCCTACTCTAAATGTTTCACCAAATTCAAATTTGAGTAAAAATTACCAAAAATTTCACTCCACCCCTTCACCAAATCCTTCACCAAATTTATTCTGTATTCATAATTAAGGAATAAGTCAAAATAAGCAGATTATTTTGACTTATTCTGTATTTTTGAAAAAATTTAAGAGTTTCGGTCAAACTTTTTTACTTTTCCGATTCCTTTCGTCGAGGCAGATCAATAGGTCGCAAAAGTTTGACGCAAAACTAAAAATACAAAAAAAAAATGAATAAGGGCAAAAAAAAGAACAGTAAAAAGTTATTTTACCACTTAGGCCAAACCTAGCCTAAGTGCTTTTCAACTGCCTCGGTTTTACAAAAGCGAGATGAAAGTGCTCTTTAACCATCTCGGTTTTTTTGTAAACGAGATAAAAATATACATATGCTCTCGGTCAAATAGAGAAACCGAGATAAAAGAGTCCCTCCTCGTTTTTTAATCTCGCTTTTGCAAAATCGTGATTTTTTAAGCGTGACCTTTTACCATTATTGTAGTAGCAAGGCTTAATAACCAAACTAAATATTTTTATTTTTTTATTACTGATTTTAGAGTTACTTGATGATTTAATGGTAGCAATTCATATATATCTTTTTATGACCAAATAAATACTCCTAAAATTACTTTTATTCAACATTCATAGAATGACACATCCCAATTTAATATGTATCATGCCTCTTGGAGGCACCATATGTATCATATCACTTCCTAATAGTCAAATTCATTATAATAAACACATTCCAATTTAAATGGGTGTGATAACCATTCAGTAAAGGCACAATTTATGTGAAAAAGTGTGCAGTCTTTCACATTAACCTCTCTCAACATCTTTTCATAAAACCCCCCAACCAAAAATCATTTATTATTTTGAAAATCTCCAACATATGATCAGGAATTTCATTTACGCCGAACCTATGTATTTTGGCCTAAAAGTCAACTGTCTTATTTTTTGTCTTTATTTTATTTTTTTCGCATTTTTTAATTTTGCATCAATTTTTTGTGTATTATTGGTTTGTCTTACCGAGAGGAATCAAAAAAGTAAAAAACTCTGATCGAAGCTTAAATTTTTATGAATATATACAAAAATAAGTCAAAAGGACAACTTTTTTACACTTTTTTCGATCTTATTCAAGAACTTGAGAGTTCTAATCATAATCTTTCACCTTTATGAATTGCTCTAATCAAGACGAACTAATAATACACAACAAAATCGATGAAAAAAATCAAATAAAAAAAAAGTCAGCCTTACTTTTTGAGCCAAAACACCATGACTTCGTTCTTTTATGGTCTTTATTCTTCATCATTGGACATGTCAATCACACAAACCAAAACGTAAGATATCCATAAAATCACCATAGAGAAAAAGGTGCGGAACAATGTACTCATTTTTGTGAGGACTTACCAATTTCACGACCCCTGTACAAATTGTGTTTGGGGGGTATGCAAGGACTATTTGTTCCAACCCCTAACTTAAGTCAGGAATTGGATTAAGTCAGTTTATAAGTTGAGATATTGTGAAAAAATGACCTATCTCGTAAAGAGCAATAAGTCAAATTTGAGTTTAAGTCATTTTTGTTTAAATTCACACACTAAGATTGTCCTAATACATACAAAACATTTAACTGAATAAAAATAAGCGAACCACAATAATTCTAAGCAATTGTAGAGAGTTGCGTGATATCATTTGAAGAATAATAGAGGAACACTATAGAAGTACAATTTCTGTGCATAACACGGATTCTCTACTAGTTAAAGAAACCTTTTCAAAAAAAAAAAAGGGCCAAAAAAGAAAGAGAAAAACTATCCATGGCAACAAAAAAACATAGGAGTACTAGTTTTATACTTTATACTAGCAACCACAAGTAGCAGTAAGAACCCTCATCCCTCCCATTTTCAATGCATCATTCACAGGCGTATCTAGGGATGGCAAAATGTGTCGCCCCACCCCGATCGGTAAGGGGTTTTTTTTATCAAATTTTTGGGTACCTGAGGGGGGGGTGGGGATTAGAAAAACCCAGTCGGATCAGGTTTATATTACCCTGCCCCGAACCCGCCCTTAAAATATATTTATATGTAAAATTATACTTTTACCCTAGTCTAATAATCATTATACTAAACATATTATATTTTTATCCTAACTTTATTATCAATCTACTAAAAAAAACTTTCATTCTTACCTTAATATTTTAACTATTACACTAAAATATCACTTTATTTATAAGTATTTACTTTTATTTTTGTGGAGGGTCGGATCCACGCGGCTCGGCGGATTGGATGTATGTAAAGGATGAATGGAAATGAATAGAGTCGCCACCCGGGATTTATTTAGAAAATAATTTTGGTACCCGAGAAACCGTTTGAAAAGAATGACTCGTGTGCCGTTTTGGAAAAGGATTGGTCTGCGAAAAGATTTTTTTGGATTCGGAAGCCAAGTTACGATCGGGGAAGGTTTTGTTAAAAAGCACCCCGCTCGCCCGGACAATTTCCGGTATCTACTAAATATTTGTGGGATTTTTTAGAAAAATATTTTATTGCAAAAACTTTAACAAAAATACAAAATATAAACAATAAAAAGAAAAGAAAACAAACAAATAATTCATAAAACCATAACGGGAATAAAATGAAATACGTAAACTTGACAGTAAATAAACAGAACCTGAGGGGGAACGACGTAATATCCACGGCTTAAACCAGAAAATCCGAAAACAGAACACAATTCTGTTTGAAACAAGGGAAGAACTTATCCCTCAAAAAGTTGGCCGCCTGGCCTTTCTATGTTGGCCGCTCGGCCAAGTATGTTGGCCGCCTGGCCAACATTCCTCTATTTTTTGGAAAATTTCTTAGACTGGAAAAGCGCCTCGAAGACCTTTCTTTTGGAGGAAAACCGGTTCCTTTGAGTTCAAAATAAGCTTGAGAAGTAGATTTTGAGAAAGTTGTACCCCGGGTAAGGTCGTATTGTGCGATAACGGAGGATACCGCCCGATACGGCGCCGAAAGGGGAAAGTTTTGCTTGGAATAAGGTTATCCAAACCCGGGAATGATTACGGGAATCATCCCGAGCTCGGAATAACTCCCCTCAGAATATTGGATAATCAATTAAATGAACGGCGTTGTACCTTTTCGGAACGAACGATCGAGCTATGAAAGTTTTTGATTTCTTTGTTTTGGGAGGAAACACTTCAGGTGAGGTATTTTGGTTGACTATTGGGTGAATGATAGAGTAGAGTAAGCGAAAAGGGGTGAGCAGAGCAATGGAGTAATGGATTTTTGATCTGGCGTTCTCTCCCTCGGTTCTTCTCTTTGTGTGTCCGGTGTCGGAGGAGCGGAGGCCGGAGGAGGTTTATATAGTCGTGGAGGGGGAATGTAAATGATGGAGAAAATCTCCGAAAGATTTTCGCGAAGATGATATTCCCTGCGTCGGGGAATATATTCACCTGCGAAGAATCTCTGCAGAAATAAGCTGTCCAATTTGACAACCAAGATTGGCCGCCCGACCAATCATGTCAGCCGCCCGGCCAACATGAGGAACAGTGGACCGCTCGGCTGCCAAACTGAACCACTCGGCTAAACTGGTTATCTTATTGATTTCTTGTGAGCTTTGATCGATTGTTCCGAGGTAACAATGCTCGTTCCTTTTCGTCATAGGAGATGCCCTTGGACTAAAATTGGGGTGCCTACAATTTTGCTTTTAGATTAATTTTTTTTTAAAATTCCTTACAAAGCGGGGCTACGACGGGGTACTCAAGAAATACCCGGTCAGGGTCCGATCGGGTTCATGTGATAATTTTTGGGGCGGGATCAGGTATGTACACAACGCACCCCGTCCCATTGCCATTTCTACGCGTATGGCACACTATGAAGCAGGGTAGTTCAAAAACCTCGTTGTACTCGTACCGGATACTTTTTTTCTTTTTTTTTTTGATCCATCTCGTACCGGATACTTGACATGGTACTTTTATAACTCAACAAACATAGCCGGATTTTTTAATTTTTTTTAAACTGAGGCTGAATTTGATTTCAAGAGATATTTTCAAACTCACCCCATTTACCAAACAGGCTTAAAAACGAAGTGGTGATTAGTTCCATTTGATAACCACTAATTAGTAATTTTGTTGGCCTTGACTGAATACTTGCTGAATACTATTTTATGAGGGATGAGTAGGAGCAGTGTCAACATAGGTGGCAGGTAAGGGATAGCAACTCTGCAATTATCAATAGATCCTTTTCTTTATACGAGATCTAGCTTCGTTACAACAAAATGGGCTTCCTTCCTTCCCCGCGTTTCCCAAAAAAAAAAAAAAAAACCCCGGGTAACAATTACACTTTTTGTCCAGCCGGAGAACCGGAAAGGCGCGGTCCCAATATTAGGAGTATTACTTTCAAGACGTGTGAATTTTTCCCTGGGGCGCCCAAAACCAGAGAAAAGCTACTTCTCTCTGGATCTCCACAATCCTCTGGTCTCCTTTCCTCTCTCTCTCTCTCTCGCTCGCTCGTTTTGGCTTGGATCTAAATACGCTCATTTCGTTTTGGGCAGAGAACTCGTGGATCGACATCTCTCTCTCTCTCTCTCTCGATTTGGCTTGGATCCAAAAATGCTGATTTCGTTTTCGGCATAGAACTCCAGGATCGACTGGGACTGATTTTATTTTAAGCTAAAGTAGTGTTAGGGTTAGGGGTATCGTGAAAAGCCAGTGGTAGTAAACCCAATTCGGAGCAAGTTGAGACCTTGTAACTGTAATCTTCTTTTCTCGAGTAGCCTTTTTTCAGACTATTTGTTCGGGTGAAAATCTCATTTATATTCAAGTGTTTTCTCTGATTGAAGAGTTACTAATTTTACGGAAAATTTTCTTCCTTGCATGTTGTGTCTTTTTTTCTTTTCGGCAGCATGTTGTGGGTATCAAGGAATAAATTGATGGATCTTAACTACAATAATTCGTGATGCTTATACATGATACAATAATGATAATGATGGATAAAATGTGAATTGACAGGTTAAGTCAAGGAGACCGGAACTGTGACTCATATAATCTAGCATGATATACCTTGTTTAATCATCCATGGAAGTTGTACCGAAGTCTCTCTCTTTTTTTTTGTTCTGTTTTGTTTTTGTAGGGCCAACTGCATGGTGGCTGGTGAGGAAGTGGTTGGTGCTTCAGCTTAATTGCCTGGGGTGCCCACTGAAGGTAAGGGATATTCATGGATTAAGTTTCCTTGATTTTGCTTTCATTTTACCTTGTTTTAGCCCACAAACCTAACTATGCATGTAGTATCTTTTAAGATGTTCTATCAGCATTTTGTCAACTAAGATAGGAAAATGAGACAGAGGGCGACAACTACGCCAACAAAAGTGCTTCATGCCTGTATGTAATTCGTCCATTTGGTTCTTCTCCTGTTGCCTTTAGATATGGGATTTCATGGTTGAACATTGGCTTGTCGAATTGGAAGCATCTGCTCATGATAAACTAGAGTGGTGATGGCTTGCTGCGTTTACTAGCCTCAAATTAATTACTCCCTCCGTTCCAAATTTCTCGTCCCTTGTACCATCTTGGGATGTTCCAAATTGTTAGTCCTCTTTGAAAAGTCAAAACAAAATGTTTTCTATCTTCCAAAATAATCCCTTTACCAATAACAATGATTTCATTCAAAAGTTGAAATACAAGGTCAACTCTTTAAGTGTGAATGCATTTATTATGTGTCTTTTAAGTTGGAATTCCCATAAAGGACCAGCAACCTGGAACGGAGGGAGTAGTTTGGAGAAATAAGTGCACGGTGTATCTGTTAAATGTTCTGATTGTCTTGTGATGTGAATTGGTAAACAATTTCTTACTACATGCCGATCTGCTTTTTAGTGTTAGCTTGAGTCAGGACCGGATGTCCGTGGTAATTTTTCCCGACTGCTAATTTGGCTACTTCACTCACTGCAAATGCACAATGTTTCAGGGCATGAATGGAGCAGTACGAAATGAGACACTGCTGCAACTTGTAGTTCCTATTATGTTTGTACAGGTACCACCATTTACCTTCATTGTCTGATGTTATTTGCAACCGACCACAGTTTTATCTATTGGATATTTTGAATTGTGACCTCTAACCCAAGCATCAGCATTTTTTGGGGTTTGAACATGCTATTTCTAATCTTGTAGTTTTAGAGCCAAGGTTTTACTTTAGATTTATATAATCTTTTCTTGACATTTGAAATTAACTTTGTAATAATGGTTTTGTACTTTTCTGCATCTATGTTCAAGTCATAAATTGTCATGATTTTGTTGCTTATTGTCGGTGATTTTGTTCCAATGAACATTATCAATAAGTGATAAAAACCACATTTGAAGTAAACCTTTTCGTTTCTTTATATGAACACAAATGCTCCATCTGTATTGTATTGAAAGCTTGAAAAACAAAGCAGTTGCATGAACAAAATTGCTACTTTGGACATGAAAACTCAATCTGGATATAGAAGGAAAGCTGCAACTAGGAATGGCAACAGGGCAGGGTTTTAGTGTACCCCGACCTGGAAATCAAGACAAGGCCCTGACCCCACCCCGAACGGGTAATTCCTGGGTGCCCCCGTTCTCGCCCCAGTCGGGGGTCTGGTTTACTCGCCCTGGCCCGGCATAAAAAATGAGAAAAATTATCCAAAACTAAAAGCAAAATAGAAGAACATAATTATATATAAGGTGGTATAATAAAATTTAAAAGATATTGAGGTAAAAATATTATTCTCTAGTTTAATGATTAAAATATTATGTATGTAAAAAGATGTCAGGGCAGGGTAACATCAACCCGACCCCGATCTGATTTTTTTATATTTTTTTCCCGAACTCGCCCGGATTGAGCTAAGATCGTAATTATCCATTTCAGTAGGTCCATTTTTAGTTGGTTGTTTTCCTGTGGTGTAGATCATTATATGTGCGTTGCAGCTTTCCTTCTATCTCCAGACTGAGCTTTCATGTTCAAAGGAGCAATTTTGGTCCTGTCAACTGCTTTGTTTTTCAAGCTTTCCATACACTACTGATAGAGCATTTGTGTTCATATAAAAAAACAAAAAGGTTAACTTCTAATGTAGTTTTTATCACTTGTTGATAATGTTTTTGTATCTAACTAATAGGATTTGTTTTGTTTACTGTTGAAAATAAGAGTTTGTCAACTGCTGTTTATGCTTCCTTTATTTATCCAGGTTAAACTTCTATTGCCAATTCATCTGCTTAGATATCCATTTAATTTCAGGTTCCATGCGTAAGCATACAGATCCAAGTATTTAATTCCTTAGCTGAAGTGGCTCCCAGATCAAATGTCAGTGACTCTTGCAGCAATCTTGGGAGGTGCTGCAGGAGCCGTGGCAATGGTGGGGATTGTGATTATAGTTATCTGGTTATGCTTCTTTCATAGTAGAAGTTCTGCAAGAACTTCTGAGACAGGGTCTTCTGATCCCTCAGTTCAAGGTAACTTCATATCACATGCAGGGGCCAAAGTAGGATTTCTTTGCCCAAGGTGCCATCTGGTGTCCCCCTTGTGTATTCCATCAACACTTTTTTGGTGGAATACCATAAGGTCATCTCAGTTTAATCAAAAAATTACTCTATGCAACTCAATTTCTTGAAAGAAAGCTTTCCAGAAAAGGATAATTTCAGCAAATAATCAATGAATGCATGTCAATGCCTACTGAATTTGAATACGGAATCACTTGTAGTTAAATTTCATCTCATATCACCAAATAATAAGTATCTATAAAAGCAATGTTTCGAGGACTGTTAATAATTTCAGCTTTATTTTGACTGTTAAATTCAATACTTTGGATTTCAAAATGAAAAGTGTGTATATATATATAAACATCAAGTGTGGTTCCTAGTATGAAAAAGGTTGTTGGCTAGATGTCATCTTGGTAAATAAACATCAGGTAGCTGGTTTGAACAAGCAGAAATTGACATGCGAGTCTGTGACTCTAAAATGTTCAACAAAGCTACACTTGATTGTACCAAAGGAGATTCCGATGGTGGGCGATGGGTTGCCAAATCCAAAGAGGATATAGGATTTTTTATTTTTCGCATGGGATATACATCTATTAATAGAGGTATCAAAAAGCCAAGGGGTGGTATCAAACTGCTACAATCACTTAGTTAGTTCTTCTCATAATCACGTAAATTTGTGGATTTTTTAACCTCCTATGAATGCATACATGTTCATTATCTATTCTGGTAACCTGCAGTGGGAAGACCTGCTGGGGTTGAGTTGACCTTGCGCGAAGCTAGGCGTTTTGAGATGGAAGAATTGGCATTGGCAACAAAAAAATTTAGCGATAGAAGTTTGATCGGAGAAGGTAAATTTGGTGCGGTGTATAAAGGTCTGCTAAATGATGGGATGCTTGTAGCCATAAAAAAGCGAGCTGCTGCACGTAGTCAGGAATTCATTGAAGAGGTGATGTTTACTTTCTTGTCCAATGGGGAAAAGTATTCTCATTATAATGGTTGGTAGTTTTTTAAAAGGATTTATGCAAAAGCTCTTCGCATGTGATTTGGGATTCTGGACTCATCCAGCATTGTCTATGTTTTACCTTTGGGGTTTGAAATTGGTGGACTGTACAAGAGAGCTCACGCTCTTGGATTCACATATTTTCAGGAATGACTTGAAGTCTTAGATTAGCTTAACCAACTCCGTTTCGATCTCTGATCGGATATGGTTTTGAAGATGACGAAGCTTTATTTTAGAGGTTTCATTTATGTTCCTTGTCCTTCTGGACTTTGAGCCTTATTCCTGTTTTTGCATTGAATTTAACCTTGTTTTGTATCCCTCCATGACAAGTCACCACATCCACTAGATCTTTGCATGTTCTGTTCCCACTTCAAAGTGAAATACATGATATTCAACATGAACTCAATGGTCGCCTTCTCCCGGTTACTTTAAAGATTACCTATAAGTGAAATACCACTTTAAAAGTTGGTGGAGTGGATAGGCATTTGATTCTTGTTTCACTTTCAATTTTAATTATTTTTCTTATTAAGTTCTCCGAGATCTGATAACTTTGTACTTGTGTCCTACAGGTACGTTATCTCTCATCCATTAATCACCGAAATCTCGTGACCCTTTTGGGTTACTGCCAGGAAAATGATCAACAGATCCTTGTTTATGAGTATATTCCTAATGGAAGTGTTTCCATTCACTTGTATGGTAATGCCTCTCTCTCTCTCTCTCTCTCTCTCTCTCTCTCTCTCTCTCTCTCACACACACACACACACACACACACACACACATGCACAAACGCAGAGTAGTGACAAGCATTGGTGAAAACAAATGGCCTCATGTTTATTGTCCTTTTTACCATGGTGTCTTCTTCTTAGTCACTGAATCTTTACCTACTACGTATGATGGGGTGGAACTATGCTGGGGCCGGTTGGGGCCCCAACATAGTTCCACCCCAAATTTTAAAATATCTATCAAAATGGCATCTAATTTATGAGTAAAATGTTTTTTATTAGTATATAGCTTCTCATACTCTTTAAGTTGTAGATGAATACTCTGACAAATATTTCTTGACCGATCACCGTACCCATGGTTGTTTGGTTTGGAAGCTATTGGTCGACAGTCTTGCTTTTGATTTATTTTCTCCTGTTCATTGCTAAAAGTTTTGTGATGTTCCCTTTGCAGGTGCCGGTCAGGTTTCGAAGGAGAAGCTAGAATTCAAGCATAGGCTTTCTATAGCTATAGGTGCTGCTAAAGGTGATCCTCTGCAAAATCAGTGAGCATTAGTGGCTTTCCTGGTATTAGTTTTCCTTCTCTATCTCTAAAATATCGGAATATCCATCTCGGTCCACAAAATTCTTTCGTAAGTTCTAGAAGACTTTCAAGTATGAGAGACATTCCTCCTTTGTGTGTGTAAATTGTTGCAGAAACATTCCTCCTGGGTTATTAATGCCTGATTCATTTGTCTAACATGCAGGTTTGGCTCATCTCCACACCTTAAGTCCCCGTTTGGTACATAAGGATTTCAAAACTGCAAATGTTCTAGTAGATGAAAATTTCATTGCTAAGGTTGCTGATGCGGGACTTCGCAATTTCCTTGGAAGAGTTGAAATTGTGGGCCCCTCTTCTCAAGTGACAGCTGATGAGATGTTCCTTGCCCCAGAGTACTGCTCCCAACAAACCCATTATTCATGTCTTGCATGCATTTCTCTTTTGATTCCTTTTCTTTTTCTAATTTGAATCATGTTTGCTTATATAGGGTGAGGGAGTTCAGACGGTTTTCTGACAAAAGTGATGTATACAGTTTTGGGGTATTCCTTCTGGAGCTAGTAAGTGGGCGTGAAGCAATGGAGTTGCTATCTTCAGATCTTGATCAAAACCTTGTTGAATGGGTACCGACAGTTCTCACGCCATACTAATCTTGTAACACACCAAGTAACACAGTTTCAAAGAAAAAAATTTATAGACTTGTTTGTTTGCCTACAATTATTTTTTTCATTTTCCCAGCCGATTATATCCATATTAATACACATGTAGTACATACCCACCAACAGCAAAGGTGTGCGGTTTAAAAAAACTGTGACACAACATAGTTATCATTTTATAAATACATCATATGTTGTTATATAAAGTAAACCTGTCATACCTTAAAAGATACAAAGTGATAGACACCTTAAAAGATATGTAGTAGGCAGTAGCATGGGCATCTCAAGAGTGATTTTCTGGTTTTGAAGGTGCAAAATTATCAGGACTCTGGCAAGATTTCTACCATCATTGATCAGAGACTGGGAAATAGCTTCACCGCCGTAGGCATGGAAGAGTACATTCAGTTGATTATCAGGTGCGTGGATCCTTCTAGTGAGAGACGACCTTCCATGAGCTATGTGGTAATGGAATTGGATCGAATACTAGAGAAAGAGATGAACTTGACAACAATCACAGGGGAAGGAACCCCAGTTGTCACCCTTGGAAGCCAACTCTTTAGATCCTCAAAATGAAAAAGAAAACGAAAGATGGATCAGCTTGTTTGCTTTACAATTGTTAAGTTTGTTCCTTGTGAAGAAATTTTTTTGCATTGCAAACACCAGAGGAAAAGAGAACCAGCTGTTTGATAACTGTATAAAGAACAGCTGTATGATTTTTTGATTTTTTTTCCCTCATAAATGTATGAAAATAATGTTGTAAACCATTGTTTATTGATCTTTTTACTTACCAAAAACGGAAAACATTGTTTGTTGTTAATACTACTTACGCTTTACTATTAAATGTCAAGGTTGGACTGGATTTGGTATGTAGTTGGGGTTTTGGGGAATTGACTTTTTCAGGAAATTGCTGTTTAAATTTCGTGTTGGCCAGTTGGCCCCCACCTTCCCTCCACGAAAATCACCACCAGCACCCTCACCTCCTCCACCATGCCACTACCACCACACGGTCCACACCGCACCATCACCTCCTCCACCACTACCCCATCATGACTGCCACTAGGGGTGTAAATGAGCCGAGCTTTGTAGGGTTTGAGCTCGGCTCGTTCATAAACAAGCTGAGCCCTTAACGAGCCGAGCAAGAGTAATCTACTTAACAAGGGCTCGAGCAAGAGTAATCTACTTAACGAGCTTTTTAAACGAGCCGAGTTTTTGCGAGCCGAGCCGAACTTTAGCGAGCTTGTTTACTAAATGAGCCCAAAACTCGAGCTCAAGCTCGGCTCGATAACTAAACGAGCCCAGCCCAGCCTAGCCTTAACTAGGCGAGCCACGAGTTGCCCGCGAGCTGCTCGGTTTGTTTGCAGCCCTAACTGTCACCACCACAAAACCACTATCACGAGCCCTCCACCTTTACTGTGTGAAGATGCGCTCACATTCAAAGGCACCAAGTTCAGTCTTCCTAGAAGCTGTTGTTGCAACCTCATGTTTCAAAGACAGATCAGAACAGTTTCAGGAGCATTGAAGAGGAGCCTTGGTTGGTTGGTTGGTTGGTGTGCCTTAGCACCTAGTTTATGTTAGCTTAGGGCTATATGTACTTGGGCGATTGGCTTGTATTGGTGTGGGAAATCCGAGTGTGGTGAGGGTGAGAGAGAACAAGAGGGAATCGAGCTTAGGGGTGCCCCGGAAAGTTTCTGTAATATTGTGTGAGTTGGTTTGAGGTTCGGTCTTGGCACACAACAATTGGTGTGAAAACTAGGGAACCTCGAAAAATAACACAAACACAACCACCACTGCTATAAATGGTCTTGGTTCAGCTCTGTTCGAAATCGAAGGTAGTCAAAACTCGATTTTGACCATGGGGATAGCTTGCTCTTGTAAAGATGATCACAGAGGTGGTATCGCAATCGTGTTCGGATGGTAGAGAAGCTCACACGTGCTGTCGAAAGTAGCACATGACATCCAGTCGCAGGGCGTGGATCTTACGTGATGCATGCGAGATCTGAGGTTCAAGGCACTGATGTGTCACCTCAACAAACTGACGGACAAGAAGGTGGAGGATTGGAAGAAGCTCAACAGGGAGACGCGATAGGGTTGATCTGACAGTGTGTTGGACGCGAAATCTTTCACCACATAGCCTAGGAGACCTAGGTCTGTACTCTATGGACGATAATGGAGGTAATGCACCAGTCAAAGATGAGGAGGCTATTGAATCTGAAGCTTTGGAGAGGAAATTTGTTTGTTGTGCATACGAGCAAGTTTTTGAGTTTGGTGAATCAGCTGCCAACGTCAAATGAAGTTCGATGACGAGACTCAGACCCTTCTATTGCTTAGTTCCCTGCCAAACGATTAGCTGACACTTCCTTTCCACACACTGGTGGTTTCTCTTATGTGAAATTTTTGTATATTCCTTCTGTTCCTAAATAATGCTCCACTACGAAAAGACTCAATCTTCATATCAATAATAAAGAAAAATACATTCTAGCATAATTTTTCAAATATTAAAGAACCAATTGAGCTCTTTAATGTAGTGTTAATAAATTTCAAAATATTATCCTTGGAAGTTTCTTGATCAAAAAATTACACGTCTTTTCGAAATGAACCAATTTAGGAATGAGAAAAGTAAAAATTTGTTGACTTTGGAGGGATGTGACCATAACCCAAGATATAACAGTTTCAAAGCCATTTCTCTTTTTCGGATCCTATTGGAAAAAGAGTTCAAGCTTTAATAAACAACTCTATCGATCCCTCCAAGATAGGGATGCAAAGGCCTCCCCTACCTAACAAATATTCTATATTTGGGAAAGGGGAAGCTAAGTGCATCCAACGTACCCTCTCGTAATGTTTAGATCTTTAATGGTCCAAGCGGGAAAGAACTCGATAACCAGCCCCTCCGATTCGACACAATGTCGGATGGAAGTTGACCATGGCCATAGTCAAGGATGCCCTGTGCAATGAAGAGGCAAGGAGGAAGGAAATGGACAGAATGAGCTACAGAGGAAGGCCCTCGTGGGTGACAGAAGGAATAGAAGTTTGGGCGAAGCCTAGCCGAAGTTCCAACAGGAGGAGATCGGTATTCAAGGGTCGCGCTTTTACTGTAACCAGTAGGGGCACATGAAATGGGATTGCCTTAGGTACAAACAAACAAGGGAGCATCTTAGATATGGATGATTTCATTCAGGCATTACTAATCACTACAGAAGACACAGAGATTAACATATGAAATTGGGTTTTAACTCAGGGTGCTCAGTCCACATCTGTGCAAACAGGAGAAGCTTTGCGGTTTACGAGGCATACAAAGTAAGGGTTGTCAAGATGGCCAACAATGCAGTTAGCAGGATCGTTGGCAAAGGGACACTCCAATTCCGTATATATGTCAAACGGAACAAATGGTTGACATGTTCTTGGGCTGAAGACGAACATTATTTCTCTCGGATTGCAAGATTCAAATGGCTGTAGTATCTCGGTGAGCGCAGGAGTTTTGAGAATGTCCAGGGAAGACGATGGAATGCTGCAGGGTAAGAAAGTCGGCCAATTGTACAGGTTCGAGGGGAGTGTTTTACAAGTTGGAGCTATTGCCAGGCACGACGGTACAAGAAATAAGCAGAGTAAACATGGAACAAAGAGGTCTCAAAGATGCACATGGAATAGGCGGAGGAGAAATCACAGGGCACAAGGCGTTTCCATACGCTGATAGGAGGTTCCAACGGGGTGGGGCCAGTTTTGAATATCGGCCGATACGGTACGTATCGGCCGGTTCGTCTCGGGATTTGGAGGCTCCGATACGTACCGTACCGTATCGGCCGATACGCCAAAAAAGTTAAAAAATTCACGACCGCTACACCCGATTTCCGCGACGTATCGCCGATACGCCCCGATACCGATACACCGATACCGCTATTTAAAACTATGGGTGGGGGGCTCCGAGAAGTTTACAGGTGAGACTAGGTCGCGTTTAAAGAGTTGTACAACACCAACGACCACGGAAACGACCAAGAGACGATTCTCATTTACTTTGAGAGGATGCATGTGACTTTCAGGGAGGTGGAATCACGGTCAAACAAAGAGATGATCTTTGCACGACACCCCGAGTGGGGGTGCGGATGCTAAATGATGAAGGGCGTAGGACTCCAAGGGCACTTTGATTCACATGGAGAACAGTTATCATCACTCTATCCATTCATGGATTGTTTGCAAAAGTGGAGATTTGTGAATATTGGCCCACATTTTAAGGCACCGAATTCCATCTTTCTAGAAGTTACAGCAACCTCAAAACCTCAAACTTCAGAGACAGATCAGAACAGTTACACAAGCATTGATGAGGAGCCCGGTTGGTTGGTGTGCCTAA
Source organism: Vaccinium macrocarpon (assembly GCA_022606695.1). Lineage (NCBI taxonomy): Eukaryota > Viridiplantae > Streptophyta > Magnoliopsida > Ericales > Ericaceae > Vaccinium > Vaccinium macrocarpon. The sequence continues at coordinate 39,668,651 of CM040181.1, read as the reverse complement.
GCACCAAGTTTACGTTAGCTTAGGGCTATATGTACTTTAATAATTGGTAGGGAAAATCCGACTGTGGTGAGGGTGAGAGAGAACGAGGGAGTTGAGCTCTGGGGTTCCTCCATAGAGTTTTTTTAATGTAATATTGTTACGTACAATTCGATGATAGTGAAATTTTCTCTCATGTGTGAGCTGGTTTGAGATTCGGTTATGGCGTACACCTTGCACCACCATCTGTGCAACTATTATAGCCACCAACACCATCTATCTTTTCACTGCCACATTACTACCAGCATCACCACCATAATATATAAAGTCAAAGAATGTAAATCTTAAACTAGTAAATTCAAGATTTCAGTATTCTGTATTTAATACTATAATTTAAGATTTCTGTGTCGATCTTGAGACACGAGTGTCCCTACTAAAAATTAAGAGAATTAATTAGACATCATCTGCCGTGTCCAAGATGGGTACAACACCACTTAAGCATGTCGGTGCTTTACATTATACACACTCTCAATTGTTATTTATATGAATATTTATCCAAAAACAACGGATTTTAGAAATTATTAATAACTCTAGAAATTTGTACCAAGATTTCAGTAAATTTTTAGGTTGAATTTTTGTTATTTGCAATTCTTACCTATTACTTAAACAAAATAATATAAACCCCAACATAAGTTTTTAAAATTATGAAATGACCCCTCCAAATCCCTATGTCTAACTCGAGACCCACAGCACGTTTGTGTCCATGAGAGACTAATAAAGGGTGATTCTATCCGCAACCCATTATTTACTCCATGTAACCCATTTTCTTTATTTTCTTCATGCAACCCATCATTTACTCCATACAACCCACAAAATACACCTAAACTACCCAAACTACCCTCGCAACCAGTTTTCATACTTTAAATGTCGAAATACACACCCATTTTCGACAACCCCCTGTCGATTTATATTGAAGGACGAATTTTCAAAAATTGAACCCTGTCTATGTTCGACATCAACATTCTCATGTCGAAATTTATGTCTATATTCAACTTTCGAATGTCGAACTAGATATATGTGGATAAAATATTGTTGTTTTCGACAATAACATGTCGAAATATAACAATATTTTCAGCTTCTTAATGTCGAAATTTGTGAAATCAAACATGTGAATTTCTCAGGTATCGTTTTTCGGAATGTTTCGGGGTATGAATGTTGAAAAAAAAACGCAGTTCGGGGGCATTTTGGTCTTCACACTATAAATGAAAATGGATGAGTTTTTTGTGGGTTACACGGAGTAAATATAGGGCTGCGGATAGAATCACCCCTAATAAAACGGCTCAGTTCTTGAGGAACGTACAAGATAGGAAGAACTACTATCTCCCTTCGTGGGTTTGAGATATGATGTAGCACTCAACAGCATGAAAACACCGATTTTCATTTATGCGTGAAAACAGGTTTCCAAATATCGTAAATATTTGGAAAATAATGCATGTCTTGTCAATTTGGAGCAGTACGAGAATTTTCAGATCTCTCACAAGTATCTACCCTCGTTGAGTTTTACCAAAACAATAAGCATTTAGCAGGCCATTACACGTCATCTACTTTAGTAACTATAAAATGTACCTAAACTAACCAGTAGGAAACCTTGGACATTACAAACAGACGAATAAATACAGATCAAAAAAAGAAAAAACAAACGAATACATAAAATCAAACAATATAAAGTAGTAGAACATATTCAATATAATACAAAACCCTGGGTACCTTGACAGGACTGTTGCATGTGTTGACCTCTTCTCAATCTTAAGATTTCAGACCACACAGCCAAAATAACATCAAGGAGCACTAGCGCTCTGTTGAGCCTTAAGAACAAGCTCCTCTGTGGTGATGCCAATGATCTCATTAGCTCGCTTAAGACCAACACAGTTATACCTACCAATTGTATCCTGTATTGAAAGATTGCACTTCATCAAAAGAACAAAAGCACAAAGAATGTTATCTAAAAGATGTCCCAACACGATTTAGGTCATCACGTTCAATATCAATCAGAAGTCTTGAGAAACTTATGTGGTATGAGTCTCATAGGCAACGTAGAATAATTGGACGGGGGCATATTTTTCTCAAAATTCAACCTGCAAGACACATACATCTAGAAAGCTAGATCACTTATACTGGGTCCCCCTAGAAGTGTTTTAGTTTTTCCTTTGATAATCCCCTTAGAAGTGTTGAACCAACAAAAATTCATTTTAATCGAAGAGAGTATAATCACATACTAAATGAAGTATCCCCTAAGGAACCACGAAGAAGCAAGCGGTAAACTCACCCGAGATACAATGCCCAACTTCTCTAGCTTTTGAACTGCATCGTCCACATCAAAATTACAGCTCTCACTAAATTCATCCTTAACTAGTTCTTCACAACGCAGGTCTAGATCCTATTTCACATTACCATTAAGATGAGCATCAATAACTCCGCAGAATCGTAATTAACAGGATTGAGGATGGGTAAAAGAACAAAGGATATACATAAAAAGGCAGCATGTATACCTGGCGAGTAGCTTTGCCCTGTTCCATCAATATAAAGAATGAAAGGATTACCTCCTTTACCTGAAGATAATAATTATGGAATTATATAAGCACCTGGTTTTCTGAAATCACTTTTTCATCAATGTTTGAATTACTAGTGGGCCTTGTGAATCAGATTGAAGTGCAAACGACCTTAACAGAACTGGACATTTAGAAATCTGATTGGAATTTGATAGTGGCTAGATGGAGGGTAGTGCAAAGACAGAAGGGGTTCACTCACATTATTGTTTTGTCACTCTGTCTCTCTCTGACCTTTTTGTCTGTCTTCCCTACTATAACAAGGGGTTCAGATAGGAATGCTGTTACTTGATTGTGGGTTCAGGTGGTGGAAGCGAGGAGGCACCAAAACTGTTGGTTGACCTAACGGTTGACTAACAGAATGGCTAGTTGTAATACAAATTTGGCCTTAGGAGTTGGACGTACTTTCTAGAACCTCAAAACCTCAGGAATGATGCTTGTAGTATAACATTAAAGAAAGCTAACTTCAAACTTGGGAAAATGAAAAGAAAACAGATTTCCAGCTAGCAACGTACTTCTTGTTGAATTACATCATCACATAAGTGAAGAAGAGTGCCCTTTCCGCTATCCAGTTGCTTGTCGTACATGGACTGAGTGATTAGGTTCCGATATGTCGTCATATTTTGCTGAAACCTACCAGCCATTGAAACAGTTGGATGGTTAGTAACTATCAAGCCAACAAATTTCAGAAGAACAAACATGCCAAAGGTGAGAACATGGCAACATGTAAATGCAGGAAAACTTCAGCATTTACTCATCAGAAACAGAAGAAAAAGGAAAAAATAAAAGAGGGTTGCCTATGTCATGTATGAAGCACATGCAGTCATGGCACCAGGCCTAACGTGTGATCCAGTTGCCGACAAAGAAGAAATCAGACATCAGAAGTGTGAAGCAAAGTCCCACATCACCTGGGTACCAAAGTAGTATGAAATATATAAGCATGAGGGCACTCTCACTTCTTGAGCTTGCTTTTGGGGTTGAGTTCTACCCAAGACAGTTTAACATGGTATCAGAGCTAGGTTTTCGAAAGGTTTCCCCTTTGTCTATGCCATAGTTGCACTTTGTTTCGTTGTGATCCGCATGTTTTGGATCTTTTGTTGACCTCTCCACGTGCTAGTCAGGGGTCGCACGTACGGGGGATTGTTGGAATTTATCCCACATCGGTTAATTATCACCTCAAAAGCTAGTATATGAGTCTGGGCTGCCTCTCCACTCATTGCCAATTGGTTTTGAGTTGGATGCTTTAACTGCCTTAATCTGTATCTACCTGCCTACTATAGCGTTAAAGGGGAAAGAAAATGAAAGACCTTACGTGAAGTATGTTTTAGCACAGTAGCCAATCACAGTTGAAAGGATGGCAAACATAACCCAAAGATCAGCTTTAGGCATGTCAAGTGAACCAACAACTGCAACCTGTAGAAACATGGTATAAGAATCTGAACAAAATAACTGAAGGATGACAGTAGTTAACAAGTTCCACGGATATCAGGTAACTGACCAGCCCAACAATAGCAGAACCCAGAAATTTGACCCAGTCCATTGGAGTTAAACTTGGATTTTTCTTTTCTGGCTGTTGAAGGGCAGAGGTTTGCAAGTCCATATCTCAATAGGGGGCAAAAGGTTTTAGGAAACCTCAAATACTCCTACAGAAAAAGAGACAGCCGGAAAACCAAAACTCACAAGCATTATTTCCATATCAGCCATTGGGATGTTTTTAAAATGCTTCACAAATATCCCTCGTTCTGTTTCTGTTTTTGTATTTGTATTTGCATTTGCTCGCCTGCAAAATCCCAATGGTTGCTAGAAATCAACAAATTAATTAATGAATAATCGACAAATTCTCAAGTGCGCTTATTGCCGCAGGAGCAAAGTGGCAGTAAAATTATAAGATGGATGTACTTTCCAGACATTGCATGACAAACTGGTATATGACTGGTTGTACTTGTGATTAAAAGATCTATTTCAACAAACCATTCAAATAATTGATGGAACAACATCTTCAATGGAAAAGGAAAGGTATTACCTGTAAACAACAATTATCCTATCAAAGGTAGGTTCTTGGATAGTGATCTTGCCAAGCAGATTGCGCAAACTGGGAGGAAAGAAAGCAAAATGCCTTTCAACTCCCAATAAACATAAGGAATTCAAGTTGGAAACTCAAATAATAGATAGGCCCAGTTCTAGCTGTCCACTACATTGCTTATTAGATATACATTTCTATGCATTGACATGACTGGAGGCTTTGCTTAGTTTTGTGATCATGCTAACAGACAACGTAAGAAGTGCTAGGTCTTAACTTTTAAGCTTCTCTTAGATTTCCTTCAATTCCTTCTATGTGTCATAAGAAAATATGTACACTAACAAAGCAGGAAAATAACCTTGGGCAAAGGAAAGGAAAAGATAAGTGGCATCCGACGACGAACCGTCTGACAACATAGATGCTCAGAGCATATAGTGACCAAAGAGGAGATGACCTTGCCAGTCTAGGGGAGTCCGAAAGCACAAAACCTTGGCACCCAGGTTGTCCAATGAAAAGTTTAGCTCAGCACAGACTATCAGAAGTCACAAGTATTATGAGTCCAGACAGGGTGGAAAGGCAAAGCTCTGTTCCGAGAAGGAGCATGCCTCATGGGGCAAGGAAGCAGAGTGTGTAGGTAGTATACTGACGGTCACCAACCGGTAAGGCATGTGCCTCCGAAATGATAGCAGCAAGCCACATCAGCCAATCAAGGTTAAGGCTTCACGACAGACAGCCTTCAAAGTATGTCCAAAGCTACGAGGATCTTGAGGGGAACAAAAATGGTAAATAATGACCCTTGACTGGAGTCAACCAATGGGTAAGCAGCCTTGGGTTGGGTTAAGACCCTTGGCCTATAAATAGGAGAAACAAAGAACACGCAAGTCATCGAATATTTAACTCTGTGAACAATATCCTCTCAGCACTCTCTTTCTCTTTGTGGAACTTTCCTACTTAAAGCTCTTTGTTCGATTATTGTGCTCGGATCTCATTAACCACCAGATGGCACTCTGGACTAACCCACCAGCCGGTTTGTCTGTGACTGGTTCTGTATTTTGCAGGCAAAGGATTTAGTCCAAGGAAGAGGGTTCAATCATCCTCAAAGGCAGTATTAGTTAGTGCTATCCCCCCCAAAGCTACGAGGATCTTGAGGGGCACAAAAATGGTAAATAATGACCCTTGAATAGTCAACCAGTGGGTTTGCAGCCTTGGGTTGGGTTAAGACCCTTGGCCTATAAATAGGAGAAACAAAGAACAAGCAAGTCATCGAATATTTAACTCTGTGAGCAATATCCTCTCAGCACTCTCTTTCTCTCTGTAGAACTTTCCTACTTAAAGCTCTTTGGTCAATTATTGTGCTCGGATGAGTCAGACTCATTAACCATCTGTGACTGGTTCTGTATTTTGCAGGCAAAGGATTTAGTCCAAGGAAGAGGGTTCATTCATCCCCAAAGGTAGTATTAGTGCTAATCCCCTATTAAGAAGCACAAGACTTAGCCACCTACATACTCCATGACAATTAAGGTAATAAATAACGAGTCTACACATTGCACAATGCAACAATTAGGCAGTACGTAGGATGAATTTTTGAGTTTGTTTATTTCCTTTCCCTAAGCAACTTGGATTTATGTATTCGAGAAGAACACTGGGGACATGCATCTTTTTATGTTATTTTTGCTGGAAAGAAAATGCCTCAAAGCAAAGCGAGATCAAGATACAAAACCTGAGTTTCAAATTTGTGAGCCGGATCCGTTCAACATACAAGTCATCCTGCTCTGTATCCACGCTCATTTCATCATCTTTTTTGGGATCTCTCTTATGCCGTGCACTTGACTTTCTGGACAAAACCCTTTCTCGCCTGCAACAGGATGTGATATAGTGAAGGCTATTTAGGGACAATTTTGAACTCTCTGGACCTGATCGTGGTTCGTAAACAGTATGTTCAAGCTAATTGCACAAGGGTCAAGATACTGGGTAAAAACTGCTGATCTATTTGCTGTTAAAATAAAAATTAAAAAAAAAAACTGTTGATTTGTCCCAACAGCCGACTCACCTAGTCTTTCTCAAAAGCCACACCCAGAAACGTGCAATGAGCATGTCCACTTTCTCCATGAAGAAGTAATCCGTCGTCCGATCAACTCCAACTCCACGGCGGAATATTATGTACTACAAACAAATACATGCATCAATAAGATATGACATCTATTAAATTTCTCGATACAAACCAAGCACCTTATCCAACTGGTTTGGGCTCAGACACATCCTGCTTGCCACCCCATCAAAACAACCGACTAACTCAAATTCACTACAAACAGACACTACTATTCATCCTGAGCTTGTTGAGTTGCCTTTCTAAAGTAAACTTTAGCGCATAATTCAAAGGTGAGATTCCTATTTTTAACTGAACAATGAAGCAAAGTCTTAAGCCAAGTGATTAAGATGATTAACCAAATCAAATAACCTAATCTACTTTTAGAATTTGTAGTAAGGATATGGACACGTACACCAACACGGGACACAACAATTCTAAAAAAGAAGGGGACACGGACATGCAGGGGACAAGACAACTGCTTTTAATAGTTTTTTAAGTTATGCAAACTCACACTTCAACCACCAATATTTTTAGATTGACTCCTTTCGATTGCATTATCAACCGATGATGTATGCCTATATACCTACATCCGGTATAGCTTTCTAGTGGTTCCAACATACATTTTAATAGTGATAATAAATACTGGTCGCTGGAAAAGATTTTAAGATTTTACAAAAGCCACCATGCGGTCTCCCCATATGTGTCCCCGGCTCCCTGTCATGTCCCTGGTGGGTCCCACCATAAAAACTATTGAAATTTTATCCCTTTTGTATTTTGGCACATCCCTGGCGTGTCGCGTGCCCCGAAGTGTCTGACATGGATATGGCAACATCTAGGTGTGCCAGTGCTTCATAGTTTTACCATTATGAAACCATTAGTAGATTGCAAGTTCAGTGATATCCTACATAATGCAATGAGATAAGGAGTACATCTACTGAATTGGAGAAGCACTAGGAAAATGAGCCATTCCTGAGTCTGACATGGCTGTGTATCATTTTTCTTAGAGGGGAGGGAGAGGGGAAATGTTGAAGAAAGAAATAAAACGGAAGGGAACTTTTACTGCTCAGTAGAATTGTAGATTCTTGATTCTTCAAGAGGTGGGCTTTCGTTCAGATTAAGGGAGGACGTTAGTGATTAGAAAAAGTGAAGAGTCCATATCCCAATCAGCTAAAGAAGTGACTTGAATGGTTTTGCAATTCCATGTAACTGAGCTCTAAAGAGGACTCATGATTCAGTGCTCTTCTGGAAGAGGACGTGGATTTATATTCAGCATGCAATGAAAGGCAATCAACAGCCCCCTCCCCCTTCTCCTGGAAAAGAGAGAGAGTTGAGATTCTCTAACTTTCTCTGCTTGCGTATTTTATTCCTTGCTCACAAAGCACCATACCCAAAAGTAATGAATTATCCTCATCTCCTATAATGATAACATGAGAAGAGATTTTGGCAAAGAAGAAACTTGAGAGATTTCAGCAGAATAACACCAGAAACCAAGGAAGCCATAATCATACTATTTCCACAAAGAGAATGTGCAATGAAGGTAGACATAGTTACAGACTGGGTGCAGCACTTTGTGGTGAGAAGAGGGACATGGTACCAGAAGCGGAGATGAGATGTTCCTGTTAAGACTATCATAACACACATATGCATTTATTAGATGTCAGGGTGCTATTCATGCTTTGTTGAGTGAATGGGGGGACTGCTACAAGAAGTGGAGACAAGATGGTTTGTGTTAGGAGTATCCATGAATGGCACACTTGGTAACCATGACGGGGTAGAGAATGCTATGGACGTTAGTGGTAGTGATATCTTGTAATATAAGATATGAGGTGATTATGGACGTTAGTTTTCACATTTGAAGAAAGTTCTTTTGTGTAGCATAAAGATATAGGCTGTGTTCGTTCACACGTTTTAGTTTAGTTATTCCAATCATTACCCTATTTTTCTCTCTAATCATTACTCCATTTTTCAATTATTATTCTCATTTCTCTCTCTATCTCTTTCCACTCATTACCCCTATTTCTAATCATTACCCTATTCCTCTCTCCACTTGTTACCCCTAAAATTAAACTAAACTAAAATACCAAAACTGTTAGAATAGCTTTTGTCCCACATTGCCTAGCTACATATTGTATTCTTCTCTCTCATAATATAAATAAAGTCTTATGTGTTTGGGTTCGTTAATACCCTTACACTTCTCTCTCTCTCTCTCTCTCTCTCTCTCTCTCTCTCTCTCTCTCTCTCTAAATAACATGGTATCAGAGCTAGGCTTTCAGAGGATTTTGGACAAGACTCTCTTGGTTATTACCCCGTTGTTTGTGCCATAAGTGCACCTTGTTTCATTGTGATCCCAATGTTGCGGATCTGTTGTTTAACTCTCCACGTGCGGGTTAGGGGTCGCACGTGCGGGGGAGTGTTAGAGTTTGTCCCACATTGATTAATTATAACCTCCGAGTCTAGTATATGAGTCTGGGCGGCCTCTCCACTCATTACCCCTTCAGATTTTTTGGTGCACATGTTATGTTCATGCTCTGGATCCTGACCGGAGCAAACTTGACCCTCGCTCCATTAAGTGCATTTTTCTTGGTTACTCTCGAACTCAAAAAGGGTATAAGTGTTATTCTCCATCTTTACGCCGTCCCTTTGTGTGTGCTGACGTCACATTTAATGAGTCACTCCCGTTTTATTCAGAGCCTGTCACTATCAATGATCGGCTTGCATCTGAGTCTGTGTTTCCTATAGCTGTCCCCTCAAGTCCTAGTCCTCCACCAAAACCTTTGCAGGTGTATGTTCGTAGTCCTAAAATTTCACCAGTGCCATCTCCGCCAGAGCCACCAGTGCCATCTCAGTCAGCACCATCGCAATCTGAGCCATCTGAGCACACAGGCCCACCTTCGCCCACCGCTCCGTCTTCTCCTCCGTTGCGAGATCCAGATGATCTTGATCGTCCTATTGCCCATCGTAAAGGTATTCGGTCTTGCACTATACATCCTATTGCTCAGTTTATTTCATATAACCATCTGTCACCATCGCTTCGTGCTTTTACTACTTCAGTCTCTTACATTTTTTTTGTTCCTAACACCGCTCGCGAGGCCTTATCTCGTGGTTCCGAAAGTGGCGAAAAGCAATGGAGGAAGAGATGTCTTCTCTTCATCATAATGGCACTTGGGAGTTGGTTTCTCTTCCTGCTGGTAAAACTATTGTTGGCTGTCGTTGGGTATTCACTGTCAAGTATCATCCGGATGGCACTATTGAGCGGTATAAGGCCCGCCTTGTAGCCAAAGGCTATACGCAGACATATGGGGTTGATTATGCAGAAACCTTTTCTCCAGTTGCCAAGATAAACTCTGTTCGGATTCTTATCTCTCTTGCTGCTAATCAAGGTTGGCCCTTATTTCAATTGGATGTCAAGAATGCTTTCTTACATGGTGATCTAATTGAGGAGGTCTAAATGGAGCAACCTCCTGGGTTTGTTGCTCAGGGGGAGCGTTCTCGGGTTTGTCGTCTTCGCAAAGCCTTATATGGTCCGGGCTTGATCCCTCGAGCTTGGTTTGGTCGGGCTTTAATGACGTATTTACTTGCATTTGGTATGCGTCCATCTCATTCGGATCACTCTGTTTTCTCTCTTCAGTCAGAGCGTGGGAAAATAGTGTTGATTGTGTATGTAGATGATATCATTATTACTAGAGATGATCAGAAAGGTATTGATGAGTTGAAGCAGTTCTTACAGCGTCAGTTTCATACTAAAGATTTGGGTAAGCTACGGTATTTTTTGGGTATTGAGGTAGCAAGATCCAAGGATGGAATTAATTTGTCCCAACGGAAGTATGCATTGGATATTCTTGAGGAGACTGGTTTATTGGGAGCAAAACCTGTGAAGACCCCAATGGATCCTAATGTGAAACTTTGTGTTGATCAGGGGGAGATATTTCCTCATCCAGACCGTTATCGTCGCTTAGTTGGTAAGTTGAATTACCTTACCAATACACGCCCCGATATCTCTTTTCACCGTAAGTGTGGTGAGTCGGTTTATGTCACCCTCGCCTTCCACACCGAAGCTTGTCTTCGTGACAGAAATACCTTAAGGCTCATCTTGGACGTGGTTTGTTTTATCGGTCTAATGGTCATTTACGTGTTGAAGTCTTTACTGACGCTGATTGGGCAGGATCACCATCTGATAGACGGTCCACTACTGGGTACTGCACCTTTGTTGGAGGCAATTTAGTTACATGGAAAAGCAAGAAACAAACGGTTGGTCGCGAAGGTCCAGTAGCGCAGGTTATCGAGTATCGAGCCATGGCACACACATCTTGTGAGATTGTGTGGTTGAGAGCTTTACTCAAGGAGTTAGGTTTTGATGTGGAGTTACCTATTCCTATGTATTGTGATAATCAAGCGGCTATTCATATTGCTTCAAATCCAGTATTCCATGAGAGAACAAAACATATTGAAGTTGATTGTCACATTGTTCGTGAGAAGATAGATGGTGGTGTGTTGTCTACTCCATTTGTTCCTACAGGAGCTCTATTGGCTGATATCTTCACCAAACCATTGTTTAAACCGCGTTTAGAGTTTTTATGTAACAAGCTGGGATTTTGTGATATTTATTCTCCAGATTGAGGGGGAGTGTTAGAATAGCTTTTGTCCCACATTGCCTAGCTACATATTGTATTCTTCTCTCTCATAATATAAATAAAGTCTTATGTGTTTGGGTTCGTTAATACCCTTACACTTCTCTCTCTCTCTCTCTCTCTCTCTCTCTCTCTCTCTCTCTCTCTCTCTCTCTCTCCTAAATAACAAAAACAAACACAGCCATAGAAATCTAGTATGAAGATGTCAAAAATGCATGCACCTTCTCAAACCTGTACAATTAGTCGATGGCACTAAAAATAGCAGGGATGAACATAAAATCTAATAGTTCACACCTATAAACAAAAACAGAGAGCACCAAAGAAATAGATGACAGTAACCTATAGCATTCTGTAGAAAGAAAGACAATAAACCCGTCCATGAGAAGGCCGGACGCATAGTTTGCAGATCCATGGAGAGCAAGTCCTCAATAACCATCCAAAATCTCATATTATAGATAACCAACAAAAAGAGATGGGAATACACATGCCTATCTAGCAAAGGAAGCTTTGTAAAGCAGCCACCACCACCCAGCATGCACGCACGCACACACACAATCAAGGAGTAAAAACCTCTCCAAGTGTGAGTAAAAACCTTCCCCCAGAACCACAAGAAAGGTCTACTAGTACCGACAATGCCAATTACACATACGATTTCAAAAGCTATCAACCACCTCCAGTTCTTGTAATCTAAATTTACAACAATACCTTGTCAGCAAAGTCCAGAAGATTATCATGAGGATGCTCCTCGAAGTACCTCTTCAAAAGCTTATTGTCAAGCTGTAATTCAATGACAACAGAAATGAGCATATAACGTATTGAGTATTATACAAATGAGCAAGTCCAGGGAATGCAGATCTCCATCTTTCACAGTAGACAAAGACAAGCAATTGCAAACCTTAGAGATTCATCGACTGTTATTGGAAGATTTAGAAGATACTGCCCCGATTGTGCAACATCGATCTCATCGTCAGTAGCTATCTTGAAATTGCTCTTATCCATTACCTGCAATAAGTAAGAGAGAGAAACATAAAAACTTGAAATATTTACAAGAAATCAAGGCAAGAAAAGTTAAGTTCAAAGACATAAACTTAGATCGCAACATACTCAACTCCAGTCAGAAAGATTTTAAGATATTAAATTAGACTGTTGCTGAAATCAGTTGTCAACAACCAGAAAGCAGCGCAGAAAAAGAGCATGCATGATACACTCCGAGGAGCCTCTTATAGAAAATTTCCATCGCAGCAAAATATTAAACAGAAAGAACTAAGGGTTGAACTTTAGAACTCCTATCATTGTTATCATACTTGATCTTCATTATCTTATATACAGTACAATTATGAAAACTATTTTGGCTTCGGGAGATGGGGCTGCACTTGTAGAGAATGTTTACCATTCCATGTAGAGTTAAACCAATCCCTACATAAACTTTTCTATCACAAATTTGGAGGGGAAAAGGCCCCTATCAGTTCCCCTCCCTTCCCTCCTGCATGCATGTATGAAATTAAAACATAAATGCAGAGACTCAATATTCAATTTTCAGGCTGTCAAACGTGTTAATTTAGAATGCAGCGGCAAGAATACCTGAAACAAGGAAGTCAGGAACTTGTGTTCAAGATTGTCAATCTCCTCCGGGATTAGGTTCTGCTGCTCTAATTTCCAAGTCCCGTGGACAGGATCAAAGAGAGAGTACAATTGCTGCGGGCACAATAACATAGTAAGGCCATTTGGATCAATAGGTCATAAGATACTGAGATGAAAACACTTGAGGGGACTGTAAACTTCATTTGGCACAAAATTGAGACAAACCATCAGATCCTCAAATTGCAGAAGATACCAAGCACGGATAGTGTATTCAACTCTTTTGCAGAGCTTCAAAAATTCAGCTCTGTCAGAACTGTGCTCTGCAAAAGTTTCATATATGCCAAAGTCAATTAGGTCCTTCATAACCTTGTCAGAAATTACAAATGGGAAAACAGCAAATCAACCTCCATGTCTGTGTGTGTGTATTTTGTGTGTGTGAGAGAGAGAGAGAGATGAAGGAGGGAGAGGTTATTTGTCTAGACAAATGAAAACAATGTTTCATATTTTCATGATCTTTTTATAGTGGGGAAAGAACAAGATAAACTGATCAAAGCTTGCATTGCTGAAAAGGGAAAAGTTTTTAGTGAAGTTACACAGATGATATGAAAAGAGATAGCGTACCGACTCGTCTGAAAAACATAACCTATCTTAGAACTGCCCATTCCAATTCCTATAGCTTTCAGAAAATGAGAATGTTCAGTGCAACATTATCACTTTCATAATGCCGCCGTTATGATTAGATGTAAGGTTGAATGAATGGGCATGTGGGTCAGTTCTATCTGTTGGAGCAGAGACGGTGCCACGCTTCAAAGTAGGAATTCACTTTCTTTCTTTTTTTTGACAAAAGAGATGGTTTATTAATTCGGAAGGCAAAAATGCCTAAACATCGGAAAGCAAAAAGCCCCATGGGGCAGAGCGGAAGTCCACAGACCGGACAAATCACTAGGAAGGGCCTTTCTTGCACAATCATGTACAGTCCAATTACAATCTTGTTTGGCAAAACTAAACTGACACAAGAAAAAAGAGTTTCTTAAGAAATAAACAATCTTGCACCAAAACTATGATATCAAATGCCGAAATCTTTAAAATACCAAAACTTCTAATTATCAGCTCCTCATCTGATTCAATGATAACCATTGGAAAATTCATAGCAATTCCTAAATTCAAGCCTTCCCGAATCGCTATAGCCTCCGCAATCGTCGGAGAGCTAATTCTCATGTAAACTTTCAAAAGAATTCCAAGCACAGAACCATTCTCCTCGCGCAATTGGCCCTGTCCCAATAGTATTTGTCACCTTAGACACGGCGGTGTCAACATTAATCTTGACCACACCTTTCACTTGAATACCCTCTTTTTGTGTAAGGATTCGTAATTGCCACTATACACCCACTTTTTACCTGTTTTGAAAATTCACCTGCTCAAAAAAAGCAAAATCATCCTCTCTCTCTCTCTCTCTCTCTCTCTCTCTCTCTCACACACACACACACACACACATTTTACATCCACGGATTGTTTGCTTAAAAAAGAGTAATTTGCTTAACTACTGAGAGATCAAGAAAGTAAAAATAAATTCGCTCCGTACATGGAAAGGAAAGCACTTAACAACATTCATAATGAAGCTACAATGGAATAGAAGTAAGGAAGTAATTTTTCGCATCCACTTTTGTATATCAGTGTTTTTTCTCTTTATTTATGGAATCACTATGGACTATTTATTTATCACTAGTAATTCTAACTCAACAAATAATTAAAAAATCACACAAATTCAGACAAAACGGTAAATTTTGAGTCCTTGAGCAAATTTGGTTAAAAATTTGTACGGCAGCCGTGTTGGAGCGCGAATTGTGATTAACGTGATTGGATTAACTATTAACTAGTCGACACAAGGGGAAAGAAAAGCCAGAGAAAGACAGGAGGAGGAGGGGGTAAGTGCGGAAATACCAATGAGGTTGGCCAAGCTCATGATGAGTTTCGGCTTCACAATTGGAATTACGGGAGTGTAATGGACAAACGAAGAAAAAAGTGGTATCCCCGCGGGCGGAAGACCACTCGCCACCTTTTTTCCTCCCATCTCTAATCAACAGCATTAGGCCTAGTTTTCCAAAAGATTTTAACACCCAATTGCTAAAATCACAATATTTCATATGAAAAAATGAAGTGGTTCCGTGTATGATTTTTCGATTTTTATCCCACTAAATTAAAGAACTCCTCAAGTACTTTAATTTGGTGTGAAAAAAATCGAAAAACGATACACGGAATCACTTCATTTTTTGATTTAAAAAATGGTGATTTTAGCAACTAGGTACTAAAATCTTTTGGAAAACTGGGCCTTACTCCCATAATCAAACCTCAACTCCACTTGTCACCGCAAACAAACTACAGAGTTTTGACTAGTGAGTTACTATCATTTACCCTTTCATCAAATCATCACTCAACCAATCTCTTTCTCTGAATTAAATTGAAAAATAATCAAAAGCTCACGTACTCTGTAGATGACACTCGGACTTGGTCACTATTTTTCTGAGTAGTAGTTAATTACAAGTTATTATAAATAATATTTTTGGCTCCACACGACACAGTCAAATTTTGACGCCATTGCCGGGGACAATTTGCACGATTACTTATTTTCAATAAATTTCTATTTTAATTCTTAGTTTAGGACTTTTTAATTTTTGTTTGCTAGTGATACTCAGGGCACAAGTAGCGAAGCATTCAATTGAGCAGGATCAAGCAGTGAAAAGCGTTGTCGTGATATAAAAGCAATATTGTACTCACTTACTCACTGTAAGTCTTGTTTCCCCTCTAGTTGCTTGTCTTGGTGCATGTTTGGTGTCGGTCTCAGAAACCCGAACTTGTTCCTCTCAATCTAGATATCGGAAAGAGACGTAGGGTTAAGAGTGAGACTGATTTACTTTCAATGGGGATGTTATAAATGATGCTAATCCGCAAGGGACAGCTAACACGCCTCTTGCCCCACTGCACACACACTTTTTGTCATCGTCCTACGCCACACCATCATGCATCCAGTTACCACCGTTCACAGCAACTCACTATGAGATTAAACCTAGCATATTGCATGCATTGCCAATTTTCACAAACACGCTAATGGAGATCCCTACCACCATATTGATGAGTTCATGACCATAAGTTCCACATTTCAAATTCATAATTTCCCTAACGAGGTGCTTAGGTTAATCTTTGTTGGAACTTGTGGCTCATATGATGTGTATGAGAGGTACTGAGAAGTTCTCGTAAAAGGCCAGTGCCGAGCGGAGCGGAACGGAGCGAGGCACTGGCCCATCGTAGATTCAGTTGTTCGGTTTGGGCCGTAGGCACGAAGGTTTGGGGGGGTGAGGAGGGCGTAGCCCCCCCGCGGTACGGTACGGTGTTATAAGGGCATTATGGGTATTCAGGCTATAATGTGGATTAGGGTTGGAATAGAAGTGGCAGCTGTATATAAACTTTCTATTGTAAAACCCTAAGTACTTGTGATCATCTATAAACGACTACTCTCTTGGCTCCCGTGGACGTACCCGATTTTGGGGAACCACGTATATCTCTGTGTCAATTCTTTTACTGTTCATACTCGTATATCGTGTGCGTGTGTGATTCGATCCTAACAATCTTGTTCTAATTTTCACTAAAAGAGAGTGTCAAACATTGGCTCAGTACTTTACCCACGACTCGATCACTAGTTGGGATCAACTTATGGATGCGTTCCTTAAAAAATACTTCTCCATAGGCAAAACAATCCAGTATAAAAAATTGATTACTTCGTTCCGACAAACTAATAGTAAGCCTGGCTTAGGAGAGATATGGTAACCTCATTAGAAAGTGTTTGCATCACTCAATTGCACGGTGGCAGTTGGTGCAAAGTTTTTATGATGGGTTGAATCCCCATTATCGGATGATGGTTGATGCTTCACGTGAAGGCTCATTGATGAATAAGGAGGAAAAGCCGGCATGAGAGCTGTTTAAGATAATAAGTGATACCTCTCAACACCATGTCACTTACTAGCATAGTGATAGAGCAACCAACGCAGCCAGTTCTTCAAAGCCACGAGGTTTGTACGAGGTTAGCCCCTTTGACCACCTCGCTCTTAAGGCTGACTCTTTCGCTGAGAAACTTGACCATTTTTTGAGTTTGGGCTCGACTTCTGCTCCACCTCTTGCTTTTCGGGAGGCTTGTTCTCTATGTGCTAGTTCAGCCCGTTATGTTACCGAGTGTCCGGCAAGAGACCAATTTTCAGGTTTTGCGGAAGAGCAAGTTCACGTTGCTCAAAGGTATTCTAATGTTCAAAGTTATCCTAAACCGGGTGATCCCTCTTGTAACACTTACCACCCGGGGTTTAGGAAGAATCCTAACCTGTCGTGGCGACAACCACAAGACAATGCCCCTGCCCCACAACCTAGGCCATGGTCCACACCGTATAATCATGCATCTTATCGCTATGCGAACCAGCACCAGCCACCCCCTCAGTAAACACCAACCCAGTCCTCGAGGGACCCTTCCTTTGAGGATAAGTTTTTGAAAGCATTTGAGATGATGACTGCGACCCAACAGCAGGAGAATTCTCATACACAATCCATCGCTCGAATGGAGGCACAATTGGGCCAATTGGCCAACACGATGAACTGTAGGGAGGAGGGAAGGTTGCCTAGTCAGCCAGCTAACAACCGTAGAGGCCATTACCAGTGTGAGGGTAATCAAGGGACTGATAACTTCCAACAAGCGAATGTTCTCATGTCCCTGCACAACAAAGAGAGGTCGAAACTAGACCTGCAAAAACCAAAAAGTAAGGAGAACTTGGCTCCTTCCTCCCCATCTGATTCTGGGAGGAGAGTTCATATAGCAAAGAGGCAACCCCTCTAATCACTACTTCACCGCCCACCACCACAACCCTGAGCTCCAAGGCACCACCCTATGCGCCTAAAGCCCCATTTCCCATTGCCCTAAATGAGCCATCTCCCTATACCAAAAAGGGATCATCTATGGAGGACACTCTTGAGGTATTCAAATGCATGGATATCAATATATCCCTCCTAGATTCCATCAAGCAAATCCTTAACTATGCTAAGTTCCTTAAGGACCTCTGTACACACAAGCAAAAATCTCCGACAAATGTGTCCAAAAAGGTCATTCTCACTAAGCAAGTGAGTTCTGTTTTCCATCGCACCCCCTAAGTTGCAAGATCCCGACACTCCTACCATTCCAATAGTCATAGGTAGTCATGTCATTGAGCGAGCACTTTTAGACTTAGGGGCTAGTGTTAATTTAATCCCTTACTCGGTGCATGAGCAATTGGGACTTGGGGAGTTGAAACCCACAACAGTTACCTTGCAATTAGCTGATCGATCTATTAAGGTACTGCGTGGGATAGTTGAGGACTTTTTTGTCAAGGTCAATGATTTTTACTTTCCTGCTGATTTTATAGTCCTTGACACAGAACTGGTGCAAATCCTCAAAAAGTAAACTCCGGTCATACCTGGCCATCCTTTCTTGGCGATGGCCAATGCTAATATTCATGTGAGGAGTGGTGAGATGGAGGTGACTTTTGGGAACATGACGCTTAAGCTCAATGTTTACAATCCCACAAAGCACCTGAACTTGGAGGAAGACTACTTTGCAATCAATGTCAGTGGTGAACAAGTAAAGGAGGAGTCTAGTTCACGCGGGGATGTTACTAATTTTTACAAAATTGATTATCTGGATAATAATTCTTTCACTAATTTCAGCGGTGATGATTCGTTAGAGACTTACTTAGCTCATTGTAGTAATAATTTTGAAATTGATGGGTGCAATGAGCAAATTGGTCCATTGGTGGACTCTGCCTCTTGGTCAACCATTGATTGAAGGCAGTGGATGAATGTGGTTAGTTTGGGTCTCTCCCTAGAGCCTTTTTGACTCGAGCAATTAAGTCTGAGGGGTCTATTTAAACCTGGTACCCCAAGGCCATCTGGCTTGGGGATGACCAACTTAAAGCTCGCTAAAAGGGTCAACTAGAATGCCTGAGAGAACCGGACATTGCACAACCACGTGAAAAAGAAAAAAAATAACAAATAAATAAAAAAGGAATCAGTTGAATAAAGGAAGGGGGTGAATTTAGAGACACATCGGGCTATTGATAGTGTGAACTGTTTTCAGGGTTGGTGAATCTCTTTGTGTGGTTCTCACTTACACACATGCTATGTGATAAATCCCTATCCGATCATAGATGCAAAGGCTAATCTTTGTGGTAGATTGAATATGAGAATTCACTTGTTTAAGTCTTTGCATGGATAAAGCATCTTGTCTTTGACTTGCATGGCATTTGTTGTGGCATTTTGAGATGTTGTCGGTTGGGTTTGAGTTGCATTTGGGGTATCCAATTCCCTTTGTGTTTTGTGGGTGATCACTGCTGAAAACCCGCACGAGACTTCACTCATCCTACCGGGGCCGCCCGGGGGTTTAAAAGACATATCTTTTTCCTTCTATTTAGTTTAGTCGCAATGTTCTTTTGTTTTACTAGGGACTAGTAAAGTGTAAGTTGGGGGTGTGATAGGTGCCAAAAAGCACCTATTTGGTCCTCTAATTTATGCTTTGATAGTCTGTTTGTTATGTTACTTGGTGAATTTTGATAGTTGTATGGTGTTTGCAGACCTTGGAGGAGGTTGGATCATTAAAAGATGCAATTTAGACGTGTTAGAAGTGTCAAAAGTGCAAATGAAATATCTGCAGAACTTGCTGAGCATCAAAGAAAAGCTGTCCAAAGTTAATGAAATTTTAGTCCGGACAGCCCTTAAGTCCGTCCCGACGGTCCAGATCTAGTTAGGTCGACAAAACGAGATTCTCTGTAATTTTTAGGGTTTGGTTATAAAAAGAGACCTGTTATGTACGTTCTGGGGGTCGAATTTCAGATCAAGCATTGTGGAGAGGCCATTTTAAAGAGAAAAATCAAGAGTTCTTGATGTTCTTCGCGATTTCTTCAACTTCAAGCGCTCCAACCTCTTCCATGGCCGGCTAAAGCACCAATCTAGGGGAAGATGAAGCCCCGGTCCAAGTAACTTTGTTCATGTATATGATTTAGGTTTATTTATTTGAATCAGTTGTTTAACTAAGAACCCTTTTTCATTATGATCAAATGGATTGAATTTAATACTTCAAATTAATTGTGTATTTGTGTGCACGATCTCAAATACCAGGTTATTCAACAGTTTTCTTTGCTTGAACTTGGGTAACTGAGATGGGTTATGCTCATAAGACGAATCGCGCCACTGGACAGGCCGTGAAAGAGACGGTTTGTGCTAGCAAGACGGTCCGTGCCATGGGATAGCCCATGCCTGCTGACGACTCAACTATCTTCTTAACAATTGCGATTCGAATAATAACCTTAGCCTATACATAGCCTAGTTACGTGGTCGAGGTGGATTCGAAGCCCTAGATACCCTCTCTATTAATTTCACCCAATTTTATTATTTCTTGCTTTAATTTTGTTAATCACAAAATCACTCAACCAATCTCTTTCTCTCAATTAAATTGAAAAATAATCGAAGCTAACGTAACTCAGCCAAATTGTCTCCGTGGATCGACACTCGGACTTAGCCACTATTCTTCTGAGTAGTAGTTAATTCTAAGTTATTATAAATATATTTTTGACTCGGCACGACACGGTCAAACGCCCAATTCTCTTAGAAATCGGGCCAATCTTCAACAAATCTACACCTTTGTGAGATATCCAACTGCTGAATCAAATTCCCCAAAGCAACCAAACCAAATCGAGACTTATGTCCCAATTACTTGGGGTCACCTATATGAATCATTTTTCTTCACTGAGCTCTATCAAGGGCTACTTATTCACTCAACCCCATTATACTCGTATCTTTGCGCACAACTGCAGCTAAAATCAATTTAAGGCCTAGTTTTCCAAAAAAATTTAGCAACCCAGTTGCTACAATCAAATGAATTCACCTGGTGCTAAAATCAAACGGAAAACTCAACCTAAGTCTTCCCCTCCCCCTAACGTTACTACCCAAAGCTATCATATTTGTTCTCTTAACTAATACATCTATAGGTTTATAGTAGACATGCTCAACCCACCTTAGCCTATTTTCCCTCAATTTCTCCTCTTTAGGTGCTACACCTACCATCTCACAAACTGTTTCATTTCTAATCATGTCTCGTCAAGTTTTACCACACATCCACCTCAACATTCTCGTTTCCGCTACACTCACCTTTCTCACCTGTTGTTTCTTAACAGGCCAGCATTCTGTCCTGTAAAGCATCGCTGGTGTTATGGCAGGTTTGTAGATTTTTTCCTTTAATTTTGTGGGTACCCTCTTATCACATAGTATACCAATAGTGCTTCTCCACTTAAGCCACCCCACTTGGATCCTATGAGTCATCCTTTCACACATGTTTCTGACAATCTCCCCCTCACGTGTGAACTATGCATTGGAACTAACTCCCTCTAAATCTAATCCACTTGACTCAACCTTAATTCTTGATCTATCTCTCCAACACCGTGTCCAAACCCTGCCTTATTTACTACGCCCATGTCATTGAGAGCAACCATACTTCACGAGAGCCACCCTGCTTGCGAGCCACATGCCGCACACATCGGGAATTTTACTACTCCATCGAGAGTACCCACTTTATCAAAAACCACCTCGCTACCGGCCACCTGCCGTACACCTGAAATTTTCTTGCTCTATTGAGAGTTACAATGGATTTTCCTGCTCCTTTGAGAGTCTTCGTGCAAGCCCACAACCACCGATGGCCCATAGATTGTCAGCCATCGGTTTCGCAATTAGTTGTTGGGAGTCTATTCTGCCTAATGTTCTTCTCAAGTGCTCATAGACCCAATCCATTAGGGAGTATCCACCACATCACATGGACCCAATATACATTGAATGACTCATATCCACTTAAAAGGCTAAGCCTTGTCAGTGGTGAGTCACTTAATTGTATATTAAAGTGCAATATTTTTTTCTATTTATCTGATGTAGGACTTATCCTTCACACATGTTTCTAACAACATTCATAAAGAAAACTAATCCAACAAACTTAAAAAATTTAGCATAATTGATCGAACACCTTTTTCAAAATTACAAAACAACATCGATTAGAAAATGCAAGTATATGAAAGAAATAAGTCGCTACATCACTCGTAACAAAACAAGGTTGCATTTGTATTAGGGAAATACTACAAACACTAACTAGTGTACCAACTATTACACTAACTATCCATGTGTCACTCTTTTAGTGGATGAATCTATCCATGTGTCACTCGTAACAAAACAAGGTTGCATTTAGTGTAATAATTGGTACACTAGTTAGTGCATGTAGCATTGCTCTTTGTATTAATGGACTTGGAATAAGTAGGCTAGCATTTTAAGTGTTATGGTTCGTTTACAGAGTCATATTCAGGCAATAAAGATTATGCATTTTACTTTTAAAAAGACAAAATCTGCGACCCATCGTGGCTCCTTTATATACAGAGCCATATGCAAACAATAAAGATTGTGCATTTTACTTTAGAAGAGACAAAAAAATATGCAACCCCATCGCCCAACCCAATCAAATGCAAATTATATGATAAATGGTGGAATTAAATGATTGATTGACTATTATGGCTTAATTATGAGATTAAGTATCAGGGCGTATATAGTAATTTTATGTGATGCATGTAACTTGTGGGCCCGGATGAAGTGACAAGTATGGTGACGTTCACAATAATTAAGTACAATATGCATAACAATTATAATGCTTATTCCCTCTTTAAAAAATAAAAAATTATTTATTCCTGCCCCCTCTCTCTTTCTCCACTTACATACCCTTTCTCATTGCTCTAAATTATGCTCATCCAATACGAAGAAGGAGCACCTATTTTATACCCACGAATCACCAGTTTCATATATAACTACAAATAAGTACATATATATTGGAAAATCCATCTCCTTATTCTCTCTCTGCCTACAAATACATATAGCTATATACACAAATAGTTAAGTTCTCTCTCTTCCCATCTCGATCGATCTCAATAGTGATGGAAAAATTCAATGAGTAACCCTTCAAAAGAACGAACTCGATGCTTGCGACCCAGCTTTGTTTTGTAGAAAAGGTTGCTCGAAGCGTATGGGTAGGTAGTTGTTAGCATATTACCCGGAAGTTCGGGGTCGATTCCACAGAGACCGAATGTAATCGACATGAAATTTAGCTTGCAATGGGGTTGTAGCGTTAAGATGGCCAACTTTAAGTGTGGATATGTTGTGTGATTCTCTATTTACCTCCTAACTTTATGAAAAACTAGATTTGACTATAAATTAAAGGAGGACTTGGTTAAGGGTTCAAATCACCCATGACTTAGAATATTTACAGTTTCTCAAATATAACTCATGTGAGAGACGATATACCTCGCTCTCACGCGGAAAATATAGCAATGAAAACCACATTTATCAAAAGATGGGGTTTGGTAATGGAAAGAAATCTCTTTTAGACATTTTATCAAACACCTAGAGTGCCATGGTTCCAAGCATTGCGTCGCCAAGTTTTTTGTCTACAACCAGTCAAAGAAATAAACAACCTTAAGTTTAGACAAAACATGTGGGATCTATCTATAAACAACCCTAAGTTAAGACTAAACATATGAGAGATCTATCTATTCACAAACCCATCTTTGTGCTTAAATACGGGTTTGTGAATGGATAGACCTCTCATATGTTTGGTCTTAACTTAGGGATGTTTATTTCTTTGACTGGGAGTAGACAAAACTTGGCACACGTAATGCTTGGAACCATGTCACTCTAGGTATTTGATAAAATATTTAAAAGATATTTCTTTCCATTACCAAACCCCATATTTTGATAAACATGATTTTCACTGCTATATGTTCCGCGTGAGAGCGAGGTATATCGTCACTCACTTGAGTTATCTTTGAGAAACCGTGAATATTCAAAGTCATGGGTGGTTTGAACCTCTAACCAAGCCCCCATTTGATTTCTAGTCAAATCCCGGTTTCATTAAGTTAGGAGGTAAATAGAGAATCACACAACAAATCCATGCTTAAAGTTGGCCATCTTAATGCCGCAACCCCATTACAAGCTAAATCTCATGCCGGTTACATTCAGTCCCTATGGAATTGACCCTGGACTTTTTGGAAAAATGCTGACAACAATCCAACCATATACTTTGGGCAACCATTTCTATAACACAAAGCTGGGTCGTAAGCATATTTGACGGCGTTGCCGAGGATTATTGGGAGCCTTAGGGTACGCGTAATTGCTCCAAATTACCTAAAGTCCAGCAAAAACACACCTTGCACGCAATATCAAATATGAAAAAAGGATTATACGCATGCAAGTGTGACAAAAGTTAGGGAACTAGGCACTCACATGTGCAATGTTGTGCACCTATCACCTAACAACGGCAAAAATCGATCTCAACGGTGACTCAAAAAGCGACAACGACGATAGTTTGTGAACTTGTTGGTTTGATTCACTTGACTATGATGTATTTTGTTGTGAGTTTATCGGACTAATTTTTTTTTCTATTTTTGTTGTAAGTTTTTTGGTTTTCAGTTTAACAAGATTCATGATAAATAATTTTATCGTGTTAGGTTTAGTCACATGGGATTTCATGGTAAAGAGTTTCATGACGATGGGAGTTTTCATAAATTGTGTACTTGGTATTGTTTGAATAAAACAATGACATTTCTTTATCATGAAATTCAACTCATGATTCATTATACAATTCAACACATGATTTATGGTAAATAATTTTACCATGTTTGTTGTGAGTTTTCATAAATTGCGTAAATAAATTTATCATGAATTTGTGTCGCTAAGTTTGTTTTAATAATTTAATATTTCAAATTTTCTTTGAGATCTCAGGGGAGAGAAGATTAGATGAGAGAATAAATTAAAATATTAGAGTATAAAAGATTTGAAAGAAAGGAGGGAGGGATTGTGATAAATTAAGAAAGTTATTGAGATAGAAGTATTTGGAAAATTAAGGAGAAATGGTGATTTAGGGTTTATTTAAATTTGAGTATGGCAACGTAATTATTCAAACCAGCTAAGATAATAATATAAATAAGTTCTATGGTTAGGATGTTTTAGAATTTATTTAAATTTGAGGATACCAAATTAATTGTTCAAACCAACTAAGATGAGAACTTCCCTGTGTGTTAGGGTGGTTTGGGGTTTGTTTAAATTTGAGGATGCCAACTTAATTATTCAAACCAACTAAGATGAGAACACAAATAAGTTCTTGTTTATGGTTTAGGGTTTATTTAAATTTGAGAATATCAGTGTAATTAATCAAATCAACTAAGATGAAAATATAAATAAGTTTCCTAAACAAAATGACTATTTAATTCTCATTACGAATGAGGTGTTTGAGGGTCTCTCTTTTTGACTTTTTGCATAATTGACTCTTTGAATTATGGTCATAATTTATTATCGATGTGCATAATGCATTTAATAATAAGAGTAATGTTTGTATTCAAAATCCATTATCTAGGTCTTTTTGTTAATTAAAACGAGAAAAGTGAAAAACAAAAAGTTAAAAAATTCATCTCCCCCTATTTTTCAATTCTTCTCCCTAAACTCAAAAACCAAAAATTCATTTTCGCATGGCTCATTTTCAGTATTTCCACCAAACACTTAAAATGCAAAAACAAAATAAAAAAATAGCCATCTACTACACACACGTATAAAATTTTGGGGAAAATGCGAGCTGTTTCAATGTACCCCGGAAATTGCATATGCTTTCCACTGTTGGTGTCCTATTGGGTATTTTAGCCCGTGACTCAATTTGATGAACACCATCATTTCCATGACTCCTCGGTAGTGGAAGTGTGGAGCTGAGATACACGCACTCTCTCTCTCTCTCTCTCTCAACATTTTGCTGCTCTCTCCTTCCTCTTGGCCTGGGGTGCCCGGAGGTGAGAGCTCCAACCCTAATTCCAAAGTCCACAACCCTATTCTCTATTTCCATACTCTGCAGTCGTTTGTTTTCCATTTTGCCATTTCTCGTTATCTCTGGGGTTGGAAAATGGTGGTTAAGTCGGTTCGCGTTAGTAGATGTGGGAATGGTATTAACGGTACTGGTCTAGATAATGGAGTTTGTCTTACCGCCGATGATCGCCATTTGATTGATTCGGAGGTTTCTATGGGTGGTGATGATGCTGTAAGAACTAAATGTGAGCATGTTAGCCCAGGTACGGAGAGGAGGAGCAGCGCTAGGATTCAGAAATTAGAGAGTGAGAAAGCTGTGCGCCTTCGTCGTAGAGGCGACTCGTCGAATATCCCGGAAGAGAAAGTTGTTCGGAAGAAAGTTAAAGTGTACGAACGAAGAAAAGGGAGTGGACCAGATGTGGGTGATGATAACAAAGCTGCTTCCGAGGGTAAGACTAACAAGGTGGTTTTGGGGTCAAATAAGGAGAGCATTAGCAATGGCTGTTGTTCTAATGTTGAGGAAGCATATCGTGGTTCGATAGAGATTGCATCAGAGACGGGGATTGGGGGCGGGAAAAGTGCATCTGCCCTTGTTACCGAGACTTTGAGGGCTTTTAGCAAGCATTTCCTTCACTTCGTTCAGGTTTGTTCTCTCTTCATATACAACCGAGTATTAATCCTACGGAATAACCTATATGCTTTCTCACGTCTCATTAGAAACGCTAAAGCTTCACGAATGCATGCAACAAATGAGTAGTATGATAGACGTTTTATTTACTTATTCTCTAAGAACTTATTTTCACTGACCTTACTAAAGAACAACTAGTCTTTTTCTTCCAAGTTTAGAGTATCCCTACTTCATTTTATGTCTGCACTCTTTTTTTTTTCTTCCTTTAGAAAGGTAACATGCAAGTCGTCCTCTTCCTCCTTGTTATCTCTAACCTGTACTTGCATGTATTTTTACAGGTCGAGTTTGTGAATGCAAATCTTTTTCCTGCTTAAAGTTGTATGAGAAAATTCCGCAAATTAATATTGCCTGGCTGTAATTGTATGCAGGAAGAGGAAAAGAGGTGCAAAAGAGGAGACATTGATAAAAAAACAACCAAGGGTTCAAAGTCTAAGGTTGATGATTATTGCTTTTACATCTGCTTGTATTGTTATCTGGATATTCAATTTATTGGTCGCCGTAATTATCTTTGCGTGTACTTCTATCATTTTATACATTTTGTTATTCCATTTTCTCGGAACTTTGTACAGTGTTTGTGTGATCGCTTGGTCTATCTATCTTCTTGTATAGAGTTCGCTTCTTACCTAGTTACTTTATTGGATCATGAGTAATACTTTTTTAACTTTTAGTGCCCCTTTTACTAAGATGACTATCTCAATGCTTATGCAATGACTGTACTGGCAGCCTGAGTTTCTTTTGGCTATGTCCTTGACTTCTTGGAGCAAGTCCACTCGTTGGTATTAAAATGGCTTAGCCAAAGCTATTGCCGAGAAAACTGCCAAATGATAGATTTGGTAGCCGAAATGGCTTATGGGTGGACTTGCTCTCTTCAAGGCCATACTACTAAACATTTAAAGGTGTCGATGTTTAATAAGACCATGTCTTATTTCACCATGTCATTGAAACCACTTCTGTGTTTTCCCCCCTTTTTTTTTTCCTTGTAAGACTAGACATGTTTGAATGTGTTCAGTTAGTTGTCGATTGTTGGTCATTAGGGTCTCACAAGAGTTACATACTTACATGTACTTTATACCAATTTTCTTCTGATGTTAAGTAAGCCCTTTCAGGGTGTTCAATTTGAAGACGAGATTTGCCTCGAATGCCTTCTTAACTCTCTTCCTGTTTATATTTTAGATCAATACCATTGAAATAAACTGGTGGGCGCCTAAAACCAAGCCCTAGGTTGTGGCATACCTCTTTGTAGTGAGTACTTGTTCAAGCTCTTCACGTTACTGTCACCACAGATATCTCTCATGTTGCAATAGGAGTTGCAAAGCTTTATTAGAAGGAGCTCCTTAAGAAGGTGACAAGGGAGTAACGCATGTGGGGGCTTTGAAAGAGAGCTAGAAAATTGCAAGTTTCTAAGGTTGGGAGTCGTATCATGGCATTATACTGGGTATGTTAGGCCTCGACAATTGTACAGTTTTAGAGAATGGGTATGATACACTATTTATGCTGTAGTATCCACACTTCACACCGCATCACTTGGGCCCTATACACATTGAATGACCCACTTCCACTTAATCGTAAGCCTTGTAAGTGGTGAGCCACCCATTTGTGTATTGAGGTCCAACCATATTTCTAGTTACCTGTGTGGACTCAAATCAAATCCTTCACACTTGTTCCAATAGGGAGCACACGCGGAGACGTGCCATTGGATTGGATGACGGGTCATCTCTATAGGCCAATACATGTATGGTGAATTGGGGATCAAGTGGTGATGTCACAGGGCAAATGCTAAATACAACACCCCCACCTATAATCTATAGCTGCCTTGTTGGAGTTCTCAGTGTATTTATAGGTTGGTGTTGATCACTCTACACACTTGGAGCTTCCTCCACTTACCTCTTGCTTCTTTAATTGTATTGCACCACCACACTTTTCTACCTTTATCCTCCAGTATCACCTTCATCACTCTGTGTGTGTGTGTGTGCAGATTCAAGCTTACTTGTCGTAATTGTTCACTACATGATGTTTTTTTTACAATCCTAGCTCTCATATATACCTTCGCCTTCTTACACTAATTTAAACATTTAGCTAGATGATCTTTTGCATTTTGAATTGCGGATGAGTTTACATTAATTTGTTTTTTTTTGACACATCAACTTTTCGGCAACGAGAAACCAATTCAGATGCTGATTTCCAGTTGTAAGTCACTTTATTTTATATTGATAATGCTAAGGAATAAACTTATGCAGAAAGGGAACCCTCCTGAAGATGATGCAAAGCGTGGTGCAAAACGTCCTGATCTGAAGGCAATAACCAAGGCAAGCCAAACTCTGATGGGTTGAATACAATAATCGAATCATTCTACTGCTCCCTTTCAAATTCTTCTTGCACTTTTTAATTTCTGCATTGCTGTTCTTGGAACTTCGTTTTTTGCCACCAGTTCATCGAGTTACCCTGGTCACACTAAGCACAAAGATCTTGCAGAGGACTCTTTCTGCCTAATTTTTTATTTTTATTTTTTCTGTACTGGCAAGTTTTTAATGTTTGGTATATGTTCTGTTAGGAAAAGTTGTTTACCTGGGTAAAAGTTTAGCCATGAAATTGTGTTGTTTTGGAGTTTAAGTCTTTATTTGAATTTTTTCTGAATTCTATTAGTAAAGATGGGAAAACTGTAATACTGTACAACTATTAACTTTAGAAGAAACATTTCCTGAAGCCATCATATTTTGGAAGCCTTGTTAATTTTCATTTTTGCTTTATGCATGTATGTTATTAAGCAATCCCACACTATTCTTTTTTTTTTTTTTTTCGTGCGTTGCATTAATTGTAATCATACTTGCCTAGTTCGTGTTACAAGAGATTGATGATAATAAAGCCTGCTTCTGCTTTATGCTGATGTAAAACATAAGATATTTTCCAATAATTGTGGCAGATGACGGAGACCAATGCAATACTGTATCCAAATAAAAGATTTGGTTCCATTCCAGGTTGGTGGCCTGTACTTGTGTGGTTTTCAGCTATGTTACATGAACTCGCTTACAAGTGTTGGGTGCGGTTAGGTGCTTATGTGTTGCATGCTAAAATATTCATGTTGCGTGGTACATTTCCTTTTAGGTCTTTCCATGCATTAGATCAGTCTTAGAATTTTGGTAAATAGGATCTACAAAATATGCTTGTTAGGCTAGTGTCCAACATCTGTATCTTATTCGAGTGCCATTGCTAAAAGTGTCAGTTTAACATAGATTTTCAGTCATACGACTCACATGGGTGAATTATTTTGGGCCTGGTTTTCTAAAGTATCCACTATTAGCATCACTTTAGCTTGGGACAAGTTTGAAGAACTCGAGTCCAACATTGATGCTAATCTTTCTGGTATGATGACAGGTATTGATGTGGGGCATCAGTTCTTTTCACGGGCTGAGATGGTGGTGGTCGGTTTTTTCAGCCATTGGCTTAATGGAATTGATTACATTGGGCAAAATGGCAGCAAGGTATATGTTTTGGAGGGATTGCAACTCCCTCTGCTTTTGAGTCTTGGTTTATTTGTACATCTTTATTTTGTATGACTTGTGGAGCTCCGACTTGAACTTTGCTGGAGTTTGTGGTAAACTGCCTGTTGAACAGTGAACTATTCATATAGGAGGGTTCATCTGAAGCTTACAAATGTGGGGATGGTTGAATGCATGACTGAATGATTTGTTTTGGCTTATTGTACTAAATCATAGTAGACCATTTTTGGTTTTATAGTTGTGTGGTAAGATCTCATTTGTGCTAAATTCTATGGGACATTGAGGTTGATTTTTCACTGAAAACTGTGAAGTACGAGGCCCTTCCTTGACTTAGTTGCAACCTTTGTCTTCATAGGACCATAATCAACTTATCACATAATGAAAAGCCGTTCAAGTTTGCCCTTTGTTTTTCAGGACTACAGTGGGTACAAGTTACCCCTTGCAGTTGCCATTGTTTTGTCTGGTCAGTATGAGGATGATCAAGATAATTGTGAAGATATTGTATACACTGGTCAAGGTGGGAACAATTTACTTGGCAATAGGCGCCAAGTAAAGGATCAAGTGATGGAACGTGGTAACTTGGCATTGAAGGTGAGTTGGTTGCAATTTGTTCAACTAAACATGCAGTGAGTAGCCTAATTAATTTTTTTCTTGATGAAATATGGCGAGCAAAGTCTGGAGAAGATACTTCTATTCAGTGAATGATTAATCTGGGGTATGCTTAATCCTCATTACTACTATGAAATTTTAGTAGAAAATTAATGCGCCTTGGTGCCTTGCTGGAGACAAAATTCGTTTCTTACATGTCCTTACAATTGCCTAAAAGACAATAAAGGAGGGAGTCTTGTTATGTAGTACATAACTTGCTAAGGGCTTCTTCTCGAATCCTTAAGAACAAGTCAAACATGAGATATGAGAAACTAAATTAGCATGGGTGGTCGTCTACAACGAGATAAGTAGCTTTGCTGTTTTGGTGCAATATGATCCTAGCCAATGCTTGGAAGAGGATGACATGAAGATAAAAAAATGTGATTATAATTAAGGAAGAAGATTTTTAGTTTTATGGTTTGAATAGAAATCATGGCTTTTGATTGAATGCGAAGAATGGTTTTTGGAAATCAAAGTTTGCATCAAAAAGTGTTGCAGAGAATATTGTCTATAATTGTCGAGTTAAAACCATCTTATAGGAATCTATCACTCTTATTAGACTGTTAACCTCCTGTTCATCTAAAAGCTTAAGCTGTTAGAAAGAGGATAACTTTATTATTTATATCCTTAACACGCCCTCCACATGTAGCCAGGCTTTTCTTCTATGAGTGGGCAGTGCAAGTATTTAATAATTAGGTAGGTAGTGAGGTTTAAACACATGATCTATTGCCTGCCCTGATACTATGTTAAAGCGTCCAACTCAAAACCAATTGGCAATGAGTGGAGAAGTGGCCCAAGCTCATATACTAGCTTTGGAGGGTATAATTAACAATTAACCAATGTGGGAAAAGCTCTAACACTCCCCCGCATGTGGAGAAGTAAACAACAAATGCATAACACAGGGGTCATTACGAATAACGAAACACGGTGCGTTTAAGGCACAAACAAATGGGCAAACAATCAAGAGAGTCTTGTCCAAAAGCCTCCGAAAGCCTAGATCTTATCCCATATTAGATTGTTAACCACCAATTCATTTGAAAGCTTAAGTTGTTACAGAGAGGGATAACTTTATTATTTATATCCTTTAACAACTCTGAATAATTTAAATTATGATTTCAAAAATAATTAACCAACTAATCTATGTAGAGTAATTTGCATTAATTAGGAGTTTTTTAAACAACATACATATGCACGAAAAAAGAAAGAAAGAACACTGGCCTCAAAGAGAGAAGGATTTACGTGGGAAAACCAAACTAGGGTAAAAACCATTGACTTAAATTCGCGGAATACCACCGTCTCAGTATCCCATGTGTGGTACGTAGACAATCTTCCTGGCACGCCTCTTCCGTTCTCTAAGCTCTTTGCAATCTTGAATAGCAATTTCAAACTCTTCATGCTGAGATCTATAGCTCCATCATCGAACGTGCACGTGAATAAGCACTATAGGCATGCAAACCTCCCAAGTCAATCCTGTTTCGCATTTTCTAACCCTAGAAAAATTACAAAGATGAACCTCATCTTCGTAAATCTTTCAAAAAGTGTACAGGAGTAAGCGATCTGGACTACATGGAAAAAGCTCTCTCAATTCTCCCTACTACTTTCTGCATGCCAGATAAACTTCGGTCCTTACTGAGGTATTCAAGGCTTCTAGGTATGAAAATGGAAAACCTAAGCAAACAACAAAAAGTCCTGGTTGACATATGCATAGAAATTTGCGTAGTGACATAAAGCACTGCCACCATACAGACAAACATGTTTGAATGTGGCGATGTCACTTTGGAAATCAGTGTTTCATTGAAATGTTTTAGCTTTTCGATGAGAAACTCAGTCATTCAAACGTGTGCTCGTTGATGGCCGAAATCACTACTAAGAATATCACTAAAGTTTAGGCAACTATATTGACTATCTAAATCTTGATAAATTAGCATCTCCCAAGACTCATATGGCCAAAGCAATTTGATTCACGCATATAATATGAGGCCTGAAAGACCAAGTCTTCCACAGCGTAGTTTTTAGTAGACAAATCGATTTCCATGTTCAATCAAACCAATTCTAAGTATTCAAAAAGTGAAATCCTTTCCATTTTGTATTTGTTCAATAAAAAAAATTTCGTTTGGAAACCAATTGGTCATTTGTATGATAACCATGTCTTTCTTTTTGAAAATATCCAAAACGTGCAAGCCTGCGAGGTAATGAAAAACTTAAGGACAAAAATAAATTCATGTATTTTAAGTGCCAAGCTCACTGGCCAATTTGGCATATAGTCCGCAAAAAAATTAAGTATGGTCCTGAACTCAACCCAAAAACTTAACAAAGAATAACACTAGCTCGGTGATGAAGTGTTTGAGTTTTGCCTTTCCACTTACCAGGTTCTCTTTGCAAGATCAAGACTTGAAGCTGAAGTTGGCTTGACGAAGCTTTTCCCAGAACTGCTCATGGATTCAAATGAGCCTAGAATTAAAATAAAAATGACAGATTCACTTGCCGAATGAAATTGCCAGCAGATAATTATTAAATGTGTTCTAAAGACATGAGTCCTCCTTTCCTAACGAAATCCATGGCAGAAAGGCTTTGTTAAGATATGCAAGCTTATAGAAAATCTGCATAACTACTTGATTTTTTCTTTCTTTATTTATTATTTGTTTAATTTTTTTATTTTTTTCTATTTAAAATTTTGTGCTTATCTAGTGGAGATTGGAAGCTAGTCTCTATTATGCTATGCTAGTAGTGTGCAGGAGGCTTCAATACCCCCCAAAAGAGGAGAGTAGTGTATTCTGGAAGAAGGGGTAATGTTTAGATAGGCAGCGAGATTAAAACAAGAAGTTGTTTCTGCACCTTGGGTGTCTTCTTGCTGATTCAATGCTATTATGTGATGAAGTAGATCTTTTAGGGGTTTGGAGCAAGCTTTGGATCTAGGCTCTAGATTTATTCTTGACCAGTTCCTTCTTGTTGAATCTTCTGTATTATGCAATCATGGATTGAAGTTCAGCAAGTGCTGGGTTGAAGTTGACGAATATTCTTCACGTTTGTAAGTTGTTAATCAAGAAGTTTTATGTTTAACTGCAGAATTCTATTGAGCAAGGTACACCAGTCAGAGTTGTTCGTGGCCATAAGTCCGCAGATAGTTATGTTGGCAAGGTTTACACGTATGATGGCTTGTACAAGGTAGCTAAATGGAAAACAAATTGTCCCATTTTTGACACCTGTTGTCTCAGTCAACATGCTTTCCAAGTTTCACAACTTCATTTTGCATTAAAATGGCTGAGTTGCGCTTGTGTTTCAGTAGACACTGGGAGTTATTTACATCTGTTGGTCTGTTGCTGATGGACATCTATGACCCCTTAGTTAGATTTTGGGAGATGCAAGTCATGCAACAAATATGTACACCTGGAGATGCACATTGATAAGAATGGTCTAATGTATCACTCCGATGTATATGCTTGTTCTGTTGTTTTGTTTCATTAAGTGTTTGATGATACTGCTTCTTAGAATATATTGTTGAATTCATTTTAAAGACTTAGTCTCTATGTTGAAGTGGAGATACGTGTCTTATGTAGGAATTTAATTGCAGACCATGGACTTGATAAGTACATGTAGTAAACAAGCAAACTGACCCTTAGCATACATCTTACAGATTGAACTAAAAGCATGGAGACTAAGTCTTTACTAAGCGAACTGACCCTTAGTAAACAAGCAAACTTACCCTTAGGATACATCTTACGGATTGAACTGAAAGCATGGAACCAAATGAGCAAAACCACGGTCTGGATAGAAAATTTCCTCAAACTTATAATTGTTAACACCATAAACTACCAGCACGGAGGGCATTGTAGACAATGTCTTTAAATTTTGCAGTTAGTCAAGTATTGGGCAGAGAAAGGTGTTACTGGATTCACTGTTTTTAACTTTCGGTATTTTGCAGGTAGTCAAGTACTGGGCAGAGAAAGGTGTTTCTGGATTCACAGTTTTTAAGTTTCGGTTGAAGAGGCTTGATGGACAACCTGTACTGACCACTGATCAGGTTTTGTACCATTCTTATTTGAATTCGTAAGGTATATTTAATGATTGTAAGTTTGACACAAGATCTTTTGCTGTTGGAGGGGTTAGTTATTCCATAAGCCTAATGTCTTGAAACATGTCTAGCAACAAATTTATGTTCCCAGCCAGAAACTTGGGTAGTGCAAACTTGCTATCGTATGTCAAGGTAATTGCAATATTACAAATAAACAATTTGATGAATGCGCAGGTACAATAAAGTTTCCTCTTGTTCTCAATTCTCAGAATATGTGAACGGGCATCCTTTCTGGGTGGAATCATACTTTTATGGGTGAACAGGAACATATGTAGTATGTACATTGGGCTATCACTTTTTAAACTCTGAGTGGATGTGCATGTGCTCTTGCCCCATGTAATTGCAATGTTTAAACATACTCACGCTGGGAAATTAGAACCTTGCGTGTGCGTGTGTTTTTTATATTTTTTTATTGATGTGAATTTAGAGCCATGATGGACTACTTTTAAACAATTTGAACTAAAAATTGAACCACGTAATGAGATTATTTAGATGAATGTGTTACCTGTCCATAATTGCATCATGCAACTATTTTCTAGGTAAAACTGCAAACTTTTCGTGAATGTAAAACACATCAACAAAAACGAGCACATCCATTCGTGCTACATCTACGATTTTCAGCGACTAGTTGACTGGACGTGACATTTGAGATGGGAACGTTGGGTTCAGGTCTAGTACATGTATATACTTTGGTAAGGTTGTTAGGATGTGCATGATTGTATATGTAATTTCGAAATGCAAGAATGCTCAATCTTTGTCAACGCATGCTGATTAGATGTAATAGGAATGCATTGTTAGTTGAATGGATGTTAAAATCAAGCAGAAGTGCAGAACTATACTCTTCTTTGGGATGTGATTGTGTGTTAATCTTAATGATGTTTGGCCCATCTCCCATAAAATCTTTGGGTATGGGAGTTCTTTTTGAGCTTTCTATTTATTTTTTACCTGATATAATTGATGTTAGTACAGCTTGTTAACTTTGAGGCCTCCATTGGTTTCTTAATCCCCTTAGTGCAGTTTTCGCGTCTAGGAGCTCATTAATGGGATACTTGCTGAACTTTTGTTGTTGATTTGTTTTCTTATTGTTGCTATTTTCATGTTGCAACTGTAATGAGCCAGTGAAGTAGTACCTTCCTTGGGATGGTTTCATTATTTTTCCTGTCTTGACAGGTTCTATATCACCGAGGTCAAATTCCTAAATCCGTATCAGAAATACGAGGGTACTTTAAAGAAGTGTTCTATAATCAGATATTAACACGTTATAGTTGGTAATCGCTGTGGTGTGACATGAATTTTCTGTTTCAATAATTTAGGTTGGTATGCGAGGACATCAGTATGGGCCAAGAGGATATTCCCATCCCTGCTACCAATTTGGTTGATGACCCACCTTTTGCACCCTCAGGCAAGTTTGTGATTTTGTGCGACGAAATATATTCAACAACTTTTTTTTTTTCCACATTAATTTTTTTTGGGCATCCATTTATCTTTTTGTTTGTTTGACTTCATGCGTCAACCGAGTTAGGTTCATGTTACATTTTTTTTAGGATACAAGTTCCCAATGAGCTGGCCTAATTGTTGTTTAGGCTTGCAACGAGCTTATTTTGCCAATGGTGAGCTTATTGTTGTGTGCTTCCAACTGTTGTGATGTAGACAGGTGATGACCTTGAAGTGCTACCAGCCAGTGCTGCTTGATTAACTTTTAAATTTTATGCAAAGGGGTGTTCAAATGCCTCGGTCTTTCCTTTTTTACCTTCCCTTTTCTTCCCTTCCTACATGTATGCACACTTTTTTTTACTAACAATCGACAATTGGATTGATAAAGTGTCAACCGTCAAGTCCTATGGAGGTATAAAAAGGAAAAAAGAATAAGGGAATAAATAAGGATCTATCAGAGGTTCTAAATAAAGGGGAGGCACACCCAACCCAAACAAACAAGGCAACCTGTGTCAAGCCCCTCCTCTACCTCTCTCTCCTCCAATCTCTGGCCCAATGGGACTATTGTATGCTAGTAATGCTACATAGGGGATGACATGGGACATTTTCAGCTGATACAGCGGTGACTAGCGGCATCGGAGGTCCAAAATCCTGTTATGCAATGGTCGTTATTTAGAACCCTGTGTCTTGGTGTGGGCATGAGATTAGATTAACCAGAGCCTGAGAAATATATCCTCACCCAGTCACTCGATGCTCGTACTCGAGTTTTTAAAATATAGGCTTGTTTCATTAATAGACACATGTTCCTGATCCAACAAGACATACTAACAGAAAATGAGGCATAACATGTCAATGCCTTGTTGTTCAGACTTCTCTTGCATTATTCCATAAACTCTTCCATTAACTCAAATAAGGCATTGACAGGCTTCTTACATTGATCTTCTACCCAAATTGCACTCTACTCCTCCAACATCCCTAGACAACCAGCTTTTGCATCCCTACCTAGCAAACCTCCCAACGTGTGGGAGCTGCTTTTTCTACGCTCAATACTCCCCTCTTGACTATCCCAAGCTAAATGAAATCCACTTTCTAGAATGA
Source organism: Vaccinium macrocarpon (assembly GCA_022606695.1). Lineage (NCBI taxonomy): Eukaryota > Viridiplantae > Streptophyta > Magnoliopsida > Ericales > Ericaceae > Vaccinium > Vaccinium macrocarpon. The sequence goes on along the minus strand of CM040181.1, from coordinate 39,631,378 downwards.
TTTTTCCGGTAAGGAGCATGCTTAGGAGACTATGATGCACGGACATGGATACAGATGACTTGGCAATTCTAAAAAAGGGGATACGGACACAGCGGGGGACACGCCACGTGTATATATATATACTAGTCACGGGCATGTGCATCATGACTTGACATGACCTACAAATCTTGATGGATGAAAGTCGTATGGACATTAAACATGCACAAATGGTTGTTGCTCAAATAGAAATGCAAGTTCATGAAAATGTTGGATGCAACCAACATTAGGGGCAAAGCAACTAATTAATGGCTATTAAAAAGTTGATAAGAGATCAACCTAAGCAAAACAAAATACAGCCCAAGATGCTAAAAAAATAAGTCACAAAATCCAAAAGGGATATATATCCTTTTACTCTTATTTCTCTGCAATATGTAAGACCCAACCAAGAGTTTAACCCTTAAAAACAGCCATCATAATAGCCTCTTCAAAACTCCTTCATACTTTGACCAATTCTGCTGCTTGGAACTAAAAACACGTAGACTTCATTATAATTATATCTCACCCAAAAGCCATCAAACTTGAGAACATTGCAAGGAATCAAATAACCGTATGGGTAGCTGATAGAGCCGATGGCCACTGTGTTTCAATCAGCCGATGGCCACTGTGTTTCCATCAATCTAGTGCATCAAGTTGCCTCTCCTATTATCAAAAAGAAAGGAAATCAAATTTACAAGTAGAAATATGGTTTACTAAATCAAGTCAGATCCTCAAATCATATTGCTCAAATGTCTTATAAATTCATTCTACCATGAATCCCCTGGCCATATGCATTATAGTGGTGTAAATCCTATTCTGTTCAAATTAGTATATGCACTGTTTGTGTTTTCTTTGGATTTATGGATTTCCAGATGATGATAAAAGAGATTCACTGCCCATAACCACCAAATGGTTGTGAATTGATTGTAGTAATTATTTTAAAACCTAAGAGGTACATAAATTTTTTGAAATAGCAAGGCATTTGTTACTAGATAGAAGGAAAGCGTGTAGGGTCTTAACTAACCCTACCACACAAGCGTTTATTTATATTATGAGAGAGACTAATACATCACATAGCTACCCAATGTGGGACAACTAACAATAAACATATTCTAACACTCCCCCTCAAGCTGGAGAATAAATATCAAAAAGTCCCAGCTTGTTACATAGCAACTCTAACCGCGGCTTGAATAATGATTTGGTAAACATGTCGGCCAATTGAGCACCCGTAGATACATATGGAGTAGATATCACACCACCAGTCAACTTCTCACGCACTAGATGACAATCAACCTCAATATGCTTAGTCCTCTCATGAAATACTGGATTTGCGGCAATGTGAATAGCCGCTTGATTATCACAATACAGAGGCATAGGCAGTTGCACACTAAATCCAATCTCTTCAAGAAATGATCGCAGCCACACAACCTCACATGTCGTGTGTGCCATTGCTCTATACTCTGCTCCTGCACTGGAACGGGCTACTACTGTCTGTTTCTTGCTTTTCCAATTAACAAGATTTCCACCAAGAAAGACACAATAACCAGCAGTAGATCTCCTATCAGATGGTCCTCCTGCCCAATCAGAATCAGTAAACGCCTCAACACGTAAGTGTCCACTAGCTCGATACAATAAACCCCGTCCTGGATGTAGCTTAAGATACTTCACAATTCTAAGGACAGCCTCCCAATGTGGATAACGAGGAGCTGACATAAACTGACTTATGAAACTAACTGCAAATGAGATATCCGGACGTGTAATCGTGAGATAGTTTAACTTACCAACCAATCGACGATATTGATCATGATTATGAAGCAACTCCCCCTGGTCCACACACAGTTTGACATTAGGATCCATAGGAGTCTCAACAGGCCTAGCTCCCAACAACCCTGTATCCTCAAGAATATCCAGTACATACTTTCTCTGTGATAATCTAATACCTTCTTTGGACCTGGCCACTTCAATACCTAAAAAGTACCGAAGTTTTCCCAAATCCTTAGTATGAAATTGCTGATGTAAGAAGATTTTTAACTCGTCAATACCTCGTTGATCATTACCAGTAATGATAATGTCATCCACATATACAATCAACAACACTTTCCCTCGATCAGATGTGAGGGAAAACACAGAATGGTCAGTCTGACTATGATGCATGCCAAACTTCAAAACAGCATCACTAAACTTGCCAAACCAGGCCCGAGGAGATTGCTTAAGGCCATAAAGATCTTTACGAAGCCGACATACCTGATTATGCTCCCCCTGAGCAATAAACCCAGGTGGTTGCTCCTTGTAAACCTCCTCTTGAAGATCCCCATGGAGAAATGCATTCTTGACATCCAGTTGAAATAATGGCCAACCAAGATTTGCAGCTAGAGAAATAAGAACTCGAACAGAGCCAAGTTTAGCAACAGGCGAGAATGTCTCCGAATAATCAACACCATAAGTCTGGGTGTAGCCTTTGGCAACAAAGCGTGCTTTATAGCTTCAACGGTACCATCGGGGAAGATACTTAACAAATACCCAACGGCATATAGCGGTTTGTCTTACTAGCAGAAAAGGAACCAGTCCCAAGTACCATTATGATGAAGTGGCGGACATCTCATCCTCCATCACCGTCCGCCACTCGCATACGACATAAGGCCTCCTGAACCGACTTAGGAACAAACACAGAAGAAACTGAGGTAGTAAAAGCTTGAAGAGACGGTGACAAATGATCATAGGAAACAAAATGAGCAATAGGATGGAGAGTGTAGGACCGAATACCTTTACGGTGGGCAATAGGAAGATCAAGGTCGCCCGATCCCATAACGGAGAAGAGGATGGCGCGTGGGTGAAAGGGGCGCCGGCCGGCCGGGGCCCCTGGTTGGGGCTCGGGTGAGGCTCGATTGAGATAATGCGGCCGAGGCACAACCGTGGATTTCTAGGACGACGGCGATACACCCGCAAAGGTTTTGGTGGAGGAACGGGACTAGGGACGACAACTATAGGACATATAGACTCATAGGCAGGCAAATCAGTAGTGGGGACAGACTCCGAATAAAAAGGAAGAGACTCATTAAATGTGACATCCGCACACACAAAATGACGACGTAAGGATGGGGAGTAGCATTTATATCCTTTCTGAGTGCGAGAATAACCAAGAAAAATGCATTTAATGGACCGCGGGTCCAATTTACTCTGGTCGGGATCCAGAGCATGAACATAACATGTACACCCAAAACCCGGAAAAGGGTAAGGGGGTGGAGAGGCCGGCACCGAAACAAGACCCCATTGGGGGTATCTCGACCCCCAAGGATAGTAGAGGCATACGATTGATCAAATAGCATGCAGTAAGAACCGCGTCACTCCAATAAGACTTAGGAACCCTCATTTGAAATAACATCGCACGCATAACTTCGGATAAGTGTCGAATCTTGCGTTCGGCAACCCCATTTTGCTGTGGATTTCGAGCGCAGGATGACTGATGAATGATCCCATGATCATCAAAAAACTGAGATAAAGTACTATGAAAAAATTCACGTGCATTATCTGACCGAAACATACGAATGCAAGTATTAAACTGAGTCTTTATTTCCATGTAAAATAATTTAAAAATAGTCTTTAATTCAGATCTCTCTTTCATAAGATAAAGATATGTAATGCGAGAGAAGTCATCAACAAAAATAACATAATACTGAAAATCAAAAACACTGGGCACATGAATAGGCCCCCAAATATCTGAATGAACCAACTGAAAAGGATGGGACACACGACGCTCAACCCTTGGATAAAATGACACTCTATGATGTTTGCTAAACTCACAGACTTCACAAGATAACTCCTTAACAGAACTACACGAGGGCACTAGACGTTTCAAATTCTGAAGAGATGGATGACCAAGCCGACAATGTTGTTGATATAAGGACTCACGACCGGAGAGCAAATCGTTGAACACAACTCTTGGGTTAGGTAATCTGAGGCCACCACGCCAACACCGCACCAATCGTCCCTCCCGCCTTGAGATCCCGAAATACACAACCATGTGGAAGAAATGTGACCGAACAATTTAAGGATTTTGTAAGTTGACTAATAGACACAAAGTTAAAGGGTAAACGAGGAACATGCAAAACAGAGTTTAAAGTAAACGATGGAGAGACAGAAACTGAACCCAAACCAGTAACCTCAGTGGTAGAACCATCTGCTAAGGTAACATGAAAGGTTTTATCCATGGGGCGCCAAGAGAAAAGAATTTAGAAGTACCCGGTCCTATGATTAGTAGCACCAGAATCGATAACCCAAGGAGAGGAAAAAGATGATGCAACACAAGCAACGGAGGGACCTCGTCCTCGAGCGAACGTAGAGGCGTGGAAGATGAAGCCGCAACAAATGAAGGTGAATGGACATAAGACGACGATACTCTCCGAGATAGTCACACCTATTTGCCGATTAGAATGAGTAAATTGCCCAAGATCCTCGGAATGAGCAACCTGATGAGCCTGGAAAACCATGAAGATCATAACGATAGTCCACTGTATGATTTGTACCCTGACAATGAGTACAAAACTTGGTACCACGCCCACGCACCGCAACCACTACGAATTTAACTACCTCGACGTCGCGACCCTGCTATTTCCACCGGACCCGAATCACCACCGACCACGCACACCGAATCGGATCACTCATAAGCACCAAAGCTTCTACGCTGGAACCACGCACCACGCATTGCCAAACCTGGAATCACGGCGCCACCACGCCGTGATGACCCAAAACCACTAGAACCCATTGAAGCTAAAGCAGAACGATCAAATGGTGACTGAGAGACAGAACCAACATCTGAGATAGAAGCCTGGCGAAGACGACTAAACACCTCATCGAGATGGCAAACCCCGCTTCTCCCAATATCCGACCTGATCGATCATAAAATGATGGTAAACCATTCAAAAAACGAGCAACCTCCAAACGCTCACGCTGACGCGCCATAACTTGAGGATCACTGGAGATAGGCTCATAAACCCGGAGTTCCTCACAAATACCACGAAATCTGGCATAGTAGTCCTCCAACGATCCAATATCAAATGACAGAGAAAAGAACTGATTATGGAGATCATATGTACGACGAAGATTATTAACCCCTGAATACATCGTGGCAACCCGATCCCAAACCTCCTTGGCACTATCAAGATAAAACAGAGGGCCACTGATCTGAGGTTCCATACTATTCCACAACTCAACTCGAATATGACAATCCTCAGCTTCCCAGTCACTATACTCTTTAGCATCTTTGTTAGGAGGACTGTCTGTCAAATAACGAAATTTTCTCACCCATATAATAAACTTTGACAGCACAAGACCAAATAGCATAATTATTGCCATTCAAAAGAATGGAGGTAATGGAATCCTTCTCACGACGCCGTGAAGAGCCAGAAGAACTACTAATAATGATAGAACCAGAATTAGGGACAGACTTTTCTTCAGACATAATTACCGATAACCACAAAATACCACCACCAGTAAGTCAAAGATAACCACCTTCTACGAATTAACAACGCAGCAAACCAACTACTAGCAACCACAAACAACTAATCAAACTGAATCACCAGGATATATGCCTCTGCCACAATCAACAGCAATCAAAAGCGAACAAAAATATCCATCCAAACAGGAGAGAACAAGCCAATCAAGCAGGATTAGACCAAACCGCTTCGCACATGAGCAAATAAAGTAAAGAACAAACAAAGAATCGGGGAGCATCAATAGCCACATGAGAACAGTAGTCTAAAGGATACCCAAAGTCAGTCAAGTGAGTACTGTACACACTCTGGTTGAGCCCAGATCAGAGGAAAAAACCTGCAATCAACGCAATGGAGCACTGAATCTGAGTTTCGAACACCATAAGATGATAACGAAGCAATCGTAGGGTCGGATGTCAAGCAATCGCTCACGCGCAGGCATAAGTGTTTCAACATTGTACAATCGGATTTCGAAGTCGAGGATGAGCTCGATCACTTTGGGTAAGTAATCGCAAGATTCGGGTGAGGAAAAGAGGGATTTTCGAGTGCAAATCGAGGGTTTCAGGGTCGATTTAGGGCTGTGGGATCGATTTTGGGGTCGGATCGAACTGGGTTTGGTCGTATAGGGATTTTCGAGTGCAAACCGAGGGTTTCAGGGTCGATTTAGGGCTGTGGGATCGATTTTGGGATTGGATCGAACTGGGTTTGGTCGTATAGGGATCGTATGGGTTGTACAGTGGTCGTACGGGTCTTACGGTGACAGTATGGTGGTTGTATGGTGATTGTAAGGTTGTACGGTAGGATTCGAGAGAGTTCTTTGGCGACTGTATGATCGTGTGGCAGGGTTGTATCTCGTTTTAGGGTTTGGTGGCTTGGATGGTGGTAGACGACAGTGGGTAAGATTAAAGTTGGATGATTTGGGTGTATAACGGCGGTTTATGGTGTTGATGGATCAGAGGCTCTGATACCATGTTACTAGATAGAAGGAAAGCGTGTAGGGTCTTAACTAACCCTACCACACAAGCGTTTATTTATATTATGAGAGAGACTAATACATCACATAGCTACCCAATGTGGGACAACTAACAATAAACATATTCTAACAGCATTGAACGGTCATTTACAGTGGTAGAAAAATTCAATGCCCTCTACTATTTGCCAGTGCTTGGCTTTTGCTTCATGAGATAAGTAGCCCGACTGCACCAAAATGTGTACCGAAAGTGAACATTGGAATGTGTGGATTGTGAGGTGAGTGTGACATAAATGATCCAAGTTGTTCAATTTGTTTAAGCATTTTTTTAAGGGACATTTTGGAAAATAAGTTCAGTCAAATATTGGTAAATGATTGATCAATTCCTTCAATTTTTAGTCCCTACGAAAGAACATAAGAAGGCTAAGGTTCACTGCGGCATTTAATCGAACATGTTAGCTGTCACATGATGCTTGTAATAAGAGCACAATAGTGAAGGCCAAAATGAGGGCTGATTACATTACAAGGGAAGAGAAGAATTAAGAGCAGTGTAGTTTTCACTTTGCCTTTAATCAGACGGGTGAAATTGTAGTTCTAAAACGGAATAGAGAGCATAAATGGAGTAATACCTTGATCGCAGGATGACTATCTGCATTTGTACACGGCAACATTGCTGAAGGTGGATTAGCCTGTGGGTGGGAAAAGGGAAATCGAAGGTTGGGGCGCCCAATATATATAGGAGGCCGGCGGTTGGACCAGCCAAGGTTGAGACGCCGCAAATCAGGGTAGCCACCATTTGGGCGGCCAATAAGATGAGGGTAAAAGTTCGTTGCGTTAACCTCACGAATTCTTTGCGGCTAGTTTGTTTCCATTCAGCTTGTGAGAGGAAGGCAGCGAGGCGGTGGGTTAAGGCGGTGAGAAGAAGGCATGGAAGAGCAGGTTGTTTTTTTCCCTTCTGAAGAAGTCTCTGCTGCTGCCCCATATGTTAGCTGTGTGGACGTACATGGGATAGATTAGAAAGGGAATGGTCTTTGGTAATTCAATGTTGGTTGGAGAAACATGACCATGAGCTGCTTGCAAACTCCCTCTTTTATAATAGTGGTATATATATATTCTCAAGAAAATGTAAACAAAACAAGACATCTATAAGATCAAACATAAGTTCTTACGTAAGTTCTTCAAACAAAACAAACACCCTCCATTTCGGGTTCATCAAACACCCATAGTTCTAAATTCTAATAGCAAGAGAAATAAACCAAGCAAGCAACTAATCCCCAAATTTCAATTAGACACAACTTCCATCACTTCTTCAATGTCATCTCCATTGTCTGTAAAGACAACTGCCTCCTATTTCGGTTCATCAAGTGAGAGGTTTACAACCTCAGCATCCCGACCTCATCACGTGAGCCAAATTGGTCTCCCGCAATATCCCACATCTTTGTATGCCCTTCACAAGATTGTGGGCTTCTCCTTGATAAAAGCTGAAGGTTGCTATGAACAAACACCAAGTCCTCTAACCGTTGGGGGGTCATTCTATTCCTTTTCAATAAATGGATGAAGGAGTATGTACTCCAATTTCTCTAACAACGTGAAGAAGAAGAAAGTTGAATGAGAATCTTCAAGGTTACTGTTTGACGAGTCTGAGCGGATGCACCACGAATAACCCACCAAGAATGAGGATCTATATTCCTTCTATCTTCAATAGAATCAATGTCGGGAAATGCTCCCTCCTTGGTTAAGAACTTGGCATAATCCATATTGGCTTTGGTACGCTTCGAGGAATCATCAAAGTACCTTTTCAAGCATTTCTTTCTCATTTGTGATCTCTTCATCTTGGTGTGGAGGAACTCGCTTTCGATCCTCTTGAAGCCATTTTTTCAGTGTAATACCTAAATAACAAAGTGCATATATAATTAGGAGGTGAATGATACAAATACTAAGTGAAAATGGTAAATGAATTACCTTGGATTTAGAGCATGTGTCAAACAATGAAACGGTGTATTGGTCTTGTTCCACCTATCCACAAGTATTTTATGAACATAAAATTGTCCGTCATCATCCACACAAGGGATCTTCTTTTTGAATTGCTTAATGGCACGCCTCACTTTCTCAATCATAGTATCCCACATGTCGTAAACCAAATAAAGAGTGGGCTTGTCCGTGTCACATGCTCTAACCATGTCATAAATAGATGTAAATGATAGAATGTAGTCCACCATATCCCACCACATCTCATTCATCAAAGTTTCCCTCACAAATGAAGCCCCACTCTCCTCCCTTCAAGCATTCCATTGATTACTAATTACTATCGATTGAAGACTTTGCTCGATGAGCTTAAACCTCTTGAGCATCACAATGGATGAAGCAAAGCGAGTGTCTGCAACTGAAAGTAACTTCAAAGGAGCAAACTCATTGAAGATTGCCAATCTCATCGATTGATTCATTATGTGGTTCTTAATGATCGATGCATCACGAACGACGATGCTAATCTAACCACTCATCACACACAACCGAGTTACTCTCCATATTCTTTGTGGCACAAATGTTTTTCAAAGCAAGATTTAGGGTGTGCACTATGCAAGGAGTCCAAAATATGTGTGGATATTGTGCTTCAATTATTTGTCCCGCTGCGTTACAATTTGGAGCTTTATCGGTGAGAATTTGAACCACATTCTTAGCTCCAACCTGAATAACGATCTCCTTCATCAATGAAACAATGAAATGTTTATCCTTTGTTTCCCCCTCACAATTATAGGCCTTAAGAAGCATAGGTAAACCTTTAGTGACCGCCATAAAGTTAATTAAAGATCTTCGTTGAGGATCACTCCAACCATCACTTGCAATCGTCATGCCCTTCTCCTTCCATGTGCCTTTAATAGGCTCTAACAACCGTTTAATGTTCGACATTTCTTTTTGAAGCAATGTGGTTAAATAAGTTGTACCTCGGAGGTTGATAACCCGATATGTTATTATTCGCGGTATACCGTATACATATATGAGCTAACATAGTGGGGATTTCTTGCAAATTGAAAGGCAATCCGTTGGTGTAAAAAATTCGAGTAATTTCACTATGTAATTGATCTCGGGCTCCAACATTAAAGCATTTAACGACAGGATTATCAAGTTGAGTTACGTTTCCCTTCCTTTTTTATCCCAAGCCTTCTAATGTGTGATTCAAACTTGTGTTGCCCGTAAGAGGTGATGCATTAGGAGGCAATGAAATTGACTTTGGTTGGGATTGTTCTGATTTTTCTTTATCCTCTTCCAACAATCTCTTCAAATTCAAAGTATCTTTACTTGTTACCACCTTTTTAGCCGCTACCCCCTCACCAAAGTTTTCAACAAGTGAGCTTTCACCCTTGTGTATGACCCATTTTTTTTGTATACGGCAGAAGTGGCACTTCTATTTGTAAATCCCACCACTTTTGGGTAAACTTCCCAATTTAGTTACGAATTTCCAAAATACTCCTCCCATTGCCTTATCCCCTGCATTGGGTATGCTACTAGCACCTGTTGAGGAAGACATTCTAAGATACCAAAAAAAAAAAAAAAAGTCGTAACATTCAACTTAATAGTGTTAATTGTTAACCCAATTTACATCCTACCAATAATTACAAAAAAAAACTAGTAAAGTATATATGTAGATAAAAAAAACACACACGAGTAACAAAAATTCTCGATTTTTTTACTTCCATAAACACAAAATCCCCAGAAACATAAGGCTTCACAAAATAATATATCAGTGCGGAATCTAATTCTGAAACAAAAATAAGATTGCTCGTCACCTCTGAAGGAACACAAGACAAACATGTCAAGGGAAAAAAGACAAACATGAATACGAGTGCTATTCATCAGGTTCTTCAAAAGTGTTCTATTTTGCAGGTGGCAAAATGGGTTCATTTCTTTTGAAGTATACGTGATATTGTGGGTGAGATCCTAAATGATACAAGTCAGTGATATTGTGGGTGAGATCCTAAATGATACAAGTCGAGAGAGAGAGAGAGAGAGAGAGAGAGAGAGAGAGAGAGAGAGAGAGAGAGAGAGCTGATCGACTATAGTCGACTGAGCTTCCAGCAGCAGCAGCGTGAATCAGAGTCCTCTTTCGACTGATGATGATGAGGAGATTTATATGTATGGCCAAATGGTACACTTCCCACCTTGCCTGGCTTTATGGCCAAATTAATTCGCCCCTGTTCTGTCTCTGAATTAGAAGACAGCTTCCCCATTAGCAACTGAGATACGAAGGACATAAACTACAAAAACTCTAAAGGAGAGGGTTGGCCCTTATCCCATTCCCCCTTATTTTTGTCCCAAGGCTTGTCTTGGGCCTAAGAAGCCAACTCTTTTCTTCCTTTGTTTGATGCTTTCCTATTTTGAGCTCGAGCCTCTTTTATGGAACTATCTTTGAAGCCTTTTTCTCATGTAATGGTACACTTCCCGCCTTGCCTGGCTTTGGGAAAAAGAGCTCCCTTTCATTAATAGTTTTTTTTAATAAACAGATGACATGACAAGACCAATATTCTATTCTCCAATCAATTACCTTATTGAGCCAGCTTGTCACTCCTTTCCCTCTCTCTCTTTCCTGGGTCACTCTGGCTTCGCTCTCATCCCAATTCAATTCTAAGTTGGCCAAATTACAGTTTTTCCTAAGTTTTGCTTAATTATAAATTTACCCTAGAAAGTTTTAAAAAAATTTCAATTTGACGTGCACAATCTCCCCATCCATGTCCGGTGTCCCTAGCCGTGTCCCCCTCCATAAATTCACAACCGTGTCCCCCTCCATAAATTCACAACCATGTCCCCCTCCACGTGGTGTGTCCGGATACGTTTCCCGCCATGTCCCAACATTGTGATACGAGGACCTCTAGAGGTGTTGGTGCTTTTTAGTTAGGAGATAATCTTATTGTTGGATAACTTGATATATATTTTTTGGTCCATTTCCTAACAACTTAAGCTTTAGGGACAATCGATAACATCGTATCAAAGCTTTGGTTTGGTTTTTGAGTGGTATTGGGTTCAAGTCTCTCCATTTGCATTTGTTGCCTGTTTGCATTCTATGTCGCTAATTGTTAGGTCCCTTTCTTAATAGCTTAAGCTTTTGGGACAATTTTAACTTAACATTGGTGTTTCCAAAATTACGAAGTCCATCCCACCACCCAGAGATCATGAAGTAATAGATCCATGCCATTATGAAAGCCTCAGTAGCAGTTTCACGTAACACCCCCCCTCTATTCTTCCTTGTAACCCTTCCTTAACCGCCTCTCCAATTCTGATGTGGACTTTCCACATTAACAACCACGGGCTCACTCCCAAGCCATTCAGCCGCCACCCACAAGTTTCCACACAATTGACCATCTTTCCCGGCTTGGTTACTTTATTGTACCTCAATACTAAACAAATCTAGATCATAGTTGTCATATCGTGCATCAAATCGAGAATCGAATTGATCCTTTTCCGAATCGCGAATCGTTACAATTCGGTTTAAGTTTCAAAAGTACTTGAAAAATGTGTCTATACGCTTGCATAATAAAGATAAATTATAAAATTCACAAATTTACGCTTAAAATCAGTACTGAAGTTTCTTTCTACCATAAACTGATGATTATATGGTCTAATAGGAAATAGTAGATTTTTGTACATGAAACTAAATACTACGACAAAATGTATATTTGCGTATAGATATAAATATTCATTATAAAAATGCAACAACTAACAATAAAAGTTTGTAGCCTAATAGGAGCAAAAATAGTTTATATGGTAAAATTAAGGTAAAATCGCTAAAGTGATTTCTCATTAGTCGAATGTAATAATTGTGAGAAACCTTGATTCACTTATAGATTCGTATCGTTTTTGCATGAACCATGAATCGTAGTATTCACTACCGATTCTAGATAAAACTTGATTCACCTATAGATTTGTATCGTTTTTACTTGAATCGTGAATTGAATCGGGAATTGTGCGATTCTGACAACTATGCTCTAGATCTACTAGAGGTTGCTCGGGTAGGTTCTAGGCTTGGTTGCTCTGGTCTTTTATGGCTGCTGGTTGCTGGACACTGAGTAGCCATACTCATGTTGTTAGGTAGCTTGATATACATTAGGCCCATTTCCCAATAGTTTCAAGCTTTTGGGACTACTGGTAACTCATCATGGTATCAGAGCTCAAGTTGCAAGAGGTTTTGGGTTCAAGTCTCTTTGTATTCCCCTTCCCCGTTTGCATTCTACTTCTCCCCCTTGTATTCTGCTTTGCTCTATCTGCATCTTCATATGCAAGATGTGGTTGCATGTGAGGGAGTGTGTTAGATAGCTTCATATACATTGTTGGCTGATTTCCTAGTAGCCTAAGTTTTTGGGACTACTGGTACCTTAGCACATATTTAGCCCAACCTTATCCCCCAGTAACCTGGCGTCCACATCTTACCCTACCTCCTTGTCACAGGATTCAATTGGCCAATGAGATGAACGAGTTCAAATATATGAGCAAACGTTGAACTTGGTTGTCTCTGAACTCCGATGCAACCCTTTTACCCATTATGCTCTTCTAGTTTATAGCCTAATGCAAAGTCTAATGATCCATGCCCCTTTTGCAACTTGCCAGAGAAATTGCTTTACTTTTGGATATGGGCCTGTGGCTTAGCCTCTTGCCACTCCTCTCCAGTGTACTTCATTACCTCGTATATTTCTTTTTCATGTCACATCCAACCACCACTGCAGTCCATTTGCTGGAAACATCCTCAAATAATATCTGTCCTATCTCTCGTGGCTCTTATATCTCCAATATGTTTGCACTTACATGTTTATGTTTGCAGTCCTAGGCAGATATTGTGCGTCAGATGTATCCAACTTACCTTACCTTTTCATTGAGGCTTAATTTTTTAATTTAGGATAGAAAGAAAGAGACAAAACTTGGAATTTTGCCAATGCAGAACCCATGTTCAATTTTGTGAAGATGAGGTCCATTATGGTCTTGGCTTTCGTGAGGATTCCATAAAGTGTATGTCCCCGAACTTCTTGTTTCATCTCCCTTGGCCTCCCTATGTGTTCTATAGCCAATCCCAACCCTTATGAATTGGTTGTAGCTAACAGCCAGATGGGAGTATATTACAGAGATCAGGGAGATATGGCTAAACAGGATAGGGTGAATAACCAGTACGACAACAAATGAGGATAGTCTAAGTCATCGGTGCAAATATGCTGTGTTCATTTTGGGTAGGGTATAACATTTGATGAAAGAAGGGGATTTATCACATTGTAGCTTGCTATGGATTGTTGCACCACATAAGCACGATGACTCGGTCCCATGGGATGTTGAACATTTTCTCTTAAGAGGACAACCAAACCTGCGATGTATGAAATTGAGGTGGGAAAAAGGAAATTTTGGGGCTGCCCACAGGTTTTCCAAGTTCCAAACCTCCCTATATCCAGTGAAGGGTTATATCCCGGTCTATGCCCCTACAAACAGGTCCTAAATGTCGAGACATTTAAATTGCATATACCAAACTTAACCTCAAGGCATTCAGCACACGTTTTAGTTTTGAAACTCGTGGTCGAGGTTTTACCAACCAAGGAGGAATTCAAACAGCATTCACAATAACTGTTGCTGCCTACTGGACATCAAGTACAGCATGGTGTCTCACTAGTCGAGGTATTATATTGAAATCAAAGACAGTTATTTAAGCCATAAATGATGTGAAGAGTCGAGTGTCAAGTCTTACAAAAATGGGTGTGGTGCTATATTGAGATTCTTGGCGGTCTAGGAAATCGAAATGATATTCTGCGCTTCTTCTAAAGTCTATTTAAGGATCCTCTATGCTGGTTATGAGGGTACTCAAGTTGTGAACTATGTTCTTCTGTGGGCTGGCTTTCTTATTAGGTGTGTAATATCTGGGCCGAATCCCTTGCACAAAGAAGCTTTTTCTTTCAAGGGTTGAATACATTTTCTCTCAAATTTCTGAATCATTTTTGTCCTTGTTATCTTACACCTCTTTTGGTGTTGAATTCTTAACCTATCAGGTTTCACATATTGCAAAAACCTACAAGTAGCAGGAAGCGTGAAGCTACCTCGGAATGCGAGTGGATGCAATTGCAAAGACACCTGTATAAATCCCAAGAGTTGTGCTTGTGCTAGACTTAATGGCTCAGACTTCCCTTATGTGCGTCGTGATGGTGGCAGGTAGTAAAGAATAAATTGCACCAAAAGTTCTAATAGTGTCTGATTAATCCATATTTTGTTGAAGAAAGCCATAGTTGTTAAAAACCTATGACACAAGATATGTATCGTATGATTTGTATCAGCTCCTTTGGAACCAATACGTGTCCATCCCCATATCCGTTATGATATTCTATGATAAAATTGCGTACATTATGATATATGAAAATTTTGATTTTGTATGTAGGATTACTAATTGGAAAAAAGTCTTGACTTTATTTTAAGTTGCAGAACTCCAAACTCATTAATCTAAGTCATTTGATCTAGTTATGGCGACATTCAAACCATTTGAAAAGAATCCAACCTCAATATAGGGCTGGACTAGAAGAAAGAACTATACTTCGATTTTGTTTTGCTTAAATCATGTAAAGACTCTTCTTTTATTTCCAAACTAAGGCAGCAGAAAGCCTCAATCTGATCGACCTCAACTGAGAGACTTGAAAATTTGCATCTTACGAGCTTTTTTTTTTTTTTTTTTTTAAAAATCCAACCTCAAGGGGTTGCCTAGTGGTCAAGGCTTGGGTCTTAGGGGTTTGCTCCCTCCTATCGTCCCAGGTTTGAAACCTTGTAGGTGCTATCAAACTCCTTTGGGGCCAGTCCATACAGAGCTTTGCTCTGACTTTAAATGGGGCCCCCACCAGTGGACGGTAGGATTGGTCTCCTAAGTAGTTTAGCCGAGGTGTGCAAAAGTTGGCCGGACACCTGGTTATAAAAAATTTGGAAAAAATATAAGCATAGTTTGTTGGTGGTGTTATGTATAACAAGTTTTTAACTACATAGTAATAATGGTTAACGTATCGATACGCAATACACGTAGATAATGAGTTTGTTTATGCCAAAAATATGGACTAAACACGTAGATAAGTAGTAGAATACAATATGAGAGAGAGTCCTAAATCTCTTTTTACTTCTTTTTCATCCTTGCATGGAAGAGAAGTGAGAATTTCATACCTAAGATTAGTGTGCAATCTCCCATCCTATTTAGGAGCGGGTTCTCATCTGGATGGGAGCTTGCTCCCATCTAAAGAGCGCTGATCGAGCTCCCGTCTAGGGAGCACACCCATTTTTTGAGGATCTTGCAACTAAGCTTTGGTGTTTTAGATTTATCTGAAGAAAAAGGAAACATAACAAAGATGACTTAAAAGAAAATGAAAATAAAGGGAAATTGTTAGATCAAATTCTTATACTAGAGTCGTTTAATATACATAGAAATTCAAAGAATCTATAAAAAATATTCTTTTTTCAATATCCCAGCCAAGATCCAAGAATAAGATTAAGATTAGTTGATGGAAGA
The DNA here is from genome assembly GCA_022606695.1 of Vaccinium macrocarpon. Taxonomy (NCBI): domain Eukaryota; kingdom Viridiplantae; phylum Streptophyta; class Magnoliopsida; order Ericales; family Ericaceae; genus Vaccinium; species Vaccinium macrocarpon. The sequence goes on along the minus strand of CM040181.1, from coordinate 39,615,402 downwards.
AGGGGATAGGTCTAAGGATCAACTGGAAGTGAGAGAGGGAGCCATTTGTTCCTAGTACAGTTCTTTCAAAAGCTTCATATATTTTATTGATAGGTTCTAAGTTGATAGCTTAGAAGAAAGCAATTCAAAGTTCAGATGTTGAAGGCTTAATCAAAATAAGAAGGAATAATCAAATTGAGTTCGTGGATTTACCTAGGTTAGTTTATAGAGCAATACAGGATTTTGATCTTCGAAACTCATCGAAGGGATAGTGTGTAAGAAATCGTAGATAAATGATCAAATCTTTAGATGCCCTTAAAATGGTATGAGGTGCTTGGAAATGGTTAAAGCAGTTGAATAGGAGGATTACTATGACTATAGCCCTTGGTAAATTTACCAAAGACGAAAATGATTTATTTGATATTATGGATGACTGGTTACGGAGGGACCGCTTCGTTTTTGTAGGCTGGTCTGGTTTGTTGCTATTTCCCTTTGCCTATTTCGCTTTAGGGGGGTTTGTTCACCGGTACAACCTTTGTAACTTCATGATATACTCGTGAATTGGCCATTCCTGATTTATCCACCTTGGTGAATCTGGTTGGTTTTTTGCGCCAAGCTTTGGCGTATAACTATATTCCGATTCCTCCTTTTTTTTCAAGTGTTTCATAATTGGATGTTGAACCCATTTCATATGATGGGAGTTGCCGGTGTATTGGGCGTGGCTTTGCTATGCGCTATTCATGGTGCTACTGTGGAAAATACTTTATTTGAAGATGGCGATGGTGCAAATACATTCCGTGCTTTTAACCCAACTCAAGCTGAAGAAACTTACTCAATGGTCACCGCCAACCGCTTTTGGTCCCAAGTCGTTGGGGTTGCTTTTTCCAATAAACGTTGGTTACAAAAAATGATACACAATACGTAGCCCAATTTGGAAACACTTTAGAAATCATAGAAAGATCAGTTTGCACTTGAATCATGCTATCAGTGTTCTTCATGGGAAAACAATGGAGAATGTTATCTGGAGCTTGCGTTGGAGCTCGGTAATTTGGTCAAATATTTGCATAGTTGAAATCTTTGTTCTTATGGTTTTGCATTATGACATTACATGTGATAATCATTGCCTCTTTTTGTGTGGTTTTGGAAACCCAGGATATTTTTGAAGTTTATGATTTGCTAGATGGTCGTGGTCTAGTTGATTGGTATTTTGTTTTGGGTTGAGACATTTGAATTGTCTTCATTACTCAAAGTTTTGGGTAGTTGGTTAGCAAACTTTAACTGAAGGACGACTTTATGCTGGTAGAGAGGAGGAGATTTCCTCGAATCATACTCAGGATATGACTTCAGGGTTTGACTCCACATCTAGGCAATCAGGCAACCGTTAGTAGTTAGGATACGGATTGTTGACCCCGACTTTTGGGAGGGTCTTTGTATTGACTGATACACGCATGTCACTTTTTTTAATTAGTCGATGTATTTATCTAATGCTTTTATTGCTTTGTTCTTCCAGATTAGTTGCACCAATGGACATTGTGTTTGAATGCGGTCCTAATTGCGGTTGTGGACCTGGTTGTGTCAACCGAACGTCTCAGAGAGGGATGAAATACCGGCTTGAGGTTTGATAACCATACTGTATTGTGCATAATTTGGGTGTAGACTCTTCATTATACTTTGACTGCAGACATTCAGACTATAACATCCCAACTTTAAAGGTTTTCCGCACGCCAAAGAAAGGCTGGGCTGTGAGATCATGGGATCATATACCTTCTGGGGCACCAGTATGTGAATACATAGGAAAGCTCATGAAGACGGATGATGTAGAAACTGCATATGAAAATGACTACATTTTTGAAATTGATTGTTTACAAACAATGAAGGGGCTGGATGGAAGAGAGGTATGGATGGAGATTCACATACAAAGACTAAACTTCAAAATGGTGGTTTTGCTTTTTTCCCTTCTTCCCTGCTTGTAGTTGGCGTCGCATATCTGGATTTGATTCTGCTAGTTTTTTGACAGAGACGATTACGAGATGTATCCATACCCACATGCTCAGACAAAAGTGATGACCATAGATCTGACAACGTGCCAGAGTTCTGCATTGACGCAGGTTCTGCCGGGAACATTGCCAGATTCATCAACCATAGTTGCCAACCTAATCTTTTTGTTCAGTGTGTTCTGAGTTCACATCATGACATCAAGCTAGCACGAGTAGTTCTATTTGCAGCGGACAACATACCTCCACTGAAGGTTCTATACTCTATCTCTCTCTCTGGTTTTTCTACAATTTTCCCCCAGAACTTTTATAGAAACCATGGGCTTCCATTGAAAAGTAAGTGGTTTAATTATTTGAAAGTCTTTGATCACTGGTGACGTGACCGCTGAGCACCTAATTCTCATGTTCTATAACACAATCAAGAAAGAAGGCGTTGGGGCCTGTGGCGCACTATATGTTTTCTGTACGTATAATTTAGAAACCTGCCCATGGAGTGGGAGGATTAAGCCGAATAAAACTGCCATTTGTACCTCTTAAGCTGCGTGAAATAACCACAAAATGCTTTCAAGGAGTTTAGTTTGTTAACTTAGCTATGTGGTCCAAGGTATACTTGCTGGGAAAAAGGAGGAGATCGAGGATAAAGGATTTGGTTACAGATATAGCTTGTACAAGAAAGTAGTTGTCTAGGTTCTAGGGAATCTAGCCCACCAAAGAATTTGTTGTAAGCCTTCTCCGAGCTTATTATCATGCAGTTGACTAGTCTGTACATGTATATATTGTATGCAATTGTATCAACATTTTCCATTCATAATTCTACAAGCACGAGAATTTTAGCACATTAATATTAAGTACCCTTGTTCAGGGTTACGTGAGGTGTTGGATAGTCTCATGTTTCGTTTGTGAATCCCTAGTTTTTTTTAAGCCTTCAAGACTAACAGCCTAGTTGTTTACGTTTCCCTTAGCAAAAGCAGCATAAAATGTTTTAGCTTTTCTAGTGGGAAAATCCTTCAGTAGACTACCCTTCAAGTTGCTTATAGAGTGAAATCTTGTTCTCATCTGCTGCATGGGCTTGATAATCCCTTCATCATGTTCAAATTGATCGTTACGCTGCTGATACTAAATTGATTGCTGGATTATGAGGTTAACTGACTTTTGCCTCGTTTTAATTACCTGCAGGAGCTTACCTATGATTATGGGTATGCCCTGGATAGTGTGATGGGTCCTGATGGAAAGGTAAGACAATTGTTTTGTCACTGTGGTGCAGCTGATTGTCGGAAGCGCTTGTTTTAGGCTGCTGCATTGCCATGCTTCTTTTGTTTATACTACCGGTGGATGCTTTTGTCTGTGCTCTCTGTCGATCTCATAAACTGCTGGGTGTAGGCAAGTAGTTGGTGGATGTATTTCATTGATTAACTGTTGTAGCTGATGTACCTTACCACCCCTTTTCTTGGGGGATTTTTCACTGGTGAATTGCCTCACATAAAAAGCATATTCCTCAGTAGCCCAAGGAATCAAATCGATAATATGCCTATTTTTGGAACTGATTGGAAACTATGAATCTTTGTGCTATAAACATTCGGTTTTTGAGTTTTGGATATCATAACATGAGTGGGGGCACGTCTTCTTTTAGCAGTTGACCTTTTCTACTACAAAGTGATCAACTGTATGGGGTGATGAAACATTCAAATAATGTTTCATGAGCTTGTTGGCATTTATAAAATCATTGGTTCTATTGAGTTGTGTTGAAAATTGAGAATTCCCCCCAAATGGTTTGGATGGAATTCAGTTATATTCACATCCCTCAGAAAGAAATGAATGGGTCTCTCTTTGGTCCTGTGATGCTGTGTAAATCTAACCCGTTCACTTTGAAAATGTACTGTTTGGATTTAAGTCGTTGCTCGGATTAAATCCGAGCCGTGCATTATCTAAATGGACAATTGGATGGGGGCACTATACCGTCCCCGCTTCCGATGAGGCACTTAAAATATCCGATCTAAGTGATTTTTGACACACTTTTAGAGTTGTAGTACTCGACAAGTTTTACGAGGTGAATATCTTTGATCATCGGAAAGATGTTGGCGCGGCCGTGCTATAGGGATGCACAGCAACCTCCAGATACACTTTTTGTCATCAGAGCAGATCCATAATTAACCATACACCATGCATTCTTCATTGCATTCCCTTTTATCGAAAAGAAATTCAAGTTGTTGCACCTAATTATATGGCGTACTCGTTTTTATTTTATTTTCTGTATGTATTTAAGTAATTGCAACAAAAATATTCTATTGTTAAATAAAGATCCCACCAATCTTCTAACTTGCTTGGCTGTAAGTTTATGGGTGCTGAGCATTTCTCCTTGTGGGATGACATGTACACTAATAGCCCTACTTGGTTGTGGGAGTTCTTACAATTGTCATCTAAATGTGATACCTTAATGTTTCGTCGAGAAACAACAATGGAGAGGGATGTGATTTTTTTACTGTAGAAGATATTAATGCTTCATCAATATTTTTTAACAAGACAACTTTAGAAGAAATTTTAACAATATATTTTTTAACCCTTTAACCTAAAAGGCAAAGGGAGAGGGAAAGTAGAGTTCAAAATCTTCTTCTATTAACTGTAGAAGATATTAATGCTTCATCAATATCTTCTCCATTACGCTCCCTAAAATAACTCCTAAATTGAATTATAAAGTGTGCACATAAGCTTAAGTGAGGTTCAATTTTCACTCCTAAAGTTTGGTAATTTTAGAGAGTATATGTGCCAATGAACTAGCAAGAATATTCTCTATTTTGTGAACATATTCTATTTGTAATAATTATTTAAAGACTTTGGGTCACCCTAAGAGCTAGCTACAATGCCACTTAAGAGCCATTCTTGAGAGTTTGTATGGAGGGCCCATAGAAGACCACAATTAAACAAACTCGTGTGCAAGTTGAACTTCTCTAAAAACTATGCACAAAAATAGTTGGCTTATTGTTATTTTTTATTTATTTTTAAATGGCCTTCCTCTTATTGTACTCCCTCCGTCCCAAATTGGATGTTCATTTTTGAAACCGTGTTATTTTTCGATTGTTATATCTTTCAATTTATAATGTTTTTCGTAATTATAAACACGTTGTATTATAGAACTTTGTCGAGAACTATTAAATAATATCCATATTGAATATATTTGGACATTCATATTGAAAAATATAAATGATTGAAAATGACACAAGTTTCAAAAATAAATCGCCAATATGGGACGGAGGGAGTACTATAAATAAAAAAACAACCAATACACGTGGTGTTTATCCAGCAGAAAAGTCAGAGCTCATCCATTGCTTCTGACATTAAGAGCTTTTTGGAGAGAGAACCATTCTTTGCTTCTAAAGAAAGAGAGAGAGAGTGAAGTTGTGGAAATTGAGCGATTTATCAAAGTCGAAAGAGAGGTTTTACCTAACCAGAATCCTTTTCGGCAAAGGTAGCATAGCAAAACCCAATCCTCTGGCCTGTTCCAAATTCCCCCTGTTGCTCTACTGCAAGGGAGTAGTAATCCGTCATCATCTTTCCAACTCTGGACTGGACCCAATCAATCAACATTTGGGTGTAGGAGGAAGCTTCATGAGAAGCTCGCTCGCTCCCTTTCTCCTCGATCATGCAGTATCTATCAATATCAATTGCGGAGATGAAGATATCATTTGCAATTATCTGTGCATTATTAACTAGTACTGGTATTTTACTTGTGGAATCCAAGTACATAGACTACAATACATCGCAGGGGATCCTCCCTGGGAAAATTAACGTCCATTTGGTACCTCACTCTCACGATGACGTTGGATGGTTGAAGACTGTCGATCAGTACTATGTTGGCGCCAATAACTCTATCCGGGTACTATTTATCACTGGATTTCTATTTTCTTTATGCCTTCAATTTATACATAAATGCCTTAAAATTTTACTACTCGGTACGTAATTTGGTGTTTTGTTTGTATTGAATAGGGAGCGTGTGTTCAGAACGTTTTGGATTCTGCAATTTCGGCTTTGTTGGATGACAAGAATCGGAAATTTATCTATGTTGAAATGGTAAATACTTTCCCTTTTTCTCTCTGTTAGTCCTAAGTTACGATTGAATGTGACACACACTCAAACACGGATATTTTATGATAGTATGTCTGAAGTACCCGTTGGTTGATCGAGTAGAAGCAATTTCCATTGATATTTTCAGGCATTCTTCCAGCGCTGGTGGAGACAGCAGAGTGAGGCACTCAAACTCAAAGTCAAGGAACTCATCAACTCTGGTCAACTAGAGTTCATGTACTAACTACTCATCCTTTTTGTTAATCTTTGACGAGATAATAGTTTTATTAATCCACCGAGTGAGAAAAACTAGTGGTAGCTCATTAATCCTTGTTGACTAGCTTTTGTCATGCAATTGCATCTACAGAATTTTCCTTGATAACCTGATCCACTTTTTCCCCCTTTGTTTGTTCTTTCTTTTGGGTTAGAAATGGAGGAATGAGTATGCATGATGAGGCAACCCCACATTACATTGACCTAATCGATCAGACAACTCTGGGGCATCAATTCATCAAAAAAGAATTTGGGCAAAAACCCAGAGTTGGTTGGCAGATTGATCCTTTCGGACATTCTGCTGTTCAAGCTTATTTGTTGGGTGCAGAGGTATGTACACTGGTTTCTTCGATCTTTTATTCACATTTTCCTTTATATCCTTTTCCCCCACAAATTTATCTTCTTTATGATATTCGCCAAAACTTTGAGGGGCCATACTCCCAGTCCAACTCTGCTTTTAAGTTGTTGCAGCAATTTGGACCCTGTGGTATGTAAGCTTTGGGTTACATTTTTTTTGGCTTCTTGCTTGCAGCTAGGATTTGACTCTCTCTTTTTTGCACGGATTGATTACCAAGACAGAGCTAAGCGGAGGGCTGAGAAGACTCTCGAGGTTGTTTGGCAGGGTTCAAAGTCCCTTGGTTCATCTTCACAGGTCAGACTCTTGAAATTTTTTCTAAATCTTTTCTGCCTTTTATGATGCTTGTCTCAAGAATTTAGTGTCATCTGGTTTCCTAGCAGCCTTCACTTCAGTTCATGCTCATGATTTTTGTTTTTACAGTTTGTAGGCTTTAGCTAAGATATGGATATTACTTGAGCAGTTGAGCTTATTTATTTTACTTCTCATGTCTTATTCATCTGCAGATATTCACTGGTATATTCCCCAGGCATTATGATCCTCCTGATGGTTTCACCTTCGAAATAAATGATGTGTCTCCTCCTATTCAGGTGATTGATAAAAGATATGTAGAGTGCATTCACTTTTTCTGGGAGCATCTTCTCCTATAAATGTTTTCTTTGAAGGATGATGTTCTCCTGTTTGACTATAACGTTAAAGAGCGTGTGGATGACTTCGTAGCTGCAGCAGTGGCACAGGTACTATCTTTGAAGGGCTTTTTTACCCCCTTTTCATGTGTCATCATAATGAATAGCATATCTTCTTCTTCCCCATTCTTCTCTCCCCTTTTCCCCAGAGGAGGATGAGAAAAGAGAGTGGGTTAGATTGGTTTTTTGACAGATGAACACTGTAAATGGATTTCCAAGTTTCATCCGATGAGTTGTATGGGAATACAAGTTTGGTGGGGTATTATTATATCAAGGCGTACATATTTGCCATATTTTTATTCTATTTCCAGATATTGGCAGTTACTTATTCATTTTTGCAATTCAGGTTTAACGTAGGCATTCAAAAGTCTAATGGAGAATTCTATTTCTGCTTCGAGATTTGTCTATTTCTATACCCATTTCAGTTAACACATGTACTTCCTTTTTAGGCAAATGTAACCAGGACAAACCATATAATGTGGCTCATGGGTACAGATTTTCGATATCAGTATGCAAATTCATGGTTCAGGCAGATTGACAAGTTCATTCATTACGTCAATCTGGTAATTTTTTTCCCATATGCCTTGCGCACTTTTAGGGAATTAGGAAGACAGATTCATGTACTTCATTTTGTAACTGAGGGATTTTGCATCCTTTTGTTTTTTGGAACCCTTCTTAATGAATTTCCCTTGGAGTGATATTAGGATGGGCGTGTAAATGCTCTATACTCAACTCCATCCATTTACACTGATGCAAAACATGCAGCAAAGGAGTTATGGCCTCTTAAAACTGGCGATTTCTTCCCGTAAGTCTAATGCCAATGATAACTGCAATGAATCGATACACACAGATAGTTAAATTCAAATTTTAACTTAAGAGTACTATGTTTTTGTTAGGTATGCAGATCGTGAAAATTCATATTGGACAGGTTATTTTTCGAGTAGGCCAGCCTTTAAAGGTTATGTCAGAAGGATGAGTGGTTACTACTTAGTAAGATATTCAGCCTTATCTTGATAAGATGTTGGTCCCATGTTCCATTGTCACAGTAATCTAAATTTGTTTTTATTGTGGTTTGGTTTCATTACACAACCAGGCAGCAAGGCAGCTGGAATTTTTTAAGGGCAGAAGCAGTTCAGGGCCAAACGTAGATGCACTGGCTGATGCATTGGCAATCGCCCAGCATCATGATGCCGTTAGTGGAACCCAAAGACAACATGTAGCTTCTGACTATTCTCTGCGACTTTCTATTGGCTATGCAGAGGTGCTTTTCAGTTTATTCAGATGCATACAATGAGGAAACTCGAAAGCCTATTAATGCCTCTTAGTTATTTGCACCATCAGCTTTATCACAGGATCATAGAGTTACACATTGATATTGCAAGTGATTTAGCAGTGTCTTCTTATGCTCCTGGCTTGTTGATGTTCCGATATTTTGTGTTATACTTTTCTCAGGCTGAAAAGGTGGTTGCGTCATCTCTTGCTTTGTTAGCAGATTCAAGATTAAATACTAGTCAAGAAGAGTTGCTCCCCAAGTTCCAGCAGGCAATATATCCTTTCATGTGTTTGTACTACATATCTGTGTAACTAGAATTATCGGCAGCCTGTAATTTCATTTTGTTTCATGTTGTCAGAAAGGAATTACAGCACTTGTAGATCTTCAACATATAAATATTTTGAATGGTGATCTTCAACACATATCACCTTGATATAAATTCTTGATATTCTCTGCATGTTTATTTGATTATATTTCTTAAAACAAAGTGCATGCACGTGTGTACTCTACCTCTCCTTTTGTTTTAGGTTCTTATTTCTACCTTCTATGCGACTGGGTCTCTTTTGTTTCTTTTTGCTTTGAAATGTATGCACTTTATTTTATAAACAGATAATCTGATTTCTGATTTTTCTGTTTTCTCTTTTTAGTGCCCCCTCCTTAATATAAGTTACTGTCCTCCATCAGAAGCGGCATTGTCCAACGGGAAAAGCTTGGTGAGGATGAGATTTAAATTTAGTTTAATTGGTATTCTATGAAACTTTTGTTGTCAAGAAGCTTTGAGCTGACATTTGGGTCAACAATCATCTTATTTGGGTCAACAATCATCTTATTTGTGCTCTTTTGTAGGTCATCATAGTCTACAATCCTTTAGGATGGAAGAGAGAGGAAGCAATTCGGATTCCCGTGAGTGCCCTCACTTTTCCGTAGTTCATCATCATTTTGAAAGTCATGTTTTCTTTAGTGGTTATTTACTTTTGAATGAACGAACTTAGAACACCACGCGCTTTCAGACTTTACATTCAACGGTTGCAAGTGGGTGTGGTGCCCTTTTTTGCGAAGAATATTTCAGAGACACCTTGTAAAGGTACAGAGGCTACAGACTAAGGAATCAAGAAAGATTCTTGTTGGGGTTTCCCCCTCTACCATGTAATTCTAAAATGCGGAATGTGAAGTATAGACAGTTAAATGAGAAGAGAACCTTATTTCCTGAAAGCAATGTTAGCTAGAGCTCTTAGGCATTAAATTATCAAGGGATAAGCCCATCTCTGATTTTTCACCCCTTCTGAGTCAGCGACCTGATGAACAATTGCATTGTTTTTTTTTTTAGGGGGTTAAGGACCTTTTTGACAAGTAGTTTATTGAAGATGTGTTATTTTTAGAAGTGGAAAGTTTGTTCCTTCACCGTTACTTTAGGACTTCAAGATGCATGAGAAGGAATACTGTAATCCTTGGAATTTTTACATTACAGAGAAAAAGGTTAATTTTATCTTGTCTTAGCTTTTGGCGATTTTGATAGCTTGGCAACTGTTTTCTTTCATCTTTTGGTTGCCTTCTGTATAATGATCAAGAAATACAAAAGTCCAGATTTCATGTATTTGTATTAAGTAATTCAAGATTTCACCATTGTTTGTGTAATTGTTTGTCATGTAATGATTATCATTTCTTTCCATGCAAAACATTCCACAATCCTTCGGATAATGTGTTCACTGAGCACTGTCACCTGCACCTCCTTCCAACCAACTTTTATTATATCTTATTCTTGGTTATCACCCATATCAATTCAACATTTTAGAGGCTGTGAGAAGAGCATTTTTCGAATGTGGCTCAGTTCTCTTGCCAAGGCCTATTTCGGATCATACACCTATTTTGTTGGATAGTGGAGGTATCCGACATGGTCGCACGCTGTTTAGATTTGAGAATATGTGGCTATTGACCGAGGGTTTCACGGAGAGGGTTGGGGATTGGTGGAAGAGTTATTTGGTGGTGGGGAAGTCAAGCTTCATACTTGCTAAAAAGTTAAACTTGTTGAAAAGAGATCTACGCATATGGAACTCGGAGACCTTTGGGAGGTTGGAGGTTCAAAAAGCCAAAGTTGTTGATGTTATTCGACATTGGGATTTGGAGGAACAAGCACGAGCTCTAAGGGAAGAGGAAAGGCTTTTGCGAGATAATGCTAAAGAAGAGTTCGGTAAGATTGCAAAGTTTGAAGAGATTAGTTGAAGACAAAAGTCCCGAAATTTATGGCTAAAAGAGGGGGATAGGAATACTCGTTTTTTTCATAGAATGGCCAATTGTAATCGGAGAAACAACTTTATTGGGAAGATCAAAATAGGTGATAGAGTTCTGACCAAAGATGAGGAGATTAGTAGTGGGATTGCTGACTTCTACGAAAGTTTGTTTAGGGAGGAGGAGGTGTTTCGTCCTCGTGTAGATGGTACAAAATTTGATAGCATTTCTGGGGAGGATGCATCTTGGTTGGAAAGGCCATTTGATGAAGCAGAGGTGGTGGCAGCTCTTAAGGCATTGAATGGAGACAAGGCACCAGGACTGGATGGTATGTCGTTGGCTTTTTTTCAACAAAGTTGGGGAGTCGTGAGAGAGGAAATTATGGGTATGTTTCATCACTTTTGGAGGTTTGGGGAGTTTGAAAAGAGTTTAAATGCTTCTTTTGTGGCACTAATTCCAAAAAAGGGAGGGGCAGAGGATATCCGGGACTTCAGACCTATCAGTTTACTCGGGGGACCTTATAAGCTGTTGGCTAAAGTTTTGGCGATTCGCTTGAAAACTGTAGTGGGGAAGGTGGTTTCGGAATCTCAAAATGCTTTTGTTGAAGGAAGGCAAATTCTAGACGCGGTACTAGTGGCTAATGAGTGTGTGGATGCCAGAATGAAGAGTGGCATTCCGGGAATTATATGCAAGCTGGATATTGAGAAGGCGTATGATCATGTTAATTGGGATTTCCTGTCCTATATTATGCAACGGATGGGTTTTGGAGAATTATGGAGGAAATGGATATACTTCTGCATTGCTTCGGCTAGAATGTCTGTTTTAGTTAATGGTACTCCAGCAGGTTTCTTCAATTCTTCTAGAGGCCTACGTCAGGGTGACCCGATTTCACCGCTTCTTTTTATAATGGTCATGGAGGTGTTTAGTAGGTTGATCCAGAATGCCGTGCAAAGTGGGTTTTTACAAGGTTTTGAGGTTGGAAGGGAGAATGGAATGGGGTTGATGGTTTCCCATATCTTATATGCCGATGATACTCTGGTGTTTTGCAATGCGGATCCAACACAAGTGGGCTACCTTCGGTGTGTTCTTTTGTGTTTTGAGGCTGTGTCTGGCCTTAAAGTTAACTTGGGAAAATCAGAGATGATTCCAGTAGGAGCAGTTGATGATATGAATGGTTTGGCTCAATTATTGGGTTGTAAAGTTGCAAGACTACCGACCATGTACTTGGGTTTGCCATTGGGTTCTTCCTTTAAATCCAAGGCAGTTTGGGATTCAGTTGTGGTTAGATTCCAGAAGAGATTAGCGGGTTGGAAGCGTCATTATATTTCAAAAGGAGGTAGACTTACGTTAATCAAAAGTACTTTGTCAAGTTTACCTACGTATTTCATGTCTCTGTTTGTTATCCCAGTATCTGTTGTTAAAAGGCTTGAGAAAATACAAAGAGACTTTCTATGGGGAGGAGTGGGAGAAGAGTTTAAATACCATTTTGTTGATTGGGATACGGTATGTACTCCAATTAGAGAGGGAGGGTTGGGAGTGAGGAGGCTAAAGTTATTTAATCAAGCTTTGTTGGGAAAATGGCTTTGGAGATTTGCATGTGAAAGGGAAAAATGGTGGATGAGGGTGATTGTAGCTAAGTATGGTAGTGGGTGGGGAGGTTGGTCCTCCCTGTCGGTGAGATTGCCGCATGGAGTGGCGCTTTGGAGGGGTATAATGAAAGGATGGGAGATTTTTGTACAGTTCATTCAGTTGAGGGTTGGCAATGGAAGAAGGGTGAAGTTCTGGGAGCATGTTTGGTGTGGGGATGAGAGTTTGCGGGACGCTTTCCCAAGCATCTATCTTTTGGCTTGTGACAGGGAAGCTTCCATTTCTGAGTATCTACAAATTGTCGAAGGACATATAGTTTGGGATATCTGCTTACGGAGGGAAGTGCTTGATCGAGAGATGGAGACTTTGATGGATTTGTTATCTAGGGTGTATGGATTCCACAGGATCGGAGAAGGGGAGGATGAGATTTGTTGGAAGCTCTCCAAGAAGAGAGAGTTTCAGGTGAAGTCTTATTATCAAGCTTTATGTGGGGGAGGTAGACCTGTCTTTCCATGGAAAGCTATTTAGAAGACGAAGGCACCTTTAAAGGTGGGTTTTTTTGTTTGGTGTGCGGCCCAAGGAAAGATTCTTACTATTGATAATTTGATCCGTAGGCGGGTTATCATTGTTAATTGGTGTTGTATGTGTAAGAGGGATGCAGAGACAATAGATCACCTTCTCATTCATTGTCCACTGGCATGGGAGTTATGGACAGCAGTGTTGTCTTGGTTTGGTATTCAGTGGGTAATGTCAAGAAATGTCATGGAACTTCTTATTGCTTGGAGAGGTGGAAGAGTGGGTATGAGAAGGAAGTGTGTTTGGAACATGATTCCTCTCTGTGTGATGTGGATAATTTGGCGAGAGAGAAATCAGATATGTTTTGAAGGAGTGGAGAAACCCTTGTTCAGAATCATTAGTTTTTTGGTGAATAGTTTGTATAGTTGGGACAAGAGAGATTGTTATCCTTCTCTTGACCAATTTTTTGACTGGTTTGAGCTTTTACTTCCAAGTGGTGGCGTATAGGGCCTTTTTGTCAGTGGCCTCCTTTTCTTTTTTTGTAAATGGGAAGCATCCCTTATGCTCTTTTTAATATAATTACTTACTTATCAAAAAAAATTTTAGAGGCTGTGATGTGAAGTTCTATAAATAGTCAAACAAAGTTGGTACAGTTGAATGAGAATTCATACCGAATTCTGTATGGCGCAAGGAACATCAAACTCCAGGGTTTTTCCGTTGCTAGATGTTCTCTATTTTAAATGCATGTGAAACGAAACAGATAAGGGGACGTACTGCTGCCCTTTTTGTTTTTCGTCTCTTTGAGCATAGAGTAGATGCTTTTTATTGCAGTCACTCGAAATTTCGAATTTAACTGTATTTGCTTAGTGTCAATTATGGTAACTGTATGTTTTTTGATGCTTTGTTGAGTTACTGAGGATCTCACTTTATAATGAATTGAAGTCAATAACATTAAACATATATATACAAGAAGTTTTCTATGAGGGCTCCCTCACAAAAAAAAGTTAATCCCTCTCTCCCTCACAATAGCCTGCAGGTCCCTCCCCCGCAACTTCATCTCTGGCTGACCCTACCTCCGGCCATCCCCATTTCGGGCAAACGCCATCTATGGCTAACCCACCTTCTATTAACCCCTCCATTCTCCCGCCAAAAACGACATCCTTCCGATGAGCGTCCTGTTCAAGTACACATACGGTTGGAGAGCATTGACGCCACGTTGGTAATTTCTGTTTTTTGTGTTGACGATAATAATAATCTTCATAGTCCTTCTGGATATGATGTTATTAGTGATTCGAGTCTACCGTCGATACCTCGGATTGTAAATCCCTTGCAGCAGATTGAACTGACTCCGGAGATTGATCTCAATCTATCCCTCGTTTGTGGCGACTCTCATGATGAGATTGGTGATCAAAATCCTAGTTGAGGACAATGCGGGAGTAGAGGGGCTCAGGAGTTAATAAATTAACCACTGAAAAAGCTAATAATTTTGTTATGACAGTCGTTGGAAATTAACCACTGTAACGGCCCATGAGTTTTCCATAGATGGAGTACGCCGAGGAGGGTCACAGGACATGCAGTTTGCTGGGGAGATTCACCGGAGATGGGCTTCACCTGGGAGGATCGCCGGGAGGGTTGGGGAGTCCGGAGAGAGGGAGGGAGGGAGCGTACACCTTTTCATTTTTAATCTCAGCCATTGATTTTGATGGCTGAGAATGGCTGAGATGGAGTGTTTTTTTTTTTTTTTTTTTTGTTTTTATTTGTATCCCTGGAACCAGCCCCTATGTATGTATGTATGTATGTACGTACGTATTAATTATCTTTGGATTAAGAACATAAGAGTTCATAATTTTGAAATGAATTCTCTCTTATCACAACAGGTTTCCTCCGAGGGGGTAATTGTTCTGGATTCAGCTGGAAGAGAAATTGAATCTCAACTTCTTCCTCTATCCAATGCCTCTATGAGCATCAGAAATTACCATGTTAAAGCGTACTTGGGTAGATCTCTTGGTGAAACAATGAAATACTGGCTTGCCTTCTCTGTATCTGTACCACCACTTGGTTTCAGCACTTACACTGTCACAAGCGCCAAACAGACAGGTTAACCACATTGCTTTAGCATCTAGTGTGTTGTTATTGTAAACTTGAATGAATTGGGAAAAAAACCTCTTCATATTGTTGACAGAAAAAAGTTATTTGGTTGTTTTGTCATTTTTTCTTTATATTTTGACAAGTAGGTGCAAAAACATCAGAAGTATATAATCTAGAAGGAAATGGGGAATCTACAGTTGAAGCTGGACAAGGAAATTTAAAGCTGCTTTATACTGCAAATGGGGGAAAACTTATTCATTACAGTAATGGCAGAAGTTTGGTATGTTTTCGTAGTTCCTAACGTTTGATTTTTTTTCATGTTCCACCTATCTCCTTGATTGTTGTGTTTTCCATTTGTCGGGAATTTTCTTTTTACTCTGAATTGTCATGACAAGCATGAGCTTATCGTTCTATCATATTGTTGGTTGGTTCTATCATTTGCTTTTATTCCCTGGAAAAAATGTCCCTTTACATCCAATGCTTGATTTTCTCTCTTGGAAGAGCAGCTATCAGAAAGATACATTACAGCAATTGAGGGAAAAGTGTACATACTACGTACTGTATTTTAGAGTTCCATTGGAGTCGTAAAAAGAAAATTATACACATTACACAGTGATATTTTGTCCAAAGTAACATTTTATTTACTATGTTGTATGTTACTGAAGGTTACAACATCAGCTCAGCAAACGTACAGTTATTACTCTGCATACAATGGAACTGACAAAGATCCCCAGGTATACCTTTTTTGCCCAAAATATCATGATTTTTTGCGTGATTTGCCTACTTACTTAATATACAAGGACTTTTGTTCCATTATTAAAAATAGTTGTAACTCTAATGTTTAAAGGCTTCGGGGGCATACGTATTCCGTCCCAATGGCACGTTCCCCATAGACTCCGAGGGCCAGGTAAACATTCTGTCCAGTGTACTCTGCGTACTTGTCATTGTCGTAAATGAACCACGATCACCGTAGTTTGCTGCTTTTTCCCAGAGATCATTATCTGTTATGCGTGGTCCACTCATGGATGAAGTGCATCAACAACTCAATCCGTGGATATACCAGGTCGTAAACATGTTAATATGCGACTCTATTTGAACTTTTTCTTTTCCTCACTTCTGGCCTGCATACTTTCCATATGGCTATAAGCGATTTAGAAGCCGAGTATTTCTTCGTATTCTGGATGGCAGTGTATTTATGTTACCTCCCTTGCACGGATCAGGTAATTTTAGTGTTGAGTTGGATACTTTAACATAATATTTTGCTAGGCTTTCGGAGGCTTTCGGAGAAGACACTATTTGTTAAATTTCTTGGAGGGTTCCAACCTAAAACCAATTGGCAATAGGCGGAGTAACCTCAAGAATTTATTAACCAGGCTTGGGTGGCTTAGATGAGCAATGTGGGATTATTTAACAAATTGGTTGCCCCGTTGTTTTAGCCTTAAGTGCACCTTGTTTCATTGGTTGTTGTGACCCCTAAGTTATGGATCCGTTGTTTATCTCTCCACGCGCGGGTCAGGAATCGCAGGTGCGGGGGAGTGTTAGAGTTTGTCCCATATTGGCTATTTATAGCCTCCAAAACTAGTATATGATCCTAGGCGGCCTCTCCCCTAATTGCCAAATGGTTTTGAGTTAGATGCTTTAACAATCTGTTTTAATAAACTTTCTCGTTCACCTTAACAGTATGGTACAATCATCTCATTCTTGATGCAGTCCTCCATTTCATATTGGACTCCTCTCTTTCGTGTGTCCAACTCAATTCTATGGGCACATTCGACTCAATCTCTCATTCTTTGTGAATTATCGACTCACGATTAGGAAATAGTCGCTCTGATTCCAATTCATTCTTTAATCTTATGAAAACTTGTTAATTAGTCTTCTTCAGGGCTGGAATACGCGTTTTTAGTCCCGCCATATTGATGTTTTATGCTCTTTGTTAAAACAAAACTGCTTGGGTGCAGATCACCAGGGTGTACAAAGGAAAAGAACATGCTGAAGTTGAGTTCAATGTAAGTTTACATAACATTAGGTACATCTAGTGAAACAACTTTCTGGCGTACGTCTGTGGTTTATCGACTTCATATACTGAACTTCAGATTGGGCCGATACCTGTTGATGATGGAGTTGGGAAAGAATTAACAACTCAAATCACAACTGCCATGATGACCAATAAAACCTTCTTCACAGATTCTAATGGACGGGACTTCATCAAAAGGGTATGTCAAGCTTTGGGCATGACAGTGAAGTTCAGTTATTATTTCAACTAGCATCTCTTGATTGCTTTTCCTTAAGAAAAGGTATAATTAGACAATTGCATATGTTTGATTACAAAAGGAGGATATAGATTGGGCACTTGAGTCCAATTTACCTGCCTATTCATAAAATGGAAATTCATGTTTTTGGGTGCAGTAAGAGTCGATTCACAAAATGGAAATTCATGTTTTTGGTTTCTGAATTGGAGGTATAGGACTCTTCTTGGTTGACTAACATGCTGTTTTGCAGGTTCGAGATTACAGAGATGACTGGGACCTACAAGTGAACCAACATGTTGCTGGAAACTATTACCCTGTATGTCTTTGTTGTATCCAAAGGAGATAATAGTAGTTGTACTAATGTCACGGAATCTGAGATCACCTATTTATATTGGACCCACCCCCTGCATTATCAGCTCTACAAGCCTCAAATACATATTCGTGGAAGTATTTTCTCCATAACCATTTTATAGAGACGGATGCTGTTTCAAAATCTTGTTTATTTGCTTCTCTATCTTGCATGTATTTTAGAAGCATTGGGGGCAATTTAAGTGGGCTCCAATGCTAATTCTCTTCTGGTTTTTTTGCTATTCTTTTAAGTACTTCGGACATATTGGCAATAATTCACTGAAGCACGTAATCGGCAATAATTCACTAGCTCATGGTGTTCCAAGTTAATGCTTGTTATATCAATTCTTCATATGACATGTTTGGATCCATTCAGTATGCATCCTTTACAGACATATTGAGGGTTGTGCAATTCGATAGTTACTTTGTTTGTCTCTCTCCCCAGTTTAAAACTTTAAAATGTGTGTTTCTCTCTCTAGTCTCTCCCTATTATCCATTTGAGTATTCCTTCTTTATCTCTCTTCTTTCAGATTAATCTGGGGATTTATATCGAGGATGAAAGCACAGAACTGTCAGTGTTGGTGGACCGTGCAGTGGGTGGATCCAGTTTGGTGGATGGTCAAATAGAGCTGATGCTTCATAGGTTTGCTCATTGTGTCTGATTATGTAATTTATTATATGTCATGACTGCAGTACATGTCCAATTTTTGTTGATTTGACAATTTAGGAGGCTGCTTCATGATGATTCTAGAGGTGTTGGAGAGGCTCTAAATGAAGAAGTTTGTGCCCTCAAGGAATGCAAAGGTTTAACAGTAAGCGTACTTAATCAACTCCATATAAGAGAGAAGAATCCTTAGCTTATTTCTAATCTGTTGCTTGCCTTATCCTATTTGTATAGGATCTCTACATTGTCATAGGTGTCTGGTGTTGGCTGTTGTAAAAAGATTCCTGTTTTCGAGTTAGAAGCACATCTATTTGTCCTTGTGGTTCTTGTAGTGTCGCTTGGATACTGAATCATTACTATTTTCGCTAATAAATATGCTGGACTTGTTACATGGTAGTAGGAAAACAATTGTAGGATACAGTTGCCAACACAAAGTTGACTTGTGGTGCATCTGAACATAATTGAGACTCACATAGGCCTTGAACCAGCTGCAAAGGATGCCTTGTCTTTTGCTGTTTTACATCAATCTCTTATGAAACTAGACACGTATACTGACTCTGTTGTAGTGTATACAATATTGGTCTTTCTTGAGTTAAATGTAGTTTAATCATGACATCAATATATTTTTTATTTATACCTTCCTACTTTGGTGTGGATGTCAGGATTTTGAATTCACTTGATGCCTTTGAGTGGATCAAGGCAAAAATACGATCCAGGGAACCCCTCCATGATATTGTTATGATGAGGGGAACTCTTTGATTCCTTAGGTAGGTGTTGCATGAGGCCCAACCTATGCAACCATGACAGATGGACTGCTGCGTTAGGCTGTTATTAGAAACATTAAATAAACTTCAAGAAATCATTTGAGGTGTTTTCCTCACCTGATCAGACTGCGAACAAATAGAAGCAAAAATCCCATTGTGCAATTCGGATGATGGAATTTTGTTTCGAGTACCCTTGTATTCTGGTTTTTTCTCCTTTTTTTTTTTGGAGTGATGCAGCTGACTAGGACTACATGGTTATATTATCTTCCAGTAGTATCCAAATTGGCATAATCTATGGTCTTATTGGTGACCATTGATACCGAAACTAAGAATTGTATGCTTTCGAGCCTAATTCTTTATCACCTTCATTGCAGATTTTGATCCGATAGTTGAAGCATTGGCTTTAATTTCCTTGTCTTATTAACTGTGTTTTGCAGGTCCAAGGAAAATTCTATATCAGAATAGATCCTCTGGGAGATGGTGCCAAGTGGCGTCGCACATTTGGCCAAGAGATATATTCACCACTTCTTCTAGCATTCACTGAGCTGGTGAAAGAAGTTCTTCAACCTTGAATACTTTCTGTTTGGGGCTGCATTTCATTAGTTGTTCAATTTTATTGTTTGCAGGATGGAAGTAATTGGACAAATTCTCATGTACCAACATTTTCTGGGATCGATCCTACCTATAGTTTACCAAACAACATTGCAGTGATAACTCTCCAGGTATGCTGGGGAGCACCATGCACACCTGTCTGAAATTGTCTCCATCTCTTGATGGAGAGCTACCCAGTTGCAGATTTATTAGTCTGACTCTAGCACTTAATTAAAATACTTTTTTTTCCCACTGTCCTTCAGGAACTTGAAAGTGGAAGAGTGCTCCTTCGGTTAGCTCATCTATATGAGGTCCTCTCTCCTACTTGCTTAACATATATTGAAAGGAGTGCCAATTTTGCTCGTGTGCTCTGTTACACTGATCTTCCTAAATGATAATAGAATACCTATTTTGGAACTCTTTATGGGTAAATCCTCTTATATTATTGCTGTATGGGTAACTCCCGCAATGTGGGTGGCATTCTTAGACAGGGATGGCTGTTGATTTATGCCTTGTCTCGGGTACTAAGTGAGATTCCTTTTTTCTTTTTGAGAAGTTCAGTGCTTGCAGAAAATTGCCCATTTTACTACCACTAATTTTCATGTGCATCACAACCCAGAAGCCAAATCTTTTTCCTTCTCGATAGTTTATTCCTTTTCCTTTCCAATTAACCATGTATAACTGAAGAAGGGGGAGTTTGAAACTGTGGTGGAACATGGAAATGGTGGCAAAGTTATGCTTTAAGAGGCCTATGAGATTAGTTTTCACTGAGGCCACTGGCTCTCCCTAAACTCCCAAAATAATATAATTTTAGGTATTGATTCCTAATTAGTACGTTGGTAGTGGATCTCAAAGTATTACATAGCTTCCTATAGCTACTGTGTTAGGTTCAATTCTTTAGGACCACACTGAAAAATTGCCACATAATCTAACTCATGCTTTTGTGGCGGTTGATACACTCAAAGACTGGAGAGGACAGTGGTTATTCTGAAATGACCAGCGTGGAATTGAAGTTGTTGTTCCCAACCAAGAAGGTAAAGCCGTGTTTACAGAACCAGTCCTGCTATGGGTACGCACACTCGCGTACGCCACATGCACAAATGCATCTTAACCATTCATTTCAACGAACCGTCGAAAAGCATTTTCGACGGTTAAGATGCACCGTCCGTGTGCACTTGACGTACGTGGGTGTGTGTGTGTTCTCATAGTATTTTCCTTGAAAGAGACGACAGTGTTTATTTTGCCTAAATGCTAGTATGTTCCAGATCCAAAAAGCGACAGAGATGAACTTGTCGGCCAATCAAGAGAGAGCTGAAATGGAGACAAAGAGACTAGCTTGGAAAATAGAAGGCTCTTCAGATGAAGCCAAGGTAGCGAGGGGAGGACCTGTTGATCCTATGAAACTGGTGGTTGAACTTGCCCCAATGGAAATCCGCACCTTTTTGATTGACTTTGATTATCTCAAAATATTTGGTTCTTAGAAGAGCAGCTCGGGGGCTCTATTGCAGCTGTCTGTATGGCAAGTTATTACAGTTGATACGTTTAGTTACGAATAGATGAAGCATCTATGGTGGTGGCTGGTGTTCCTCGCTTTTTCAAGTTCACTATTTCTATGGGATTATTATCATCATAAGAGACTGGTTCGTCATGCTTTAGTTGCTCTCATCTGGGTTTCGAAATTGCATGTCCCTATAAAGCTTATATATGCCATACCAAAAATCCCACCGACACTAAAAGCTTATCCTACTCCACCGGCTGCCTCTACTTTACTAGTCCATGCATGTATATCATGATATAGGCAATGCTATTTTCTTTTCACAAAAGTATGAAAAACTAAAAATCATCAAATAATAGCATCAGCAGTTCTCTCTATCTCTCTCTCTCTCTCTTATTTTTTTTGAAGATCATAAAAATAATAGCAACGCTAAAGAATATGGGTTGTTACAAAGAGAGGGATAAATAGAAGAAGAACAAGGATAGTCAATAATTTCGTGGAGAGAGAAGATGAGGTAAAAGAAGAAGGGACGATTGTCTTAAATTTAATTTTGACTTTTAAATAAATTGGCGTCCGCATTTCAATTTATTAGTCCAAAGTACGGAGTGATTTCTGGACAAAGTTGAGGACGTTAAAGTGATAATTAATAAAAATAGTGGTTGGATCCAAATAACTGAGAAAGTGGAGGACCTTTTCGGAAAATTAAATACTCCAATGCCATGAAGATTCGGTTGAGAAAATGCGTACAAATGTTTGGGCAAGAAGATAGATTTGGAAATGCATAAAAAGTGTAGTTTTGTTTGAAAAGGCTTTCCCAAATAAATGTGATCAAAGCCAACAACGGAGGAGTGCGAGCCGAAGCGACTTCCAACGAACCCTGCCAAAATTCCATAGCGCAAGACTTTCATGTCCATCTTGCCCTCCAAGGATCTAAGTTCAGCATCATCTTCTTCGTCTCAGTCTAATTCCCAAAACCCTAATTCCAATCATGGACTCGTCTTCCCACGTCACCATCATCAACAACAACGACTCTCTCAATCTCCTCTGTTCGAATCCACATCTCTCCAATCTCTTCAGATCTCAAACTCCATCGACATACCCACCAATATTTCAGGTGATTGTTTTTCTCGTTAATAAAAAGGTTCATGTATTACTGACCTAAATAAATGAAAAAAAAAAATGGATTCATCTATTGCTCCTAAAGAGTTGAATTTAATAGTACGCATGGCTTAGTGTTAATTTGAAATCCCTAGAATTTTTGGCCCTTCGGGTCTGATTTCTTTTTTTATGATTGAGATACTAAATCTTTATTCCTCTGGTCATGCCATGTCCTGCTACCTTTTGAATTCTGTGATTTCATTATGAGGAAGCGGCTGTTATCTAATTTTTTATGCATATTTTTTTTTTTTAGAACCGGTGGCTGCAGAGACAGAAAATTCTTGTGGATCTCCCAAAGAGGTGCGATGATTAAGGAATGTTGTGTTTGTCCCATTTTGTGGAAACGTCTGGGTAGAATGTAGAATCTGTTACTCCACAAATTATCTTTGAATGAATTGGTTAATTACACCCGTATGCTTTCTTCTCCCTTCCTCCTTGAAAGAACATGATTTTATCGTTTTCAAATAGTGTTCTACATTTCTCAGGGTGGATTTTATTTTCCAAGATTCTGACTTTAGCATTTTCTTATGTTAGATTGTTTTGTTTCAACTTCACCTGTCCATTCACCAAGTCTCATTCTGCCTATGTAGGCGAAGGAATATGGGAAACGAAATGGTAAGAAATCTGTAACCCACCAAAACAATGGTAGGAAATCTCCTAGTCAGAGAACTTCTGGTTCTATCAATTGTCAAGCAAGCAGTACTCTCACCGGTGGAAGGAAAACCCAGATGGTGAATGGAAACCATTTGCTAAATTTTTATTATGATCCTATTTCTCGTCCACAGCCAAGGGCTCCTCCTCCAAGAAGGCATCAAAAGAGGAAGCCTTACAACAAAGATTTGTTCCTCCAAGCAAATTACAAATTTGTAGTGTTGGACTGTGGAAACTATGGCCCGGAGCTGCTTGATCCAGATAAAATGTTGATGTGGGAGGATATTATATGTGTGAAGTTTTCAACTCCTTTCCCTGCACAGTGTCCTGTATGTTTGGATGAACCTCTCTGTCCACAGATAACCTCTTGCGGTCACATATTTTGTTTCCCTTGCATTTTGAGATACTTTTCAATGGATGAAGATGATCATAAAGGTGAATGCTGGAAAAAATGCCCTTTGTGCTTTATGATGATATCTCCGAAGGATTTGTACACAATCTACATTGAAAATGTTAATCTGCACTGCGTCGGGGATGCTGTGGAGTTTATGCTTTTAACCCGTCAGAAAGATTCGTTTACTCTATCTCTGAAAAATAAACAAGGGGTGGGTATCAACGAGGAAGCTTCTGATTCCTTTTCCAAATTTACTTTCACATCAGATGTGGACCTGTCAGTTAGAAAGGCCATGTCAGATCTAGATAGTTGGTTAGCTAGAGCAGATTCAGGACTTGTGGATGACTTGGAGAAACTTCCTTATGTTTGTGCGGCTATGGAACAGTTAGAACAGCGGAGGAAGTATTGGAATGAGCAGCGGGTTAGTCAGGGCAATACCTCTTATAAATCAATTGATTCTCATACAGGGCCGGATGCATCTCCACCAACTAAAGATCACACCAATACTGATTGTGAATCTTGTAAGTTTGTATGGGGGTCAATTTCTACTAGTGACAATGGTAAAGCAATGTCAGTGGGATATTCAACTCCCGGTAAGTTGGATGCTGAGGTCTGTTTGGATCAAACTGTTGATGTGATTGAACCATTGGAAGATCAAGAGGGTGCTTTATCTTCTTCATATGAAGAGAGTAAGAGTATGCACAGGAACTTTGATGTCTTCAGGGATATAAAAGAGAAGGATTCATACAGTTTCTATCAGGTAAATGATAATCAGAATCAGATGAGTGATGTATCCCAATAGCGGGTGATTGTATGCATACATAGATGGTAGGTCCAATTTGAATCCACGATTCCACAGATAAGGTTATTGTGGTGTCAATGTTTGAACTTTAAGCCATGTAAGTGGCTGCATATCCCGTACTGGGGAAAAATGCCTTCTGCGTGCATGAAGGCTTGAATTGCTTGAGTCAGTGCGGCATTCAGTTTGGAAAAATAATGTCTTTTTACTGTCATACTTAAAAATTATAGTAGTGCTAAATGTATGTTTTGTGATTCATTATTGACAGCAGTTTCCTTAAATTACGAAACTGCCTTTGGATGTTATTTTTCTGTTGGAAACAAAGCCAACTTGATTTTGCAAACAACATGTTCCCATAACACGCTTGTTTTTCTGTTAGTATGAACAAGTAACTCCTTGTTATTCCCTCTTCTGCTTTGGAGGTAGATCATCCATTAGGTAGGATTGGTGATATGAGTATGTGAATGTGGAGTGTAAACTTTTTGAGCAGGCTGGCCACAATTAGGCCTCATAAGTTGCTGTAATCTTCTTGTCTTATATTTCCGTTGTCTGGTGGAAAGTAACTATCATGATCTATTTAGTTCCTGACTTAAATAGTATCGCATCACTACATTTTGTTTACTTACAAACACGTGCTTGTCTATTTCAGGCAGTAGATGGTCAGCACCTCGTCCTTCATCCTTTAAATATGAAGTGTCTTCTGCACCATTATGGGAGCTATGATGTGCTTCCTCACAGGTTTGCCGATACTGCCTTTTACACTAAAGTAGATCTGTTCTGATTTTTTTACTGGAAGAGAAGATTGGATACATGCTGCTTATTTCAGAATTCCATCTATCATTATCTTTAGTGCAACTCTACACATGTTCTTAATGAAGGTTCTGCATCATATACTCAACTATTAAAATATTTTAAATGACATGCTTGCATTTGATAATAAAAGATTTCGCTAGAACATTGGTAATAGTACTTGAATCCAGTTGGGGCCGAATATTTCTTTGTAAAAGGCCCTACATTCTAGACATGCTATCATCCAGATAAGGAAATTACGATCTCACGCTGAGGCGATCTAAAATAGTCAATAAATTGTTCAATAGCATTTAGTTTTGAAGAAGTTTTGTGAACAATGCTAGTGAATTATGATTCGCGGGCTTTGTGTATGGTGTAAGTACGAGTGGTATATTTCTCCAATTCGTTTTCCCTTTTTTTGGTTGTGCAGTGTTTTCTTGGGGGGGGGAACAGAAATGCCATTTTTACTGCTATGTGTTTTTAAATTGCATTTAAATGCAAATGTTTTTGAAGCAAGGGACAGGATAACCACGGTTGTTGGGTGGTCGGATAGTACCTGACTTTATGTATTTGTGTGGTAAACAAGGGGGTTAGGGGTGATTTCCCGTGGCCTTTTTTTTTTTGGCAATCACTATAGATCCACAAGGTCAAAACATCTTCTTCTCTTTTTGTACTTACGTTAAGATTGTATAGGCGGGGGCAGGTAAGGTATCTCTTAGGTTATCTCATGGGATGCCATGAGATGAAACTCTTTTATGATCTCCTTTCATCAGCAGTTATGTAAACTACACTTATAAACTACAGAATCAGTGGGAAGATTTTACAGCTGGAGACGGTGACTCAATCAGAGGCCATAAGGAGGCGTTACCGATATTTAAGCCATTTCACTTTGACGACAACCTTTCAGGTATGCCACCTCCTTAGTATCTTTCTGATCCATTGTGGTTTACATGTCTAATGACTTATTCGGCCATTCCCTGGTTGTTCAGCTTTGCGAAATTGATCTTAGTGGGTTGTTGCCTCTTGATGCTCTTTCTCCGTATATGGATGAAATCAAGAATCGGGAAAAGCAGAGAAAGCGTCTGGCGAGGAAGGTACCATTACTTGTTCGATTCACGCTGTATGCAATTCATCCTCTATTGTAGTGTACCCATCTAGCAGTATGATGTTATGCACTTTCGTGTTCCTTTGATTAAGGTTTCATAGTGTTTCTGCCCTTTAATGTAAGGTTCATGACAAAACTCATTGACCTTGTAGACCAAAGAATTTGAAGCCCTTTCTTTTATACACTGACCACAATAGAGTTCTGTAACATCTTTTATTCCTCCTTCACCCAATGCATTGTGGTTTTGGTCTTGGTCTTGAGAGGACTTCCTGGATGGTTACTCTATTAGTGCTATTTAAAGATGTTGCATGGTTGTGCACTTCTTGTTTATTGGTACTTGAACTTGCAGGGTGTTTGACAAAAATGCTCTTCTGCAGTATTTTCTACTTATTTCCGCAGATAGATATAGTTAATGCATTAGCTGGCATGCATTGGGAAAATCTAGATTCCAAATGTCTCTGCTTTTTCCAGGAACGAGATGAGAAAATCAGGGCTGAAGCTGCTTTGACGCACTCTCTGTTCATACCATTTAATTCTGCACAATGCTCTTATGACAATCCCCCTACTTTTTCCATGGATGACTTTGAAGGTATGTTATATTTCTTTGCATCAAGTATTTGATGGATAGATCTTTTGCAAAATGACTAATACTGTGCTGCTCTTGTTTTGCCCATTTTTTAGCTTTGGGAAGTTCTGCTGTTGCATCATCAAGCCCTCCTACTGTCGGGGAAAGGAAGCTGTTCTCAAATGTCGCAAAGCTTGGTTTTGCTGCAGGGCATGACTCTCCAGCTCTGAAAGTTGAAGATGCACAGTCTCTTTCTGAGCTTGAAGTGGCAAGTAATTCTTCTGGTCTAAATGGTACACTCTAATTCTCCGTGTTACAGATCCATAGGTGTCCATTTTCCTCCATAGCAATGATAACAATTAACAAGGTAGTGTGTGTTTGTTTTGGCTGCCATAGATTTAAGTTTGTATAAGGCGGTATTATAATCAGCATACCAAGGCCTTGTTCGATAAGGGTTGTGGAGCAGTGCACTGGACTAGTAGTCCAGTGGCCCGTTATAAGGGTTTTTGGTTTGATATTGGGGGAGATTATTAAGATTAACTCCAGATTGGTAATAGGCCCAAATTGGGGGTTATATGAAACCCAAGAGGGGGGTGTTATTACCAATCTAGTCCAGAGCTTGGAATTGGCAAAGACCATAATACCCCAATCATTTTCTCCTTATTACAGAAATGGCCACATGCTTATATTCAGAGATTTCTTGCCCCCCTTTCTAATTTTGCAAACCCTTGCTTGTGAAGGAGACAAAATCATCTCAGGCCATAATACCCCAATCATTTTCTCCTTATTACATAAATGGCCACATGCTTATATTCAGAGATTTCTTGCCCCCCTTTCTAATTTTGCAAACCCTTGCTTGTGAAGGAGACAAAATCATCTCAGGCCATAAGTCCGGCCAATGAAGAAGCATCAATCACCGGCGTACCTAGGTCTAACAATTTCTATGGAGAAGTTTTTTTAGATTCTCATTTTCAAAACCACAAAATAAATCGTTGTTTTTTCTTCCCATTACTTAAACCTTCTATTTTTCATGGTTTTCTACTCCCTGTAGTTGCAGAGTCAATGGATTTCTAATTCAAGTCACTTCTTTGTTTTTGACAAAATCTATATTTTTCCTTCTTCTTGGAAAGCTTTGTTGTTCCCTTCACAATAGGGGGATAGAGGAATGTTTTGCTTTCGATGTTCAGCCAAAAAAAACCTTGGCTTTCTATTACGGAACATGTGTGATCTAAATATGAAATGAGTAATGAAAAATAAAATATATAAAAACACACGGAATGTTAAAAAAGGAAGAAAGTTAGGGGCAATATTGAAATTGTTACTATATAACCCCGTTACGTTATCCTAGTCTGGAGCAAATTAAACAAGTTATTACCAATTCGTTGTCCTAGTCCGGGGCAAATCAAACAAAGGTGGGTTATATATCTCTCCACTATTAGTACCTCTTTATTTTCAATCCCAATGTCAATCCTCCGAATTACAAATCCCCTGAAAACTATAACCGCTATCAAACACGTCCTTCAAATAGTATTTGGTGGATTCTATGAGTATATTATATTTATTTGCAATTGGAAATTTTTCTCCGAAAAAACTTGCGCACCAACTCTTGAACTCTTGCTTTTGTTTCCAGGTGTAGGCCTGAGGAATGCAGATGCCCCATCTTTTGCAAACATAATATCAAGAGAAAAAACTTCCGAGGGTGTAGATGCAACGAAAAAGAATGAGATGGTGAAGAAAGGGAAGAAACCAAGTAGAGTTCTTCTGTCAACAGCTGGTGGTCGTCGCTACTGAAGACTATGGCCTCAAAACAATATTCTGTCTAAGGCTAGAAGTTGTATATTCTGATACTAGTTGTAGTCTTCTACTTGTGTTTGCTCTGAGCAGGACTTTGTGTGACAATAAAGAACATACTCTTTTTTGCCAAGAGAAAGAACAAACTTGTATACGCATTAAACAACCCGCAGGGTAATCCTCAGCGAATTGTGTTTTTAATCATTTGTAGATCAAGCAATTGCAATGCCCCAATTTGTGTGCGAGTTACTTAGCTAAGGCCACAGGCAAAATTTCCAAGCGTACGCGTGCCCGGTGATCATAAGGTGTCAATAGACATGAGAACTGCTTGAAATTGAGCTAGTATTACATACGGGCTCAAAGCGATGGTATTTTTGTTTTTGGTTCATATGAACTTGAGGGACGGACTTCTATTTTTTTTGGCGTGCCTTATCATTCAAGTATGTTAAGCCATGGATTTTAAAGTCCCAAATTTGTACTTTATACCAATTTTCTGTTTTATTATATGTTCGTCTGACATTCCTTCCGCTTTTTGTTCTGTTTCCTCTCCTCCATTTACGAAGTTAAAATGATTTCCATACTGCAAGACCAGTCCGAAATCGACCTGGTGTAGCATGGTGGCCAATCACAGCAGGGCAATGGTAACTTTCGTCCTGAGATTCCACCCATCCATTATTATAGAGCGACAATTCACTCCTATTTATTTAGTGCATGTAACATATAAGACTGAGACTTACCAATGGTGCAACTGAATGGACACGTTGACTCGATGAATGGACATGTTGACTTGACGGGGAGCATGGTACAACTGAATGGGCTCATTGGCTCTCAATGGAGAATGATGGATGGCTTTGACTCGATGGAGTGGATATCCAGGTGACTCTCTATGAAGTGAGGTAGCCCGATGTTAGAGTGTTATAATGGATAGCTTTGAATCGATGGAGCGGGTGCGAAAGATGCTCGGGAGATAGGTTTAGAGAGTAGTAGATCAGAATCAATGAGAGATTGGATGCAAAGAAATAGAACAAAGCTCAATGTTCGGTTCACACATAGGGGAGATTTTTTAGAACATGTGTGAAAGTTAAGCCCCACATTAAAAAAATACAAAAAGTGTTGGATCTTAATGTACAATTGGGGACTCACCACTTACAAGGCTTAGCATTTCAAGTGAATATGAGTCATTTAACTTATATTAGGTCCAATTGAAGTGGTGGATTTTTTGTCATTACTGCCCAGAATATTGGTCTTTTGTGTATTGGTCTTTTGTGTGTTGTGGAGGGATCAATGCATCATACAAACTCCCAAGACTTGGCAAGCATGGTGGAAGCCCAGCAATGCAAACCTTATTTATTGTTTCATGGTGTAGGGAAGGTCACCATTCAGAGAAGATGTTGATAGAGTCAAAGTTGACCCTCCAATCACATGCTCACAGGTGTCACACGAGGATGGCGTGATACATGGCGGAGTTGCCTGATGGCGCGACACATGGCGGAGTTGCAATTCTACCCACGCCAGTGTCACTAGCGTGGTACTTCTTCAATGAGGGCCCTGCTAAGGCCTAATGAAGGCATATACATTTAGCCATGGGCCATCCAAACATAGAGAAAAGATGGGCGAGAAAGCAAAATAGTAATTGATTACACATGTTGCCAAGGAAATGCCAAATGCCTACTCCGGTCTAAGGCAAGACCTAAGGGGCCCTTTGAGGCTTGGTTGCGTTGCTGGCACGACCGAATAGGTTGTGACCTTGCCCAAATGAGAATGGAAGCGGATCTAGTGGTTTGGTGGCAATAAAAGAATAGAGGATTCACCATGAGAAGGTGGAGTAGCGCACCCGAGCAACTGCGAGGGTCAGTCTCACGGTGGGTGACGTCACGTATGCGGGGAGGGTGTACAAAAAGGTCACGTGTCCTCATATTATAGGGAACACTTGAGGTTTGAGAATTGGCCGAAGATGCATATAAATATGAGACATGCCCTTCACAATTTAGAAAGGTCATGTGTCCTCATATTACAAGGAACACCTGGTGCCTAAGTATTGGCTCGAGGTGCCTATAAATATGAGACATGCCCTTCACAATTTCGAGAGGTAATGGGCAATCTAGAGAGAGAGAATGGGCAATCACTAATTAGAAAATGAGAACATTCTTACTTTGGTGTTATCATCTCTTTCTCTCTAGATCACTCGGGCACCTCCATGGAATACCATAAGAGTTCCACTGCCTTAGTCTTTTCTGTGCACTATTGCTCTCTTCTTCACCCTCCCCTTTAGATCACTCTATTCTCCTCTGATTTCTAGCCGTTGATTATTCTTACCTCTCTTGCTCACTCTATTCTGTTCGAATATTGACTCAACCCCAAACCTCTCTTACACACGACATCCTTAATAAAAATGAAAAGAATATCATTGTGGCGTTAATATTTAAGCAAGGGAAAATTGCGCTAAAATGGTGGTAGTTGTGGACACCCCTCCGGAGATTTCCATCGATTTGGAGTCGCTACCCGGGTTTTAGCGGATTGTCCCCGAGGAACCGAACTCGATTGACTCGTGCCTCAAGCAATGGATAAGGATTACTGGTCCGTCATCACCATACTATCTTAGGTTCGGGAGCTCAGCTATGAGAGGGGAAGGGTTTTACGGCACCCCCTCGCCTGGTTCGAAGACCAATCTCTACTTGGCTTTTGTGGGATCATGAGAAATGTTTATAATTCAACTTAGAACAAGTACGGAAAAATGAGGATGGGAACCATGTATCAATGCTAGCACGACAATAGACTACGGTATGTACACGTGCATTGTGAACTACTGATAAGTCCCCAATATTGTAGATAACCGGGGCTTATCTCGCTCATTTATTCCACGCAAACACGCGATTTTGCGCTTTATTTGGTTGATATGCGTGTAGTGGTGTAATTATTATTACTACCAAAACTTTAGTTTAATTAGGGTTCTATAGTGGCTTATGCGTCGGTATCACCTACGAGAGCTTCCGATACTGATCCTGATTTCGACAGAACCCTTGAATCTATTTTTGACTCTATTAAGGCTAAACGAACTCATAATAGAAACTTAAATCTAATGGGGGAACGAATACAAGCGAATGGTGGGGGTCACACCTCCTTGTTGGAGCACTTTACTCCGACCGGCAATGAGCCCTCCTCTTGCATACAGTTGCCCACTGTAGGTGCCAACCAATATGAGATAAAACCTGACACCTTACAGTTATTACCCCAATTCTATGGGATGCCAACTGAGGATCCTTATTCACACTTACACCAGTTCAGGGAAATATGCAAAACCGTGCTCATTCGTAACTTTGATAAGGATGCCCTTAAGTTGATTCTCTTTCCTTTTTCGCTGAAGGATAAGGCCAAACGTTGGCTGGACTCCTTACCAGCAAATTCTATTACGAGTTGGGGGAAATTACATAAAGAGTTCCTTAGGAAGTTCTTCTCCATCGGTAAAACACTTCGTTATAGACAAGAAATCACTGGATTCACTCAACACGATGGAGAACAATTTCACGAGTCTTGGGAGAGATTCAACGACCTTCTTAGGACTTGTCCTCACCACGAGGTTCCCAAGTGGCAACTTTGTCAATCTTTTCATGAGGGATTGGGGGAACCTCACCGTCAAATGGTTGATGCTTCTAGTGGTGGGATTTTCCTACTTAAAGATGATGGTGAGGCATGGACACTATTTGAAAACCTTAGTGAAAACTCTCAACACCGTGCCTCTGCCTTAAGAAACTCGAGAGGGGAAACTTCGAGCTCAAAGCCTAAAGGGATTCACGAGGTTAACCACCATAATGACCTCACCCACCAAGTGGCTGCACTGACCCAAACGCTTAAGGATCTCCTAACCTCGGGTCAAAACCCTCTCCCTATGAGACATCAATCTCCCCCCAATTTTCAAGAGGCATGTGGGATTTGTGCTAGTCCGATGCACTACATTACTGACTATCCTGTTGCCTCCCAATATCCTGGTTTTGTGCAAGAGCAAGTGAATGCTGCACAAGGGTTATCCAGGCCATTCCATGAACTAGTTCCAAATACTTACCATCCTAGCTTGAGAAATCACCCACTCTTTTCTTGAAGCCGCAAAAATCAAAGCACCCCACATAACCAAGGCGGCTCCTCGTTCTCACATCAAAGGCCGAACTACCCATATACTTACAATCAAGAGGCCTATCAAAGGGCATCACAACCCTACCAACAAGCACCACCTCCTCCACCACTTCAAAGCCCTTTAGTACTTGAGGAGGCAATTCTAAAAATCCTCCAAAGATTAGAAAAGACCGATCAAGTGTGCAATTCCAACTCTCAATCTATATCTCAGCTAGAGGCTCAAATTGGGCAATTAGCTAATGCGCTCAACAAGAGAGAGGAGGGTAAGCTGCCTAGTCAGCCAGTAAACAACCCCAAAGGCCAATATCAAGTCAATCAACCGCATGCTCCCAATCACTATCAAGAGCAAGCTCAAGTGGTTATAACCCTTCGGAGTGGTCAGGGTGTAGACAATGGGGTCACAAAAGACAACCCCAAAAGAGCAAGATGCTCAATCTTCACCTTCTAAGCCCAAAGGCAAGGACACGGTCCTTGAGAAGGAGGTTACGCCTCCCTCCATTCCTACTTCACCTACCCCTTCCAATGTGGCCCCACCTAAAGTGCCACATGTTCCTTTCTCAGCAGCCCTTAATTCTCCGTCTCCTTATTCCAAGAAGGCTGCTGCTATGGAAGATATGATCGAGACTTTCAAGCAAGTCAAGATCAATCGTTCCCTCCTCGAGGCCATAAGACAAGTTCCTTCATACGCTAAATTTTTAAAGGACCTTTGCACCCAAAAGCGTAAAAGCAGTACCAATGTTATGCAAAAGGTCCTTCTAGCTGAGTGTGTCTCCTCGGTGTTCCACACCTCTACACCCCCTAAGCTACCTGATCCAGGGACCCCTACAATCTCTTGTATCATTGGTGACCATCTCATAGAGAGGGCGCTCCTAGACCTTGGAGCAAGTGTCAATCTTATGCCATACTCCGTGTATGAGAAATTCGGGTTAGGGGAATTGAAACCCACATCGATAACCTTATAGTTAGCTGACCGATCCGTGAGAAACCCTAGAGGTGTCATAGAGGATGTTTTGGTCAAGGTTGACCAATTTTTCTTTCCTGCAGACTTTATCGTCCTTGACACAGAACTGAGCCAAACATCTAAGCAAACCACTCCTATCATCCTTGGCCGACCCTTCTTGGCTACGGCCAATGCTAATATCCATGTTAGGGCCGGGGTGATGGACGTATCATTTGACAATATGAATGTGAAGCTTAACAATCAATTTCACAAGGAAAATGGACACTTCACTCAGCTCTAAATAGTTGTAATGTAGCAGAGAGTACAAAAAGTCACAACTTCAGCCACCAAGTTTTTTCTATTTATGCAAATGAATATTGTGAGAGATTGTACATTTGGACTGACCAAGAAAAGAGAGCAAAAGTTGAACGGCGATTGACGATGTTACTGACTGAGTGGCGATGTCACCAGTGGCGAGCCGACGACCGTGGTGGTTTATTGGTTTAGGGAAAGTGGAAACGAACTAGGGTTTCATTGAATAGATGGGGTGTGTTTGGAGGAGCCAACGAGGGGAGAGATGAGATTCGCATACATGTTTCTTCGGTGATATGGGAAATACCTTGTGCGTGATGATGGGCTGTTAGTTGTTACTGATGGGAGAGAAGATAGAGATGGTGGTTGTTACTGATGAGAGGAAGAAAAGAAGAATGAAGATAGAGATGGTGGGAGTCGTGGGAAATGGTGGGTGGAAGAGAAGAATGAAGATAGAGATGTATTAGGGATACTTTTACACTTTTAGGTTGGACGAATGGACAGTGTAGATCAAGGGTTAGACTTAGGGTTGCATGATGTAAATTAAAAATCGCGAGGTCTGGTGTACGTAATTCGGTTCGATTATTTGTCGGTTCGTTACATAATCGGTGAGGTCTTTTGGTTCAGTTCGGTTCGACAGTAATTACATTAAAACAAGACTGAGCCGAGAATATTTTTTGGTTTTATTATAGCTTGGACTTACCGAAAACCGGACTGAATTTCGGTTTGGGTCCCGCCGGTTTTTTTCACCCTTATTAGAGAGAGATACAGGTCAAGACTTTTTTGCTTTTATGTTTGTGATACTTTTACGAGATGTACATATAGACTCCAAGTTCGCGAGCCTAATCGAGTCAAATATTGTCAGGTTCACATTCGGCTCGTTTATTAAACAAGCCTATAATTGAGATTCAAGTCGGCTCATTTAGTACTCAAATCAAGCTCGAATGAATCTTTACCGAATCAAACTTCAAACAGCTCATGAATGGCTCATTTCATTTGCGGCCCTAATACCGAGTATGCTTCTTGTTTCTCATGTACTCCTAAATTGACTTTGAAAAAAGAAAACAAAAACTACCAATTACTTGCGTCAAAAGCTAGCGCTACTTCACTTGAATGAGATTTGAATCAGAAACGCATTGCCACATTGGATACTAAAGCCCGCCAGAAAACCAAAATCTATGTAAACTTTCCACACAAACAGAACTATTAGATTCTCTTTCTTCCCCACAAATCAGACTTAGGTTCAGATAATCTTTCCACAGTTTTGATGGATAGGTTTGACAGATTAAACCATGGACGAAGGGAGTCAACAAGGACAACCAGATCAAGTCATCTCTACGTCTACGTTACCCTCTCCCTCTCCGCCTCTCTCTCTCTCTCTCTCTCTCTCTCTCTCTCTCTCTCTCTCTCTCTCGGTACAGAACTCCATATGTGCAGTCGCATACATGTGCACAAAATTGATAGCACACAGACTCATTACGATACAAATTTGCGGGTTAGTGTTTTTCATAATAATTTTAGATTTGAGGATGAATATTGCTTGATCTGGCAAAGTTAATGATGTCATGTTGTGTGTGAGTGTTAAATGTTTGAAGTATAAACTAGATTTGGTCCAAGAAAAAAAATGAAGCCCTAGAAAAAATAATAGATGAAGCCCAAAACAAGCCCAATACAAAAAGCCCAAAATAGAAGATATTTTGGAAGGAGATGTATGCAGTTTCTAGAAGAGTTCTAGAATACTTAGATTCTAGAAGATGTCTAGAAAAGTCTTAAGAATTATCCTAGATATTGGTTGTATGTATTTATCACATGTGTAAATCTAGAACCTACCTAGATATTATCTTGTTAAGTAATCTAGAACCTTCCATGAGTAGTATAAATATGGATGGGTCCTAGTCATTTTGGACTATGCCAAAAAAAGTTTGTGTCCAAGTGTAATACAAAGTGCTTACTTCCCCACTTTTGTCTTAATAATTGTCCCTTTTCCAAAATCCCTCCAATACAAACACCCTAATAATCCTCCTCTGTCCAACATTAAATTGGAAGCTATGGCTCAAACGTAATTGACGCGGGAAACTGCGAGTTTAAATCTCTGGTGGTTGTTTCTTTCCCTTTCGGCTCTTTGTTCTTCTTTTGTGCATGCAATCTGTTATCCGTTGATTAAGTGTGTTGTTTCAAGCTTTCAATTGTGAATCTGTTATCTATCTGGGAGGGGTTGATTAACAAAAGTTTCAAAGAGATTGGGGGTTAATGATGCTGAATTTGATTCAGCATCATTAACCCCCAATCTCTTTGAAACTTTTGTTAATCAACCCCAATCTCTTTGAAAGTTTTGTTAATCAACCCCTCCCAGATGGATAGTAGATTCACAATTGAAAGCTTGAAACAACACACTTTCGACTCAAGAGGATGCTAGTAGACTCTCAAAAAAGAGGATTTCGATTTTAATCAAGGAAGCCCGTAAGAATATGGAGATAAACGCTTCGTTTGGTGTAAAAAAAATTTGGATGGGAGAGCTACAATATAAAGAAATATCTAGAATTGTAGGGAGTTAACATATCTGAACAGGAAATCAAAGCTCTTGATGTCTTGGAGGATGATACATCCATTTCAATGGAGTTCTAATTGTGCCGTTGTTTTTTGGTGGGAGCTCTATGGCTTATCCTGTGTCGGTTGTTTTTTTG
Source organism: Vaccinium macrocarpon (assembly GCA_022606695.1). Lineage (NCBI taxonomy): Eukaryota > Viridiplantae > Streptophyta > Magnoliopsida > Ericales > Ericaceae > Vaccinium > Vaccinium macrocarpon. The sequence goes on along the minus strand of CM040181.1, from coordinate 39,578,939 downwards.
GTTGGAGGTTTCGGCGTTTTGGGGATCTGCTTCTGGTTTTTCCTGTGGCGTGCTTTTTGGGAGAAGCGCAGTGGGTTTTCCTTGTCGTGTAGATGTTGTTGGGTTAAGTTCATGGCCTTCTCCTTTGTGTTTTCTGGCCCAGGGGTTTTGCTCGTTTAGGGTGTTTTTTTCTGTTTCTGTGGTTTGGCTGGTATCTTACCATCCTGGTTGTGTCTTATTATTTCCCCTTTCGGGTCCTTGGCGTTTTCAGTCTCAGTCCTTTTTAATCTTTGTAATTCGTTTTCAAAGACTAATAAATTTTTGTTTATCAAACATGAGGCTGAATTTCGAAGCATGGTCACCAACATTATTGGATGCTTGGGCAATGGAGAAGAAGACAACAGGGTGAAGTTGAAATGTATGTCATATTTCAAGTCACTCATAGGATTTATGGAAGGTGGTCGCCTTTGTTCAGAGGAAACTACACAAGTGATTCCCCACACGATTGTAGGTCAACAGAATGATCAAATGTTAAATAAAGCTGCATCGTTCCTAAGTGAACTTGTATTGCTCACATATCATCTCCTAGGTGACCAAAAAAAAAAAATCATTGCATCTCACACCCTTTCAAAATTGGGGCAAGGAAACATTCGAAGAAGTAGCTCAGTCAGCTGGGAATTTGCACCTTCAAGATTCCAATTTTCTGGCGAAGATGGAAACAATTAGAACCAAAAACTCATTACCCTATTACCTATCAATTTTGGGATTGTTTGACGGCTTGCAAAATGAAGAACTGATGAGAGAACTAATGAAAAAATTTGCAAAACTAGATAGATCAACTTTTCACAAGGGTTGGGACATAATGGAGGGAAATTGCACTGACTGCCATGTTAGCTTGCCGAAGGACTTCCTCCTAGGGAGTGTTGGTGATGTATGCTCACAAAATCTGAGTAGCATAGCGATTGCAGACCTTTGCTTTCACCAATTTCCCAAGGGACGTTGGCAAGACTTAGAGGATCAATTACGCCTTTTGCAGATGGGTACTGGGGAAAAGATGAGGGGGACATTGAAAACCATAGAGAGAATCGCAGATAAGTGCTTGCGACAAGGGAGTTTAAATCTTCAAGGTTCTAATCAGTGTCTTGTTCAATGTCGTCTTTGCCATTGTAACGCATATAATGAAGAGGAGGAACCTTGATGCCATACCATCATGCTATGCCAACCTACAAGCATTACAAATGAAAAATCGAGGGAAAAGCTAAGGAGAAAGTTGGTCGAGGGCTTCCTAGAATGGAAAAAGGCATGAAAGAAGAAGCTAGTAGAGTCATTCTTCCAAGGCTTATCGGTAACCCAAACCCTCGTGGAAAGCTTCCCCCAGGGTCTTCATCTAAGCTCAAATGAAGGTAAATTTCTTCCATCAGTAATGTAATGCATTTGTTCTCTTTCAACTTCGTCTCACTTTGATGCAGACCGGGTTGCGTCAACATGGATGGACAGGTTGCGTCCACGTAGGCCTAAAAAGGCCTAAGAATCAACATAAAAAGCCGTAGATTTATACAGAAGCTTTTGCTGTATCGATACCCTGTGTTAATCGGCGTATCAGAAAATTCGCATCGATACGTGATTCTTCCCGTGACGATACCGAAAGTGTCCTAATTAGCTTTGCTACGCATGTTTTTCTCAAGTATTTCCAATTTTTCCTTTTAATTAGTTTTGCGTTTTTCCTTTGATTATTAGTTAGGGTTTCTAGTTCCTATATAATAAGTTGTAAGCCTAAGCGGCTAGAGTTAGTTGATATTGAATTTCGTAAAATGTAGTTTTTGATATTTGATCTCGTGAGTACCTCCGGGTCGCATCTTTCGCTCGCGGTTCTCTTGCACGCTTGTTTTCGCTTTCCATAGTTCATGTACCGCATCGGGCTTGGTATCGAGCCGCAAGTTCCAATCCCGAGATGGTCAGAGGACGCGGCCGGAGGTCGGGTGGACGAGGCAACCGTACGGCTGATCTTGACGAAGTCTATGAGCGGGATGAAGTCGCTCGAGAAGCTCGGATTGAGGACGGATTTCATCGGATGGGGTTGACACTCGAGGCAATCATGCAGCGCCTTGAGGCCCTAGAAGTTGGAAATCCGACTCGCCGTCGTCCTGTCAGACCTAATCCCCAGGAGGAGGAGGGTTTTTCGGATGATGAAGGTTCCAACCCTTTTGCTGGTCATTACCACCAACAGGGAAGGGGCAGGGAGGTTGTGGCTAGAACCCATGACTCTCAATCATGGGAGAGGAGTATCAAGATTGACCTGCCCGAATTTCAGGGTAATCTATCACCGGAGGAGTTTCTGGACTGGCTGAATGCTATAGACGAAATCATGGATTTCAAAGGGGTTCCTGTGGATAGGAGGGTTCCTCTTGTGGCAACCAGGTTCAGGGGTAGGGCTTCTGCGTGGTGGCAACAACTGAAACTCGGAAGGAGCCGGAACGGGAAGTCCAAGATTACTGATTGGGAAAAGCTAAAGAAGAAGATGCGGGCGGAGTTCCTTCCCCATAACTATACCCGTATCATGTATCAGAGATTGCAAAATCTTCGCCAGAACACGCGTTCTGTCGACGATTACACCGAAGAGTTCTATCAACTTGTGGCCGTAAAACGATTTAAATGAGTCTACAGAGCAGCAGATTGCAAGGTATGTTGGAGGTTTACGTCAACAAATTCAAGATGAGTTAATGATGTATGATTTGTGTTCTGTTTCGGATGCCCATCAAAGAGCTTTAGTGTTAGAAAAACGGTTCAATAGGAGGCCATCGGGTAATTGGAACAGTGTTGTTCGAACAACTGCGGGGGGTTGCACCCACCAGCACGCAGCTTATTCCTCAACCCGCCAGCATGCAAAGAACCAACAAAACGGCGACTACTGGCTTTAAATGCTTTAAGTGTGGCGAGCCAGGTCATCGTATGTCGGATTGCAGGAAAGGCGATCGTCCAGGAAAGGCCTTGTTCTTAGACCAGGAGGGAATTGTTTAGGAGACAAGTGAAGGTTATGACCAGGAGGCTATATACGACGACAATAATGGGGAGATGGAGGAGATAGAATGTGCAGGTGACACGGGGTCGCCACTGCTGGTGGTTCGAAGGGTGTGCTATGCACCCCAAGAATCTGAAGGGGACGCGTGGTTGCGCAACAACATTTTCCAGTCCACTTGCACGATTGGTGGCAAAGTTTGCCGCTATGTGATTGATTCGGGCAGTTGTGAGAATGTGGTGTCAGAGGAAGCAGTGCAAAAATTGAACTTGAAGACGGAGGCACATCCCAACCCTTACAGATTGAGTTGGTTGAAGAAAGGGAATGAGGTAAAAGTTTCTAAGCGCTGTTTGGTTTCTTTTTCGATGGCTTCAAAATATAAAGACAGTGCATGGTGTGATGTTGTGAGTATGGATGCTTGTCATACCTTTTGGGGCTTACCATGGCAAATGATCGTAAAGTTGTACATGACGGAGGGGACTAACATTTACAATTTAATTTACTTGTGGTACAAAGATCAAACTCATACCTTCTAGGGGAGCCACTCCTGTGGGTCCTAACCTATTAGCAAGAGCGCTTGATGGAAGAGGAAATTGTAGAGTCCGGGATTGCTTATGTTCTAGTTGGGAAGGATATTGGGCCGATCAATCCGAGGTGTAATTCGCTATTATTCAGCCCCTTTTGTCAGAATTTGAGGATGTTTTTCCAGAGGAGTTACCAGAGGGATTGCCACCGCTTCGTGACATTCAACACCAAATTGATTTGGTGCCCGGTGCTACCTTACCGAATCGAGCCCATTACCGAATGAGCCCAAAAGAGCATGAGGAGTTGCGTAGACAGGTGGAAGAGTTGTTGTCCAAGGGTTTCATTCAGGAGAGCCTTAGTCCTTGCGCAGTTCCGGCTTTATTGACTCCAAAGAAGGATGGGTCATGGAGGATGTGCGTAGACAGCCGGGCTATCAATAAAATCACTGTGAGGTATCGATTTCCTATTCCTCGTTTAGATGATTTGTTGGATCAATTATCAGGGGCCAATGTGTTCAGCAAGCTGGACTTGAGGAGTGGCTATCATCAGATTCGGATCAGACCAGGGGATAAGTGGAAGACTGCATTTAAGACTCGTGAGGGTTTGTATGAGTGGCTGGTTATGCCCTTTGGTTTGTCAAACGCGCCTAGTACTTTCATGCGTGTGATGAACCAATCGCTGCGGCCGTTTATTGGTAAGTCTGTTGTAGTCTATTTCGATGACATCCTGATTTATAGTGCCACACCGGATTTACATATGCAGCATTTAAGAGAAGTTTTGGAAGTTCTACGAAGGGAGAAGCTGTTTGGGGGTCTGAAAAAGTGTGCCTTCATGACTGACTCAGTCTTGTTTTTGGGGTACATTGTTTCGGGGAATGGGTTAGCTGTGGATGAATCAAAGGTGGAGGCAATCAAACAATGGCCCGAACCACGGACCTTGTTTGATATTCGGAGTTTTCATGGGTTGGCGTCGTTCTATCGCCGATTCATTCCACACTTCAGCACTATCATGGCGCCGATCACAGAATGTGTATGAAAGGCGGAAGTTTTACATGGACAGAAGAGGCAACAGAGGCTTTCAGGGAGATCAAGTTGAAGTTAACGAGTGCTCCAGTGCTAATCCTTCCAGATTTTTCGCAACCATTTGAATTACATTGTGATGCCTCGAAGGTGGGAATTGGGGCTGTGCTTAGTCAGGATTTGAAGCCGGTTGCTTACTTCAGTGAGAAGCTTAGTGGGGGAAAGGTGAATTACAGCACATATGATGTGGAGTTCTATGCGCTTTGTGCGGCTTTGCACCATTGGTACCACTACCTCATTCACAAAGACTTTGTGTTGTATTCTCGATCATGAGGCGTTGAAACATTTGAATAGCCAGATAAGCTCTCCCATCGACATGCTAAAAGGGCAAGCGGGCTTTATATCCGCCAGCTTCACCTTTGTGATTAAGCACAAAATCGAACATTGAATCGAAGTTGCCGATGCCCTCGGCCGTTCTTCCTTGTCGACTCTCATGCGACCGAGGTACTTGGTTTCATTCTTTTTTAAGTGAACTATTGGCTATGGATCCTTTTTTCTCGCATGTGTTGGATGTTATTTCAAAGGGGGAACCGAGTGTGTTTCACCTTCATGATGGGTTTTTATTCAAGGGTAATGCATTATGTGTTCCAGAGTCGAGTCTGCGGCTCAAAATTATTACTGACTTGCATAATGAGGGGCATGTGGGTCGTGATAAGACCCTTGCTTTAGTGGCTGCATCATATTTTTGGCCTACTTTGAGGCGGGATGTTTACCGGTTTGTGGGAGCTTGTCATATCTGTTGTGTTTCTAAGGGTGGGGCCACTAACGCCGGACTTTATATGCCTCTGCCTATCCCTACGCAACCGTGGGCGGATGTGAGTATGGATTTTGTCCTTGGTCTTCCTTGTACTCCGCGAGGCAAGGATTCTATTTATGTGGTGGTGGGACGTGTTCTAAAATGGCTCACTTTATTCCTTGCACGAAGACCACCGATGCTGTTAAGGTAGCACAGTTGTATTTTGACAGTGTTTATCGTTTACATGGGCTGCATGTATCTATTGTTTCAGACAGGGACACGCGTTTCTTGAGCCACTTTTGGCGTTGTTTGTGGAGATTGGCAAACACACAGCTCGATTTTAGTACTTCATATCATCCGCAGACTGATGGCCAAACTGAGGTGGTCAATTGTTCTTTGGGTAACATGCTACGCAGTTTGGTAGGTGCACAGCTTGGGTCATGGGATCTGAAATTGGCTCAGGTTGAGTTCGCATACAACCATTCGATGAATCGGGTACGGACATTCTCCATTTCAGATTGTCTATGGGTGCAATCCGCGGTCCCTTGTAGATCTTGCTCCGGTGCCCGATTTGAAGCGTGTGCATTGGAAGGCCCAAGACTTTATGGCACATTTGCAGGAAGTACATGAGGCTACCCGAAAGCAGTTGGAGGTCTCTACCTCCAAGTATAAGAAGGCAGCCGACAAGAAGCGTCGTTTGGTGGAATTTGAGGTGGGTGATTTTGTATATGCTGTGCTGACCAAGGATCGCTTTCCGGAAGGGGAATACAACAAGCTTAAGGCCAGGAAGATTGGGCCTTTGGAGGTCCTCGAGAAGATCAATCCAAATGCGTACCGTTTAAATCTGCCTAGTCATGTGCGCACGACGGATGTGTTCAATGTCAAGCATCTGATTCCGTTTGTGGGTGGTAGTTCGTCTTCTGATGATTGCAATTCGAGGGCGAATTCTTTTCAAGCCGGGGAGGATGATGCAGACCGGGTTGCGTCAACATGGATGGACAGGTTGCGTCCACGTAGGCCTAAAAAGGCCTAAGAATCAACATAAAAGCTGTCGGTATCGATACAGAGTTTTTGTTGTATCGATACCCGAGTGTTAACTGGCGAACAGAAGCCACCCGTATCGATACAGGATTCTTCCCGTATCGATACCGAGTGTCCTAATTAGCTTGCTACGATGTTTTTCTGTTATTTCCGAATTTTTCCTTTTAATTAGTTTTGCGTTTTTCCTTTGATTATTAGTTAGGGTTTCTAGTTCCTATATAATAAGTTGTAAGCCTAAGCGGCTAGAGTTAGTTGATATTGAATTTCAGAAACAAAGTTTTTACTCATATTTGATCGTTTAAGGAGGGAGTACCTCTGGGTCGATCTTTCGTTCGTGTCTCTCTTGCACGTTTGTTTTCGTTTCCATAGTCTGCGCTGCATCACACTTAATGTAAACAGCTTGGAACAAATAGGAAATCCCCTGGGTTCATCAACTTTTGCCTTTAAGTCACGAAGAATTAAGGAAACTCGGAGTGAATAAGTGCAGCAAACATCCCTTTCACTCTTTCCAACTCTATTTCAAATTTTCATGCGTCTTTTTTATGAAATATATCCATCCAATGTAATCACCTTAAATGTATGCTTGGTAACAGCAACTGCTTTGATCAGATTAATTTTAGATGGGGAGGGATTTTTTGTAAAGTAACATAGAAAATTTTAACATGCCTTTTGAGAATGGGTAGAAGTACTTGTGACGACATGTTGTCTAGTCAGTGGTTTGACGTATATAAGGTGGAGCAGGTACTCATGACGCTGCCATTTAGTTCTCTCGGCGAGCTGCTTACCTTATAATTGCTCAGTACAAAATGTGGTTGATTTAGTGAAGTCTGTTACCATTGTTCATTTCTTGACCTAATTTCTTTTAGAAACATAAACCTCCTTTAATATACCTCTATATGCTATTGGCTTTTTTATCATGTTGTTTTTAATGGATTTATCTTCTTCTTCCTCTTCTTTTTTTGTTTGGAAGAATGCTTTTATCACAGATCAAAATGGCATGGGACCGAACTTCAGTTCTACATATGGATAAAGATGTGCCATTGCATGGATGCGTTCTTTTAGACCTGTACGATGCTATGCTTTTTACAGTTAATATGTTTAGCCTTCGTGCGAAGCATGTTACAAGATAAATTGAACAGTTACAATCACCTTTGATCTCTCTTTTGCCACAAGAAATAATTGTATAAACTTGGTTGCAATGGGGAATCGATGGCTTATTCTTGTATTGTCGGTAATTTCTTATAGTTACTTTTCTTTTTGCTGGTAAATATGTGAGTTTTCATAGAGAGGTCCATTCTTTTGCTAATCTATTGAGGATCTCATGCAATTCCGGAGTAGTCCGGAGGGAGATTGAAAGCTGTGTTCTTTTTTTTTCTTTTTTTCTTTTTCTTTGAACGGCAGATAGCAAGCTTTTTGCTTCTCTGTTTTTGGCAGAACTAATACACTTTACACTACTTGAGGGACTGCTGCAACCTGGAGGTTGGAGGGGATTGTGTGTCTGCCGTTATCATGTAGGTTGGGATTTGGAGCATGTTCTAATGTTCACTCTTGTTGTACTACTATTTGGTTAACTACTACTATGTCTTGCAGTCGGCTGCTTTTTGTCTCTCTTTTTTCTGTTTTTTGGTTGACTTCTCGCCATCGCCAACTTATCTTGGACGTAGGATTACATATGATTAGTCTTTTGAGTAGGTGTTAACTTAGTTAGAACTTACTCTCCTAATAATGCTGCTTTATAGCATATTGTCCTTATTAATTTGCTTGAGTAAATGTAATCCCTATGACCGAATTAATATGATTCTTTTTCTTTTTTTTTGGCCGAGAAATAGTTTTTGAATAAGTAAAAGAATCAAAGACTGAGAGGCTATAGTATGGAATGTGCTCAGATTCCAAAATGGATTGGACAAAGGTAGTTTTTGCTAAACTAAAATTCAACTTCCGTAATTCTCCTCATATCACCCAGAAAATTCTCAATTCTGTTTGGCGTTATTTGACCATCCTTTCCAAATCATATTTTTAGTTCTCAGTCAATTTTTTTTACTTTTCAATGCATCTTGACGAGATGAGACGAGAAAGAAAATAAAATAAAATATTGTCGGAGTTCGAATCCCTTGTCCTTCAGATAGTTGTTCTTCCTTTCATGGACTTTCTCCATTATTCATATCATTTTGTATTTCAAAAACCATCTATCCATAAAAAATTTTCGATTTCCTTCGTAATAAGAATATTTCTTTTCTATTTCTTTAACTATCTCTTTCAATAATCTGAAATCGTTTCGATTGTCTTTTAGTTATTCAATGACTTCAAAATGCACTGTAATGGGTCTACCCATACTATCTATATCTTCAACTAGCATAGCGTTATAACACTTAGGCACCTTTCCAAGCGGAAAGGCAGTGGAGCACGCGCCTTCTTTTAGTGATAAGATCGTGAGGATCCAAAAAGCGCTTGTTGCGCAAAGTTTTTCGACTAGTCCAAAAGAGTACGAAGAATGGGTTCTCCTACTATCATAAGTAGTTATTCAATAGAAATAGTTTTAAAAAGCAATATTTTTTTTTGAAAAGATAATAGTCCAGTTGTTTTGGTTGCTTTTCTGTGTTTTTTGACCTTTATTTTAGGATTTTAGTCAAATTCTTTAAATTTTTTTTATTTCTCTGATCGAAAGAGTAAACAACTTTTATAAAAAGCTTGAACAATTTCACTCAAAATGTCAAGGTCCAAAGTTCAAAAACAAAAAACAGAAAAAGAAGTTAATTTAAGTTCTCCATAGGTGAAATGGCTCTGCAATAGAGATGTTTGACTAAATTTTTTGCTCAACCAAAGATTGAAAAACACTAATGGTCAATGGGTATTCGATATCCTTGGGATGTGCACCAAAAATTTATCACCAATATATAAAATATAGAGTACAAATTTTAAAAAAGGGGGGAAAAAAAAATGGAACACTGTTCACAGAAAACAGAAGCTCAAAGCTTTTATCCAACTACCCAAGGCAGCCTCAACCCCATTATGCGTTATCCAACTACCCAAGGCAGCCTCAACCCCATTATGCGTGCACTTGCACATAGTGTAGAAGAGCCAAGAAAACAAGAAACCCAGGTCGAGAAAAATGCCTATGCCCGTAGGAAATGAAAACGTCAATGAAGCCTTGATACGAAAATGGTGAGAGAGAGCAACAGAAAAATGACTGAGGAGGTTGGAACTTAAGATATATGGATTCTCTTTGTGCGTGCAATTGTCACCCCATCTTTAGAATGTTGAGACTTGGTGCGAAGATGATCTTTATAGTTCTAGACAAAAAATAGCTGAGACTAATAGTGATTATAATAAGAGTAACAAAATGCAAGGGTGTATTAATCCCAGTCCAAACATTTACCCAGAGAACGCAACTGGATTTTTTTGCACAAGACAATGCGTGGATATATGCAACATATTCCACATACGCTTCTGTTCTGATCTCTGGCCATAGGGAGGAGGGATTGATGTCGGGGAACAACGATCAGATCTCAACTTCGAGTAATGGGTACTTTCGAAAGAGAAAATTAGACAAAAGAGAAAAGAAGACATACAAAATGCTTCCGTTATAGAATCTATAGATAGATAAGTTTTAACAGTACAATTCAACGGAGCCCCTCACAAATGAAAACACGGCAAGTGATGGAAATAGAACTCGTCAACATAGAGAGAGGAGCACATAGACGGTACAAAAGAGAGGAAGTCCCATGTATATACTAGACTAGACAAATAAATGTAGAAAAGTCCAGCCCAGACCCCGACAACGCTTGAAGATCTTGCCTTGAATGAAGCGTTCGAGCCCACAGCACTGATAACTCCTGCCATGTGGTCAAATAAAACCAATACATGAATATAGTACATCTTCCTTCCAAAATAGTGAAATTAGCAATCCAAAACATGACACTGTCAGACAAGAATAATTTGAAACATAAGAATGTTTTGCCGGAAATTCCTATAGCTTGAAACAAGTAAATGCTTATGTGGTGATATACATAGAAAGCCTATCATCCCATTTACCGGAATGATCCAAAATCCTGGAAACTTATCCATGGGCTCAGTCTTAAAAGGAAAAGAAAGCCTTGCAAAGAGCGGATGGTCGAAAAACCACCATGGAATGCAACCAAATAGCCCATGGGGCACACATGAGAATAGATGAACTGTGTTGAGCAATCTATTTCTGAAGTCAATCCAAGAGGCAGAACTTGAAGCAGATACTATGACATGTTGAAATGAATAGTCATTTCATGATATGGAAAAGGTGATTCTCTAGAAATAACTAAATGGATATAAGGCAATTAAAGAACTGTAGAAAATAAAACGTACAGTAACATTTTCCCAAGGCTGTATTTGGTTTGTGGATATGTGGAGGGGAAAGGAAAGGGAAAGGGAAAACTAGGAAGATCCAATGGTTGCGGATGGTTGGATCAGTCAAGGTTTCCTCTTACCTTTCCTTTTCCCTCCACAATCCACGAACCAAATACAGCCTATGCATAGAAAATAAGTAAGCAATAAGATAAGAATGTTACCACTTACTTTAATCATTACTCTTCGAATTAGATGAACGAAAAGTGCGCAAAAACTCTTCTGCAAGAGGGAGGCCAAAAAAAGCATTGTTTAAATTCAAATAAACAAAAAAAGATTTCATTGTGTGAGAGAGAGAGAGAGAGAGAGAGAGAGAGAGAGAGAGAGAATACAATAGTAATTATCGGCCTACAAACAGCCTCGTAGCAAAATCTTTAACAAAGCCTCATCATCACCTGAGTTCACTGCCCAAGCAACTTAGAACTCCAAATATCAGTCCTTAAACTAAAAAAACTAAAGAAATCTAAGGACTGGGGGATGGTGAAGATGCAGGTTCAGAATGACGGATGACCCAAATCCCATTCTTATCCCACACCGAAGACTTGGTTTGGCACAATCTTCCTGTCTTGAATAAATTAAGAAGCCAGTATCACCCTCTTAACAATCAAGACATCCCTTGGTGGTGGGAGTCAAAGAAGGTAACTTTTCTGTATATCGTTCATAGTCCTTTTGATCTACATTTGAACAACTAATCTTTTTCACAAAGTTGTTTCACGAGTCATCTGGTGGTTAACAGGTGATTTAAGTGAAAGATGTTACAGCAAGCAGAGACTAACAATGTGGTCAAGCCAGTCGGCATGCATTGGAGAGCCATAAGCGGGCCGCTCAGCTACGATTTTCAGCAGCCTCAAATCAGAGCAGTGTCGAATGAATAAGGGATCGATATCTGATTTGTTAGTTTGTGCATTTTTTATGATCTACTCTACAGTATTCTTGTAAGGTGGGTCTTGGACTATACAAAAATCCCAGCCCTCGAGCATAAGTGTAGTGCCAATTAGAATACCAACATCTACATCTACATCTACAACAGACTACAAGTAAAAGCACTCATTCTCTGCAAAAAAGAAAAAAACAGAAGACTCTTTCATTTATCCACACTGAACCCTCCACCATCAATGCAATCCCATTCTAAATAGTTCTCAGGTCTCACTGCAATCATCCCACATCTTCAAGCAAAAAGCCAACACTGGTAAGTAACAAGGTTACCAACAATCATCTATTTGCTTGAAGCAAAAAATCAGAATCCCAATAGGATCAATAATAGAGACATTAAAAATGATTCATTGGAAATATATGGATGAAACGGTACTTCTAGATCATTTTCTCTTTTTCAGTTCTAGAATGCATCACCACCACTCTTTTATGAACTTCCTCCATTTCCCATTTGCAACCTTATGAAACAAATTACAAATATTTTCTCACTCTGAGAGAGTTTTATTTTGTCATTCTGCCCCTTGATATTTGTTCCCTAAAACCTACTTCCTCAACTTGTATTTTTACCTCCAATCTTCCGTTCTCAAGGGGCGCGTTAAGGCTATCTCTTACCTGAAGGCATCTAGCTCATCAACACCTTTCAAATTCCATTTTTGACCTCCCTGAAATCCCCAAAAACTTCGTCAAAATCTTCAACCTATCCTTGATAGTTTTACATTTTCTTCATAAACCTAAATCCCTTCCAACCTTGAATCCAAGCACTCCACCATTCCTCAAAGCATTTCTTGAATGCATGATGCTCTGACCACATCTTCTTAAATATAAATGGAGTTGGGCCTGCCTAGAATGGCCAACTTTTTGAGACAACGGGACAGTGTCTGTATGCCTTCTACAAAGCACCTAAATCTTTTCTCCACGGAAGAGAATAAAATGGCCATATGCCACCCTAGGAAGCACCTCCATGGGCGGATCTACCTAGAGGCAACAGGGTTCACTTGACCCCCCTTATTTTATTTCTCACAAGGATTTTTTTGATAGTCTGGAGCTAAATTTTGCAATTTTGGCCCCACAAAATATTCAAAAATTGCCCCAACATACTTAAAATTTATAGAATTCTCAAATATTTTCTTCTATTTTAGGGTTGATAGTATTACAAATGTGATTATCGTACATTGTTTTCAAAATGTAATGAGTCATTGGGATGAGTTATAGAGGAAAAATACATGTATTACTATATATTTACGTTAGAGTTCACCTCTTAATTTAGTTATTTGTTTGCTCCATTAATTTATTTATTTCTTTGCAGGAGCAAATTGAAAAAGTAACTTGCATATATATCTAATTTTTTGACCCCGCTAACATAAAATCCTGGCTCCACCCCTAACCTTCAGTCAGGCGTTAAGAAATCTCTTCCCTGCCAAAAGAGAAAAAAAAAAAAACTATCAAACATATTGCACATTAAACCACCTTAAAGACTGCCATATTTTGCATTAGATAAAGGTGGATTAATCAAATCACACTCTCTAATCAAAGCATCAAAATCTCTCATACTCCTACAAGTCCTATTCTCACTATTATTTTCTTGCCAAGCCTTCAAACATTAACAAACACTTCCCACACACCAATTAGGAGAACATAAGCCACACAAATCAAAGAATTCTAAAAACATTCAACTATTCTTTATTAAAACCTCCTTAACCAGATTTACTATATCTCCAGGACCGAAATCCCCTCACATTACAACTCACTACTTTCATTCCAAAAACCTTACAAAATCCTAAAGTACACCTGAAAACCATCGTAACTAGTGACTGAGGCCAAATTCCTTAATTCTGTAGCCCCCTCCCTTCTATAACACCCACCTCTATTATTCCTTGGCACACTTTTATTTTTCAGCCCAATCCCCAAAAGAGTTAGTCCCATATTATACAAAATAGCAAAGGTAAGCAATGCATTAAGAGAGTAATATGATCGAATAAAGAAACAAAAAGTGATGAATAGCAACTTGTCTTTCAACTAAGAATATTGAAAACCGAAGAGCGGGATTGGAGGAGAGCAAACACATTTCGAAAAACAAGGAGTGAAGGGCAATTGTGCAGAAGGGTAATTGATTCTGGAAAATTGCAACTAAAGTAGTATCCAAAGATACAATGAAGTTGGACTTGAAGACTAAATAGTGGCTTAGGCGAACAGCACCAATCAGAAATTCTATAAGAGGTTTGGTATGGTATATGCAATGTGAGATCTTTTTCTTTTCTCTATCTCAGTCACGCTCCTTGAGGTTGTCCGTGGTTATTTGATAGAAATGTTCAACTTGCATATCAAAACTAGTGAATGCGCATGCTATGCAGGTGGCAAAAGTAGGACACTCTCTCTTAATGCTCCGTTCCACCGACAAGTCTAAAAAGGAAACCAATTTCAATTCAGAAACCTGAAGGGAAGAGTAAGTTCTTTTAAAAATCTCTAGGGAGACCAGTGTAATTTAAGCTTAATTTTATTGAAAGCATCAAAAGAAAATGTTGCCGGTGCACAAAGTGGTTAAACTATCCATAGGTTTTAAAACAAAATTACCAAAAACAGCAGGAACAACAAAATCACCTATTTCCATAGAAAAGCTCATGTTCCTCAACTGCTTTCTGCATCACTTTTTGCAAACAAGCTGAAAACTACAAACTTCTTTTCTTTTGTTCCTTTTTTAATTTGAACCTAATCCAGCCATTCACACTGGTTGAAAACCTAAAACCACGCATACTGTCTCGCCCGAATAACCCATCAAATCAAGTCTTTAATCCATCCAGATTAATATTTTCAGACCTATCAGAAAGCCCACCAAAACTGCACCTAGACGAGTTTCCCTTCTCCCTGTCCCAGCAAGAACACATACTTAGTTCCCTACAATACACTCCTCAAAGGTAAAAGGAAGACCTAAAAACCAAGCAGCACTATAACTCGCCACACTTTATTTCCCCCAAGTTTCACTTACATATTACAGGAAAAACTGACTATACAAAACAATCATGACATCTTCAGGGATATTTAAGGGTTCAATGCAACATAGAAACAGGTACTGACCCTTGTTGAAGTCAGGGCAGCCTTCGGGCCTCAGGCTCAGATAAACATTACAATATAACCCACGGTTCATCACACACTGCACGGTAGAAAAAAGGAAAATAAAAAGAATGAGAAGTAAGACTTACTGCATAACCATACCTAATAATAATTTCCCAAAAACTCAGAACATTTGTATAAATGATCTTCTTGTAAGTTGTAACCAATAAAATACACACACACACACACACAAACAAATGTTCTCATCCACTCCCAGCCACACCTTTCATTTCCCGATCAATTTTTGATGATCCGAACCATCCAATGTGTTTTTAAGGGTCCACGCGAGAAATCATCCAAAACAATGACTGGGAAGAGTTTGATCCAAGCAGTTTTTCATAAAGTTGTACACATTGGACGGTTCAGATCATGAAAATTTGATCGGGAAAGTCGAGGTGTGGCATTTTAAGGGTGTGGACTGGATCCTTTAGCAAAGTAAGAGATCCCTTACTAGAAGCTTGGTGTACATCAGTCCACTTGTAGTAAGGGATCACTTACTTTGCTAAAGTGTGGGATCCCTCTCATTCTCCAATTTCCCGATTGAATTTTGACGATCCTCCGTTCAATGTGTTTAGTACGTGTTTTTAAAGGTCCACGCAAGGAATCATTAAAAAAAAATGACCGCGAAGGGCATCATCCAAGCAGTTTTTCATACAAATCGTAGATATATATTTTATGAAAAACAACAAGGATGAAGCCCTTCCCGGTCAATTTTTTTTTTTTTTTATGATTCCTCTGTGGACCCTTAAAAACACTTTTTAAACCCATTGAACAGTTTAGATCATCAAAATTCAATCGAGAAATGAGAGCCCCTTACTTTGGCAAAGTAACGGATCTCTTACTAGAAGCTTGGTGCACACACAGACCATATATATATACACACACACACACACACACACACACAAAACTTCACCTCCAAACTCCCGGATTCTGTTAAGTTCCGGACCTCCACCTTCCCAAATTTTTTTTGAAAAATATAGCGTTTTTGTGAAAAACTGCTCCAATCAAGCCCTTTCGGGTACTTTTTTTGGCCAAATCTTCGCATTGGACCTTGAAAACACCTTTTAAACACATCTAACGGTTCAGATCGTCGAAATTTGGTCCGGAAAGTGAAGTCCGGACGGTAGGTCCGTAACTTAAGGTTTGGATAGGAAGGAGACTCATATATATACACACACACACACACACACGCAATAGCGATCCAATGAAGGATCCCTCATTAGATCTCTGCTATGTATATATGTGTGTGTGTGTGTACAACAAGCTTCTAGTAAGGGATCCCTTACTTTGCGGGCCGCATTTAGGCAGTTTGAGGGATCCTTCATTAGATCACTACTATATATATGCAATTTTATGAAAAAGTGCTCGGATCAAGTCCTTCCCGATCATTTTTTAGGGTGATTTCTCACGCGGACCTTAAAAACACCTTTTAAACACATTTGACGATTCGAATCAGGAAAAATTTGATTGAGAAAGTGACAGTGTGGACTGAGTCCGCATTTTAAGGGTGTGGACTGGACCCTGACATATATATGTGAGTGTGTGTGATCTTAGAAAAGTGGATGCAAGTCAATGTCATTTAGCTACCCATTCTACTTTACGAAATGAGCAAATGTACCTCTTTGTAGAGCTTCACACAGAGCTCACATTCATAACTTGGTGGTAAATCGATATATTCACCAAGAAACTTCAAGGCCCTCGTGTATACAGCCACTAGCTTTGGATCTTGAGTATTTAAAAATGAAGAAGATGACCCCCAAGGCAAAAATAGAAAGAAAAACATAAAGCACGTGAATGAGTATTGACCATATAATTAAATGCAATAGTACAACATCCGAATACAACCAAGCAAAAGCAGCACAAGTAAACTACTATTATCAACCACATCATCAAAAAAAATAATTATCGCATGAAAAGTTGAATTCATGATTGCTGAATGTTGACCATATAAGAAAATACGTTGAAGCACATGCAACACAAGAGAACCATTAACAGATAAGTAGATAACAGTAAGCAATCGAATCACTATACGGGTCATTAATAAAAAAAATTACTTCAGATTAAAGACCTCTAGTCGTTCCTCTTGTACTTGGGAATAAATTTGTGATACCCCATAAAGTTGTGGATACATAGTTTTTTTCCCAAAAAAATATTCATGATAATGGTTTTGTTCCAAAGGCATATATTTGGACAACACAGAAATAGTTTGACCAGGCTATGTCGATAGATATAAACATACACACTAGCTAGTGTGTGTGTGTGTGTGCGCGCGCGCGTGTGTACATGGCCAGTGCTGCCAAGGAGCACGTTAACATCTCCACAGCCGAAGTCGAAGAGAAGGTAATTCTCTCTCATTACTATATTCCGTTTTTTTATTGGTTCTCCAGCTTATACATTCATATGTAGGATATTGAAATTTTTTCACCCATGCATGGAAATTTTGTAATAAAAAGTGCACTGAAATTTTTATGCAAAATGAAACATGTTTCAAATTTGGAATTATTTAATTGTGGTCCACCAGTTGGAATTTTTTCCATTGCGTATAATTTTTTTATTTTTCTTTGGTGAAATATTTGTATAGGTTCAGAAAGTAACAGCTAGATCAAAGGAAGGGAAGCATATGGCTGAGGAGAACAGGAAAGCCAAGGAGGCTGAAGCTAAGATGACGCTTCACGAGGAAAAGGCCCAGGACGCAGCAGAGAAGTTCCAAGGCAAGCACTCCAACCTCCTTCACGGCCACCATCAGCCGACAGTTGGAACTCATGGCCATCACCAGCAGCCGTTGGTTGGAACTCATGGCCACCACCACCACCAGCCGGCAGTTGGAACTCATGGCCACCACCAGCCTGCCATTGGAACTACGGCTCCTGGGACCACGGTTCCAACGAACCCTCTACGAGGACATGCTCATGGACTTCATCATCATCATAAGTACGTGTAAGTTTATGTATTGCAGAGATCAGAGAGAGGAAGTGTGCGGTCATTGTTTTCGTTGTTTTGGTTTACCTTTGAATGCGGTGTTGGGTTTGTTGGTGTGTTTGATTTTGTGCCAAAAACAGAACAAATATGAAATAAAATTGTATTGTGTGTTGGTGATGTTCTTGGTCATATTTAACATGGAAATTAACCACAAAAAAAAAAACTTAGCATGAATAAACGATGAAGATTCTCTGGAGAGCATATGGAAATCCTTATGCATCGTATCTACGTCATAAATGTATGGTGGATTTTGTTACTGGGGACAAAAAAAGGCAAAGAGGGAATTCATCTTGGCTTTTCAAGGATACCTAGGAGAAATTTTTCATTGCCAAGCGGATGCCACATGGCTCGACGCATTCCACCAGTCCACAAGTGTTATCCATGTTCGGATACATGCACTACATGTGAAAATCGAATTTACTCACGAATGACAATAGCCTTGCCGCCTTGGAATTACTATATTACAGAAACGACGACAAAATAAAGTTCACACCAATCAGTTTTGTAATAAATTGCGATAACTATATATAGGTATGTACGTGTACCCTACAATGCCAAATTACATGTAGTAAACTCAATGTAATGTAATTATGCCATTGTGATCCTATATATATAGGTGGATGATCTAACGAGAACTCCCTCATTAAAATTCCATGAGGACCTCATGAATCGGGGTCGAATCTTGACAATCCGAACCGCTCAAGGTGTTTAAAACGTGTTTTTAAGGGTCACCGCGAGGAATCGCCAAAAAAAAACACCCGAAAGGGCTTCATTCGAGCTTTTTTCAATAAACTATTTATGCACGGTTATTATGAAAAACTACCCGGATGAAGCCTTTCAGGTATTTTGTTTTGGTGATTCCTTGCATTGGCCTTGGAAAACATGTTTTAAACACATTGAGCGGTTCGGGTCGTTGAAATTTGGTCCGGAAAATAAAAAAAAGGGTGGTTCTCACGGAGGAGATTCGTAAGGTAGTCCTTAGGAGATATAGGGGCCGGTTCAAGAGACACTCATTTTGCACTCCTATTTGACACCCCATCTCAGCCCTTCAAACCAAGGGCTGAGATTAAAACTTTAAAACTCAACCCCTCTCTCATGTGGTTTCTCTCTCCTATAACCTCTCCTCACCAACCACTGCCACTTCATCGCCTCCAACGCTGCAGCTTCATCTCGTCTCCCACCACTGCCTCACCTTGCCTCCTACAGACACCGACTCACCTCACCTCCCATAGCTGCCGATTCAAATCACCAGTTCCAGCCACTTTGGAGGCCCTCCAATATAATTTTTCAATTTTTGTTTAAAACAAGTTAAGTCTAATTTAGTTCTAGATATAAGAGATTCGATTTAGTTTGGTAAATCAACATTTTATTGTTCCTTTCTACAATTTCGAAAATTGAATAAAAAATTGTTATGGGTAAGATTGGAATCAACACTTTGTGAAGCCAAATCTGTTTTTACCGCCAATCATAAACCCATCTACCGACAATCAGAAATTAGAACCCATCTATGGACAATCAGAAATCAGAGCCCGTGAAATTTCTCACCTTGCTTGCCAGAAATACAGATTACACAAATCAACTATGGCCGAGAAATCTGGAATTTTCTGATGAATAGAACAAAATTTTCCCTGGAAAATAGCATAAGGTGTCTACATGGAGACTTCTTGGGTTGACTAGAGAAGAGGAGATGGAACAGCTGTTACAGTAGAAGGCGGTGCTGGGGAGTCCGTGAGAGAGAGAGAGAGAGAGAGAGAGAGAGCACGTGAGAGGGGTTGAATTTTAAAGATTTAATCTCAGCCCTTGATTTTAAGGGCTGAGATGGAGTGTCAAAATAAGAGTGCAAAATGGGTGTCTCTTGAACCGTTCGTGAGTTAGAGAGAGAGAGCACGTGAGAGAGAGGTTGAATTTTATAGATTTAATCTCAGCCCTTGATTTTAAGGGCTGAGATGGCGTGTCAAAATAAGAGTGCAAAATGGGTGTCTCTTGAACCGACCCCATATATATATATATGGGGCCGGTTCCCCTCACACTTAAAAAAACACAACACTCTTCTGGGCCCCCTTGTGATGTTCTGAACCATTGGTCTCGTTTAAATGAGCAAACTAAAAGGTCCTGCAAAATTTCAGCTCAATCGGATATCGGTAAGTGCTTGATCCAAATGATTTTAAAAACACTAGTTCCTATCACATTTTTTGCAAAATTATTTGGATCAAGCACTTATCGATATCCGATTAACCTGAATTTTTGCAGGACCTCCTATTTTACTCATTTAAACAAGATCAATGGTTTAGAACGTCACAGTGGGGCCCGGAACGAAATCGTGTGTTTTTTTAAGTGTGAAGGGAACCGACCCCTATATAGGGTCTCCTTCTAATCCAGACCTCCCGTTTCCGGACCTCCATGATCCAAACATTTTTTTTTTTGACGATCCGATCCGTCCAATGTGTTCAGAAGGTGTTTTCAAGGGTCCACGCGGGAAATCTTCAAAAAAAAATACCGGGAAGGAAAGCTAGAGTTGATTAGTGGAACTTGAAATTTTGAGTAAATTCCTCTCTAACCCTTTACTTTCATCAAAATGAGTTATTTTTTTCCTTCCCTAAATCAAGGAAGAATAAAATTCTTTTGAAATTATGATTTTATTCATTAAGTCGTTGGAATTCCTAGTGATCATAATGATTTGGGTAAGAAAGAACTTTTTTGAATCTTAAGTTCAATTAAATAAGTGAAATAGATCAACCTTTATCTACTATAGGGAGCACTTAAATCACACAAAGGGGGTCTCATATCTATCTTGCAGAAAGAGTCACAGGAAAGAGGACTTTGCAGCTCTTTCTTGCTGTCTGTATATGGTAGGGCCTGGTCAACTGCCCGGCCAGCTTTTCCGCCACTCACCATGTGTTTATTGCGGTAATTTGAACCATTTATTTTGTAGGGTTTGCAGGGTAATGTATTTATGCAAAAAAATTAGCTTGATTGGAGATCAATAGGTCTATCAAAAATTGAATTTTGGTTTATACAATAGACAGTCACGGACATTATAACTTAATAACTATTGACAAAATCAAGGCTATCCATTTTATAAAGCAAAATTTTAATTTTCGATATACCTGTCGATGTCCAATTAGGCTGATTTTTAACATGACTACACTACTCTGCGGGCCCTACAAGATGAACAAATATAGCAGTAAATATACTTCGGTGTTTTTTTATAACTAGCTTATGAGCACACTAACGGCTCTACAGAGCCACAGATGGTCACGTGATCACCCCTAAAAAAAAGTTAATTACACTTAGAATACATGTAGAATTCTTAGGTAATTTCATCTTTTGAACATGCACCCAACTCAAATATGAATGCAACTCAAATATGAATGAACATCTCGTCCAAAATTAAATGAATACCTACCCCACTGACAAACCAATCCACTTCGAATAATCCAAATTACAAGCAAGTGGAGTGGTAGCCAAGTGGTAGGGAACCATATATGTGCTCACATGCATTTGTTAGAGGTTCAAACCTCTCTAAACTACAACTAACAAAGTTGACTAACCTCTCTAACAACAACTAACAATGTTGACTTTAGCTGAGGGAAAAAACCACCCCCCAAATTACAGCCATTACAGCCCAGTCATAGGTGGCTCCATATATAAGAAAATGTGGTCAATTTAACTACCATATATTTTTAAAAATTTTGTTGTTCGATTACATATAGTAATTTTACCTCATATTTTATTTGAATACTTCTTACGTATGAACAAAACACCGAGTAATCCCAATTATCCACAATCTAACACTTAATACATTAGCTTAAAATAAAATACACATCTTGGAATTGGTGTGTGCGCAACTTCTCTCAGAATGACAATCAACTCTTATCTTCACAAACAGTACTGTCCAGAGTAACACGTATTGAGACCGGGACAGAATTCGAGTTGCATTGTACCTTGGTTTTACATATAACAACCAAGTGTAGAGTGGAAGCAAGGAAACAACCCAATCCAGCACTTGAGATAAGACACAGAATGGAAATGTTTGAAAAAATTGAAACTGAAAGTGATAGGAAAATGTTGCAGTCCTAAACTTATACAGTTATACTTACCACTTGCGTCATTGCCCCTAGAACTTGAAGTCCCACAAGCCTTGGCTACAAATTGACATAAAACCAAAATGAAAGCAATTATAAAATTACATGAAAATCAACCCAGTTGGGCATTGTATACATTGGACTTGACTATTTACACGGCTGCATATGTGCACAAACAACACAATAAAAGTGGATTACAAAAGCCATAAGAAAGTCAATACACTACAAAATAGGCTCATTGATACAGGGATTGGCAAACCACCAAAATAGTGGATTTACATTGTAGTGTTGGGTACAAACCAAACCAAGCCTTATGTCCCAATTAGTTGGGGTCGGCTACATGAATCATTTTTCTTCAATGAGCTCTGTCAAGGGCTACTTGTTCACTCAAACCCATTATACTCGTATATTTGCGCACAACTGCATCTAATGTCAATTTAGGTTTTTCCCTCATAGCGTTACTCCCAAAGCTATCATATCCGCTCCCTTAACTACTGCATCTACAGGTCTACGATAGTCGATAGACATGCCCAAACCACCTTAACCTATTTGCCATCAATTTTTCCTCTATAGGTGCTACACCTACCATCTCACGAACTGTTTCATTTCTAATCCTGTTTCGTATAGTCTTACCACACAGCCACCTCAAACTCATCTTGCTCACCTGTTGTTTCTTAATAAGCCAACATTCTGTCAAGTAAAGCATCGCTGATCTTATGGCAGTTCTATAGAATTTTTCTTCAATTTTGTCAGAACCCTCTTGTCACATAGTAATGTAGTACACTAGTAACGCTTCTCCACTTGAGCCACCCTCATCATCTGCAATCTCTCCATCTTTAATCATAATTGAGCCTAAATGCCTAAAGTGGTCACTCCTTGGTATTCCCTAGTCTTGGATCATCGCTCTTTCTTCACGTACACTGCTGGTACTACTAAACTTGCACACCATATATTCGGTTTTACTCCTAATTATCTAAAAGCCCTTTGACTTAGTGCTTCCCTCCAAATTTCTAATTTAGTCAGTTTCATCTACGAGGACAATATCATCTACAAAGGGGTACGGGCTCAAGGCTGACCCTTGGTGGAATCCTATTGTGATTGGAAATTCAGTCGTTTCCCCTACTGGTGATCTAATGGTTGTGGCGGTACCTTCATACATGTCTCTAATAACTCATCTTTGTTGGGTATTATTCAAAATAAATCTAAGACAATCGTTCTTATGTGTAGATGGTACGTCATGGTAACACGTCCTTAGGAATAAATAATGCTAAAGACAAGCACCAACGGATCAAGGAGGAGACATGACAACGGTAACCAGCTCGCTTTCACCATCAGTATATTTGGTATAGAGTCAGACTTATACTTTGAAAAAGAAATTGAGCCCAAAGCCCCAGCTGAAATCGTCTAGCGGATCTCCTGCCTTTGCTATAATTTAAGGGTTTTCTTCTACTTGCAACTCCATTATTCCCAAATTTCCCTCTTGATTGCTTGTAGTGGCCCACAAAGGTGGTGCGTTTTTCTGCATCTTGTTGTCGCACCACACCAAACCTTTCTCCTAACCCACAAAGTTAGTAAAAGATGCATAACGTAATTGCAAACAAGGGGAAACATAACAATAAAGCAAGATTATCTAGACAATGGCTGAACAAAACAGCCCAGCCCTCTGACTTATATGCTTCGTCCATTTGCCACCAGATTATCCACCCGTTTCCCCTGTTAAGCCCACATTAACAGCTTCCTACTATGCAAAAGAACATAGGAATAGAACGATATTGAAACAGACAATTCTACCGAAACAAAAGCGAAAAGGGGGGAAAAAGAGAGCAAGAAGAAGAAGAAAAGTAGCAGCAAAACAAACATCCCTCAGATAACTAACCTCCGCGACTAGGAGAACGAGGCATGGTTTCAAGTACCTACGAATTGAGTTACACAATTTCATTAGCTTCAAACACAGATAAAACAATAAGTGTACGTTCGTGTTTGGTTCAGGTTTTTCTACCAAAGAACAATAACAGCAGCCAAAAAGTTCGTTTTCTCGGTCCAAGAGAAGACGGAAGGAAATCTCACCCAGATCTGATAACAGAGACAAATAGAGAGTTATTACGTACCTGCGAGCAGCTATGGGGGGGTGGGGGGCTGGTTTTTCTCCCAAATTTTGTTAGAACAGGTTTGGTAAAGCCTCAGAGAGGAGAAAAACTTGGATACAAATAGGGCACTACGTTGTGCCCTTTGCGCATCCGGACCATCAAGTTTTTCTACTTCATCCCAATTTATTGGTTCTTTATCATATTTTTTTCCCTTCTTTTTTTCTTTCAAACCAACATCGTTGCTTTAAAAAAATAAGGTTAAAAGTAGGGCTGAACAAAAAAACCGAAGAACCGAACCGGAGAACCGAGCCGAACCGGGTTTTTTTTCGGTTCTTCAATAGGCCGGTTCGTTCTCGGTTCTGGAAATTTCTAAATTTAAGAACCGGTTCGGTTCTCGGTTCTTGAGATTTTCTTCCCGGTTCGAACCGAACCGAACCGGTTTATATAATATATACGAAATATATATTATATAGTATTTCATTGCACAAAAAAGAGAGGGGGACAGGGATCAAACCCCGGCCAACAGCTTGGCATCCATTTAACTTATCAACTCAACTGGACGAGCTGTTGAGTTTAGGCTAACAAATAATAATAATTATTCCTATTATTGATTCCCTTATATATATATATATATATATATGTAAATCACAGCTTCACCGTCCATGTAATCACTTTACTCATCACATAGGGTTCCACTTTTCCATGTGCGGCGACCCCTCTCTCTCTCTCTCTCTCTCTTTCTCTGTGTGTGTCTGAAATCAATCCCATCCCACCGTCGACGAACTCCCTCACGTTGAGATCGGAGATGCCATCACAATCAGAGAGGACATTATCATCATTGGGTCGTCCGACGCCATCATCGTTGTTGCCCACCAGATTTGTTTCTCTCTCTTATCTCTCTCTCTCGATCTGTATCGATACATATATGTATATGTTTGTCCAGATCTATATAGTATATATTATATATGCACAAGCAATTTTTTAAGAGTATTTTTCCATTGATTGATGCGTTTCTCATTGTTGTGTATATCTGTGTTTCATTGCTGTGTATATTTGGAGTATTGTTCCATTGATTGATGTGTATATCTGGGTTTGTGTGTGCTTGAAGTGTCCAGATTCGTCTCTCTCTCTCTCTCTCCTCCGAACCGAACCGACTGACGAACCGAGAAGAATCGGGACGAACCGAACCGGAACCGAACCGATCTCTAAAACTCGGTTTCGGTTCCATGGTTTCTCCGAACCGGTTTTACTCGGTTCACTCAAAACTCCCCTGAACCGGACCAAACCGAACCGGTTACACCCCTAGTTAAAAGAGTTTAATCCATTGGGTCAACTTTTTTGGGTCAAGAAAAAAGGGAATTTGGGACCGAAAATTGGGGAAGGTGGGAGTATTTTTCAAAAAGTTAAGAAAATGATTTCTACAACGGAAACATACTAGGGATGGGATATAGTATCGAGATAGAACTGGGTTTTAAGAAATTTGATTCAAATCCGAACGAACCTGCCAAATAACTCAGTCCCAAACCTAACTAGACCTGGATTTTCAAAACAGAAAATTGGTCTAAAGGCCAAGTTTGAGACTTTAAATAGTGTTTAGTCCAGCTTAATTTATTTTAATGCTTCTAATACATTAATGTGAAATTTTTGAAGGTTCAAGGACAATACTAGACAAAAATACCCTTAATGAATGAAAAAAAAAAAAAGAGAGAAGAAAACTCAGTTCCACGTTTCACCTTACCCGTCAGGCGTACATTGACAGGTGACCATCCATTTTTTGAGTTTGAACCATGGCATGGCATCACCCCCCCAGGTGACAGTATTAGCTGACGAAATTAAAGGTCAACGTACGGGTGCCCTACACCACATGATAAGTGGCTTGAAAATGTAATGCAAACAACGTACGACATTAAAGGTGATTAGACTTAGGGATAAGATTAATGGGTACTTCGGTGCCTATAATTAATTTCTCTCTTTAATTTTAAGGGTCAGTTCAATTTTAGAAGATTTAGGCTCTTTGGGGTAGGATATAATGAGTTTAGGTATTTTTTAGTTTAGGCAATTAGGGTGCACTTTTCAATTATAGAGTTTTTAAATTGCTTTGGAGACACTTTTATAGGAACTTATATTTTTTTTAAAAGACTTTTCATGTGATACCCCCAAGATTTTAGAAGACTTTCTCTTCACAAGAATCTGCACCCTATGGTTTAAGTTTTAAGTGCACTTTTCAATTATAGGGTTTTTAGTAGTTTAGCATTACTTTCATACAAAACTCTGCAGGGTTTTAAAAAAGATTTTCATAAAGATGCACTCTGGATTTTAAAAGACTTTCATAGCAGACTGCGAGGGTTTAGGTTTATGTACTTTCATTAGGTTTGGGAGTTTAGGCACTTTCATTGGTTAATGAGGCCATTTTTGGAATGTGTAGGTGATTTGTCCTTTTGGCATTAAAGAAAAAGTTGATGTCCTTATTGAAGTAAAGACTCATTTACTATGTCCTTCCAAAAAACGAACCCTTTTCAAAAATGTATCGTGTCGGGTTTTGCAGAAAAACAGAAAACCCATCGCATACCCATTCCTCAAATACTCAACCTTTTGTTTTCTATGTTTACAAAACAAAACGGCGATCGGTTGATTAGAAGGGGTGGCAAATGCTTTTTGTTGACGGGAAGCATTTGTGACGGTTGCATACCGACGCAAAATGATGCATAAAAATCAAATCTTACTAGCAAAATTGGTTTAGCATTGAGGCCTTCTTTGGCTTAAAAGCAAAAAACGAATTATTGGTTTTTTCATTTTGTTTTTGTTTCAATTTTTTTTTATTTGTTAGTTTTATGTTTGAGATTTTTGTGGTTTTAATCCTAGAATCAGAATAATCTACTTAAATATAAAATTGTAATAGAAATTTATCTTTTTGAATAAATCCACCTATTTCGGATTTTATTCAAAAAAAAAAATTGAGTTTTGACCACAATTTTATAAATTTAGATTCGCCCTTTTATCTTCGTTAATCCGTAAACCACAAAAATCTCGACAAAAACTAACAAAAATAAAAAAAATTGAATAAGAACAAAAGTAGTTTTTTGATTTTTGGTTTTTAGGCCAAAGAAGGCCTGAATAAAAGAACAATTCACGCGTTTACAATTTAAATTCATGTTCATAAGCAATCACACTCAAAGAAAAAACTAATACAAGTGAATCCCAAAAAGAAATACTACGCCTCTTCGTCTATTGCTTGGAAATTTGGGTTATCTTCAATGACGATGAGCAGTGCTTTGTTGAGAACAATAGTAGACAATTGAGTGAGAGCTGTCCTGAGTCATCTTTTTTCTCCACTGGGAATCCTTCTGCAACAATAATGTCAGAATTAGCATTTTTGCCAAAAGAGATGCTAAACCTACGGATGTAAGTTCTAATAGATCCACATCAATGTTTCTAGAAACTTCTAAATACTCCCTCCGTCCTTTTTTAAATGTGTTGTTTCGTAAATTCAACTTATTAAAAAAACATCACTATTACACATTTCATATCAACTTTTTCACTTTTCACATCAACTTTTACCTCCACTTTCCAAAATTATCCTTCACCCTTACCCATTAACTTTTTACCCACTAATTTTTCAAAAGGGCAAAATGATAATTCTACAAACTTTTACCCGTTAACTTTCAAAACACACACTTATTAAGAGACAACCCAAAATAGAAATGTCAACAAGGGACGGAGGGAGTTTCATATATGGAGTTGATCAACAGTAATAAAGGAACAAGAAAGACCAAAAAAAAAAAAACACAAACAAACCTGTAGTTCTGGAATACTGGTTCTTCTGAGTCCATCCAATTATAGGTCAACTTAATCAACCTGAAAAACACCCAAAACATTTTGAATAAATCAAATATCAGAACCCCTTCAACTGCATATGATAGAAGGAGAATGATAGAACTACATATATTGAAATAAGTTTCTTTTCTCGATATTTCCTTTATGTCATGTGACTTTCAACTATTGTTAAAATATGAATAGAGGAAAGAATTCTATAGTAATCGAGTTATTTTAATAAGTTTTAAGGGCTAGTTAGACATTTTTCCATAATAGAGCCATTCGACAGCATGAGTAACTCAACTACATCGATTTCAGTTAATATTGATCTTGGTGGAAAAGTTTATAGCCTTATAGGTCAGACGGTTCTGTGCTAAGGTAATTTAATTGACAACTGTAATTCTTATCGAATCAATATTTCTAGTCGTCGGGTACGAGTGCATGTTTTTAACTGTTTTTAGACAATCTCTATAAAGGAAAGAATAAACAAATAGTGATAAACTTTTCCCTTAAAAATTGTGGGGAGTGATTTCTACACCCCCAAATTGATAGTCACACCTCCTTTCTTGTCTTTTGGTGAAGTTTTTATGTGTTCAATCTTCACTAAAAGACAAAAAAGGGGGTGTGGCTATCAATTTGGGGGGTGTGAATATCAATTACCAAAATTGTTTCCGCACCTAAGAAACTGTTATTGATTTGTGGCTAATGGGAATATTGACGGCATTGATTTTGTGAAAGTTACACATTTGTCTTTTTAAATGATAAATATATTATTGCTTTTACGTAACTATGTGTTTGTTTGACTCTTAAATCCTTCATTAATATATTAGCCAATAGCCGTTTGAGATCCTGTACATTATTCGATAATAACAACATGTGGTTTTTACATAGGGAACAAAACTTGGTCAGTTGATAGTTGATACTCATCCAAGGTGACATTTTTCTTTCTAGCCCAAATATGATATCATTTCGGGATACGAGTGAGCAACAAAGATGAAGAGAGAAGCCCAATAGTTTATCTGTATTTCTTCGGTCCAAACGAATTTTTCAGATTCAAACAAGATTGGGCCTCATCCCAAATGGATTTGTCAAATTCACGAACGGATTTTTTGGAGGCCCAAATAGCAAAACCCTATGATTAGGATTAGGGGTTTTGAACCTTGCGCGATGCACGTTAATATTGTGCCCGGAAAGTAAAAGTTTCTGGCCGCAAAACTAATTCCTCCTTCTTCTGTACAACTCTGTTTCTCTATAAAATAGTGTTTAGGGTTCACTGAGATCTCAACCAATTCATCTTCGTTCCTATTGCCTTAACCGCTATCGGTGTCATCTTGACATTCATGGATCCTCCATGGTTTGGTCTAGTTGATAACCCAAATTTTATAACGCATTACTTTTTCATCCTCATGGTCATCTAGTTGGCGGTGATGGCGATTTACAGTCTTGCGGACCCCCCAACTGACATGAAGACGCCAAGAAACGAGGTGAAGCTTCCTGGTTCGGTGTCGCTCAGCGGTTGCCCCTGTTTCTGTGTGATTTTCTTTTCATTTTTTTAAAATTTCTACACTTGTTTGTATTTTTCAAATTTCTATTATGTATTTGATTTTCCAAGAATGTAAGAGATGGTATGAAAATAATTTGATTCAGATGGAGGAGCAACCAATAAGGTAATTGGAAGTGAAGATGAAAATGTTGGAAGAACAGACCAAGTACAAGAACCAAAGAGCGAGGAAAGTCTTGAATTGAGGCCCATAATTTCTCAACACTACGATGTATTCCCCAATGTTGAGCCTCGTGAACCCCTTGGAGGTAAGATTGGTCTTGATGGTGAATTTGGTACAAATACTCGTAATGTTAAAACATTTTGTATGCGATGTACCAATCAATCCTCTAATGGATCAAAATCAGGAAAATCTGCAATTTCAACATAAAATTTCAAGTTGTTGATTTTCTAGGTGTAGAGAAAAATGATTGGATTTCGAATATTCATTTAGTGGATCTTATCAATCAATTGAAATATGCAGAAAAACATATCGCAAATATTATTTTCTGTGATGTTTTGGAAAGAAATAAAGTGGTTGAAGTATTCCAAGTATCTATTTATTTGGCATGGAAGATGTCAGATTCCTAACGAGAACTCGAGGTCGAGTTCTTTTCAAGAAAATGAGGCTGATGCAAGACAAGATACTAAGGGTTTTAATTTATGGAAACATTATTTTAGTAATAGATTAATTTAGGAAATTTTAATTTTTTGCCACTTGTCTTGACAACTTTTAGGGAATAATATACGTAGCAAATCTTATTTAGTGTTGCTTGTTTAGCACTCTAGAAGCATTACCTTACTTATTTGCTAGATCTATTACCAGTATAAATAGGGATTGTAATCTCCATTATCTTTTAACTTTTAACCAATCAATAATATTTCAGAGATTCTCTCTCTCTCTCTCTCTCTCTCTCTCTCTCTCTCTCTCTCTCTCTCTCTCTCCCTTGAGGATTCAAGAACTCTCGTGGATTCGAGAACTTATCTTCGTTTAGATTAGTATGCTAATTAGTCTCTCGTGAATTCCGCTACGTCAATACCGGTTCAATTTGGACCATGTACACCCCTAACAAATTGTATGCGGTTTGTATGGTAAATGCGAAAAAGAAAAGAAAAGAAATCCTAAAAGAAAGGAAAACAAACCCTAGGAGGGCAAAGGAGAACAAAGTATTTACTCCGCCACTTTGGTGTGGTTTGGCTATTCTTTTGTCTTAATTTTTTTTGCGCATTTGTTAGTTTTTATTAATATTTTATATTTGTTTGGATGGAGGAATCCCAAAAGTAAAAAAATTATGTTCAGAACGGAATCCTTTTTAATAAAAACAAAAAAATGTCCAATAATCCCCAATATTGGTCTTTATTAAAAAAAAAATCAATTTCAAACATGTTTACCTCCCCATCCAATTTATTTTGCCTTTTCGTTTTTACTTTTTAAATTTCCCTCGCCGAGACGACCAATAATCCATAAAAAAAATGAGGGAATATTTTAAAAAGACTCCTGAACTTTCTGACAATTAGCGAAATAACACCCGGACTTCAGCCGCCAACAAAACCACACCTGAACTTTATATTCCGTCAACTAAAAAACCTGTGTCGTCCAATTCCGTCACGTTTTTAACTGAGGAGGCCTAACGGATGGACTTAACAGCAATTTTTTCCATTAAGTGCCCAAAACGACGTCGTTTTGGGCATAACTAAAAAAAAAAAAGTTCAGGGTTTTTTTTTTGTTGACGGACACTTACAAGATTAAAATCCTATAATCTTAATGAAACCTTAAACGATTGGATCGGGCACTTACATACCCTATTGAGTTGATTTTTCAAGATAACTCAAAAAAGTATTTTCAAAATAATTAACGGTTTGGATCGTTCGTGTGGGATCCCGGAATGGGACCCACACATGCTACAAAAAAAAATTGTTAAAGATTGTATGCAAGGTTATTGGGTGCTTCTAGATTGAATTAATTTTTTTTTTTGCGCCGATAGTCCAACTTTTTTAAAAACTTTACTAATTTTTTTGGATACATCTACTGTAGACACACTTGAAAAGTAAAACTTGGCAAGTTGTAGTAAATTTTCTAAAATATTAAAAATATTTCCAACTTTGACTTGATACTTAAACTATTTAATTTTATTGAGGTATTCTTCTGTTTTTACTGAGTTCTTTTTACTTTTTCACAAGTGTGATCATGGTAAAGTTTTAGAAAAGATGGATTGTAGAGAAGGTTTTGAATCTCGTACCGGACAGGGTACCGGTTTTCTTACTAGTACGGTACGATACCGGTACCGGATTAGTACCGGTACCATTTCAGATTTAGCGGTATTTTATATATATATATATATATATATATATATATATCAAAACAATTATATGAAAATTCTCATATAATTTCATTTATCATAAAAATTCATCATAAAATAAAATAACCCCTGTAAATCGTTTATACATAGATATATATAAATCGAAATTTGACTCTGTATTAACTCAATACCTGTACATAGTAACAAAACAATTTTTTTTTAACTCTGTATTAATAATAGTAATTGCACACTTAATATCGAATCTATTTTTAAATATCACTTGTAACACACTAACTGGGGGACTTCAAAATGCAACAGAACAATACTACATGGGTATATGTAAAATAAAGATGGGCTAAATGTATAGGCCCTGTTTGGGCGCTTCTTTTTCCGTTTTTCCGTTTCTCCTTTTCTCATTCTGGGTGTTTGGCTCCAACACCCAGAAGCTGTATTGGGAGAAACCGTTTCTCCATTTCTGATGATAGAAGGCAGAAACGAAAAACACCCATCGACCTCCTTTTCAATTTCTGTTTCTGGCTTCTCATTTTTCTCTCCCAGAACTACCCTCCATAGTTTACGTTACCTCATCTATTTCCAATATTTTTCTCTTCCCAAATCAAAAAAAATTCTCATTTTTCTCCCAAATCAGGTCAGAATCCGGCAAAAAAAAATAAATCATGAAACTAAGAGGGAAACCCAGAAAATCAGAAATCATCAAATTAATAGAAAGAGAAATACAGAGGGATGAGATTTATTTACAAATACCAAGGAGATAAGAGTCTTGTACCGAGATCACAAATTTTTTTCAAAACCCAGATCTTGCCAAACTCTATCCAAAATATAAAAAATGCAGGCAAAATGGAGAACAAAACCTGAAAAAAAGTTGCAAAGTTGTTTGTCAAGACTCGCCACCATCCATGGAATAGAAATGGAGACATATAGCTCTGGTTTTTGTGTGTCTCTGTGTGTGTGTGTGAGAGAGAGAGAGAGAGAGAGAGAGGGAAGAATTGGTCTCCCAGTACCACGTGTTTTCCATAATGCTCTAGACCATTCCACTATTATCTAACGGTGGGGATTTGATTTTGCGATCCAAAGGTCAAGAAGAATTGGTGAAGAAAGTGGAAAAAATTCCTAGACCAACTGACCAAACTTTATTTTTATTTTACCCATTTCTTTCATTTTACATTGTTTTTATTAAGTACGGGAGGGAGGATTTCAATTATCAAAAAAATGAAGAGCAAAAATTATTGGGTAGTTTATGGGTAGTTTGCCCCAAAGGCACTAGAACTGGGATTCTCATCTAGAGCATGGATTAAAGGGTAAATTGGTAAAATTCAAACCGAAACTCATTTTCATAATTTTTCTCCCAAACACTACTACTTTTTCAAAATGCATTCTGCACATTTTTCTCAAACACTCTTTCCAGATTCAAAACTCATTGTGGCCATAATCCAAAAAGCCAAAAAGTCAAAAATGAAAAATTGGCTCCCAAACACCGTCATAATATACCATTAGGTTTTCAGCATATTACAGTAAAGATGGGATAAAGTTTATGTTCGGATCTTGAACTTTTTGTCCGCAGCCTCTGCCGACTTGCCGCCATGGGTACTCTCTCTCCCTCTCTCTCTCTCTATCTCTCACAGAGGTATGGCTTCTCTCTCTCTCTCTCTCTCTCTCTCTCTCTCCCTCCTTATACATTCAGATCTGAACCGCCGCTAAGGAAGCCGACAACTCCGCCTTGAAACACCTCATCTCCACCGCCGCCGGTGACGGCAGAGACCATGACGATGTCGATTATGCCGGCCGATCGCCCTCTCTTCTTCTCCGAGCCCTGCGTGCAAAATTCCGGACGAAATGAAGCTTTCCACCATCTCGTCCGAGATTGTCCGAATCATGGTGATTCTCACGCAGAAAGGCCGTAATCGCCAAGATCCGAAGCCTGACGGTATCGGAGGTCGAGGTTACCGGCTTTCTCACAAATCCTGGTATGCCAGAATTTACCGATACTCTGATTTAGATTAATGTTTTGTCAGTAAAACACACAAAAAAAAAAACTTATATAATTTCGCATCTAATACTAATATGGTCGTACTGTAGGGAATTTTGTTGTTGTAATTAGGATCACTAAGTAAGACAAGACTTATTCGTAGTATGACTATGATCACACTTATTTCGTAGCATGTGTGGATCCCATTCCGGGATCTCACACGAACGATTCAAACCGTTGATTATTTAGAAAATACTTTTTTGAGTTAACCCTTGGAAAATTTAACTCAATGGGATATATGTAAGTGTCCGATCCAATCATTTAAGGTTTTATTAATATTATAGGATCTTAATCTTGTAAGTGCCCGTCAACAAAAAAGCCCCAATTTTTTTTTTTTTTTTTAGTTACGCCCAAAACGACATTGTTTTGGGCACTTAACAGACAAAACCGCTGTTAAGTCCATCCGTTAGGCCTCCTCAATTAAAAACGTGACGGAATTGGGTGGTAGGGGCTTTTTTTGTTGACAGAATATAAAGTTCGGGTGTGATTTTGTTGACTGCTGAAGTCCGGGTATTATTTCGCTAATTGTCAAAATGTTCAGGGGTCTTTCTAAAATTTTCCCAAAAATTGATGCAAAACCAGCAAATGTAAAAAAAATAAATAAATAAGGACAGAAAAATCTGGATCAATTTTTTGACGAAAACACTATTGTTTGGTTGTCAAAGAATATTATGGAGAAAATGATTTTTTTTGTTTGACTTCAAATGGAAAAGAAAAAGAAAAGTAAAGGAGTTAATTGTCTTCCTGTTCCAGAGTTTTCTCCCATATTCTACTTCCAATTGCTAGAGTTCTCTTAAATAGATTCTTTCATATATTATTATTTATTTTTATTAGGTTTTGCTAACCTCAATCCATTAGGTAGATGATAATATCTATATAGAGACAAATAGGTTCCGATTTTAATATATATTTCACGGATATTAATACAATTTATTTTCAAATATCAATACATATTTTACACATTATCTTCCGCCTTCCATTGATGTTTCTTCATCAGTAAAATAGTTTTCTTTTCGGAATCTTATGGTTCGGTTGTATTTACTGGTAAAATGCACAGTAAGCAATATAGTGAACTGATTTTCTTAGTTATGTTACAAAAATGCTACGGATATAGATGTAAGCCAATATATTCAGACACACGTGTTCGGTCATATGTAGTATGCAAATTCCAAGTTTATCGTGTAGGGCCACGTGCATTTGGACGATTCGTATTAATTGTTGGAATCCAAAGATTAGATATCAGAGATTTTCATGAACAGTCTAAGCTAACCGTAAGAGGAAATTAATGACAAGTGTTATCTGCACTGCCTCAGTGGCACTGGTTCGAGTCATGGGAAGCATATCCACATAACAATAACAAAGGGGGTAGAGGTTGTCTACCTATTCTCCAGACCCTCCTGTACGTGAGCCCTGTACACTGAGTACAGCCTTTATTTCATGCAATGCAAGTAGTCTCAATCTATTTCACTATCCAAAATAAGCAGGTTGCTTGACGGCCTTGAAATATCAAAGAAGGGAATAGATATATATTATAAAACAATGATAAGTACACACCCTCACTCACATGGGGTGTGGTCCCCACATTTTTTATACATCATATCTTCCCAGACCCGTGGTTGTTCAGATTTTCCCCTACAAAACTGTTGCCACTGTAAAGCTAAGTAAATAACGGCAGACAGTATGAATAAAAATTTTACAGCTGAAGATCACAAGTTCACAACTGTTTTCAACAAGACATGATTGAAGTCCACCAACGCCATCTGTTGCTAGAAGAGTTATCATTCCGTAGTCTGAATGAGCAGAACAACCAAAAATGTCTTCGTCAGAAAACCCCAATTCACCTAAATCAAAGTCGAGAGCCAAATGAGCTTCGGTCAAACTGCATTCCTTTCAGGTTCCCAAAAGTTATAATCTTCATCTTAAAACATATGTTAACTAGATCTACTTAGGCTGATTTAAATTCCAACTTTCAAGAATAAGATCATATTTTTATTCAGAAAGCTTTCGACAAAGATTACTGATAACCTATGTGGATCTTACAGGAAAACAAAGCCAGAATATGCTAAGATTCTTCCCATCACTCTTATAAACATTGCATATTGCATACTATAAAACATTGCATTATGCTATGATATGGACTATTCTAAATTTGTATTACACCAGTACAGGACACATGACACATAAGGCGAAATGTCCCGTAGCCGAGTTGTACACGCACCCAACAACTATAAAGTATGCATAAATAGTCAACCTAACACACAATATTGATACAATGTATGAGTAAGATGCTCTATAAGAGTGTTATCAGTACTTCACCCTGAAAACAAAATAAAAAAAGGTTTTAAAATATGATATACAGAGGTGTAATTGGACATGAGAATTAGATGGATCCAACAATCCTACCTGAATTATGGTAACATAGTTAAAAGAGCAACAATTTATGAATTAAAACTCCAATTAGGAAGTGAAAGTGCGGGTCCACTTTTCTCAGTCCCAGTTTCCTTGACTGATTATCCAATAAATATGGCTCAAAAAAGATTCAAAAGAGGAGGTGGAGAGGTTTTTCCGTACACAGATATATCAGAGCTAAATGCAGCTAATTCATTAAAGAAAATTGGAATTTATTTCCTGCATTTCTACATCGTCTATATTGAAGGGTTGCAACGGGACTGATATCGAGGAACAAATAAGAATGGAAAGCTAAATTCTTTATATAAACTACTCCTTTTGGCCATTTAGAAATTTCCACATATATGAAACCCAAATATTCATATGTAGCTAGTAAATGAACTCAGCAGCCACTCTAGAGATAAAAAAGATAAATCATGCCAAGTTGTGATTAATCCTGGATAATGCAAAAGACAAAGAAATGGCATTGGTGGATTGAAAGCCCCCACTTTCTCGAAGAAGTCTTCATCCAAGTTTCAATTGAGAGCAATTCAGGAGATTAACATTTTCCCAGCACTCCTGATGCAGCAAAACAAACACCATCTTCACTTCTTCTCAACCAAGTAAATTTTCAACATGAGTACATGACAACTTTTGGAAATTAAAGCCGCTCTACATAAAAGCGATCATCCAAGCTATTCCAAGCACAAGAAATCACGTTTCAGGTCCAAGAATTCGTTCCTACGTACTTTTTTCAAAATATAATAAAAGTGGTAGAGAACGATAATCAGATTCAAAATTGTGCAAATGCTTATGAGTAGAAATCAAATTAACAAGAACAAAACTCTGATTTTGTGTAAAGACGTTAATATTTGATTGAAGGGAACGATCTTAGGAGCCAGTGGCCACATTGGAAGTGGATAGAATATGCCTTCTGGTCAATTTCAGTCTCTCTTTTTGTTTGATAAGTTCAATTTTAGTCTATTATTAGAACGCCAAAAGATAAAAATCATTGGGGAGAAACTTACAGAACTTTTTCATTGTAAGATTCCCTAGTAGATCATCTCCAAGATGGCAGAACTTCTAGAATTTCCTCAACAGCAACACCAGAAATACTGCATTATGTCAGGAAATATTTTACGACAACAATAACATAACCCATCTAGTCCCTAATCAATGGGGCTATGGGCGGGGATGTGGAGACAGACCTAACCTTTGGCATTGGCTGTCTCAAAATACCACTAAAACAGTGGCCCCCCTAAACCTCCAAGAACCGAGGAGCTACAGGGATATTTTGCGCAGAATCATGCCCCCAAATTAAAGCCGAAAGGCTCAGAGAGGGCAGACATAGAGACCCCAATCAATTTTTGTGCTTATTAACATGCTCCTTCATTCATGGTCCAGTGCATCTGACTAATGAGCATTGAGCACAAATCAAGAAAATTTTTACTCTTTGTACAAAATGCATGCTGAAGCTTAGATCAGGGAATGAAGGAGAAATGAAACATTATATGAACCTAATTCACATGAAATATTAAATGGAATTTTATGGTTCACAATTCATATGCACTCTCATGAGCAGCATGACTAGCTTCTGAATTAACAAACAAGGCTCCAGGCCCCCAGCAATGATAAAGGTTGTCAAAAAGTGAAAGCATGCAGGAATACTAATGCACCTTCTAAAGGCCATTGATTCAGAATTCTAGTGCTAGAAGTTCTTGCCAAAGGACCAATATAGAAACTCTCTTTTGAGTCACCTGTACCCCAATCAGTTGAAGATGTCAAACTTAAGTTCTTCACTCTATTCCACTAACGAGAAAAGGAAGCATTAATGTTTCCCCATCTAATATCAATCATATTGCAACCCTGGCTTTAAACTCACGAGCTATGATGCACGGACACGGACACGGGGACACGGAAATTCTAAAAAAATGGGGATACGGACACGGCAGAGGACACGCCACGTGTATATTTATTTATATATAATATAATATGTAATTTTTTAAAAGAAAATATAAACAAAACAAGAGGAGAAAAACTTCTATACATATGACAGAAATTGTATGAAGAAATTACACTTTTTTACCTCAAAGTATTGATTAATTATAAATTTACCCCAAAAAGTTTAAAAAATTTCAGTTTGACCCCTGCCGTGTCCCCCTCAAAAATTCAAATCAGCCGTGTCCCCATCCACGTGGCGTGTCGGGACACTGCGATACAGCGACTCCTAGAGGTGTCGGTGCTTCGTAGCTCATGAGTTGGAAGAAAAATCTTTCGGACCATATCCCATTTCGATAAGCACAAAAAATTGTTTCATACATATTGTAAACATTTATAGGATAGGTTTACCATCCAAAATTTAGAGCATTCACCTAGATTGTAAGCCCAGTGCATTGTAATACGGAACTTACACTGGTGTTTTAGAAGGCGAAAGAAGAATTCAGCTTTACATCAGCACAATTTGCCTCTTCGTATACAATTTGAATCAATAAAAACAAAGTTGAGAAACCACTTGCCTATAAGGCCAGACTGGACATTAGCATATTCATCAGTTGAAAGCATCACAAAATGGCTCAACCAAGCATTATTCGAGCACCCTTAGACAAAACATCAAATAAAAAACTAGTACAGAATCATAACCTATAGAACTTGAAGAAGGGTCGAGGTTCTCAGCATAGAGTGGCGTGTAACCTCTATTTTCCTTGCAAGGGTTGAGGAACCGGGGGCCTTGTAGTGAGTGAGCTCACTACATGCGTGTAGTGAGCTCTCTCGGCCGTCCGATCCAAGATCAACGGTTTGGATTATCTTACACTATAAAATTCACTTTTATATTAATTTTAACTCCAATTTATCCGAACCGTTGATTTCGGATCGGACGGCCGAGAGAGCTCACTACACGCATGTAGTGAGCTCACTCACTACAGGCCACCCAAATCCCAAGGGTTGAAAAGAATTTTCTGCTCTCATCAAATGCTCTCTTAAGCAACTTTTCCTGTACCCCATGGTTTATGAGGTAAAAGAAACCATATTCCAAGCAAGCCTTCATCCGTAATACCAATAAATTTGAGAAAAGGTAATAAATTGTACCAAAGCAAGACAATTTTATTTCTTGTAGCTGCCATAGCTTCTAGACATTATTGTTCGCCAATTTCTCAACAAGTTATGCTTTCCAATTTCCATGTTAATTACTTCACACTAAATGTCATATGCTTATTAGTATTCTTCGATGTTACAGAATAAGGAGCTGTGCGGATGTCCTGTGAAATTGAATAGCTCACTCGATCATACATAGGATTTTTTAACACCATAAATTAACATTTCAGAATGAGTTTGTCAAACAAATGACTTCCCTAATACCAGTTGCAATGTGTATTTGCAAGGACATCTGTTAAATTGAAGAATATATACTTGATCAAAGTGAGATGTCCAAGGATGCCCTGACGCCCTAAATATATAACCTATATATAACCTCGAACTACAAAAAATGTATCAAATTTGGAGATAAAAAAGAAAGAAGCCTCGGATTAGGATATACATAGCTAAAGAGCCCGTGAAGAAGAAGGTAGTTCGAAATTTTAAGTCGCTCCACTGAATAGTATATATATGTGTAGAGACAGAAACAGCAGAGAGATGAATCACAATGCCAGAGAAATTTACGCAATTTTAGATACAATCACGTGTGTAAGTATGTCTATACAGATATATGTAGGGAGAGAGTGATGGATGGATACCTGATGGATGGAATTAGCGGCAGAGATTGGATCAGAAATGGCGAGGTTGATGATCGGAAGTTGGAGAGCTTTGTCCATTTTTTCCTCTGTAAACTTCTAGGAGTATTGAATTCGATTGGATTGCGCTGTGTATCATGTTTGGAGGGAGAAACTCTATTCAGCCCCACCCCATTTTCTCAGAAACTCTATTCAGCCCCACCCCATTTTCTCAGAACCCACACCTTCATTATCATATTACCAATTTACCCACGCCAAACCCCCATCTCGGACCATCATCATCACCTCCCAACGCCGCACCACCTCCCCAATCCTTCAACATCATCCCAGCCCTCACTCCTGACTCTGCCACCTTCGACCGTCATCATCCCGTACTGATGGCCCAACCTCCGAAGCTCCAAACCCTGTCCCCCCCGGGACGCCACCCTCCATATACCCCCGCCTCCGCGCCTCTTTCACGATCTCAAAACGCTAGTCCCAACTTGCGATCTGAAAACCCTAGCACGTTTGAGATCTGAGAACTCACGATTCGCGATCTGAAATGCACGATTTTAAAGGGAAGAAACGAGGGAGAAAATGTAGTGGCTTGGGGGAATGAGGGGGTGGGGCAGCGGTGTTGGGGTTGCCGGGGTTGGGTAGGGGAGGGGCTAAGTATTGGCGATGGTTGGTTTCTGAAGGGGGCTTGGAGTTGGTGGAGGCTCTGAAAACGAAGATCGGGTTGCTGTGGTGGTAATGGTGGCAGAGGCTGCCGGCGGGGAGTACTGGGGTTTCAATGTTGAAGATGAGGGTAATTTAGGTCAATGAGATTCGGGCGGGGAAAGAATTCCTTCAGGTTTTGAAATAGTTGAAGTTACCAGACTCGAACGTGCGTATAAACGGCTCTTTCTTCTATAGACGAAAGTTGTTCAATAAGTCCAGTTTAACAGATTGGTAGCAAGCTAGCTTTAAGAAAGAAGATGCTCTGCTCTGATCTCAACCCAAATTCTCAATCTGATCAAGCATCAACGGAAGAAAAGGATCACCTAGTGAGAAGCACTAAGAAGATCAAAAGCACTCAATTGGAAAACAATTCTATGGGGGAGACAAGCCCTACGGAAGCAGACCCCAGACAAAATGTCCAGTCCAACATACAAGAAATTCATATGGAAGATAATAGCAAATATGACTCAGGCGAGAAAACAATATCAACTCCTACTCAAGCCAATCCCATAAAGCCAGCAGAAAAATGGAGATCCTTCAAAGCCGCCCTCCTCAATGCCCACATTAACACCATGGACAGTGAGAAAAATAAGGCCCCAGAAGTTGAGTTTGACAGCGATGACGAAGAAGAGGATACGATTCCTGCAAATACAGTCTCACGGATCAAAATTGACTTCACAAAGGAGCACCTCAAGAGAATTAGGCAGAGCCATAAAAGCTGTTTGATCATCAA
This sequence comes from Vaccinium macrocarpon, assembly GCA_022606695.1. NCBI lineage: Eukaryota > Viridiplantae > Streptophyta > Magnoliopsida > Ericales > Ericaceae > Vaccinium > Vaccinium macrocarpon. Next base: position 39,537,746 of record CM040181.1, on the reverse strand, counting down.
ACTCCTAGGCCGAAACATGGGATTCAAAACGCTTATGGATAGAATCTCAAACCTATGGGACCTCGAAGGGTTATTCACGCCCGTAGACCTGGGTTTGGGCTTCTATCTAATTCGTTTCGAGTCCAGAGCTGATTATAACAAAGTGTACACCGGCGGACCTTGGATTGTGCAGGACCATTATTTGACAGTGAGGAAATGGCGACCACAATTCAAAGCAGACATGGCCTCTGCCATCAAAACAGCAGTTTGGCTCAGATTCAAATACCTCCCATATGAATATTATGATGAGGAAAGCTTACTCATTATTGCTGCTAAGCTTGGGAAACCTCTTAAAGTGGACATCAACACCATAGATGGGCTGAGAGGCAGCTACACGCCAAGCGTGTGTGTTGAGCTGGACCTTAGTCAGCCATTGGAAGTCTCTGTAGCTATAGGTAAATATGACTATCAAATAGAATATGAACATATACACATGATCTGTTTTTCTTGTGGCAGGGTAGGGCAATCAATGGAGAGTTGCAGTTCATCGCCGGGCCGGAGAAGAAAGACGGCACAAATCGAACGTTGCAAACATCCCATCATTGAGCCCGTAGTCACCAAATACAACGGTACCCTAGTGCGGAAAAACCAGAGGATAAAGGCTTTGGCGAGTGGATGCTAGTGTCTCCGAGAAACACAATCGTAAAATGTGTCCAACGGGCCTAATACAAACGGGCCATCTTCTAACAAGGAGGGAAGCCCAAATGTCCGAAAAGTTAAGGAGGGTGGGCCAAATAATTCTGACCCAAGGAAAGGTAAAGCCCAAGTGCCCCAAAATGACACATCCTATGCCAAACCAAACACAGGTAAGCCCAGAACCCATTCTTCGATCAATCATAAACGTAAAGGGACCCCTTCCCACTCAGAATATAAATTTGAATTCAACCCTCTATTGAAGCAAAACCCCAAAACTCATGGGGATAAGCCCATCTTCCGACCCCACAACCAATTTCATTATTGATCAAAACCCTACAACACCGGTGCCTCTACTTCAAATTAGCTCCTATTTCTCAATTAGGGGAAGCCACCTCTCACCTTACCCACAAAACACCTTCTCACCACTCAAACATACCATGAGTTCGCTAGAAATGCAGACAACAACGGTCAACCATCACAAAATCAAATGGTTTTTGGAAGCAATGACCGAATCTGTACACCTATCCAGGATATCATGGTGGCCGGAGGAAGTAAGTCTGAAAATAAAGATGCAGGTGCAGTCCGGGAATCTGAATCAACATCAAGTCTCGACCATACCTCGGAGGAAACGACGGCCTACACTGGTGGAATTACGCAACTTCCTTAACCCCCCAGGTGTCCCTCCTATCGATTCTGATTTCTTGATGGATAGTTACAAAATTATTATTTGGAACTGTCGTGGAAGCAGAAATGAAAGATTTAAATGCAACTTTAAAGATATGATCAATCAATATAAACCGGAGATGGTTGCTCTTCTTGAAACTAAGGTCAGTTTGCAAAGCATGGGATCCTTCTTTAAAAATCTGGGTTTTACCAGAGATACCTTCTCTGATCCTAATGGCAGATCCGGAGGCATCTGGATTCTCTGGGATCCCACCAAGATTTCTGTCTTTACTATGAACATTAACCCTCAGGTTATCCACATTAAAATTAGTAGAAATGGGTATGAGGACTGGATTCTTTCTGCTCTCTATGCTAACCCAAACCCCAGGTTGCGTGAGATTTTATGGGATAGTTTGAAGGAGTTTGCAGCTTACATTCAACACCCCTGGGCTATGATTGGGGACTTCAATGAAATTGCAAGTTTAGATGAAAGCAGGACCTTAGCACCTGACAACAACCAAAGCCAAAGGAGGAAATTCACGGATAACATCAACGTCTGCAACTTAGTGGACATTGGCTCCTCTGGTCCCAAATTTACATGGAGCAATGGGCGCCAGGGCCAGGCTAACGTCCAGAAAAGACTTGATAGAGGACTCTGCAATGAAGAATGGAGGTCTCTTTTCCCAGAAGGTATAATCCAAAACTTACCTAGAGTTTATTCTGATCACTCTCCTATGATTCTCCATCTTCATGGTATCACTCCTATTAATTTCTTTAAAAAACCATTTCGTTTTGAGGCTGCTTGGATTATGGATCCCTCCTTTGAAGATGTTGTAAGTAGAAATTGGAATGGGGATAACATATATGAGAAAATTGATAATTTTTCTAAGGCTGCTCTTGACTGGAATAAAAATACCTTTGGTAACATTTTCCGTAAGAAAAGATGGACTCTCGCTAGAATCAACGGAGTTCAAAAAGCCCAAAGCACTAATTTTTCCCATAACCTCTTGACTCTTGAAAAAAAGCTCTTAACGGAGTATAACCAGATTCTTGCTCAAGAAGAACTTCTTTGGTTTCAAAAATCTAGATCCAAATGGATTGTTTTGGGAGAGAGGAATACCCGCTATTTCCATTTATCCACTATCATTAGGAGAAGAAAGGCCAAGATAAATATGCTTAAGGATCAGAACAACACTTGGATTGACAACCCTTCTATTATCAAAGATATGGTCCAAAGTCATTTCAAAAACCTTTTTAAAAATCAAGATGACTCCTGTGGCTCTTTTGTTGATGCCAACTCTCACAAAGCCCTCACTGGTGAACATAATGATAGTCTTTGTAGCCCCGTTACCAACACAGAGATTTGGAATGTGGTTAAAAGTATTTCCCCTTACAAAGCTCCTGGACCCGATGGCATTCAAGGGATTTTCTATCATAATTATTGGAGCATTATTGGAAAAGATGTCTGTGATTTTGTCAAAAATTGTTTCTCCACAAACACCATCCCGATGGAGGTTAACAAGACTCTTATTGCTCTGATTCCTAAGACTGATAACCCGGATAACATTAAAATGTTTCGACCTATTAGCTTATGTAATGTGAGCTATAAGATTGTGACTAAACTGATTGTGTCAAGAGTTCGACCCCTCCTTAGCAAAATCATTGGTCCTTTCCAGAGTAGTTTTATCCCTGGTAGAAGCACGACTGATAATATTATTATTACCCAGGAGATTTTACATACTCTCAGAAATAAGAAAGGGAAAAAAGGTGGGATCCTTATGAAAATTGATCTTGAAAAAGCGTATGACAAAATATCTTGGAATTTTCTCTTAGATACGCTTATTTTCTTCAATTTTAATCCTTCCTGGACTGCTTTAATCATGAGCTGTGTTACAAGTGTGAATTCTTCCATTATATGGAATGGGGAAATATTGGACGAGTTCTCTCCTGGAAGAGGACTCAGACAAGGTGATCCCCTATCCCCATATTTGTTCGTTCTATGCATGGAGAGATTGTCTATACTCATTGAGAGAAAACATGATATGGGAGATTGGAAAGGCATTAAAGTTGCTAGAAACTCTGTGGAACTTACTCATTTATTTTTTGCTGATGATCTCATACTCTTTGGGCAAGCCACCAAATCTAATTGTAGAGCTATGATGCAAGTGCTTAATGAATTCTGTGATATGTCTGGTCAAACGGTTAATCTTCTTAAATCTAAACTTTATGTCTCTCCTAATATTAACCGTAATAAAGCTTGTAGACTTAGCACTTTCTGTGGAATAGCTCTTACTTACAACCTTGGAAAGTATCTTGGTGTCCCTCTTCTACACAAAAGATCTAGTAAGGAGCACTATAACTACATCATTGAAAAAGTGCAAGGTAGACTTGCGGGATGGAAGGCCAATTCTCTTATGCTTGCCGGTAGAGCGACTCTTATCCAAGCTTCATCGGCCACTATCCCTAGCTACACCATGCAAACTATAGACCTCCCTGCTAGTGTGTGTGAGAAAATTGATCGTATGAATAGAGACTTTCTTTGGGGGGACTCTCCCTCCAAAAAGAAAATACACCTTGTCAATTGGAATAGCGTGTGCAAAACCAAGGATAACGGGGGTTTGGGATTAAGAAAAGCTAAATCACAAAACCTAGCCCTCTTGACCAAACTAGGATGGAACCTCATGACTAATGATAATAACTTATGGGTCAACATCCTTCGTGACAAGTATCTAAGACAGCATACTATCCAATCTTGGCGGTATTTGGCAATGCTTCACATACTTGGCGTGGCATAATACACATTAGACATTTTCTTGAGAAAGGCACTAAATGGACCATTGGAGATGGCAAGAATGTGGATCTCTGGAAAGATTGGTGGTGTGGGGATGGTCCTCTTGCTTTTAAATACCCGGGAACCCACACCGAGAATCATGTCAAGGTCAACACCATTATTGAGAATGGTGCTTGGAACCTTAGTCCTATTGATCATATTGTGAATGAAGAGACTTGCAAAGATATCATGAACATTATTCTTCCTCGGATTCTGTTACGGATCATCCTTCTTGGAGAAATTCTCCCAATGGCACTTGTAATCAAGGTCCTTTTGCTTATGATATGATTAATATGGACGGTAATGATTTAAAAGGTTGGAGTTGGTTTTGGAAAATGAAAGTCCCCCAAAAATTCAAAACTTTCATTTGGCTCATTTTCCATAATAAACTCCCAACTAATAATTTGCGTGCCAGGAGAGGTATGACTAACTCGGATTTATGCCCGAGATGCAATTGTTCTCCAAACCATCAACCATCTATTTTCGGTTTGCCCCAAAGCTGATTCAACTTTGGGGCCGAATTCAAAGATGGGCAGAGCCATGAGAGAAGGTTTTGAAAGCTCCATATTTGACTGGATTTCTCACAACTTGAAGAGGAGCAAAACTATTTTTATGACACGTGATACTCCCCGAACATACTTTTTACGTGCTATTTTATGGCAAATCTGGAAGGGACGTAAATGAAAAAGTTTTGATAACATAGACATGAGCCCCGAGGTTAGTTCCAATTGTGAGAACATACGCCTCGAAATAGTGGAAGCTTTCAAATCCCCCGTGGTCTCTTTTGCCCGATAAGAACCGAATGACACCGTGGTATGCTCCAAATGCGTGAAATCTTAAACTAAACACGGATGGTCACGGTATGAATCAATTGGTAAAGCAGGTTTCGGTGGACTTTTCAAAAATGAAAGAGGTGAGTGGGAGCTGGGCTATTTTGGGAGAATGATGGCATCTTCAAGTCTGGAGACAGAATTATGGAGCATCTACAGGGGGCTAACTATTATATTGGAAAGAGGATTATACGAAGTCCAGATTGAATCAGACTCACAAACGGCGGTGATTCTCTTCAATGAAGGCGCAAACACAACCCACCACCACAGCAATATAATTAATGATGGAAAGTACTTGCCGAACGCACTGGGGAGCAAGCTAACCCATATCTACCGTGGAGCTAATGAATGTGCTGATTTTCTCGCAAGGGCTGGAGCAGAACAAATGGAAGATCTGGTGGTTTCGAACTCCCCTCCCCTGGGTATCAGGGAGTATATGCTCAGAGATAGTCTCAACATTCACCAATTTCTTGACTAGCCCCATCTATTTCCTCCAATCAGCTATGGTGTTTAATTTAAGTACTGTTTATTTCGGGCATTTTGGTACCAACGCTCCTGCACCACTGATGCAGTTTGTATCTCTTATTTAGTTTCGTAATGCAATTCCGAATTACCAAAAAAAAAAAGGAAAGAATTCCTTCTAATAAGCGGTGGCAATTTTAACCCGAATCCATTTACCCATATGTATCCGTACACTCACAACCCGCCCGAGTCCACCCACAATTCATAATGGGTTGTATATTGGATAACAAGTAGGCAAACCCATTGGGCCACTATAGGTCCAGTTTTGACAAAACCATAATTTGCAATTCTATTTTTTACTTTTTCTTTAGAAATTTCTTTCGAACAGGAATCCCAAAAAATACTGAATTCTGAGCCAGACAATAATTTTTTTCCAAAAAAATAAAAAGAACTTTTAAGTTATCCTATACGAAGCCTTAAACCTTCTTTGATAGAGCAGTTAAAAAGATTTCGTCTCCTATTCGATCCTTACAAAGGACTAGACCGAACACTCCGATCCTTGAGCCCTATTATTTGAAGCATTCAATTGAGAATGCTTAATTTGTGGATCATCTGTGTATAAAAGTAATTGATGAAAAATCTAAGCAATTTTTTTTGGCTGAATTGGTTCTTTTATACAAAATATTTAAAATTTTGAAAATTATTATAATGTGCAAAATGCAAAGAAGTTTAAATGACTCAAACATAAAAAAACCGACACTTGGTTTGCAGTCGATGGAGTATAATGTTAGAGATATCACCACCAACCCCAACCTCAACCACAATTCTCTCACAAAACAATGCTACGGTACACGAAAACAGGTGACAAAAATGTCAACGAATTAGTCTCTTAAACGGTAGCGACTTAGATGTAATGTACCTATTTCCCGACCACTTTTGTTGCCAACATTTCGTTCTCCAGACTCTTTTTTTTTTCCCTTTGTTCATGTAAGGGTAGATCTTGCCTATCAAAAAAAAAAAATACTAATAATGTAAGGAGAGTGTGGGAAACGCTTCACCGGAATGACCTCTTTTAGCCGTTTGGTTCGACATGGAGAGAGGAGGGAAGACTTAACCTCGCTGGAATCCTAAGAGCACGTCTGAGAAGGAGACTTGCACAAGGGAGCAACCAAGTTAGTGTCAAGCCCAAACGGCCGTGGTCCGGGAGGTACTCCGATCAGAGGCGGCTCCACCTTAGGGTGAGGGTGGTCACCCGAACACCCTGAATTTTATTTTTTTGTTTTGTTAGAAATACATGTAATTTATTTATTTATTTATTTATTTATTTTCAATTTGAACACCCCAGCCAAATTTTTTGATCACCCTATCTAAAATGTTTTTGAACAAATAAGCCCACAACATATTTGAATACCAACCCAATTAGAGCCCATCCTAAAATAAATAAGAAAAAGAGAAAATCAAAAATAAAAAGAATAGAATAGAAACAGGAAACATTTGGGTTTTGATCATTCCAGACCCCCTGTCTGACCTTGGTGCGAAGAAACACGAAAAATAATGTAGGGAAGTAGTATATTTTTTATTCGAAAATTACACATTTTTTTCGTAGGGAAGTACTTTATTTTTACTGTGAAAAAAGGGTTTTTTAAACATGGGAAGTTGGGCTTTAACCCTATTAAAGATCTTGATTAGTTCTTTAATTTAGTATGAGAAAAGTTTTAAAAAAATATGTACAAGAATATTTTATTTTTATCAAAAAATTACACTTTTTTTTTTGTAGGAAAGTAATTGTTTTTGCTGAGAAAAAGGATTTTTTTTTTTTTTTAACGAGGGAAGTGGGGTAAACCCCGTTAAAGTACTTCCCTACAAAAAAAAAAACGTGTATTTTTTTAAATAAAAAATAAATTACTTATGTATATTATTTTTTTAGTTTCTTTGCACAAAATTAAAGATCTCGATTAGTTCCCAAATTTATTACAAAAATAAATAAATAAATAAAATCATGTACGAGAGTACTTTATTTTTTTATCCAAAAATTACAAGTTTTTTTTATCGGGAAGTACTGTATTTTGTGGCATTTGTTGATATTAGTAGTTTTTTTTTTTTGTATGTATAGTTATGGTTTCTCGATGACCGTAGTAGAATTTCTGAACACCCTCGCGAGAATTCCTGGAGCCGCCACTGACTCCAATGGTTAAGTAAGTATCGGAGGGAGAAGTTTGTTGAGAAACTTAGAGAGAGAAAGTGGAGTTATGAGGGTATTGAATGAAGAGAGAGGGATCCCGAGTGAGGTAGGTGAGAGTCTTATTTATAGGCGGGGAGGAGCGTGCCTGTCATGCTCCTCATGAACCTCACGCGTACCATCCGTACAGAAGATGACGTCCGAGGAGGTCAGGATGTCTGTCGTCAAAGCAGCGCCTCGATCGCTGCTTTCCCTGTGGAGTTAACTGGCCTGGGAATACTCCCCGGTCAACCACGTGGTCCTGCAGGCGTTGCATGTAGGGTAGTTGGCTGCCACCATTAATGTCTTGCATGCGGGGTGGTTGAACGCTCATTAATGAACTGCTCAGACTGCCAGGCACGCCTCGATCGAGCCCCTGACATCTAAAGCAACCTTCTGATACTGAGGTTAATCGACTCGGTTCGGATAGCGCTCGAAGGTAGGACCTTCCAAATTTTCGAGGTCTATACGAATCTCTTCATCCGGACACAGATCCTTGAGGAGACAAAAGTCCATCCGAGGTCACTGGGGTCACCGAGGTCAGGACTGCACCTCCGGTAACCAGACCCCCGTCACTTCGTTATTCTTGCAGACCTTCCCTGGGAGACCGTTCGGTAAGGCCTAGGGGGTCTGGCCTCCTTGAGCTGTTTTTATGAAGGGGGTCCCCTGGACCCCTCACCTCCTCGGGGAACCTGTCGAGGTCCCTGAACCCAGGGACCCCAGCCGCTACAGAAAGATTTACCTGAGCACGTGGGATTAACTTTTATGGTTCTCGTATATCCAACTTATTTGTCGTTTGGGGTTGAAGGTTGGTAGTTATGTCCCTTGTACTGGTAATTTTTTTTTAATAAATCCATCGTAAATAAGGCATTCAATTTATAGTACACAATTATTGAACAATATGCTATCAACACATTTATATATATGTACATCATCCGGGGGCTCAATTTCATTTGATAGTTAAATCTACATCACTTACTGGGTAGATCATAGATGCACAAACAGATATACTTATGAATGTCCAAATACATTTTCCCTACTTCTTTCAACATGCATATTTATTAAAGGTACATGGTCCTAGTATGTTTTTTTAATGTAAATATTTGTTCACAGTGGGTCTAGGGTGCAAATATTTTACCTACGTTTAGAATATATAACAGCTTTTGACGGGTGCAGATTTCCAATCCAATGAACTTCCTATGAGTTTATGACTAGTCCGTCAAAATATTTGTGTGCGAGTCCAACCCAATAAACCTACATCCACACCCTTTTGGGTGTACAGAAAATAGGAGGGCTCACCTCGGGTCCCACACGGATAACAGGGACCAATAATATTTTATAAAATAATACCTACTTCATTACTGTACAAAATCAACTCGATCGTAGAATTTAGAATAAAAAATTGGACGAATTAATCAAACACTTACTAATATCCGATCGAGCTGGTTTTTTACAGGGATGAAGTAGATATTATTTGTACGAAATACTAGTTCGATTATCCGTGTGGGACCCGAGGTGGGGCCCCACACAGAGTTGTACATTTTTTTTGCACACCCAAAAGGGTGTGCACAAAGAACTTGATGAAGCAGTTTCCGGCGCAGCTCGACGTCTAACTTGCAAAACAAGGTAAGGCTATGGACACCCGGTGTGGCTTTGACCGACACCCCTCCGATGCCTAAGTTAGTTCGTATTTCGAGTAATTATACTTGGAGATTCTGGTGTTGGAATCACTTACCTTTAACTGAGGTTACGTTGGTGACTTTATAGGCTTTGAAGTGATAGAGTCCTTTTAGGACTTGGAGTTTTTGATCTGCAACTGACCGTACCTATCCTTTCCAGTCTCCTTGCATGCTAGGTCTCTTATCTTGATAAGAGTTTGAACCTTATCACATATTGGAGCTGACCGGATAAGGTTCCGGTCGATCATAGCTTATCATTGTAACTGACTCCTTAGAGCCCTCCCCGCATAGGACTCTGCATGACAAGCTAATCGCTTGGACCAAGCTCTCATGGCAGGTCCCGAGCTAAATGAGGTCATCCCAAGTCTGCTAACGTCATCCGTGAACGACCTACAACTGGGCCAACCTACAAAGCAGGTTAGGTCATCACCCACGATGCGTTGACCTGCATTGTCCTATTCTAGCCAACCTTGCCGAGGGAGCTAGGTTTAACCTGAGCTACCCTAAAGGTCAATTCCTCCTTATTAGCTACTCCCCTGTTTCTGAGGTCTGACAAAGAAGAGGAAACACTCTGGAATCCAAATTTTTTACAGTTATCCATACTTTCTCGCACTTCATGCTGCATTAAATGTGATTGACAAGGGTCATTCATGGCTGACATGGCGGCTTCCCTTCTGTGGAACGTGCTTGGCCTTGAACGACTAGGATTTACCAACTTTAACCGCCCTTTTGCACCACTAATTAATCTTTTCCGTGAAAAATCAAGGTTTACCATTAACGTCCTTCCTTCCTCTCTCCACTAGTTCGCAAAATCGCTCAAAGAGTTTCATTCGTTCAACCTTGAGATTGGAAGAATTCCCTAGAGCCCGACCCCTAGGTACGTTTTCTTCTTCTTCTTCTTCTTCTACTCTCTCTTCTTGTTAATGTTTTTCGATCCAGACTCAAACTAGCCCGTAGACCCTACCGACCCCATTGATCCTAATTGGATTGAACCTGGGGAGTTCATATACATTAGGCAGCTACACTATATAGCCCGTCATTACGTTTATCCAAAGATCCTCCCCTTTGCCCCCCTTTCTTCCTTTGTGGAGGAGGGAGTCTTCAAAAACCTCTTTTACTTTTGTGCTAGAGAATACAAGGCATTGTGCCTCGCAGGTATGAATTATGATGAGCACTCTTTAATTCCATTGTACCCCGCCGACACCGAGGAAGAAACTAACTCCGAACCTACTCATTTATTAGGTTGTGAGAGTAGATTGCGCTTTACGTCATTTGAAGGCCCATCCCTAAACATGTCGAAAATTGCTGCTTTGGAATTCCCTTATTCGGTTCAACAATCAGACATCTTGTCCCTAACCACCAGGTTCAGGATTTCTGATTCTGTAAAGCTCTGAGCCCCTGCTCCTAACAAGAGAGCTTGTTCGCAAAATCCTGGGGAGATTTGTGTTTACGTCACCTCCCTGGATGGTGGCTTCAGATTCCCAATCCTCCAGATTGTTAGAGATGTGCTCTTTTACTTCAGATTGGCCCCTGCTCAGGTTGTTCCCAACTCTTGGAGGCACCTGATAGGATGTGCTTCTCTCTGGGCTGCCATGTCAAACAACCAGACCCCTCTCACTCTTGAAACCTTTTTACACATGCACAGTGTGAAGGAATCCCCCAGTAGTTTCGGCTGGTTCTACTTTACAAAAAAGAGCGACATTTTGAACCTAATTGAGACCCCATCCTAGAACAGAGGGTGGAGGGATAAATTTTTCTTTGTGAGCGGAACTGGATGGGAGTTTCCGAGCTAGGACGAAATTCGGGCCCCTCCAGTTCTACGCACTTGGGGAATTCCTGCTCCTGAAAGTGATTTTGTTGCAATTTTGCTTCGTGGTGCTCTTTAAGTCTTTGAATTCCCCTTGAATTATGTTTGTTTCACATCTCCTTTCAGGTAGACGTCATCTTGTCCCTACATAAGCTAGGTCATAGGACGTTGACTGGGCTAGAAAATACGCGATCCACTCTTTTCACCTCCTTGCTAACCTCTGAAGCCCTTGAAAGGGGTATCCTTAAATTTTAGTTTGGAATCCATTCTTCATTCGTTTCTCTGAAAACTGCATTTATTTTCAGCTGATCAAGAATTTGAGATGGGCAAAGCTAAAACTGACAAGGCTCTTCTCGCTGCTCTGAGGGCTGCCCGTGGGACCCTTTCGCAAGGCTAGGTCGCCACCCGGAAGAGACTCACCTCTGATACCAATGTGCAGACATTCATCGCAGTTGATCTCACTAAGGGCAAGAATACTTAAGAAGAAAGAGATAAAGAGAAAGAGAGATAGAAGAGAGAGAAAAGAGAAAGCAAGAGAGGCAATAGCTTTGAAAAGAGTGAAGACCATTCCCTCCTCCTTTGGCTCAATCTACCCCAGTTCAAACGTTCATAACAGAAGACAATGGTCCGGCCCTCCTTCTAAACAGAAAGCTTTGTCTCAAAAAGGTGAAAAGCCTTGGCTTTCCCGCAGATAAAAAAAATTGGAAACAGTTGATACTGACGTTTTGAGCTACGAGTTTGTTACTGACCTTGGATCGGTAAGACCTACAGTCTCCATATTTCATAAAATGTCCATATTCCACTTCTATATAGACTTACTGAGTTAATCAATATTATTTTGGCAGAATGCTCTAAGGGTTCTCCACCTCTCTAGCTGAGCTGTCACCCTGGAACACCAGAGGAAAAAAAATAGCTCGAGGCAAACCAGGAGTTTGTGCTGTAAAATCAGATTCTATCTACTGACTTGGCTTCTACTAATCTTAGTAAGACCAAAGAAGACCAAGCTCGTACTGAAGCTCTAGAGGAGGTGGAAAAATCTGAAGAAAGTCGTAGCTGTGAAGGATGAGAAACTGGATTTCTACAAACTAAAGGAGGCCGAGCTGCTAGGGTAAGTTGAAGCTCTAAAGCAGAAGCATGCCTTGGAGCTGAGTGAGAGAGTTAAGCAGCCCACAATGTATTTCTTTGAGGGTTTCGAAGAATTCCGTCGCCAAGTGACCAAGGCTTTTCCAGAGATCGACTTCTCAAAATTCGGGATTCCTGAGGACTCTGCAACCATCGTTGAAGAAGAAGAGGAGCCCACATATGACGTGACATCCAAAGACCCTTTTCAATCTCAAGCTGATGCTCATTTAGGTCGGGATCTTGGAGAGAAATCTCAGACTGGCCTGGAGTCGAGCAAGACTGCTGCCACCAAAACATCCAACCTAGGATCCTTCTCAGGTTTAGATTTCAAAATGGTTTTGAAAATCTCTCTTTTAGGAAAGACTTTTAGAAATGTTTGTGGGTGTCTGTTGAACTTTTGTTTTTGTTCTTTGCACCTTGTGGTTGGTTACTCTGAACTTGATAATTCTGGGTGGCATGTTTTGCCAATTTAGATCTTATCTCTGATGGTGTTCACATCTTTGCTTGGTTGATTGCTTCTACTGATCTGACCTTGGTCTTTGATCTTCATGAGGGCATGATATAGTCTTAGCTTGAAGCTTGTGTTCTGACTTTATTTAGCAGGTTTTGCGCTTTGACTGATATTCATATCAGATTAATTATTTGATATTGATTACCTATCTGGGCTGAGCCGACTTTAATCAACTCATGTCTCACAAATCTGTAGTTAATCACTACATGGAAACAAAGATTTAAAAAATCAGGCGTGTATGTTCACTTATGTATGTATACCCAAACTCCCCAAGTGTGTAAGCACGGGATGTGGTTATGCACTTTAAGTTTAGGGGATTTGTGTGATTTCATTTTTCGTTGATCTCGTCAACTTTTCCCTAGGGTTTGCCCTCACGGTGCCAATCTGTCGTAAGAGATTGGTCTAATACAGCCCCAAGCTCTTTTTAGGACTCCAGATTTCTTCCGAGCCAAGTGGGCTTATAGGCCACTTTCCCGGACTTTTCAGTCTTACTTGACTTTTCAACACTCGTATTTTGAGGTTGAACCAAACGGGATTGTTAGTCCAAGGTTTGGAATTACAGTCTTCTTGAGACATTGATACCAAAATAACTTGTAAGTCATTTTGCTCGGTATATTTGGTCGTATTTTTTTTATACGATTTGTTCGTGAACTGAGCTCAGCCTTAGAAACAAGTTATGCATGCATGGAGAATAGAATAAAGGGAAATGTTCCCTCATGGGGCGTTTTATTAAATTTGGAAATTACTTCAAAGATAGAATTAGCATTTGACAACAAATTATTTCAATCAAACCTACTTTATTCATGCGAAGTAAAAACAAAAGAACTGCTCAAACAGAACCTACACATAGTACTTTTTTGGTGCTCTGCATTCCAAGAATTGGGCACTTTCTTACCTCTGAGAGTGGCCAACCTATAGGCCCCAGCCTTGGTGTGCCTAAGGATTTTATATGGCCCCTCCCAATTTGGGCCAAGCTTCCCCACCTTCCTCCCCGTGGGGTCAACCTTTCTGAGGACAAGGTCACATGTTGGAAGCTTTTAGGTTTGACTTGAGCATCGTAGTACCTGGCCATCCTTATTTGATAAACAACAACCCTTTGCGCAGCTTCATCCCTTTTCTCTTCCAAGAAGTCCAATTCGGTCCTTAGATCCTCTCTGTTCTCTTGTTCGTCAAAGGTAGTTGTGCGATAGTTGAGCACGTCGACCTCTATCGGTACCATTGCCTCAGCTCCAAAGGCCATCGAATAAAGGGCTTCTCTCGTGGCAGTTTTGGGGGTGGTCTTGTATGCCCAAAGTACTGAGTGCAATTCTTCTGACCATGCTCCCTTAGCAACTCTTAGTCTATTCTTAATTCCTTTCTTAATTTCCATGTTTGTCACCTCAGCTTGACCATTGGCCCTTGGGTGAGCTTTCGAGGTATAATGCACATGTATTCCCTAAGGAACACAATATTGCCTGAACTCCTCACCATCAAACTGTTTACCAAGGTTTGCCACAAAGACCCTAGGTATCCCAAAATGACATATGATGTTCTTCCAAATAAAATCAGTTATTGCTTCTGTGGTAATTGTGGCTAGAGTCTTAGCTTCTACCCACTTGGTAAAGTAGTCCACTGCCACCACCGCGTATTGGATCTGACTTTTTCCCTTTAGGAAGAGAACCAATCAAATCCAGACCCCACTGAGCAAAAGGCCATGGTCCCCTCATTGATGTAAGGGTTGTAGGCTGTTTATGGGATATGTTAGCGAACTTTTGACACCTGTCACATCTTTTGACCATCTCTAAGTAGTCATCCTGTATGGTAGGCCAATAGTATCCCAGCCTGATGAGCTTGTATGCTAATGTCCGACCTCCATGGTGACCTCCGCAGATGCCTTCATGAACCTCATTCATTGCTTGCACAACTTTAGTTTTAACAAGACACCTGAGGTATGGGAGAGTAAAGCTTCTCCTATAAAGGACATTTCCCATCAAGGCATACCTTGAAGCTCTGATTCTGAGCTTACGAGCTTGATCATTTCCCGGAGGGACCTCACCATCTCTAGTATACCTCACTATTGGGTCATCCCACGATCTTGCATACTCTACTATCTTCACTTCCACAATTGGCTGAGCGATGCTCAGATTCTCTAGGTATTGCATCATCACACCTCTTGGGATTAGCTCATCTTTTGTTGTGGCCAACCTTGCCAATTGGTCCGCTACCAAGTTTTCTTCCCGTGGAACCTGTGAAATGTTGAATTTGTCAGAACCCTTAGCCAATTTCTTGACCAGATTTAAATATTTGCCCATACTTTCCTCCTTTGCCTCATATTCCCCATTAACCTGGTCGACAACGAGTTGAGAATCGCTTATGACAGCTAGACATTTTGTCCCCATCGCCTTAGCGAGCTGGATGCCCATTGTGAGTTCCTCATATTCGGCCTGGTTATTCATCGCATTAAATTGGAATCATAGGGCATACTTTAATTTTGTTCCATCTGGACTTTGTAGAACTAGGCCTGCACCGATGGCCTCTTTTGTCTTTGACCCATCAACGAGTGACAACCATGGTTGTGGCTCATTCTTCTCAGGCATCTCTGGATCAGGGTAAGTATACTTTGCCACGAAATCAACAAGGACTTGCCCTTTGATTGCTGTTTGGGGGTGGTATGTGATGTCGAATTCACCTAATTCAACCGACCACTGAATTAGCCAGCCTGACATCTTGGGATTGTGCAAAGCTCTTCGCAAAGGCTAGTCTGTAAGAACCTTTATGGAATGAGCTTGGAAGTATGACCTTGACCTCCACGCTACCGTCACAACAACAAATGCAACTTTCTCAATCTTGGGGTATCTAGTCTCAGGCCCCTTAAGAGCTTTTCTTGTGTAGTAAACCGGATGTTGGACTCCTTTGTATTTGATAGGCGCGTAATGTCGTAGATATAAGCGCCAAAGTAGGGCGGATTAGCGCGTTAGAGGCGCGATTTTATTCCATTTTCCACTTGATGCGGTGTGTTTTTGGTTTTTCGTGTGTTTGATTGTTTTGTAGGGAAACAGGTCGCAAAAGCGCTCGTGAAGTGGACACGCGGCGGTAAGGAACGTAAGGAACCAGCGGGGCCCAAGTGGGGACGGCCAAGCAAGCTTGGTTAAGGCACTATAAAGGGGAGCCTGTGATCGATACAGACTTCTCCGTATCGTCTGACGCATTGCATCAATTAGGGAACGAAGGAATGGGTATCGATCGTCTGGGACTTCTCAGTATCGTCTGAGGGTCACATGACTGACGTTTGACTTTGTTTCCGGATTTTGACTTCATTAGGGATTATAAATACCCCGTTTTTGGGTTAATTAGGGTGGGACGAATTTTACCTAGGGTTTAGTTTTTCAAGTTTTCGGCTATGGACCTCGGTTCTTCATTCAATCTACGTTTACAGTTAAATTTTCCAGCATTCCAGTACTCAGATTGTTTCGCACATTGGTAATTTAATTAAGTTCTTTCCCCTTTGCAATTTATAGTTTTATTTCTTTATCGCTCTTATATTTCATTCATCAAGCATGCATAGTTCTAGGTTTTTACTAATTCTTGTAACTTTAATAACACATGAGTGAGTAGTCGCATCGAGTGCGGATGCGGGGCGAAGGCACCCGCATCTAGGCTAGTCGATATTCCACCTCGAGGCCGAATTAAATCATTTTTCAAGCAGTTTTGGGAACTGAAAACTTTCTAACGAACAAACCCAGGCATTACCGGAATTCGAATGCGCACGGAGTCTGGTGACAGGTGGTGCGCATTCGTTAGGAAATCTTTCTCAGATTCTAAAATCAGTAAAAGGATTCATTGTGGCCCGAGTGATTATTGGCTAGGCTAGGTGTGGACGCTGGGTCCCCACAGTCGCACTCTCTTAATCATAACACATCTAATTAATCAAATTAGACCAGTAGTTAATTAATTAACTCCATAAACCAAAAGGGTGGCTACCTAAGAGCCAGTTCAAACTACACTCCGCACTTTTAAGTTAAGCACTCCATCGTCTCTGTGGTTCGACTCCGGTACTTCCGGAATTATTGTGCTGCACTGGTCAAGAGTCCTACGCTTGGGACGCGTCTTCATTAGTCTTTTGTTAGTTACCTGGTCGGTCAAGCAGTATTCAAGAATTAACACTGAGATGATTGCATGAGGTGAATCCACCACATATAAATATAGAGTTTCCCCCGACTCAGTCCTGTTGAGTAGGGTGGGGACTGTAGATATTCTTTACGTTCGTTGAATGCTTGTTCACCCTCAACAGTCCACTCGAATTCCTTCTTTAAAATCTTAAAGAAAGGTTGGCATTTGTCCGTAGATCGAGCCATAAACTGATTAAGGGCTGCAATACAACTAGTCAACTTCTGGACTTCCTTGGTAGACCTTGGTGGCCTCATTTCCAATACTGCCCTGATCTTTTCTGGATTAGCCTCAATTCCTCTCTTGGATACCATGAAGCCCAAAAGCCCAAAAATTTTCCGAAAGCAACTCCGAAAGCACGTTTCGATGGATTGAGCCTCATCTTGAACTTCCTGAGCTCATCAAACCTTTCCCGCAGGTCTTTTATGTTCTCTATCTGAGCTCTGCTCTTGACCAGCATATCATCTACGTAGACTTCAACATTCCTTTCGATCTGCTTACTAAACATCTGATTCACTAGCCTCTTATATGTAGCCCCTGCATTCTTTAAACCGAAGGGCATTACTTTATAATAGTAGAGCCCTCTATCAGTGATAAACGATGTCTTTTCTTCACCTTCTTTGTACATCTGGATCTGATTATACCCAAAAAAGGCATCCATAAAAGAAAGGAGCTCATGACCTGTTGTTGAATCGATGAGCTGGTCTATCCGAGGTAAGGGAAAACTATCCTTGGGACAAGCTTTGCTAAGGTCGGTGAAATCTACGCACATCCTCCACTTTTCGTTAGCCTTCTTCACCATTACCACGTTTGCTAACCATTCTGGATAATGAACTTCTCAAATGAACCCGACTTTGATCAGCTTCTCTACCTCTTCTGCTGCGTCCTTGTTTCTTTCCGAGGCGAAGGTCCTCTTCTTTTGCTTCACTGGCTTATAATATGGATTAACCAAAAGCCGGTGAGATATAACTCGTGTATCTATCCCTGGGATGATGTCATCATGCAACCATGTAAAAACGTCCTTATACTCCCGTAGGAAGTCCATCAATTCCTTCCGGATCCCCAGGTTTAGAGCCACGCCAATCTTGACAATTCGATCTGGCCGACCTGGTTCTAACTCCATATCAGCTAGGCTTTTTACAAGCTCTCCCTGGATGAGTTTGTCCTCATCTCTGACATCCACAGTTTCAGCTGCAAAGACCCCTACGGGATTTTCCTTTGAATTCCTCAGGGTGTTGTTGTAGCATTCTCGAGCTATCTGCTGACTTCCTCGAACTTCTCCACTTCCACCTCGGACAGGGAACTTCACTTTTAACTGGTAGTTGGATACCCCGCTTTTGTTTAGTTGAGGATGGTTCTTCCCACAATCAGGTTGTAAGATGAAGGGTTGTCTACAATAAGGAAATCCATCATGAAAGTGATAGAGCTATCTCCTTCCCCTAGAGTAACTGGGAGGGCAATCTTCCCTTTTGGCTGGATTGGCTTTCCAGAGAATCCCATCGAAGTTGAGTTGACTAGTCGTAACCTGTCTACCTCAATATTCAACTGCTGGAATGTAGAGTAATACATTACGTCAGCAGAGCTTCTGGTATCCACTAACACCCGCTTTATCTGATAATTGGCGACCACCATGGTGATCACTAAAGGGTCATCATGAGAGTAAACTACCCCAACCTCATCTTCTTGAGAGAATGTTATGGGATGTTTTTTGGGTCTGACCATCTTGTTTGGTCTTTCTATTGTGTTGACCTCCATAGGATCATCTAAGCGAAGCCTACGCAGGTGAGCTTTCTTTGAGTTATTGGATTCACCCCCAATCCTTGGTCCTCCATGTATTACCACTATCTCCCCTATAGGAGTATTCTAAGCTTGACCTTTCTTCTAATCATTCCTCATTCGGTCTTCCTTTCGGGTTGTTTATGTCCTTTTTACAAAATGCTTTAACCGACCTCTCTGGATCACATTTTCAATCTGTTGCTTGAGGTTGATGCAGTCGTCAGTTTCATGACTGTGGTCTTTGTGTTATCCCTTGGCCTTTTGCTTGGGTCGGTTCATAATTTTCAGACCACTTTAGGTCGGGGTCATGGTAAAGATCACCCAAGATCTGCTCTGCCGTAACAGTGAGCGATTTGTATTGCTTATACTTTTCTGGGGGACCCACTCTCCTGGTTTGGGTTCTCTAATCTGATCGCCTGGCTTTGAAATCTTTACTCTGTTCCGCCTGGTCCTTCTTGCGCTTATCACTTTGCTTATCTGTCTAGCAGAATTCACAGTCAAAATTGTCATCCCTTAAACGTCTAACATTCAAGGCATCCTCCGCATTCATATGTTGTTGAGCTTTTAACATGAGATCAACCATAGTGGTGGGGGGCTCCTTTGTGAGGGCGAGCAGAAGTTGGCCTGGGTACAATCTAAAAATATAAGCCGCGATAGAGATTTTATCTTCCATTGCTTCGACCTACATTGATTCTTTTGTGAACCTATTTGTATAGTCTCATAAGGACTCATTCCTCCCTTGCTTGACCGTGAACAAATAGGTCGAAGGCTTGCTGTACTTTTGCCCAACGATGAAATAACTCACAATTTCTCACTAAGTTGCTTAAAACTCCCAATGGTGTTGGGCTTAATTTTGTTAAACCACATTCGTGCACTTCCTTTCAGAGTGGTTGGGAAGGCACGACACATCACCGCATCCGGGACAGCCTGCAACATCATTAAGTTTTTATATGTTTCGAGATGATCAAACAGATCCGTAGAGCCGTTAAACGTGTCAATCTGGGGCATCTTAAACTTCCGTGGAAGGGGTTCCCTCACGACTTTAGCTGTGAAAGGAGAATCTATGTTTTGTACGAACTCTTCCACCGTGGTAGGAGCTTTCCCCTTGAATTGATTATTATCCGGACGCTCTAAGGGCCTCCTGGCCGGTCTTTCATTCCGGGATTCCTGATTTCCACTTCCTTCGTCCTCCGCCCTTCGGGATTCGTCAGCCTCGTCACCTTGGTGAGTTGGTGGATGTTGGAACGCTGCGGGTGAGTAGGTTGGTGCTCCTCCGACCTCTGAATCTGGTTCCAGAGTTCTTGATTATGTTGTCGTGTTTCTTGCAACGTTTTATTCAATATCTCATTTGTTGTTGGAGCGCTGTTTACATTTCCAACGTCACTGCTGGATGGTTGTTGTGCTGATTTATTTGGTTTTGCGATGCCATTGATCGAGTCTGCACCATAAACAGAAACAATTCACCATTCGAAAACTAATCTCGTTCTCACAAACGGAGCCAACTGATGAAGCAGTTTCCAGCGTAGCTCGACGTCTGACCTGCAAAACAAGGTAAGGCTATGGACACCGGTGTGGCTTTGACCAACACCCCTCCGATGCCTAAGTTAGTTCATAGTTCGAGTAATTATAACTTGTAGATTCTGGTGTTGGAATCACTTACTTTTAACTGGGGTTACGTTGGTGACTTTATAGGCTTTGGAGTGATAGTCCTTTTAGAACTTGGAATTTTTTATCTTCAACTAACCGTGCCTATTCTTTTCAGTCTCTTTGCATGCTCGGTCTCTTTTCTTGATAAGAGTTTGAACCTTATCACGTCTTGGAGCTGACCGGATAAGGTTCCAGCCGATCATGGCTTATCATTGTAACTGACTCCTTAGAGCCCTCTTCGCGTAGAAACTCTGCATGACAAGCTAATCGCTTAGACCGAGCTCTCATGGCAGGTCCCGAGCTAAATGAGGTCATCCTAAGTCTGCTGACGTCATCCGTGAACGACTTATGACCAGGCCGACCTACAGAGCAGGTCAGGTCATCACCCATGATGCGCGACGTGCCTTGTCATATGCTAGCCAAACTTGCTAAGGGAGCTAGGTTTAACCCGAGCTGCCATAGAGGTCAGATCTTCCTTATTAGAACTCAATCCAACCCTCCCTCTCTTTCTCTTTCCTCCTCTCCCCCCTCTCTCTTTCTCTCATTTCTGCCCCCTCCC
Source organism: Vaccinium macrocarpon (assembly GCA_022606695.1). Lineage (NCBI taxonomy): Eukaryota > Viridiplantae > Streptophyta > Magnoliopsida > Ericales > Ericaceae > Vaccinium > Vaccinium macrocarpon. The sequence continues at coordinate 39,516,821 of CM040181.1, read as the reverse complement.
CACTAGGTATGGCTAGGGGTGTCAATGGTTTGGATTGGTATGAATTCGAGGATCGAATCGCGAGTCATGGTTCCAAGGAGAGGCAATCCGTATCCAGACCAAAGTCTACAGTTCAATTTCGAACCAATCCGTAACTCACGGTTCAGTTCACGGTTTTATCCACGAATTACTGCATTCCAAAAAAGTTTGGAGCAATCATTACATTTCCAGATTTAAAGTAGCATTACATTTTTTTCACGAATACCATTAGTGTCATTATATACCAAAACTCTATCTCCACCCTTTGCCCCACCCCTAACCCGACCTGGTAAGTGATAGGTGCCCCTTCCCCGCCCCCATTGAGTAACAGGTTTGGCCGCCCCTATTGGATAACTGATTTACCCGAGCACAAATTATAAAAGTACACAAAATAACAATATACTTAACCAACATTTACTATCTATAAGGAAAATTGAAAAATAACTGATATATATACAATGTGATTTTTTTTTTTGTCATTCGTCATTTCTAATTTATTACATGGAGGTGGAAGGAATGAGACTCGATTCAGAGACGCAATGAAGACTGTAGGGTATCAAAGAGCTCTATCGCATGAGCTAGCCACCACTTGCATGATATTTTAGTTGTAAAGGTAAAAATATAAAAATAAAAAGAAAATCTTATGCGTACAAATTTTTTGGAAAGGAGGATTTCTATCTTAACCCAGTCGAGTTTTTTGATTCTCCCAGCCCCTACCTGACTTATAGCCAAAAAATTTAATAAATACTACCCCAGTTGGGCAGAACAAGGCTGATTCGAGGCGGGACAAGGCGGATTCGGGGCGGGATGGTTTGAATTGGCATTCCTACTCCCACCGACTCCACTCCCCCTGACACCGCGGACCGGGGATTGCTGTTGTGCAGCATGTGCACAACAATGCTGCGCAAAATCCGGGTCGTTCGTTACTTGGATGGACGGCCTTAATTTCAAACAAAAGAGAAGAATTGTTTGCACAAACAATTTGTTTTCAATCCGAACCATTAAAAATACTTGTGGACGGCTGTGATTGTGCACAGTAACTATAGTGCATGGGCTGCACTGCAGCAACCCCGGATCCACCGACCCCTTCTCTGTTTTTCTCACTCCTCCCTCCCATCTTTACGCTAGCTAGAGTACTGGGCTACTACTACTACAATATATTCTAGGCTGTGGCTCTGCACCACTGAATCACTGATAAACATTTGATAGACAATAACAATAAGTCTAGATACCCGGAAATTTGGCCCCGAAAACACATTGCTGAGACAATAAACCTTGCACATGCACGCCTTTCTGGGCTGGTGCTGGTGGTTGTAAATTCTTTTTTACCAACATTGTCCCGAATTGGTAGCATTTTTACCTGTCAAGGATAAGCAATGGGATTGAAAATAGGAACAAGTGAAAAGGGTAAAATAGTTTTTTAACGCAACAAAATTCCACACCTCATCATTGCCTAGCCCCCAATTAAGAGTTCTCATTATTTTCACTGCTGCTGTTGGATACGTGATTGTGCTAGTTTGTGGTAATTAGCAAATGCTGCCTTGTGTTAGAGCTGCTGCCCAGATTTGCAGTTTCTTCCTGATTAATGCATAGCCATGTGTTTATGCTATAGCCGTTGCTGCTGCACTTGTTTAAACTCCTTGCTGCTGATTGAGTGTACTAGGGAGTAATTTCCTGTTAGTGCTGCTGCGGTTTTTGTTTATGTTGGACAGATTGCTTCATGCCCGGTTTGGTCCCAGATTTCATGTAATGTGGTGGTTCTTATTGCATTGTAGTGGTCCCATTTTGTGAGCTTTGTTCACAACATTTCCCCACTTCCTGAAGCCTTTGGGCCTTCCCAACAACTTTATTTTCCTTCTTTTTTCTTTTCTTTTGTTTTCTCTTTGTCCTCCCTGGGGTATGCCCCTTGTAGGCTGTATATTCGTTTAGCCCCTTTTATTTTCAAGCTTGGGTGTTTATGCTCAGCAGTTTTAAAACCATTAAGAGCTGAAAATAGTTTTTCTCCTGAGCCTAATCAGTCTCATAAATCTCTTATAGTTTTTCTCCGTTGTTTTTTCTGCTGCTGTTTATGGGTGTTTATGCTCAGCTAGTTTAGAGTTTTTTGCTACTGTTTTTGGGTGTTTATGCTCACTAGTTTAGAGTTTTTTGCTGCTGTTTTTGGGTGTTTATGCTCACTAGTTTAGAGTTTTTTGCTTCTGTATCTGGATGTGCTGGAACTGTGCTCTAGTGCTGAAAATCTAAACATTTTGTGCAGTAAAATCTAGCCATTTTTTGCTACTCCAGAATGATCTATGCATAACATGACGTCTCCTATTATCTTGATTGCTTGCTATTTTTTTTTCCCGTACAGAAGCAGTCGAAAGATTGCATTTATTCTCTCGTTTTACTGTTCTGTTGGATGAAAGACAGTCAACAGTGATCCAAAGACTCCATTACAAAATGTTATTTTGCTGGTTTGCAGTTTCATGTTATTTCCCCACTCCTTGATGTATGTAAGCCTGCTGATTCTTAAAATTACTATTTGTTCCAGAACTTGAAGGTCAAAGAATTCTAAATGAGCTAGTCCGGGAAGGGAAGATTGTTGTCCAAAAATCGTTGAGCAGCCAAAGCAAGATCGAAGTTGTTCTACCGGGCGAAGCAATTCCAATACAGGCATCTAAGGCGAACGATACTTTTCAGTACAAGACTAGCCTAAAAAATGTGACTGTTAAATTTCACATTTGTAGCAACGATTGGGAACGCCACATGAAGAACTCTAAGAGTGGAGGTGGAATTCCATTTGAGAAGCTTTCAAGTGTGGTTGTGGGTTTTACTACGGCTGAGTATGTTCTTAAAACCTTCCGATTCGTGAAAGCATTGAAAAAGAATCCAGAATTGGCGATTAGAGGCCTCCATGAGACCATCGTTGATAAGAAATTAATGGAGGTGAGAATTCAGAAAATAGACTTCTTGGTTTCAAAGATTGCTGAGAATCTGGGCATTGAGGACGAAGTTAGTGCGACCAAAGGGAACTTAGGGAAGGGGAACATTGGGAAGACTAATGGGGATGAAGGGAAGAAGGGTGGCGATGAAGGGAAGAACGAGAAAGAGAAGATTAAGAAGGATGAAGGGAAGAACGGGAGTGGGAAGTCTAAAAAGGATGAAGAGGAGAGCTCTGGATCAGAGGATGAGAGCGATTGAAGACTGGTTCTTGTTTCTGTTTTTTTTTTTTTTTTTCAAATAAACTTTGCAACACAACAGATGACAAATGCCCATGATGGGATACGTTCCTTTTAGTATGCAGTAGTAATATAGAGATAGCCAAGTACATGTACAATGTGCAAAAGCTCCCTTGGAAGACAACATGTACAAGCACCTTTTTCCTCCATGTATCTTGCCTTAACTTTGGACGTGTAGAGAGTCAAGATTCATATTCCAGCTTAGATACCAATTATGGGTGGCAATCTCCATGTAGCAAAGGCAGAGATTTAACGTTATGGGCCTTTCAGAACTGAAAATGCTTAAAACAGGAGTAGATGTGCAAGCCAACCAAGCCATTCAAGAACGACTATAGCTCATACTCGCTTAATTACATAAGGAATGAGCCCGAACTAAGGATTTGAGCTCGATTACTACACAAGCTGAAGTAGAAGTACTCAAATCAAACTGAATGAAATTCAATATTGTATTCGTTATGAAATTATTCTTGCTGCCATGACTAACATGTTTACCCACTAATAATGTGAATTTCTCGGTCCTCCATTAGTTAGGACCCATCAATCATCAGAATACACCATCTTGATTTGGGTATTTTCTTTCAGTGTTAAAATTATTTTGTTTTATTACCTTTGTAAATGGTTGAGAAGAAACAAAACAAAAATAGAAGGAATGTCGGACTAAGTTCATCCATGGACCATCACACGAAGGTTGCAAATAAACCTAGCCGTTCGTGAAGTGTTTGAGGCTCAAGTCAGTAAAAGCTTGTTCGAGTTTGATTTGAGTACTAAACGAGCCGAACCTGATAGTATTCGGTTCGATTTGAGCTAGAACAAAAGACACAATGATAGATAATTTTAAAAAAATGCTTGTGTGTAATGGTTTGCAATAAAATTTATAGTGACAGACAGATCATTCACTTCATAATAAATATGAAACGATTACCGATCTAAAAAGGAAGCTTAATAAATATATACATGCAAAAATGAAAGAAAAAAACAATATTCTTTGCAAAGTGAAAATGGGGAAAAAAAACTTGGGGATTGGTTAATAAAGTTTTGAATTAGCATACATTCTTTTCTGGGCATACTTCTGTACGTAAAGAATGTAGGATCATTTTGAGCTTCTTAAAGGGCATCTCCAACGATACCTTCATATTTTTAAAATGAAAAATTATCTTACTCTAACCAAGCTTTATTTGGTCTTTCAAAATGAAGAACATTCTTCATTTCATTTTAATACTTTAAAATACAATTAACTAACAATACTTATAATTGAATTTTATAAAAAATACCATTGAGAAGGTATTCTGACAGCTTCAAAAAAAAAAAGATCATTTTTCAATATATTTCGGTAATATCTAGAAACTTGAAAATTTAAATAATGGAGGGAGAGTTTTAGAAAAATTGAATGAAAATTTGAAGAGTTAAGATAAAAATGAAGAATTGTAATTGGAGTGCATGTGAATAGTGCCATTCTTCAATTGCACTTTTTGCTTAAATAAAATATTTTGATTATTTAAAATGAAAATTTGGGTTGGAGATGCTCTAAAAGTCCAAGAAGTTATTCAAGGAAATATGGGTCTTCAATCTTTTAATATGTGATGCGAACCAAGCAATTATTTGGTTGAGGGAGTTAAATGAAATTAGTTACTCCCTCCGTCCCTTTTTAAATGTGTTACTTGGGATTCTGTGCCATTTTCAACGGCTTATAACTTTTAATTTATAATAGCTTTTATGATTTTAAAATTTTTGTATAATAGAAATAATTAAGATCTATCAAACAAGATCCATAATGCATATGTTTTGAGGTTCTAATAGCTTTTATGATTTTGAAAATTTTGTATAATAGAAATAATTAAGATCTATCAAACAAGATTCATAATGCATATGTTTTGAGGTTCACATTAAAAGTTATAAGCCGTTGAAAATGACACAGAATCCCAAGTAACACATTTAAAAAAGGACGGAGGGAGTAGTTGAGTGGATTAAGTGGAATTAAAATGTAACCCTTGCTAAAAAAATGATGCAAGCCAATTTATTCGCGTAAGTGTTGTTAATTAGTGTAAAGTATATATAATGACAACTCAATTCGTATACTAATACATATTTCACGAATATTAATATTAATGTAGTAGTATATGTAGTATTTTCTACTCATTTTACTCCACCCTTCAAGTGACGGTTTCCATTTTAACCAGACCTCTGATGGTCTGATTATCAATCTATGACATGAGACTGCTGTCTCCATCAATTACCACCAAAGTATTCCAAAACCAATCACTAGTTGCTGCTGCTCATCCTCCAAGAAGCGGAGGAGGATGTATTCGAAATTTCGCCGTCGACGCTCGAATGATCAAAACAGGTTTCGACCCCAGCACATGTCGCTCCAACTTCCTACTAAAGAATTTGGTCTCAAGAGGCAATCTTTCATTCGCCCGCAACGTGTTCGATCAAATGCCTCACAAAAATGTGGTCTCGACCAACATGTTGATTTCTTCTTATGTCAAGTGCGGCAATCTTTCCAGGGCACGAGAGCTGTTCGATCAAATGGTTGATCGCACTGCTGTTACTTGGACGATTATTATTGGTGGGTATTCTCAACATAATCAACCCAAGCGAGCTTTTGAACTGTATGCGGAGATGCGCAACTGGGGGACAGACCCTCCTGATTATGTAACATTTGCCACTCTCCTATCCGGATGTGATGATTCGATACCCGGTAAATTTGTTGTTCAAGTTCATGCGGATATTGTCAAATTCGGATTCGTTTCGACACTTATTGTTTGCAACAGTTTGGTTGATTCCTACTGCAAATGTCATTGTCTTGATCTTGCCTTTGGGTTGTTCAAGGAAATGCCAGCCAGAGATTCGGTGACGTTCAATGCCTTGATCACCGGGTACACTAAAGATGTGAAGAACGAAGAAGCCATACAGCTGTTTATAGAAATGCAAACTTTGGGTTTGAAGCCAACAGAATTTACTTTTGCAGCGGTGTTATGTGCCAGCATTGGTTCAGAGAACGTTGCTCTTGGACAACAAGTTCATGGTTTTGTGGTGAAGACCAATTTCGTTTGGAATGTGTTTCTGGGTAATGCTTTGCTGGATTTCTACTCGAAGCATGATTGCATTAAGCACGCTAGGAAACTTTTTGATGAGATGCCGGAGTTGGATGGTATATCTTACAACGTAATAATAACGGGATATGCATGGGATGGGCAATATGAAGAATCACTTCATCTCTTCCGTGAGTTACAAGATACTAAATTCGATAGGAGACAATTTCCATTTGCTACAATGTCAAGCATAGCAGCAAACACCTTGGATTTAGAAATGGGCAGGCAAATTCATTCCCAAGCGATTGTGACGACTGCTGATTTGGAAACTTCGGTGGGGAATTCGCTGGTCGACATGTATGCTAAATGTGGCAGATATGAGGAAGCCAATAGTGTATTTGCTAATCTGGCCTACAGAAACTCGGTTCCATGGACAGCCATGATCTCAGCTTATATTAAAAAAGGGCTCCCTGAAGAAGGCCTTAATTGGTTCAAAGATATGAGGAGAGCAAGTATAAGCCCTGACCAGGCCACTTTTGCTAGTGTCTTAAGGGCGTCAGCAAATTTGGCCTCACTTTCACTTGGAAAGCAGTTCCACTCATGCATAATCAGATCGGGATTCATGTCAAACGTTTTCTCAGGTAGTGCCCTTTTAGACATGTATGCAAAATGTGGATCCATAAAAGAAGCCATTCAAACTTTCCGAGAAATGCCAGATAGGAATATAGTCTCTTGGAATGCATTGCTCTCAGCTTATGCTCTAGTTGGGGATGCCGAGGCCACATTGAGGTCATTCAAGCAGATGCTTGATTCAGGTCTCCAACCAGATTCAGTCAGCTTCCTCACTGTGATAACTGCTTGCAGCCACCGAGGCCTCATTGAAGAAGGTTTGCAGCATTTCAATTCCATGACTCAAATCTATAAAGTTGTTCCTAAGAAAGAACACTATGCATCGGTGGTTGATATGTTGTGTCGAAGTGGAAGATTCGATGAAGCAGAGAAGTTACTGGCTCATATGCCATTTGAACCTGACGAGATTATATGGTCATCAGTTCTAAACTCGTGTAGAATTCATAAGAACCAAGAACTTGCTAAAAGGGCTGCAGACAGTTTATTCAACATGAACAAGCTTAGAGACGCTTCTGCTCATATCACCATGTCTAATATATATGCAGAAGCAGGCCAGTGGGAAAATGTTGGGAAGGTGAAAAAGGCCATGAGGGAACGGGGAGTTAAAAAAGTGCCTGCTTATAGCTGGGTTGATGTTAAACACAAGGTTCACGTATTCTCAGCAAATGATAAGACACACCCACGAATAGAGGAGATAATGAGAAAGATTGACATGTTGACTCACCGGATGGAAAACGAAGGGTACAAGCCTGACTTACGTTGTGCCCTTCACAATGAGGATGAGGAAATGAAAGTGGAATCCCTTAAATATCACAGCGAACGCTTAGCTATTGCCTTTGCGTTAATTAGTACACCTGAGGGATCACCAATAGTGGTGATGAAGAATTTGAGGGCATGTACAGACTGTCATGCTGCCATCAAGCTTATTTCAAAGATTGTTGGTCGAGAAATTACAGTGAGAGATTCAAACAGGTTCCATCATTTTAGAGATGGACTCTGCTCATGTGGCGACTATTGGTGATTTGTCTGCACCAAATGGGAAATGTGTTTCCCTTGGGGCAGGCCTGTCCGGCAGACTAGCAGGGTAAACCTGTGGACAGCAGAAGCCACGACTTGCTCTGCAGAAATTCCGCTGACCTGTGATGTTTTAGTCTTACAAGCAGTTGGTCAGCATCATTTATAGATCTATCCTTGAGGCTATAGCATTTTCAATTATTTGCTTACTTCCAATATGCAGTACTTCTATTTCTAGTAATATATGAAGTTATACATTACATAAATTGTCAAATTGCATTTTCATTGACTAGATGGGCAGAATTCCAGTTATTAAGAAAGAATAAAATGGACCCTTTCTTCTATTTTTGTTCGAATTTCTCCGAATAACTAAACAAAATAAAATAACCAAACCAGAGTTTAAAATAGTCTTACTATTTGGAGCAAATGAACTACAGAAGCCAAATGAGTTATAATCTGCCACTATCCCAAAAATTGTCACCGCACATTGGCTGGTTGTGAGCAAGACTGGTCAAATAAATAGTTTGTAAAAGCTACATATGGGAGGTTGGATTTGCCAATCTTTTGTGAGACGGGAATTGTGTGGAATGCTTTACGGAAATGATGGTTGCGTCTCTGGGGTCTATCCACAAGTTTCCTTAATTACTAACCTGAAAAGAATTTCTGGAGCCGCCAATCTTCAATGGCGGTAGAATATTGGGATGCAGATTCATTGGAGATCTGATTATTTTATCTTTGACAAATGACCAGAGTGGGTTTCTCTGGTGGTGCTCTTGGACCAGTATGAAATTATCCTTAATAGTGGAAATCACAACCTTAATGCACTACTAATTTGTCTTAGTCTGGCTGCAGATTGATAGCTTCAATTCTCTTGGATGCCATTGAATACTTGAAGGAGCTTCTGCAAAGGATCAATGATCTCCATAATGAACTTGAGGCAACCCCACAGGTATGGTTTTTGCCACGACCAACAACCAACTTCCGTCCTTTGACCCCCACCCCACTCCCTCTTCCATGTCGTGTCAAGGAAAAACTCTGCCCAAGTTCAATGCCCAAACTGTTAAGGATGAATTTCATCAATCACGCTGGCTGGGATACTTAGTTGCTCTGTCCCGAAACTTCTTACGTAGATGTATTGGCTGAAGAAGAAAGAATGTTAAGAGGCTTGGGACTGGATCTTCCATTTCATTGTAGGAGAAGAAGAATCATGACTATTACAGGACTTATGGAGGGGGTGTTCCTCAGTCTGCAGTCTATGTAATAAGGATTCTGGACCATCACATACACTAGATCCCCCAGCAATGGCTGAGATAGAGCAACGTATTGAGTTGCGCCTAAGACAACAGTGCAGTACACAGTTTAAGAAGTTGGAGGTTCAGATGTTTTGAGTATATGGAGTCCAGGGGCTCAGAAGCCTCTAGAAAGGTTCAATAGATCATGTTGAGTTGTTGACCATATTTCATGCATATATTTGCATCAATCGACTCGATTCATAGGTTCCGGATGCAGCAAGAGGACATCGAACCGTCAAAGAGTCTATCGGAGATGACAGTTTACCTGCTGAGTGAATGCATAGAACACTGCCACTTTCTTCAGGACCAGATTATTGGGTATCTTCTATACTGTAGAATCTTGTTTAACTAACTTTGTCACCAAAAAATAAAAACTAGCATCTTGTTTGAATGTAAATCTTATCGCATCTTGATTTCATAAGAATGTCATATGTATATATGGTTGTTGTGAGTCATGACATCGCTTTGTTTCATATGACATTTTGGAACTTGATGAAAAAATTGACCTTTTGTTTCTTGTAAGTGTTTTCTGCGGACAGAATTAATTACATTTCATTTTGATGGTTAGTTCTTATATTTATCAGATAGCCTGTTTTAATTACCAACTCTATTAGAGGTTTGTTCCTACCTAAGGGCTCGGGTTCGATTCCCCTTGCCAGCAAACTTTTGCGGCCACTGGGGGTTATGCCCGGTCGTTAACTCCTGGGCCTCGGACCTCTAGTTATTAAAAAAAAAAATAATTAGCAACTCTATCATCATATTTTTTGTTTTTTCTTTTCTACATACAGTTTTTGGTGATTGTGTGGACTGTGGAGGTCCATTGGTCCAATAACTGACTTCCTTTTGGTGATATGCTCTCTTTTACTATGTTTTTTTGTTTCTTAATGTGATTACCTCTTCGACGAATAAGCCACCAGTGAGATGAGGGACTGATTCAAGTAATTGACACGTCAAAAGTTTTATGTGTTCACAATTTCTTTTGTTTTTTTAAGAAACTAAAATGGACCATGATTGGAGTTATTCTCTCTCTTCTTTATTGGTTACTTATATCATGACTTTGAGCAGTATAGTCATTTTCATCACAATAAATTTAAAGAAAAGGCTATAGAATGCCACGTAAAAATGGCTTTTACTGCTGAAGCTTGAACAGTGGAAAGTATAGTCCCTATCGTGTCTTTGGATTTGTTTGGCACGGTTTATAACCTTTTCCTAATGTCTTGGTTCTGCTGGAATGTGCTGTTTAGTTGAATAGACTTGGCGGTCTCCCATTTGAAATGTTGGTTATCTGTTTTTATGGGCATGTGCTTTCAGTCTCATAGTACTGGATGTAAAGAAACTTACCAAGATTACACGCTAGGAATGCATTTGTTTTTGTTATTAGAAGCTAGAATTGTATTGCACTGATTTTTGCATCAAAATGGTAAGGGGAGGACTCGGGGACGTGCCTAAACTAGAATTATATTGCCCTGATGAAAAGGTGAGGACTAGGGACGTGCCTTTAGCCATGGGCAACACGCTTGTTTTTAATATGTGAAAGCTGGACTTCAAATTTGCACTATTTGGATACAGTAATAGTTTTTTAATGTAGACAATGAAATATACTTTATTTTCAAGCATAGTGATAGAATTTGTTCATTATTACGTCCTTGCCATGTCATTTTTTGTATATCATGTGATATTCATGTTGCTTGTCCGTATCCGTGCTCTTAGGTCAAATATGAGCTTTTGAGGGTGTCCATGTTGCTTCATTTGTTATAGCATTGCTGCTTTTGCTTTATATTCGCGGGAGCTATATTAAAGCGAGTAACTTATGATTCTTAACTACACCCATTTCTTTGTAGATTGCAACAGAAGTGTACTTGCAAAATTTTGGTAACCCAAAATACGATGTGGGCTAAGGGCTTCTTATTGCTATGGACACCGTGGTAGAATAGACACTACCACTGGGTGAAGGTTATTCTAAAGTGTTTGTTACGAAAGAAGAAAAGCCTAATGTTCTTTTGTAATGACCTTGTCAAAGAGTAAAAATAGTCGGAGATGCTGCTGGCCGATATTTTACTATGGTGTGCTCGTGATGTATGTTGCATTCCAATTTTTCTTGTAACTGCTTCTGAACTTGGCTTTTAAAGTGGTTAATGTTTCTTTTTCCAGATGATCAGTTCATTCGTCGGAATTTGCAGTCATTCATTTCGGGACTTGCTTTTATGTTTCTTTAATTCTAGTCTTTTATTGCGTTGTCATGGCAGCAAAAGTTAGACATAAAAAGACTTGGTATAATAGCTTTTACCGTTTAGGTATGTATGAACTATTGCATTTTGTTGATATTTTAGTTTGAATGGATTGATTGTTTTGGTTGGCGAAGTGAGCTGTTTGTTTTGTTTTTTTTAAATTTTTGGACTTGAATGCATGGCTGTTATTGATGTTTAGTAGTTGGTACATGAGATTATATATGTACTTCTACTAAGAGGAGAAAAATTGCATCTTTTGAGACAGGAAATGTCCTATGAGCAAGTGTTTCTATTTGCCACCTTAAACATACTTGTGGCGAAACAAAATTGTATTTTTAAAAGGGTTTTGCTAACATGTGTTCAATGGGCACACAATAAGCCCACAAACAAATAAAGAAAACACATACTTCAATACACATTTTACACTTTTCAATACACTTTCACATATTCCTATACATTTTTCACACATTTCAATACACTTTTTCAACCACACGTTAGCATTTTCAAAATCGATTTGCCACAACACACAAACCGTGGCAAAACCAACTAACTATGTAAGTACAAATACTTTGCGTTTGTCTCTTGTTGCAAAAAAGTTTCATAAATGTGTAATTGTCATAGCCCATTTACTATCGCCTTACCGCCACAAGGATTTTGTGATAGGGTTAGGTTTTTTGCGATGGGAATGTACAATGAAAAAGTTTTGTTTATTGTAGCATAATTTGTCGCAGAATTCTTTCGACACCCGGACCTCTCCCGTTTCCCATTGCAACCCCTTTGCAAAAGTCTTTTGCAATAAGACTTTTACCATTTGCAACGGGAGACAAATGCTTATTTCCAACAGGGAGATCTCTAAGAGCAAGTTCAACAGCATAGGTAAAAGCAAAATATAGCCATTTTACTGGAAACAATCCACAAATATTAGCTCTAGCAGATTAAGTTAAGCTTACCTATTTGGGTTTGGAGCTACAGTACTTTGCTAGATTGAGCGAAGGACTGTTCACGAGGTATTGATTCCTCTTGATTAGCTATTGTCTTCTTCATTTTCGTCTCTCTCATCCACAAACAGACCCCATAGAATCCCACACCCTACTACATTTAGGTTCATATATGGTAGAAATAGAATAAGGAGATGCAATTCATTGTTCCTGTTAGATCTTCATCTTCATAAGAAATAAAAGATTATTTTTCTACATTTCCGCCACTCACACTCAAACAAAGCTAGATCCCCAATTTCATGGCCAATATATGAACCTATAACCTATTCATGTATATGTCTATGTAGATTTTATACATATAATGGAATGGGAAAAAAGGAGGATGAAAGAGAGAGAATAATATTTTAGTAGAAGAGAAATAATATTTCAATAGAAATAGGTAAAATAGATAGTATTGTTAGAGAGTTGAAAGAAATTGGAATAGTTAAAGTGAAAAATATTCACTATTCATTAGCATTTTTTGCTCAAGTTTTACATAGACTGTTGGTGATGCCCTAAACTTGTGGTAAATGGCTAGGCCTAATAAGAGGGTAACTGATGGTAAACCTTGCAATTAGACAAACGTGATTGGGAAAAAGTGTGTCATTTAAAAAATATAAGGACTGTATCTGTACCAAATACAAACCTTAGGAGAAGTCATTGCAATTTTTCCTTTCTTTTTTCGATTGGATTCGTTCTGCCAATCTATAACGGGAATTACACAAGAGAGAGAAATAGAGAGAGAAAGTGCCCAGATCTCTTTTCCCATACACTCACTCTCTCAGATCTCATTTTCGATTCTTGTTGGAGAAAAAGAGGAAGAAAACCAGAAATCAGCCCATAATCTCTGCATTTTTTGCAGTCTTCGCAGTTTGAAGCTTCAATCTTTGCGCCAACCCTTATGTTATTCACATCCAACAATTCATAAGTATATACACCCACCACATCAATTTAACACGAAATTATTCCATCGGATGCTGCAACATTCATTGCCTTTGTCAAATTCAAATAAAAAAAGATCGCAATTTTGATTGATCTAAAAGATCTAATCTGCCAAGAATAAATTTTCAGATGGGTGCTTCTCAATCCGCACAAGTGGTGGAAGAACAAGAAGAAGACGACGAAAATGAGGAGGAGGAGGAGGAGGAGGACGACGACGACGACGACGAAAATGTTGAAAAAGAGAGGAGAAAATTTGGAGGAGATAACAGCTTGGTGAAGAAGGTTCTAGAACAGGAGCCGGAAATGCTACCCTGCCACGCATCCGCATCGCCGCTCTCCCCTCAGCTCTCCTCTTTCGGCACGCCGCGTCTCGGTCCTTCCATCAAGGTGTGGGACCCTTACAATGTTCTGGCTCCGCCTCCCCCTCCGCCGCCATTCTCGCGCACTTTCTCGTCGGATTCGGTGGTCAACGATGATCGGAAGACGAATACAGAGGTGTTTTTAATCAGCCACGGGGACTGGCACATGAATCTAAGGCCTGATTTGATTGCTGGTCGGTGTCCCGAGGCTGCGCTCACGCCAAACGGGAAGCGGCAAGCTAGAGCTCTGGCTGTGTTCTTGAAATCGAGTGGGGTTCGGTTTAGTGCTGTTTATACTTCACCGTTGGATCGGGCGCGAGCTACTGCTGTTTCAGTTTGTCAGGTAGTTGTCCATTTTGTTACATTTGTTTGACTGTTGTTCGTTCAAATTGTGATCAATCTATAATTCTGCACAAAGAGTTCTATCCAAATGCAGTAAGATCAATCCAGCAGGACTGATGTCTCTCCAGCTGAAAGTAACACCTTTCTGTTGTAGTCTTCTACAACCTAGAGAAATTTTGTTGAATGATGACTGATGACACGTAGAACAATTTTGCTCAAGGGCTTGAAAATTTGACAAATATCCCGTGGAGGGCAGTCTGTTGAGTGTTGATAATTAGCTTCGAAATAATCAGATTCTTCAAAAATTCATATTTCCATAACGAAATTATACTTTCCTAATGAAACATGTGAGCTCAAAAAAACTGAATTAGGCTAAAAATGAGACCACCTTGCTGGCACCTTTACACTTCACGTTCAATTTGAAGGAACTTCATTTTAACGAGCCTATGCCCAAACATAATTTTCGTGCAACACATTCTACTGAAACATGTACCAAATCTCCAACTTATAGTTTCTGAATGAGTGCAGTGTGTTACTTGGCTATAGCTGAACTGACGCTAGTGCTACATGCATTTCGATCAGTGCTGATTGTATTTCGTCACTCTTTTGTGTTGAGATGTCCTGCAGGTCTTGATGACATTCAATAGGCAAAGCTACGATGTAGAATGCCCATAAACATCCCAATGGAAGATTTCTTCTTGTAATAGATTTTTGTTTTTCGGCTTAGTTGAGGTGTTGCAGGCTTGCAGCAGCTCAAGCTGTAGATTGGTATGGAGACTATCATGCCAGCATTGAAGGGTCCACCTTCTTAGAAAAACAGTGGCAAATGCAAGTTTAGAGTTTAGAATCATAGCATATTTTCCATTTTTTTTTCTTCTCCTGCAGACTTAGGAGTAAAACTCATAGCACAATGCCAGTTTAGATAACGTGAATCCATTTGAGCCAGTCCTATACTCCCATAGCTGCTCAAAGATATCAGTTTGTATCTTTCAGCAATGTGCCTGTAACACCTGTTTTTCCATACTAGTATGCTCTTCGGCCCATTGGCTTGACCTTATTAGACATGGGGTTGGACTATAAATCCTGGGGACTACATGCTAAATGTATCTCAAAGATCTGTTAGATGTCATGTCACGTAAAAGTGTCAACCAGTTCACAAGTTATCTAGCATAGGTAGAGAGCCAAAGTGCTGGGAAAAAGTCTTGAGCTCCCAAGGCAAACTTCTAAGTGTCCAATGTAAACACTCCGTTTAATAATAGTGCCTGTGCTTCTTGGATCATCTGTTGGGAGCTATTTGACTATGTATTCTGTGGACACTCTGCATTCCCCCTACAGCTTTCAGTGAGGTATCTGGTGAAATTAATCATAGCTAACTTAGATTGCTAAATCCTGTATCAATTAATTTTTTCATGGCTGCGAATGATCAAGGTATTGAGGATGTATTACCATTTCGTGACAACCAATATGGGTAGGGAGTCCTGTTAGGGATGATTTGGGAAAGTGGATTGATTGTCAACAACACTGATTTATTGCGTTTCCTTTTCATGTGTAGTCACAACATGATCAGTTGAATATGACAGCGGCTTGATTTGTCATACAAATCGCTACCATTTGTTATCTGATACTGTACTTGTTAACTGTGTTGGATCTAAATATCCACCCCTCAAACTATGCAGGAGATGAAATTAGCAGAGGAACAAATTCAGTCCTCTGATGCACTTGTGGATATGAGCCAGGGACATTGGGAGGGCTGTCACCAGTCAGAAATATACACACCTGAGATAATGAGCTTAATGGACAGATTCCAGCCTGATTTCTCTGCACCATCCGGGGAATCACTGAGGCAGGTGGAATTCCGAATGGTCCAGTTCTTAAACGGGACAGTTCTCGGACTGCCTGAAAAATTCAGATCAGATTTTTCCCCACCCTCTCAGAATGAGAGCCAAGAGTTTTCACGCCACACTTCTCACACTCTCACAAACTCCATTCATGACCGGGATGGACCTTCTCTCCCACCACCCCAATGGGACTTGCTTCACAGGCAGCGGCAAGGTAGTTTCCAAAAGAAGAAGTCGGGTAAGAGCAGGCTACAGTTTGTCACTACAACTGGAGATCACGAGGCCGATGATGAGATGTCTCCTCGAGAACCCCCCACCCAAAATATTCTTAACGAAATGAATGTCCGGAGTTCCTCATCTTGCGTCTCTTCTTCTATTGGCGTTTTCTCTCACTCGGTGCCAATTAAATGTCTTGTAACAGGCCTCCTTGGGTGCAGCCCAGCAATCTCACATAAGATCTGCATAGAAGATTCTTCTGTAACAGTGTTACAACATTCTTGGAAGATGGGTTGGCAGATTAAGAGATTGAATGATACTGCACATCTTAGGCTTCTCTAGTCACAGCATGTTGAGAATCATTATCCATTATCCAAAGGGAAAAAAGACTACTTATGCGCAGAAATTTGCAAGTGCTGCTTCTCACGGTGGGAATGCTTGTGCTCTTTGTGACCACGTAAGATTTATTTCTGGGTCACCAACTCTTCAGAACAAAAAGATTCTTCCAATGTGTCATCACAAGCAAGGAGAGAGAATGCATGACAATTACATGACTAATGACGGAGTTTGGATCTTGGTACTGGGTGATTCCTTCAATTTGTAACCTTAAAAATTATTGTTAATTTTGAGTGAGAGACATATTTGCTTATTTCGGATATAAGGAATTTGTTTTTGTCCTCTGGAAGTTTGGTTTCTACTTAATACAATTTTCAAGCTGCTTTTTTTTGGCATTGGTTGATGATTAATAATGTCTGCTCAAAATTTAGTATCTTTTCAGCATGGGAAAACCATGGCTACTCTCACAAACTCACAGAATATGATCTTTATGTCCTGAATATCCACCACCAGACAAATCAAAAGAAATAAGACAAATGCCATAAAAGAAGGAAGCAAAGACACTGTCAATCCCGTGATACCCATTAAACCAAAACTGTCGCTGTAAGAAACAGTTCACCTATAGCTCTCAATCATACATTCCCTCCACAGCTGTCAGCTAAAGTTTTCAGATCTCCATGGCTACTCTCTCCAAGTTCTCTGCTATCGTATCCATTATCATCATCTTCTTTGGCAATTTGAATCCCCTGTTTTCAGAAAATTTGCCTTGTACTATCTCAGCTTCTCCTGCGGTTTCGCTCTCTGCGACTGCACCCAACATGACCTCTTTTTTTCCATCCCCTCGTGTTCAACAACCTCCAAAATTGGCGGCGGCTCCAAGTTTTGAGGCACTTTCACCGATTCCAAGTTCTGGTGAGTTTATGGGGAAGAGTTCGTCCGGTTCTGCTACGGTTGAGAGCAGCATTGGTATATTTGGTCTGGTGGTGTATTTTGCGTTTTGACAGTCATCCCTGTTTGTTTGAGCAAATCAGCCTGTATTTGATTCAATAGGGGAGTGCCTGTATTTGATTCAATAAAGGAGTGTGAATTTATTTAGCACTCATTTCTAGCTTTCTTTATGCCGATATGGTAATAATGATTTGGATATTAAAATCATTAATTTGTGTCACTATCATCTCATCTCATCTCCCTTTTCTTTTGCTAACCACCCCGTAAAACCCCTTCTTTCTCAAATGACAGAGAGGAAGCTAGCTAAGCTAACTACGATAGGAGTAGGCATGTGTTGGCGAGTTAACCGATTTTAATTGCTTGCATCCGAATACGCTGGAAGGGACGAGTAGAGATCGGGTTCTGGACTAGAGTGCGAAGCGACCAGGGACGGGGGATAGTCGATACTGAATCTAGCTACTCCCAAATGGTCTTTTCTACAGGCTCCCGGGTTAAGAGTTTGTATTCAAATGCCAGGAATCGGACCATTTTTTTGTGCATCTTACTGTATTAACTACTACTACTAATTCTAATGACCAATCTCACTGTCTACCTCTCCCTTCATCAACTGATTTGCCGTAAAATGAAGCATTGATTCATGTGAGAATAAAAAGCTCGGTCGCACAATAATTTACACAATAAATTACACCATTGATTTAGCATTTGAATACTCGTAATACTGGATGGTTTACTCCGGACAAGTGTCCAAATCTGCGTGACATCTATCTTTACACCTTATGCGATTTAGAGCTAAGAAAAAAAGAGATTGGCAAATCAATGGATGTGAAAACTTCTTCCTTTTAATTCATTATTACTTTCTTTTTTTTTCTTTTTTTGTCCGAGATTTCATTTTTCATATTACTACAACTTTTAGTTCATGCTTTCTAGTAACTAATAAGAGTGTCATTAGCAAATTAAACATCGTGAATTTTGACTGTTAAGTGGATGGAATTCAAACATAAGTATCAGAAACGTGTTCAATTACCTTGGGCATATCCGGTGATGTAGGCGAAGGCATATGAAAAAAATCATTTCGAAGACACATATGATCTTATGTTATAAATTGGAGCGCCACTTTAAAAAGCTATATTTACACTAGTCAAGATTAATTAATTAGTGTGACAATCGATTGATATTTTATCAAATACTACAAGAGATGAATAATTCGAATCATATGAAACGCCCAAATTGCGGTCCATCCCACAAGATATCATCATGCAGTCAAAAATGAATTGTCAAATTCAATAATCATAAACGAATGAATGAAGATTGTAAATTCAAGTTCAGCCGTACTCGCAATTTGTTGCGAGCTCTACGGACACCGCTGCTATTCAACCAGTTCCAACAACCTCACAACCTTGTTCAACAAATATGTTGATAAAACCAGTGTCTACTCCTGGAACTCGGTCATCGCCGAGTTGGCTCGGGGCGGCGATTCGGTGGAAGCCCTCCGAGCCTTCTCCTCTATGCGAAAGCTCTCTCTCAACCCAGACCGTTCCACCTTCCCTTGCGCCATCAAATCCTGCTCTGCTCTCTTCGATCTCCTTTCAGGCAAACAAACCCACCAACAAGCTTTGGTCTTTGGCTTTGAATCGGACCTCTTTGTGTCCTCTGCTCTCATTGACATGTACTCTAAGTGTGGCCAGTTGCAGGACGCAAGGACACTGTTCGATGAAATTCCGCAGAGAAATGTCGTTTCTTGGACTTCAATGATCACTGGGTATGTACAAAACAACAATGCCGGCGGGGCTTTGTCACTTTTCAAAGAGTTCTTGATCGAACAGAGTGAGAATGAGAGAGGAAAGGAAGTTTGCATAGATTCAGTGGCAATGGTTTCTGTTTTATCAGCATGCTCTTGTGTTTCTGGGAGGGGCATCACAGAAGGGGTTCATGGGTTTGTGATAAAGAGGGGCTTTGAGGACAATTCGGGTGTTGGGAACACTTTGATGGATGCATATGCCAAGTGTGGTGAGGTAGAGGTGTCTAGAAAGCTGTTCGATCAGATGATTACTAGGGATGATGTGTCCTGGAACTCGATGATTGCAGTGTATGCGCAAAACGGATTGTCAGCAGAGGCTCTGCAAATTTTTCATGACATGGTATGGGATGGAGATGTCAGCTATAATGCGGTGACTTTGTCTGCTGTTTTGTTAGCCTGTGCACATTCGGGGGCTCTGCAAGTGGGCAAATGTATACATGATCAGGTATTTTGAGTATGTTCTCTTGTCTAACTACTTTTAGATAGTAGTATTGCTAGTTAGCGTGGCCATCATAACATTATCAGAATGATGCAATCCTCCTCGTCGTAACTTTGCTTTTTTTTTTTTGCATCTCCCTCTGTGGCCTTGCTAATTTCTCCATGTACTTCGTCTTATAGGTGATAAAGATGGGCTTGGAAGAGGATGTTTTCGTGGGAACCTCTGTCGTTGACATGTATTGCAAATGTGGGAGAGTAAGGATGGCCAGGAGAGCTTTTGACCGCATGAAGGAGAAGAATGTGAAATCTTGGACTGCTTTGGTTGCTGGTTATGGCATGCAAGGCCATGCAAGGGAAGCTTTGGAAGTCCTCAATGAGATGATAAGGACCAGAGTCAAACCTAACTACATAACGTTTGTGTCAGTTCTAGCAGCTTGTAGTCATGCTGGTCTAGTGGATGAAGGCTGGCATTGGTTTAGAACCATGGAGCACAAATTTCGTATAGAACCTGGATTGGAACATTATGGGTGCATGGTTGATCTACTTGGTCGTGCTGGGTTTCTTAAGGAGGCATATGATTTGATCAATGAAATGAAAGTCAGACCTGATTTTGTGGTTTGGGGCTCTCTTCTTGCAGCATGTAGGATCCACAAGAACGTGGAGCTAGCTGAGATTTCAGCAAGGAAATTGTTTCAATTAGACACAAGTAATTGTGGGTACTATGTCTTGCTGGCAAACGTATATGCTGATGCGGGAAGGTGGAAAGACGTAGAAAGGATGAGACTACTAATGAAGAACCATGGACTGGTTAAACCACCTGGTTTCAGTTTGGTTGAAGTTAAAGGTAGGGTTCATGTGTTTTTGGTTGGTGATAAAGAGCATCCTCAACATGAGAAGATATACGAATACTGGAAAAATTTAACTTTGAAGCTGCAGGAAGCTGGGTATGTACCCAATATGACATCAGTTCTCCATGACGTGGATGAGGAAGAGAAGGAAATGACACTAAGAGTTCACAGTGAAAAGTTGGCAGTTGCCTTTGGAATAATGAGTTCAGTTCCCGGAACCACAGTCCAGGTCATTAAGAATCTTAGGGTTTGTGGTGACTGCCATACTGCTTTTAAGTTGATTTCCAAGATTGTTAATCGGGAAATAGTAGTCAGAGATTCAAAGCGGTTTCACCATTTTAGGCATGGCCTATGCTCATGTGGGGATTATTGGTGATATTTAAACAAGAAATGAGTACTTTATGCTAATGTTGAACTGCCGGCAGGTGATCATTCTTGATCTCTTCACCAGACTTCTTGTGGAGGAACTGCTTTTAAGGCCCATTTTTCCGATGCTGGGTTATAGTGGTCCCTGAAGGTCTCAAGTCAATTGAGCGAGGAATAGAAGAAGCAAAGCAAAATACACAGAAGCAGCAGCGATTATGTTCCTTATGGATGGGCTACATTATGCTGTGGGGACTTGAGGATGACAATGAAGCGTAGAGGAGAGGGTACGATCTGCTGATCACCAATCACCTCAAATAAACTGTGGCTTGACCTTGGAATTAATTATATGCAAGGCATGACTCCCAAGCAGAAGCCTATTGAGCACATGTCAAAAGTGTCAGCTTGGGAGGGAAGACACTGTAAGCACACTCCATGCATACTCAATAACTGACCTGTTTCTCACTTCATGTACAAGTTTCAAGGAAGAGTAGCAGTAGATTGTCAAAACATTGAGAATTTCTGTGTCCTTGCCACTTTTTCCTGCTGCTGCAAATTCTCCCCCATGTAATAAAATTCCCCCTTGTTATCACCTGATTTGCAGCTATCCTTTAGTCATTGGTGTGAGTCGCGGGATAATGCAATTTTACACTAACTTTTTGGAAGCGATACTCCCCCATAACTAACCACTTGTAAACCGATTGATTTTGATTTCCTTGTCATTATTTCCAAGTACTTTTTCTTACCTATATCCATGTTCGCAAATTTAGTCAACATCTAATTATCTGCTTCTTCATTCGATAAATCAGACAAGGCATTATGACATCCTTTGTCCAGATCTCCGTCAATTGCATGGGGCTGCAAATTCAAGACCTCCTATATGAGTCAAAAGTACTTGGGTAGTATTTTGTTGCGCTTTGGATTAACTGTAGATACGAGTAGAAGATGACCATTAGAATCGGGATTGGAGAAGTTGCATTAGATAATTGAGACCTTTGCTGGTCGTTTTTTTGCCAGCTGAATTTAGGTGGCCATTAAGATGAACTCCTTCAGGGGCCACTAACTGACGAATGACAGAACATTTTCATCAGTCTCAAACACGAAATCTAAGTGACCATCTGAGACTCCTGGTTGAGAAGCCCTAATAACATAGTAGGGGTGAGAATTTCCGACGACACGAGAACAAGACACGAACCCAACACGAAATTAGATGGTTAGGGTTGGCTATGTCTGACACGGAACACGAAGATGATACGACACGTTAACACAAAAATCTTAACAGGTCGAGTTAGGGTTGGTAGAATTCTGACACGAACACGAGATGACACAACACGAACACGACACAAAGTTAGACGGTTAGAGTTGGCTATTTCTAACATGAAACACAAATATGACATGACACGATAACACAAAAACCTAAGGCTACGTTCGGATACCAATCTGATCAAAACGTTTTCCAACTTGTTGACTGGGTTAAGTTATATTTGACTTGTTTGTGGGTCCCTTGTCAAGAGAAAAGAATCTTTGGCTCGGTGATTTCAAAAAGAAAAATTAATTGCATAGGATATTGACCTCTACTCTTTCTCTCTCTCTCTCTCTCTCTCCCTCCCTCCTCAGTGGGTCCCATGTTTAGTGTGGATGGGATTTACCGTGAGGGTCCCACCTCAATTTGTCTCTCTATCCCCTCAGTGGGTTGTGCGGTTACAATTTTACAGTAAGGGTCCCACCTCAGTTTTAAACAAGTTGAAAAAGTTTTTGCTCAAGTTGGAATCGGAACACAGCCTAAATAGTTCGGGTTAGAGTTTGAGAGAATTCTGACACGGACATAATACAACATGGGAACGGGGATGGTGTTGGGCCTATCACGACTGTCTGTAGTCGACAATGGATGGCTCAGATCTGTTCGGCACTGGATGGTTCAGATTTGTTAAGATAAGATGTGATTTGAGCTGTCCATGGCCGACCACGGACGGTCGTGATCGGCCCATCACCCATATTGTCACCGAAGGGATAGCACCAACCCCGGGTTTGTAATGCTTTTGAAAGATTTAGAGGGAGAGAGGATTGAGCGTAAAAGTCCCCTTCTTGGTTCCATTCACAGAGAAAAAGAGTATATATACAACCCTACAATACAAATGACTAAAGTACCCTTATGTACAAGGAATCTAACAATTAGAACCCTAACTACTACAATCTAACACTCCCCCTCAAGTTGGTGCATAGATATTAATCATGCCCAACTTGGAGAGAATAGGGTGAAACACCTTACTACTAAGACCTTTAGTAAAAACATCAGCTAATTGGTCCTCGGATTTCACATAAGGCATGCATATTACACCACTGTTCAGCTTCTCTTTGATAAAGTGTCTATCAATCTCTATATGCTTTGTCCGATCATGTTGAACAGGGTTATGAGCAATATTGATAGCGAGCTTATTATCACAAAGATGCGACTTCATAGAACTGTGATCAACAATTCCCAAATCATGTAAAAAAGTTTGAAGCCATAAAAGCTCACAAACACCATGTGCCATGGCTCTGTACTCAGCTTCTGCACTTGACCTTGCTACCACAGATTGCTTTTTGCTTCTCCACGTAACTAAATTCCCGCCAAGGAAAGTGCAATAGCCAGAGGTAGAACGTCTATCATCAATCCGAACACCTTGATCTGCGTCGGTGAAGGATTCCAACCTCAAATGACCATGGTTTGAAAACGTAATACCTTTGCACGGAGAAGATTTTGGGTACCTCGAAGATCACGATAAACAACATCAAGATGAGAATGCGGGGTCATGCATAAATTGACTAACAACCCCCACGCATAAGAAATATCCGGGCGTGTGTGAGATAAGTATATTAGACGACCCACAAGTCTCTGATATCTTTCCTTATCTGCATGCTCTCTCACACTGCCAAGATGATGATTGACCTCAATAGGGGTATCGGCGGGCTTGCACCCCAGCATCCCTGTCTCCTCCAAGAGATCAAGAATATATTTCCTTTGGGAAATAAAAATCCCTTTCTCAGATCTAGCCACCTCCATGCCAAGAAAGTATTGCATCGCCCCCAGCTCCTTAATTTCAAATTCCTTAGCAAGAAAGGCTTTAAGCATCTGAAGCTCATTCACATCATCACCTGTCATAATTATGTCATCCACATAAACTATAAGGATGGCAATCTTACCATCACTCCTCTTGGTGAACATAGTATGATCAGCATGACTCTGCGTGTACCCAAGTCTCAACATGGCCTTAAGAAATCTGTCAAACCACGCTCTTGGTGATTGTTTCAAGCCATAGAGAGCCTTCTTCAACCTACACACCTTGCCCTCAGTGGTAGGGGAAGAAAAACCAGGTGGTATATCCATATACACCTCTTCTTCCAAATCACCATGAAGAAAAGCATTCTTCACATCAAACTGTTGAAGTGGCGAGTTTAGAGTAGCGGCCTGAAGACAACAAGGTGCGAATAGAGTTCATTTTGGCCACTGGCGCAAAGGTTTCTTCATATTCAATGCCATATGTCTGAGTATAGCCTTTGGCAACCAATCTTGCCTTGTATCTCTCAACAGTGCCATCAGCTTTATACTTAACAGTGAACACCCATTTACATCCCACTGCATTCTTTCCCCGAGGAAGAGACACTAACTCCCAGGTGCCATTTCTCTTCAAGGCCTTCATCTCCTCTACCATAGCTTCTTTCCACTTAGGAGCTGCAAAAGCTTCCTTCCAACCCTGTGGAATGGGTATAGAAGAAAGAGAACAAAGAAAGGCAGAGTACGAAGGTGACAGACGAGAATATGAAACAAATTGCGAAATGGAATGTTGGGTACATAATCGAGCTGGCACTTTATGTGTTCGAATTGGCTTCCTATGAGCAATAGGCACATCAAGATCATCAAAAGGAAGAGATATAGGGGAAGGAGAATTACCAGAAGACTCAGCTGAAGCGTCAGGAACTAGGACAGGTGATGATGATTGGTACTGTGGTAATGCACCAGGTTGGCCCTTTTTCTTGCGAGTGAAAGTTTTCAAATCATGCCTGTCCAATCTTTCTCTATCATTCAGCATTATTCTTTCTCCAGATACAGGTTCCTCTCTTTCCCCTTCAGGATTACTAGGGCTAGGAGATGCCTCCTCCCCCTCACCCATGTTCTCCCCCATATCAACAGTCTCCCCCTTACCAACATTCTCCTCTGTACTGTCAGTTGGGGGGAATAACCACGAATTAGAATCACAAGATGTCAACATCTCTTCCCCTCTAGAACTCTCCCCCTGAAGAGATGGGGACGAGAGAGGGTAGAAGGGTTGGTGTTCCCAAAAAGTGACATCCATTGAAACAAATTTCTTCCGAGAGAGAGGGTCATAGCAATGATACCCCTTTTGAGTAGGGGAGTAGCCAAGAAACATGCATTTGCGAGCTTTAGGATCTAACTTTCCACCGGGGCGACGAGGAGCATGCACATAACAAACACAACCAAAAATCTTAGGAGGAAGAGTAGAGACCCGAAAGTGACCAGGAAGGAAATCCAAGGGAGTCCGGAATTGAAGAACACTGGATGGCATTCGATTAATGAGATAAGAAGCTGTAAGGATGGCCTCGCCCCAAAAATGTTTAGGAACATTCATAGTAAACATAAGAGAGCGAGCCACCTCAGCAAGATGCCGGTTTTTCCTTTCCGCGACTCCATTTTGCTGCGGTGTATCTACACAAGTAGTTTGGAAAAGAATGCCATTGCCATCAAGATATGACTTGAAGGGACCATTCATATATTGATCCCCATTGTCACAACGAAGTATCTTGATGTTTGTATCAAATTGTGTGTGCACCATCTTATGAAATGACTGAAAACATGAGAAAACTTCATTTTTTGCTCGAAGTAGATACACCCAAGTTATACGAGAATGACAATCAATAAAGGTAACAAAATAGCGATAACCAGAAATAGAGGTAATAGGGGAAGGACCCCAAACATCAGTGTGGACAACCATAAAAGGAGAAGCACTTCTCTGATAAACAGGAGCATAAAATGAACGTCTATGCTTCGCAAGCTCACAAGCTTCACAAAAGAACCTACTTCTAGAACATCGTTTAGTTAAAGTAGGAAAAAGTTTCTCTAAAACACCAAAAGAAGGATGGCCTAGTCTACGGTGCCACTGATGCAATAAAGTAAGAGCTGAACCCGTATCCGCCTCAAGAGCATGACCCAATGATGAGGGAGTAAAAGATGAACAAGGCACAGACTCCAAAAAATACAGGCCATCCTGAGCTCTACCAGTACCAATCGTCTTTCCTGTTCCCAGTTCCTGAAAGACACAATGAGTGGGAAAAAATGTCACTGAACAATTCAAAGATTGTGTGAGACTACTAACAGATATAAGATTAGTAGTAAAATTGGGAACATGGAGAACGGAAGAAAGAGGTAAGGTAAATGAGTAGCGAATGGAACCTTTCCCTGAAATAGCATATAGGGATCCATCAGCTACTCGTACCTTGTCCTTACCAGAACAAGTAGAGTAGGAATCAAAAAAGGAAGAGCAACCTGTCATATGATCCGTGGCACCAGAATCGATTATCCAAGGAATAGAGATAGAAGCTGTAGAAATATTAGCTTGTATACCTGAGTTGGCAAAGTGGGAGGAAGTAGTGGAGTTAGAAGCAATAGAGGATGGAGGACCTTGGCTACTCATTAGCCGCCTGAGAGCTTGCCTCTCTTCGGGAGAAAAAGAATCACTAGCATCAGGTATAGAGCCACCAGCAGACTCTGTGACATTAGCATGAGAGCGCACAGAACCACCACTACGACCACCTCTGCGTCCCCGTGAGTTAGGTTTACCATGTAACTTCCAACAGTATTCCATGGTGTGACCAGTTTTATCACAATAGTCACAATGGAGTGAGGCTCGATCAATCGAAATACCTTTGTTCTTCAACTGGCTCTGTCCTGTCTTACCATCCCGTGGAAAAGGAATGGATACTAACGCTGAGTGATCTGGAGTGGATGTCATCAAGTGAGGAGCCATAGAATTTCTCCGAGTCTCCTCTTGCTGAATACTTGCATAAGCCTCTCCTAGAGAGGGAAAAGGGGTACGACTCAGCACATGCCCACGGTGCTGATCATAATCCACATCAAGACCTGCCATAAAGTCATAAACACGATCTTTTCCAACCATTTGTTGGAAAGCAGCAGCGTCAGTAGTACAAACAGGCCGATAACTTTGATAAAAATCAAGTGCCTGCCAGAGCCCCATTATCTCTGCATAATATTCAGCAACTGGTCGATTATTTTGCACCACGGCCTTGAGTTTCTTCCTCAACTCAAAAATTTGGGCGTCATTCCCTTTCTGAGAATAAGTCTCTGCCACAGCATCCCAAACTTGCTTTGGCGTATCAAGATACATAAAGCTATTCTGAATAGTAGGAGACATCGAATTAAACAACCATGTTAAGACCAAGGCATTATGATTGGTCCATTTTGTGAGATCTGGTCCCTCCGTAGGTTTCACCACTATCTCAGTAAGGTAGTGTAGGAGACCCCAGTGGTGATAGCCAATGTAAACGCGACGCACCAAAGTAGATAATTGGGACCATCTAGCTTGACGCGGATATCCATCTGAGTGTTATCAAGAAAAGGACTATAACCCATTCCAATTGTTTGAACTAGATTTACCGGTTTCTTCCTTTGAAAATGGATTTTCCTCGACATATTGAAGGCTCAAAAAAGTTACAACAATAGAGATTCAACGGCCCAAAGAATATAGCATACACTCACGAGATCGTACATGCTTTCGCGGGACATATCGAGAGGTTGCGGAACTCAAAAGAGGTCGTGCGTAACCCGATTCAAGAAAAAAACATCCGTGATCAATCAACAACGACCCAAATATCACCTGTACGGAAGTTGACGGAGCTCAACAGAGTTCGTCGGACGTCTACAGTGCTCGCCGGAGTGTATACTGTGCTAGTCAGTGGTCGTACAGTAGGTTTGAGAGAGACCCAGTGAGTTATGAACACAGATTGTGAAGGCACAGTGGATTTCGAGTACCAAAGAGGCCGTACGAAAGTCGTACTGTCGTTATCGGTGGTCGCCGGAGGTGGATAGGCCTCGTCGGAGGTCTTGAAGATGATTGGAACAGGACCCAGTGGGATACGATCAGGTAGATCGTTCGTTGTTCGACCAACGACAGAACAGGAGGCTGCTATCTCCTCTCACGATTGAAAGTGAAGATCGATCAGCCAGAAAATCACAGACTTCCTCCTCTACAAAGCACGAGTATTGATCGATGCTCTGATACCATGAAAGATTTAGAGGGAGAGAGGATTGAGCGTAAAAGTCCCCTTCTTGGTTCCATTCACAGAGAAAAAGAGTATATATACAACCCTACAATACAAATGACTAAAGTACCCTTATGTACAAGGAATCTAACAATTAGAACCCTAACTACTACAATCTAACAGCTTTGATATGTTTATTAAGCCTAAGCTTTGTTTGGAAAAAAAGGGAAAAGAAAAGAAGGGTGAGTTTAAAAAATTTCCCTGGACAGTAGAAGTAAAATTCTTCTTTCGTGCCTCCTTGTTTAATGCTACTACTAACTAGTCTGCTTTCCCTAGTCTCCCTCGCTTTACATATGTTCCAAACAAAGCCTTAATTTCGTCATAAGCCATTGAAACGAGACGACATTTGTATGTTTGTGGGGAAATGATGTCCAACACGGGTCTTTTCTTTATCAGTAGGTTTTTTTTTTTGATCTCTATCAGTAGGTGATTTTGCATGCAAAGTTCATCACCGCCGCTTGCGACCTACGGAAACTGGGTTGGCGAGCTAGTTCTGTTTCAGCTTCGGACACACCGAAATCCCGAGAGACTGAGTCATGGCTTTTTCTGAGAATTGTCGGCAATCTCCCATCCCAAGCTTTCTCTACTCTTCTTCTTCTTCTTCTTCTTCTTCTTCTTCTTCTTCTTCATCCAAAACCCTGTTTCTTGAGAAAATCACCAACTGTACTTCAAACCCTAGCAGCCTCTTCTCGCCACCACCTTCTGCAAATGGAACTAGGACGACGAGGCTCTTGTCCTCCTCCAACATAAGCTTTCTCATTCCGGCTCCAAGTGAACCAACCAAGATAGAGCTGTACTCCCCGCACTACTACGCCGCATGTACGGTCGGTGGAATACTCAGCTGTGGCCTCACTCACATCGCCGTCACTCCTCTTGATCTCGTCAAATGTAACATGCAGGTCCACTAATTCCCTGCTTCCTTCCTTCCATCTCTTCAACTCGAATCCAAATAAGAATTTTTCGTCTGTTTTGTTTTGGGAAGGACATCTTCAATAACACATCTTACATGCATCTCGTCAGGTTTTTTTTGTAGATTAAAGTTATCTCCTTTAATGAATTTGTAAGATCCTGTGTTTATGATTTTTCCAAAAAATAATGGGTCTAATTTCCCCCCAATAATTATATTAAAATTTATTTCATTTACAATTTTAAGTAAGATTTTGATCCTACTAACTCAGATTCCGCCCCTGCCCCTATGGCATTCTTACATTGATGATTTATGTATATCTCCTTGAAATAGGAGTAAATTTAGCTTGATGGATTGCTATCATGTGTTTCTTTTACTCCAACTATCCTTCTTTTCTTCTATGAAAACGGTTGAACTAGTTTTGCTTGTACTTCCATGCTTGGTGATTCTGTAATTGCAATTTCTGTCGTTGGATTAGATTCTCTGCTTTTCATTGTGTGGTGCTGTTTGCCGTTTCGTCTGAGTTTCTCAGTAATAATATTGATGATGCATTATATTTTCCTTTCTCCCGTTATGGATTCATTTCAAGCTTTGGTTCCTTCATTATGGCGCTCTCTCATTCTCTCAAAGAAAATTTATCAATCGCGACATTGATATGTGTATTTGTGCATAATTTAGAGACTAAAGGGGTTGTATTTGATTTTCAAATTTCTCATGTTATTAGTTTGAGCAAGCAGATTAACCTTTTCATTGTTTCACTAGATTGACCCTTCTAAGTACACGAGCATCTCGTCTGGTTTTCGAGTGTTGCTGAAGGAGCAGGGCGTCAAGGGCCTCTTCAGAGGATGGGCGCCTACTCTGGTTGGTTATAGTGCTCAGGGTGCCTGCAAGTTTGGCTTCTATGAATACTTTCAAAAGTACTACTCTGACATAGCTGGACCCGAGTATGCATTGAAATACAAAACTGTAATCTACCTTGCTGCCTTGGCATCTGCAGAGTTTATTGCAGATATTGCTCTTTGCCCCTTCGAGGCAGTCAAGGTTCGTGTTCAGACTCAACCTGGTTTTGCAAGAGGACTGTCGGATGGATTTCCTAAGCTTTTTAAATCTGAAGGCATTCCTGGGTATGCTTGTGAAGTATTTCCTTTATTGTAAAAAAAAAAATGCTACTTGTCGGACCACTACATAGTTACTTAGTGAGAGATAAAGGTCTAGTTCAATTTTAGGTTATACAAGGGACTTGTTCCTCTTTGGGGTCGCTAGATTCCATGTAAGCGAACCATGATGTTCATTGTATTAGTTATGAACTATTACAATAATTTCTGTCTAATTTGTACAGGTTTAATCACGCTCTTCAATTTCTTGTTTCTATATTTGGCATGTTCTTGGATCCCTGAGTATAAAGCTGGTTAATTTGCAAATACAATGATGAAATTTGCTTCCTTTGAGACCACCGTAGAGATGCTCTACTAGTATGCCATCCCCACCCCAAAAAATGAGTGCAGCAAACCCCTGCAGCTTGCTGTGAGCTTTGCTGGTGGATATGTTGCCGGTATTTTCTGTGCAATTCGTTTCTCATCCTGCTGATAATCTTGTCTCTTTCCTTAACAGTGCCAAGGGGGCAACTGTTCGCGACGTAAGTGATATTGTCTAATATACTTTGCGAACTTGCCCTTCCATTTCACATGGCCACCTTTGTTCCACAGAATAGGGTATGGTTGGAAAAGGAATCCCCAAATGTTAAAACCGGAGAAGGCCATTCATAAAAGGGGGTCTCCCTGGACTCCCACCTCTTCATTAAGCCATTGTGCGTGGGGTGTGAGCACCAATCTTGATTCCTATCCTGTTACTAATTTTTGCTAACAAACATGCAAGGCGAGGGGGGATTGCACATATATTTTTGTGTCCCTATCCACTTGTCCTTGGGAATAATTTTGGCCCATGTGTTGTTTGCTACACTTGCTTGTTTAACTTATCTTTGTTGTTTAGGCTGCGAAGCAGCTTGGGCTCTGGGGTCTCTTTACTCGGGGTCTTCCTCTTAATATTGTCATGATCGGGACTCTCACTGGAGCCCAGTGGGGAATATATGATGCCTATAAAGTTTTCGTTGGGCTGTAAGTTGCCATTGCTTTATCTTGTGTGCATCTTAATTGGATTTTATTTGTGACGGAGAATCATGTGATGTCTAGGCCAACCACTGGTGGGGTTGCTCCTGCTGCTGCTAAAGCTGCTACTGAGCTTGCAAAGATCTAGAGCCAATGTGAATAGTTTGGTCATCAATGAGACAGAAATAATAGCTCTCTACCAACAGAGGATAAGGCCGGTTCTGCTTGTATGGCCTCCGAGCGCTCAAGTGTATTCTTTGCACCTGAAATTCGTTGCAGTTTCTCTTTCAAAATATTTCCGTGGATACATTCTGGTCAAAATGTTGGAGCACTCTGTTGCTAGATTAGAAACAAATTCGAAGTTTCCATATGTGGAAAGATGATGAGAGAATGTACGGTCGGGGTTTATACGTATGTTACTAACGTTAGTTTTTTCCATCTCGGATACAATTTTTGTTTGTAGATCTGTCTTTTTGGCTATTGGAAGGAATAGGAGCCATTCTTCAGCTCTCTCTCTCTCTCTCTCTCTCTCTCTCACAAACAAGAAATTCACAAAAAATATTATGTGAGAGGGTTAGTGAGTTAGTGGTGGACAAGAGTTGAACCCTTGACGTAGATGAACTTGGCCAAACACTCCCCGAACTGGGTTATCTTGCAAGTTTAATTCCTGCTGATGTTTTATGCCTTTTCTGAAGTTTCTGATGGTGGTCCGGTGGATGGTTGTTTCAATTGAGCCTCGTTCTCATTAAGGACTTCTTTAAATTTTAATACATGTCCGTAACTTTCCAATGTATTATGTATCCCAAGGAGGGTTAGCAAGCTTGTTATTTATGCAAATGTGTAAGCACGCTGGGCGGTTGCGTGGTGCGCTTTTATGTTTTACTGTTTTAGTCCATCTCACCGTGTTCTCCTCTGAGGAGAAGGGTTCCAGAGTTGGTGAAGAACATTCTTCCTGTTTTGCACTTTTTATTTGCGTAGACATTTTCCTGAGTTGTAGTCCATGGAAATGCTTGGGAATCTCCCGGTTTTTAGCAAGCTTTCTAGTTTGATCTAGGTGTAGAAGAAATAAATTGAGACTCAAGTCACCGCGGTGCATCTTTAACAATCACGATCACCTTAAGTTGCTTTGCTTAAGTGTGAATAGCAAGAAATTATGGAGTTTTAATTGACCGATTAAGGTGTGGTGTAGTGAACTCTAATATCGGAAACATAAAAGATGAAACAAAGAAAGAAAATGTTAACCACAATTCTTAGGACAATGAATAATCTGTAAAAGCTATACTGATACTGGAGAATTTGTACTTATAATATAAGTGACATTGAATCGATTTGCGTAAAATGTTTATTGAAACTCAAATTTATTTCGCATTATATGCACCAGGTGGTGGGGATCAGGAAGAGGGTAGAATGTTAAAAGGCAGTGCGTGGCAAAAGCCGCAAAACTCAAGTTTTACATTGTTATGTTGAACCTTGAAACTCAAAATTAAAAGAACTTCAAGGCGCCCACCGTGGGGCTCGAACCCACGACCACAAGGTTAAGAGCCT
This sequence comes from Vaccinium macrocarpon, assembly GCA_022606695.1. Classification (NCBI taxonomy): domain Eukaryota; kingdom Viridiplantae; phylum Streptophyta; class Magnoliopsida; order Ericales; family Ericaceae; genus Vaccinium; species Vaccinium macrocarpon. The sequence goes on along the minus strand of CM040181.1, from coordinate 39,484,092 downwards.
TGCGCTCTACCAACTGAGCTAGACGGGCTTATTGCTCAATGATCTTATTTTAACATATTTAACCACTAATTGAAGATTCTATGAATTGACAAACCAGAAAAACTGTAGTTTTAGGTTCAACGGAAAAGATGTCCAGAAGTACTCATTCAACTTCACATCATCACTCCCCATTTTCCAATGGTAAATTTCTCAGTTGATGGTGCCATAACACTGCTCGGAATATCTTTATCTCACTTCCGATTTTCATATAGATGACGTTGGGATATACCGCAAAAAACTTTGATTAGAAGACAACTGGCTATGGACAGGAGCATAGAATTGAATGGCTAAAAATGAACAGAAGGCCGGGCAGATAAGATTCCCAAAGTTCTTCTTTCTGCACTGCCTACCTGATGAAATGCATGATAATTAACGGTAAGTACATCACCTTTAGTGTAAAAAATGAAGTCAGGTCCTCAATCCAAACTAATCACTATTAGTCTATTACAAGTAGCATGCAGATCACTACTTTAATTTATCTATTTCTCATTTGGTTTGAATCTTCCAACGGGTTCAACCTTTGAGTTGTACGTCATCACTTGGGAATGTAGTTTCACGGACAAGATGCATCTCACCATCATAGCAAATTGACATTTGCTAGAGTATGTGTTGAAGTGGATGCAATGAAGGAAATTCCTAAGTCCTTCGTAGTGAATTTGGGTTATGGAGAGCCATACGAAATTAGAGTAGAGGTTCCTTGAAAACCTCAAGCTTGCAATGTTTGTAAGATCTTTGGCCATTCTACTAACTCTTGCACTATTTAGCCCATAGTTTCACCTTCTCAAGTGTGGAAAGCCAAGGAGAGTGTAGGTCAAATTGTTCAGGAGCAAGGTACCAAGAAGAAAGTAGGACAAGGTGTCCCGGTTGTTCATGAGAGGAATGCGAAAGAGGGAAAAGTCAGTGAAAACAAGGGTGCCTGGATAGAGGTGGTGAAGAGGAAAATTCAAACTCCGGGCTTACCTTTGGTCGACTCCTCGTCTAGCCGTGTTTCTTCTACTTCTAACGCATTTGGCGTTCTTGAAAAATGTGAGGATTCGGGAGCCTCCTCCATTGAGGTGGCGAGACAGATAGATGTTTTCGGGGATGTATCTTGTGACACTACCCCGGTTCTCCTTAGTCAGGATAGTCCTCAACAAGAGCTTCCCCTCGAGGCTCTCCGTCGGTCTACACGGTTTCAAGAGCCTCCAAGAATTCCTTTGGAGGACGATTTCATTGGACCTAGGCATAAGTTGAACCTGGTGTTGGCTGATTCTTCAACTCCTTCATCCACTAGAGATCAGAACAAGAAGAAGCTTAAAGAGAAACTCAAGGTGTTAAACGCTTCAAGAGTTTAGTTATTGAGGTTCACATGACATTCTCTTGTTTTGGTGTTTTTATGTTTTTCGTTGTAGTGTGCTTTGAGCTTTGTGGAATATCTTTTATTGTGGTTAGGGTTTTGCTTTTCTCTTTCCTTTTTTCCATTTTCTTTTCCTCCTGGGGTATGTCCCTTGTAGGCTGTATATTCGGTTAACCTCTTTTCTATTTCAAGCTTATTTACCCACAAAAAAAAAGTTCACAGTAATCCCATGACTAGAGTCATTTACCTCAACATCAGTATGTAAACGCTGATCGTAAGCTTTCCTTGTTTGGATGACCTGCTGTTCTCCTCTTTTTTTTCTTCAATAAATTGTTTGACATTTTATTTTGCATTCTTGTAGATTATTATTTTGGGTAACGTTATTATTTAATGTCAAATAAGATGTGAACATAAGACCCTTTAGGTAACATTGTAGAAAGAACATGCTAATGGTTAATGAATCACAGACACGAGTTATATATAAAGCTAGAGATTTCATATAGACCCAAACCAGGGGCGAAGGGACCATAGGGTTGGGGTGGGCCCTACCCCCCCCGGGCAGTTTAAAAAATACGCTGAAAAAATAAAAAAAAATATATATATAAATTAAATTTCCTTTGTTATTGTCAGCACTGGGTTACTCGTTTGAAATTAAAATAATTGTTTCCAACAAAATTTGAATCAAATTGTTATAGTCCCAGCAAAACAAAACAAGCCTAGCCCCATTATGAGAACTCGTATATAATAAATATGTAAGGATAATGGTTTCCTAATATTAGGTTCAATGTGGAAATACTAAAAAATTGAAGGAAATTAGACGACTTCTTTGCATACAGCTTTTTCATCATAAATACATTGTGTATTTTTGTCGGCGATAGATGAAAATCTTAAAGCCGCCACTGAACTCGGCTCCCAGAGATTCTCAAACCTGGCTCTGCCACTCACCCAAACAATGCTTAATCTTAAATCGCCACTATCAATAGCAGCCTTATGAAAATACAAAACCCAAACTTCAATTTTTAACTCCAAGTAATCTTTTTCTACGTGTCCCATTAGTCTCTCCAACTAAATCCCATCCAAACCACAATCAACACATGTATCATAGGTTATTAATCTCCTATTGTTTAATAACACCTTAATTCCCTTGCATGCAAATCAAAAATCCATACTCCAATTATTTCCGTATATGACCGACACTAATTTAACCATCAGCGTGCCACTATTTCTGATTCCACCAAAACTTCAATTCTAACAATACCCGTGGCACATGCACACACGGACCCTCTCATTCTGTGTCTATCTATCAAACCGTATTTCTCGAAAATAATAGAAACAATAAAATAACTTGAATATACTCCCTACAATAGAACCATAAGGAAGATGAGAACCACCTCAAAATCCCTTTTACGACAGCAGCTGCTGTTCTCCTCTTTTTTTTCCCTCCAAAACCCTCCAAAACTTTTGAATATCTTCTGATAGTCTAACTCTATAAAACACCCACTAACCACATCACCCAATATATTAGCTAAGCAATTAATTATAGGACCCACACAAAATACAACTCTAATTACTATATAATCTGCACCTCCCAAATTAAATACCACCACACACATGCAATTTACTAAAATTACAAACATAGCCTCACAAATATTATAATGTCATATAATACCTATCGGGTGCGTAAAATAATTAATTAGGACCTGACCACAACACCCAATTGTAAATGATGCTTATTAATAATAAAACTAAAATGTTAGGGCGTAGCATCCTTCCCCCTTTAAAATAAATTTCGTCCTCGAAATTGCAAACTAACCTCAATTATACAAGTGTGGGTACTTCTTGCGCATCTCCTCATCAAGCTCCCAAGCGGCTTCTTCAACCGCATGATTGTGCCACTGTATTTTGACCAATGGAATCGTTTTGTCGCAAGTACCTCATCCTTCGTATCAAGAATCTCAACAGGTTGCTTGTCATAACTTAAATCATCACGAACATGAAGTGGCTCATAACCGATCACATGAGATGGGCCATGCATATATTTCCTGAACATCGATACATGAAAAACATTATGAACCCGAGCCAAACTAGGTGGCAACGCCAAATGATAAGTCACCTCACCAATTCTTTCCAAAACCTTACAAGGCCCAATATAGTGAGGACTCAACTTTCCCTTTTTGCCAAAACGAATAACACATTTTCAAGGGGACACCTTAAGAAAAACCATATCTCATATTGCTATTGCAAACTCTAAATCCCTCCTACGATTATCCACATAGCTTTTCTACCTACTTGAGCTGTTACAAGTCTCTTCCGAATAGTGGCAATCTTTTGGGACACATCCTCCACCAAATCTGGTCCCAAGAGTTGCCTTTCTCCAACCTCATACCAACATATAGGTGATCTACACTTTCACCCATACAAAGCTTCATATGGAGCAACTCCCAAACTCGAATGGTAACTGTTATTATATGTGAACTCCATTAACAGTAATTGATAATCCCAATTTCCTTTCCACTCTAGGCTACACGCTCTCAACAAATCCTCCAAAGTTTGTATAGTCCTCTCAGTCTGACCATCAATCTGCGGGTGGTAAGCAGAATTAAAAAGTAAGCGAGTATCCATTGTTGACTGTAATGCACCCCAAAATTTAGACACAAAACAGGGATCACGATCTGACACAATTGATATAGGTGCTCCATAAATTCTAACAATCTCCCTCTCATATAACTGCGCTAATCAATCCAACATATATGTCATCTTAATGGCAATAAAATGAGCCAATCAATTATAATCCAAACTGCCTTGTCCCCACTATTAGTCCGAGGTGACCCAGATGAAAAAACAGGGTTCCCTTAAAATCTGTTAAAACCCTAACAGTATGAATGCGAATCACTAATTAAATCAACTAGCAGAAAATTACGCAAGCAGTCAAATCCCACAACACAGAGATATAGGTGGAAAACCCTAAATGGGTAAAAAACCACGGGAAGGAATCAAAATCACTATGCTCATTGTGCAGTTACAGAAATACCTATCCAAATGATGTAAATCCTCACAAAGTTCTAAGTATCACCTGCCGAGTCACATGTACACTGCACCCAATGATCTTGATCGCCAATGCCTTGAATCTTACAAGCCTTCCTTGGATACTTTTGGAATCCCACCAAAAGTATTCCCTAGAAATCATTTCTAGATTGTAGAGGACTTCTTAGAGATGAGCATGTAGTTGTACGATCACTCGATTGCTTAGAAACTCCAAGGTAATCACTCAAAAAATCAAGAAACTTTTCTCTCTCTATTTGCCTCAAAGTGTGGCTGCTATGTTATGAGAGATCATAAAAAAAAAACCCTAGCACATCGATATTTAAAGAAGCTATCCGCGCCCAACTTACTCGACAGGTTGCTCGAGCAAATTCTGAAGTTATTCTTGGCAGAAGAGTTGCTGGATATGTTGCTCGAGCAAGTCTTGAGCAACTTCTGAACTAGTAAAATAACCTACCCAACTCACCACTAAAAAATATACTATCGCACTCTCAACTATTACATAAAGAGATGATTCCTTTTCACACCTAAATAGACACTCTAAAAAATAAAATTACAACTCAATTTAAATGTGTGTTTTGTCAAACAGAATTTCCAAAACAAAGAACTCTGGAACTTGGTTCTTACACCAGATACAAAATCCATAGAGATATGATCCCACTTCCACTCAGGTAATGGTAATGTCTGAATTTTCCCTGCCAATTTCTGGTGCTCCACCTTAACCTGCTGACATGTAAAACATTGTGCCACAAACCTCGCAATACCCTTTTTTATACCATTCCACCAAAAATGCTCTCTCAGATCCTTGTACATTTTAGTACTACTTGGATGAATACTATATCCAGAACTATGAGCCTCAGCCAAAACATCTGTCCTCAAATCACCACCACCTGACACACAAACACGATCCCCAAACCTAAGTATTCCATCCTTACCCATAACAAATCCTCTACTCTGGCCTTTTGATATGCCTTCCAAAATCCTTTTGCATGTCATCCTGCTGAGCTATACGAATTCTATCCAACAAATTTGGTTTCACTATTAACTAGCTACAAATAGCACCACCTCCATGTTATACTACCTCCACCCCTAATTGCCTAAGGTCCTCTATCTGATGTGGCTGAATAGTTAAAAATGCCAAACTAGCCGTGGATGACTTCTTACTTAATGCATCTGCCACTACATTCACCTTTCCTAGATGATACAATATACTAATATCATAGTCCTTCTACAACTCAAGCCATCGCTTTTGCCTCAAATTAAGTTCTTTCTGGGTAAAAATATATTTCAGGCTCTTATGATCAGTATAAATCTCACAAGTTTCACCGTACAAATAATGTATCCATATCTTTAGTGCAGACACAATTGTCGCCAACTCCAAATCATGTGTAGGGTAATTCCCTTGTGCACCTTTAACTGGCAAGAAGCATAAGATATTACTCTACCTTGCTGCATAAGCACATAACCCAAACCTTGGTGAAATGCATCACTATAAATAACAACGTTACCACCCTCGGTCGGCAATGCAAGGATAGGTGCTTAAGTCAATCTTTGTTTAAGCTCTTGAAAACTGTGATCACAATTATCCGTCCACTCAAACTTCACCCCTTTCCAAGTAAGATTGGTAAGTGGTATGACAATGCGAGAAAACCTTTCCACGAACTGCCTATAATACCCAGCAAGACCTAAGAAACTACGTACCTCTATCACTGATGTCGGACATGGCCAATCAACAAGAGCCTCCACCTTCTTACTATCGACAGACACTCCCTCCTTTCCGATCACATGCCCAAGGAAAGACACATTATCCAACCAGAACTCACATTTCTTAAACTTCACATACAACCTCTACTCTCTAAGAATTTGAAAGACTATCCTCAAGTGCTCCTCGTGTTCCTATCTACTCTTGGAATATATTAAAATAACTAGTTTGTCCCTATCAAAGAATTTTTGGTTTGGGCATGACGTATGATTATTTCTATCCCATGTGGGTATTCTTGATTCAACAATGTTATGGGTACACTTCATGTGCACCCCAAATGCACACCATCCTGAAAGTGGCAAATGAGAAGAGGCCCATTTTTTGGGGTGAGTTCCATCTTGAGCTTCTTCTTATTTGCCACCTCAGGGTGGTGTGCATTTGGGGTGGACATATGGTGTACCTATATCATTTTTCATTCTTGATTCCCGAAAACCAAGAACATAGTAAAGGACAAGATAGGTTTTGTCCCCACGTGCAGAACTATTTTGACTGGATTTATTCTCCCTCTCTATAGATTTCCATTCTCTCTTTCCCCATCACCATCCGTGACAAAAAAAAAACTACAGTTATATTTTGTGTGCACCAAATGTGTGGGGATATACTATGGTATGGAGTCTCAAGCAAATGATCAGTCGTCCAATTTGTTTAAAACATGCCTTTGAGAGTATATAAAAAAATCAACTCATTTGGATATTAGGTCATTCTTTTATCGGTATCCGAATGGGCTAACTTTTTACAAGAGCCCCATAAAAAATATTTGAAATAAATTGAACATCTCCGATTTTTACTTTGCGGTCTCAAAATGCCTAACAAAACATGGCCAGGCGATTTGCTTATATACCTTTGCAGTTGCTTTTTATTCCAAATTCGTTCCGATTTCAATTGCTTCTCTTTCCATTCTTTATTAAGCATTGATGTAAAAGGTATTTAAACTTGAATGGATACGAAAAATAATGATTTTTCCCTTTTTCCATTCCCCCTCTTTTATCTGAGGGTTTCCTCTTTTATAAAGGGAAAAGAGGAGAAAATAGGGTGAGGAAATAGGAGGGATCAAATCCCTTTCTCTTTCCAAGTTAGGAATTTAATTATAAAGAGATCGAAGATATGTTATAAATTTCTATTCTTTTCTCTTTCTTCAAAAAATTGTTCCAAACTAGACAAGTGGGTTAAGTGTACAAAGAAATAAAGGAATTCAACCATAAGATGCATGAATTGATGCTATTCATATTCGTGGTTTTAAATTTCATAACTTTCGTTTAGATTGAAGATGTTATGTGATTGGGATCTTTTGTTTTTGTAACGGATTAAAATTTGAATGGCAAGCATACACATGGATTGGGTACGAGTTTGCGTGCATCGCACGAATGCTCCTTCACTAGTATTACATAGTCAACATCTTCATCGGTCAATATCTTCGTCGATCAACATCTTCTCTTTTATCTCTGGTCACCATGTCAGACGCTAGTCGCCGGCAATGTTGACTTTTTTGGGTAACTCTCCGGCGCTGTTGATTTTTACATCAAAATTTTCCGGCACCGGCGATGATATAGTAGGGAGAGATTACTAATTGTAATTTAATAAGGGTATCTTGGTCCTATTTAAAAATAAAGGAGTGAAATTTACACCTTAGAAATTACTACTATACAAACTAATTTGATGGGAATTGATCCATATAAATTCATATTTTTTAATATGAGCGATTTGGGTCGAGTTATAAGTAGATAAATTTATGTACGAAAAAAAATTAAGTAGGTAAATTTGAACGACCGGTTCATGGGTCGAGTTGAAAATTATCACCTCCCTAATATTGGGCAGATGCATCCTGAACAACCCAATACATATCGGCCCAGTAAAAACTGTTGCTTCAGAAGACCAAAGCCCGTCTTCATCAACTCATAGACGGCCCAACTGGCCAAGACATCCACTGACTCGAATCGAAGCCTTCTCTTCCCTTTACAACACTCCCCCAAAACCCTACAATTTCTCCAGAATATACAAGGATTGGTCGATGTAATGGCAGAAGTGAAGAACGAAGATAAAGCACAGCAGCAGCAGCAACAACAACAACATGCGCACGGAATCCCTCCGAAACGAAAAACGGATCTCACTTCTATAGACGAAGACAAAGACGAAAACGGTCTAAAAAAGCAGAGATTGGAAAACTCTGCTGAAAAAACCTGTTCTTCACCCGCCTTGGAGAAGAAGATCGATGGTGAAGATGAGGAAGACGACGATGAAGAGGACTACGAAGAAGAAGAAGAAGATGACGACGAGGATGAGGACGAAGACGAAGACGATGAGGATGAAGACTTCGACGAGAAGCATTCGAATGGGAAAATGGCAGAGGTTGATCGCAAGGGCAAAGGTATTTTGAAGGAAGACAAGAAGGGAAAAGGGAAATTGATTCAAGAATCTGACGACGATTCGAGTGACGACGGTGGGGATGGGGTTGAATCTGACGGTGGCGATAGCAGCGATCTCTCTGAAGATCCCCTTGCGGAGGTCGATTTGGACAACATTCTTCCCTCTAGGACTCGGCGCCGCAGCACTTTTCACCCCGGACTTTGCCTTTCCAAAAATGAACGTGATCCTTAATTGGTGGTGTTTAGTACATCTAAGCGGTAATTGGTGTTTTCATTATGAGGTAACTTTAGTTTGATAGATTCTGCGCGTTATGGGGACCAGACAATGTGGTGGTTTCATATGCAATGCAGATTGGCCATTGGCAATTTCATTTAGTTTGGGTTTCCCTTATATTAGTCTAGTTTTCGTTTTGCTGAGTACCCCATTCTTCATAAGCATGAATTTGGCTTTCAGTTTAGTAAGTTTTGGGGCTAAGCAATTTGTGTCGTGTTTTTGTGTACTTTGGTGGTGACTCCAAAGACAGTATGATGGGTGGAAGGAAGTGTTGTCAACATGTGACATTGCTATGTAGTAAGACGAATTCTGATTCAATATTAATCCAAACAACTTGTGTTGATATTAATTCATTTCTGTTTAATTTTGGGGTGCTTATTGTGCGACTTTAGTCTTACTCGGGCAGCGCATATTAGTTTCTAGCATCCTGCAATTCAATTACATCTTTCATAGAATCTATTTCCTTGGAAAAATCTCTGTGATGTTTCTCGGGGCTGACTTCTAAAGTAAACATAAATACCAGCTATTCATGACACGTAGTTCTTCCAGGGCAACCATGATTCTTTTAGCTGCAAGCGGCAAGAGTTGCACACTCCTAAATCACGTTTATTTGCTTTGTCCACCATGTGAGGTTCTTCTAAGTTTGAATTATCTTATTTGTGTTGCGAGTGAAGAAAGGTTCTTGGCCACCCTGTAGCTTCTCTAGTAGTATTGTACTATTACGTCCCTCAGATTGAGAAGTTAGCAACCAAGCAGGAATCATGAGGTCAGGGTACCACTTTATGAGAAGCAATCCTAGTGGGTGCAACTCAACTGGTTTGGTAAAGACCTATGAAGCACCGACACTTCTCCGGGACCCGTATCGCAGTGTCCCGACACGGGGACACGGCGGGACACGTGTCCCGACACGCCACGTGGCATGGGACACGGCGGTAGTGCTTTTTTGGATGGGGACACGGCTGGGGACACGGGGGGACACGGCTAGGGACACGGGGGGACACGGCTAGGGACATGGGGGGACACGGCGGGGTCAAATTGAAATATTTTAAAACTTTTAGGGGTGAAATTGATTTTTTTTAAACTTTCAGGGGTAAAATTGAAATTTTAAGTTTCAAAAATTTTCAATTTTACCCCTAAAAGTTAAAAAAAAATTCAATTTTACCCCTAAAAGTTTTTAAAATTTCAATTTTACCCCTAAAAGTTAAAAAAATTCAATTTGTCCCCTAAATTTTTAAAAAATTTCAATTTGTCCTCTAAATGTTTTAAAATATATTGTGTGTATATATATATATAATTAAATAAATAAATATATATACACGTGGCGTGTCCCCCGCCGTGTCCGTGTCCCCATTTTTTTAGAATTGCCGTGTCCCCGTGTCCGTGTCCGCGTCCGTGTCCGTGTCTGTGTCCGTGCATCATAGGTAAAGACTCAGGAGATCTGTAAAGTTTTTTTTTTTTTCTTTCTCTCAAGAATCATTCCAATTGTATAACCGTGGCCTTTTTTTAACGGACTGAAGATTAGATGAACTCAAATCATTTATACAATGAATCCTCAGAAGGCATTGACACTTTTTGGCATCTGAAAAATGGAATCACATTTTCTAACAAAGTTGTCAACGGACTCAACACTCTTTCTGGGTAGCCATCTTGAGCATGATGCCAACACATACTGAAAGATTGGACACTCTTTTTGCTGAGTTAAAATATTCAGCACCTCAAAACCATTGCCAACACTCCTCAAAGAGCGTTGACACTTCACCTTGAAAAGATTCTTGTCCACCTGTAACACGTTCACTCAATTCAGAATGGGAAAATTGCTAACATTGTGTCATTGGACTTTAAATCAACATCTAAACAGTTTTTCCAAGGTATATTAAGTATTAGCATGATTCAGTAGTAAAATTAAACCCATCAAAACCTTCATCATGAAAAAGAATCTTGACCTTTGTGCGAAGGACTTTGTGTTAGAACTTGTAAATATCCTCTCCTAAAAACTTGAAATTGCCCTGTTTTTGGGAAAGTATCCTAAAAACTTTTAAATATCCTCTTCTTCAGATACTTTGCCTTACCTGCATTGGGAAACTGCTGATATTACGTTAATGCAAATTCATATACCTGAGACTTAGCCTTGGTTACCAAAGCTTTGTGCCGATGGAGATTGGTTCTCCATGGTGTCCCATCTACATTAGTTTGGCCAAGCTGGAACAATAGATCAGTTATGAGAAAGATTTATTTACTTTTATCACTACTTTGGGTTTATCTATTTCAGTGATTTATGAATTCGTTCTTTAAAAAGTTAACTGCTTGACCATGGGTTACCTGCTAGATTTGTTTTGTCAAGCAGGGCCACACTATCTTTAGAGGTTAACTTTCGTTACAATCCTGAAGTTGTTCCCTTCAAAACCTCTAGACTCTGAGCCAATGCAGACATACTTTCCAGATGTATATCCTCCTTCCCATCATTTTCTTCCAGCTCTGTTACTTCCATGATTCGTGGCCCTTTGAGCATGTCTGGCACTGCATCCTATCTGAATTGCTATATTCAGCTCACCACTTCACATGGCATCGATATTGTATCAATCGAACGCCCTTCGAACATTTTTTCCACTTTTGGAAGACCCTGCTGTTACTTTTTGCAATGCTTTCCATTCCAAGCCAACTTTATTCTTAGTACCACCAATGATTTATTCTTAGTTCTACCAATGGTGGTCCTTGTTCATGTTGTAATCCTGTGGCTTTACGGTGTGAAGTGTGAACCCAACCAACTCAAGCTTAATCAGGCCAAATCAGTGCAACTCAAACCCGGCAGGTTGTCGGGCTTTGCATTGAGTTTTCCAACTAACTTTGATCTCAGCTGGGGGTCTTGGGCAACCAAACTTGAAATGATCCAGTCTGATTTTATATAACTGCATGGGTCTATGATTATCATGCCCCCTGGATTTATCTCTTTCTTTAGTCTGTAATTTTGTAGGTTGTACTATTTTTGTTTACTACGCCTGATATTGTCAACATAGGATTATGTTATTTTGTAAAATACATTAGGATTTGCCTCTGTTTACATATTCTTTACTCATTTGACTTGGAATTTCTGAGTTAGTTCTGATAATGCTATTGAGCCCTGCTCATGTAATGAGATTATTTTGTTAACTGGCCTGGGTTTCTTTTGGGAAGCTTTAAGGCTGACTATTAGAGAAATTGTAAGGCTGTGAATGTAGTTTCCATTCTTATTAGTAGTACGATGCCATGAGGCGTTGGTTTGATGTTTCGGTTTTATCCTTTTTGTGGGGCGGTTTTTTAGTGTAGAGTCGTGTCTGTAAATGGGCTATGGTTTCGGCTTTATGTCATCTATTCTGCAATACTCCCCTTTTGATTTGTGGGGTGGGGGGGGGACAATATCAATGGTGGACCTGGGCCTACTTTTAATAATTAAGTGAGGCCCATTTTTAGCCCGCACAAAGTTAAAATCCTTTTGCTGGGATTTCTCAAGGCCTAATGCCGTCAGCTACTTTGCATGCACCTCCTTTGGCTTCTCTTCCTTTTTTTAAATTTGTTATTATACTAGTAAATGACACTAGTAGTAACTTCTCTCTCTTGCTGTTACAATGGCATAAAGGGATTGTTTCATTTTTTTTAAAGGCCCAAATTTTTAGGCAAAAGGTATCACAAACAACTGTTTTTTTCTCTTTCAATAACAAACTTTTCTTCTTTTTTTTTTTTTCCCAGAAAATCCTAATTATGTTCCATCTTATTAGGGGTAAGTGGGTAGATTTGAACCCTCGGCAAATGAAGTACTCCAATCCATTACTTGCCCGGCTAGGAGGCAGCGTGTTCTATAACAAAAAAAAATTCTTTTATTATTAGCTATCTCATGTTGTCCAATATCCCCTTATTTCTATTCTGATTAAAGGTTGCAATAAGCAATTTGGGACAGACTTACGGGCATGTGTATGACTACGGGATAGGACCACAACACAAACCCCATGTGCTATATAAGATTGCCGCATGCAAAACCTTGGATGTGGTACCAACAAAACCTTTCAATTTGAGGTGCGCCTTCGCATCAAAATTACAGTATGTCCCCAATTCGAACAGCATCTTATAGCTATTGGTTTCTGAAAATAGAGTCATATATGTGTCTTGTTATTTTAATGTGTTACTATTTGGAGTTGGAAATTCTATTACGTTGTTACGTCAATTAATCCACCACGAAGTTTTACTTTCACATGGTTGCAATTCTTTTCTTTTCTTTTTTTTTTCCCCAACAGTTAAGAGTGTCCGGGTCAGTTTACGCGTACCTCAATAATTTTCATTCCCGATTTGCTCAAAGGCAAATCATTCACGCCGGTACTACGGGATTCACAAGAAATTTCTCTCTTGCAATCTAACGCAAGAAGTTATCTAATTGCCACTTGTGCTACCCCTTTGGGTTAACATGGTTGCAATTCTACCAAATGGTGGAAGTGGGTAGATGGATGATGGAGATGATAATGAGTCGTCAAGGACCCCTTTTAATTACCTTTTTTTTATTTTTTTTTCGGGATGCCCTTCGCTATCAATGATGTTCTTCTAATTGTTACTAGGAGTAATATTTAGGTAATGGTGGGGTATGAATGAGAATACTCTATTTCGATCCTTTTTGGCCTAACCAGGCAGTAACCACTTCCTTCCTTCCAATTGCAAAATTAACAATACCCTTTTGATTGGGAGCGGGGAGGTGGGCCTTGTCGTCCTCCAATCATCGTCATCACCGATTACGTGTATCTTCGTAATTAGTTGATTAATTTGTGCAGATACTATTACTATAATGCCGGGACAAATTTTGCCAGCTTACATAACCTCCAAACTCTCTTAATCTAATCAAAATGCCTTTCTTATTGCACATGTTATTGTTCTCTCTCTATCTCATTCTTAAACAAGTGATTGCCGCCTACAGTTTAGTTTTGTAATGCTCTTTCTTTTCTTCTTATTTGTATAAATACTTGGGTAAATAGCAAAAACACTCCATCATCTATCACTGTTTTGCAAAGACACTTCCTCATCTATAAAAATAAGGACTCACACCCCTTCATCTATGATATGTTAGCAGGGACACCCCTCCGTGTCCTTTCTGTCCAAATCCTTAACAGAATTGGATACAATTATGTGATTGTCCCTCTCTTTTATTAGGGCTAACACCCAAACCCTCTCCATCTCTCCTCCAACTCGATCAAACACGAGCCAAAATGTTTGCACTTCTCCCTTTCTCGATTTCTCGATGAAATCGAAGGCCATCAAACCCAAACCCTAATCGATTTTTGACCTCCCTCCATTCTCCATTTCTGACCATGATAATCTATTATCTCAAAACAAGTAATATTCTTTTAAACTCCAATCTCGATTTTTGGCCTCTCTTTGCCCCATATAGCATTTTTTTGGTATTGGGTTTTGCTTCAATCGATTATTTTAGGGTTCAACTTTAATTGTTTACAATATTCATCAATTGTTTACCAGATTCACATTCTGGGAAAAGGAAAGGAAGATCATAAATGAAGGAGAGAGAGGAGGAGGTGAGATAGAAGACCATAAAGGAAGGAGAGAGAGAGAGAGAGAGAGAGAGAGAGAGAGAGAGAGAGAGAGAGAGAGAGAGAGAGAGAGAGAGAGAGAATAGAATTGTAAAGACCCGGTAAGTTGCGTTTATAATTAATTAGGTATAAAATTATTTTAATTAAAGTTATTACAAGATTATCACTAATTACTAGATAAGTCTTAGTTTGAAAATAATTATATATATGTAGATATATAATCAGATTTTATCCTAAACAATTTTCTTAATTGTTCTCTTCCCTTATCTCTTCCCTTTCCTACTCTTCCTAAACTACTCTACCAATACCTATCCCTAATTGGTTCTACTTAAACCAATTGATACCCCAAATTTTTCTCTCTCTCTCTCTCGGCAATTCCTTCCACCACTAGAATTAACTTCTATTCTTCCCTCTTTTCTCTCTCGGCAATTGCTTTTCTCAAGGCGTTCGGTTTGTATATTTTCTTTTTTCTCTGTCTCACAAAAATCGTACAAGTTTTTCCGTCATGACTTATTTATTTCTCTCGTTTTGTTGCAGAAATTCTAAATCCTCAGTGATTAATTATTTGCAATCTCCAACGTTTTTGATTTTCGCTAGCATGCTAAGTTGTCGGAGGAGATGTAGGACATCTTTAACCTAACTTTTACTTTAGTATATTATTCTTGTATAGTTGTGTGTACGTGGAAAAAAAAATATATTTAAATTGTTGGAAGTCGGATCATTATCGTATGGGTAGTAGAAGTAAACAAGTGATGATGTCGGAAAATAGAGATTTTGAGCAAAGTTTCATTTCTGCTAATTTTCGACTATTTTTGTTCAGTTTCGGAGAAAACTCAAAACAGTAAGATTGTAGATCTCAAAAAATTAATTGGAGTCCATGTCGAACTCGTCTTAATCCGAGTTACGTAGAATTTAGTGTGATTTTTCAAGTTTCTCTTTGTAGTGGAAAACGCGAGACAGAACACGATTTAGTTTTAAAACTCCATTTTCAACATCTTAATGAAGGAATTGGAACTCGAGCAAAACACATTATTTGTTCGTATTGGGAAGTATAATAACTCTGTAAAAATTCGTGATTTTTAGAGTTAACTTACTATTTTTAACAAATCGAGGAAGTTGCCCATTTTACATGTTGTATTAAGTTTTTCTTTAACCTTGTGAATATTTTATTGTTATGTGAGACTTACGTGAACAATGACCCATGTGATGCATGAACCCAATTGTTAAGTACTTATTGATCAAAATGTTAAAGTTTAAGAATGATTGGATTTAATCGCAATATTGGGGTTGTGACGTGTCCGGTATAGGTCTTGAGCCATGAGCAGTCTATACTTTTAGGTAGCTTTCTTTGTGTGATCGGGCACGGAAGAATACCGTGGGTGGGAATCGATCTGGGACGAGATTGAACTATGTGTGATAAATCGTGGAGCCTTGCACAAAGATACCCCGAGGTGGCTTTCTTTGTGTGATCGAAAGCACTGAGGTATATTGTGAATCGGAGGCCGATGATGGAAAGTATTTGTCGGAAATGAGAATGAGAAAAGTGAAATTTTGAGAATCGATGTCTTTGAGTAATGATGATAAAAATCGAGTATTTCATTCAAATAAAATTTCATTATGTGTGTATTTGTTGCATGAATATCTTTAGTAAAAGGGTGGTTTAGGGTGTCCTATTGAGTGTAATTTTACCACTCATCATGTCTTCTTTTTGTGGGCTCTACGGCGTCCCGTCACGCAGTCTGAGTCTGAGAGGAGATGAGGAAAGCCCTGCGATTATGATGGCGATGGAAAGCGGTAGATGGGAATCAAGTGGCGGGGCCGTAGGCTTTTATCGATGAAGACTTAGCTAGGTGGCTCTGTTATTTTATTTCCCTTGGGTTTTCTTTGAATAAATGTTTAAGTTTTTCAGAAAATGTTCTGATTCAATTTATTTCAGTTGTAATAAGCTAGTTATTCTTAATTTTCGTAAAAAAAGAAATTATTAAGTATTCTTTGGATTTTTTTTTAAGTTGGAATTTTATTTAAATAATTTTACAATTTATTTATTAACGTACCCAATTTTCGGAGCGTTACAAGAAGACAGACCCAAAATCTGGGTTAGACACCTATTATACAGAAACAAGAGTGGAGGGAAATTTTCCCTTTCCATTATCCATTCAAAAAATGGATGGAAATGACTCAGAGGGACCCCTAGAAATAAGTTGGGACCCCTAGTATAAGTTGGGACCCCTAGAATTATGTTTTAGGTAGCCTCCAAAATAAGTTGGGACCCCTAGAATTATGTTTTGATGTTCTATTTATGCTAGGAGACTTAAAAGTTACATAAAACGTGTCCAAAACGCTGATTTCTGTGTTCGTTTGACCGGACCAAGATATGGGTGAATCGGACCAGAGAAGCTGGGAGTTGTATGAACCCGCTGGTATGCTTCGTTCGGACAAAGAATTTCCCTCGTCCAAACAAAGGGTGCTGCAAGGTAGGTTTTACCATGTTAAGTGCTGGTCCGGTCCAGAGAAGTGTTGGTCCGATCCAGAGATGCTACAACTTGAGTTTTCGCTCATTTTTACGCACATCTTTCCATCCTCAGCGCTTTTAAATCACTCCAAATCACGTGTTCCAAATTCTCGAGCTTCTAAGGCTTGAAACACCACAAACCAACTAACACTAATTAAGTAACAACCTAATTGACTTAACAAAGGGTAAAGTAAAGAGTTTAAGTGGGTGCTTTTCAGCACCTATCAATTTTTGTTAAATAAATAGTAAGAGTCGGCACTAGGGAGTTCCAACCTTTGCCTGCCCCAAAATGCTATCATTGCTCCTGTTTAGTTATCGCATCTTATTATCGTATTTGTTTATTTGAGTCTGCATCTATAGACTGATGACTGTTTGGCTATTTTTTTCCTAATGGAATATTATCCAATGCAAGCGTGCTACAAAAATACTTATAACTATCATTTCTAGAATTTAAAGCCACGGTCAAACTCTCGGGTGTTGAATAAAGATTAAACCACAGAAAGACAACATAAGAAAAAAGATGAATAAGCAAAATAAACACCTGAATATAGATTTCAACGAACAACATTCAAATGCTTCTTCAGCTTGAACCGAATAAGAAGAAGAACTGAACTGAACTAACTCATGCTACTGCTACAAATTATTGTTATGAGCTACCTTCCACTACTACTTCTACAACTACTGCTACTCGCTAATTTTACTTGAGAGGATTTGCGAGAGAGGTGGCGTGAGATCGTCTGATCGCTCAAGAGGGGTGGTGTGATCGCGAGAGAGGCAGGGCATCAGAAGAGGTTGTGACTAGGGGTTGGAATTTATGATACGACACGGCAATACAACCCGAATATGACACAAAGTTAGCTGGTTAGTGTTGAGTATTTTTTACATGAAATACGTATATGACATGACCCGAGAATACTATTTGTAAACAGGTTAAGTTTGGGTTCAACTCGTATAACCCGAATATGACACGAATTAACCAATTTGTCTATTTCATGTCGACATGGTAAGCCGAAAATGACATGAGTTAACCCGCATAACCCGAGAATGAAACAAATTAATGTGTCAATTCGTGTTGTGTTCGGGATTAAATTTGGCTAAAGAAGTCATTTTCAAGTTAATCATGTCAACCCGTGTCATATGTGTTTGGATTGACATGATTAATGGCAGGTTGGGTTAGGATTCTTTTTTTTTTGACACAATTAGTTAAGTAGGTCATTTTAACACAAACTCAATTTGACACAAACCCAATTTGACACATAACCACGTAACTCCCAACCCTAATTGTGACTGTTTCAGAGTGTTTCAATCAGAACAGGGTTTCGTGTTTGCTGAAGATAAGAGTTGGGTGGAGAATAATTCAATGCCCCAGATGTCACAAACGGACAACATTCCAAACAAGTATTTTATCATTTTTTAACGGCTAATTGATCACTAATTTTTTTTAAAGTTCTCGTTTTTGTGGATGGGATAAATATTTTGAGACCAAAGTAGTAGCTGATGTTGTTGAGAAAGCAGGGGAAAATGAGTTGGAGAGAAATTAAGTACTTTGTTTTGTTCTATCACCATTGGAGAGGGCTGAGGGGTGCCAAAATTTGGCACCTAACCACCTTTTGGTTTTAAAATGAGCAAATGGCTATCCATTTTACAACCCATTGGACTTGCTGATTTTAGATTAAGGGGGGTTGATCAATTAGGTTTGAACAAAGGATACTGTTTACATTTCTTAACCATAGCCATAAAGTTCGAATACTTTCACCGTCCCAAAATTATAGTTAAATTAAAAATAATGTTTTTTTTTGTCAAGAAAAGTACAAATGTTTTTTAACCATTTGCTAAATATCAATGAGCTCACTTTTATTTTATGAAAAAAATTTGAAATTTTTCTTTAAGAAATGTACTTTAACTTATCATTTTGCGAACCAGAATATCATTTTGAGATGGAAAAATTGATCTCATAAGTCTTGGCTAAACCAAGAAGATCACCAGTGGCCGACGGGGATATGGCATCGTCAACAAAATTTCTATGTTGCCCCATAGTAGTACTGGGGCACCGGTGCCCTGTAAATATTGTCTGTTAAATTAGAAAATGGGTAAATCTCAGCCATTAGCGGAAAACCACAACAAGGAGTGTGATTTTGCTCTTTTTTTCCGCGCAATTGTACTTACTATGAACATAGGCTTTACTTAGAATAAACACAAGTTTTACTTGCCACAATTTATGGCCTATACGTTTGGTATGTTTTTGTGGTAAGTGTGATATGTTTTTGTAGTTTGAAAACTCAATATTCGTGACAAGTAAAACCGGGATACCAGTGCCACAATTCCACTTTGAGACACCATCAACGAAGAATGTACAGTTGTAGTAGTAGTTGTACACTAAACCCATTTGGACTGGACGGGACAATATTAGCACTACTACATATTAAACGACACAGAGCAAAGTTTTCATGAGACAGATCGATGCAGCTACCTATCTATTCCCCCAACATGTCTTGGCATTACTTACTTATTTATGGGGGAAAAAATAGAGCCACAACGAATAGTGATCACAAAAGACAGACTTATTATTGTTTTTTTTTAGCATTATGTACGCGGGTATATGTTATCAATGATAGGAAACTTCTTATATGTGACAGAATCGGATCTTCTGAGAAGTATTTTTTAATTGAAAGAAATAATTTAAATCATTCATTGTAGCAATCAAGCGTTCGGATAAAAAAAATTAAAAGCTAATTCATGACTCATTGTAATCCACCCCAATTCAACTCCTGCATGAACTCGTAATCCACCCCAATTCAGCTCAGCTTTTCCTTTTCTTGGGCTTGGATAATGCATATGTATGTTTTTTTTTTTTTTGGGCTCCCTGGGTTTTTTGGATGACTGTTTTGTATAGGCCGTTGTTAAAATAATGGTTATTGACAGGGCTTACGCTCATTGTGGCGTATTTCTTATGTTTTGATTGTGTGTTTGCAGTTTGATGTTTGTAAAGGTGGCGGATTGACGGTATTGGGGTTGTTTGGGTGTCTTGATTGTTGGTTGTGGGTATGTTGGGTTCAAAGTAGGTTGGTCATTTAGAACTTTCAAAGATACAGAGAAAAATTATCATATAAATGAAAAGGAATTACTTGCTGTAAAAAGAGAGATTGTCAAATTTGAGAATTTCCTTTTACCAATAAATTTGATGCAGAACTTAAGTCCAGGGACGAAAAAGAAGATAAAAAAATTCGACCCCGTGGAGAAGAAACTGGAAAATATGACTACCTAGTCCGTTATTCTAATCCAAGACAATTTACTCTAGTAAAAAATACCATTCCTACCAAAGAGGATCCAAAGCCATAAATTAAGCCTGATATTTTTTTCCGAAAGAGATTCCCTCAAATTAGCCTTATTCAAAGTTCCAAAAAGGCCAAGCACTCTTGAGGAATTTACTGAGAATTTTATCATTCATAATCGCCTTTGTTGTGAACATATTGTAATTGAAAATTGGATCAAAACTCTTGATTATGGAGTTTATAAAAAATGCCATATATATCCTGGAGCTAGGGTTGTCCAGCGGATCATCTCAATCCGTCAAATCTATCCAATCCGATCTGTCCGTTGACCCATCCGTGAATGTTCGGTTCGGTTCCGGATTGAGAATTTCTTATCTGGCGGTTTCGGAACTAGATCGGATCGGATCCGCTCAATAATCCTTCTTAATCTATCAAATCCTTTTGATCCGATCTGTAACTGATCCGTGAATGTTCGATTCAGTTCCAGATCTTAAAAACCATAATCCGCTCTGAGCGGATCGGATCCCAATCCAGATCCGATCTGTGGACACCTCTACTTGGACCACCCTCCAATATAGTTGCAAGACTCTATCAGCAATGATTAATTTGTACAATCTATCCAAGTCCTCAACTAATGAAACTTCAAAATCTCCCAACCTTTATCTTGTTACCATATATTGTAGATGCAAAATTTGCAGAATTTGATGGCAATTTTTAGTGGAGTACCTTGTATTAAAATTATGTTATTTGTGTTGGGGCTCTTTTGTAATATATCAATACTTGAAGTTTTTCTTGCAAGAGTTACTTGATGTTTTGGCTACACTAGATTACTGCTTAAATTGCATAGCACCTGCTGTGCAATTTCTTGTGCAATAGTATCCCCATATCTGGTCGGGTGGGGTTGATTGGAGGGGGGGTTTTGAGATTGGGTTTCATTCACAAAAGGTATCTTGATTGAGTGAGAGAATAAGAGAGAGGAATGCGCACCTGCGCGTCGAAGGGGTGGGGGTGGGGAGGGGTCGATTGGGTTTAACTGAGATCAGGGGTATACGGTATTAGAGCTAGTATTAGAGCTCTTTTGTAATATATCAATACTTGAGGTTTTTCTTGCAAGAATTACTTGATCACTGTGTTTGATTGAGAGTTTTGAAAAGAATATTTTTGAGATAGTGTTTGGATGAGTTTTTGGAAAAAGAAATAATTAGAGAGAAGTGTAATAATTGGAGAGATAGAGAAAGAAATGAAAATAATGATTGGATAGAGGGGTATGAGTAGAGAGAGATATATGATTAATGATTAGAGAGATGTGAGATGAGAAAGAATCTTTTTGGAAATGTGAAGTGAACAAAGTGTTGATGTTTTGGCTACACTGGATTGCTACTTAGGCTCTGTTTGTTTCGGGCAGAAAATGTTTGTTACGTTGAGCTGAATGTATTGCCTTCCCTGTGTTTTGGGTGGAAAATATTCTAGTGTAGCCAAAATATGGAACCAATCATGTTGCTACTTAGGCTCCATTTGTTTTGGGCAGAAAACATTCTAGGAAAACATTTTTCGTGAAAAACATTTTCTGTAAAAATATTTTCCTGTGTTTGGGTACAACAAAAAAAAAGTCAACAAAAACTTTTTTCAAAATAAAAAAAAGTCAAAAAGCAAAATGAACCAATAAGTCTTGAAAACATTTTCCAAACTTAAGAAGCAGAAAACGTTTTCCCCTGCCTCGACCCCGTCCGAATCACGCCATGTCCAACTCCCTGGCACAGGTCATCTCTCTCTCTCTCTCTCTCTCTCACACACACACACACACACACACACACACATCGTCCCTTTCTCCATCATCAGACCTTAGCCATCTCATCCATTCTCTCCATCATCTTACTGATACCATTTTGATGTATCTCTAGTCTCTTATGCATACAACTTCTCATTGATTATGACTTCTCTTGTTAGTGTACTACATTAATTTCCCCCCTATTTTCACTTTCTTAACTCAAGTTTAAGTTTGATTCATGATTTAGGTAAGGCTGGATATGGGTTAAGTTTGAAATTAACGTGTTTGGGTTTGAAATTTCATTGTATGGTTTCAGTGTGCCCACCAACTGTTTGATAATTTGCTTAGGTTACAATGTGATTGGTTCCATATTGTCTCCTTGAATGTTTGTTACGTTGAGCTGAATGTATTGCCTTCCATGAGTTTGATATGTGAATTGAGCTGAATGTATTGCTTTCCACGTGATTGGTTCCATTCTTATTTAATTGCCTTCTGTGTATAATTTACATTCAGTCGGTAAAGTTGAAAGTCTATCTGTGTTTTGTTCTTGTTTAGCTTTCCTCTCTTGCTCTCATCATGTGTTTCTCATTTCCTTATTTATCTATACAGTTAAGGTCATTTATTTGATGGAACTAATAATGAAAGGTATATAAAATCACATCGGATTAATTGTGAATTCTGCACCCCTCGTGATATTGTATCCTCACTTTGCATAGGTTATATATGTTGGATTTTTTTGTTGAATTTATGTTTTGTTTGTTTGAGTAAGTTTCTGTGTGCCCTTGTACTTCTCTCCTACTATCATGTTTAGTTCCAACAAGGGGTTACGGGGACTTGAATTTGGGCATCAACAACATCCTCGCTATTGTTGTTAAACTGTGGTTGCCATATTATTATTAATATTTTGACTGTGACAAATTTATATAGAATAATGATCAATTCATGCATAAGATTACACCACATTTTATATCCCCTTACTCATATCATTATCATCTTCCACAGCTCTACCCTACCAAGATCACCACCACAAACAAGAGGAACATTAATTAGGCTTAGCACAGATGCCCCGTAGCTTTTGCAATTTGGCCTTTTTCTTGGTTATCTTGATCACAACCTTCTTCCTTTTCCTTTTCTCCATCTTCGCCTTCATCGCCAAGTACTCTTCCACGACTAATGCCACAGAGGGGGAGCTGAAAGCATACATTGTTGATGTTACATGAAGAAAAGTTGAATAATATAGTACAAAGTCAGAAAAAGAAACAGAAATGAGAACATGAAAAGGAAAAACAAAAAAGAAATAGACATGCACTTGAATTTAATTCTTAAACATGTTTGGATATATGACAGATGGATAACAAACCAATTACAGCAACAATTATGAGGGCAACCACAATAGTGATGGTTGTGGGAAGATTGAATAAACGCTTTGGAGTTTTGAAGAAATGCTTTTGCATAATAGATGCAAAACCGTTTTGGTCCTTTAAGACACAATTGGATGTGGTCCTAGCATGTTGCATCATTCACAATTACGTAAGGGGGGTTGATCCTATGGATGCTATTATGGAAGAAGTAAATAATGAGATGGCTAGAAATCCAAATCCTCGAGTCCAACAAACACAAAGGGAAGTTCAAAAAGAGAATAGAGAATGTGTTAGCAAAAGGGAGGAGATTAGTGATGCCATGTGGACAGATTTTATTGCTAGGAGGAATAGATAGTTTTTTCGGTTGATGAACTATATTGTTAGGAGTATTTATGCTTGTTAAGACATGTGAGTGGAACATATTATTTGTTTTTTGTTTGAGTTCTCTTGGATTTTGTTTCTATACTACAAGGGTATTTATGGCATTTGCATAGGTTATGTTGGATTTTTTTTATCCTTTATATAGTATGGGTACCATTTCTATTTTTACAATGATATTTTGGTTAGTTTGTCAATTAGTGATTTTTCATGTCTACCAAACAATAGAAAATGTTTTCATATTACAACCAAACACTGAAAAAAAAATTTCATGCAAAAGGTTTTCCAGAAAACATTTTTCGCTCGAAACAAACCGAGCCTTAAATTGCACAGCACTTGCTGTGCAATTTGCAGTGCAGCAGTATCCCCATATCTGGTCGGGTGGGGTTGATTGGAGGGCGGGTTTTTGAGATTGGGTTTCATCCACGAAGGTATCTTGATTGAGTGAGAGAAAAAGAGAGAGGAATTTGCATGCGCGCGTTGAAGGGGTGGGGGTAAGGAGGGGTCGATTGGGTTTCAATAAGATCAAATGGATTTGTACTGGATTGTTAACTCTATTGATCGAAGGGATTGTCTAATCGTGATGGTCAGAGGAAATGGTGCGAGGCTTTGGTCACCCAAAGAGAGAGAGAGAGAGAGTGTATGCGTAGTACCTCAGAGGAAGAAGCGGAAGAAGGAGAAGGGGATGGGGAGATCTATGATTTCTGCCATACAAAAATTGTATTACCATTTCTTGAAAGTGAAGTTTCTGTAATCGCTTAAATCAATAACTGCATCTATTCAGAAATTACGGAATTCATAAGATCCACTCCACTAAACTTTGGCTTTTTATTGTTTTTGATTTTATTAGTTGATATACTATTTGAGGAGAATGAGTCGACTAAAAAGCTGTGAAAAATCAAAAAAGAGAAAAAAAAAATCCTTAAAATTCTCTTATTGCAAAAGCACACAACAGTAGAATTATAGTGATGATATGGTAAAAAATCCACGTGGTTAGAGAGTTCTTTTTTTTTTTTTTGGTGCAACGGAAATCAATGCATTAAACTAAGAGACTCAAAGACATAGTAGCTTACAAAATAAAGGGAAATAAAACGAGTAAGATCTCAACAAATCAGATACAAGGACTAAGGCTAGTCCCTAACACGGCCAATACCCGAGGCATCGTCTATCACACTTTGCCTAGCTACCATAGGTGCCTCTTCGCATTCCACGAAATCTTCCTCCTGTTCAGCTCCAAAATGCGCTAGAGTATCTGCAGTGGAATTAGCTTCCCGGTATGTATGGGCAAGAGAAACATTTGTCCGTTCAAGGAGAATTTTAGCTTCAGAAATGGTAGCATAGTGAATATGGCTGGGATTTACTTCCTCATTGCAAAGAGTGACAGCCTATTGGGAATCAGATTCAATAGACACGGTACTCCATCCTTTCTCCAAAATCATTGTGAGGCCCCGATAGATACTCCATATCTCTGTTTCCAGACTGCTGTTACAGCTCAACTTCCCATAGTAGCCTGTGATCCATCCTCCTTTGTGATCTCTGAAACATCCTCCAAATCCAGCCTTCCCGGAGCTTCCGTGGTAACTTCCATCAGTGTTAAGTTTGATCCGCTCTGAGAATGGAGGAAACCAACGAATAAGGCTATTATGAACAGAACCGTTGTGGAGAGGTGACTTGAAAGCATTCGTGATTTCAGAGGAGTAAGTAATGATGTTTCTGTAACTAACATTTAAATGAGAGTCAATGTTGTCAAAGCTTTTCATGTTTCTGTCTTTCCAAATTTGCCAAAGCGTAACCACACAAAGAGTTTTCCAAGAAACATCTTTACCTAGTCCTGGATTCCCTTTTTGCTTAAGATTGGATATAATCCAATCCTCTGTAGAACAATCAATAATACTTCTCCCCCAACGGTTATTCCGAAAACAACTCATCACCTCCCTAGCTTTAAAACATTCTCTAAAAGGATGAGTATTGTCTTCAGAGTTAGCATCACATCTAGGGCAGATATTATCCACAATTATGCCTCTGTGGGCACGAAGTTGATTCGTAGGCAAACTATTGTGAAGAATGAGCCACACAAAGCCTTTAAGTTTTTGAGGTATTTTTAATTTCCAAATCCAATTCCACCCTTTTAAATTAGTTTCCTCTTTGGTTATAAGCTCATAGGCAGCAGAAACAGAGAACACACCATTAGCACTTCCAATCCACTTAGGTTTATCCATGTTCTAGGAGTATAAATTAATATGAGTATTCAGGATATCCTCAATGGTATGATCAGAAATAATGTGAGCAATAGAATCCAAATTCCAGCTACCATTATCATTAATAATATCCCTAACTTTCATATTCATGTCAAGAGAAGCACTAGGGTAAAGATTAATTAAGGGGCCATCACCACACCACCAGTCAGTCCAAAGTTTAACAACAAAACCATCACCTATAGACCATTTTATACCTTTAATCAAATGGGGTCGAGTATGTATGATGCCCTTCCAAGTGTGAGAAGCACGTCTTTGTTTAGGCCAATTAGAAAGGGAAAAATCAGTAAGATATTTATCCCTCAGAATCGTAGCCCAGAGGCTGTCTTTGTTAGTGATCACATTCCATTCTAATTTAGTAATCAATAAGCATTGAAGTTCATGTTAAATGCATATGTGTAACATTGCACGAGCAGTCGAGCACGTAAACTACTAGTACTCTTATTAGATTTTTTTTTGGGTCAATTTGAAGTAGAGAGAGTATCATTTTCCTTTTCTCTCTCCCACCGAAATTTCCTAATCATTATACTAGTTGCCCCTGATTAATATTCTTACCAAAGACAACCGTACAAACTGAAAAAAAGTTGTAAAGGGAAAAAAGGGTGTAGAAACTTTCCGACACACCAATGCTAACGAGTACTAGTTGCATTGTATGCTCGTTGGACACTTGACAAACACACACACACACACAAAAAAACATGCGCTTCAGTATAAATTTTATACTTTTTAATATATATACACTCATTTTAATATATATTTTTATACGTTTCGACACACTTTTTTAATTTTAATATAAACTTTAGCATTTTCAACAGTAAATCTAAATGTAAGCATTTTGTGAGTGCAAAAATGACTGCAGTCGCGGCATGTGCTGCCCAATTTAACTAAAAGGTGCTTTCTTTCTCTCTATCTCTCTCTCTCACACACACACACACACTAAAAAACACGGATTGTTACCAACCAAATTAAGTTGCTCTCCAGCAGTTTGTGGCTCAATTTGCCTCGCTTGTATAAATTTTGTTTGTTTCAAGAGAATCGTTAAAAAAAATTAACCAAATTTACCTCAAACGCTAAAAAAACCCGGCTTGCACTCTTAAATGATAATAGGGAGTGAGACTTGAGAGAGTGGTGGGCCACCCTCAAGTCCTAACCTCCCATCTATGCATGTGTTTTCTAAATTATTGGTATGTATGATTAATCTCCAAATATTTAATATTGATTAATATTAAAGCAATAGTAAATATTTAGTATTTTTCATTTTAAAAAAACTGTCCTATGCGCAGGACAAGAACTAAAATCATTATTGTTTTTTGGCTTCAAAGAATTTTTCTTACTTTTCTCCCACAAGATACTAAATATCAACAAGTTTTTAAAAAAATTTTAAAAAAGTTTGAATTAGTTCAATAAATATATGTTCTTTATATTTTCTCAATTTTACGGAACAAACATTTTTTTATTCAGTGGCAATATATATTCAGTGGTATTTCGATCGAGCATGAATCAAGACGATCTTATCAACAAGATGGTATTCCCGTAATTTGATGCCTTAACGGATGTCAATTTACGGGGACAGTCCCCAATCCAATCGCTGCTTTTGGCACAGAGAGAGAGAGAGAGAGAGAGAGAGAGAGAGAGACACTCCTCTCATCTCGAAACCGGTGATAAACGACCACATGCATTGTTTGCGCCCACCAACGGTCAAGATTCTCTTAAAACTTTCCCACTAAAGCGATGCTCACCGTTGATCTCTCACAGTTTACTTAACCACTCTCCCAAACCACATGGTTGAAATCTTTAACCATGGTTATGATTGCTTGGTGTCCCTTTCCTCTCTCTGTCTCTGAAATGAGAAAACTGCTATAGCTTTAACACCATTGACTCATCAGACAGAGAGAGAGAGAGCAAAAAGAGGAGACTATATGGTTTGGGGTTTGGTTTCTCTCTCTTCGGTGATCACTCGAGAGTTTCTTCCCCTTTTCGATCTTGGTCAGATTCACTTCAAGTGGGAAATTAGATTCTCAGATCTATGAAAATCCCTTATCTACTACTCTGTTTGTTTTCTTCTCTGTTACTCCAATCATCACTTTTTGATTTCAAGATGATAACTTCCCGACAAATTTCTACTACTGTTTTTCTTATGCAATAACTTTTTCTCTTTCTGTTTACTCGATTAAACCAGATTTCTTCCTCCCTTTTTTCTCCATTTCTATTTTTCCTTTCAGATCTAATCTGAGAGACTAGGTTGTGTACGATTTCTTTCATTTCCACTTATCCTTGGCTCTAGGTTTAAGTTGTTAAGATTTGTTCCACGATATAGTTTCAAAAAAGAAAAAAACCCATATTTTTTCGTGGCCGATTCAAGAACTCTTGGATTAGTTTCTAATCTCTGATAGTCAACTATAGCTTTTTTTAGATCTTTTTTAGGTTTCATCGATTCAGTTACTAGTTTTGTGGGTTTCTACTGAAATACGACTTCTTGATCTGGGAAAGCAGACTTTTTTCAGCAGCTTTGTCCTTGAGTAAGATTATATGTCGATTATTAGTAATTGTTATTGAAGGATGAATTACTTCCCAGAAGAGGTATTAGAGCATGTATTCGACTTCCTGACCTCACACCGAGACAGAAATGCTGTCTCAGTGGTTTGCAAGTCATGGTATACGATAGAGAGGTTCAGCAGAGAGAAGGTATTCATAGGGAACTGCTACGCGATCAGCCCAGAGAGGTTGATCGAGAGGTTTCCTAGGATTAGGTCACTGACTTTGAAGGGAATGCCCCATTTTGCTGACTTCAATTTGGTGCCCCATGATTGGGGAGGCCTTGTGTATCCGTGGATCGACGCCATGGCCAAGAGTGGGGTTAGTCTGGAGGAGCTGAGGTTGAAGAGGATGGTTGTTTCCGATGAGGGGCTTGAGCTTCTTTCTCGTTCTTTCACGAATTTCAAGTCTTTGGTGTTAGTTACCTGTGAAGGCTTCACCACCGACGGCCTCGCTGCCATAGCTTCCAATTGCAGGTATAATGATGTTGTGTTTGGTTCGAAGGACATGTATGGTGTAGTATTTGCGTAATTAGATTTGTTTGGTTATGTTTCTTTTAATTCTTTTACAGTTTTACTTTGGCATCTGTGGAAGGTGTGTGGCGTCAGAAATATCTGTTGGATGCTTTTTTGCTGCTTTCATTTATGTTTTTGGTTACTTGTTCTTTTAAAGATTGTAGCTTTGGGAGGCATGTTCATGATATTGTAACTTATACAACAGCCTTTTTGTTCTTAGTTGTCTCTGTGCATTTAGTTTCTGTTGTTAACCATCTTAAAAGTTGGGAACTCACAAACATATGAGCAACCTTGTTTCCATTTCTGATTTGTAAACAGACTCCTTTTGATGCAAACTGTCTGTCAAGATTCGAGCATCAGTAAGCAAAGTCTCTATCTTCTGATGCAATACATTATCATCCAAACCATATCAACTGCCCCAGCTGTGTCACCTTTGAATATTGTATCCCTTCCAAATGCGACATACTTATAGCCCATGTCCAAAAGTCAGATCTTTACCTCTCTCTCCAAGCATCGGAGCTGATACTATGGTCCATGTGTCTTGATTAGAGTATGATTTTGTGTGTCAAAATGCCGACTCTTGGCCTCAAATGTTAGCGAAGAAAATCAGTTTGATCTCAAGGGTTTGATTGGTATTGCCTAGGCCAATAGCAGCTGTGGCCAAGACCATTTCTGACACTTATCTTTTTCTGCTCTTCTTGATTTAGGTTTCTCAGGGAGCTAGACTTGCAAGAAAATGAAGTTGAGGATCACAGAGGCCAGTGGCTTAGTTGCTTTCCTGACAGCTGTACATCACTCATCTCCTTGAATTTTGCATGCCTCAAAGGAGAGGTTAATTTGCCTGCTCTTGAGAGACTTGTGGCGAGGTGTCGGAATCTCAGAAGTCTCAGGTTGAATCATGCGGTTCCGCTTGATTCTCTTCAAAAAATTTTGGCACAAGCACCCCAATTGGTTGACTTGGGCACTGGGGCCTTTGTTAGTGATCAAAATTCAGAGTCATACCACAAACTACAGAGTTCGATTCAGAAGTGCACCTCAATTAGGAGCTTGTCGGGATTCTTGGAGGTTGCTCCTTGCTGCTTGGATTCCATCTATGCTATTTGCTTAAACCTAACTTCACTCAATTTGAGCTATGCCCCTGGAATTCATGGTAGCAACCTTATAAAGCTAATCCGTCACTGCAGGAAACTTCAGCGTTTATGGGTCTGTCTTTTCAACTCAAGTCATAGTCAAGAAATTTTGACCCATTTTTTTTTTCTTCTCGATTTTGTAAGAATGATAGCGTTAGCGTTTGTACAGGTACTGGATTGCATTGGAGACAAAGGCTTAGAGGTTGTGGCTTCCACATGTAAAGAGTTGCAGGAGTTGAGGGTTTTCCCATCTGATCCTCTTGGAGTAGGGCATGCTGCTGTAACTGAAGAAGGCTTGGTAGCTATTTCTTTTGGTTGCCCCAAGCTTCATTCATTGCTTTACTTCTGCCAGCAGATGACCAATGCTGCCCTCATTACTGTGGCAAAAAATTGCCCTAATTTTATTCGGTTCAGATTGTGCACCCTCAACCCCGTAATACCAGATCCCGTGACTTCACAGCCGCTGGACGAAGGCTTTGGGGCTATAGTTCAATCTTGCAAGGGTCTCAGGCGGCTGTCACTCTCTGGCCTCCTGACAGACCAGGTTTTCCTTTACATTGGAATGTATGCTGAGCAGCTTGAAATGCTCTCTGTTGCATTTGCTGGTGGTACCGACAAGGGAATGATTTATGTTTTGAATGGATGCAAGAAGCTTAAGAAGCTAGAGATCAGGGACAGCCCTTATGGTAATGGGGGCCTTCTAAAGGACGTGGGAAAGTATGAAACAATGCGATCCCTTTGGATGTCGTCCTGTGAAGTTACCCTTGGAGGCTGCAAGGCACTTGCAAAGAAGATGCCGAGACTTAATGTTGAGATCATAGATGAAAGCGGCCAAATAGGGGTTAACCCTGATGATGATAGACAAAAGGTTGAGAAGATGTACCTGTATCGGACACTAGTTGGGCCCAGGAGTGATGCACCGGAGTTTGTTTGGACATTGTAGATGATGATGCATCATGTGTGTGGGTGTATTCTTGTTATTGGTTTGGCTAGGCCAGTTGTTTGATGTTATAAATTAGTTGTACTTTGTTAGGGGATACAATGTATGGATTTTTAGTTTGGTGGTTCATTGTTGAAGGATCTGCTGCTTCTTCTTTTTTTTTTTTCCATGTATAAATTCTGGTAATAAGTACTGTAATTTTCTCTAGTCTATCAGGGTGACCTTGGGTGTTGGAGTGGTGAATTGGCCTGAGAATATTTAGGCTTTTTATGACTGCTAATATTTAGGCTTTTTATGATTGCTTCTGTATCATATTTGACCTTTCATTAGAACAAAGGCAATTCTCAGGCAATTCATTGATAGACTTTTAGAGAGGTGATTCTAAGTTGAATCATGAATTCACGATGCACTCATTGCACAACTAGAAATGATGGTCGAAAGCCATCAAATGCTACACAGAAAAGAGTGAAAACAGAGGAGGACGTTAGGATCTTATTTGATAATGATAACTAGTGGAGATGCAGATGAAGATGTAGATGCCCAAGAACAGAGTCTAATATCTGGCAAAAATGCAAATGCTGGAGTCTAATATCCAGTAGTCTGGAAGTCGGTTGTGGCGTAGAAAACAAGAATAAAACTAGAAATGGGTGTCGGCATTCATATCAGATGCATGAGGACGCTTTCAAGTGAAAAGTCCGTGAGGCGGCCTAATAGGCTGGGGGCATAGCTAATGGCTTGCAACATAGACCAAGAAGCGTGGGAAAAAAACATCATCACCTGGACTTGTATAAACCCGATCGAAACAGGACGAAGATGAAGATGAAGATGAAGATGAAGATGAAGAAGAAGAAAGGGGAGAAGCAGCAATCGCGTATTTATACAAGCGAGCGATTGGTAAACAAAAAAAAGAAAAAAGAAAACCTCTGGACTTATTATGATAATTCAGAGATGATGCAAAGGTCATTCGATTCATCAATGCTCAAGTAAATTTATCCTAGGCTCCCAAGGTCAATTACTCCATCTTGAAAACCTTGCGAGAATGGGAATTATTCACTCCATGTTTGTCTTGGCAAAAGATGAGGCGTTAATAATCGTCTCTTACTACCAATTTTTTTAATTTATTTTTGGATAATCCTGCAAGGTCCACCCATCTATAGAGCAATTAGTTCAGTCTTTTGAATTATCTTCCCTTTCTTATTCAACAATGATAATTTGTCAATTCTTGT
This sequence comes from Vaccinium macrocarpon, assembly GCA_022606695.1. Taxonomy (NCBI): domain Eukaryota; kingdom Viridiplantae; phylum Streptophyta; class Magnoliopsida; order Ericales; family Ericaceae; genus Vaccinium; species Vaccinium macrocarpon. Next base: position 39,451,823 of record CM040181.1, on the reverse strand, counting down.
CATGTATTCTATCCCACAACAATCAATTCCGCCATAACCAAACAAAGTGCAGTAAAACCATGTTATACTTCATCGAATGTGGTTGAGTTTTGACTAAATTCTTTGTTTTCATCTTAACGGTAAAAGACAACTTGTTTCCACTAAAAAATATCATTTAGTTTATTTAGTTATGAGAAATAATATATCTTCAATAGCGAAAAAAAACAAGTGCAAAATAACGAAAATACCGTTTGCTTGATACGGAAAACTTAGCCTCTTGTAAGTGCAGGCTGCGCAAATAAAATTTTACTAAGTTTCAACCCTTTATTCCCTCATTCATAAATGACGGTTTGAGAAGTCTTCGTGAGCTCAAAGTTTTTCAGAGCAACTTGTCTTTTTGGGCATCATTAGACCATCAACATCGATTCGATTTTTTTAACAAAATTGCATTTTTGTAGAGAATTCCTTGCTATCAAAAGAAATGGCAAATTGGGCGCTACACCTACAGTACTAAAATTCTCTCAAACGTAAGAAATACCAATTCCTTTTGTCATATAGGGCAAATTTATGGCAAAGTTGTCTTTTTAGAGTGAGAGAGAAAAAAATGAGAATGAAATGGCAAAATGTCATCCATGAGTGTAGCAAATTTATCAATTTTTCTGGACAAATTGGCACTTTTCATTATACTCTAAAAAAAAGAAAGAAGAAAATGGAAATGAAAAAATGGGTGTCTTGGGACTCAACCCTTGTGCTCCATTTGCTAGGATTAAGGGGTGGTTTGGGTAAATTGAAAAAACTAGTTTTTTTTATTTTGTTCCTATTCAATTTTTTTTTTGTATTCGTTAGTTTTCGGTTGATTTTTTGTGATTTATTGGCTTGTCTCGACGAGAGGAATCTAAAAAATATAAAATTATTAGCAAACTTAAAATTTTGTGAATAAAGACGAAGGTGACATCCAAAAAATCGGTTTTGTGGATTATTTTTCGTCTTTATTCACAAAACTTTAAGTTTAGTTAATAATTTTATACTTTTTAGATTTTTTTCGTTAAGACAAGCCAAGAAACCACAAAAAATTGACCAAAAATCAACAAATGCAAAAAAAAATTAAATAACGACAAAACTAAAGAAACCTAAAAAACTAAATTTTTTAATTTACCCAAACCAAGCCTAAAAGATAAACGGTAAACATACGAGTACAAAGAAGATTAATGGGAAGCTTCCTGTGAACACGCCCGTCAACAGGAGATTAATGGGATATATCTTCTAGAAAGCCCAAATACTACTACTAATAAAATTCCACAGACGCGGTTAAGCAACCGAGTAGTCTTCTCGTCCCAATCCTCTCTCTCTCTCTCTCTCTCTCACACACACACACACACACACACACACACACACACAAAGGAACCCCCCTTCCCTGTATGGTCTTCCCCCCTCTATAAAATAACTACAACCATCCACAAGAAATGTTGTGCCCCTCTTGGTTTTAGATCCAAATTCTATATATAATAATCAATATTATTAATAAAGATCTTCAAATTCAAAGCATTTTTCTCTGCTACTATTATATATAGAAAGAGTGATAGCATTGAGGAGAGGAAGCACTCGAATTTCTTTAGTAAGCACAAAACTCACTATTTCTCCTTCAAAATCTGCATCCTCAATCGGATCCTCATCCTCATTCTCCAAAGATGAACAACGGCGATACTAATAATGATTCCCACCCTCTCTACCCTTCCGTGTTCTCACCTTCTCCCTCATCTAAAGAACCAGCCATTGATCAACCACCACAACCATCATCTTCTTTTCCAGTGGCAACACCTCCTCCCAATTACCAACATACCCAGCCGCCTCCGCCACAGCCACAGTCACAGGGTCCTCCTCCTCCTTACCAGTCTGGGCCGCCGCCCTCGTCATTAACGCCGCCTTCGACATCCAGTCCTCATCCAGATGCAGAGACCTCCGAGAAATGGGGGACCCACATCATGGGTGCGCCGGCCGTCCCCACGTGCCACCCCGGTAATCAAAAGGCCGCCTTGTGGAGCGCCGCTGGCGACGATCAAGATCAATCCCAGTATCACCAACATCCCTACCTCCAATACTCCCCAGTTGAGCCCAAGTCAAATACCAGTCCCATGGAATGTATTCTCAAGAAATTCAACTCGTGGAGCAGCAAGGCCGAGACCACCGCCCAAAACATCTGGCTCAATCGTACGTGGAGTAATTTTTATTCAAACAATTCGATCTTTTTGCCTTCTGTCAATTTGATATTTTTCGTTGATACAAAACCACAAACAGTTGCTAAAGGGCATACCCCGGAACAATTCAACAATCTGAAAAAACAAGCTCAGCAAGATTAACAATTGGTTTGTACAAGCAAAAGGAATTAGACCCATTGCACCACAGCTAACATTTTCTCTAAAAATTCAATCTTTAATGAATAGAAATTGAAATCGTCGTGAGACTGATGGTTGGTGGCATTTCTTTTTCTTTGGACAGTGAAAACAGGGCCCTCTGTATCGGGAGCGGCGTGGGATAAAGTGAATCTGAGAGCAAAAGCAATGAAAGGAGGTGGGTTTGAAACTTTGTTCAGGCAGACTTTCTCAACCTTTCCCAATGAGAAGCTAAAGAAGACATTTGCCTGTTATCTCTCCACAACCACCGGACCCGTGGCCGGAACCATCTATCTATCCACTGCCCACGTAGCCTTTTGCAGCGATCGACCCCTATCCTTCGCTGCACCCTCCGGCCAACAGACGTGGAGCTATTACAAGGTTATTATTGATTTTAATTTGCACTCAAACCTGCCCATTCTTCATTTTTGTCAACTTCTTTTTAATGCTAGTGAATTCTAACAGATTTTTTTGAAATTGGTTGATGAATTGGAACAGGTTATGGTACCTTTGGATAAGATATGCGCAATTAATCCGGTCGTGATGAGGGATAATCCATCGGAAAAGTATCTCCAGCTAGTCACAATTGACGGCCATGATTTCTGGTTCATGGGTTTCGTCAACTATGAGAAAGCAACTCGTCATCTATCAGAAAGCCTCGGGGGTTATGTGGCACCCGGAGTTGCAGTACAACAACCAGTCGTAGCATGATAAAGAAAAAAAGATAGTGAATTCTATTCCAGGGTTCATCCTTTTGGTTGTTTCTTTTGGCATGAACTAGAGATTGTGTTTCGTTCAATGTTTTGGGCTTACTTTTCTTCTTTTTCTTTTTCTTGTTTATGCAGCCATTTCTTTTGTAGTTTTGTGATTTCTTGTTGAAATAATAGTACGGGCCCTACCATCATACGTTGGTGATCTTGTATTCATTTGGTTTGTAAATTTGTGGATTTGTGCATATCTTTTTCCCATTGTCTTTTTGGTAAGGTTTGGCTTGGTAAGGGCATCCTTATCATTCTTATCAGTCTTAGCATATTTTTGGACCAAATTTAATCTCAAAAATACATTTTTTTTTGTTATAATTAGTCATTTTTTAAAAACTCACAAAATTAGATTCTTTGTTCTAATCACATATAAATAAAAATACTTATTTCTAAATGATTTCTCTCTCTTCCAATTGTTTTCCTGCCAATTGGGGCAGCAGAGAGAATGGCGCATGGTATGGCATAGATTAAAAAACTGAGTAGCCGAGGAATAGTGCCTTGCTATAAGTGTTGAGGGGGTGCAGCAATTGTAAATTTTTTGCAAGTGGTCCCTAAATTTTGTTGAGGTTGATTTGAGAGTATTTTTTGCCTTTTGCTCAATAAAGTAGTCATTACGGGAATTTGCCTCCTTTGATGAAGATGTTCTAAGGGGGCTATGGTAAGATATTAATTTGGATGAGTAGGGGCCGTGGCAGTGTATTACTGTGGTAGTTCCCCTGAAGCTTTGGGTTGCACAGTCAGGTCTAAAGGGCCTGGATACAAGGATAGTTCCTCCAGTCATTAGAAAAGAAAAGAAAAATGGTTTGGCACAGGTAAAATTATTTGGTCAAGACTTGTAGAGGTTTATGAAGTCCCTGTCTCATAATTCAAGCTAATTTAGTTCCAACTTCCAAGCTATCGAAAAATCACGCTGTAGACTTGCAACATTAATATCTTATCATAGTGCCTTACCTGAATGGAAAAAGTTAGAGGTGGTAAATGAATGGGTTGGATTGGATTTCAGTGGATTGGTATGAGTTATGGGTTGAATATGGATAAGTTGAACATGGGTTGAAAGTCAATAGGTTGAGTATGGGCAAGTTGAATATGAATCAAGCAAAATCCAACTCAACCCAACCCAACCCGATCCATTTTTTTCTTTTAGAGGTAATGCGTTGTTTAAGATCTCACCTCAAAATATACTCCACTAGAAAAGGGATTATATCAATAAAGCAAATCTGACACAAATTGATCCTCTAGTAAAAAATTCCTTAAAATTTCGGGCAAGTACTGAAATGAGTTTTTTTTTCACAGCCAAAAAGTTTGCAAATCAGACACTTCTTGATCCTCCAGTAAAAAATTTCGGGCAAGGAGGTACTGAAATATTTTTATTTATTTATTGATTTTACTTTATCCCCAATGAAAAGCATATCACTCATCTACCTCTTTGTAATTTCTTTTGGAACAAAAAATAAATTAATTATGTGCATAATTTCTTTTTTCATCAAATTAAATTACTAATAGAGATCCTTAATTCAATGCCAAAAAAAATATTTAAAAAATTATATACTTTAGTATTCTAAATTTTTGGCTTGTTGAGTTTTTTTGCAATATCTTTCGGATCAAAACATAAAGTACTTCCTTGCATAATTTTTTTTCACCAAATTAAACTACTAAAAGAGACCTTTAATCCGATACAAAAAATTTGAAAAACTATATACGTTAATGTTTTACATTATTAGTTTGTTAAGTTGTTTTGCAATATCATTCGGATCGAAAAATAAAGTACTTTAGAGATTGACTGTCCTAAAAAAATTGCATCCACATTGGCAAATACCGATAATGAAAAGATCAACAAGAAAACAGGATGAGCAAAATTTGTCATCTTTTAATTATTGGACAATTAGATTTTCAGACTCAGATTACAATTTAGAGAATCGGAAAGTTTTTTTTTTTTTTTTTATGATGACGAGCAATTAGAGAATCAAAAAGATTTTTCCACAAAATTTTTCATATGTGAATTATTGAGCAAATATTGGCGCCATGATGACCAGGAATTAGAGAATCGAAAAGATTTTTCCACATAATTTGTCATTTTAATTTAATTTGAATTACTGAGCAAAGATTAATAGGTAATAGTAATATCGTAATAGTCCATTGTAGGGACTAGAGAGAGAGAGGTTGAGTAACGTGAGTGGGAGTGTAAGAAACTAGTTTTAATTTTTGGGACCAACCCATTTTGGACCCGGACAAACCCATCTAAATATAGGAAATTATAGGGTTCACCCATTTACAACTCATATTATAATATGGGTAGGTTGGGTTGAGTTTTAGATGGGTGAATTTGGATGAGTTTATGGGTTGAGTTCAAAATTGCCACCTTTAGAAAAAAACCCTCGAACTGAATGAGTCTATCAGAACTCAATGCAGTCATGAGGTACTATCAAGAAAGCTTACAGTGAATTCGACAGAAAATCAGCATTGAACTTGATATATCATCACCCTATCCCATACCAACTCATTTGCCGCTGACAGTCAAAGTAGAATACACTAAATAATATTGGTTGAACTGAAAACACAAATACAATCTTGCACAAAAATCTTTGTAAAATTGACACATCAGCATCATGCCTTGTTCCAAACAAAAGTAGACAAGGACACAGAAAGATGCAATTTGACTAGCAACTGTTGGGGGGGCTATTTTGCCTCGAAAGGAATCCAAGAGCTATCAGACCTGCTAAAGGTGTCTTCTTCTCTAAAGATCAGTGCTTCTTCTTGCTTCCTTCTGCAGCACTAGATCTTCATGCAATGAGGATAGAAGAGATAGTGTTTCCTAGTGCTTCTTCTTGGTTCCTTCATTTCATCATACTTGCAAGAATGAACTTGTAGCCTTCATTCCATCTTTTTGATCAAATTTGTGGCCTTCAAATGCTACATCCAGTGTTTGACTTGCTGGGGAAGTAACAGCTTTTGCAAACGTAAATACATTCATTCAAATATGACATATGTGGAAATCAGTTTAACAAAAGCTATAGTTCTTCACTAATTACGCACAATGGTCTCACGCTTTTTTGCTACATATAAATAAATAATTAAAGAACTAGCATTCTAACTATTGTTCGCAGGAGAACCAGTCTGTCTCTACCTTGCAATTTGCTGCATAACATAGTCGTTACGCTCGATTAACTCCATAGTAGGTTGTGAGGTCAATCGCATCTTCTAAAGGGGTGGTTGATGGTTCACTGACTGGTAATTATTGAATAAATAGATTTTTGGATGATGAGTTCATGAATAAAATATATGAAGACATCAATGTGTCATTGGATTAAGGCATGTGCACAATTTTTCAGGAGAAGAGGGATCGAACAAAGGGAGGGACACACCCAGCAACTATGGGTGGGAGCCATGGAAATTCATCATATCCTAGCGAGTTACTATCAGTCTACCACTACAATCTTCTTCAGCACACGCGCGCGCACACACACACACACAAATACATGCACACAGAGACAGAAAAGGGATAGTACTCGAAACTTCCAAAATCCAATGCCATGCAAGAGAACCAGAACCCTCTATCTGATGACTTGCTACACGGAGACTAATACTGGATGCATGATGTATATCAGTTAAATATCCTGTGCATGAATATCTCATAAGTTATATAGTCAGTTCAATCACGTAGAGAACATGAATATTTCTCAGAAGGAAGAAGGGAAGGGGCCTAACATGAAAGAGAGAAGAGCCTGTCAAGTTAGCCAAGGAGACTGCCTGAAACCAACCAAGGGATGAATCCTGTCCGGCTTATATATACCGTCCTTCACACAGCTAGCCTTACGATATAGATATCCATCCGATGGGGATGGAGCAGGCAAGTCATCCTTGGCTACCAAACAGAAGACTCTTCTCTTCATGTAAGGCCTCTCTTCCTCACATATACATCCTTCAAATGGTTATGGGATATCGATACTCACTTGGGATGTCTCTATTTATAGCCATCCATACGAAAGCAGAAACTATATATTCTGGTCAAATAATGCCAACACCATGATGATGTAGCAGCACCTCCTGAATCAAATAAATTAATATGCCCCATCCATATCTTTTTTATCACTTTTATAGTTTTATTCCTTTTTCTCTCCATCATCCCACCTCTCATTTCCATATGTCTTTCTTATCCCCATTTATTTTATTTTTTTCTCCATTCCTTTTCTCTGCTTCGTTTGTAGCAGCAAGGGTGCCCATAAGGATAAGGGAATATGCTCTCTTGGTTGGCAGGGAGGAAAGGAACCCCACAATGTATTTACTTCCGTCCATGATGGAAGATAAATTGAAAAACCCAAAAGAGAGAAAAAGGAAAGATGTTCTTGAAGAATTCAATCTGCCACTGCCCACCTGGCACATTGGCTGGCCAACTTGCACAGAAAGTATTACTATACTTCTCACTTGTTTAAAATTTTATGGGTCACCTCTCACTCCATTCATGGCTGTTACGAGCCTAATGTCCCACGTAGTCTAAGTGCGGAACTTAGCCTTGCGTACATAAGTTCTTGGGCAATTTACCTTTTTAAGTCGGTTTCCCTAGTGAGTTCTGCCTAGGAATTAGTATCAATTGATATTAATTAGAGCCAGCAACGAATAGAAGTGAATACGAATAGGTGAATGGAGCCGCCAAAAGAGAAAGGCAACCATTAGGTTGGTGTTGATGGGTGCACCACCATAGAAGTCGCCTTCGCTCAACGTGGTTGTATACAATGATCATAATGTCCAACATCAACTAAGTATGGACTTAGCATTCAACTCCATCTCGTTTTTTTTTTTGGCTGTTTTTCAAAAGGAAAATTTTGCTGTTTTCGATACCATCTTGTTACAAGTCAGTTTTCAAGTGTGAGTCCTACCAAAAGGCTAGCATCAAAACGATACCCCATCCAAAGCTCAGTTTGGTTCCTTATACCAATATAGCCTAAACGTACCACAATGGGGTAAAGTAAACTTGATCTGTTTTTCAAGAAATTCCCGATAAGCTAGCTGTAAAAGGGGTTAACTTAGCTTTTTTATGGGTTGGGATAATGTGCATTGGGACATTGGGTTTCTAAACCTGACCTGTATCTTTTCCCCTTCACCTTATCTTAATGTTTAGTGCCCTGTCACCATTTTAGTTATCCTTTTTCTTGATTTTTTTTTCACACCCTATATTTTCTTTTGAAATTCATCTATACCTGGGAATCTGATTGAAGATTGTTTGACCTCACTTTGGGGAGAGGGCAGCACATAATCTAATGATGATACGATTGATATTCGACTAGAAATAAAGTCAACCACATGACATTATCTTTACACCCTTTTCATCCTTCAATTTGATTAATCATCCCAGTGGTGGCATTGATTCATTTTGAATGTCCCAAGACAAAATTAAAGTCAAATACTAGCCTCTTTTTTTTTTGCCACTAACCAAGATTTTTTTAAATGGACTCAAAGCAAGACTCGCGTTTGATTGGTAACTTCATCCGTTCAATATAAAAGTTTTGACCTTTTGATCGTTGATGCTACATGATTTGATTGATTGAGTCGTTAGACGACAATACATGCGGAAAATACACGCATAACACAAACGCAACGTAGAGAGAAGATTTGTTATGATTTGATACTTGCCTAGGTGGCATTGATTCATTTTGGATGTCCCAACACAAAAATAAATAAATTCAAATAGCCCCTTTTTTTTTGTTGTTGTTGTGCCACTAACCAAGATTTTCTTTAGATGGACTCAAAACAATGCTCGCATCTAATTGGTAACTCCATCCATTCATTATAAAAGTTTTGGCATTTTGATCGTCGGTGCTACATGATTTGATTGATTGATTCGTTAGACTACGAGACATGCGGAAAATTCACGCCTACCACAATCGCAACATAGAGAGAGAGAAGATTTTTTATGATTTGATACTTGCTAGGTTATGGACTACAAATTTCAACTTTAGTTAAGAACAAAATCCGAAACCCGATCAAGTTCCAATACACTTTTCGTTTCTCTTTAGATCATTACAAGCTTTCCAAGGTCAGATTTATACAGGGACAGAGAGAACAAGGTTCCAATTTTTGATGGTTATCCCTTATTCTATTGAAGAACAAACAAAGCAAGAGACCAGGAAGGCATACCTTCCTGATTACAAAAGAAATCATCTTCAAACTACTAGCTAGGAATGAATGGAATGAACAACCCTGATAGCATCTCTATCATGTTGTGGCGACATTGTACAGGGAACACGATCGATGAGGCTGCCCACTGCATCTGATCATGAGGCCTCTCATCTCCTCTCATGTCATTTGGGTCGAAAGTGGGAAAAAGAGAAGGTGGAAACGGACGGCCAAATCCACTGGATGTTGTACATGATACAAGAGACTTCAGCAACTGGAGGGATCTTACTTGACACAATTAAGATTGAGGGATCCTATTTTGTGGGGAGATTTTCAGTCTCCTCTTGTGTGGAGGCTTTTTTTCTCTCTCTCTCTCTCTCTTTTGGGAGTTTTATTTGGATCGATGTACTTGAGTGCCAATTCATTTTAGATATGCAGCAAATTTGATAAGGAAGCCATGCTTCAAATCTCCACACATATGTAAAGGTGAAAAGAAAAGAGAACTGGTATGCTAATTGTTGGTTGTCTTAGCGAATTTCAAACCTAGAAATAATGTATCTCCTAAAACAATTTTTTCAATATTTTTTGCATCATTCAAAAGATCTCGTCAAAAACTATCAAAAAAAGATCCATATTACAAAAAAAAAAATTCAGTAAATACTTTATTTTTCCCTAGTGATACTTCAATAAGCCTCCACCTGTTCTTTTGACCATATCAACTCTCTTCTTCTCTTTGGCACGAATGAACATAAGTTACCGAGTGTCCCATGTGGTCAAAATAACTTCTCACGATCTCAACCGCTTCTCTTCATGAATTTGACCCACGTCCATTTTAAACATGTATTGAATATATAAATATATTAACTCCCAACCCTTAGGCCTCGTTTGATTCGTGGATTAGGAGGTGGGATGAGACTATTTTTATCTAATCATGCACTATCCCTTGTTTGGTTTCCGAAAAATGGCATGGGATTAACAATACCGAGATAGTTATAATCCAATACGTGTGGTATTATGTAATACCAAGGGGACTAATTTGTCCGGGACAAAAAACACGGAAAGGGTGGAGTTCAACAATTACAAAATTGCCATGGAAATTACTGATCATCTTCTTCCCTCATGCCTCTCTCTCTCTCTCTCTCTCTCTCTCTCTCTCTCCACGAGCTATTGGAGATGGATTTCGCCGGAGATCAAATCAGGTGACATGAGTTCATCGTTTTCTTCACTCAAGATTTTAGGTTTTCGTTTTTGGAAATCGTAGTAGTGAGGTCGATTGGTTCCAACCAAACCCATTTCCGAGCAAACCCACACTAGGTTTTTCAATCTATTGAGTATGTTACCCCTTTCTTTGTTGAGGCTGTGGATGGAAGTTGCCATGACCAAAATTTATGCGTAGAAAATGTTGAGCATGTTGAGTATGTATGGATGGAAGTTGCCCACACCAGGTTTTTCGATCTGTTGAGTATGTCTCCCCCTTTTAATTGGTTTTTTTTTTTATGGAAAAGAAATTTTGAAGATGAAGAATCATGCAATTTTCCCTTCTGAGCAAACCCATTTTCCCAGCAAATTAATAGATGAAGAATCGAAGAATCAAGCAATTTTTTTTTTATTTTATTGACAAGAATCAACCCATTTCCAAGCAAACCCACACCAATTTTGAAGAGAGAGAGAGAGAGAGAGAGAGAGAGAGAGAAATAATCCTGGAATTTATCATGTACGAACCAAACATGGGATATGCCTACTAAGGGGCTATCCCGGTATTAATCATGTACGAATCAAACAGGGGATTGTGTAGCATTCAGGACTAAATTAGTCCTAGGACAAATAATCCCAGACTACTAGTCCCAGGACTATTAATCCCACCAATTTTAGTCCGCGAATCAAACGAGGCCTTATAGGATTAACACACATACAACAAATATCCAATAAAGGGCTCTCTTATTTTTTACAGTGCGAGATTTTTTGTTAGGGATCGAATTTCGACCATCCGAACTGTTAGATGTGTTTAAAACATGTTTTTAAGGCCTAACGCAACGATTAGTAAAACAAAAATACCCGGAAAGCCTTGTTTTGAGCCGTTTTCGATAAAATGTGTATATGTACATTTGTATCAAAAACTGTTCAGATTAAGCCCTTTCGGGTATTTTTATTTTTTTTTACGAATCCTCGCGTTGGTCCTTAAAAATGCATTTTAAACACATCTAACGGTTTGAATCATCGAAATTTGATCTCGAACAAAAAATCTCGCACCGTAGCTTATATAAGAGAGCCCTTATTAGAAATGCCTTCTAGTGGTTCCAATAAGGGACTCCTATTTCCCGATCAAATTTTCATGATCCGAACCGTCCAATGTGTTTAAAACGTGTTTTCAAAGGTGCTTGTGAGAAATTATCGGGAAAAATTAGTGGGAAGAGCTTGATCCGATCAGTTTTTGATAATAATAAAAAAAACCATATGGTTTTAATTTTGGTGCAAACTAATACATGTCCATCTTTCTGTTTCATTCCTCTATAATTTTGTTCTGCCTCTAGTTTTGCTCAACCAATTGAAGATCACACAAGTAATATAAAGTTGCAAGAGAAAACCAAATTAATAGTAAATAATTAACAGAGGAAAATAGAAAGAAATGGAACAAAATTGGAAGTTGGGAAAATCGACTTACATAAAATGATTTGTGGACAAATGGCCAATAGGGGTGATTTGGCTAAATCCAAAAAACTGGTTTTTTTGTTTTTTTTCGTTTTGTCCTTATTAAAAAAATTGCATTTGTTTGTTTTTAGTTGATTTTTTGTGGTTTCTTAACTTGTCTCGATGAAAGGAATCTATAAAGTATAAAATTATTAGCCAAACTTAAAGTTTTGTGAATAAAGACGAAAAATTATGGCAAAAAACCGATTTTTTGGATTATTTTTCGTTTTTATTCACCAAACTTTTAGTTTGGCTAATAATTTTATACTTTTTAGATTTCTTTCGTCGAGACAAGCCAAGAAACCACAAAAAATTAATCGAAAACTAAGAAATACAAAAAAAAAAATTGAATAAGAACAAAACCAAAAAATTATTTTTTTGGATTTAGCCAAAGGAGGTCTTAATGCTCTTAGTACATGCATAGATTCACATATTAAATAGATAATCTTGTGTCAAAAAGGTAAATTTCAAATTTCCTGTCACGTCTGAACTTTTTTTATGCGAAAGCAAACCAACAAATATCTGAATAATGGAACATTTGAATTACGACTCATTCAAGTCCATAATTACTCCTACCCCTGCCCGAAACTACCAAAATGCCAACAAAGTTGCAAAAAAAATAAAAATGAGAGAATTATATTCTGTAATTGTCTCTATTATCATCATTTGTGCGTCCAAGCAAGTTTCATAGGAAATGAAGTTGTTACTTATTTCAGGAGCGACTTTAGGATTTTAATTCAGTACTAACAAAAATACATAGCGTGTCTATGATGAAAAATTTTATTGAAAAAAAAAAAAAACCTCTCTGACTAAGCAAAAGAGGTATCCCATCATATCGTTTGATGAAAAAAGAAACTCACATATTACAAGATCCCACAACGGGTCTTCAAATTTTGAAAGCGTTAATATAGCTTCATTATCAACACTTTTAAACATGTTCTTCTCAATGAACGTGCCCTAGAATAATTCAACTATTCATTTTCCATCTGGTTACGCAATTGGATTTTTATCAATTTTATCAACGAAAAGCATATGGAGAAGTGTAAAGTGTATTGAAATAAATGAAAAATGTATGGGAGTGTATGTTTTTTTTGTTTTTTATGTGTGCTTATTATCAGCTTATTGGGCTGATAATAGAAAATACTATTATATATTGGAATTTAATGTGTGATATATTAGGCTTTAGATTTATTTTGTTTTGTTAGAGCTATGACAAGTTAGTTCAAATTTAGTTGGTAATATTTGTTGTAACCTTGTACGAGTAATCTAGTGTTGACAGTACTAAAAAAATTTAATTTACATCTAAATTTATTTATTTTTTTCCAGTGCATATTTTAAACCCAGCAATATTGCTTCGCTCTTAGTATATACTAGAGTTGCCCCCTGACTTATTTACTTATTTCCGTACGATACACCGCCTGATGGGGGCATATGGGGAATACTACTAGTATGATAAGTAGTTGGAGGCTTGGAGCAGTTCACTGGTCAAATAGTATAATACTCCTATGTACATTGCATTAAACGAAGTGAAGTTTTTTTTATTTTATTTTATGTAAGATGGAAATCTGTTTACTTCCCCGTTTCCCACCTGAATCTTGGGTGAGACCAAGGAGTTTTTCTCTTCCTAAGCATTCGCCATGTGACTGAGATTTCTCGATCTAAGATCTTCTTCCCCTCCAATCGAAATCACCAGCAGATTTCTCTAATCTCAACCCATGTTCATACGTAAATATGGCCATCTCAACATCTCGAAGCTTCACTTCTCTTTTCCTCCTCCCCTGTCCCGTCAGAATTCAGTAAGCTTTTTTTTCCCAATGCTTCCCTTATGTTACACTAAATAAATATGCAGACATCACACTCTAAGTATGGTGGTTTTCTCTGTAGCATTTAGTACTTGCTCGCTCCCCTTTTAAATGCATATATGTCCATCCATATTCTGCACCGATGTTTATGTCATCTTTATTAACTCTAACCAACTGCTCCACTTCTCAATCATTCATTGCTCTTGGAACTGATTTGGTTTCCTTTCTTTTTCTTGGGTAACATCAGCCGACTGTGAATTAAAACTAAACCCATTTCAGTTTTTTTTGTCAGCTTTTCAATTTTCGAGTTTCTTTTGCAATTTTGATTGTTTTTAAATAAGTTGCAATAAAATGTGGAGTTGACGGGCTGGATGTGTATTTATAGGATGTTAGATTGGGATTTAGTCTCTTGCAACGACAATGGGGTGCTCTCCTTCTATCCTTGCAGCTGGAAACAGGAAAAACAATTTGAATATCCCAGAAATTGCTGTATTTGTCCCCTCAATGCCTGTTCCGCTTCAAACTGATGTTCACAGGGCACTCAGAGGTCTAATTCCCAAGGATCTTGCCGATAGGATAGTTTCACTCCGAAATCGAATTGTTCTAGTTGCCGAGGACACCAGAAGTAGGCATCTCTTTTGAGCTCATTTTTTGATATCCTGTTTCTCCTTTGGAATAGCATGTTGATTGAGGATTGTAATTCTGCAGGTGGATCTGCTGTTACCAAATTACAGCAAGCACTGGATGATTACTTGCCTCTTCTGGTTGGCCTCACTAAGAAAGGTTTTCTTTCTTTCTCTAGCACAGACACAGACACTTGTGAATGATTGTAAGGAGAACTAGTTGGAATTCTGTGAAAATGTTTTGAATGTGTGTATCTACAGAGCATGGTATTCAAGAAGTGGTGGAATTCAAATGGAAATATTCAGAAGATGGACGACAAGTACGTGTTTTTGTCCAGTAATTCGTTTGGAAAAGTTGTATATATTGATACTAAGTGATTGGAATAAGTGAGAGGATCTTATTTAAATTCAAAAGTGGTGTGCACCAAGTTAATAGAGAAGTTCACGGGGAAGATCACCGTGATCCGATCTTGGTGACTTTGTTGTATCCTGGAGGTGTGTTGCTGTTCAAACATGAAAGCAAAATACTCCGACAAGGAGGGGCAGTTGACACCTGATGTGCCTCAAAGTCCCATATTGAGTCTACTTTAATTCCCCTCTAGGAAGCAATCTTCCCATCAAATTCGTGTCTCCTTGCTCATAATTTAATGAATGGATGAACAGTATGATGAACAGGAAGTCTGCATTGCAAACTCCTGGTTCGAGTTACTCTCTGTTATCAGCATGATGGCTATGTTGACATTGACGGAGGCAAATTCCATGCTGATTTCTAAGCATCAATCAGGTTCTTCTGAAGGACTTGTATCTGCAGGTTTCCTTTATTCATCTAAATGACGTTTTTGTTTCAATACCAACTCCAGATTTGATTTTTTAAGCTTTGGTTAGTTTCTTGTGTTGTTTTAATTGTGAAGTATAGATTGCATGAGGGATGCTGTTGACTTACTGCTAAAGGCATCAGGCTACTTGGAATTTTGTGTCCGAGATGTTCTTGTTCACTTACCAACCGATTTGAAGTACTTGGACATTATTTGTCAATCCTTTGATATTTTTTTCACACTTTCCAACTGGTCCGTTAGTGTAAGATACATCTTTGTGTGCCCCAGGAAGCAGTTGCCAAATGATTTGCAGGATGGCATATTGGAAGCCATAGCTATTCAAGCACTAGGCCAGGTATACATAGAAGAAAGCTCAGTTGTTTACACCACCATAAGGAACTAATAAGAGCATTACTTAAAAGGAAAAAGAAAGGGGGAAAAAGAAAATAAAAAGGAAAGAGAGAAAATATTTTGGATTATGAAGCATTTTGAACGATGAGAAGTTCAAAGGTTACATATAACCAAGTAATTTTGAATGATGAGAAGTTCAAAGGTTACCGATAGCCAGTTTTTTACTAGATTATGGAATCCCCTGGAAGAAACGCAATAAAAAAAAAAAAGGGGGTAAAATTAAAAACGGCATGTGAGATTTGATTCTAGAAACTGAGTGCTAAGTTGGGAACCTGGGTATTTGTTTCTAAGAATCTGACATATAAGTAGTGTTTGATACTTGGTATGACAAATCCAGGGAACTGAAATTCAGCTTGGATTAGCGGTGGAAAGTCAAAACGTTAGTTTACCTGTGAAGAGGAGGCTGGCATGTGAACAACTGAGCTACTATGGGCAGGTATGGAATACTAATCATTTTTTTTGGTGCCGGATTTGAAGTTATCATGGCTCGTTCGTGCTTCATCTTCTGGGATTCCTTTTATGTTGTTTTGACTTGTTAAACACAGTATTCACCATTTATCCAATATAGCTGGTAGGATAGGATAGACAAATTCATGAATGTAACTTTTTTTTCCAAGATAGCAACACGTTGCCAAAATATCGGGTTTTCTGCAGCTTGTTAGCTGGCTTTTCTCTCTTATCAGGAGAGTGGCAATGTAATGTTTTCTAGGTGACATTTGGATGACTATCTGCTGTCCATTTTGCTTCACTTGAATGTTTTGTAACATATATTCCCACATCTACTTTACAGACTGAGTTAAATGTGGGGCTTTTGGTTATGAAGTTTAGGGGGAGCAATCGAAGGTTGAAGTCTTGCATTAATTCCTTTCATTTTCTGTCTTTTTTTTTTTTTCTTGTAAATTTTTCAACATGAGTTCATCCAACAGTATTTCTTAGGTCAATTAACCGTCATTTTTATGAATGGCATGTGTGCACTATGCAGTGTACTTACCATAAAGAACTTGCCCGCATGTGAAGTATCAGACATTGCAACTGTTTTTACTTTGTTGTTGCAATCTTATTATTTCTGTTTGTTTGTTCAGGCTCATTACTGCTTGTCCGGATGTAATACCGACAGCCGCTATGGAAAGAAGAATCTGCTATTCATCAAATGGAAATATCTTGAAGCAAAGGTCATGATCACAATCACTTTTTTCCTCTACAATTTTTATACCTCAACTTTTCTGGCACCTAGTGTCTCAAATGTTGCGAGTCCAATGATCTTTTTCGCATTCTCAGGCTGCAGCCTACTACTACCATGGCCAGATCATTGACAAGGGTACTGAACCATCCTGTCATGTGAGTGCTGTGTATTGTTTTCTAGCTGCAGAAAATCTACTGTCAGAGAGCAAGAAGGCTTGTTTAACCTTTTGTCTCACAGCTCCTGTCACCAGGTTAGCTATAATTCCTTTTTTTTTTGTCCACGCAGTGCACGTTAACATTTTCATTTTTATGCTTCTTTGAAACATTCCCTAATATTCCCTAATTTCTTGTGTCAAGGATTCCTCCACTCTGGGGTGCTATGAAGCATTTGAATAAGAAAATTCCTGATGTAGCATCGAAGAAGTCACAGATGTATGGGTACCTTTTAGAGCAAGAGAAGTAAGAGGTTTCACTGTCTGTTTTCTTGAATCTTCCGACGGTGCTTAATTCCTAAAGATGAACTTTTAGGCTGTTTAAATTTAATTTTTGTGAAATTGTTTGCAGAGGTCTCGAGATCTTGCCTGATCTTCCAGAATTCCAGCTATCACTAAGTCCAGATGACTACGAATTGCCTGAGATGGATTCAGCATGGGGTAGACAAAAGTGGGAAATCCTGAGTCAACCTCTCAAAGACCACCTTAACGATTCCGAAGATGAGATGTGATCTGAATGGCACTGGCACCCCATATGCCCTTTCTCTTCTCTTTCCAGATACTGAATGCAAAATTTTGTACTTCCATGTTGAGAATTTACCTGTTGCTATAGTATTGAAACGACTGTACATTCTTGCACCAGCTACTATATGTATTATATGACATCATAAATTGATTGTTTATTTATTAGTTTTCGAGATCTGGTAATCCTAAGACTGTTCTGTTCAAACTATTAGTATCATTCACTGTGCATCACCCTAGTGCTAACCCCACTGGATGATTTACTGAATTCTGCATGATGGAATGAGTAGTTTTTTTGTTTGCGTTGCTCCCTTGATTCTTCACTTGGATATCGAATTGATAAAACAAGATGGCACCGCGATAGACTTGCCGTGAACTCTATTTTGTGGCTGTATGAAACTTAATCTTCTATGTAGAGATGTTCCAGCAAATCTATTTTGTAATTACGAGGTTTTTGGATTTGGAATGAGCTATTGAATGAAACTATCCTGATCTTGGATATTACTCCACTGCCAACATTAAGTCTGTTTACAAGGCAGGGGTTTCAAATGGCTAAAAGATGTAAGCCTTACTTTTGGAGCTTGCCGACGGGATTCAGTATATTGGGCTACAAATTCCCAGGAGCTTGCCGACGAATTTTTCCTGAGAGTTTTTAATAAAATTACGTCTACTCAGAAACCAAACCTTGACTAGTACTCTTTCCATATGCAGGTATTGGCCTTGGTAAATTCACTATCCGTTGCATTCTGGTTGACCTCATGAACATTAATATGACATGATTTGAAAGAGCCGATAATCTGTCTTCTATTGAAATTGTTAATCATCGTTATGAAAGTGATTTAACCATTTTGTCAGTAATTTTTTTACTGGTTTTATATACTAAGCATACGATACGATCAAGAAAATTGCGGACTTTCTTAGACAAAGCAAAACGATGAACAGTAAGGAACCATGTTTTCACAATGTTGCAGACAATGACCCACGGAACCTGTTTCTCGTTAAGCGAACAATATCACAGGCCACAGCACTACAAAGCTCTAATTTACACACGGTAGAAGCCTAAAAGAAATGACAGAGCATACCCTACTGAACTAATCACCTGCAAATTTAAAATTTACATATGCCAGAAAACGTAAAAGTGATAACAGAGTGTCTCCTTGGTGGGCTTATCTATTAAGCTTCACTTTTCCCCAGAGACACCTTCCTGTGATTCTGGGTTGCTCATTCCTGCGGCCAAATACTTGAGTTTGTGGACAGATGTGACCATAAGCACGATGTAGCAGATCATAACCATGTAAGACAAGGCAACTGAGAATGACACTTTATGGCAGAATTTGCTCACATTACCGCATATAGCCAACCAACCAACCTGGGCCAAGCCGTCGCGACCCACCACGCCGATACCAGTGGCCGCTCCACATCCCGCCATCAGCAGCAGCACTACAACCTGCCATAGCAATCGTTGTCATGACGAAGGAGATGGATACGGAAACAATAAACAAAACAATATTATAAACGATTTACGTGATTTGACTTTTAGCCTAGGAATTTTTTTTTTTGATCAGGAACAAATTTATTACTCCCACCATCCCATATTTCTTGTTCACTTTCACTACTCACGACATCTCAAAAAATAGTTTATATTTTCAAATGCATAAGGTTATATATTTAATAGGAATCTCATTTTATAGTTTTCGATGAATTCTATTAATAAAATCTTCAAAATTGTAAAAAATATTATAGATTGAAAGATATAAGTAATTGAAATATGACAATACATGCACGTAAATTTACCAGAAATTTGGGATGGAGGGAGTTCTAGGTTACAAGCAGTGAAATTTTTGAAGTTGGGGTTATGAAGACACAACACAAAATCTTCTTAATTTCTCTTCTTCCTCTCAACTATTTGTTGGGCTTATGAAGCTTTACAAGTCTTGCTTTGCCACTACTATGTCGGGTTTGTCTCCTAAACATAAACAGGGGTATTAAGTTAATTGGTGATGCGTAAATCCGAGGATATAATTAGCAGCCGACGTAATCACTAATCAGTATACTTTGTCCATTCGATTAACACGTAAAATCTCTGTTGATTATTCTTTGTGCTCGTTTCTTGATTATTCTTTGCGCATTGTTTATGTTGGTTTCGGCTAATTTAGAACACTTTTCCAGCAATAAGAAGAATAACAACCAAGAATGAATAAAATTTTGATTACCAGATCATGCAAAAACACAGTGAAATAGCTGCAGGGATTGGGTTTTGAGCGGGTTAGCAAGAACACGAAGATTAGAGAGAGCAGTGAGAAAGCACACACAACAGCGTCTGCAACCATTAGGAACCTGGAATTGAAAACAATTTCAGCAAGAAAAACAACGCTTGTAAATCATGTAGATTGTGTGTTTGAACTTGTATTTCAATCTGGTTGTATTAACAAAATCGAGAGATTAGATGGTGAATATAGGAATAGTACTTGAATGCAGATGAGTAAGAGTAACGAGCCTCCAACGAAATCCCAAATAAATCGACAGATTCGTGGCTGGTAAGCATGGTAACCATAGCAGCCAATGCGAGTAAGATTGCCAAAACTCTAACCATTATTTGGACCTTGATGAAACCACCACCCTGCTTCGGGCTCGCCATAGCGGCTGCTGCAAACGACCTCCCTTGGTATTCGAAGGACTTTTTTGTATCCGTCTCTCGTAACGATTTAAGAGAGGATTCAAAGGAGTTTTTCGTATCCATCTCCCGTAACGATTTAAGAGAGGATTCGAAGGAGTTTTTCTTATCCATCTTTCGTAACGATTTAAGAGAGGATGGAGCAGAGGATATCCAAGAAGAAGAAGAAGAAGTAGTGTTTTGATATTCAGCAACCGGCGAATTCGTATTTAAAGAGGGGGATTCCCTTTGATTTGACACCTTATTTACCGAAAATCATGTACTACCAGCTTATCTGCTCATAATTCCATTGGTAATTGGAAAATACAAATGTAATTACGGGTTGGGAATTAATATTGACACATTCTTTTTTGTTTTTATTAGGTAAAATTACACTTGTATTTTATGAATATAGAAAAAAAAAAAAGGGGGAGTGCCAACAGAAAAAAGTGGAGTGTCAAATATTAATTCCCTTACGGGTAACTCTATTTTTGTTTACATTGACCTGACATAAAACCTGTGCTATGCATGGAGTCTTGAATAACATAAAGTAAAATAGCAATAATTAAACAATGTGTTGTAGTATGTATTCATTTGGTTAAAAAGGCATTGTCCAGTATTAATTTACTAAAAAAATAAGAGAAGAAAATTGCACAAAAATGAAAAATATATCAACTACTCTTGCCCTCTAAATTGTTGTTTTTTAAATGAATTTATTACATATAAATTGGGATTGACCGTTGTTAGCTACACTTTTTTTTATAGCAAAAGAAAAGTATATGTCATTACCACAAACTAAAGTATACATAAGATACTACCGATTTGAAAAAAACAACAAAAAAACAAAATTCAAAAACTGCTCAACTTTGATGTTAGACCCAATACTCCGCTCGTGGAGGTGGGTGGATGAAGGATCATCAAATTGTGCTCCTGCCACAATATCACAACTAGATTTGCCTTTTCACTTCTTCGTCGTCGCTACTGGAGAGCTCAAGAAACCGTTGCCCAATTGACCTGCAAATTAAAAATTTAAGCTAACTATTTTATCATTTGACTCCTTTAGATTAATAATTACGATTTCCATCAATAGTAAATCCAAGTGTATATGTATTCCTAATGAAATTGGAATAACTTGTCGCACTAACAAGGTGAGTTTTCCAATGGATTTTATCAAGATTTTGATAAAATCATCCTTTTGATTTTATCCATTCGTGAAAACATGTGATAAAATCTGTGGATTTTTGCATTCAAAAATCTATAAATTTTATCAAATGTCTTCACGAATGGATAAAATCATGGGGTTGATTTTATCAAAATCTTGATAAAATCCATTGGAAAACTCACCCTAAGATGATTTTCACAAAAAGTGTTTTCGTATTAGTACAAGTATGCGGATATATTTTCAAAGAAATTCACAAAAACTTCAAATAAGGAGAAAGCCCATAAATTTAGTCATAAATCTGAGTCTGAGTTACTAAAGAAGCAAATTAAAAACTAAATGATTGTCCCTCCATCCCCTTTTAAATATCCACTATAGTAATACGTGTAATTTCACACCCCAAAAAAAATATGTCTCTATATAATTTTTTTAATTTGTTTCATAAGTGCAAAAAATTAAAAACATTATACGGAAGTATATTTTTTAACGTCCACAAAAAATACACGTTTCTCAAAGGGGACATTTAAAAAAGAAAGGAGGGAGTATAAAGAAGCAAAAAAGAATAAGAGGAATAAAGGATGACATACCAGCTTTGAAAACTGTTTCACACTTTTGTAATCTTTATATAACATGTACGCAAATCATGGAGGAAGAGTTGTCCATTTGGAGAGGATTATACTACAAGAGATTACACCAATGCCCACTAAAAATGCCCACTAAATAAATTTACTTGGCAATTGGAATACCATTGCCGAGTAAATTACGTTACTCACTGAAAGTATGTCTTTACCATCTAAAAATACATTTTACTCGGCAAAAATGTGGTGCCAAGCCAAACTTGTGGCGGGAAATTGGATGCCGACTAAATATTTAGTCAGTAGAAGTAATATTTCGAGTCTGATTAGTCTGCATAAAAAAAAATCGCGTCAACTCAAAAAAATTCACGAAAAATTGGCGGGATTTATGTAATCTCCGAGTAAAAATTTACTCGGCATTGTTGGAAATTGGATGCCGACTAAATATTTCCCAAATATCCCCACAACGAAAATGTTCTCTTTTCCTGTTCCACCGCTATGCCCTCTCTCTCTTCCTCCTACAATGAAAATCTTCGTCTCCTTCTTCTCTTTCATGAAAATCTTCTCCTTCATCTAAACCCACTCCCTCTCTTTTCATCTAAACCCACTCCGTTTGACCGTTAACCCTACTTGCCATCCTCTCTACTACGATTTTAGATTCGGAATTCATCCACCATCCACTTCATAAGGGATTCAATCGCTGATAGAAAGGTGAGCTTCATATTCAATTGCTTCGAATTTAATCAGAGACCACAATAGCAGGTAACACTGAGTGGTGAGTTCTTCTAATTAGAGCACCCATAGCCAATTAGTCATCTCATAAAGTAATCTTTTCTAGAGATGATGATCTTAAATCTTACAACAACAAAAAAGAAAAAGTTGGTGAGAAACCATACAGGAAATTTAAAGAAGGGACTACTTTTTATATACGAATGTGAAAATTCAAAATTTCGAATTCTAAATATGATATACTGCTACTTTTGTAAATGTATTACGGTATAATATAGACAACTGAATAAAGAAATGATTAAAATAATATAGAAAACTATAATTGGTGTATAGGCAAAAGTAATTACACAATGTTTTGAAAATGCATAAATTATGGATTCATGTAATTATTTTTTTTCAAAACCATTGCCTAATTATAAACGTGATTTGTGAAATATGAAAAATTATGGATTATACCTACTATACTTGGCTTAATTTATCCTACTATCATTTTTTATTATGAGAGAATAGTCTACAATTTAATTTTTCATCTCAAGAGGTGTTGCTTTATGTACAATTACATCATTTCTTTTTAGTAGTTGACTATTTGTAAACAAATGTGTTGCTTCCATTATATATGAAATCACTCAAAAAATCATTCCTATTAGGACAAAATACGTTATTTTTTGAAATTTAGAAGATGGAAATAAAACTAAAAATTGGATAAACTAAATGGACTCGTGTTGTATCAACAGGACTTCATTGCTACCACATGTCGTCGAATTCATAGCTCTCTTCTCGAAAACCTATCCTGCAATACTATAATAGATTCAAAGAAAAAAAGCAAAACCCTCTAAGAACTTACAAATCTAAATATATCCAACTATTATTTAGGTACAAAAAATATTACAAATGTCAATGAATGCAAAGGCTCAACTTGATAGAAACAAAATAACAAATTTGGCTAGTTCTTAATGACAAAAAAAAAAAAATTGTGATACTTTCATAATCAATATATGATCATTGAGCTTTAAAAAACTGTAGAGTCTATGAAATTGAAGAAGGTGTGACACATATCTACCAACAAAAATATTTATTCTCCTAACAGGGGACAAAAATATAAGTGTTGTGATGAATATTAAGAAATTGGTAAACTAAATAGACGAATGTCAGAAAATACATACCAAAATGAACCCATCTCCAATAAAACATTTTACGATACTTTTTCTCTTTGTACACTATCCTGCAAAATCTAGAAATCAGCACTTTTATTTACATAAATGAACCCCACACAAAACAAAGACCAATATGACACACATATGAGATTTATATCAATAAAACATATATATCAATGATATTCAAATTATAAAAACCCTTGGATATAAAAATCCAATGTTGCTTTATTGACATGTGATTTATATGAATAAAGCATATTAACGATATTTAAACAATAAACTTACCCTTGCATATAAAAGCCCAATGTTGATGTCATCTACCTTGCGAAAAAGAAAAAGAAGAAGAGCCCCAAGAAATAGACATCAAAGTGGTAGCAAAATAAAGGAACGAAGTTGTCTACAATGGAGAGGAGGGTAGGAACATTCCAGGATTTCTTTATATAGGAGGAGATAATTTAAGGAGATTATTCAATCAATCAAAGATTTTCGTGGATTTCATTTAAGGAGAAATCCTAGGTTTTGAAGAGGAGATGTTATAGAAGTAAATACCAATCGGATTTTCATAAAATGGTAATTGCTATAAAGGGATAGTTTTAGAGTGATAATAAGATTATGTCACATGTGTACGTTATAAATTCTATGACAACCCCATTAAATTGTGTCACTTGTCACAACATCTTTTCTCCTCACGAAAACTCATCTTGCAATAATATATTAGATTATCTACGAGCAACGAGTACAATTTTATCCACATTCCTTAAAAAGTTAAAAAAGGGTAATAAAACCCTCCCTCATATTAGTTGAATTGATATCAAATTTACGTTTGGTGACACATATGGCAAATTGAAAAGCCATTTGCAATACGTGCATTCTAATGGATTCTTTCAATCTTAAATATATATATATATATATATATATAGAGAGAGAGAGAGAGAGAGAGAGAGGGAGAGAGTAGTTATCTAGTCCGGGAGTCCCGGATCCGGGACTCCACCTACCTGATATTTTTTTTGAAAATCCAAGTTGTTCAATGTGTTCAAAAGGTGTTTTCAATTATCTAAACGGGAAATCTTCAAAAAAAATATACCGAGAAGGGCTTGATCCAAGCAATTTTTCACAAAATTGTAAATATACAGTTTTTGCAAAAAAATGTTCAATAATCCATTATTTTTTGTCATTATTCAAAAAAATTCAATTTTGAAAATAATTTTTTACTTTTTAGATTCATCTTATTGAGACAAACCAATAATCCACAAAAAAATTGAAGTAGAATTATTAAATGCCATTTTTTAAAAAAAAATAAGAACAAAAAAATAATCTGGATCAATTATTTTTTCTAAACACCCCTTAGGACACCAACTAGGATTTAATCTTGGGAGCCTACTTTAGGAGCCACTATGTAGAGTCCATTGGAGGACTAAAATAAAGATAATTTCATCACTAATTTTACCCATGTCACTTAGAAACCTAGCTAGAAGCCATTTTAGAAGCCCACTGGAGTTAGAAGTTTACTATCTTCCTTGGAATATTTTTAAAAAACATGGCTCTTAAGTTTACTATCTTCCTTGGAATATTTTTAAAAAACATGGCTCTTCAAACGTAGTTTGATTTTTATTTTGTTACATCCCTTGGACAGGAATGGAGCCAAGATTTTTGCGTAGGGGTACGAATATACACAGTAAAAAAATTGAAATAAAGAGAGACGACGATGTAAATTTTTACTATTAGATAGACCACATTCCGATTCTAGATAGAATTGATTTTGGGAGAATTTTCCGTCACATGCACTATTTTTAATTGAACTCCTAATTTGTTTTGCTCTTTTCCTTATCCTTTACCGTTGATGGGTTGTTTTTTTTTTTTGGATAACCGAGGAACAGCCCTACAACAGGCCACTAATTGGACCCATTGCACGACCTAAACCTCAGAGGGAGCTGGCGCAACCCACACCAGTTACGACCCCCCACTTAGCACAGGTACTCACCCTACGGGGAATCAAACTCCTAACCAAGGAGATTTACCCCCAAAGTCAGCCACTCGCACTAACCATTGGGGCAACCCTTGGGTGTATACCGTTGATGTGTTATACTCCACAAACCACAATAAAAGAGTTTTAGGCTTCCAAAATTTCAATGAGCCTTAGTTTTTAAAAGTGAACGGTCCTTGAGTCCCTGACTCTAAGTGAGTTGGGGCCTTGGGTCACTGACTGTAAGTGAGTTGAGTTATAAATTTTAGGCCTTATTTTGATAAAAAAAAATATTGTAATTAAACCTCATTAAGACCAATTTTAGTATAAAGTTGTTTCATTGCTTGAAAAATATTAAAATTGTTACAATTAATTTCTTTAAACGAAAAAATAGAGAGGGGACGAGACTATACAGTTTGATGACATTTTTTTTCCCCAATGTAATAGTATGTTTTTTAAAATTATAGGAGGAACGACTGCCCTAACTACCCCGCTCCATCCTTACCTTGGAGATGCTCTAATTCACCTGTGTACTAACGAGGGTCTGATTAAAACATGGCCAAACGTCGCACGAACTGGCCCACAAGAATACATATAGGGTTAAAATAAAAAATAAAAAAAGATTAAGACTCCATTAAAATTACTAGTGTTTACTGTACATCAAAAAAACTGGGCTTGACTATATTGTTATGGATATGGAAATGGCTACATTGCACACTCATTAAAAAGGTGCACGATATGCAACTATTGTATAGTCTACATTGTGTTATCTCATGGCGAATTGTAACATTTAATTTTCTAGTGTCTTGCAAATTTTCAGGCAGTATAATTTGTAATATTTGCTCTATGATTCATAAATTTTGTTCGTTTTCGTAACTTTTATACAAAAAATATTAATCTTTTATTCATAAGAGGTAATCGATTCGTAATATTTTTAGGACATATGATATACACCCAAATAAGGCCATTGAATTTATTCAAAATCCAGTTTATCACTGGAATATTACATGAATTTATTACGTCTATCTAGTGTGAAAAAGGGAAAAGTCGGATTTATTTAAATGTGAATATGAAAACATAACCTCCAAAAATGACTGGGATCAAAACACACCCTACAGTAATGAAGAGGACTGGCAGAGCTTACTAGATTTTTTACGCAAACATATACTAATATATATTGCACGGAGTGAACAAGATGATCAATTATAAAAATTATGTTGACAAGTGTGTTTAATTATACTCCCTCTCTCTTGTTGTTTCTTAAGTCAAAAAATTAAGTATTTCCGTATATTATTTTTTGAACTTTTTCACAATGAACGTGCGGAAATTTTGAAAAATGATAAAGGGAAGTAATTAATTTTTTGATTTAGAAAATGGAAAGACTTTTCATAGTGGACTATTATTTTGAAATGGAGGAAGTACTAATCAGATGCCAGGTGGATTTTTTGGTCGCTTATCTCGGTTAGGGATTAAGGCCTAATTTGGCTTAAAAGTGGTTTTTGGATTATTGGTTTTTCATTTTCGTTATTGTTCAATTTTTTTTGCATTTGTTAATTTTTTGGCGTCAAGATTTTTTGTGGTTTTTGGATTAAAGTTGAAAAGGTGGATCTATCTTGAGTATAATAATCCACCTATTTTTCAAATTTTTTTCAAAAAAAAATTGGTTTATTGACCAATAATATTATACTCTCGTAGATTCAAAAATTTGGTATAATCCATAAACCACAAAAATCTCGACGCTTAAAACTAACAAATGCAAAAAAAAAAAAAAATTGAACAATAACGAAATGAAAAAACCAATAATCCAAAAACTACTTTTAAGCCAAATTAGGCCTAAGTTGAAGTAATTGGGTGTCATAATTTAATACGTAGTACTATTATTTCCAAGCATTTGGAACTTGAATGATTCAACTGAATGCACCATTAATAAATTATTATTCATTTGCATTATTTAGACATGCTTGCGTGTTGGGTCTTCTTCTCCAACATTATGTGTTACCATCCACTCATCCAGTACTCTATTTTACACGTTAAAGATTGTTTATTTATTTACTAATGAAAACTTACTTTTCTTACCCTCCCAGTGTCAGTGATTTTGTTCGTGAGTCAATTGAGTGAGTGAGTACATTAATTCACCCTGCCGGCAAATTGAAAGAAAAGGAAAGTCTCACCATTTCAATGGAAATTTTTTTGTTTGAAACGGTGGGACTTTGGTTCAAGCACTTCTAACCGTTTGATTGAGCTGAAATTTTGTGGGACCCTTTGGAAAAATGTTCTAAGAACAATGAACGGTTCGGATCACTCGTGTGGGATCGAAAAGTGGGTTCCCGAGAGGGCTCGGTACATTTTCTGTACCAAACCCTCTGTACCCGTAGGTTTATCAGAAAGAAAAGGAAACTGTTGTTACCTACTTGACTTAATTAAATGACTAAAGTCTAAAATTCTATTGACCAATAGTAGCATTTTGACAACTGAGGGTGCAAATTAACAGACCCGAATTCCAAACGCTTAAAAAAATTTGAAAATTTAAGCCTGACCGCCTGACCATTATACACGTAGAACTAGACCAGAACCAAATGCTAGATCAAAACAATTCTGGTTTGGTTCTCGGTTGATTTCTAGGAGAAAATGTTGCAAATTCAGCCTCAGTTACTAAATCAAAGATAAATAGATAGAATGATATTCTTCGGTACTCTTCTTTGTTCATTATATAGGTTGGTATACATGTATTTATGTTCTTATGTATGAAATGGATACTACTTATATCGAAATTGAGGGAGACGTGCAGGATGTCTCCAATACCTTTTTTTCACACAAAAAAAAAAAAAAAAAGAAGAGGAAAGGTCATATCTAACAAGTCATGGAAAACCGAGTAACACAACGTTCAATCTCTTACCGAGCTCGTGACATATCTTGAATTTCCTTAGTATTATTTTGAAGATTATGACTAATTATTAATTAATTAGCCATTTGGCAGATTTCGTAAGGCAAAGCAGGTAAACGATCTCCATCAATGGTTCCTATCATGGCTAGAGTTTATCGAAAAGTAAGGGGATCCAACAAGTTAGGGAGAGTTAATTAGGCATCATGTACAAAAAATATTATTATGATTTTATCCTATGAGATTTGAATAATTATGATTCTATTCTGAAATTCAAATAAATTCCAAAATACCCTTTCTCTCTCTCTCTCTCTCTCTCTCTCCTAATTTTCCTAATAATTCTCTCTCCTAATTTCCTAACATTTCACTCTCTCCTAATCTTTCCCAATTTACCTCAATCTCTCTATCTTATCTTTCAAATCATTTACTTTCCTAACCTTTTAATTCCCTAAAATCTCTCACAAAATTCTATCCCTAAAATCTCAAAACAAATTAAAAAAAATTAAAATACAAACTCAGCCCACAAACATGGTGAAATTATTTACCAAGAATCATGTGTTAATTTATCATGTTTACAATGCAAAATCACCGAAGTGCTGAAATGAACCAATAAATCATCTTTTATTGTATCAAATCACTCAATATGGTATATCAATAAACATGCTCACATGTCTTTATTTCATACAATGAATATAGTTTGTTGATTTTTGATTTTTGATAAATCAATAAACCATCTTTTATTGTATCAAATCACTCAATATGGTATATCAATAAACATGCTCACATGTCTTTATTTCATACAATGAATATAGTTTGTTGATTTTTGATTTTTGATAAATCAATAAACCATCTTTTATTGTATCAAATCACTCAATATGGTATATCAATAAACCATGTTCACAAACCTTTTATTTCATACAATGAACGTGATTTATTAATTTATCATTTTTACTTTATCAACTAAAATGATAAATTAATAAACCATATTCATTGTACGTAATAAATATCTTTTAAAACGCATGTGAATATGGTTTATTAATTAACCATTTTTACTGATGTAAATACCATGAAATCGGCAAACAAAATTTGCACCATTAAACCTTAAATACAACCTCAAACCCCATAGCTTACAAATGAGGTTTTTGAAACCATTTACCATTGTACAATATGTGAAAAATAGCAGCCAAATACGGAAAGCAAAACTAGGGTTCCTAAACCCAAAACCCAAGTAAAAAAAAAAGAAACGGGTTTAACTTAGCTTTCAAAGTCCCACTTTATTAATCCAAATGAACAAACAAAAGGACTGATTAAAGACACTCACTCACAAACCTTTCAAAGTCCCACTTTATTAATCCAAATGAACAAACAAAATGACTAATTAAAGACACTCACTCACAAACCATTATTGACCCAATATTGCATAAGAACCTGGGTCGGTTAGATTTCGAACCATTGGTCTTCCCTTCTTCTCACCATTAATGATCCTCGTTGATCGCCTTGAACTATTTGTTGTCTCATTCTTCAGCCGCACATATCCTTACTTTTGATATACTATTTTCCTTACATAGTAGTTGTGCATATATGATGATCAATTGATTGCATCTGGAACAGCGTAGTAGAACTCGGCGGCGACTGCAATCTTTTGGTGAAGAAGATTTCTCCATCTAGAGAGAGAGAGATATTTTAGGATGTATTTGCGGGATATCAAGAAAGGAATTCGAAAAAAATGGCATGAAATATATAAGGAAATCAAACATGTCTAATGGCCATAAGAGAAGCTACGAGACAAAAACTAATTGTATTTCAAAGATCCTAACTATTTTTTTGTTTCCTTATATATATCGTTTTTTGCTTTTAAACATGCATATTATAAACGGAAAGCAGGATGATGGCCAAAATTGAATTGACCAAATTTGAATTATCCTATTACTGACGTTAATAGAATGGAAAGGAGGATGATGGCCGGATCTTTAGGTCTATCAGTAACTACTACAAATTAACATTAAAATAAAATATATACTCCTACATAATTAATAAAGGCAATAAGGTCAGAAAATACACTTACAGGATGGAATCATAACAATTCAAAACGCATAGGATCGCATCATAATGGTAATATTCTTACAGAATCCCTAATTAAAATTCTCTAGAAGGGATCAATGATGGGTATTTTTTTTTTTCCAACGCCATTACTTGAACGCAAGGGCGGAGCCAGCTTAGGACCAAGGGGGGCACGTGCCCCCACTGGATTTTTATCGCCTGCTGCTATTTTATTTTTTTTACAACCTGTTAGAAAATTACTACATATAATAAAATTATCTTAATCTACAACAAGAGTCTGTTGTCTCTAGTGGCACAAGTGTGTGCCTTGCTTTTCGAAGAGCCTGGGCTCGAGTCTTTTGGCGTGCGCTGGTATCCTTTTCTTTTTATGGATTGTAACTTCTTTTTCCCCCCCTTTTTCCACATGGAACAAGAAAAAGAGTACACATGCAAGAAAAAGAGTTAATTGTAAATAAAATTACCAACATATCTTTAGTGTTTTTTTTTTTGCTTATGTTTAGAAGCATTTTAAAATATTATGCTACACACTTTTGTATCTATTGGAGAATGTTTGAACTTTTGTTCTTGGTGCTTCTTTATTTCCTATATTTTACTATGATTTTTTTTATTGTGATAAGGTGCCCTCTCTAAATAAAATTTCTGGCTCCGCCACTGCTTGAACGATAGGCAAACTTAAAAGAGACGGTTAAAAAAATTAATAAGAAAGAAAAATAGAGTTCTAATTTATATTAGTGCGCCACATATAAGTCTATGGGGTCCTATGACCCACCAAATTCTAACCTTAATTAGAATTGACATTATATGCGTGATTTTGAAATATGTTAGAATTTACATTATATCCATCATATTCTAAAATATATTTAATGATAATTTTATCCTAATAATCAATGAAAAATATTGATTATTTTGAAATTGATCATATTTGGAAAATTGGCTAGTAAAATAATAAATGGGGTGGGTAGTCAGTTGGTCAGGGCTTTTGTATTTCATTAGGAGGTCAAGAGTTTGAATTTTCTGCCTGCGTATAACGGCTTTTCTTTTCTGTGCTTCTACCCTTTAATGGGTTTATTCATTATATAGGTTAAATTGTTGGACTTAATTATCTCGTGGATTCTCAAAATTGATATAGTGTCCTAGGTTTTTACTTTGTATTTGATATGTGATGTAATTGATCTCTTCTCTAACCACAAAAAAAAAAAAAGATAATAAAGTGGGCGCAATAAATGGAAGGTAATAAATGGAAAGAGATAGTAGCAATTTTTTTTTTTTTTTTTTTTTGAGAGAGAGAGAGAGAGAGAGAGAGAAATAATTATTAATTAGTAAGTGTTATAAATGTTATCAGAAACAGATGGATGACCTTGGGGTGTGTTCTGGTCTTGAATGTGTTGGTTGAGGTTTGGCTATATAGCATTGTATCGTCCAGCCAAAAGGGACACAAGAGTAAAAAGAGAAAGAAAAGACAAAGAGCAATATATTACTCTAAATAATATTTGAATAGTCTAGAAGACTAACTTTTTTTTACATATTTGTATTCAGCTCTTTACTTACTTTTTAGCTCTCATAATCTGCTTGACTTTATAACACGTTATAAGCACGAAGCCCTAGCCAACTGAGAGAGATAATGTCAAACTATATGAAATTGGAATTTGTTGTCCTTGACATTTTGGGAAGAAATTATCTGTCATGGATCCTTGACATAGAGATTCATCTCGATGCAATGGAAATTGGGAAAACGATCACAAATGGTAATAGTGCATCCTCAAGGATCGCGCAAGGGTCATGATCTTTATCTGACATCACCTCCATGAGGACCTGAAGTCCGAGTATCTCACTGTCAAAGACCCACTAGTTTTGTGGAACAACCTGAAGGAAAGATATGGGCACCAAAAGACAGTCATGTTGGCTAGAGCTCGTTATCATTGGATGCACTTACGATTTGAAATCGGTTAGCGAGTATAATTATGCCCTATTCAAAATTGTTTCACTTTTGAGACTTTGTGGGGAAAAATTATTGAAATAGATATGTTAGAAAAGACATATTCCACAATTCACCCCAGAGACATGAATCTATCACAAACATATAGATAGTGGGGCTATGAAAAATACTCGGATCTGATATCCTGTCTCCTGGTAGCTGAACAAAACAATGAATTATTAATGAAAAATCACGAGTCGTCCAACTGGATCTATACCATTTCCAGAAGCAAACGGAGTCTCATTCCACAGTCAGGGAGGTGGTCGAGGTCATGGGCGCGGACATGGACGGGGGCGTGATGGCCATAACTACCAAGTCCATGGAGGACACATCAAGAAGCCCAGCAAGAAAACTGATTTTCCCCGAAAGTGGAATAAGTGGGATAGGTCGGATGTATCCCAAGGAAAGGGAAAAGATTTGCAAGCAAAACCTTTTAAGAATACAAAAGATTCATGTTACAGATGTGGAGTAAAAGGTCATTGGTCGCATACTTGTCATACGCCAAAACATTTAGTTGATCTTTACCAGGCATCAATCAAGGGGAAAGGAAAAGAAGTTGAAACCAATTTTCTTGATCAAGTTAATCAAACTGACCATTTTGAACCTTTTGATTTTTCATCTTTTGATATATCTGATTTACTTGCTAGACCTAGTGGGACAAAAGATGATTTCTTTGATGATGGAGATGACTACCCTGATTGGTCAATGCATTTGGACTAAATAAGTATCTTTGCTTATGTTTGAAATAATAGTCTAAGGACTAATCTATTTTTTAATAATGTTGTAAGAAATATGTCATGTTGTATTTGATTTTGGAATAAAAGTTTCAAGATGTGTTTCAGTTACTTATTTGTGAAATCTTTAAATTTGTATTTTTGCATTTAAGAGCATGGATACTAATGAGACATTATCAAATGCAAAGATAAATGGTGAAGATATCTGTCTGGTAGACAATGGTACGACACATATTATTCTTTAAGATAACAGATATTTCAAACATTTGACAAAGATAAAATCTTATGTCAATACAATATCAGGTTCTGCAAACCTAATTGAAGGCTTTGGAAGAGCAAATATTGTTCTAGCAAACATAACAAATTTAAATATTGACAATGTTTTGTATTCTACCAAATCCAAAAGAAATCTGTTAAGTTTTATGGATATACGTCGTAATGGTTATCATATTGAAACTACAAACGAAGGTAGAAAATAATATTTGTATATCACTTTTAATATGTCTGGCCGGAAGCTAGTATTAGAAAGATTTTCTGCATTATCTTCTGGGTTATATTATACGACGATTAGAACAATTGAATCATATATTGTAATGCACCAGAAGTGCTCCAACCCAAAACTTTTTATGCTATGGCATGATCGCCTTGGGGATCCAGGTTCAATAATAATGCGTCGTATTGTTGAAAATTCACAAGGGCATCCGTTAAAGAACCAGAAGATTCTATTAACCAAGAATTATCCATCTAATACCTGTTCATAAGGGAAACTGATTATTAGACCATCAATCTCCAAAATGATTGTTGAATCACCATCATTTTTACAAAGAATACAAAGAGATACTCCCTCCGTCCCATAAAGTTGTATCACTACGAAACTACGTGCAATTTTCAAACTAAAAAATAATGTATTTACTAAAATAATTTTTGAATTTTTTTTGCATCGTATAAAAGTTCTCGATGAGATCTATCAAACAAGATCCATATTGACTAAAAAATTATTTTCGTAAGCACGTTATTTTTTAGCTTGAAAATTATATGTAGTTTCGTAGTGATACAACTTTATGGGACGGAGGGAGTATTTGTGGGCCAATACACCCACCATGTGGACCATTTCGATATTTCATGATTCTAGTTGATGCCTCAACTAGATGGTCACATACTTGTTTACTGTCTACACGAAATGTTGCATTTGCTATATTCTTTGCTCATATCATTAGATTAAGAGCATAGTTCTCAGACCATTAAATCAAAACAATTCGTCTTGACAATGCTGGAGAGTTCACATCTCAGATATTTAATGATTAATGCATGTCAATTGGTGTTGATGTTGAGCATCATGTTGCACACACTCATACCCAGAATGGTTTGGCTGAATCTTTTATTAAAAGACTTCAGTTAATTGCTCGACCATTGCTTATGAAAATAAAATTGCCAGTTTCTGCTTGGGGACATGCTATTTTACATGCTGCATCTCTGATTCATGTTAGGTCAACTGCAAATCATAAATATACACCCACACAGCTTGCTCTTGGTCAACAACCGAATATCTCTCACTTAAGAGTTTTTGGTTGTGCTGTGTATGTGCCTATTGCACCACCCCAACATACTAAAATAGGTCCACAACGTAGGCTTAGGGCTTGAGATTTATGTTGGTTTTGATTCTCCATCCATCATTAGATACCTCGAACCCCGAACCGGCGATATGTTTAAGGCACGTTTTGAGGATTGTCATTTTGATGAATCAGTTTTCCCACCATTAGGGGAAGATAAGTCGAAGCCAGAAGCTCTACATGAAATTTCTTGGAATGTTTCGGCATTATCTCATCTTGATCCTCGTACTAATCAATGTGAGCTGGAAGTTCAAAGGATTATTCATTTGCAAAGTATTGCAAATCAGTTACCAGATACATTTACAGATGCAAATAAAGTAACCAAGTCTCATATACCAACTGCTAATATCCCAGAACGGATCGAAATTCCCACAGGACAAATTACTAGTACAACAACTGACGAATCTAAGGCATGCCAGAAGTGTGGGAGACCTGTTGGTGCCAAAGATAAACTTCCTTAGAAGAGGAAAATCCAAGGCAAACAAATTGAAGTCCCAGAAATAGGTGATACTCCTGATGGTATCAAGCTAATAAATGTAAAAGCTCATGAAGAGGCTAAATCTGCAAATGAAAGAATGAATTTATCAACATTTCCTCCTACTTCTGAATCTCCCGAAGAGAAATCTCCCGAAGAGTTATTTCCTGAAATGGAACAGGTACGTAAGAATAATGAGATCTCAATTCATTATATGAGTACGAGAGAAATGTTGGACAGAAATAAAATCGTTGTCAACAATGCATTTTCATTTAAGGTTGCTCTTGACATTACTAGAAGTGATGATGAAAATGAACCACAAACTGTCAAAGAATGTTGACGCAAAAATGATTGGCCAATGTGGAAAGGAGCAATTCAAGCAGAGTTAAATTTTCTCGCAAAAAGAGAAGTATTTAGACCTGTAGTTCAAACCCCTGGAGGAATACAACCGGTGAGATACAAATGGGTGTTTGTGCGAAAGCGCAATGAGAACAATGAAGTTGTGCGATATAAAGCACGACTTGTTGCACAAGGTTTCTCGCAAAAACCTGGAATTGATTATGAGGAGACATACTCTCTCGTAATGGATGCTATCACATTCAGATTTTTGATTAGCTTGGTAATTACAGAATGTCTACACATACGTCTGATGGACGTTGTGACAGCATACTTGTATGGATCACTTGATTCTGACATATACATGAAGGTCCCCGAAGGATATACTATGCCTGAAGCATGCAATTCAAAACCCTGAAGTGTTTATTCGCTTAAGCTACAAAAATATTTATATGGGTTGAAACAATCTGATCGTATGTGGTACAAACGCCTTAGCGACTATTTGTTAAAGGAAGGATATGAAAATGATCCTATTTGTCCATGTATTTTTACTAAGAAATCAAACTCTGGTTTTGCAATTATTGTGGTTTATGTTGATGATTTAAATCTCGTGGGAACTCCGAAAGAGCTCATAAAAACCGCCCAATATTTAAAGAAAGAGTTTGAGATGAAAGATCTTGGCAAAATAAAGTTTTGTCTCGGCCTGCAAATCGAGCATTTTCCAACAGGGGTTCTAGTACACCAGTTGACATATACGAAAAAGGTTCTTAAGCAATTCTACATGGATAAAGAACATCCATTGAGTACTCCTATGGTTGTTCAATCACTTGATGTGAACAAAAATCCATTTTGTCCCCAAGACGAGGGAGAGGAAATTCTTGGTCCGGAAGTACCATATATGAGTGTCATCAGTGCACTTATGTAACTAGCAAATTGCACACAACCAAATATTGCATTTTCAGTCAATTTATTGTCTCGATATAGTTCAGCTCCCACTCAACAGCATTAGAAACGAATTAAACACATATTTCGATATCTCCGAGGAACAATTGATATGGGTTTGTTCTATTCAAATGGATCGGAGTCACAATTAATCAGATACGCAAATGCTGGTTATTTATCTGATCCACACAAAGCTCGGTCACAACTAGGATATGCGTTCATTTATGGTGGCACTTCTATTTCATGGCATTTTATGAAGCAGACGTTGACTGGCACCTCTTCTAATCATTCTGAAATTATTGCAATTCATGAAACAAGCTGTGAATGTGTTTGGTTGAGATCTATGATACAGCACATTCGAGAAAAGTGTGGATTATTGTCACGACCCAAAATTTAGTTGATTTGGACACCGTAACCGGCCAGTGAGCTTTCCTCACCAAAGGCCTCTATCAACATTTTTCTACAATTCCTTTTTTCCTTTATAAACAACTTGTCATTACAGAAGTGCTATTTTACAGTCGTAACTCACTGGAGTCATTTATTCATTACATAAACTACTATTCCTTTCCCTTCCCTTTTATTTTTTTTTTCCTTATTTATTTTACAACCAATATGTAGATTTCTACTGGTACTTGGCTCAACCTGCTACACTTGATTTCCTGGAAAAAAAAGTTACAACGACGTAAGCCACTGCTTGTGTGAATTTATGAATTACCAGAGTTACATGGTCTAAAATAATTTCGTCAAATCAAAATCATGGCATGATCAATTTTTTTATGGCTTCAATTGTAACCAAAATTTGCAAACATATCTGTATATACCATAACATGCCATTAACGTATACGATATACCATCCGACGATTTCCGCCAGCTATGAGGGAGCGACCCCCAAATAATGTATTGAATTGATCAATCCAATTGGACACCTGGCTGTGCCCCTTTCCATTTCACCCTTATAACGCCGTTCCGACTGATACCTTTAACGTCCCCCAGATTCAGGGACATCGTCTGGAGGTATCGATAATATTATTTTCAAAAGAAGACTTTGCACAACATTCAAAATTCCATGACACTTTTGTTGCGAAAGAATTTCATTTATCAAATAATCATAACTTTAATAATAACATAAATTTTGGCGAAAGACCTCACGTAACAAGGATAATTCATAACTCACCTGTTGCGTCTGTAACTACCGTAAAATTATTGAGACGTACCAAGTCCTAGAATAACACGTTAAAAATTAGAAATACTACAACTGCAGCTATCAAATTATAATCCTAGCTAAATACATGTGTATGGTTTCATGGGATTCCATTTTAGAAATTTACAGGGTAGCCCATGTGGTTGGCAAGGATTTACTTTATCTTGGCTTTGCTAGTTGATTAAAGCTTGTTAAAGCATTTAGAAGTAATTGGTTAAGTATTGATCCAAAAGTGGCATAGTATTGTCTTTCTTATCTTTTATTTTCATTATTATTTTTTTTTCACCTTTAACCTGATCACCAATTTTCCTATACGTATTTTCATTATTATTGTTTATTTTTTCCACAAAGTGCAAGTGTGCATGTGAATCGGCAGTTGGAAAAAAAGACTTACCGAAAGTTTCAGGAGAAGACTTTCCAAAAGTCTTCCTGTCTCTTTTTTTTTTCTCCTTGTGTTTCTTTCTTCTTCTTCCTCTCTTTTTTGTCTTCTCTCTCTCTCTCTCTCTCTCTCTCTCTTAGGTGGGGTATATGTATGTGTCGTGTGTGCGGGATGTGTGAGGGCTGAGAGGGAGTTGGTGGACTATTTATATTAAGAGGACTACTCCTAGAGCTTTCTACATATAGCCGATGGTCAGTCCACATACGGTGAACAAGCCAGGTGAATCACCCTTAATGATTATTGGGGATTTAACCCAATCCAAATGTGCCACCTCGACTAATTCCGAAAGGTTTTTTTTTACTTGGCCACCAAGCATCCAATAGAAGGACGCCACCTTGCTTAGTTCCAGAAGTTTTATTGTCTCGCGGCGACTCCTGTCGCATTCTCATGTCCTGATGTAGTTAGCAGGGTTGAAATAATGTCCTAAAATGCTCAAAAATTCGACACATACCAGAAAAATACACCCTTTTATTTTATAGGCGTTAAATTACAAAAATATATTTCCTACTCATTACGATCAGCGAATCACCAAAAGTTTAATTCTAGTTTATTACTATTGATATTATTATTTTATTTCATTTTATTTGTTATTAAAAAGTCGGGGTGTTACAATTATCCTCGATCAAAGATAGCTCGACCATATTACATGAAGACAATGCCACATGTATCACACAGATTAAAGCTGGTTATATCAAAGGAGACAAAACTAAGCATATTTCACCAAAATTCTTTTACGCCCATGATCTCCAAAAAAGTGGTGATATTGATGTTCAGCAGATACGTTCTAGCGATAATCTGACAAATTTATTTACCAAGGCATTACCAACCGCAACATTCAAGAAGCTGGTTAATGATATTGAGATGCGCCGACTCAAAGACATATCATGCAAAGTTGAGGGGAGAGTAATTGATGCTATAAGATAAACAATTGTACTCTTTTTTCCTCGTCTAAGGTTTTGTCCCACTGGGTTTTCCTTAGTAAGGTTTTAATGAGGCAATCTATAGACAAATTTTCATTGTGTACTCCTTTTCCTTCACCTAAGGTTTTTCCCATTGGGTTTTTCCTTGGTAAGGTTTTAATTAGGCATATTTTTAGTTTTTGGTCATCCAAGGGGGAGTGTTATAAATGTTATCAAAAACAGATGGATGACCTTGGGGTGTTTGCTAGTCTTGAATGTGTTGGTTGAGGTTTGGCTATATAGCATTGTATCGTCCAGCCAAAAGGGACACACGAGCAAAAAGAGAAAGAAAAGACAGAGAACAATATATCACTCTGAATAATATTTGAATAGTCTAGAAGACTAACTTTTCTACATATTTGTGTTCAGCTCTTTACTTACTTTTTAGCTCTCATAATCTGCTTGATTTTATAACAGTAAGGGTATTGTTGGACTTTTATTTTAGGATGAGAACAAAAAAAGGGGGGATGGGATGGAAGTACATGGAATCACCTCCAATCCGTTTCCCGAATATTTTTTAATTTTACCACCAAATTGAATTGATTCCTGAA
Organism: Vaccinium macrocarpon; assembly: GCA_022606695.1. NCBI lineage: Eukaryota > Viridiplantae > Streptophyta > Magnoliopsida > Ericales > Ericaceae > Vaccinium > Vaccinium macrocarpon. Next base: position 39,411,930 of record CM040181.1, on the reverse strand, counting down.
ACTCCAAAAACCCGAATAAGACAGGGAACGGAGTGAACTAGTCAGAGCACATCAAACGGAATTGCCATCGCTACCTCCTCTGATGGATTGGAAATTGCAAGCAAATCTTGGTATTCAATTCTTTTTTTAGCTCTCTATCCTCAATTAAAACCTGATAGGGAATTCCACTTCCATCTTGGTATTTTGAGTGTCAATTATTGCCCTATGTAGAGCTAATAGTCTCTCCCCTGTGTGGGAGTTTCTCTCTCTAAAACTTGGGAGTCTCTTAGGGTTTATCACTACAAATACCCTTTGTCGCCGCCCCCTTTCCCACATCAGATCTCTATCCTCCCTTCCTTCTCCTTAAACCACCGCTACGCCATCCCTCGTTGACTCTTTGTCTTTGACTCTTTATTCACCCAGTTGATATTTCCTCGAATTTGATCGCCCATCGCCCGCTCACCTCCAACACCATTTCCCTTCACCAATGCTTGCCCTGCCTTTGCCCTCATCTTTCAATGCCTTCTTCTATCCTCACCCCTCTGATTCATTGGGTTATCTCAGGTGTGTGGATGAGTCCATGGTGGCCTGGGCTCCTCCGGTGAATAAAGTTTCCAGAAACTGATGATGGTAATTATGGAGGCTGGATCTGCTACCGGAGCGGTAACTCGGCTTCAACTCAATTCAAATCAGTGTGACTCGGTGGAACTCAAGGACAGGTGACCTAGTTAACTCAGTCTACTTTTGAGTTTTTGGTCATTTACTTTAGTTATTGTTTTTCCCTAGTAGTTTGTTGTTTTGTTTTGAGTTGGCTATGGTTGTGTTTGGTTGGAGTCGATTTATCGACATGGCTACCTACGCACAGAGTCCTGCGTGTTAGCGAGGACTCGCCTCGGAGTAAGCACCTTGTTGAGGCTGCCGGTTTCCTGCCTGCTCTCGCTTTGGCCAGAGTTTGGCTTTTGGACTGCATAACTGTAGCTGATTCTTCGATTTCATCTTGTGCTTACTGTTAGGGTTTGAGCTGTTATCGCTCGAGATTTCTACTTTCGGATTGAGGACTGGTTCTTAGCCCGACAATTGAGTTGTTGGTCTGGCTTTGGCAAGGGTGTCACTGAGCCTACTAGTGTATGTACTTGTGTCTAGATTTTGTTAGTTTTTTTGTTTAATCCATTATTTCTGATGAAATCTGTACAGTCTTCGGGCTTTTATGTGACTGGAATCGAGTCATTTTCAAAAAAAAAATGAATGAAAAAAAAAAAAACACTGTTGCCCTACCTTAGTGGAAAATATTAGCATGTGCGGCCGTGATTGTCCCAAGGCTTTGGGTATTTGGAGCCCTCTGATTGTTGGGTTTGAAAATGATTTCGTTAACTATAGTATATAGATATCCTTAATTTTCCATGATTGAGTTGGGTCATAACAAATTCTAAGACGAATACCAGGCACCCCTCTGGCATGTACTGGAAAATCAATTTTCTTTTCAGGTGTTGGGAAATTTGGAATGGTCAAAATCAACGCGCCTATTTGACTATGATTCTGTCTGTTGGCCCAAACCCAAAGTTGTTCACATAAAAAGAATGTCATGCTACTTGCTAGGGCAATTGAATTCTGGTGTGTTTTTGGTGCTATAAACCGGCTGGGATCATGTGTGATTGGGTAGGTATACAGGTTAAACCTGCTCATGCCCCCTATGGCTAAGTTAGCTGTGGACTGCTTGGTTAACTTCCGTTGGTGACCTTGTTTAACATCTAGGTTTCCTAATAAACTAGTAGTGTGTATTAGGAAAGATGTCAAGCTTTGAAGCTGAAATTTGGGAAGGGATTCGATTGGCCGTAGAGTAGATATGGAAGTTTCGGATTTTAAGCTTTCAGTATGATGTTGTAGGAGTTAAATACCCCACCAACACCTCTATTGGTTCAAGTTCTATAATATTACTACATGTTCTGCTAAGTAAGAAAGAAAAACTTAAAATATCAAGCGCCTTCTCCAACGTCAATCTGGCCCACTATACATTCACAGTTCCAACTGAACCACACTTGCAGTAGCCCATTGAGGTCATAGTACTGCTTATCTCCCATTTCCATTGTCCGGGCCACATCATCAATTGCAAATCGACTAATTGGACAACCCACATCCGCAAATCAACTAACCGGATAACTCACATGCGCATCGACTGATCCTAGAATTAATCTCATCATTCACTAGAGTGGATCACTTATTTAATTGTAGCAGTCCAATCAAGTTTCAGACAACAGATGGAAAAAAAATCCCAATCAATACATGGACTCGCAAAACAAAGTCCGATAAAATAAAAAGTGGAGATCAATACCAGAGGGCCCCCTATTATTCTAACGTTTTCCACCACCATCTGTACATCTAAAAACTACTCCCTCTGTCCCAATTTTATAGTCCATTTTGGAAGTTTATGTCACTTTTTAAAGTGTTATATCTTATAATCTACAATATTTTTGGTGATTTTGATCACTTTGTTTTTTTAGATTAAATCAAGATCTATCAAACAAGATCCATATTGCATATAAAATGTATTACCGATTGAAAATATAATTTTTTTTTCCCGGTTAGGATAGAACGAGAGACCATAAAATTGGGACAAAGGGAGTAATTTAAACGTGGGTCTGGTAGGTGGTCCAGTCCAGCACATGTTTACACCTTCGGATTTATACTAATCCATTTGAATAATCAGATTTTAGTAAATGTTGGGATTGTGTATTTTTCAAAAGAAACTCTTCAAAAGAACACTTGTTTCACATTGGCTAACTAGAGAACATTTGTGTTCTTTATAAGTGTGGAAGTTTCATGGACCATTGATGAGCTAGGCCCAAGAGAGGCCTCACGTGCGCCAATATGTGAAAATCAATCCGGAAACCAATTAACCTCGCGCACAGGGGGGGTGCAAATCTCCGAATTTGAAGCCTCGCGCACATATGAAGTTAGCCCACGTTTTTGCCAAATGATTTCCCGTTACAACCGTGTTTAAAACTTGGTGTTAATGGTATTTCTGTTCACTTGTTACAATTCTGAAGCAAACGGTTCCATTATTATTTTTGCCAAATGATTTCCCGTTACAAAACGTGTTTAAAACATGGTGTTAATGGTATTTTTGTTCACTTGTTACAATTCTGAAGTAAACGGTTCCATTATTATTATTTTTAAAAAAAATAACATTTCCACAGTAAATCAATTTCTTGTTTCAATTGTTTTAAAATGAGAAAATTTAAAATATTTTAAAAGAAGTCAGAAAAGCTAGCTTAGCATTCACCAGTAGATTCCATTGCTATTTATTTTTTTTTTAAAAAAACATTTCCAACAGTAAATCAATTTCTTGTTTCAATTGTTTTAAAATGAGAAAAACTATAAAAGAAGTCAGAAAAGCTAGCTTAGCATTCACCAGTAGATTCAGAATGCTGGGTTCACGTGATAGATGGGAAAAAGGCCATTGCTAGGTAGATGATTCAGATTAAAGTTTACTTTAAGCCTAAAGCACTAATCATGTTTGAATTGCACTGAATAGAAAACCAATAAGATTTTAACTGAATCGCCCTCATTTGGTTTGGTTCTACAGTTCAGTGGTCCAGTTTTAGTTCTAGAAAAATGAAAATCGGTAATTTTGTTTTGCTATAATTCTTTAAAATCATGATTAGAATCAAACAGAACCATTGAGCTACTTTACAGATTATTTTCGTTGATTTTAGGAGTTGGTGTGATTGTAGACTTCCAAGATTTTTGTGTCCATTTTAGGTTCTGCATATTGATGAAATTGCTATAATTATTCTAGGAGTTGTTTTTTATGTTCCAAATTCTAAATCTTTTTGTGAATTCTTTTTTTTTTTTTTTAAGTGTTTGGATGCTAATCATCTATAACCAGAACCAAACCAAAATCTTGCGGTTTAGTTTTGATCAATTTCCGCATACATATTGATTAAGTTTTTGTTCTCAATTTTTTTTATAGGCAATGTGATTATGCTGATGATATGAGTCAGGAGTAGATTTGGCGATATTTAAAGATATTCATACCCATTACTTAGGTGCTGTTCCTTTAAGCTTTTTTTTTTATCTATATGATAAAGAATAAAGATGAAAGCCAAGTTGTTTCAGCTATTTGAATTTTTTTGGACTTTTAGTTGATGTATGTGAAGAGAAGACTTATATTGAAATCCATAAAAATTAGTGCAATCAGACTAAAATAATAAAAATAGTATAAAAAAACACACACACACACAATAAGGGGAACGACCCCATGGCAGTCCACCAGTTTCTTATTACCATGTCATTGGTGGGGATGAGGTTAAGTTTTGGGTCAGGCCCATCTTTGAGAAAGAGTAAAAAATTGTCAACTTGATAACAACAATAAAGTGCAAGTGACAGACCTTATAAAGAGACAAAAAGAACAATAATGAAAAACTATAAAAAAGAATGCCTGCTCCCAAGAGGATTGCAAAAGTAAGTTAAAAAACACACAATCACTCTAGCTCCTGCAAAAAACCATTAGAGAATAGTGAGCAAACAAAGAATATTAATGTACCACACGACGTTGTGGAGCACGAAATACATGAGGATCGTTGCAACTATCCTCGATGGTATGTGTTTGTTTGTGATCAGTTTGTGCTTAGGTCTTGCATAGTTTTTGAGAGCTTGAAAACTTTGAACATTGTCAAAGACCTTGAACTCTGGTTATCACCTACAAGCCCTGCGCTTGCTTGGACTAACTACATGATAAGCTCTAGCCTTAGAAATACTAGCCTTAGAAATCATGATCCGCATAAACTTGAAATACTTCATTGTGTGGTTAGATGAACGAGCTATGATTATCTCCATACTCATAAATAGTGTCCCTAAAGCCCATGATACACATAAACTTGAGATTCTTCACACTTGAATTCTCAATTGGGATAGAAGTGTTTGACAAATTATCTTGGGATACGAATAACTTAGAATCATCATCCTTAAAAGCCATGATTCGCATAGACCGGAGATTGCTCACACTTAACCCTAATGCACAACATGAGTTTATGTTCTAGTTGGAGACTTTGCAATATTGGAATATCAAGGCTGAGTTTGTAAACCAACTATCATAAGAACAAGCTTGTAAACAGAGCCGACTTTAATGTTTCGAAGGCTGAAAGCAAAGTCATAAAATGGGCCTCTATATATTTTCAAGCTGATTTTGTTCAACAAATATTCATCATAAATAACAATTACAAAAAGTTCACCGATGCAAAAACTATCATATATTGTAGCACAAGAAAAAAAAATGTAGAACACTTCAAAATCTAACATTTGCCGATCGATCTGCTCGCATTTTTTGCTTCAAACGTAGTAATTAAGGCTTTATAGTCAAGCTTTTTACCCAAATCATTCTCAATGGATAACATAACCAATCCAGTTAAATGCATAATATACTTGGGGCCCCTCATTTTGGGCTTTTTTAGGGGCTCAAAAGCCTAGGCTTCTAGGCTTTATGGGCTTTGCCCCAAATTCGGTACCGCTCATAAACAAACACATTTTTTACCTCAAAAGAAATGTTCAATGCAATGTCCAAGGAGTCACAATTCATGGGATCCTTAGAAAACACGTTTTGGCCTCAAACCTCAAGTAGTGAAAATACTAAAGGGATGTTTGATAAAGCTGAAAACTGAAAGATAAATTTGTTAAGATGATTAGTTGTTGGATATATACTGAATTTTAAGTACTCAATTAAATAAGTTATTTAATATGTACAAGGAGCTGAATTATTAATTTCACTAATTTTGTTTACTTTACCTCTATATATATTCATACTTGAATGCAAACATCAAATTAAGAAATAAAAAATAAATAATTGGCAAGATGGCTCGAGCATGGAGTTGTCATTTACTAATGATCACCATGCATTTGTAATAGTGGTGGAGTGGTGATTATGGTGGCTCAAGGGTGGAATTGTGGAGTGGTGCTGGAGGGAGGACTGATGGGAGTGGTCACTATGGCGGTGGAGTGATGCTTGTGGTGGTTGTTGTTGTGGAGTGGTGGGATTTCAATTGTGGTGGTGGTGGTAGGTAATGGTGGCAGTGGTGTAGTGGTGGGAGTTGTTTACATCTAAAATTAACCAATCCAATGATTAATTGACACGTAATCAAGAGTGTCAAACGTTGGCAATCACTCGTCGATACAGACACATTGGATTAAAAGAACATATTTGAGTAAATACGATGTTGTATCGTGTTCAAATATAAAAAAGGTTATTAGCAGTTACGAATCATCGTTATTGGAAAGAATTGACCTCCAAGCTAGGGGATTAACTGTTAAATATATAAGTTCCACGTGTGAACTTGGGAAACAAGGCAAATTGACAGTTATAACACGTGGAATACTTATAGAAAGGCAGTTATTCATCTTAACGCTTAATCATTTGGGTTTGTTTAAACAAATGTACAGATTCAAAATCAAAGCTTTTAGAGGAAGATTTAGAAGAATTCAAATTGGGACGTGGAGAAAAGGAGCAAATCGCCAACTTCGAGGAGTGGAAGTTAGAGTTCGAAGCAAGCCGATGTTCAAATTCATTGAGCGGGAAGTTCGAATCGCAAGCAGCATTTATAAATAGAAGAAATCAAAGAGTGAGAGGCCCCGGACAAATCTTCAACAAACAGCTATCAAAAAACTGATGCATGGTTTGTTCATTGGCAAAGTAGTTTAGGATTTCGAACTCAGTTCGAAGTAGATTAGGAAGTAGATTAGGAAGTAGTTAGGATTAATTTCGATTGTTCATGTAACAATCACCCCTATCTCGATTGTTCCTGTAGCAATCAACCGTTCGAAGTTCTTGTATTTGAAGTGGAAGACAATTTCGAAGTAAGTTTATCTTTGATTCATTAATCAAAGTGTCTTGTTTCTTTTTTGTTCTTCGATTTCCTAAGTTTGTTGGTTTACATTTCTTCACTTGTTGAGAAAATCCTCTTAATTGAGGTAATTGAACCAATAAAAAACACAATCGCCGATTAGATTTGGTTTTTCCAAAGTTAATCTGGTAGAGAGAGATTCAAACTCTCCCTAAGACGCCATTTCACAATTATTTTCCATTCTGAAAAAGTAAAAAAAACCAAAGCGGGGGACAAAAAGTGGTGGTGGTGGTGGAATGGCATGGTAATGGCAGGGTGGTTGTCGAATGACGGTAGGAGTGGTGGTGGTGTGATGATGTTGGTGGCAACAGAGTAGATTGGTAGTGGAGGTAGCGGAATAGTATTTGTGGTAGCGGTGTGGTGATGGTAGTGGCGAAGTATTGATGGTATCTATAGTGGTGGGTGGGTGGGTGTGTGTGTGTTAGGGGGGTGGGGGGGGGTGGGGGATGGTGGTAGGGGTAGAGTGGTGGTCACAACAATGATAATAGCTGTTGGGTGAAGGGTAATGATGGAGGAGAAAATGATGGAATAAGATTACACTTAATTCAGTCAAAATTAAATAACTCAAAACTACTTAATTTTTATCAAATTTTTAGCTTACATTTGAAGAGATACTTAATCTCTTAAGAAATGTAAAATGTGGTTATCAAACCTACTTAATTCCTTCAATTTTAAGTGTTAAATCTGTGTTGTCAAATAAGGCCTAAGTCGATGGAAAACCGAATGGCTCATCAATTTTGAGGGAAGACAGAAACTTTCGTTCAATGAGGAGGAAATCTTATCTCAAAATGATTGAGTACTTATACTTCCAAGCAATACTCCTATTGTAAAATACATTATACACATATCTCTCAAACATTCTACAAATTAACTCATAATTCAAATAGTCAAAAACTGACGAAACAGCTTTGAAGCTTCCTATTGGCCCACTTATTGATAAGTTACCTCCCCTTTGTCCCTTGGAAAAACTTTTTCCTATGATGGTGATTACTAATACGAACAAAGACGGGAACAACTATTGTTGGCTTGCCTACTCATCTAAGCTCCTCCTCGTCATTGTCAATTTGTCATCATCATCGTCAGCTCTAGCCCTAGGTCCCACAATTGGCTACATTCGAAAGGAAGCATCGATCTCTCTAGAAATCAATCTCAGTCTCCAAGGAAGACTAAGGCTTGGTTTGGTTAATTTGAAAAACTAGTTTTTTAGATTATTGGTTTTGTCTTTATTCAAAAAAAAATTACATTTGTTGGTTTTCGGTCTATTTTTTAAGGTTTTTTGGCTTGTCTCGACGAGAGGAATCTAAAAAGTATAAAATTATTAGCCAAATTTTAAGTTTAGCCAAACCAAGCCTAAGTCATCTACCGTAGATAGTTATTACGAACTCAGGCCTAGTTATTACAAGGAGCACTTTAGTTTGGTGTAAAAAAATCAAAAAATGATACATGAAATCACTTTATTTTTTAATTTAAAATATCATAATTTTAGTACATAAGTGTCAAAATACTTTGGAAAACTAGGCCTCACTATCTGAGCCCTCAACGCCTAGATCTCCTGCTACTGACTAACTAAAAATACAAAAAGCATAATATGAATGGCTAAAAATACAAAAAAGCATAATATGAAAAGTAAAGAAGTGGGCTCCTAAACATTCCCTAAGTGAGGATATCCAAACACCTAAAAATAAAAAATCAGAAAATAGGTATCTGGGAATGTTTGGGAGCCTTATGTTTTTGCTTTTTGTATTTTGATTTTTACATTTTTGGATTTTTAGATTATGACTAGAATGTATTATGAATTTGTAGAGTGTTTGAGATATATTTGCAGAATCTATTTTGCAACATGAATATAGTTTGAGAGATATATGCATAATACATTTTGTAGGTTTTCTTTTTCACAACATTAGAAAAAGTGAAAATAAGAAGTCAAAAAGTTCATCTCCCCTTACTCTTGACTTCTCTAACCAAAAACCTCATTTTTCGCGAAATGTGTTCTAGTTGTGATGTGCCAAACACCTAGAAGTAGAAAATGAAAAAATCAAAATGCAAAAAGTTGGTAACCAAATACCCCCAAAACACCTAGGGTTGGTAACAAGGCGGATCGGGGACGGATTTGACTATCCTCGCTTCCAATTCCTGAACACTGTATCAGGCTCCAACCCTACCTCGTTCCCCTAATGCAGAATCATCTCCAACCTCCATCCCCAATCCTATGGGGGATCGGGAATCCCCGCCTTGATCTGAAAGTCCAAAAAAAGAAAAACCACAAAAAATACCCCTAGAGTAGGGAGGCAGTGCTTGATAATGTTTGGAATGTCAAGAATGAAGTATATTACTATGTATAAACTAATACAAAACATGGGAAAATCCTAGTAATTAACAATAATTTAGCAGTCTCAATGTGACTAACATATTAGTTGTGTAATAAAAATCGAGTCGGAGTATGTAGAATAGCCTACAACCCAATTCCAGATTTTTTTTTAATTTTTTCCCTTCAAATTCAATCCGATCTTCGAAACTCCAATCCTAACGGAACAAGAACGGATTAGATCGGCCATAATTATCATCCAGAGAACACCCCCTTCCATCCGGTGTTGAGTACTCCCTTCCATTTCACTTTCAAATAGATAACTCTCGAGAATTTTGTAAAGTTCCCTATAAATGGAGTACACTGTGGCGCATGCTTTGAAAGCTCAACAACTTCTTTTTTTTTCCCCTAATCCGAAAAGCTCAACATCCTGAGGGGTAAAATAAATTCTATGAGAGTATTATTTCTAGGACAATCCTGAATACGACGATCCAATCATGCCCTTCATAATGGCACTTCGCGTTATCAAAAAAATTAAAATAAAAAAATGGCGGTTCGCAATCATGCTCTTCATAATATTTCAATCATAGCATACTTTATTGATATCGGTTGAATTGTAGAGTAGATTTTCACTGTAGTAATTTTGATATTCATCAACTTTAATCTGTCAAATAAAATATAACATTCGTCAAATCATGCTATACTTTATTGATATCGGTTGAATTGTAGGCTAGATTTTTAATACAAAAATTTTGAAATTCGTCAACTTCAATTTTTCAAATAAAGTATAACATTTGTCAAATCAATTAATATGTATGAAACAATATTAAGGGTGAGTTTCCGAATGGATTTTATCAAAATCTAATAAAATCAAGCCTTTGATTTTATTCATTCGGAAACTGAGTTGATAAAATCTTAGATTTTTGCATTAAAAAATCTAAGATTTTATCAACTCAGTTTCCGAATGAATAAAATCAAGGGTTAATTTTATCAAATCTTGATAAAATCTAAATAAAATTCATTCGGAAACTTACTCTAAAAATACATTAATGGAGACTCGGCCATAATGTCTCGTTTCCTCAAAATGTACAGGGCAAATGATTTAAAAATATACTACTAGTAGTACTGTAATATTTTGTTAAAATTCCCGACTACGGCATCACACATTGTAACAGTCCTGATACAGACATACGGTACGAAATATGGCGGCCACCGGAGCGGGATTTTTCGCGGCCGTTTCGTCGCCTGTTCTGCGCTCCCAAGTGTCTCCGAAATATTTTGTGTCGACAAGAGTTACGAGCCAACAATCCGTTCAGTCAACCGAACCACCGCCGCCGCCGTCATCGAAGACCATCTCCATTAACGGAAGGGTCGAAGAGAGGAAGCATGAGGCTGCGGCTACCGTAACAACTAAGCGCGGCAGTGACTCAGAGGAGCGACGTTTGAGTTTGAAGGATTATTTTGAGCAGTCGAAGGAAATGATTATCAGATCGGTCGACGGTGGGCCACCTCGTTGGTTCTCCCCCTTGGACTGCTCCTCTCGCCCAAGCAACTCTCCTCTCTTGCTCTTTTTACCCGGTAATTATGTTCTTACGGAGTACTTTTTTCATTGGCTTACTTTTAGACAATTGTATGTAACACTTTCCAAACAGAGAGTTGGGAAAAGCTCAACGTGACCATCTTTTTCCGAACCTCAATCTTTTTTCCAAAAATATGAGCAATCATTTTACAGTAAAGTTTGATTCTTTTTGTATTTTTTGATTTCTAAAGCATCTCTTCCAGTTAGAATATGAATTATGCAGTGGCTAGCGACTACGCATTGCATTCGACTTTACTGCTTAATATACCTTAATTTGGCAATATGAATCTTCTTCTTCTTCTTCTTCTTCTTCTTCTTCTTCTTCTTCTTTTTTGAATCATTCACTTCATAGATCATTGGGTCTATGATTTTATTTTTTTGTGGTAATATTTTGATTCGGTCTATTTTTAAGTTTTCCAGGGATTGACGGCGGTGGACTTGGACTGACTTTGCATCACCAAAGACTTGGAGAGTGAGCTCGACCAAACTTTAACTTCTTCAGTCTCTTTCAGTATTAACTTCGGAATAATTGGGTCATAGTAACTATTCTATTTGTGGAAATTCATTGACTAAGGAGCCTGCTCTTTATTTATGGCTGGTTAATAATATCTAATCCTTTTTTTCGTCGTTAAAATGAAGGATATTTGATGTCTGGTGCTTGCATATTCCTGTTCTGGACCGAACCCCTTTTACAGGTCTGAGGTCTCTCTTCCTCCTCCTTCTTTCATTTCTTCTTTTATGTTCAGTTTGTGGTAGCCGAAGGGTAAGACTAAGGATCAATTGATATAGCACTGATTTTATCAAATGGCTGCATTCTGGCATGCCCTGTTCCTTTGCCCTGTGATTGAAATGTAGTGTCAAGTGTGAGCTTCAATTGCTCTGTAGTCGTATTAGCTGAAGGGGATTAAGACTGTCAATGGATCTCTCTAAAAGAATGACATATAATATGGTGCCCATAGTTTCCCTGCCTCTTGAACTAGACTGCAACTTAGCAAATGATGATTGTCAAGCTTAAACGTATTTGAATCCTGCACAGAAATTGAACGTTGTAGTTGCATAGTTCTATTTTAGTCTTCATTGTGAATGGAGTGACCAGGTATATAGAAACCATCTTGTAGGAGGAACAATTGACATTGCAAAACGAACTGTACATTCTACTGTCGTGAGAAACAAGCTACACTTTATTTTCCTTATTCATTTTTTCGTCTTACCTGATACAATATTTCTCTTTGAATGGTAAAAAGAACGTAATGGGGGCATTCATAACATCTTGGCATGCAGATGTGAGTTTAGCTTACTAGTTGAAGATGAAGAACATGATTGCTTCTTTTAGTTTGGAGTGAGATGTCTTATGTGACACTGCGGTGATCTTGTCTTTCCAATTTCTTGTTCAGGCCTGGTGGATCTGGTTGAAAAAACAGTGAGGTCAGAGAATTATGTTTCTCCAAACAGACCCATATATCTTGTGGGAGAATCACTTGGAGCATGCCTTGCACTAGGTGTTGCTGCCCGTAATCCTGATATTGATCTGATGCTTATTTTGGCTAACCCAGGTTGGAAGTCTCCCTTTTAAGAATCATCATGTGGAGGAAACATATAGATATCGTGTTTTTTCATACTTTTTCCACCTACTGTTTTTTGCAGCCACGTCTTTCAGCAAATCACCGCTACAACCTTTAATACCTTTAATGCCAATCATGCCCGAGCAGTTCCATCTCACTGTGCCATATATACTGAGTTTAATGACAGGTTTGCTTGCTTCATTCTGCACAATTGGCGTTCTAGCTCTTTTGGTTGCTTCTTGAATATTGTAGTCGAATGCAGTCATTTGATTCATGGTTGTTTACTCCCTACTTGTGCTCTTGAAGCAGAGTAGAATCCACCACATTCTTGTTTGGATTTGATTTTTGTCTGTAGTTTTAGAAACTAGAACCTTTGACCAACTTGGAAGTATTAACCGTTATCTTAAATACTTGAAGATAATCTTACTGAAGTTTAGTATTGTTAGAGCACTCTTTTTTCACGAAATTAAATATGCCCATGAGATATCGATAGTGAATGTTGCAAGGGTTATGTTTAGGTCTTCCTTCGAAGATGGCGATGGCTACCATGGAGAAAAGGCTTCCTCTACAACAAACAGTTGGAGAATTATCTGAACAATTTGGAGCATTTTCATCATACATTTCGGTAAGATTCACAACCTTGCCTTGGATAGATAAGTGAACCACAGAGTAATACATCATTACATTACATCTTATCAGAATATTGCTCTGCATAATGGGGATTACTTTGAGGATACTGTTCATAATATCAGTGTCTGGCTCCTTCTTCTCCATATGTATTGTCTAGATTACATCAAGGATACTAAAACGATGTGGATGGCTTCTTCTTCTCCATACAATTTTTGTCAACCAATGAAGTGCCTCGTTTCCAACATGGACATGTCACACCTGTCTTGCTTACTCTCACAGTATCGAGTGTACTGGCATTATGTTTTTCCCCCTGCTCCTGTGCTCCAGAAAATTATGTTTGATATTAGGATCAAAAGGCTCCCAAGTCCTCATTGTTAAGCCTCCTCCCTTAGCTTCTGCTCTATGCCATTATTGGCAGGCAGCTTAATCCTAGCATTTTTTCTACTGTTTCTAGTTCAATTGTAGCTTTCTAGCTTCTTGTGTAAAGGAAGGAATGCCTTCCTACTTATTTTTTTGAGTATTATTTCATCTTGATGCTTAAATTTACATTTTTCTGTCTTGTACCTTTAGTTTTGTGAGAGAATTTCTGATTATGTTCACAGATCCTGGTCGATATCCTTCCTAGAGAAACGCTTCTTTGGAAGCTGCAGATGACTGGGTCAGCTTCCGCATATGCCAATTCACGTCTCCACGCTGTCAAAGCACGGACACTAATACTTTCCAGGTTTTCAGTCTTCAACTGTTTTCATCTCAACCACTTTCAGTTAACTGATTCTAGGAATTTGACCTGGATTCACTGGAACGCAAATGTTGCTCCTTAACTGTCTTAAATGCTTAAATCGTTACGATTCTACTGACATTGATATACACACACACACACAAAATAAACTTCTGGTCCAAACTCCCGGACCCTCTTAAGTTACGGACCTCCACTTTTCGGACCAAATTTTGACGATCCCAACCGTTAGATGTGTTTAAAATGTGATTTTAAGGTCCAACGCGAGGATTTAGCAAAAAAAATACCAGGAAGGGCTTGATCAGAGCAGTTTTTATAAAAATGCTATTATAGCGTTTTTATGAAAAACTGCTCCAATCAAGTCCTTCCGGGTATTTTTTTTTTGCCAAATCCTTGCGTTGGACCTTAAAATCACGTTTTAAACACATCTAACGGTTTGGATCGTCAAAATTTGGTCCGGAAAGTGAGGTCCGGACTGTAGGTCCGGATTTAGTGGTTTGGATATATATATATATATATACACACACGAAACTTCCAGTCAAGGATCCCGGACCGTGTTACGGTCCGGACCTCCACTTTCCGGGCCAAATTTCGACGATCCGAACCGTTAAATGTGTTTAGAAGGTGTTTTTTAGGGCCTCCGCGAAAAAATGCAATTTTATGAAAAACTGCTTGGATCAAGCCCTTCCGGGTATTTTTTTTTGCCAAATCCTCGCGGAGGCCCTAAAAAACACCTTCTAAACACATCTAACGGTTCGGATCGTCGAAATTTGGCTCGGAAAGTGGAGAAAAACATGTGGTCCGGATTTTATTCCCATCCGGACGTCCGGATGGGAAGCTGGCTGTATATATATATATATATATATATATATATATATATATATATATATACACTGATAGTCCTCCAGCAAATTTTTGGAAGCAAAGTGAATCTTGTCGGCTTCACCATTGAGTTTTATGAGGCAGCTTGTGATAAGGTTGCCAAACATGCTGCACAGTTCATTGTGCTTGCTGGAGGATTTCAATGAGAAAAAGAAGAATGAAAGGAAGAACTAAGAGATTCATCCAAGAGAACACATCACAATTCACAACCTGCCCACGGTTGCTGGTGGAAACCACCTCAGAGTTCTTTTTTACCTTTCATTCTTGGCTTAGCAATAAATATATGAAAAATGCAGTTTACCATTTGTCAAATTATTAGGTTGTGAGCTGGAACCCTTGGGATGACAGTTACCACAGCCAGAGTGACTACAAAATGCTATATAATCTAGAACTTGACATTTTGCAGGCATTTCAAATATGGTAGAGCTTGTCCAAATTATGTCTAACTTTGTCTAGCAAAACTACTTATGACCAATGCTTGAAACCCCAGCTCAATACAGTTTCAGAATGTCTTTGACTTTAGAACATACTAAAATATTAAAAGAAATCCAGACCTACAACATATTAAGACTTAACCAAACTAATTTGGCTAAGGTCTCAAATATCCTCATTTCCATTTCCCAGCTTTTCCTTGGTTTGTTCCTCTGCCTGGCATCAGTAAACCTTCTTGTTCTCTTAATAGGGCTTGATCTGCTCGAGTTAGTTTTATAAAAGAGGTAGCATGGGTGTTTTGCCATTTTTGGGCCCTTTTCTTACGGTGGAGGTTGTGAAATTGTTTCTTACAGTGGAAGGGATTTGGTCCTACCAAGTGAAGAGGAAGGTGAAAGACTTCGTCGTACGCTGCTGAAATGTGAGATTCGGAAGTTCAATGACAGCGGGCATGCACTCTTCTTAGTAGGATGAATTCTCTCCCTTTCTCTCTTGCTTTTGGTTAATCTAAGCAATTGCTGAAGCCTTTTCTCTCTTCCTTTTTTCCCGTCTTTTTTTGCAATTGACAGAAAATGCTAGGATGACCTTAATGGGATGCGGCCCTTCTACTTTAACTTTCACTTACCTTCCACAAATATGTTGCAGGAAGATGGTGTTGATTTAGTCACGATCATAAAGGGTACTAGCTTCTATCGCCGTGCTAGACATCTTGACTATGTCTCAGATTACATGCCACCAACTCCTTCCGAATTCGAAAAAATACACAAGACAACCAGGTAACTGAGACTTCGATCGAGTAACCAATAATTTCAAACTTCAACTCTAAAAAAGATCTTTGTGATACAGATAATTGTGAAGCTCACTTGTTGGTTTATGCCTTACAGCATCTCCCTCCATATGGACATATGGTTGATTTTTAGCCACAGAAACTGGTCTTTCAAATTCATCGTTTGTACAGCATGTTCACAAACTTATACTTTTGTATACACTTGATATAGAAAGTTGATGATAGGAAATGTTTATGCAGATTTCAAGAGTATACTTCTTGTTAATGTCATTACTCACAGTTCGATTCTACTCTGTTTTTTTTATGGTGTTTACCCTTATTCCACTGGTAAACTATGCTCATAGCCCACTTGACATATCCGAAGCCATTGTTTTTGCAAGCTGCTTTAAAATTTATGCAGTAGTCTTGTAAACTATTGACAGATAATATCTTACTGATACAATATATTCGTGTAATTACAGATGGACTGAGATGGCTACTAGTCCTGTGATGCTCTCAACTTTAGAGAATGGAAGGATTATGAGAGGCCTTGGGGGGATTCCTTCTGAGGGGCCGGTCTTATTTGTTGGCTATCACATGTTATTAGGCTGGGAATTGACTCCTTTGGTAACACATTTTTGGGCAGAAAGGAATATTATTTTGCGAGGGATAGCCCATCCCATGATGTTCAGAAAATTGAGAGAGGGAAAATTACCCGAATTATCCTCTTTCGATACATTCAGAATGATGGGTGCTGTTCCTGTATCTGCAACTAATTTCTATAAACTTTTAGCTTCAAAGTCGCATGTTCTACTGTATCCAGGGGGTATGCGTGAAGCTCTTCACCGAAAGGTAAGCTTTGAATGTACATTGTACCTTAGTCTACATTCTACCGTCCAATCTTTCTTCTACTTTTAGTTCCCGTAGTTGTATGTATCCCATCTTTTTAGTGTTCTAATTTCTGATGCTCATTTGAAGGAAAAGGACGGCAAGTAATGAAGTAAAACCATGTTGTTCTACTTATGAGGACAACATTAGACAAGTGGTGTCGACCTTTAATTGTGGTGATTTTTATCCCCCTTTTTTACTAGGAAAGAAACAATTGTATGGGAGAGAAGTTTGGCCCCTCTAATTTTATTTAGGAATCTTGATGTGCTTTTCGTGTATACTTTACATCTTTCGCGGGGAGAATTAGTTCATCAATACATACACAAGTAGTTTTGCAAGGAAATGTCATCTGTGTCTAGTTAAGAACTTCAGATTAATATAACTCTTAAATTGTAACACTTTTCAGGGTGAGGAGTACAAGTTATTCTGGCCAGAACAATCTGAGTTTGTAAGGATGGCGGCGAGATTTGGAGCAACAATTATACCTTTTGGCGTTGTTGGTGAAGATGATATTAGCCAAGTAAGTGTGAGAACTTCAGTATTACTCGGCACTTTTTTTTTTTTTGAAGAGATTCCTTGGCACTTTTTCTTTGACTAATTATTGATCAGTCTCCAGTTGTGGCTGCATGTATTTATCCACGCATCCTTCTAAAGCATGAATTCCAAATATTCTAGCTTGTGAAAATTATCTTAGTCTTTTTGTGACTTAGTGCCTTGGTGCTTCCATGATTATCACCAAATTTCCTTTATACTTTTTCACATTCTCTAAAAATTTAAATTTTCTAGTTGCTCTCAAATTTTCTTGTTGGACATAACTAAAAGAGTATGCTTCAGACTGTTTTGTTGAGTTTGGGTGGAAACATGGGATTTTGGATATTCTACTACAGTGGAAGCAACAGTTGAATATTTTAACATTTTGCATGTTTTCTTTTGTTAGGTATTACTTGATTATGATGATCTCATGAAGATTCCTTATTTTAAGGCTGAGATAGCAGACCTTACTGATGAGGCTGTGAAGTTGAGGTATTATCAATTGTTTCATGTATTGGTGGTAGTTCTTTCAATTTCATGAGTAGAGAGATTATGCATAACAACACTCCAATCTTTGCTGGTCTTGACTCCTCCCTTTCCTGCCAACTACCTCTTTGTTCCCTCACCACACTCACACGAGCCCCGCCATGATTGAGGTTATTTACAACATTATATTGGTTTTGTTAACACCATAATGATGTGCTTAATCGCAGCATTTGCAATGTTAGTGGTTTGTATTTGCAATGTTAATGGTTTGCACAAAACGTGTGCTGTAATTTAGCAATTTTGTTGATCAAATAGTATAGTGACAAGTGGTAATGAGGAGACAGATGAGAGAATACGAATGACAAAGGATGCCCAAGGTAGTAATAGATTGTATTTCATGAAACGTGCAATTTAAGCTTGATTTTTCTCCAGCCTCAGCCATTTTCAAGATTTTTTATGCTGCATGATGTGTTTGACAGTCCAAAATAGAGTTAGCAAAGGACAAATCCTTGAAACTTCCATCAGATATGCATTCCATGAGGCTCTACTTATAATACTTATAGCTAGATTTCTCTGGATCTCTGAGATGGTTCTCTGTATTGCTTGGTTTATTATTTGACTATTGATGCGATATTCTGATTATAGAACTGACATCGAGGGAGAAGTTGCAAACCAGGATGTGCACCTTCCAATTATCTTACCCAAGCTTCCTGGCCGTTTCTATTTCTTATTCGGGAAGCCAATTGAAACAAAAGGTAGATATCGACTGAACCCCATTTTCATTTTTTCTTTCCAGCACCGTAAACATTCCCCCTAACTCAGAGCTCCAGGAATATTCTCAGGTTTTTGGTAGAATTCTTTCTAATAATGTCATTAGTTGTGTTTAATGAAAGTAATTCGCTGATATAAGTTGAAATAGCCCTGTAGTTCACCAAACTGAAAAATTATGAATGAAAATAAAAGGCCTCATTCATTAATCTTATTCAGCATTTTGATTGATTGGGGTATAAATCTGTCTAGTTAACCTCAGAGTCATACCATATCAGTTGAAATTGTTTTGTCAATGCGAAGATCATGTTTGATTAGATGGAGAACGTAATCTAACTTAACTTAGTACACAAGAAAAGACTTTGTACTTCCATTTATTTTTACAAGCGACGTACGAATTGTGTGCTGTATCATTTTCATGTCTTGATTATTGGTGCAGTACCTGTGGGTTCGTTTATTTCTCAACTTGTTTTACTCTCTCTCTCTCTCTCTCATGCCCTTGGGAGTTAAATTGTCAATGTTTCTTGGCTAATAGAAATTGAGTCTACCTATAAATAAACATGTTTATAGCAGCTCTCTCCTAATTTATCATGTTCTTTTGTCACTCATTCCTCAGTTCCGTGTCAAACTTTCAAGGAATTTGTTTTTAGTTGGTGGTGCGATTGCCTGAACCAACCAAATGCAAATAACAAGTGATAGTAGTAGGACATAGAGTATCAAGCTAAAGCTCTACACCTATAGTGATCGTGATGAAGCAACAGTGATTTATGAGTTTGGCTTATTGAGTTATGCAGATATTCCAGTCCACTTTGTACAATGAGTTTGGTGATGGGAGTGTAAATTTTTCCTACAAAGATCCAAGACTTTAGAGCAGTCATGAGATGCTTGTGCCCTGGCTTGCAAAAGTCAGTATCGCTAGTTGTTATTAGTAAGGTTTGAACCTCAGTCAAATGCATGGGAAGACTTGGTACCTACAACGGGGCTACCACTCCCCTTGGTGCTTTAGCTGAACTCTTAACAAGATAATTTTTGCTATTTCTTCCTTAAGTTTGTTAAAGTATTCTTTCTTGACTTTTCAATTATAACTCTTGATTTCATTCGGCGGCGAAGGGAGGAAGGATGAATTAAGGAGCAGGGACAAAGCGCATGAACTGTATCTAGAAGTGAAGTCTGAGGTTGAGAAATGCCTTGCTTTCTTGAAGGAGAAAAGAGAACACGATCCTTACAGAGGATTGCTGCCCCGGTTAATTTTCCAGGCCACTCATGGTTTTGATTCTGAAGTCCCAACGTTTGAGCTGTGATAAGTTTTCTTGTCAAAGACGAGTCCTTTTCGCAGAGGAGACACGGTACGCTCCCTCACAGATATAGATACAACATTGTTCGTTACCCAGAGTTGGCCGCTGTACAGTACCCAGAGTTTCCACTGTATCAGATGTATGCATCCATACATGATTCATTTTCCCCAGAAAAGGAAGAAAGAAGTTGAAAACAGAAAATGGAGGGACTGGGGAGGGAAGCGGAGTTTAGGAGTGTTAAAATTCTTGCTAATATGGTACATTATACCAGCCATCATGCAATGATTCATTGACCCTTGTAATAATCAAACCACAACGATTTACTTGATTCGACTGTGTGTAGGATGATGATGACCTTACCTCTACCATAAGTGCGTTTCATCTTTTTCCATTATTTTTTTAAACTTCTGCTGTTTGTATTTAGGGGTTAGGACATAGTTTTTTTTTTATTTATAATTTATTGTTGTAAGATACGAACTTTCCATTCAACTTCCATTTATTAATCTCTCAAAACAACTACAATACGAAATTACGGATTTTAATCACAAGGTCTTGAAGAAACTCTCCAACAGCCCATCAGAGGAATGGAAATTTTTAGTTGCAAAATGGTATGAATCAATTTGCAGCTCTTTACTCTAACTCCTGTATGTGATACTCAACGTTGCAAAATGGTTTGAACTCCAAACCAATCATCAAACCTGAACCACAACTGATCAAATCATTACCCGAACGCGATAACTTTTACCTCAATGACAAATATATGAACGCGTATGTGGTTCTTATTTGAGTGGTGGTTCCTATTTGAGTGGTCTTAAAAAAATTGGTAATATGCGAGTAAAATGACTCGGATGGACAGGTCGAATTACTTTAAAAAAACAGACTTCAATTGTGATACTCAACGTTGTTCCTTTCAGTGGTGGCAATGCATTACGTTTCTTTCCACGGCACTTCAACTAACCAACCCTACATTTATATTGGGGGTGACTCGAATCATGGCGTCGGTTGGGCTATTAATGATCCAGATTAAATAAAATTGGTGACTCATGTAGTGAGTAATCACAGCCGTCGGTTTAGTAATTAAAGGTCCAAATTAAATGAAATTGGTTCGAGATTGCCGAACCGTAGCCCCCATGCTCCACATTTTACACACCCTAACAAGTTTCCGAGTGCAATTTTGTTCATACTCCTTAAATAAAACTCTCCCTACTCTAGGTTTAATTCGCGTGGATCTCACTACAAAGTGATGTTATGCTTACATGTATAATATATTTTTTGGTAAACGTGACATCATTAGTAATGCTAAGTACATAACAAAAATAGACAACACACTCACATGGTGTGTGTGTGTGTGTGTTGTACACATGCAACTCAACTGCGTGTGGAACCTACACACCATGTGAGTGTGTTGTCTACCTTATTCATTTTTTATTGTGTATCTAACATATTTTTGTGGGAAGATTGTCTTCTTTTGTCCTTAATAGTTGACGTGCATTATAAAAAGTTCTGCTGTCGTCCATTCACCGGCTCTACGATTCTCCATTTTTTAGTAATTTATTTATTTCCAAAATCTTGACGAATCCAATTAAAACAAATTTCCTTTTAGGAGAAATTCATCTCCCAGGAGTCTCCTCCAATCTGATAAATTTAGTAAATTAGTTATGAAAGCCGACAAAAAATTGTCGACTCAAATTACTAGTCCAATTGTTTAAATATTTACGGCGACGGAGATGCTACGTTACGGACAAGACTCAGAACTCAGAAGGACTAGGAGGATACCTTCATGGCGGCCACCAGAGCAGGACTTTTCTGGGCCGCCTCCTACTCGCCGCTGGGCACCCGCATTCCTCGCACCACTGCCCATTTACAGCCCAAAGCAGCGTCGGTTTCGGCTGGACAGTCGGTTGCAGCAACTACCGTTCAAAGTTCATCGACGACGACTACTACTAGTACTGGCTCTAACAACGGGAGGTTAGAGAGGAGCTCCTCTGGAGCCACGCAGGAGGTTAAAAAGTACGACTCGGTGGCCAAATCTGAGGCTGAGTCGTCGTTTACTTTGAAGGATTACTATGAGCAGTCGATTGGTATGATGAGATCCAATGACGGTGGGCCGCCCCGTTGGTTTTCACCGTTGGAGTCCGGGGCTCGATCTGACGACTCTCCTCTCTTGCTCTTTTTGCCCGGTTGGTAACAACTCTTCAGACTCTTCCTTATTAGTAGTAATTGCTACTGGCAGTAACTTTTCCTGCTTCTAATTTACTAAAAAGATGTCATTCGTAAAAGTTGAAACCGTTTTCTTTTTCCTTTCACAAAAGGCCGTACTGGTAGTTGGAGCTGTACTAGTGAATGATTAAAGTGAATTGAGATAAGTAAAATTGTAATAAGGGTGAGTTTCCGAATAGATTTTATCAAAATCTGATATTCATTCATGCACAGAGGTGGATAAAATTCATTCGAAAAGTCACCCTAAGAAAGGATAAATTCATTCGAAAAGTCACCCTAAGTATGTGAATCATAGCAGCGGTTGTAACCCACAAACGAAACTTTGCTTTGCACCTTTTATATGTCCTAATAATACTCACTTTTCTTGTCTTTTCTTTTTTAAGCTTGACATTATTCAGTGCTGAACTACGTTATCGTGTTTTAAACGGAATTGACCAGGGTTTTATGGCGTGGGACTTGGACTCATGTTGCATCATAAAAGACTTGGAGAGTAATTTCTTTTCCATCTCTCCTAATTTTGAATTTCCTTCATTACATTAGCCAACATGCATAAACATGTTTGAGTTTACATTATTTCAACCGCCGGTAGAAACAAAAGTTTCTCCAAATCAGTTGCATTGCGCCACATATCCATGTTCTACTATTTGGGACCACTATTTGGACACATGGTGCAATGCAATTGATTTGGCCGAAACTTTTGTTTTCACCGGCGGTGGAAACAACAATCTCTGTTTGTTTTGGGAGAAAATGGATTTCAAAAGGAACAAAAAAAGCTAATGAGAAAATGCCGCCACATCATGATATCAAACTCTGTTGTTTTATTTGGATTGTTGGTATTCTATCTAATTACCTCCCCTCTCTCTTTTTCTTTTATCTGAAATGAAGGATTTTTGATTTGTGGTGCCTGCACATTCCCATCACGGATCGGACACCATTTACAGGTCACTCTTTTTCTTCTTCTCACACTTCATACTTGTACTCTTGTAGCCTAGGCTGTACCATGTGTATACCCTGGGTTCCGCCCTGGCTCACCATATTCATTTTAAACTTCACCTTAGAGCCTAGAGTGAACTGTAGGAAAAATAGAAGCACTTGTTATGGAACATCTGAATTCTGAGCAAACAACTTCCATACCCAATAGTTATCCATTCTGCTAGTCAAGAAAATTAGAAATTCTGGGGCATCCTAATGCACCTGTTATTGTCTTTTGATGATGGAACCCATGCTGAATATCTCATTAACAATAGTATAAAATGATAATGTGCTAATTATGCCCTTTCTATTTCTTTTGTTTCAGAACTGGTGAAGCTGGTTGAGAGAACGGTCAGGTCAGAGAACTACCATTCACCAAGCAGACCCATATACCTTGTTGGAGAGTCTCTTGGGGGATGCCTTGCCCTAGGTGTTGCTGCCAGGAACCCTGATATTGATATTATGTTAATTCTGGCCAACCCAGGTGAGACTTTTGTTTCTTGCTGATCATCATTTGACAAGGAGCTCTGACACTCAATTCTCATCAATGTCTGAACTTTCATTATCCCTCTTGCATTATGTTTGTCTGACAGCTACATGTTTCGCCAAGTCGCCGCTACAACCTTTACTACCTTTCCTGGAAATAATGCCCGAGCAGCTTCATTTTAGCATGCCATATTTGCTGAGTTTATTGACAGGTTTGCTTTTCTTGTGTCATAAAATCTTTTTTGTCTTCAACTACTGTAGTTGCTGATTGATTTCCAATGGAAGCTTGCAATAGATCAGATTGGGCTGTCAAAAACTGCCCATTGCTGAATGTGCTTGGTTTAAAAAGTAGGACCAGTCACTCTTATGTTGGTGTTTTACCCAACAAATGGGGTCATGACAATTGGTGATTGGAGTTGTGCACCCAAAGAACTTTTCTACTAGTAACTGCAGAGAAATCCAAAACTTAAATTGCTTTTACCATTCTTCACTGTGGTTGGATCGCACTCTTACCCAAATTGTTATATTCCACATTCTTCTAGCCCTCAAGCTTGCTGCCTGAAGTTCTGAACCTTCGATACTTGGAATTGCAGATAACCTCATATTTTTAGCATGTTCTTAAGGTTGATTTCAAAGCAAATAAGCCTTTTTGTTATTAAAATAGATATTGAGAAGTCATTTTAATGCATTTTATTTCCCCTTCAAAGTAGAAAATTATTATAGCGCTCGAAATAAGGATGTCTTGTTAGATATTAAAAATGCAAGCTACTTTTCTCCAAGGAGACTGAATTTTAAACTTGTAGGAGCACCTTTGAGGATGGTGATGGCTACAGTGGAGAAAGGGCTCCCTATGCAACAAACAGTTGGAGAGCTATCCAAGGCTATTATGGATTTGTCATCGTACCTTTCTGTAAGATTTACTTTTGCATGTGGATAGAAAAAATTTATTGCTGATAAGTTTTCTTCTTGTTGAAGGATCTGAAGAGATATGTTTATGTCATTGGTCAAAAAAGGGCACTAATTCTCCATACCTAGTTTGATGGCCTTTTAATTTTTATACACGAAAAAGATGTCCCCTCGGAAATTGTTTAGACTTGTGGTGTTTGTTACCAACATGGATGCTATGCCCTCTTTTACATTTCTGTAAGAATTCAATAAGTGGGAATTCAATAGTGTTTCATCATAGGTGATGCTTTTTTTCATTTCATTTTGGGTCTTCAAATGCAATTATCATATGGTGCTAATTTTTGTAGAAGTGCTGACTATTAAGGTCACAGGTCCTGGCTGAAGTTGTAACTGGAGACACACTTCTCTGGAAGCTGCAGATGCTCAGATCAGCTTCAGCATATGCAAATTCACGTCTACATGCTGTCAAAGCACGGACGCTAATACTTTCCAGGTCTTCATTTCTAGCCGTCATATTCAAATGATTAAGGGAAAGCCATTCTAAAGCTATTAGCCTATTATTAAGATTGAAAGCTAAACCGTTATGGAAGTCAATGACACTTTTAGACCTCTTGGTTGCATTCTAGTTTTCCATTTTGGATCTTGTATATGTCAATTTATATATTGTGTTGTGAGAAGAATATGGTGGTGAATTTTGTAACTCCAGTAAGAATAGGGATTAATGAGATGACGAACAAATACAAGGCACACCCATGGCCAATACACCTATTGTTCAACTTATGATTGTGACCACGGTTGAGATATTTTTGAAAGGAAATAGCAACAGTGCCTGGGCAGAAGCAGTCCTACACTTATTTTGGAGAAGATAATAACACAACATACTGGTTTCGTGCTGTTGATCAAGAAACAAAAGAAAAAAGTAGTTTGCACATATATAATCATGAATAGTGGCCATAATGGCTGTACTGATGTAATTAATACTTGCTTCTTTGCTGGAATTCACTTATATCACGTGGCATTCTTGGTGAAGTGTCAATATTGAAGTCTTTCCTAATCATCTGGAACTTAGAGAATTTTCCATACAAATTTATTGCATTGCATTCAAATGTTTGTTCAATAACCTTTCAGTGTTTGTTAATCTCATGTGTGAATTGTTGTTGCTTTACAGTGGGAAGGATCAGGTACTACCAAGTCAAGAGGAAGGTGAAAGACTTCGTCGTATGTTGCCAAAATGTGAGATTCGGAAGTTCAGTGACAGCAATCATGCCATACTCTTGGTAAATCTCTCTCTCTCTCTCTCTCTCTCTCTCTCTCTCTCTCTCTCTCTCTCTCTCTCTCTCTCTCTCTCTCTCTCTCTCCGTGTGTGTGTGTGTGTCTGTGTGTTATTGATGTAACTATGGCGTTTCCCAATATCTCACAGGAAGATGGTGTTGATCTGGTAACTATCATAAAAGGCACTAGTTTCTATCGCCGTGCAAAGTTCCATGACTACGGCTCTGATTACTTTCCACCAAGCCCTTCTGAGTTCAAGAAAGTATATGAATCATGCAAGTATGTAGTCTGAAAGAATCTCGTAACTATAACTTAGCTCTTTGCTATGATAATGATTGAATTTGGCATTGTAACTTGTCCATCAGTGGCTTAACACTACTATACGTGGGAGTAAGACATTGTCTTATCAAGTTACAGAAACGTGTTTCTTGAAAACACCATAATTATTAGTTTCCAATAAGATTTAAGGTGGCGTCTGTTATAGGCTTGCTATTATGGATTTTTTCCATTAGCTATTGGTGCTTATTATGTACTTGGCAGCTTTCCAAACATTTTCTTTTCTTTTCTTTTTGAGGTGTTCATATAGTTGATTGTGTTTCCGCATTAAGAGTTGTTTAGTATTGCTTCATAATTTTTTTGAATTCCTAGATGGATTGAGGTGGCTACTGCTCCTGTGATGCTGTCAACTTTAGAGAATGGGAAGATTGTGAAAGGCCTTGCAGGGATTCCTTCCAAGGGACCGGTCTTGTTTGTTGGCTATCACATGTTGTTGGGTTTAGAAGTAATTTCATTGATAACCCGTTTCTGGACTGAAAGAAACATTCTTGTGCGAGGGATAGCACATCCAATGTTGTTTGAGAGTTCGAGCCCTGCAATTGATGTATCAGCATATGACACAATAAGAGTTATGGGGGCAGTTCCTGTATCAGGAAGTCACTTCTATAAACTTCTTTCTTTGGATTCCCATGTGCTGCTTTATCCAGGAGGTGTGCGTGAGGCTCTTCATCGGAAGGTAAGATTTTAGTAGGTGCATCATGCCTTGATCAACACATTACCTGTCGGATGTTCCCTTCCATTGCAATTTACGAGTTTCCATTTTAACAAGTGCAGACTTAGAATTGTATATGAATGCGATGCCATTGAGATGGTCCCTCCCTGCTTTCTTCATAAATAAGTCACTTCGAAAATCGAAGGTAGTCAAAGTGGATGATAGCATCATTTTTTAAGTTGCAGGGACAAATCTATGGACTATAGTAAAGTTTCATTAATCGTAACATCTTTCCATTCATTTCATTATTTTGAATCTTCTATCTTTTCTTGTCTCTGTAGTTATTTAACCCCTGTATGGAATAATATTTACCAATTCTGGTGTAATATGAAGGCACGTATTTTCTACTCGGCCTTAGTGTAACTATCTTGCTTACTCCTAGACAGAAATGTGTGGTACATTGTCATGTCTAGATTTATGTTTAAACTCCTACTCTTATACTCAGCTATTCGTACTTTCCAGGGTGAGGAATACAAGTTGTTCTGGCCAGAACGGTCAGAGTTTATCAGAATGGCGGCAAGATTTGGAGCAACAATTATACCTTTTGGTGCTGTTGGAGAAGATGATTTGGCTCAGGTAAGCCTGAAACTTAACTTCTCAAACTTTCTTCTTTGTTACGGCTTTTAGTTTTATAATCACCAATAGTATGTCCGTTTGCATTTCATATTCTTATTTAGGTTGTCAATTTGTCTCATTTTCATGAAATGCCAAGTTCGGGTGTGTCTCCATGTCACACCCCACTCTGGCAGGACCTAGCCTGCCCAAAGTGGTAGGACACCTTACACTACCTATACACATCTCGGGATACCTGCATCCATAAGAGATAAAATAAAATAAAAATAATTGCAACCCACAACAGAAGTGCACAACATATATAATTACATCAACAACATAGTTATACACAATCTAAGTGTTCACAACTCCCCAACATTTATACAAGTCCAAAGTTCTTGACTGCTACACAACCACACTACCCTTGCAAACCAATATTTACACAGCACCCAGAGTCTAACTAAGATACAAAAACAACTACTAAGAACACCTGACTGACACTGTAGTTGGACCGACAACTAGCTCATCTAGGCATCTACGATAAAAAAGGTTATAGGAGAATGTACGTTAGCAACATAATAAAAAGAAATGCTTAAACACCTTAGATGGATCGAAGTTATGAATATCATCCACTGCATAAAATTTTCAACCGTTCACAAAACTCATTTCAACAACATATCCCAAAGAGGATTTCAATAATCATATTCTCACCCATTCCTCATAACAATAGCACATAAAATTTACCAAGTGTGCCAATGAGTTGTCTACCTCACGACCAGGAGTTAAACGGTACCGTAACCTCACTCACAAGCTCACATATAGTGGCGGTGACGAGGGTCATTATTTATCACCAATGGTAGGTGCAGGTGCAGCCCACAAAAGGTAAGCAAAGCTCACCAACAAGCCTCACAAATTGCTTGCCATCTCACAAAGGGCTCGGCAAACCTCAATTGTTTGTTGTCTCACACAAATAACACATCCACAAAGGTAAGCAAATGCTTACTGGCAAACCTCACAGTTGTTTGCCGCTCACACAAACATTGGCACAAGAGACATAAAAATTCTCTTTCCACCCACCAAAAATCCTTTGATCCATCCAAACAAAAATATTGCCACATATACTTGAAAACATCTGTGCAACGCCAATGCTCTGGATGCTGAATGAAAGAAGCATGGTAATGTGCACATAAATCAAAATGATTCTTGGGTCTGCCCTCTCTGATGCCTTTTGGCTTTGATTTGAGGGCATGATTTTGCAACAAACGTGACGGTATAGGGGGACCACTGTTTCAGTGGTATTTTGTGAGCAGCCACTTTGTGCATTTATTGCCAAAGGTTAGGTCTATCTCCAATCCATCTGTTTCAGTGGTATTCTGGGAGTAGCCACTTTGTGCATTTATTACCAAAGGTTAGGTCTGTCTCCTATCCATCCCCCGCCCATACCCCCAATTATTGGGGACTAAATAGGTTATGTTATTGTTGTTGTATATACTTGAAAACATAAGGAGAGTTTTCAACAACAGTAATAATCACAAAACAACTTTGAAAAACACAACATTTCAATTTATTATAGTAGCTGTACATTTTCACCTGACAAAAAGACCTATTTCACTATAGGCTCTATCCTCTACAAGCTGGAGATGTAACCATGATCCTCCTTACATTCTCCTCGCCTAAAAATATAGTTTATAAGACATCCATAAGTCCCGCGTTCACCCCCCATGCTTAAATGCAAGTGAAATGCATGAAACACTATAACAGCCTTATGGTCTCTGAATTTACAAAATTAATCTACACATCCTTTTTCCACGAAATTTTTACCACACACAATAGACACATATAGAAACATCATATCAAAAATTCAGAATTTGCCGAGCTTGGTGGCTATTTTTAAACCAACGCCAAACAGACCGGTAACTTGCTGTAAATTTACAAAAACAGATTTTTCTCCAACTTCAAACTAAAAACTGCTATCTCTCAGAAATAACTAGGATGTTTGACTTATATATTCTGAAATCCCTATGTGTCTAGTTTCTAACAAATCAAGTGGAATGAAAATAAGTGTGGCAGTGCTGCCAGCAACCAGTTTCAACAAACAGCAGATTGGTAAAACATTTTTAATAAATTCTATACTTCACGAAAAATTCTGAAAATTTAACACGATCTCTATAACACCTAAATACAACTACAGTTAAAATATCATAAACTTATGAGATAAAATGTTATGGAAGAAAATTCGTACCTTTCTCTGAATTTTTCCCAAACTTCTCTCTCTCTCTCTCTCTCTCTCTCTCTCTCTCTCTCTCTCTCTCTCTCTCTCTCTCTCTCTCCCGGGACTATAGGCAGAAAAGAAGTCTTGGTCTTCTTTGGTTCTTACCCCTTAAGGCAATGAGGTGTCCCCTTTGTTAATTTTTCCTCAAGTAATTAATGAGGCTAATTAAAACCAAAGGGGGCCATTTCTCCCCTAAGAGCCACATCCCTCCTCCTCTTGACTTCTAATTCTTTATTTATTTTTTATTTTTTTTGTAGGCCACAAACTCATTGTGCAACGCCAATGCTTTGGATGCTGAATGAAAGAAGCATGGTAATATGCACATAAATCAAAATGATTCTTAGGTCTGCCCTCTCTGATGCCTTTTAGCTTTGATTTGAGGGCATGATTTCACAGCAAACGTGACGGTATAGGGGGACCACTGTTTCAGTGGTATTCTATGAGTAGCCAATTTGTGCATTTATTGCTAAAGCTTAAGTCTGTCTCCAATCCATCTATTTCAGTGGTACTCTTGGAGCAGCCACTTTGTGCATTTATTGCCAAAGGTTAGGTCTGTCTCCTATCCATCCCCCACTCATACCCCCAATTATTGGGGACTAAATGGATTATGTTATTGTTGTGTTGTTGTTAGGCCACAAACTACACATACTTGGAACACAAACACACAAGGTATTTAATGCAGACTATACTACACTCAAACTATCCATGTATTATTAATAACATGACATGTCACACACCAAATGACTTATTAAATAAAAATATGTACGAAATGCACTACCATATGAAATGCACATGCATGTTAGGAAGGGGTGTCACACTCAACGCATTGATCTGTGTAATTCTTGGAGCTCTTTGACATGTGGACTCAGTTAATATCCGTTACTTCTTATTGAACTTTTATTTCCCAGGATAAATATCTTCTTGTAATATGGAATTCATTGTGGACATTTACCTCATTTCAAACGAACTGGGTTCTGTTGCGTAACATTAGTGGCCTAGTGGGGAGTCTCATCCTGAGTTACATGTATGTTGGGTGCATGTCCAACTATACATATTGAATCCATTACCACCAACTGGTTGGTTCAATGTGTAAGTACTTCAAGTTCCTCACACAATGCTTGGGTTGAAGTATCCATACCCACTTAGTGGGACTAGACATACTCTTTACCGCTCATAGCACGAGGTGAGAACTTATCTTCGGCCCCAATATAGGTGATGGTTCCCTACAAAGGACTATGTGGTCCAAGGGCAATAACCTTTGGCGGATATTTGGAGTAGCCTATTGAAACTCCAAATAAAGAAATACACATTGGACCCATTAAAATGCCTTAGCTAGTATTGATGTGTCCTGATGGTGCTACTTCAGGCATTTGAAGCTGAAAGGTTTTTCCCTGCTTTTTGGAACTTAAAAATAATCATTCGATAGACAAGTGATTTTATGATTCTTCTTTAATTAGGTTGTCTTTGATTATGAGGACCAAATGAAGATGCTAGAGCAGATTCCTTTTTTGAAGGCTGAATTTGAGAAAATGAAAGAAGGGATTGTCACGTTGAGGTATTTTAAGCTTTCATTCTTGGTTTCATTGACCTTCATAAGATGCTTTGGTTTTCTTGCTGTTATCGAGCTCAGACGTTCACACTTCCCTCTTGCTCCATGTAAATTTTTGTTTATGCTTTATTATTATCTTAGCTCATACTTGAAATAGCTTCCAGGACTGCTGGCCTCCTAGTAAAAATTGAGTCTTAATATTTTCTTGAGCCATTTTGGGAAAGTAGCTGTTATATACTGTAGTGACCAATCAAAGGAAGCGAATAAAAGAATTCTAATCAATTAATAAAAATTGAGTAGATTTCATTTATGAGAAAGAACTCTCTTAAAAACTTCAAGCAGTTAAGATGAAACATTGGGTGCTAATTGGTTCTCAGAAAGTTACAAAAACAAAATAAAATAATTCAAACTGAGAACGTTGGGTTCAAGCTGACACATAACGGTAGACCTAAAAGCTTTGATTGTTAAGCAGAGCTGAATTGGAAATGGTGAAAAAGTTACTGGAGTTGACTTTAAGTTACAATACAGTGGGAAAGGAATCATTGTAAACTTTTGCTGGAGGAGGATATTACGAGCTCAATTTCCAGAACTTCTATTGTTTTGAAAGGACAAGACAGCCTTGACACAACATTTGTTTTATGTTCCTTTTCAGTAATATCAAGAATTTGGTGTCAGTTGCATGGTAATATGAAGCCCAGTGAAAGTATTCTAACCAAACAAATAAGTTGTGGAAGAATCCCATAAAGTTTTCCAATTGACTAGGACATAAGGCTTAGTTTGGTTTGGAGTTTACATAGTTGTTTGGGGTTTAGATTACCATTAGAATTCATGGAGAATTGGTAAGGAAACTATTTTTGGGGAAATTAAAAAAGCAGAGCGAAGGTTTAGGGTGCATTATCTTTCTTTTGGGAGACTTGTAGCTTTCTA
Organism: Vaccinium macrocarpon; assembly: GCA_022606695.1. Taxonomy (NCBI): domain Eukaryota; kingdom Viridiplantae; phylum Streptophyta; class Magnoliopsida; order Ericales; family Ericaceae; genus Vaccinium; species Vaccinium macrocarpon. Next base: position 39,379,997 of record CM040181.1, on the reverse strand, counting down.
GTAAAATCACTTTGGTTATTGTAAATGGGCTTTAAAATTCCAGTTGTCCCACGCTTACAGCTTCGCAACATCCTATGAGGGAGGATCCGTGTTGTGATTGGAGATAAGCTAGATCTATGGATGGATCCTTGAGGGTTATTGGTGATCTTCTAGAGTGATTTTTGTTGTCTATCATCTAAGTTGGAGACCTTTCGAGTGAGTTCTGGATGCGATTGTCATGGTTGAGGATTCAAGGCAATAGATCAAGCCCTTGGTGGATTCCGAATGCATTCAAGGTCGGGTTGCAGTGCTCTTGGATTTGGCTAGATAGGCTAAAGTCCATGCGGTTTGGATTCACAATTTCAGGTTGTAAAATCTCTTGTAACTGATCTTTGGTTCCTAGTGCTTGAACTTCTGGACCAGGTCCCATTGGTTTTGACCCCGTGGGGGGTTTTCCTCATTAGAAATTACTTGTCTATCTCTTGTATGTTGCTTGATTTATTTGCAAGCAGTTATGATGGACCTAGTTAAATTTGGTTCAATTAGGGTTAATCTAGCTACAAGTTGTTTAAACTTTAAAGTAAACTTGGATTGTGAATTTTAGGGATTGTCTTTTTTTGACTTATCAAATTCGTAGAAGCAAATCAAACCTTCGAGGCAAGGGTTGTTCACATTCCAGTAATAAAAACGTTCGGTGAACAGATATTGATCAAATCACTTCAGCATTCTGGTCGCACACTCTTCCTAAATACACAGTATTGTGTCTACTTCATATTGTATGATAATATAATATGTTTGGGTTTTATTAAATTTTCTATTGCAGCTTCCTTTTTAGGTCCCTGTAAATAATTATATAACTGTCATTGTTATCTTGTCATTACAGGCCGACCATTGATGGAGAGATTGGAAACCAAGATCCACACTTTCCACTAATGCTACCTAAACTTCCCGGACGTTTTTATTACTTGTTCGGGAAACCAATAGAAACAAAAGGTATGGTACTTAAACAGAAATGTCTGGGTGCATACATACCTGAAAGATACAAATTAAATGTTTTTTCTGAGAGACCATTCTTGAAACCCATGTGACATGTGTCCATCTTAGGATGCGCAAAGAAGAATTCATGTTCCTTAAAAAATGGAAGATAAAAGATAAAATAGTTGGTTTATAGCCAGCCTTTTGGTATTTGGCTGTTTTCAATTACCCAGGAGTAATTTATGTAGGGGTTTAAATCATGCATTCTCTTTGTCACTTACCAAGTTTTTTTTGAATTTTGAACTTCATTTAAAATCTGGCAATGTAGGTAGACGATGGTGACTTAACAGGTATAGCTCTTGCAAATGTAGGTGCTTCATAACTGTTGTGTGGGGGAGCATAGGTATTCAACATTGCCTCTAGTTTATTGTGCTGGAGTAGATGTCAACATTGACCTGTTCTGTCCTAGGATTAGTAAATTCAAAATGGAACAAGGCTTTGATTCTGTATTTCCTGTTGGGTGGTCTGATCTTACCAAAACCTAACTAGTAGAAGTGCTATACTTCTTTTCCTGGAAAGATAGTCTTATAACCTGTAATGAGTTCCTCTTTTGATATGTTACTAGGAACATGCGGTAACTGTAATCTGGCAAAGTAAATAATGATGCTCAACTCAATATTTGCATCTTTCATGTCTATGCAATCTCATGGCATTATGGCAATGCGAAGTTTGTTGCTGTGTCCTTTGGGAACGAAATTTCAACAACTCCCAATTTAGTTTGGCAGCTTATTTCCTTCTCTCTCTCTCTCTCTCACTCTCTCTCTCTCTCACACACACACATGCCTGTTGAGTGTATGCAAGAAAATACACTCGTCTTCTGCTTAACCTGTAACCGATCAAACCAGTGTAGTACAACTCGAAGGGCGATATTGTGATACGCTCTTACAATTCATTTTGGTGTTGGGCCAAAATTTTAAAATGCTTGTTTTGTTTAAGTTCTTTTAGGCGTTAGGCTCTAAGCCGAACCCAAATGCTTAAAACTCATTAACATTTATATAAATAAGTAAAATCTTAGTACTTAGTAGTAGATGTTTACTAGTCCCACCAACACATTGCTGTAGATCAGTCCTAAACTGTGCATGTGCAAGATTCTTCATTAATACATGTATTGCTGAATTTGCTTATGCAGCGGGTACGAGTTTGAGTTAGGCTGATTTTTAAAAATTGACAAATTAAGGACTTGGAACTGCTTGACTAATACGTACCATTGGATGCTTAAACCATATATATTGGCATATGTTTTCTGTTTTATTTTAGTGCATATTCTTCGGTGGGTTTTATCTCATTTGATCTTAATGCAATTATCATTTTATGGTGAAGGGAGGAAGATGGAATTAAGTGACAGAGAGAAAACACAAGAAATGTATATGGAAGTCAAGTCTGAAGTTGAAAGATGCATGTCTTACCTGAAGGAGAGAAGAGAAAATGATCCATACAGAAATATCTTGGCTCGGTTAATTTATCAGACGACACATGGATTTGATTGTGAAGTCCCATCCTTTGAAGTTTAATCCGTTACCCCGGTCAAAGGTTAGTTTCTTGCTTTGCTTAGTAGATAGAGATGTACTCTACAAAGGAAACACATCATGTGCGCTATATGGCTTATCGTATTTCTGCCCCACCTTGTAAGCTATTTATGTACCGTGCTTGGCTTGCAGATATCCTCAATCATCAAGGGTTCTGTTACGTTGCTTGTGAATTAGACGAATCTCCTCAAGGCAGCCAATTCATGCAGTAGGAACTGTGGCCGCCAATTCATGCAGTAGGAACTGTGGCAGCCCATTCCATTCATTATTACAATTGTTGAAGTGCTTGTTTTGGCTCTTCTTATTTGACAGTCTCTAGTTATCCTCTTGTTTCCCCCAACTTTCTTTTTCCTTCTTCATGTATCCATTCAACTGTTTCTCTGATTTTGAAATAAATCTGTTTCAGTATAGCAATTTAATTGTGCAATTGTGATTGTAACTTCTTCTGTACTACCCAGATTAGCCTCAGACAGTAGGCTCCGATGGGGTTTTTGGAAAATTGTCATATACAGATTGTATACTGGAGAACAGCTTAGAGAAGAGTGGCATTGTTTCAATGAGTATTCAATTGAATGTTTGGACCATTTCCATCTAGCTAAGTTGTTTCTATTTGTCTCCTCGGATAGATAAATTCCATTTAGGGTTAAACAACCTTCATTTTGAGAGAAGGTAGGCAACTGGAAATAAGGAAAAATGATAATCAGACAACTGTTTGCTTCCTCAAGTATGAGGTTCCAGAGGTACACTGCGTATTGTAGAGAAGAAGAGAGAAATTGGCTAAAACGAGGAAAGGCTTACGGTGGATACGTAGGCACCCAGAGATGAGGATGGGAGTAGTAAGCGACAAAATGCTTCGGGGAGTTAAAAATAAGCATAGATCCGGAGATTCCGGAATAGGTCAACTTTTCAAACTATTCCGTGACGTGATTCAACAAAAAGTAAGTTGCTTTCCGGAAATCTATTTCTTTTTTCACCCAAAAAAGTAAGTTACTTCACCACAAGTCATTTCATCGGGTCTTAAACTAGAGTAACATCCAAACTAGTCACACAGCTTACAATTGGTTTACCACACAGCCCTGGAGTTGGTCATTCGTCACTGACTTTGTTGAGTAGGAAGTATGATGAAGTATGAACTCAACTACCCTAAATTTACTGCGATAATCATGTATTTATGTGGAGTTCGGAAGTTTGCATGGATTAAGTAGGACTCATTATGAAATGGCATTTACTTTGGGGCTTGTATGTCATAACATATGAAACGAAAGAGATGAAACATGATTTGGCCAAATTAACAGTACTGGCACTAGAAGATCAAAGAAATGAAATATAAATTACTCCCAAATAATTGGTGATTGAGGAAAAGTTTTTACAGGTAAATTGTAATGCTCCCGTTTCAGGATAAAAGAACAGGAGCAATTTACAAGTTTATGTACACTGATAACAATAAACCATACACTGCGAGATAATGCAAACTTTCAGCTGCTGATATCAAAGTACTTTGGATCTTCCGGGAAATGGTATTCCACATTCAGCTGCGATGAATCAGCAAAACGACTTGTTAGCGCATGCAAACAAGCTTAGATATTGGTACTAGGTTCATAAGAGTTTCCTGTTTGTTTCTTCATCAACACACTGAACCCACCAAAAAAACCTTCCATTTGCCACGCTAATTCTTAGTTTTAGAGTAACGTAAAAATCAAACCTCTCTCTCTCTCTCTCTCTCAAGCTTGGGTGCGGACAAGGCCATGCAACAAAAATGTATAAATTTGCCAAATCGAGAGAAATGAGAATCATGTCTAGGAGTAGTATTAAGACCAATGTGTGAAATTGAAATGTCGTACCTTTCCCTCATCAGCATCAGAATGGCGTTGGGGGAACACCACCCTCAAATTGTCATACAAATAAAATTTGCGTTCATATTCAGCATCCGAGTTACTCTTCTCTGGCATGGATAGAGGATCCAATTTGCAACCCTGGACTGATCTCGAAGTTTTCTTAGGAAAGGGGCATTGGAAACGGAGATGAAGGGCATAACGAAGAGCCCCAACACTCACAGTACTCTCATTGACCTTTAGACAAGCATGTTCTGACTTCTTCTCTTCGGTCTCTTGGCCTAACTCTGCCCACCTGAAATGTTTGTTGCCAGTTCTCTCGCATTTATTCTGAACAATTAGCGTAGGGGGACCTATTTTCCCCAAATGATATCCATCATTTGAAAGATTTTCCATATCAATTGGACAGATTGGATTAGAGCCCTCCATTTCTTTGATAATTTGACCAGTAGAACTTCTTTCCGAGGTAGTCACCTTATCAACAGAATTTATGTTCACATTTTTCTGCCCCTCACTGATCTGTGGAGAAGCTGGTCCAGAAGCGGCTAGGGAGACCTTTTGGCGCAAGAATGTCTAGTTCAATTTGAGGCCAAGATGAAAATAATTACCAGCTGAATTCAAGTCCATAGTCATATTATGAAGCAAAAGTTCAAAAATAAAACAAACGTGGATTACAAAAGCAGCCTACATGCAGTAATGTATTTCCATTTGAAGTGGATATCACAGCTTAAAAGATAATCCTGTGCTTTTTAAATCTGTTTCTGTTATCCAGACTAGTTCTTCCTTCTGATGTGTTCTCTCCATTTTCCTCCCATCTCCCTACAGCTATTCAAAAACTATGGTGCTGACTGCTGAGGTAGCAGCAAGGTAGACTGCTCACAGCTTTAGGCTTTGCCATATTTGTAAAAAGTGTCTGTTGATATCAATATCTCCAAGAACAGCCACAAGATTTGCATACTACTATGAAGGACAATGGAGACTGAATAGCACAACTTCCCAAAAATATTATAAAACCGAAAAGGGAAAATCTGCATGATTCATGCTACTTTGAAATAGAATATATGCACTGTTTGTTATAAGACTTACCTTGGTACCAGCGGGCATGTCACTCAGATCATAGTTACAGAAGAAAGTATGCAAAGGTGTTTTTTCCGGGTTGCTTAGAACCTGAGTAAATGAAGCCACAACGTTAGGAAGTGAGAGACGATTACTTGACCTCAAATTCAAAAGTGTTCCGATTAAAATATGATATGGTGCAGTGCAACCTCATGATACTTCTGGCACAAAGGTGTCCAGTGCTACTTCTATGGAGATAGAAGAACATACGAAGGATTTTTCTTTATCAGCAACAAAAGAAGCACTTCAACGAGATAATAGTTTCACCATGCATATCCCTATCCATATGTAAGGCTACTCAATTGGATATACTTTAGGTGCTCAAATAACAAAAATTCGAACAACAGGTATACACGAACACTACTAGCCCATACGAAGACTAAGGCAACATACAATGTCTATAAAAACTGTAAAGCAAAAAGCATCTCACTACAGACACTGAAAAATGAATGGAGGAGGTGGAGAAAAACTATAACCAGCTGTATACGCCCTTTCATAGGAATACGCAGACGAGTTGTAGCAATTTGTGAATCATCATTACTAAGGCCTCTTTTGAAATTTTGGCCTCTGTCGTCATGCGACGCAATTCTGCTGAGATCTATTGATGCGTAGTACAGTAAGTAGTTATCTCCATCAACACTGGTTACAGCAAAAGGAAGTTTCTGTGATCTTGGTGAGAAGCTACCTCCAGTAATGCTCAGTACAGCTAGAAAACCATCAATTCTCTGCCGAATAAAGATCCAAAGATGAGTATTTGAGATTAACATCCAACACATCGGCAACAAATTTGTAAGTCTATATTAATAGGTGTTAGTATTATTGGCAATTTCCTGATTTGACAAACCATTAGTGTCTGTATTTATTCTCATTTTGGGTTTGGAAGGTGGACTTTTAATGTGTTGAGCTATGAAGCACGGATACGAGATATGATACGGATACGCGGATAGGTGATTTTTCCAAAAAGTCGGATATGATATGTTAGGAGATACATTAAATGTAAAAATATGAAAAAGCGTGAAGACGGGGACAAGAGGGATGAGGAATTGGGCATTACATGTAATTATTATATATATACATATATAAACAACGTGAGATGGGGGACAAGAGGGATGAGGGACGAGAGAGAGAGAGAGATAGAGAGAGATCCACCAGAGCGTGAGACGACAGAGACATCGACCAGAGAGCAGCTTCTATGTCGATCAATTTGGGGAAAAACACATATAAAACCCTAATTACCCTTTTAACCCACATATTTCAAGTAATACATATTTACCCCTGTGCGCATCCGAAACGTATCCTAGCATATCCAAAACATATCCAAACACCAAAAATTAATGTTAAATTCTGGATACTTTTAAAATAAAAAAAAAACGTATTGGATACATATTCGGAGCATGTTTGAGCCTATCTATATCCGATGCGCGTACAATACATGATACCGAGGCTAAAATAGAGTATCCGTGCTTCATAGGTATTGAGTCTAGATACTCCACCCAAGGGATCAAGAAATGTAGAAAATTTCATGCCATGCAAAACGCTTGGAGCTCTATCTGGAAAGGTATAAGCATTTCATTTTGCATTTTGTTCAAACTTTTTTCATGCATCAATTGAGTTTTTGTGTCTAAGATTTTATTGGGAAAGTTTTGCTTTTCATTCTTAGTCATAAGGCTTTGATTTTTGTTTTTGGAAGTTGAAGTATCAATATTTTTCTAAGACATGATAGTGTATAGAATTGGCTAGGTATGGGACGATCATTTTATTTTTTTTTTTGGCTAAGGCATGCTGTGCACATCTTGACCAGAACCTAGAGTTTCCTAGGTGCCTGCGCGCTTTACCCAACAGATGCATGGCGCCTCTGAAGTGCGAGCGCATGTATCACTGCAGATGCATAGCGCCTCCTTGGCAGCCAAGGCGATTCACTTTTCTGGCCCTTTTTTGCGCAGCCGTATTCTTATTGGTCCAATCTAGGGCTTTGTACCGGACCCTATATAAATATATTTTTCACTCTTTAAGGGTACCACTTTGTACCAACCCACTTTAGAGAGAGAAATTCCTTTCCTCTTACATTCTTTTACTTGTCAATCTAGTGGAATACTCTAGTAATCCATGTATTTGTCATAGATTGATTCTTTTTACTAAAAATCTTCATCATATTACACCTCATGTATTCATGACTTCAAATCTTCGTGGCCAAATGATACAGAGCCGTCTTTGCTACGGAGATCGACGGGTGTTGGACTCGAGGAGGGTATGGAATCAAGAAGGGGCTCGGGGAGCTAAATCAAGGTGTGGAGTAGGTGTAGCTTTGAGTAAGTTGGTAATTCTTAATCTTGTAAACACTTGATTTAACCTTTTGATTTATAGCAATTAGTAGATAAGGCAGTGGTTTTACATTTAGGGTGTTTAGACCCTAAGTAGTTTTCAACTATATCCTCATGTTTGTGTTCTTTCGATTATTGCTATAATTTGCTTATATTGTGGTTTTCATTGATTCCCCATGGAAAATGATTAGTTGGATTAAAATTGGTGTTAGTTAATTTTTTATTGGTAGTCCTCCTATTCAACCCCCCTCTAGGACTTGTAGTGCTATAAATATTTTCAATAGGTAACATCAGCACACATCAAAGTTTTAGGAAGGATGTGGAAGTAAATATAACCTGACTGAGTTTTCCAGATGACAATCGACCAGATAGCAGAGATTCTTCAAACGAACCAACCAATGACCTAACAGGAAGAGCCCTCAAACTTCTACCCACATTAGTGCAGTGGGGTTTAGCTTCATGAGTTGAAGCAGAACTTTTCCCACTGTCACTTTCCAGGGAAGACAAGTGTGACTGTTTGCACAAATGACTAACTTCTTCAAATGATTTGCTTGCCCTCCAAAAGTTATCCTCTTCAGGGGCAAACATTATGCCTGAGATATTTGTGCTGAATAACTGTTCCACATTTTTAAAGTTTGATGAATCACCTACATTTTTACTGCCACGGATACATTGTTTGGCAATTTTCAGCGTTTCAGAGGATTTTGGACCAAGAGGAGACAAACAGAAAGGGGATGGGAAACCCTTTTCCAGGACGAATGACATCTCAGCAGTTCGGGTTCTTACCTTGCTTGATTCTCTTAAAGGATTTAACCCACATGGCGAAAAACAAGTATTAGGTAGTCCCTCTTTTTCCACCAGTAAAGGACCATCAGTGAAAGACCACGTTGGTGTCATGAGATGGTTTCTACTTCCCATGTTTGCTTTCTTATAATCTTGCATCATGGAAACACTAACACCATCAGGGGTTTTTACATGAGAGTCACGGCAGCCAATATCTAAAGGATCACCATTGAATTGGTTTGCATGAACCCCACCATACAATGGAGACAACAATCGCTTCCTTTCTAACAACCCACTGGACTCACTTTCATCGCCTGTCATATCCACCACAGGAGAAGGGTGAACATGATCAGTTGAAACCTTATCTGATCCATCAAATAAAGAATCCTTCTTACCACACTCAAAACCAACAATCCTTGATGCAGGACTCCGAACATCCTGACCAGTTTTCGACGTAAACAAACCAATTTCATCATGTGAACCAATCTTCCATCCATGAACATTGCATGTTACATCTACGGTTCCTTTACACTTAACCGAATCCTCTGGAATCTTTGATTGCTCCAAAGAGGTTTTCTTCTGAAAATCATCTAACGAATAGCACAAGGGATCTCCAACCGTTCGGCTTATACTTCCCATATGCATTCCATCCAAATCACAAGTGCTCATACCAGCAAAACGGGGCGAACTGGACACTAATGTTCTCGAAGACCCTGCAGCCTCCTCAGCAGTTTCACTCGTTGAAAATATTGGCAAGCCCATCTCTAAATTTTGCAGCACCAGATCAGTAACTTAATTACAAGAAGACCAAAACAAGTACCTTTGATAGTCTCCTTCCAGCTAACTGCTCTGCCAAGTTTTTTGCCATATCAACCTACCACAAACCCAAGTTACGCCACTCCTACTGGCCACTCAATGAATCGCAGAAATTTAAATATCTTGACTTTAGCAAACAGTTTAGCGAAAAGCAATTCCCAAACACAGGGAGTTAGAACTATGTATCTATGTAATGCATCAGCATTTCAGCTACTACCTCTCGCACGTAAGAATACGGTGACAAACCCAAGCACATACTAAAACCCCAGAAAAAACGGATAGGGCAAATCTTCTGACCTCCATACCAGCAAGTAATGAAGCATATAAAATTCATGGTTACACACCAAATCAGCGGTTTTGCCTGCAAATCAAACACAAAATGAGAATGAGAGATTCCAGTGTACATGAAAATCAATGTCAGTACTTCTAAAATTATGCAACTAATAGGGGCGCTTATGTACTTCCACTTTCATCTCCCTCTCACTGAACTGATTAAACCAAAGAATGAATCAACTAGACTTTGATTCACTTACATGATACACGAAAACATAAATTTCTCAAATCAGATGGTGCAAGAATTGTAAGGAGAATATTTATTTGCTGCTCAATCTTTGAGGTAAATACAAACACGAAGAACTGAAAAACCAAAAATAAATAAAGAAAAAACCTTTAAAGATTAGATACCAAACCCACCACAAACCATGATGAGACAAATGTGACGTATTAACTCATTTTAGCTCTTCCATCGTGATGTCAATCCAAAGCGCAAATGCTCTAATCTTTTGAGAGACAAAGCAAACAAACTACCGCATGACTTAAAACAAGCTTCAATCAACTATTGATCTAAAACACAGAGTGATTCCCAACCAAAAATCTCAACCATGATAAAGAAAGGGATATTTTTGAACTGCAAACCAGAGCGATTCTTGGATCGATCACTTGAACAAAAAGAAATAACGCAAAGAGTTACTTGTACGGCACACATTCACAGCAAAATAATGCCAATTCCTCTTTCGGAAAAGATTTTTTAAAAAAAATTCACAATAAAGAAAATAAAAGCAAACATAAACAGTTGAAATCAAAGCACAGAAAAAACTGAATCTTTCTGATATGGAAATCAGACGCACCACACGACAATAGAGGTTGCGATTGAGAAACAAGAATTCATGTTCGGTGATGAACTTCTTCCATGAAAATGTACAATCAATCTATCAGTCAATGAATTCTTTGTTTTTCTAAGTGATTAAATTCGCAGATCAATTCCCAGAGGTAGAAAATGGAACGAAAACATCAATTGATGGGAGTAAAATTGAGAGAGATTTTTCTTGGTTTGCGTGTTTTCTCTTGGGAAATGAAGGAGAAGGAGGTTGTTGCGTTGTCTTTGCGGTTCGGCAGAAGGAGCCCATAGCCCTCTCTCTCTCTCTGTCCCTCTCCCTATAATTATATAGTACTCCTATATTTCTGTCTTTTTGTTTATATGATTTGTGAGTATTTTCCTTTCTCTTTTCCCTATTTTTGCTTGCTTACCCGTAATTAACTGCCTCGTCGTCACCTCTTTTCTAATCTTTTGGTTTAGTTTTTAAATCAGAAAGTCATAAGATATACGTACTTGCATCGCCCCAAATATGGACATGAATATGTACTACTGCTAGTACAAAATCAAAGTACAAGGAGTCTAAAAAGGAGGAGAAATCAGTCCGGAAGAAATTACTCTCTCCGTCCCAATTTTCTAGTCGTTTTTTGGAGTTTGTATCACTTTTCTAAGTGTTTTTTCCTATAATTTACGATATTTTAGGTGATTTTGAACACTTTATTTGTTAGATTTAATCAAAATCTATCAAACAAGATTCATATTGCATATAAAATGTATTACTGATTAAAAGATATAATCATTTTTTTATTCGGTTAAAATAAAACGAGAAACTATAAAATTTGGACGGATAGAGTAAGTAATAGTATTGATTAATAAAAGATACGTACAAATCTCTGCGACTTAAACATAACGAAGGACAAAACCTATTTTCACTTTACCAGCAGCTATCGTTGCTTTATCGATGAGAGAATTGGGAGACTATAGTTTGCCTTTGGTTTTCTATCTTGAAACTTAAAATTAACTTAAGAAAAACGCCGCAAATTCCAAGTTTTTGACCATGAGAATAGGTGATTTTTACATCCACAATTCCCTGAAAAACAGCTTCAGATCTTCATGGTCTTTCTCAGAGTCCCTCTAGTTAATTGTGAGTGAAATTTCTGTTTAACAGTTTTTCTCAGGCTTGTTAATTATTCATTTTTAAAAAAATATGACATGCAACTATTTTAGACTGCTTTTTAAATGGAATTAATGCTTTAGACAATCACAAAAACTTCCATGGCACAGATTTTTTTTTTAAATAAACTCTTAATTAAAAAGTACTCCTATCAACTCTTTCAGAGCCGGTTCGTATGGGACTTTGCTCTGGCTTTAATTGTGTCCCCACTTATAGATGATGAGATTGGTCCCTAAAATTACTCAAAGTGCACGTAAACCAAGGTTTTGAATCTCGTACCGGACAGGGTACCGGTTTTCTTACTGGTACGGTACGGTACCGGTACCGGACTGGTACCGGTACCGTTTCGGATTTAGAGGTATTATTTGTATATATAAGAGTATTTATATATATGTATATATATATCAAAAAAAATCTCATATAATTTCATTTATCATAAAATAAAATAACCCCTCTAACAAAAATACTTTTAATTGGCAAAATACTAATATTGTAATAGTAACAAAATGTAATTTTTTTGTTTTGTAATAGTAACAGTACATCATAACATAAATTTTCATGATACGAAAATATCCAATTTTTCTTTGTTTTGTTTCTATAAATGCAACGTACTTTCGTATGGCTATGAATTACTATTAAAAGCCAGCTGTGTGCTACTGTGCTATCTACTCTACACACTTTCCCATAGCCTCATAATTTTCCCTTTCCCATAAACGCTGTTGACTTTTCGTCTTTCTTCCTTCAAATCCCTCTCTCTCCTCTTCTTCATTTTTGGATGCCTCTTCTCCTCTTCTTCATTTCTTAACAAAGCTACATGCCTCCATCTCCATCCCTTGCACGTCTCCTAGAGCATGTCGACTTTCAGGTCTTTCCCTCTCCATCTTTCGATTTCTATCTCCCTCTCCCTTTCTCAATCATCTCTCTCTCTCTCTCTGAGTAAGCAGTGCAAAATACCGGCCGGTATCGACCTTACCGGCTTCTCGCCCGAGATCAACCGAAATCGCCGGTACTTTCCGGTAAACACCGGTATTGGAGCCGGGACGGAACTAAAGGGTAAGGTTACCGTTTTTTCACAAATCCGGTACGTACCGGCCGGTACGGTACGGGATTCATAACCTTGACGTAAACTGAGCCCGATACCAAAGTTATTGAAAAAAAAATTACGTAAAAACAAAAGAGGAATAGTAGGATCCATGAAAACTTTCTCCAAACATTTCGAGAAAAGTTTTCATGGGTCCTAACATTTTCGTTCTCACCGGCAAGAAGAACCTAATTGTACCCTAGCATCCAATTAAGTACGAAGAACACAAAAGCGATGGAACAAAGCAATTTCATGCGAATTATGGGTTCCATCCTTCAGTTGGCTCAGAATAAGGGTACAAAAAATGCCATCCCCTTGGTTATAGTCTATTAAATATAGAGTTTCTCTAATGCTAAAATGGCCTAGCAGCCTCTTCCTTCATCTTCCTTATTCTTGTCAGTTTTTCAATCTCCTTCAGAACCTGCAATTATATTGAGACAAGGGAAAATCCCAAATTAAGTTTACTATTCCTTTATAACTCTGATTAGTGTCATAGAACATGCATAATCTGTGTTTGTGTGCGTGTGTGTGTTTGTACTAAGCCTCTTCACCTCCAAAGACATGTCTTCTATGGTTACTGCAGCCAAGTCATCATAACCTAACTGGGTCGCCACCTCTGCGAAAGACAACGAAGCTGTTATAAACTGGGGAAAGACTAGAATCCAATATCCTGTGAATCAGAAGAAGTCATTAGTAATACTTCGGAGTGAAACAGTCACATCTGCTTCAGCAAATCCACCTTTATTCTCTTCATACAACACAGTAAGCTGATTGAACACCTGAACAACACAATTTAGTTTAACATCTCTATTAATCAGGAACACTCAACTCAACTCAACGACATCAAATACTCTTGTGTAGTGTTTGGAACGAAGCTAGAATGCAATGGTCATTCCCTTGGAATGGACATTCAAACTTTTGGTCCACGTAACACCTTGGGGAATGGCCATTTCCTTGGGAGGCCAAAGAATGACCATCCATTCCTCCCCAAAATCACTAAACTAAGGAGAAAAATTACGTGGCATCTATCAAGTTGAATGATGGTCATTTTTTGAAAAACAACTAATAGGAGAAATGATTTGAAGTTTGATTGGGAAAATTGACCTCAGAGTAAGATCCAGAACTAGTTATTTCTGAAGAAGAAAACTGGCTCCCATGATCTTTGACATCCCTGGCTACCATCTCTATAGGGACATCAATCCAGACAGAAACCCCATATTTCAACAATGCCCTGGAATTTTAATCAACATATCAGGTTTTGAACAACAACAATATCTTTCTTTGATCACAGCAGAACAGGCTAGTGCTGTAGACCAAGATTAGATGGAGAAAAAAGAAGGCGAAAAAATCCCAAGACATACAGATTAGTTATGCTCTGTACTGCACCATTTCCAGCACAAACAACCAGGCGACCCATGGCTGATAGCTGCTTCAATACTTCAGTCTGATACAATGGCACTTTACAATTAGCCAGCTTATCTAGACCCGATTAGCTAAAGAAGCTTTCCTAATTAATTTTACTGAATTTCAAATGATTAGAGATAAGTTTTGGGCCTTTAAGCCAAGCTTCGATCGCAAGATTGGTAATTGTTCATTTCTTGAAACGCCTCTTTCATGGAACATACAAGAAGAAACCAAACCAACAAACTCAACTACATAAAGCGATTTAACAAAGAGAAGTCAACAGAAGTCACCTCCGCTTCACGAAATCCTTCCTCGTCTCTCTCTCTAAAAGATTCACCACCAGCTGCTTCCTCAACCACATCGTCACTGCACGCAGAGAAGATAAACAATTGACCAAGCTAGCTGAAAGTGCTTTTTCCTGTTTTTGCAACAAGTTTCGATGTACCTGTCAAAGTAGTAGTACGCCAACACCTCAGCCAGAAGTTCCCCCACACCAGTTTTCATTGCACTGTTTATCCCTTACAGTTACAAAAATCATCGTATCACAAATGTAAGTTCTCACCCTGTCATTATGGTAAGTACTCATCTAGAAATAAAACTCAGGATAAGGTTCAAGGGAAAAGGTTTCATCAATCAACTCATCTTAGGGAAGAAGGAGAGACGAAACAAAATGGTCAAGTGTAACTAGTGCTTACCAACAAGAAATAATGAAGCTCCTTTTAGTTCGGGACATACATCTGCTGCCTTCTTCTGAATTACAACTGAACAGTTAAAATCAGCTCTTTAAACCGTAAACCATATGGACCTATGTTTCGCTTCCTATTATTTATTTATGAACATTCAAAATCAGAATAAATTTGCAGTCCCATTGGATTGTGAGAAGTAGTGTCATAGAAAAGGGGAGTCCTTTCCCACCATTTTGATGAGATTTGAGGAGAAAAGAGAATTAGCCAATAAAAATATAATCACTTTTGTACTTCTCTTCATTTCTCACCAAATTATTCAATCCAAATGAGTGATTTGGCAAGAAACTAATAGTTTATTTTCATTCCTTTTTCTTATCAAATCCCTCAATCCAAAGGGGCCATAAACCTCAGTAAAGATGTAAGTTTCTTTTCTTCAGTTCATTTCGTTCTGAGTTTTTACGAACAAAATATTAGGCATCTCAACGCTTAGATAATGGGGGATCAAGATGTCACCATGACTTCAAGAGCAGGAGCTTTAGCCGCATCCCTCGTCGCAAAACCTTTCAAAGAACAGAAGAAAAATTTTAAAGGCGGAAGGTAGATTTTCAAGAACAATAATTGAAAATGTCGAGAAATTGAGCAGAAGATTAGCTACACCCTATTTGACTTCACCCAACACAAGTATATACCACGATTACTTCCAATTTGACATTCAATCAGATATACCGAGCAAATTTTTGAAAGATCGCGACTATAAATTCAAAACCAAAAAAAGAGAGAGAAAAACGAAACTAAGTAGCGCTACAGTGCGTATGTATGCGCGTGCGTATTTGGTATCCAGGTTAGTAGTGGTATATACATACACAAAGCTATATTGAAGGGGACTAACCGGAAACATCGTCATCTGGTAGTGAGTAGGCGGTAGCGGTGAGAAGGGTTTTGGAGGAAGTAAGGGGAAGGAGGTTGTGGGGGGATGATAGAGAGAGAAGTGAAGTCGGAAGAGGTTTGTGAAATCGGCGGAGGTGATAACAAGTGATGGTAGGAGTAGCGGAAGAATAGGAGAAGTGGCGGAGATTCGGAATGGAGTGGAGGAGGCATGGCGGTGACGACGGAGGTGGTGGTGGTGAATGATGGAGTAATCGGATTCTGAGGTCACTGCAACTTGACTGAATTATCTCCATTATCTGCTACTACTACACTTTCTGTCTTCAACTGGGAGCACGAAAGAAGTTGTATTTGGTTGCTTGCAACTTGCAAGCAATTTTTTCACTGCCGAGCCGGTACCACGTGATATATCACTCCACGCGTGATTTGAGCAGGCTATTTCGGTTTTGGACAATCTGGAATATGGAAAGAGAAGCAAGAGAGGGACAGGGGAGAGGCGAGAAGAGAGAAGAGAGAGAGTTTCGATCCGAGTTGTCCAATATATTTTTGAACGGCCCGAATGCAATTTTCAGGTACCACGTAGACTCAGCCACGTGGTACCCTTTCGGTACCCAAAAATTTTACGTTGCTTTGGGACCAAATTGTATTGGAATGGTAAATGCAAAAATCTTATACTATAAGAAAGTAGCACAAACCGTCATCCATTATGGGGCCCACTATGTAAGTATTGTAATACTAATTTGAACTGTTTATTTTGTAAAACTTACACAAAAATTATTTACGCAAAAATTAACTTGATCAAATATTGATAGGTATGTCAAAAGTTAAATTTTGGTTTGAAAAACGGACAGTCGTGGACATTTTAACTTAAAAATTATTGAAAAAATCCAAATCATCTGCTTTTTAAAGAAAAATTTTACTTTTGACATACATATCAATATTCAATCAAGCTAATTTTTTGCACCAATGCATTATTTTGCATGCCATATAAAATAAACGATTCAGATTATTGCAATGTGTTTGGTTGGGCCCACAAAAGTCGGTGGTGCGCCACATCCAACTAAATGATGCGGGACTCGAATACCTAGCCCTTTTTTGAGTTATTAAATAATTATTCTTTGGGTAAATTTCACTTACATCCCCTGAGGTTTCTGACAAATACAGGGACCTCCCCTACACTTTCTGAAATTTCACTATCATCCCTTACTTTTGAAAGTAATTCCCAGTACCTCCCCTCCCATTACTTCCGTAAGTAAAGGTAACAGAAATCAATGACGTCATCCACTTTTCAATTCTAAATGCCCATATTACCCATCCTTCTCACTCTTCTATTCATTAGTGTCTTCTACGGGTCTACAACTCAATGTACTGTCCTGGTTTCTTATAGTATGATTCCAATGGGAAATAATTCACTAATTATGGTGTATAATTTTCTTGTACAAATATAAAAACCATCTCATTTGAAGGGTTTGAATCTCGTACTTACTTGGGTACTGATTTTTCTGCAAACATCATTTCGGATTTAGAGGTACATATATAAAACAAAAATTTCCTATCTGCAATATTGGGAAATTTTCACAAATAAAATTTTCATTACAAGACCAAAAAAAAAAAGTGTGGATGATCATTTGGTATGTGGAAATTACACCCCCAAAACTAATCTTTGCAACAACCATTACCCACAATTCAGAGTCAATACAGGAGTAAATGAGTAATAAACATGTAAATACATATACATGTATTTTGTGCTATAAACCGACAATTTTCTACTGCATTAAACATTACTTTTCACTACAATCCAGGAGTAAACCATTACCCACAATTTTCATTAGATTTTTGTTGCACACTCCAATATGCATGTACATTCTGCTTCTAGTCTTCCATCATTGCAGATTCGCAAAGGAACCGACTTTTAACAGGCTTGAAGAAGAAAATCCCAAGAACTACTGAGAAGAGGTCAGAAGAAGAAGACGATCGACGACGGAGACTATCAAGATTTAGTCCAAGAACTTCACCGGAATGTCAATGGAAGACCCAAATCTGAACAAGAATCAGTTTCACCTTTAATCTTCTCCCCCTTCTCTTTTTTCCTTCTGCTTCTTCTTTTTTTCCAATGAGGTGCGTACCGCCGGGACTCCCCGGTAAAGCCATAAAAAAATCCAAAATTTCAAAACAAAACCCACTACCCAAAGCGGCTTTCACTGCTATATGGTTTCTTACAAGTAACTTCAACATCAACCCAGAAACAGAACCGTAACAACTATTTTTGACAAATAACCCCCAAAATTTTGTCAAAGGACCCTAATCAAAACCCTATTATTGATCAAAATAGCCAAATCTTTGCAAAAACGACGACACAGACTTCAATATGAGGGAGGATTCATGCTTGTGTGCGAATTTCGATCTTCCCCTTCAGATCTTCGGACCTCCAAAACTAGGGTTTCTGCACTTCGATCTCCATCTCCGAACGGTTGTTTTTGTATTTTCAGTGATCTCGTACTGATTTTGTCTATGGATTTCACTCTTGTGTACTCCGTCTCTCTCTCGGCCGAAGTAGAAGTGTGTCTTTGGATGGGGCAACTGATCGATCAATGGAGTAGGGCTAAGAGTTAGAGTTTATATACCTAGGGGTGTGAAAGTCATTTAGGCTAAAATTAACGGGAGGGGGGGATCTAGTAATTATTTTCAAAAGTAAGAGAGGACAATGAAATTTCAAAAAATATAGGGGAAGTTTCTGTATTTGTCAGAAACCTTAGGGGAGGTCAATGAAATTTACCCTTATTCTTTTTTTGGACACCAAGTTTAACACTCTATTTTTTAATGACTGCACTCCAACATTTGTCTTTTGGCATTCAAAATACACCAAATAAGAACACTAAAAAGACAAAGTTTGAAGTGTTTTTATCAAAATCATTTCCCATGAGATTATGTTCTTTCATTTACTGATACATTCTGGTAAACTGGCGCACAAATAAAAAGCTTTCAAGACAATTGCCAGATTAAAACAATAAACGAGTAATTTTACATTAAAATTGACGTTCACTGTAAAATGAAAACCCGAATGCAGAGCCTTAGCGAAGTAATATGTAAAAAAACTTCGGTTGTGGAGAATAAAAAGAGTATGTAAACCAATTGAGTATGGATTATCTTCGGTCTATATTTTGTATTAAATGAGACAATTCACATCTAGACCATCTATTTGTTACAATTAATGATTCAAATTTACTTTTAAACTCTTAACAATAAAATTACAGTAAGTGAAATGTCCAACTGAACTAGAGATGATCCATTTCCTAACTAAGGCTCTGTTTGATTCTTAGGGAAATGAAGAGAAAGGGGGAGAAAATTTTAAAAAGTTTCCCTTCCTTTGTTTGGTTCTACAAAAAGAGGAAGAAAAATATTCAAATTCATATTTAACTTTCCTCATATTTTTTCTTCAATTTTCCCATAATTTCCTTTTTAATTATTTTTCCTTCTTTTCTCTTTTTTCCCCTAACTTCCAAACACAGCCTACATCTTTATTTTTAACAAATTTGTTTCTAATAATAAAGAACTCATGATCTTTTCACTTCATACCAGACTTAAGCCTTATTTGATAATCTAGATTCAACACTTAAAATTGAATGAATGAAGTAATAATTAAATTAAATAGGTTTGATAACCACATTTTACATTACTTCAAAAAATTAAGTGGCTTTTAAAATACAACGTAAACTGTTGAAAAAAAATTAAAGTAGCTTTGAACTACTTAATTTTGATTGAATTTACAAGTGTTTTCATTCAACCATTTTTTTCTCCACCTCTACTCTTCACACACCCGTAATTATTATTGTCATCACCACCACCCCCACTTTATCAACTCCACCATCTTCACTACTCTACCATTACTATTACCATCTCCAACACTACCATCACCTCCACCACCACTACTTTGCCATTATCATCACCACTCTACCACTACTAGAAACACTATTCCGCCGCATCCACTACTTTTATGGCCACTCCATTACCACCACTCCGTCACTCCGACCACAACTACCACCACCACCCCGCCACTATACTACCACCACCCCGACCATAACTACCACTCACACTACCGTAACCGCCACTTCTACTGCCACCACCCTACCACCACCGCTCTGCAACTCTTACCATCATTGCCGCCACTACACTACCACCACCATTACCACTCTGTCACTCCTACCACTACCACCACCACCACCAATGATCACCATCATCGCCACCCTGTCACTTCCACAACATCTACCATTACTACTCACACCACTCTGTCACTCCCACCACCACTGCACCACCCCAACACCAGCACTACTTCTACCATCACTCTTCCACCACCACGATATCATATTATACCACCATCACAACTATCATCACCATCCACCGCTATACCACCAACTTGCCAAATATTTTATATATTATTTTATTATTTTGATAAATGTACGTTTTTTATTTATTATTATTTTTACTATTTTTTTTTGCATTCCATTATGAATATATGAAAGGCAAAGTATGAAGATTAGTAAATTTAATACCATCATCTTGCCAATATTCTACATATTTTTATTCTTTTGATAAATATTATTATATAATGAATTTAATACTTCAATACTTCAGCTCGTGATATTGATCAAACAACTTATTATTTCAATGCTTAAAATTCAATACATATCAAATAGTTTATTAACTTAATAAATTCAACATTCAATTTTTAGTACTTAATTTCTAATTTTCAACTTTCAACTTTATCAAACAGCCCCTAACTGAACTGTGGATTGGGGCATTTTATAGAACTTTTTATTGTCTTATTATTATTATTGCTATTATTATTATTATTATGGTCCCTTTCATCATATATATAAAAAAAAAAAAAAAAAAAACACACACACAATCACGTAGAACACTGAAACAGAAGAAGCGCCTGGGCTATGAGCACAATAGGTAACTCAAGAAACCAAACAGCTATGACATTTACAGTTTCCTCTACTACTAAAAAATGCAAAATCCAACATCCATGGGAATCACTAGCCGATTAAATAAAAAAAAATCTAATAAGTTCTATAAAGTTACAAGCTACAAAGATCGTTCTAATAAAACAAAATTGTGAAGAGCTGACTCCACATCGTATTCCCCGATGACGTGGAAACAAACTTCCCAAAAAAAAAAAATCGACACAATACAATAAACATCACATTAAGTATTCACAACCATTATTATGCAGAAGGCCAATGAATCAGCTCTCACCTGCACCCATTCAAGTACAAAGTTAGAGCCATGACCACAAAAAAAGCAGGTTAAGGAAACTCCGGCTGTGTTCGGTTCATAGTTTTGAGGGAGTTTAGTTTAGTTTTGATAATGTAAGCAAGTGTAATAAGTGGAGAGAGATAGAGAGAAAAGTGAGAAAAATGATGATGTCAGCAAAACCAAGAGTGGCTCAAAACTGCCAACCGAACAAGGCATCCATTGCGTGGAACATGTTTAATTTATTTGACGGGAGATAAGATTTCCGCACTTGTCGTCACCAAAATTACTGGTGATCACCACATAATATTGCAAGGGTATTCTTGTAATCACACCAAACATCATGTTATTGATGGAAAATGAACTGGAGTAATCAAAACCAAACTAAACTAAACCAAGACTCAACCCGCAATCATGTGGGATTGGCGAAACAAATGGTCTTGACCATTCCCCTAAACTCATCATAGCAAAATCCGGAACCACAACCAGCACCCATTCCATCATTCGACAAAATTGTCTGTTTCGGAGAGAGAGAGAGAGAGAGAGAGAGAGAGAGAGAGAGAGAGAGAGAGAGATGGTAAATAACCACACTACATTTTTGGGCAGAACTGAAGTACCAGAAAGAAATCATGGATTTGGAGTCAAAACCCGTTACCACTGAGTGGATTCTACTTTATCCTACTTCCAAACACACGTATGAAGGATGGGATCATTCAACATCCAACCATTATCACACAAGTAACAGTTCTATGAAATCACAAGGGATAAAAAATTCCAGTTACCTTGGATTTTCCCAGAGTGAGAGGCTACTGCTGAAACAGTTGATAATGGCTTGATGTTTGAAAGAGAAATAGGCGTAAGTGGAGGAGAAGCTACTTCTTCAGCCTTCCCTGAGGCTACATGTAATGACGCAGCTCTCTGATTAGTAGAGGGTATGGAGAAACAGCGAGGAATGGTTAGTGGAGGAGTCGGAAGCGGAGATGCAGAACTAAATGCCCCGGTAGGGCCTTTATTTGTTGGAGAAAGCTCTTGATTCCTGAAGGCCATAGGGGCAGAGTGCCCACTGGAAGAATTTACTGGCTTGGAGGCAAAAGCAGCTGGGGGCCTAGGAAGCTCATGAAGCTCGCTTATTTTGGGGGAAGATGCGATTGGGGGTGAAGCACTGGGAGATACCTTTGGAGGTGAAGAAGGTTGCTGAGGAATTTGAACTCGGGTAAGCAATCCAGAAACTACTTGGGGAAGTTCAGAGGAGGTGATGGGGCCACTGGCAGATA
The DNA here is from genome assembly GCA_022606695.1 of Vaccinium macrocarpon. Lineage (NCBI taxonomy): Eukaryota > Viridiplantae > Streptophyta > Magnoliopsida > Ericales > Ericaceae > Vaccinium > Vaccinium macrocarpon. The sequence goes on along the minus strand of CM040181.1, from coordinate 39,357,736 downwards.
ATACAGGCTTAGTCGACAATGGCTTACTAGTAATAGGACCAGAGAAAGCTTGTCTTTTGAATTTCTTAGCATCATATGCAATATGTGCATCACTAGGCGGAAGCGAAAGTCCATGAGCCGAAGAAGGGGGCAATTGCACTGACAATTTATCATCTGTGAATTCTTTCCCACGCCTGTCAGGCTCCAGTGGGGATGAATGCCATAAATTATGGGAGCCTCTGCTGTGGCTTGTTGGCCTCGACTGCAGAGTTGAACTACTTGTTCTCGAAGAAATTGAACTCTTTGCATCATCTGGAGTGGGTAAAACATAACTGTAAGACTTGCGTGCAGCTGATGGCTGCATCTCTCTTAACCTTTCAGCTGGATCAAACTTCTTCTCTGCAAAAATTGGGGCAGAATGGGCTATTCGATGGTCCCGACTAAAAATCTGCTCCCCTGAGCTTTTGTTGAGAAATAGCTGTACAGAGTAACAGAATCCCAAAAATCAACTACTGATGATAAACAAAAAGATTAAAAGATTGGTGATGGTTCTACTCCTATGACAAGCAGTTTTAACAGTATTCTGAAAGATCTTATGATCTATCCAGAAGAGTGGGAAAGAACTAATGAATTTTAAGTTCGAACATAGCTTGTTTGTTTGAAAGGGTCAACTTGATAACAGAGTACTCACTCCAGATAGCCTACAGAAAATACACCGTTCAAAACTTTATTACACAAAGGCAATGCTAATTTCGTTTACCTCAGCATTTTCAACAGTTGAAGCTTGAGGTCGTGTAAGGTCCACCTGATCTACCTGAAAAATCCATCACATCAGATTCAAAAGTTAAGTGGTGCAGCATATAATAGAGTATTAAAAAAAATTGAAATTCACCCTAATATATCAACCATGGGCCTCCAAGGTCTGAAGAGTCATTACACTAAGCTCCTAGTATTTCATATCTACAAATAAATCTTCCGTAATATTGATGCCATTTTTATGGTGTTGTAAGTTGTAATCGAGCAAAATGTGAAATCATTTCCTTGTGGAAGACCTCTCAAGTCCAGTGAAAATTCTACCGGACAGTTCCCAGTTAAACTATACTGAGTATTCTCCATGTCTCCACATTATAAAGAAGAGTGATCGATACGAATTGATGCCAGCCGACATAGGAAGCTAGGGTGAAAAGTTTCACAAAAAACTGAATTGACATTCTTTGACATAGGCTTATGTTGGGATAAGGAAAACAAATGTAGCAGGTCTCTAATGAGAAAATTTACCTCCATCGAATTTCTTGAGGTGGAAACAGCATCAAGGCCCTGTTTACTTGGCCTATAGTCAAAACTTAATTCCCCATCATCATTAGTCTCAAGGCTATTGACACCTTCATCCTCTCCATCTTCTCCGTCATCAAATCCACTGACCTGATAGTCAATGTGTTGCTTTTCTGCAACCACTCTTATGTGTGGCTCAAGTGCTTCAAGCGATTTAAGTCCCTTACGAAAGAAATTTAACTGTTTTCACAGCAGCACAAGAGGGAAAAACATTAGTTGGGAACTAAGGAGAAACCGAGAAGTTAGAGTTCAGAACTTATGAAGTATTGCAAGACATGACAAACACCTGAGCTGCATGATGACGAGCTGCCTGAGTTAAAAGACTACGGCATTGCCCTTGCTTCAGAGATTTCAATCTGAAAACACACAGGGTTGCCTCCTCGTCATATTCATCACGAGTTGCTTGCAATTCCTGCGAATTAAATACTTCTACTTTCCCACTTTTTGACTTTCCTTTTTCTCTTTGTTGTGCCACCATGTATTCATATAAATTTCTGGAGATTTTGGAACTGATCAATAAGAAATTCTCCTCAAACAAGGATGATTAGACTACACAATGATTGGTACCTCTTTTCATCGCACTGCCGTTTCATCTCCTGTGCCAACAAATAATAGAAAAGCCTATTGAACAAAATATATAACAATGGCAACATAATAACACAAACAAGATTGTAATTGCAAGGGGCTATTTAAGTTATTATATCAAAAAATGACATTTATTTGCTTGACTGCATTAACTATAGAAAATCAGATAGAACTGAATCAAAAGAAGTCACATCTCCCAGACATGTTACAGACAAAAACAGTTTCTATAACTAAAGATAATAAGGTCACCCCAAAACAATATTAGAGATAATCAAAGACAAAAGAAGCAACTATCTGTCACGCCATAGCAGTACTAGTTCAGAGAGTTTCTCCACAGCTTATCATCTTCAGTGCCACAAAGGCATGAAAAGAGCTAAACTGCTTAAGGCTCCACCCAAACAAGTGCTGGCTTAGGTACTCAATGCTAAACTGAGGACAAGGTTGGCTCATTCTACAACCAAGCTTGTAATCAAAGACTGAAACTGATCTAGTTTCATTTTGATTGCTGGAAGCACTTGAAGATTCTTAACCAGCCAAGGTAAAATGTTCACGAGAAAATCAGTTTCTAGTACGTTACAGGCATGGATATCAGCAACCACAATAAAAACGCAATATGGACCAACCTCCACTGTCCGCAGTTCATTGAGAAGCGACTCCGATGGGCTAGTAATAGTCAGAACTACATGCGAGCGCTGACAGAGAAAAATCAAGTAGTCATTATGAGGTAGAAATTGATGCTGCAAAGTGATACCAAACAGTGCACATTAAATAAGAACTTACATAGCTATCAAGAAATTTCTGGAGTTCAAACTGCACATTCCCCAGCATCGACAGTACTTCAGCTGCATAAAAATGAAGAGTTCTCAACAGCATTCCTATGTATCTTACACCATCTTGAAATAAAGAGAGAAGAAGGGGTGACAAAACACTGACAAACAAAAACTGAAAAAAAAAAATTCCAAATTCTACATTTGAAACTAGGAATTATGAATATGAAGAAGGGGAAGCAGAGAGAACTTCGGCATGCAGAATCATCTATATGGTTTGATCTCAGTAACCTAGATGACAAGAAGTTTTTAGATAATCCAGTAGCTGTGTAATGAGGCAAAAATCAACATCATCTGACAAAGTTCCCCAGTCTATCCAAAATATACAACAGAGGTATAACAGCAGGGTGTCAAATTTCTATAGTCAAGTTCCATCTAGACCAGATGATACAAAGTATGCCAACATCAAGATCCATTGGTCCAAAAATAATCTGAGCAATTCCCAAGCTAATACAAACATGACGCACTTACAGCTTTCATCATCCTCATTTGACACAGTTTTCTCCAGTAGACAGGTACCCATATCTCGCAGTGACTCTGAAAATTCTGCAATTTGCAGACATAGTCAAGTGAGAGACTAAGTATCACATGAAGCAAGCTAAACAGTACTCAAATTGATGTATTGTGTGAATAGGATTTCATATGATAAATTTCTTGAGACACTAGCTGTCACAGGAAGCTAAACAGTAATCAAAGAGACATGTCGTGTGACTGTGATTTCAAACAAAATATTTATTGAAACTTTGTCTCAAGCGACATAGCCAAATGGTGGACAACAAAACATTTTCCGATATTATCACCCTCATAAGCCAAAATAAAAGATTCAGTCTTAGAAAGGAAACCCATTGCTTAGTCAACAATACTGAAACATTGCATCTTAATTTGTACAAGAGCAAAAGTCTATCTCAAAGAAATGTGGAAGAACTTCTAAGAACTATCAGTAGAACAAGATAAGCCTGCTATTTTTTCTAAAGCTTTAGGAAAATTAATCTCGAAGAACAGGAGGTTAAAGAAAATTGGGAAGGCTGAGAACATACAACAGATAAAACCAAGGGTTATTTCATTTTACTGAGAGATGATAAATTTGCAGTATGATTTTTAAATCAGTACTCCTACATATAGTCAGTGCCATAGCCCATAGTGATGAATTAAACCTACAGAGAGCTTTGGAAGGGCCAGACAACCCTATAAACTAGTTGAAGACAAAGTAGAAGTTTCTGAGTTTGACAGTGTTTATTCAGAACAGTAGAACTTTCTGAGTTTCAATAATGTAGTGGTCCTGTGTATCAGTGTATCATATTCAAATGGCCATTCTAAAAAGAGCACGAGACTGATAAAGGAAAACAAAGTTAGTTAAGCACCATATGCGCTATTTGCCGTTGCAGCAGCAGCAGAAAGTAAGCTATCATAGCAATCTCTCATATCCTGCATATCCTGAAAATAAAAATGGAGAAACAACCAAAACTATCAGTTTTTTGGAGAAGGGAAAGTAAATGCAGGCAAGGATAATTGACAGAGGACATATGTATGAATAGAACCAAAATCAAGTGATGGATAGAGGAGCGTGATTGCATTTCACCAGTGACATGAAGACAATCATTCTATAAATACTGGAATCCTATCAAATAAAATCCAAAATGATATTTTGAGCCAATTTTACACCTCACAAGTTCTAATCAAATGAGTTGCACAGTCCAAACAATACTCCTTCACAGGAGGTAGGACACTAATTCAAATCAGATGCGCTATCACAGAACATTTAGTTATGGTCAATAAACTCGTGATTTCTCAATTCATTATGTTTCCTACGCATAAAGTTCAGTAAGATAGTTCAATAACCAGAATAAAGTGGTTAGACGTTATTTCAATCACATTGGCATGGTCTGAACACAGACATTTTATTTCAACTAATCACAGCTCCATAGACACAATTACATGAATTAATCATTTCGGTAAGCTGTAATCAGAACTATAATCCACTCCTGCGTAGTAGTAAATTATTACTCTACGCAAAAACCTAATCCCAAAAAGCTTCTATTAATCCACTGAAACAATTGATACTACTCATCTCTAGCAATTCTCTCTCTCAATCTCTGTCTAGTGATCTTGCAGGACTTCTCTCTCTCTCTAGAATACTTCTCTGCCTTCTCTCTAAACTTTCCTCCAGTTAGGGTTTGCTTGGGTGGGGGTTGGGGCAGCGCCTCCCCTTTCCTCCACTCCCCACCACCTTTTGGTCCTCCTCAAAAGCCCTCTTCTTTCCTTCTTCTTCCTCTCTATGATTCCCTCTCCCTCCTCCACCGATCTCCACCTTTTCCACCTACCTCTCAGCCTTCACCCACCTCCCCATCCCCCTCCTCTTCCGACCCACCTCCCCCTCCACCTCCTCGGCTCCTCCTCTCTTTGCTTTCGCCCTTTCTCCATTGAGCCATCTGCCTCCACCGGGTTTCAACCAAGCGTAGTTTTTGGAGCAAGAAGGGGCTGATTGAGACCCTCTGGGGAATAAATCGCTAGATCCGGCGCGGCAGCATCCGGCAATATCTTTTCCGACCGGGGTTTAGTTTTCTATTTTCTGTTTTGTTCAGTTGTTTTTAGGTTTTTGCCCCATTTTGGTGGTTGTTTGGCCCGCTTGGGTGCTGTTCTACATCCCTTCGTGGAGTGTTTTCAGATTGCATATTTGCTTTATGCTTAGGATTGAGCTGGGTTTCCATTTGGATTCTCTACTACTAAATCTTTACAGGGCTCTATGCCTACAGTAGAGTAGGTCTGCCTTGGCAAGTGTGTTTGGAGTCGGTCAGCCTGATAGTGCTGTGTAGCCGTGCTCATTTCAGATATTAGTAGTTTTGGTTCATTCCTGTTTTTTGTGATGTAATCTTTCTGCCTTCAGGCTTTGAATGAGAACATGACATTTACAAAAAAAAAATCTACCAATTTGACTTGCAACCAACTCTGAAGGACTGAATCTGTGTACAGTTGTACTTGAGAAGAAAATCCATTGAGATTAAAAATCTACAATAAAACATAACAAGAACTGATGATCCGTTGTTGCTGCCTAACTAAATGCGAAACTAACCTAAATTATCATAAGGATCATCACATTAAAAGATCCAAGCAACTTCAACTGCATTCTGATACGACTAAACCACCAGCGATCTCAAGCCACGATTTTGCAGAGAGAATTTATAGAACAAAAGAAGTTTGGGGAACAAACAGACTACTGAAACCCTAATCACTAAGTCAATTAACGAGCTCAAAGTACAGATCCAGTAACCCAATTAGAGCGCACTAAAAATCTCAGTGTCACAGGCGTTGAAAAACAGTAAGAATTCACCTGAGATGCTTGAGCGAGATCGTTTAAAGGCGCCGAAAGTCGATTGTCCTTCATCTCTTTCGCATCGCCTTTTTGAACAAATTTTCTCAGCTTCCCGATAGAAGTCTTCATTTCAACACAATAAATCGAGAGACACAGAACGAGAGAGAGAGAGAGAGAGAGAGAGAGAGAGAGAGAGAGAGAAAGAGACTGTGGAAGGAAGGAAGGAAAGAAAAGGCAAGGCTATGGGGAAGAAAGGAAAGGGCAAAGGACGAGAAAAATTAGACCGGAAGGGGAAAATTCTCATTTTATTATTCGGGCAAGTGAAAAGGGCGTTGGTAATAAAGTGGCACGTGTCCACGGAGACTAAAATTTTCAGTTTTACTGAAGGGCAAGAGAACCGATGTTAGCTAGCAGTATTCGATTTTTGTTTCTCTGGGCCATGTTTTGTAACACTTCTGTTTTTTGTTTTTTAATTTATGTTTTTCGTAAAAAGTGAAAAATAAAAAAATATGTTTGTGTGAAATTATTTTCAAAAAAAAAAAAGAAAGTAAAAACATAATTATGTGTCGGCGGGAGGTGGAGGGTGGTGGTTGGGGGGGGGTGGGTGGTGGTGGTGGTGATGGTGGGAAGTGTGTGGTGGGTGCGTGGGGGTGGGGGTGGTGGCGGTGATGGTGGGTGGTTCTTTGGAGGTGGTGGTGAGGTGGTGGGTGGGTGGGGGGGGTGGGTGGTGCGTGAGTGGGCTAGAGGTGGTGGTGGGTGGAGGTGGTGATGGGGGTGGGTTGGGTGGTGCGTGGTGGGTGGAGGTGGTGGTGGGGTGGTGGGGGTGATGCGTGGTGGTGGATGGTGGCGGGTGGTGGGTGATGGTGGCGGTGGTGCATGGTGGCCGAAGGTGGTGGGTGGTGGGGTGGTGGGTGGAGGTGGTGATGGGGGTGGGTTGGGGTGGTGCGTGGTGGGTGGAAGTGGTGGTGGTGGGGTGGTGAGTGGTAGGTGGAGGTGGTAGTGGGGTGGTGGGTGGTGATGGTGGTGGGGGTGATGCATGGTGGTGGGTGGTGGGGGTGGTGGTGGGTGGTGCATGGTGGCCGGAGGTGGTGGTTGGAGTGATGGGTGGTGGCTGGAGGTAGTGGTTAAGAGTTGGAAAACAAAAATAAAAAGTCAAAGTTGAGATTTTCAACTTTCCCAAATTTCATAAATAGTGGAAGTAAGAAGTAGAATTTGAAAGTGGAAGTGACACACAAACAATATTCCTGTTCTTAAATTGTGAAAAATTCTGAAAACAGAAACAGAAAATAGAAGTGCCACCAAACAAGGCCTTAGTAATTAGTCAAAACTTGAAATCAACAAAGATATTAATGAGCTGAGCCACCCTACTTCATTTGAGCACCTATAGAAACGAGGCGAGCTCAATTTATTTACTAAACTAGTCGAAATGAGTTGTGCCGAGCTGAGCCACAAGCAGCTCAATTTGTTTGTAACCTGAGCACACAACATTGGGCAGCGAGGTCTCAACGTTTGTACATTTCACATGTGAGTGTGGGTACAACAGAATAAATAGTGGAAATATAATTTTCTAATTTGGTGTGGTGCACGTATTATAATAAGATAATTTTTTTGTGTGAATTAACTAGGATACCCTTGAGAACGAGCGATTAATTGGTGTTTTTCGAGCATTTCTACAAGTGCTCCCCATCAAACATTTGTGTGGAATCCATTAACTAGGATGATAGTTATATCATACTAATGAAAATCGAATCATCCGATAAACATTTAGACTAGATTCCACACAAATGTGTGACGTGGGAGGGAAACAAGGTATGTGTTGTGTTGCGCGCAGTTGTGAAGTGTCTTTGCTTGCGCATGGCAGGCTTAATGAAGTGTCTTTGCCGCAAAAAAACGACGTCGTTTTGCTGTTTTTTTTTTTGTCATCACTTTCTGCTGCCAAGGGCTCTATCTGGCACCCCTCTTTCCCCATTTTTTTTCTCGTATTCTGCTACCAAGGCCTCCCATTTTGGCCCCCTCTTTCCTTTTTTTTTATTTTATTTTTTATTACTATACTAAATTAGAAATACGGATGATATGGTGCTTGTTGCCCTGTTGATGACTGATATTGTTGCTGATGTTAATAGAAAAGGGAATGCTTGAAAGATCCATGATAGTAATTAAAAAAATTGGATAACCAAAAAATTCTTGGCGTAAAAGCTTTTGTTATCCATTTGTAAAATTCTTAAAGTTAAGCGATGCCGAAGTCCCACATTGGTGTTTTTTGTCCATAACCAAAAATAATGGACACCCTCCATCACTTATTCAAATGATAAACAAAACTTTCCACATTACTTTTTCAAACTACAAAAAATAGTTTTGAAATTTTTTTAAAAAATATTTTGAATTTTCTTTAAGTACAAAACGGTTTAAAAAAAACAGTTTTTAAAAATAAATTTTGAAAAAAAACATTTTTTAAAAATAAACTTCTGAAAAAAACAGTTTTTAAAATGAACTTTTGAAAAAAAAAAACAGTTTTTTTTAAAAGAAATTTTGAAAAAAACAGTTTTTAATAGGAATTTTTGAAAAAAAAACACAGTTTTTTAAAATGAAATTTTGAAAAAAACAGTTTTTTAAAATAAACTTTTGAAAAAAACAGTTTTTTAAAATTAAACTTTTGAAGAAGAAAAAAAAAATTTTAAATTAAACTTTTGAAAACATTGTTAAGAGAGGAGAGAGAAGGTTTTTGTCATTTTGTGTAATGGTGGGTGTACTTGATTGGGTAGATGTGGGGTCCATTAAATTTGGTTATTGGCAAAAGGTTGCTAGTTTTGGTTATCCAAGTGACAAAATTTGGTTAGTTGCTAAGAGGTTGCTAAGTTTAGTTATTCCAATGTGAGCATTTTTTAAACAAACATTGCTAACTTTAGCAACTTTTTAGTTTTGGTTATGCCAATGTGGATGCTCTTAGTGGATACTTTTGCTTCTATATCTTGCTACCGCTACTAATGTCTTTTGATGTCAATCACATTGCCACTCACAATTTTCTTTGGTTACGAGATTTATTTCACATGCGTTTTTGTATGTATTTCTTTTTCGAGTTAAGCATTCATGCTCTATAGTAATTGGTTCACTCCCGACATAATTGAAAGAATGCTCTCATGGGATATCATCACTCCCTTTGGGTCACCAGTTGGGCTATTTGTATACATAATTGTACAATATCTATTTTCTTCTTTGTTGGAAGATCAAAGTGCTCCTTATTTCCCTGTTACAAAAACTGATCTCAACAATAATGTGTCAGGCCATAACCATCTGCAACCTTACTTTTGTTCTGCAGTAACCTTGCCAGAGCTCACAAGAGTTTTCAAATTCTTCATGGTATATAGGTATTAGGAAAGGTTTTCAAAACCTTAGGAATTTTAGTTTCTTCAGCGAAGGTTTTGTTCTGCAGTTGCCCAGTTTTTTTGTTGTTACTCTTTTGAATTTATATTTGGTTGTTCAATTCTTTGTGCGAGAAAAAAAAATGGGGAAAGAGGAGGCCAAAACGGAGGTCTTGGCAGCAGAATACGAGAAAAAAATAGGAAAAGAGTGGTGCCAAACAGAGCCCTTGGTGGCTAAAAGTGATAGACCCCCAAAAAAAGCAAAACGGCTGCACAGCAGAGTGCGCACAACACCTGCCCCGCGTACATGTGGGAGCAACGAATAATTTTACTTTGAAGGCGCGAGGTGATAGGGGATACTGGTAATTGGAGGGTCAGAATGTCAAAAATATCTGACATGGCAGAATGCAGTTTGGTGAAGTAATCAATTTGTCAAGTTTAGGGGTGTTTTGGGTAATAATTCATAATCGGATTATTGGATTATTTGTTTTTGTCTATATTCAATTTTTTTTTTGCATTTGTTAGTTTTGCGACAAGATTTTGTGATTTTTAGATTCCTTTCGACAAGACGAATTTAACAAGTATAAAATTATGATCAAACCAAATATTTTTTTGAATAAAGCCGAAATATTTGGATTATTAACTAATAATCCAAGTATTTTTATTGTTTTGGGTAATAATTCAAATCTGACTTTTTATTGTTTTGTTTGGAAAAGTAGGTGTTTGGTCAAGTTGTACGTACGAATGAAAACAATAAAAAGTCAGATTTTGCGGACATGGAAAGAGATGAATTCTAGATGGATGGATGGATAGATTCTGATCCAACCAACCAAATATACAATACTGGTACGTTTTTTTTTACCATGGTCAAGGAGAACATATCAATTTCACCTCATGATCCAATTGAATGGTGCTAAAATTAAAGAAAAAGAAAAATAAAATAGGGGATAAAATCTTCTTTTGTAGTTGAAATAAGAGAGAGTGGGTGTTATTTTTTTCTTAAATCCAGGGATAACTTTTGGGCAAGGAGGGGTGCCCAAAAATTATACTCCTCTATCCCCCTTGTTGGGATAACTTTTGGAGGGGTGAAAATTTATCCCCTACATTTTTATCCAGCCAAACCATGCTAAATGTGTCACATCAGGCCTTATATCTCCTCCAAAAATTATCTTCCTTCCTTTAATCCCATCCAATCGGGTCCTATACTTTTTCTTCTCGATCTGACAATTTCACATTATACTTAAATACTCCTAGTCAATTTTCACAAACACAAACAGTTTTTTTGTGAAATGTTTTCACATTTGGGTCTTTCTAACTGACAATAAGTAATAAGTAAACATAAAAACACGTACTATGGTGTTTTTTTTTTTTTTTGTTAACACTTTTTAGATTCTATTTCTCATATGCTAAAATAGAAATCTCATAAAAGCATTGAGTTTTAGCAAGGTTACTAAAATCACTCTTGGTTCTAATTAGGTAAAAGTTAAGTTGCTAAAAATTAATTCTCTCTCTGCTCTCGCATACTCTTTTTGCCAAAAGCAAGCTGTTAAAATTACTCTACTACTTTTACCAAATGAGAATTAGATGTGGTAAAATCAAGCTCTTACAATATATCTTCACACAATTTTTAACACTTTTCATACATGTAAATGCACTTTTTAAACCTAAATGACAGCAAACTTTGCTGATTTTGGAAAAAAACAATTCACATTTATGGCACCGTGTACAAGAACAACTCTAACGGAAAGAATAGTGGTAAACAAATAGAGCACTTTGAACACCTTGCAATTAGATTGTCGTGTAATTGACAAAGAACCTAAGATTTTTGGAAACCTATTGGGGTGGTGAAAAGACTTGAGAAGTTGAATTTTCTCAGTCCTAATTACTTATGTTCAATTCTCTTTGCCATGAGAAGATTTGTAGGAATTAGTCTGATGTGTGCAAAAGTTAGCTTCGAATATTACAAAAAAAACTAAAAAAGTTTTTGTGAGACTAACATGAATTCAAAGAATTCAAGGCTCGGCTTCTACACATTCGATTCCATTATGCCTTGTTCTTTAGTGAAGAGGTTCATAATTCCCTTGTTTGATTCGTTCCAAATTAGGATAATGGATTGGTGATAACTTGTTTCATTTGTTGTTCAGTTCTAGTGGTGGAGTTATATGGTGAAAATGTCAAAATCGCCATTACTAACTTTCTTCCCTTTTTAATTTTTGGAATGTTCCAATAATTATTTTTTAACTTTCATTACTCATTTTGTAGTTTATTTATTGCTAACTTTTTTAATTTATTATTTTAGTATATATCTCTATTCCTTTCGATAATTTTATTTCCTTTTAGCATTTCTAGGTATTTACCAGGATTCAGCTTCCTGTTTTGTTGTTTCTTTTTTGGTCCTAGTTTCTAGTATAAAATAAGTTGTAGGGTGACATTAAAATTTGGGTTGTTTATAATTAATGAAAAACTGAGTTTTTACTCATTATAGTTTGTTCAAGGAGGGAGTACCTCTAGTTCAAACTTATTTGTGATTTTCGTTGCAAATAATTTCATAAAAGAAGGCTTCTCCCTGCATCATGAAGCTGCCACTTCCTCATTATAGCTTGAACAGCCACAACTATATAAAGTGCAACCATATTCCACCAGGGCTTACAGCATTGGGAAAAGAATCTCCTAATATAAACAAAATGATGCAGGCCAATATTTTAAATAATCTAGAAATATATTCATTTTAGTTTTTATTTCAAAATTAGTATTTTATTGGGATTCTTTCGTTTTTAACATTAATTGCCTAGAATATTAGGTTTTCCTATTCAAGTTGATTCTATTTCCTTTTTATTTATTTTTCTTGTTCTCCACGACTTAGAATTCTAGGTTAAACTAATACTAGCGTAAAACCTATCTTATGCACGGTAATTTAACAAAATAAATTCCATACTATTTTTTAAAATAACGCCTATGAAGAGGTATACTTTTGAACATTTCAATTAGTATAAACCTAACTATTGGTAGAAATTTTATTGATTACAATAACTCCAACTAATTAACAAAGATGTTTTTTTTATAATAAAAACAAAGATGGTTATCTCCCCTAATTAGTACAATAATCAATCAAGAGGTACAATAATCAATCAAGAGGTCTAACTTTCCAAGTCTTCATACCGAAACCTACACTAAATGGGTCTATAAGAAAGTTTTGGAATCATACCCTGCAATCAACATCAAATAGTACCATTTAGATATTTGGAACTATGTTTTCAATTAATGATGACAACAATTTAACGGAATATTGGCCTATTAGCATATTGGGTTCCACTATAATGGAGCTTCCATGCCTTTACACTTTTTTCATTTGACTTTGTGATCGAGTAAATAGATTCATAAAATAGTTTACACTTTCATCTTTTAGAGAAAAATGAAGGATCTCTAGTTGCATAGTAAGTCAATCAAGTGCATAGGAGCCTCACTGATTGCATCGTAACCACCCAAAAAATAAAATTAGATTGCAACAATTTATATGGTTAAATTCAACTTAAATGTTGTTCGGATGGAAAGAAGCAAAATCTAATCCACTTGCAAATTTTAAAGGAAAACATAAGATACAGAAAAAGTTTTTCCATTTGTGACACTTCTTTAGGAGATATCTATGGTTTTTTAATGGCAAAGATAATGGACAAAGGGGAGAGCTTTACCTATTTTCTTTAAAAATTGAATATTATTTTGCAGGTTGTATAGACATTAGAGTTTTGATTTTGAAATAAAAGAATTCACTTTTTTATTATGACCAGTTTTTCAATCTTTTTCCAATAGTTGCATTTTTTAAAATGTCTAAACAATTAGTAGAAAATTTTATATAAAAAAAGAAAGGCATATAATGGTGTCATTTTTAGATCTCTCATTAATCAAAGTCACCCTGCATTACTATAGACTATTTATTTCCTTTAAGGAATGTTGAAAAATGGCTTGAAAATATATTCTCTCTTTTTTATAGCAGATATAAGTTCTCTCTTTATTTCTTTAGACTTAACCCAAACTTCCAATTCCCTCCACCAACAGCATCAAACTTTATCAACACTATGGCAAGAGAGTATGAATTAGCACAACCAAAATACACAGCACTTGATTGATGTTTGATAATAACTATAAAACATAGTTGTAGTAAAAAAATTTCTAAACAGACACAAAATACCTAAACCCATAGCATATCTACATTTCACAATGCCAAACTCAATTCTAACCCCAAAAAAAAAAAATTGAGATAACTTTACAAAAAAAAGGTAAGAACTAAAAAAAAATCAAAGTTCCATCAAGCAATTACCCAACATGAGAAATGAGAGGCACAATAATGAATTGCCCTGGAATTACATTATTTCAAGACAACCCTATAACTTTGCATAAAAAAACAAATCTGTTCGTAACCTATCCCATACTTGATCAACATCATAAAGCTAGCCATTAACTACTAAATCTTTTGAGACTATTCTCTCACACTTCATGTTTTTTTCTCCAAATTTTCTGCAAAAGAAACAAAATTATGAATTAAATTAAGAACTCCACGTATATAATTACATCAATGGCCTACATAAATACATTCTCACAAATCCACGAATTGTAGCCCCGATTATGTTGCTTTGTCGATGTTTGAATCAAACGCCAAGTCCAAATAGAAACATATCTTTCATATTCCAATATTGAACTTTTGGGATTACACTGAAAAACCAAAAATGAGTGAAAAGAAGTAATTGAGTCAAGGATAATGTTGGAATAAAGAACATACCGAATGTGTTTGATGTGTAAAGTTAGTTGGCCAGGATCCTCATCAATAAATGGCGTTCTAAGAGCATCTCCACTCTTTACCCAAATTTTTACTCAAATTTAAGTAAAAATTTGAGTAAAAACTTGATTTGATATGACTCATTCCAATCCTTACTCAAATTGTACGGTGGAGATTTAATCCACTCCATTGAATGGTTAAAGGGTAAATAAAAGTGCAAAAAAAGAGCCTTGAAATTTTGGTTCAAGATTTGGTGATGAGCAAATTTGGTGAAACATTTGAGTAAAACCAAATTTGGTGAAGGATTTGGTGAATGAGTGAAGTGTGTTTTTTTGGTGTTTTTTACTCAAATTTGATTTTGGTGAAAGATTTGATGAAGGGGTGGAGATGCTCTAATGTTGAGTACAACATTTTTTGGGCTTTTGAGATACAAAATGAGGGAGAGAGAATTGTTTTGGGAAAAGATAAATAATCCATAAATCAGGGGATTAGTAAGTAATATGATTTTTTGGGTGTCAACTAATATCTTCGATTAATTAGGTAATAGGAGGAAAAGGATTATGTTAGGTGCAAGAAAAATGTGTCATATTAAAAAAAAAGGTGTCATATTCAAAATTAGGTAATGTTCCAATTCTAAATTAGGAATTCGAAATTCAAATTGCAAATCAATTCCTTAGATACAACATATACCCATGGATTGGTTTGTAGATATCTATGAATTGATTTTAGAAAGAGCCAAATCAAATAACCATTTTCCTTTTTCACCTTTTCTTTTGAACTTTCTAGTTTAACATTTATGCATTAAATATTTTCTTTTCACAATTAAAAGTTATAAGTGCCAAGTGTCACAACCGTAGCCCTCCTCTGAAAAACTCATTCTGCAATACTATATAAGATTAGGGTAAATTACACTCATCTCCCCTAAGTTTATTGACATTTTCACTGACCTCCCCTCTAGTTTTGAAAATTACGTTAACCTCCCTTACTTTACAAACTAATATACACAAACCTCCCTTGCCGTTAAAATTAACTTAACCGTGTTAACTTTGAGTGTTAGAAGACTATTATACCCTTCATCACAAACAATTTATGTTACATTATCATTACATATTTTATGTTAACACATATTGACGAAAAAGAGTAAGATATTAAACCTTAAAACAGAATACACTATATGTTAAAAAAGAGGGCTGAAAATTATTTAAATAAATTAAAAGGAAAAAATACACTATATATTAAAAAAATTTAAAGGGAAGGACAAAGAATTTTTGCAATCGAACTGCTTGTGTCCTTGGATTGTACATCGAATATGATTTTCCCAAGCGTAGGGTTCAGGTGATGCGTGGCATAATAACCGGAAGTCTGGGTCGAGTCCACAGGGACCTAATGTGCTGAGCGTGTTGTTTGGTTCGCGAGTGCTGGTTTTAGCCTTAACGCAGCAAACTTGGCTTTGTAATTTTGGGGTGGAATTCACTTAACTTCGTGAATGACTCGGAGGATTAAAAAGACTAATTAAAACAAGGCTAAGTCAAGGGGTTCACAACACCTATACCTTAGGCCGATTCATTCTCCTCTAAGATAACCAGCTCGGGGCGTTGTTAAACGACCCCGAATGGAAAATTTGGTACTACAAACTCATTGGACTAGAAATGGTGTTTCTCAAATAATAGGATTCTTGTACCATTTATACAAACATTTTAATTGACATAGCCCGAATCATCACACGTGCCAAGTGGTTGAACCCTTGGCTACATGTGATCAACAGGATTAACAAATCCAAATTTTGATACATAAAATTAATCCTAACTCTTTGATTAACAAGAAATGTTTGCAATACGACGAGGAGATTGAATCAACCTAAGTCACGAGGTGCTAATCACCCCATGACCGAGCCTATAACGATTATTTCGGAAATTACTAAGTAAACCATGGTTGTTTTTATAAAGAAAATAAAGAACATAACAGATAACATTAAAAACTGATTTTTATGGAAGATTATCGAACTACCTACAACATTAATACTTAAGGAAATAACCAACAACGCTTGAAAACTAAAGATTTCGAAGGAATTAGCTAAGAAGGCGAGAAAACAAGTTAACCGATGAAAACGGAAATAAACTAGATTTATATGAAGGTCTCAACAAATACTACAACATTAAAGAAGAGGAAATACCTTGAATCTAAGTGCAAAACATGTAAATCTAGAGAGAAGGTAGAGCTTAGGCCAAGAGCAAATTAATGGAGGTAGAGAGAGAAGGTGAAGAACCAAGCTAAACCTAAAGTTCTGAGATTAAAGACCTTTTATAGGCCCAAAAAGTCGTGCCAAATAATTACAAAAGTGGCACAAGATATTTTAAATCGGGCACAAAAAGTTACAGAAAATTTACAAGGCTACCGGTATCTCCCCAAATTTCCTTTCTGTCCCTGGGATATCGGTATCCCAATTATCAAGCTACTGGTATCTCAAGCCCACATGTGAAATTCTTAGGGATACCAGTATCCCATTTTTGCTGCTACCGGTATCCTTCTTCAAAAAGGCAAAATTCTTCCTTTGTTCACTCCCGGCCTTTTGGTCTCCCCAAGCTTTGTATGGTGCTTCATCCTTAGGTCTCGGGGCTCGGTGGCAGAGTGACACGTGGCCTTGGGTGCCTGGGCACTCCTTTAGTTGAGTCATGTTATCACAAACCATCACTTTCACCCATTTTCCCTAAAACTAACAAAATACACCCACGTGCAATATCAAACGTATAAATGCTATAAAATGCGTGCGTGAGTGACAAAAATAAGGGAGGTAAGTCCCTTTATTAACAATATAGGAGACTTATCACGAACATAAAAACAAAAAACATTTAATGTTTTTAAAGGGAAGGACAAGGTGCCTAAACCCTGAACCCAAAGCACCCAAACCCAAAGTGCATAAATCCAAGAGCCTAAAACCAGTATATCCTACCCCAAAGAGACTAAATTCTCTAAAATTGAACCTCAAAATTAACTCTCCAAATAGGGCTTATTGAAGTGTACCAAGAAAATGAACAAAACTACGTCGTTTTGCCGCACAACATAGCGCACAACATGTATTGCATAACACCTCCCCCGGATTCCTGTTTGACATATCAAATTCGTCCATAATTTAGCGAGAGTGAGTTATTTCCGCCGGCTATGGAAATAAATGTTTCCTTCAAATCAATCATAGTGATCCGTGTGATTGTGTACTACACAATCATATTGACTACACAATCACACAGACAACTGTAATTGATTTGGAGGAAACATTTGTTTCCGCCAGCAGTGGAAATAATATTCTCTCTAATTTAGCAGGCCTCTAGTTGATCTACATAAAAGTACATCAGTCAATTATCTTGTGTGCATCTTGACTTTTTTTATAGGAAAGGCATGGTATTTGCCGATCAACATTTGAGGTGGATTAACATTTTATTAATCTCCAATAATAATAAAAAAGAAACAAAGATCATTTTATTAAGGAATAATTAGTCATAAATACACAATATTTTGCCTATTTAAAGGGAAGGATAAGGAACATTTGTAATCAAACATAAAGACAATGAACATTTGCAATTAAACCTAAAGACACAATATTTTGCCTATTTAAAGGGAAGGACAAGGAACATTTGCAATTAAATATAGAGACAAGGAACATTTGCAATCAAACACAATAACACAATAAGTGGCCCTATTAATTAAGCCATTATAAATTGCAAAATACGATCAAAAGAATTAGTTTACGTTCTTTTAGTCGTAATCTAACATTTGATGTTTCGTATATGAATCCATAATCAAAGAAGGCAACAACTTGATTTCTGGATGGAGTTAAAAACCCATAAATCAAAACCTAGACGATCAAGAAATCATGCCGTCGTGGTTATTAGTAAGTTTCTTAATCCAAAAATTTTGCAAGTAAATTAATGGTAAATTTATTAATGGTGGATTATGCCCAAAAAACTATCTTTATAAAGGAAAAATTAGTGAAAAATACAACATTTTTTCCCGTTTTTAAGCCAAGGACACTCACTATTTGCAACTGATTAGAAGGAAAGGGTCAATATTTAATGAAAATGAAGACCACAATGAAGCCTTACCTGCTTGCGAACAAAGAAGACGTTGAAGCGGAGCAAAGAGCAAGTTCTAGTCTCTTTTTCGACGGAAACAAAGAGGGTGATTTGAGCCTCACTAGTGCAAATGAAGATGATGACCGAGTGACCCTATCTTAAATGAAGAAGATGAACATGAAGACTCTTCTTACCGATGAAAAAGCTTTTCTTGCACTGAGAAAAGTTTTTACTTTATGACCCTAAAGTTTTTTGGGGAAGGAGCCCAGGGTGAAAACTGGAAGTCATTGTATCCACTTTGTTAAGGAGTAGATAGTGTACAACACGCTACACATATTTTAATTCTCTATTCCATTTTAAAAATTAGTGAGATGTCACTAATTTTTTTGGTCACCGGAAGTGGAAGTGGCCGACTGAGAGGCAGGAGTTGATTTTTTAAACTTTCCTCTACGAAATTAGAACTTTTAAAAATTAGTAAGATGTCACTAATTTTTTGGGTTGCTGGAGTTGATTTTTTTTTTAATTTTCTATACAAAATTATAAGTTTTAAAAATTAGTAAGATGTCACTAATTTTTTTGGGTCGCCGGAAGTTGCCGCTGGAGATGGGGTGGTAGTCGGATGGGAAGCAGGAGTTGATTTTTTTTAATTTTCTGTACGAAATTAGAACTTTTAAAAATTAGCAAGATGTCACTATTTTTTTGGGTCGCCAAAAGTGGCCGCCGAAGATAGGATGGTAGTCAGACCGGATGCAGGAGTTGATTTTTTTTAAATTTCTGTACGAAATCAGAACTTTTAAAAATTAGTAAGATGTCACTACTTTTTTGGGTCGCCGGAAGTGGTCGCTGGAGATTGGGTGATAGTCGGAAAGGAAGCAAGAGTTGATTTTTTTTTTTTAAATTTTCTGTACGAAATTAGAACTTTTAAAAATTAGTAAGATGTCACTAATTTTTTGGGTCACCGGAAGTGGTTGCCGGAGATGGGGTGGTGGTCAGCTGGAAGGTTGGAATTGATTTTTTTGAATTTTCTTTTAAAAATTAAAATTTTGAAAAATTAGTGACATTTCACTAATTTTTTCGTCTTTATGTTCAATTGCAAAAGTTCCTTGTCCTTCCATTTAAAAATGTCAAATATTTTTTGTCTTTATGTTCAATTACAAAAGTACATTATCCTTCCCTTTGAATATGTCAAATGTTTTGAATTTTTGACTAAGTGGCCCTTTTATTAATCAAAGTTTGGAGCATATTGAATGAGATATGACGACTTTTCCATTGCATTTTTCACGGTGTTTATTTATTTTTACTTACTTTTCTTTATGTTAACGTTGAGAAAGTCTAGTTTATGGTGTTCCATCTGCCAAAAAAAGGAGACAAACACGGAGTTGCTCTACGTGCCACTAACAGCCATGTTCTTCTTTAGACTTTTGTAGAAGGCCAGTGTTATATGCTTTGAAAATGGTCTTGGAGAATGAGGCCATATTGAAAGCAAGTGCAGAACCATCAGTTCAGAAAACTTCAATTGCTGGTGGTCATGAAATTGTGGAGGGCGATAGCAACATCAACCTGTCTGTAGAGTCGGTTGCATAACATCGTTTGGACCGCCTTTGGCCAAAAGATACTAATAAGACATGTGACACAATGTCTAAAGAACTAATCGAGATATTTAATTTAGCATGAAGAAACTCAAAAAAATAATGTGCAAAGTACTTTAATATTTCATTTGAAAAACATACTTTCGTAGGGGACCATCAAAACTAAACAAAGGGAGCATATTGGTGTAGATTCTTGCCCCCGCTGATGGTGAATCATGTGTCTACCCCTTTATGTTAGTAGTACATAACTATATGCATATGCAATTAGATTTATGGGCATACCAAATGGAAGCAACTTTTGAAGACATTTGGGCCAGCCATTATTCGAAGTCATTTGGGTTGAGAACCAGACCAAAATGGGTCATGGAAGCAGACCTTCCAGCCTTAAGTAAACGTTGTCCTGCATTCACCTTTTATGCCACTTAGTTTGTACAGTAGTATCTAAGAGCAAGTGGCTGGGCTTGGCGGAAAAATGCCCACAGCTCAATCTCCTTAACCCAAGAAAGGCCCTGGAGCCCCCTTTCCCTGGCCTAAAACAAAGAATCTGCATCTTTAAACCTTGATTTTGTGTAAATTAGCCAGTGAAAGCTCCAAATTTTACCTGCACATGGGTCACTACAAGGATTGATGTTATCAATTGTTTTTATTCCTTGTTTTTGGTCTTATCTGTAATTTCGGGACCCTGTTACGAAATAGGAAAAAAAAAAAAAAAAAAAAAAAACGGCACAAGAAATCGGATGCTGAGATCCACTTGGTGCAAATACTTTCCAATTTTTCGGCCGTTTCCTTATAAAGATTTAAAATGAAAACTTGACGTGGTAAAAAAGAAAAAGAAGAAGAACAGTAATTGGCGGAGATGTTGTGAGGAAGGCCACCCAAGACTCAACCACACCCAATACAATTGATGGTATTGAATATTGATTCGAAAAACAAATAACAAATTGAGAAGTAAACCAAATAAACCAAACCAAACGTGAGAGAAGGAGAGAGAAAACAAAAGAGAAAAGAGAGAGAGACACAAAATTTTTAGGTAGTTCGGCTTTTTACTTTGGGATGTAAAAAGCTGGGCTTCACTGCTAAATAATCAATGGCTTCACTAACAAAGCGAATGCTCAAAAGAGCTACAAAGAAGAATTCTGCAACAAATCTTCTACCCAAACTCACCAAAAGCCAAAACAAAAGCAACTCTTTCAAAGCCCTAACCCAATGCCCTAATATTTGCCCTCACACCAATAAAAGAGGCATAATACAGGTATTTATACTAAACAAATGAGTGTCCAACAAGAAATAACCATATTGGGCTTTTAAGCCCCTAAAAAACCCTAAAAAAAATCTTCCATAATCTTATTTCCCGTCGCCATGGTCCGGACCACCAAATCTATGTCCGGACCACGATCTTTGACGATTTTCGACCATTCTCGACTGGTGGTCAGTCCTGACCACCAAATTCCCCGGTCCGACCACCAAAACCTCGGTCCCACCATGCGCGTCAGAACTTTTCCAAATTGCACCTAATTACTTGGCCCCGGGCCCGAAAAGTTTCTGGCCCCAGCCCAAAGATGCTCCGAACAAGGAAATTGAGCCAAAAATCAACAGGAGAAACATACATTTATGTTGTTTTTGTGGGAGCCGGATTATTTTGGACACTCAGATCAAAGACTTCGTCTGAGTAATTCTTACAATTAAAGTTACAATCAAAACTTCTGCTTGTAGAGATTCAGTTTTTGTTTCCTACGGTACCTTCCCACGGTGACGTGCAAGTGAGCATTTTAAATACCTAAATAATTTGATAGTCCATGGAATACGGAGTAGAAAGTATACGTCATATGATATTCGTATGGGGTACGACAAAGAATATACTATCTCATAGTAATAGAGTTCAGAATCACTTTGGAGGTTAATGTTGATTTACGGAAATGGGGGGCTCTGCTGTCCAGTAAAATTCGGCGAGGCGCTTACACCCCATCCGCGTTAATCCGCTTCGTGAATCAACGGGCGGATATTCACCTCTTCAAAGTGTATCCAAGCCGTCCATTGTTTGATCTAATCAACCGGTTGATGTGTGAAAGCTGGACGGCCATGGATAGGGGATTTAGAGGCCACGACCCCCACCCGGACAGCAGCAAACCCCTGGGTTCGTTATGCATATTCATCAATGTTTGGGAATAAATCTGCTTGGAGGGTACGCAGAAATGAGTGTAATTGTTACACATCAGAAATAACTTGGATTCGAAGGTGCTTTAGAATTCATTCTTGCCACTAATTTAGAACAAGTAGCTTTGTCGTCCCCACACCATGTTAGCCCTCTGCTTCATTTCTTTTTTTTGCTATTGATGAGTTCTTCGTTTTCAAAACGGGTCCACACCTGGTTTGTTCACATGCATCTGCAGGAGGTTAACATGATTAAGACATGGTTTTGTTTTGGAGTAGCTTTATTGCGAAAATCGAATGTTTTGAGGTTGGATAGTTCATAAGCAACCCCCCTCAAAGGTACCCCCTTTTTACTCCCATAGACAGCAACCTCTCCTAAATCAAACTCTCATTTTCCTTGGGACACAAAACATTACCATAAAGCAAATGCAATTGGGGTTCATGAAACTACTCCATCATCATAAATCATACCCCCTCTCTCTCTCTCTCTTTCTTCATCAGTGGTTAGGGCTAGCTTACGTGTACCTGACTAATTTCTTCGATCGTCAAAAAACAGTCATCCATGCCCACGCCTAATGCCTAGACTGAGGGATTTACAAGAAATTACTCCCTCGTTACTTAATTCCAAAAATCGAACCGTGATAAATTATAGAATGAGCAAACTCATCAATCACCTGGACTAACTAGTTGGTTGTTCTCTCCCCAAAGTAAACTTTTTATGGAAATTCTAGAGTGATGTGACTGAGCCCAATCCTGTGAATGGTCCAGAGCAGTCTGTTTTGGTTTTTACTCCCAGTAGTTGGTTAAAAAGCCCTGCTGTAAAGGGCAGAGGAAAAAGGCAGTAATAGTCAACATCTGTCTCGTAAAAAGTCATCCTAATTGGTGAAGTGTTTGGTTACTTATACTAGCTTTTACAGCATATAATAAGAGGAGAGATGAGAAGAGGAACATGATTGAGATTCCAAAACCACTGCCGCAAGGAACTCTCTTTGTCTGCGGTTTGACCACTACTCAATTGAAACCAAACAAACACTTAAAATAATGATTCCGGGAAAGGACTTCTTTTCATCAATGTGCCGTCCTGCATGTGCTACCACACAACAGGTCGCTGAGCTTACATGCCCGTGACCCAACAGTGTTTTTTTCTTTTTTCTTTTTTTTTTTTGTTGAAATAAATGGATGTCCGAGCGAATTTGCTCGCATCTCGACTAATTCTGGTGCTCAAAACTATTGACTTGGTAAACTCTTCAGTGGCCCCAATGTTTAGCATATTAGGTTTGAATGGGATTTGAACAGGTGACTTCACAAAAGATAAACACTTATTGCTTTATATTGCGTAGTTGACCAAATCGTGGGGTTGATTCTTCCGAAAAGATAAACACTTATCGTTTTATCTTGCCCACTTGACCAAGCTGTGGCTTGATTCTTCCGATTTCTGTTTCTTGTTTGTTTAAAAATCTTGCAAGTCTTGTCCACATGCAATTAATATTTTTCTTGCATTTCTTCCTCCAATTTGTTTTCCTATTTCACGATTAGTCATGTTTTCAGCTTGGAGCTCCCAAGAAATGGATCCCAATCGGTTGTCGAATTTCTAACCAAATTTTTTTCTGCGGGTGTAATATTATCTCCGGTTAAATTCTCAGAAGATGGTGTTATTTGATTTAACAATTGTATCGAATTATAAAAAAGGAAATGATGTTGGCACTGGCGGAGCAACTTAGTTAAAATTTGATTATGATAAAATGGTCAGAACTAGTCGACATTACAGATGCTCTCGGGCTTTACCGATTTTTACATAAACTCTTGATTTACTGATTTTGGTTATTGTAATCCCGTCCCATTTCCTGTTACTGCGTTCCCTTGTGCTATGCATAATCTTTCCACTGGATCTCAGCTTTTGCAATGACATTATCGTTCTAAAAAAATAAAAAGAAATCTTGCGTGCTGGGTCGAAAGGGAATAAGTACATAGGGGTAAGGGGTGGACAAATTGAATTGGTAATTGGAATAAGTACTACTATATAATTTGTTTGGGAAATTGGGTAATGGATTGTGATTCATGGAATTAATTAAGCATTGGATGTCTGCTCCCACTTGTCTCCATTGGCTGACCCAAGGAATCTTGTTTTTCAACTCTCTTGAGGCCATGAGGAAAGGGGTTTAATGCACTCAACTATTAATATAGGAAAATGATTTTCACACCCCTTTTTACAATTCACATTCCATTTTTTTGTTTTTATCTTTATGAATTTACAATATTACTCTTGAACGTATGAAAAAAGGTGTATTGAAAAAGGGCAATATTATAAATCCATGTAAAATAAAGACAAAAAAAGAGTGTGAATTGTAAAATGAATCTATCCCAAGTGTAGAAGTTTTCTAGGAACAACCTCCCTCTCTTGTTCTTTGTACCAACACCACCAGCACCATTCTTTAGGAGCCCATTAATGTCATCTTTCTTTTTCTTTTCTTGGTTTTCTATATTCATGTCCTGCATACGCCCATTTTGATTGGTCTCGGTAAGCCAACACTAACAACAGTTACTTCAAGAATTTTTCATTGGCAATGGAGTCAAATCTCGAAACTCAAAATGATACTCCTTAGTTTTTTGGTTATTGTTATGATCTCACTCAACGATCTCATCTAGATTAAATATTTAGGGTACCATAGTATAAAATCCCCTAAGCGTGCATTAATAGGCAACTAGTAAAAAAAAATTAGGGAATCTCTCTCTGCTTGGAATACAAAATAGTAATAATTGGAGTAAAGAAGTGAGAGAAAAGTCTACAGATTCGATCAGTGGAAGCATATTTATTGGAGAGGGCATGAAGTTCTTTCACCAAATAAGTGGAGTACAGTATATGTTTTGAAAGAAAAAGATGCCAAATACCATGTGCAGATGCTTAGTAATCCAGACCACCCATGCATCATCATCTTCCTTGTTTGTCCAAATATTCTTGCGTTCACTCCTTTGATGGGTCTCTGTTTATCTTTTTGCATATTATTCTAATCAGATAATATTATTATGGGGGCCTTTGTTTCGATCTTCCTTTATTGGGATGCTTCTCTTTACCTATCTTTGCATCTCCTTTTTCATATCAAAAAAATCATTCGCCTTTTAACTGCAATACAAAAGCTGCTTCAGATACAAGGCCTGGCAATATTCACCGCTACCTAGCATTTCTTCACTTAGTTTGGGGGAAAAAAAAAAAGAGGTTATGTAAATAGAGTTTTTGAAAACCAACTTTCTAAAGTTATTTCGGTCAAACAAAACACCTAAATTTGCTGATTGTTATTGTTTGAGGCAACTAGCATCCAAAAATACAAGTAGCAACTAATGTCAATGATATCCAAGTGCAATTGGAATGAAACACGAAGTGAGCGATCCGTTGAGGTTCACCTCGCCCGCAGGAGATATGGTAAGGTACCAAAAAAGCGTAATGAAAAATCTACACGATACTCACATTTTGAGTTTGAAACTTGACAATTTCTTGGGGTCGGGTCGCAACAGCTTCTCTTGTGAATTTTCTAATTCTGACATGAATGGTTTTGCCTTTGATCGGACCAGAGAAAAGATTTGTCAAGTTATACGTTGAGGTTCACTTCTCTTGTAAATCCATGATCTATAGCCAGTCTGCGGTCCACATCAAATTTGACAAAATACAGCTCTTGCCTGTTGGGCTTGCTTCCATAAGCATGAATCCGCTAAACCTATAGGAATGAATTAATAAAACATGACGAGGTTTGTGGCCACAAGATTGATTTTTTTGAACAAAATGGAGCATTTTCATTGACATACATTTCTAACAAAACAGAGAACCCTCAAAGGAAGATGTGGTGCTAATATTCTGGTACGAGTTGCACCTATCATGCGTACAACTAGTAATTCTTATATCCAAAGAAGTTGTTGCTGCTAACATAGGCACTGGTAATTTCTTCTTGATCTCCTGCTGCTGCTTCTCGGCAAAAAGAGACCCCACTTGAACAAGACGAGGATGGTTGAGGAGGCCCCTTGTCGTCGTCATTGCTCTCTACCAGAACAGTGGGAGGACTCGTGATCTCCCTCGCATTCCAAATGTTTTTGGTATAAGAAATCAGATCAGTTCGGGCAACAACAGTAGCATCCTTCTTGTTGGATGATCTCTTTTTCTTTTGATAAATCTTGCAAACAACCCAATCTTGATCCATTGAGTTAGTTTGAAGAGATCCCAACAACCGATACTCCCGCATGACCCATTGAGTTCTGAAGCCACCACGGCCCCGGGGATGACGACGCTGTTGCTGCTTCCCTTGATAGAAAACAAACGACTTTTTAACCCCAATTGCTCGATTGCTTTCGAAACTCACTACATGTTTTTCTTTCCCCATAGGCTTCCAATAACCACACTCTGTCATTTCCTCCTTCCCTTTTCTCCATTTCCCTTTTCTTTTCCAGAAGAAAAACCTCTTCTCCGTTGAATCACCTGAACAAAAACACAAAACCCACAAATTTTTTTAAAAAAACCATTGAAAGAAAGAAAACAAAAAAAATAAAAAAAAGATTAAACAACTAGTAAGTAACTAACCAGGCAAGTGGGTGGGATTGGTTTGGTAAACGTTGAGGTCGGGAATGACTTGGGATGGGAATGGAAGAGAGTGTGCCTTTCGGGTGAGATAGTGAACGAGGAGCTCTTCATCGGTGGGCCGGAATCGATATCCGATGGGCAGTTTGATTCCTCCATTTCTAACAATATTTGGGTTCTCCATTTCACCAAATCTTGAAATTTCTCAACACCCAAATGTTATGTTGTGGATTAATGAAGAAGGGAAAATGGTTGGCTTAGAGAGTTCAGTTCTGTTATGGCATTTCTGGGTTGTTTTGTTTGGAGAAGGTGAATTAATGGAGTTCCATTTAAGTAAGTAACGGTACAGACGAGGAGAGAGATACAGAGTTCGATGGAATTCTAATCCTAAAGGGATGGGGACTCCGAATTCTACTCCTAATTGGAATGGGAGTACTCCACTTAAATAGACAGAGAGAGAAGGAAAGTCCAAATCCTATACGAATTCCAACTCCTCCTGTTTTAATTTTGACGGACGTTTCCACACGAAACGGTGCAAGAGAAATCCGACGGTCAGCAAATGTTGGGTGGGTCTAGCAGAGCGATTGACTTAACTATGCTACATGGCATTGGAGTATTTGCCAAAGGAAATTGGTTATTGTATGTGAGAAAAATGATACTCCTATGTCTCGTAAAAGTAAAAGTAAGGGTCATTTAGCCAAAAATAAAAAGAATTGACATTTTTAAAAGGAAGAACAAAGAACTTTTATAATCGAACATAAAAACAAAAAACATTTAATGTTTTTAAAAGGAAGAACAAAGAACTTTTACAATCGAACATAAAGACAAAAAAATTAGTTGGATATTACAAATTTTTGAAAATTTTAAATTCGAATATAAAATTAAAAAAATCTTCACCTTGCCTTCGGCGGACTACCACCCCACCTTTGGAGACCACTTCTAGCGATCAAGAAAATTAGTGAGACGTTACTAATTTTTAATAATTGTAATTTCGAACGTAGAATTCAAAAAAATCCCCGTCTCACCTCCGGCCAACAACCACCCACCTCTAGCCGACCACTTCCGGCGACCAAAAAAATTAGTGAGATGTTACTAATTTTTAAAAATTCTAATTTCAAATATAAAATTAAAAAAAATCCCCACCCCACCTTTGGCTGAACACCACGCCACATTTAGCCGACCACTTCCAGCGACCAATAAACTAGTGAGATGTCACTAATTTTTTAAAAAATTTAATTTAGAACATAAAATTTAAAAAAATCACTACCCCACCTCCAGCTAAACACCACCCCACCTTTAGTTAACCACTTCTGGCAACCAATAAATTAGTGAGATGTCACTAATTCTTAAAAATTCTAATTTTGAACATAAAATTCAAAAAAATCACCACCCCACCTCCGTCCAACCACCACCCCACTTGTGGCTTATCACTTCCGACGACCAAAAAAATTAGTGAGATGTCACTAATTTTTAAAAGTTCTAATTTCGTACACAAATTCAATAGAAAAGGTCAACTCTTACCTCCATTGACCACTACCCCACCTCTGGCCGACCAATTCCAGCGGCTCAAAAAATTAGTAAGATTTCACTAATTTTTAAAAGCTCTAATTTCATACAAAAAATTCAAAAAAATCAACTCCTGCCTCCTAGCCCACCTACAGCCGACCACCACCCCACCTACAGCCGACCACTTTCGGCGACCCAAAAAATTAGTAACATTTCACTAATTTTAAAAGTTCGAATTTCGTACAGCAAATTCAAAAAAATCAACTCCTACCTCCTGCTGACCACTACCCCACCTCCGGCTGATCAATTCCTGCGGTACAAAAAATTAGTGAGATTTCACTAATTTTTAAATGTTCTAATTTTGTACAGAAATTTTTTTAAAAAAATCAACTCATACCTTCGACTACTAGCACCCCACCTCCATCCGAATACTTCCATGTGATAAAAAAATGTCACTAATTTTTAAACTTTTAAATTTCATACAGAAAATTTTTAAATAAAAAACCCACCATTGCAACCTATTTCTCAAAATTAAAGCTATCAAACCAAAGTCGGATAATTGGAAGCCTCATTGGTCACTAACACCCATAGATCTAAGCAATTTACATATTTTTTTGATGTTGTCAATGTTTTGTTTTTAAGAAAAAACTGTAATATTATTGCATTGGTATATTTTGGTGTCATTTTGGCATTCTTTTAAGATATGATAATCATTTATTTTTAACTCACCTCATTTTTCAATGCAGATTTGACAGTATACATGACGAAACAAAATTTGTGAAATTCGTGCCAACAAAAATTAGTAATGTTGCCATTTTTTAGGAAAAGTAACAATAAAGAATAAGAATTTTAAATTTTTCAACAATGAAATACACGAAAACAGGACTTTTGCAGCCACATATAATCGTTAGCCTCAAGAAATACCGGATACGAAGAGTTTTAGATGCATTTGAATCCATAAAGGGTGTTTATGTCAAAAATAAAGAGACAGTGTGTGTTTAGTCCTTTTGTTAAATGAATAATAAAAATTATGTCTTTATTTTTTATTGCAAAAGTACCTTGTCTTTATATTTGATTGCAAAAATACCTTATCTTTCCCTTTAAAAAAAGACAAATTATACTGGCTGTGTTTGGTTTAGAGTTTTAGTTTAGTTTTAATGATGTAAGCAGGTGTAATAAGTGGAGAGAGATAGAGAGAGAAATGAGAAAAATAATGATGTCATCAAAACCAAAACTGGCTCAAAACTTGTAAACGAACATGGCCACTGCATTTATGACTAATTTTAAAGGTGAAAAACCAAAAAATTAATAATCTATTTATTGTATGTTGTTATGATTATGTTTTCTTTATTTTCGGTAGTTTATAAGCTGATTAGTCACGTATGTAAGAAAAATGATACTCCTATGTCTCGTAAAAGTAAAAGGTGAAAAACCAAAAAACTACTCCCTCCGTTCCATATTATTGGTTCCTTTTCGGCAGTCGTGCCACTTAACAAATTATCTATATTTTACAATCTATAATATTTTTTATAATTGCAAAAAAAATATTTTATACAACAAATCGAGATCTATCAAATAAGATCCATATTGGATATAAAAATAACTATAGATTGAAATTTATAAGCAATTCTTTGATAGGTGCCAAATAGTGAAAGAACGGAGGGAGTAATAATCTATTTATTGTATGTTGTTATAATTCTGTTGTCTTTATTTTCGGTAGTTTGTAAGCATTGGGATTTAAATGAAATTCTCTCTTTACCAAAAAAATAATCTATTTACAAGACAGGTTTTTTTCCCAATCTAAATGTATGTAAATGGCTTTGCGATAATATGTCCAAGGGATATCTCAGATTTTGTGAAAATTTCCTTAACATACTATACTACGTTTTTGTCTCTAAGGCTCTGCTTGGAACTTGAGAAAAGATACTGCAAAGAAAGAAAAATAATTAAGAAGGAAATTAATGGTAGGAAAAGTTAAAGAGAAATTAGCAAAAAAATTTACATTTGCGTTTGAAAATTTCCCTTCTTTTTTTCGAGAACCAAATAATTACAGTGAGTTATTGAGCGATAAGCTAATGACCCAATTTATCTAGTCTAATATTGGAGTTAATTTGTGTACATTTTTTTTTGACACGGAAATGAGAATATTATATTAATGAACGCCCAAGGGCATTTACAAAAACGGAATTCATTACAAAGATCTTGGACAAAACCAAACTAATCATCTTAATAGAGAACAAGAAACGCACAAGGCAATCAATGTGTTTTCATCCTAGCCCAGACATGGCCTGACGCAAATAGCGACACATACAAGATTGATACATAGAATCAGCATCACTGAAGAGACTTAGTGCAATTTAAAGATAAAAGACAAATAATACCCAAATGATCAGATGGACTCCAACCAAACATGCTCGCACCAATGAACTCCCAAAACTACAGATCTTCAAAGCCACCACGAGTTGCCCTGCTAGCGATATCATGTCGGGTAAGAACACTGTTGGCATAGATACCATTGTAAAGCAACCACGCCTGAAAGTACTCGATTTGTAGATGAAAATTCGTCCAAAGACAAAACTAATAACTCTCACAAACCGAGAGACATAACCCTCTCAGATCAGACGACAAGTCGTTGATCTGAAGAGACAAAAGAAAAGGAAAGAACAAATGAAGAAAATAAATAGTACCATGACCCTCCCTACCCACCACCATGGGTATTGAAACCCTGGGGAGAGGGGAAGGAGGAAGAGTAATGTTAGTGGTGACTAGGGTTTTCAGAGAAGCGGGAGAGAGAGAGAATCGAGCCGTTTAAAAAAAAATTGTGTACATTTACAAACTAAAATTTTAGCTATTCCTACTATTGATTGTTTTATAGTGTGGTTGGAGATGGTCTAAGTAATGCAACTGTACTTTTTTTAAATGTCATGAAACTGTACTTTTTTTTAAATGTCATGAAACTGTACTTTTTTTGAACGGTAACAACCTACGAGTATTTAAAGTACTTTAATGGTGTAATTCCAGTATGAATTGATCTACCAAACATCTTTCTAATCATTCAATCCAAAACTCAACTTTGGGATACTTCTGTAAGCTATTTTTTAGTATTTGACTATTCGGCTTCACAACAACATGACTAGGATTAGATTTCAACGTGTACCTTAGGCAAAATACGGATGTGGGGAGCCTGTGGTGCATTAGGTGCACGGCACCGTGCCATACACTCCCATCCAACTGGTCATTAGGAAAATGCATGACTCGGATCATCTTTTGTTGGGATTTGATCCGAGTCATGCATTTTCACAACGACCGGCCAGATTGGGGTGCATGCCATGCACTTACTACACAGCGGGTTCCCTTGTCCACAAAAGACAAGAAAATGAGAACAAAAAATGGGTGGAGGGAAAAGGCCAACAAAAACCGAATTTGATATCAGGTCTTTATCGAGCCCCAATTTTTCTTTTCCAGCAAGCAGTAATATAATAAAGTACCAATAGAGACAGGAGAGGCCGTGCGCTTGAACCGGGAAGAAGAAAGACCAGACCGAAACTTGCTGCCCTCTCTCTCCAGCCTTACATTAATAATAATCCAAGTCTCCAACTTACGTCGGTCAAAAAATTCAAGTGATAGTAGGCAGGGCTCATGAGATTTATGCCGACCATCGGAATCAAACGAAGGTCGGAGGACCATTCGATTAAGAAAAAGGTAGAATGAAGAAAACTACACGTTTTTTCGCAACAGAAAAGCCATCTGCTTGTCAATTCTTGGTTTTCGTACGTTAAACTAGCTCAAAGAGAAATAGAAATGAGCCGTAAATCCACACAAAATGCAAGACTTGACAACCTCTCAATTCTTATGGGAATTTTTTGACGTAAATGACCCGCCTTCAACCGGAACAAAAGGGAGACAAGTTGAAATGCGTGCAAACAGATGTTAGATATCCTAACTGCGAAACAAAAAAAAAAAGAAAAGAAAAGAAAAGAAAGGTGTACGTTAGTCCCGTCTGAAATATGTAAACACCACTTTTTCACGTTTGCTGCTGATTCATTTACTACCAGTAATATTGCTAGGTAGAAAAAGTTTGAACACGTACAGCACCTCAAGATGCGTGTTTGACCGCATAGTTTATTCATTTACAAGGAGTAGCATAGTTTCCTAATTCAGATAGAAACAAACAAAACTCCTTGGAAGAAGATGTGAAATGTCGTGCTTCTGTTCCGTGCATGGCATCATTGAAATTGACAGTGCGTTTTCAGAAAGACGAGGATGTCCACTCAATGCACCATTATTTCCTCTTCCATTTCTTTACTATCTTACAACTAGTAATATTATAATCATCACATTTCATAATTACATTTCGGATAACACGTAATTGTTACCAATGCATTGCATTGGTAGAATGCATATGCTCAAAGGGAGTATTTTACTTTTAGAATAAATTGACTTTTCGTCGTGGTTTTTGAAAAAAGAAAACTGTTTTTTGTTAATGAAACACACCCTCAATCAGGTTTGATAATTACGTATTGTATAACGTGTTATTGTATTGGTAGAATGGATATGCTCCACTGTATATGACAACCGGGGACCAATATATTGGTTACTATAAATCACGTCACACATGGTACTTGAAATGTGGTGGTCCAAATATTTCCCTTATCCTATCACCTCAATCTTAGCTTCTTCAGTTCTTCATGTGAAATTAATAAGAGCCTAGCCAACCTGTTTCAAAAACAGGACCACTTCTCATTTCACTCCTCTTTATTGGAATGACAAAAGTACGAGTAGAATATATTGAGACGAGGATTTGACAAAATATTGTTTAATACTTACTTCAATGTGACTTTTTTTTTTTTTTTTCCCCCAAGATCGTGCAGCTTTGTCATTTTCCGTACTTTATATTTTCATCGACAACTCAAAATAAGAAGAGAAAATAGCACATGCCTAAATCAAGTGCCCTTACCAGATTAATTTCAATTTCAATAAGAAAAGGTAGAAGAAGAAGAAAGAAAAAAAGAAGCAAATGTCGATTTTTCAAACAATACCATATTATTTAGATCTATCAAAATGAATCGAGGATTAATCTACTAAAAATAATAAGTGACCTTAAAAGATTTTCCAGTGAGTAGGTCACGTCTCAAATTTTGAGCTTGATTTTGTATTTTTTTTACACAAATTGTGAGCATGAATGCTTGATCAAACCAAGAAATAGGATTCATAAACAGCTGGGCCTAATAGAACTGATTACCATCTATCGTCCTTTAGATTTTTGGTTGGGTTTTTATCTGTAAAAGCCCAATTATATTATTATCCTCTTTAAAATCATTTCGCCTAGGGCTGAAACCGGTCCAGTTCGGTCCGGTTCTTAGCCATTTTTGGGAGAACCGGAGAAAACCGGTTCGGGACTAATAGAGAACCGGAACCGAGTTTTTAAGGTCGGTTTGGTTCGTGTTTCGGTTCGGTTGGTTCAGTTCGGTTTAGCCGTTAGTTTGGTTCGGTTGGATGGGCTAGTATTCGGGCCAAGCCCAACGGCATTCTCAGCCCATTAAAAGGCCCACTCAAACACATGATAAGCCCATTCAAACATTTAAAAGCCATTAAGCCCATTCAAACATAATAAACCCCATTCAAAATTTCAAATGAATTTTGGGCCAAGCCCAATAATGATTAAAAAAAAAAAAAAAACCAGCAAAATGAGCAAATGAACAAACTCAGCCGAATATAGTCCTTACAAGGCTACAACTACAAGTAAAAACCCAGAATAATCAAACTCAGTAGCACACAACAACTCTACAAATCTCCTGTCTCTAACAAAGAGCATACAGTGATTACAATCTACAAATCTCCTGTCTCCAATAGAGAGCATACAGTCTCAACTCAAAAACATAGAGTATTGCATAATAAAATTCCCAACAAAAGTAGCATAATAATTAAAATCTCCTAAACACAATAGTAGCAAATTAATAAGACACTAGGCAATCATCAATTTCTTTTTTCAAGTCCCAGCAACATCCATTTGTTAGCCAAAAAATCCTAGCAGGCAGCAACATCCATTTCGAACAATAGCAAAATTCCAGCAAGGCAGCAACAGTAGCTCCTAAATTAGCCAAAAAATAAAATAGTAGTGATGGTAAAATACTAAAAACGTTAAAACTTAAAAAGCAACAAGACAAATTTAAACGTACTCATTTAGTGTTACCTAGTTCTTCTCCAATGCTTATAACTCGGTCACACATGAATCCTCCAACATTTCCAAAACCACTAAAAGGTAACAAAAACAAAGAACATGAAACAATTTAAAGTTTAAACCATGAAATACTTGGAACAAAACTCAAACAAACATATTATAGTTAAAGAGTAGTACCCGATTCAAGTTCTTCCACCTCATCTAGTGCATCTCGAAGAGATATTTCGGATGGGTACCTCAACCAATTTTGTGCACAAATAAGGGCCTCCACCATTTTGGGAGAAAGAGAGGTCCAGTATGGATCAAGAATACGTCCTCCAGTGCTAAATGCAGATTCGGATGCAACGGTAGATACCAGAATA
Organism: Vaccinium macrocarpon; assembly: GCA_022606695.1. NCBI lineage: Eukaryota > Viridiplantae > Streptophyta > Magnoliopsida > Ericales > Ericaceae > Vaccinium > Vaccinium macrocarpon. Next base: position 39,323,156 of record CM040181.1, on the reverse strand, counting down.
GCTAGAATGTCCCGTGCCATTTGAGAGAGAATGGGATACTTGGCACAATTAATGGACCACCAAGTCAAGAGATCAAAGTTCTCATTTTTAGCATCTTCATTACCCTCCATCCAATACCTTTCTAACTCCGATTTGCTCACCATATTAGTCTCCTCTTCCATGTGTTGCAAGAATTCCGAATCCATTGCCTCACATAAATCCAACCACCGCTTTCCCCCTTTATCCTTGTTTCTAGAGGACTCAATAACATTTGGTGTTTGCCCATCTTTGATACTTCTCTTCTCATACCAATTATAAATTCTTTTCATTACATCCTTTATCTCAACAATCTTAATTTCAACTTCTCTTTTTTCATTGTATTTGCCTAAACTCCATCTCACATACTCAAATTTGTAACGGGGATCAAGAACATTAACATACAATAACAAAGGGTTTATTTTTGAAAATTGACCCCAATATTTGTCATACTTCTTGTTCATACCCCTTGCCAAAAGCACCAAGTTAACATCCTCACTTTCTTCCAATTTGCCAATTGCAATTTTAATAGTCATGACCTCTATGAAAAATGTATTGCAAGTCACATATAAAGAACCCGAAAATTTATCCGTTACAACATAAAACAATCTAAGAATTTCAACATACATCTCCACAATATTCCAATCATCACTAGTAGGAGTACCAAGTGTTGGACGTTTCCCTCTCCCTTTCCCTTGGCATATCCCTCTCTCCAAAATGTCACTTGACCCATGTACTTCCCCTTCTAATACATGTTCATTCTCATTGTCTACACCAATCTCATCCTCTCTAATACCAACAACAACATTGAGATTATCTTCCTCTTCTAATCTCTCAAAAGCTTTTTGATATATCAAAGCTCTTTCCAACATAAAAAGGGTTCAGTTCCAACGAGTGGGCACGTCTAAACAAGGCTTAAGTTTCGAATCAATTTTGTCGGTAACGACACATTTTGCAAACTTGTCATACCTTTGGGGCGAGGATCTCACATATCTCACAATATTGCGCACTCTTGCAATTGACAAATCAACATCTTTTAACCTCTCACGAACGATCAAATTCAATATGTGAGCACAACACCTAACATGCAAAAACTCATGGCCTAGAATAGTGAAGTCACTTTTCGAAGTCTTCTTCTTCATGAAATCAATTATGCCATTATTGAAGCTTGCATTATCAATTGTGATTGTCAAAATGTTGTCAATTCCCCAACCCACCAAACATCTTTCTACCTCCTTACCAAGTGTCTCGCCTTTGTGATTTGGAACTAAACAAAAGTTAATGATTTTTTTATTTAGTTTCCAATCACTATCAATGTAGTGGGCCATAAGACACATATAGTTAAGATTTTGTAGAGAAGTCCAAGTGTCTGTGGTGAGGTAAATTCGTTGATTCTTAAATACTTTCTTTAAACTTTTCTTCCCATCTTTGTACAATTGAAGACAATCTTTTGCAACCGTTATTCTAGATGGGATTTTGGTCCACTTTGGTTGCACCACATTCATGAACTTTCTAAAACCTTGACCTTCAACAAAACAAAAGGCCAATTCATCAAGAATAATCATTTCCGCCAAGGCCTTTCTACATGCCTCCACATTAAAGCTTGCGGCGGTAAGCTTTGGAACCGTACTTCCTCCTACACCAACGGGTTCAAACCCTAGGGTCGTTTGCCTCTTGTCCCCTTTATTCTTCTTCAAATTAAACTCACTAAGCTCAAATACTTTACATCTAATGAGAATATGGGTTCTAATTAACGATGTCCCATTTTGATTGCTATTGCAAGTAAATTCTGTTCCACAATAGTTACAAGTAGACTTTTGCTTGTCACCCACCTTTTTTTCCTTTTGAAAAATGATCCCATACCAATGACGCATTTTTAGTTTTTGGTTTTTTCTTTTGGGGTTCATTTTCATCATCATCCTTCACTAAGATGGGTTCATTCTCATCATCAATATCAACGGAATCAACCCAATTAGATCCAATGACAGTTACCCTAGATACGTCCATCTACAAAGGAAAATTTACCCTTTTTTAGTCAAATTTATTTTGCACTCCAAGCTAAATTAAAGCTAGATTATAAACAGAACAAACACATGCAAAGCAACAAGCCAACAACAAGCCATCCAAACTTCCAGTAATGCAGAAACCACCGATTTGGGGTTTTAAACCACAGAGCACAGATCGCTAAGGGGGTTTTAAACCACAGATCAGAGAGAGAGAGAGAGAGATTACCACAGCACATATGGGACTTCGGAGATGTTGATGTCGATTGTCAAACAGGTTGTCGATTGGACCGAGAGATGGATGCGGCTTACGGTGCTTGCCGATCGGAGGTATTGAAGACTTGCAGTTGATTTGGACGCCGGAAGGGGAGAGAGAGAGAGAGAGAGAGAGCAACTCTCAGTCTCTCGATCAGTCGCCTTAGCACTGGGTACGGGGTAGTGGGCTGGGGATTACTGGATTAGGGTTAGGTTGGGACTTGGAATGAAAACAAAAACATTTATATATGACACGTATTAAAAATATATAAATATATAAATATAATTAAAATTGGTTTTGTTCGGTTCGAACCCCAAAAATTACAGAACCGAACCACATTTCAAAAAATAAAAATTTCGTGAACCGGACTGAACCGGATGAAGTAAAAAACTGAACAAAACAACTGGTTCTAACCGGTTCTCCAGTTCGGTTCGTTATTTTTTTTTTCCTTTCAGCCCTAATTTGGCCCACTTCAACTAAGCCCGTCAAAAGTTGGACGGGCCAGCACAGGGCACCAATACAAAAAATTGGCGGGTTAGAGAGTTTTAGCAGTTGATCATTTTATGTCTGCACCAAAAAAATCATTTTATGTTGAATTAGTTGATAACTATTGTAAAGAAATGCACTGTGGAGAGTTTTTCTCCAATGCAAACTCCTATATGAGTGGATACGTTATTACGTTATGCACTTTCTTCGATCACTTTGAATTTATGATATTTCGTATAAAAGTCACGATGTCCATTTTAAAAGTCATGACATTGAGACGATAAAAAATAAATTCCTTAATCGATTCACAAATTTTTTGTGGAAAGCGGTCACTGAAAAAGATATTTCAATGGATACTTATTAAAAAGCACTGACTTAGGAGGAAGCAACCACTGGAAGGAAGCTTAATGGTATGATTTCAAAACATAGCGATATCGAACATCACTTACATTATTTTATGACCTGGAAGGACACTAAAAAAAAGACGGAATGTTTAAAGTCAAATAGAGAGCTTCCAATGCACAAACTAAAAAACAGGCAATCCCACAAGAGACAAAGATTACGTGGAAAAACTCTAAATGGGAAAAAATTTCGGAAATGAATCATATACTAGAATCATTCTGTGAATACAAGTAATCTTACTCAATATTCTGGTATCCTCACCACGACACCTAAGACCTACTTGTCGAATCCACGTTTATCACACATCTGTATGATTACAGAATCTTGAATCCTCAAGCCTTCTAAACGATTGCCTTCCGAACTCCATGAAAGGGCTTTACACTGAGAATAAACATTTTGATGTGAGAAACTCCTCAAAAATAATTACAATGTAGGTCAAAGAATCATTGATCTTCGAAAGTCTTCGAGGTGCCACCACAAGTATTGAGAGATGGGAAAATATGTGTGTTGAGGTTTTTAAAACGGCAGAAGTAATATTTTCAACCTAATAGGTCTATAAATAGGGCACACAACATGTTGTCAATACTGTCAAAATTTGCCCGTTTTGAGTTGAGGAAAAACATAGGATTTCATGTCTGCCAAGTAGTGAATTCCCATTTTGTTGGAGCAAGATTTCCACCGTAAAGAGACTTGACTAACAACTACTCTCTCTGTCTCTTAAAGTTGGACACTTTTTGGATAGTGTGTCATTTTCAAATGCCTATGTTTTTCAATGTAAATGTATACAAATATACAATATAGATCTTGTTTTATAGATTTTAATTAGTTCTATTAAACAAAGTTTTTAGAATCACATAAAACGCTATAAATAAACATAAATAAGCAATCTAAAATGGACACAATCCCAAAAAAGGTCAAAAGTTTAGGGACTGAGGGAGTATCCCACTCACTCAAAATCTAAAAACACAATGTATGAGATTTCCTTTCACACCCTAGAACAAATGCTCTAAAAAATATTAAAAACAAATAAACAAATAAGCGTTCAACTGGATAAAAAGGGGAATACAAGCAAATGTGAGTTTTGATAATGAACGTGCCAAACAAAAAGAGAGCTCAGTTTATGAATCTTACAAAAATCAATAACAAACGGAAGTTTGGAATTGTTATACAAAAAATGAATTCAAGACTAATGTTGTGAATATTATGCAAAATGTTCAAATTCAAGACGATTCGAATGGTGCATATTATACACACTCAAATAAGGCGTATATATTGTAGCATTTCTCATTTTTCTATTTACACATATAATGTTATGTGGCAATCTCCATGTGTAATTACACATAGGTATTGTGTTCTTTATGCTCTTGGTACTGGACAACATAGAAATGTGTGCATGACTACTGAATAATTTTTGCACGCCGCTCTGATACATACTTTTATTAAAGAAAATAAATTGTAGATATGCACTTTTATTAAAGAAAATCAATTGTAACAACGGTGTGGAGTGTATTGTCAAAACTAAATTGTTTTATTTACACATAACTTTTCTGTGTCTTTTTTGGCCGAAAGAGAGAAAAATATATTAATCAATTAAACAAACAAATACAACCCTAATAATAAAGAGAGAGAAAAAAAAGAGAATAAAACAGAAAAAGGAAAAGGAAAAAACAAACCATTGGAACATGTCGTCGCCGTTGTCACGCAGGAGCCGCCGCCGCCGTCAATGTTGGAGTCCAGATTTGGGGGATCTGGCTCCCTCTTATCCAAAAATCGGGATTCCGGCCACCCATAGGGAGAGGAAAAAAGATCCGGTAGTTCATGGAGAGTGCCGGCAATCCAAAAAGGGAAACTTCTCTTCTCACTCTCTAGATTCTTCTCACCCACTCTCGTTTAGGCCATCCGTAGTGGTGGAGTTAAATTTGTGTAGTTGTATGACACAAAAGTGTAAAAAGTGAGACCCAATTATGTTTTGTTATGACAAAATGTGGTGTTAAGTTAAAAAGTGTTGTAGTGGTATTGTTAAAGTGTAGTTAAAATGTTAAAAAGTACAGAAATATATATATATATATATATATATATATATATATACATGTGCTCTGTCTCCTCCCTCCTGTTCCCTTTTTGCCTTTTCTCTCACTCTATCTCCTCTCTCCCCTCTCACGATTGTTGCTAGTGCTGGAACTACAGTTCACATCTGCACTAGTTCACTTCCCTCCTGACACAAGTTGACCACCATTTAACTACATTATTGCAAGCAAAAAAAAGAGAAAAAACTAGCTGGGTTAGCTACCGACTATTTTGTGGATTTAATACCGCGACTATAGATGGCCTTACATAGAACTTGCCAAAGTAGAATAGTGGAAGATAATGCCACGACATTACTTTTTTGAAGAAGAGGATGAAATTTTTCTCCAGGAATTATTCAAACTTGATCTCCATGATAGTATTAGTTTTCCATTAATTATTTAAGTTTGGAAAGATCACCATTTATTAATGTTGCTAACGCACGTCGGGTTAGAAGCCCTATCTCTCCCCCATTCCTCCATTACCCAATCCTTCCTTGACCAAATGACATGGAAATCCATTTAAGGCTCAGTTTTTCAAAAGATTTTAGCATCAAGTGCTAAAATCATGATTTTTCAAATAAAAAAATGAAATGGTTCCGTGTATTATTTTTCGATTTTTTTTGCACCAAATTAAAGTTCACGATGAGTACTTTAATTTGGTGCAAAAAATCGAAAAACAATACATGAAACCACTTTATTTTTTGATTTAAAATATCATGATTTTAGCACCTGGGTGTTAAAATCTTTTGAAAAATTGGGCCTAAGATGTCCAATTTAGTTAGAGACTGAAAAACTCGGAGGAAAATCAAAAAGCTCAGAGCAGACACAAGTATTTAGCAAATTATAGTAGTAGTTTAGTAATTTCAAGCCCTTAAAGATAAATTTCTGAGTGCCTCGTGAAAGAATGCAGGGCAAAAATCAGTGCCACTATGAGACCGCCACTTGTGAAGAATTATTCAGTGGGCACTGTATGATCAATTGTCAGTTATGCATTCCACATCCAAGTTAATCAGATCAAAGAGAAATGGCTGGGCGACTTCTTTTTGGTTCCCTCACAACATCCATGGAGTCTTATAGCTCCTTGTCCACTAAATATATAACACGACTGGCATCTACAACTACACCACACTGAAATTTTACGAGGAAAAATAAGAAAATTTTGAAACTCCGTATGCTTAGGAGAATAAGGTGGCTGTGGCAGGCGGAGTCTTATAGCTGTATCAACTCTGGTATCAGTTTCAACAGAAATGACAACTCCATTTCAGAGAATTGCGGCTTTGTTTTGACCTGAATCTTCTCCTCCCCTTCCAATACCACCTCTTCTTCCCCCTCCCCGGATGGCTTTATCATATAGGAAACAGCCTCTGTGATTTCTTTAGCTAAATCGACAATCACCCCGTTAACCCCCATCAAATGTTGCAAGTAAACGGCTTCTGGCACGTTACTGAAAAACGAAAAATCATTCCATCAGAATTATACCAAAGACTACATCATCGTAGCTGATTACTCTAGCAAGATCGACATCAACCAAACGAACAGCATTGGCAATTCACAAACTTACTTTAATTTGCCGTATGTCAAAAGTGAGAGGTTAGCCTCTTTGATTTTGGGTACAGCCCCTGGATTTCTAAGGACTCCTTTGATCTCCGATACAATCCCTTCCAAACCTCCCTCTAAGCAGAGCTTTATGGCCTCCTCCAAAGAATTCCTTCTCACGTCATAGAAAATTTGGGAACCTCCGTCGGTGAGAAAGAAGACCTGGATTCAATCACCAACAAAAATACTAAGTACACAACCTATTCTCAAGACAATTTTTTCAAGCTAATTAAACAAAGATACAAACGCTGTCGAATTGGGTGTTGGAAGTTAGGGAAATTATACTTACTGGGTAGGTACTTTGCAGTTTCTTGACAAGCAACGCGGCATCAGGTTGGAAGGTTGAGAAAATAATGGGTCTATCTTTAGCATGTTCAAAAACAACCTGGAATTACAAAACCACACGCATTTAGCAACTCCACAACTAAGACGAGATAAATCAGCTTATTATAGTTGAGCAGACTGCAGCTTAATTTAGATAGATAGTCAATTGTCAACTACCTTCAAGATGGCTTGAAGAACATGGGTGAGATGGTCTTGTTGGTAGACAATGTGATTGTCGAACTTAAACTCAATGTTGAACCCTAAACAAGGATTAACCTTTTCAAACGCTTCTTCAAGCGTACACAAGGAATCATCACTCTCAACATTCCAGTTTAAAATCTTTCCTCCAGTTTTTCTCAAAAGAGATTTGCCCACTTTTCCAGGCTCTCTTTGAGGGCCATAGCTAAGGAACTCGGATAGACTCAGTTCAGTCACCCTCTTCTCATATATAGTCCCCTGAAATTCACAATTCCATCTCAGTTCAATTCCCAATTTACCATCAGCAAAATTATCTTCAGAGAAAGAGAAAGAGAAAGAGATAGAGAGCTTACATTATCTTCAGAGAGGATAAAGTCATCGTGGAAAATGACAGGGCAGTCATCTTTTGTCACCTACAAAAATCACAGCCGTTTTACTTCACTGCTCTAAGCTATCGTCTCAACTCCAAACCTTGGTTACTGTTTTAGTTTTTGCAATTTATGGTGCAATTATTTTGATTACCCCGGAAAGAAACAAGGAACAAAAGAAAAATCTAATCAGTACTTGATCAAGAATTTGAGTTTCAAAAACGCAAAAAAAAATACAGACAAGAAACATAAGACTGCTTGATCAGTTGATTGGTCAATTGGTGGAAAAACGTGACAGAGATTCAATCCGCTGTTTCACTTGAGAAAAGCTTGTGAAACTGGAATCTTGTATGATTTCTAGTTCACACAGGTTGGATAGAAAGGGGGAAAAAAAAAACAGACTGCTTGATCAGTGAATTACCAAAGATGTCCTTAACAAATGAGTAGTATACTACAAAGGGATCCTGCTGAGTTGTTTTCCCGCTCGATAAAACGGGTAGGTTAGATTGAATCAAATAGAGTTGTCCAACGGATCATCCGATCCGCCAATCCGACCAATCCGAACCGATCCGAACCATCCGTTGATCCATCCGTGAATGTTCGGTTCGGTTCCGGATCAAGAATATCTTATCTGGCGGATCCGGATCGGATTGGATCCGCTCAATTAGCTCAATAATCCTTTTTTAATCTGTCAAATCCACTCGATCCGATCCGTAACCGATATGATCCGATCCGTAAATATTCAGTTAAGTTTCGGATCTTAAAATCCATAATCCGCTTTGAACGGATCGGATTGGATACGGATCCGATCCGTCCAGATCCAATCCGTTGACACTCCTAGAATCAAAATAGCGAGACCCCTGTCAATGATATATCTATCATTCAAAGCCCACGTTGAATAAATGATTTTTGCACTCTCTTTTTATCAACTGGCACACGTGCTCTTTTTTATTCATATGAAATTAGTACTAAATTTATTCACTCATTTCTTTTCTTTCCTTTTCTTTTTTGTCTGATAAACACCCAATTTATACAAGCGCAAACCAACTTACAACCACACAGAGGCGCATACTTAGGCCATTTTTTAAAAAGATTTTAGCACCCAGGTGCTAAAATTATGATATTTTAAATCAAAAAATAAAATAGTTATTTTACGCGACAAAAAAAGACAAGCATCGACGGTAAAATTCCAGCAGTAAAAAAACGCGGCGAACAGGAATCGCACGCGCATTGAGTGAAAAAAAATTCAGGAAGAATTGGGTAAAAGAAAGGCAGCCAGGCAGGGGCAGAAAATTTACCTGAACGTCAAATTCAATGAAATCGACGGAGGAATTGGCGGCGGCAGCGTTGAAAGAAAGGATGGAGTTTTCTTTCAAGGCCTTCATTCTCCGATCCGATGAATGCAATATGTTCATACCGCTCCCTCTGTGACCGATCACTAGAAATTTCGGAACTTTAAAACCGGTTCTGATGCTGCTAACATCCATACTTGCTGCAACAAACCCACATATTAAACCAATCAAATTTGGTGGATTACAATCATCACATAACATACCCAATTAAAGCATCAAAATCAAAACTTCTTGTTTCTTTATTTTATTTTATTTTGTTTACCTTTGGGAAAACGGGTGGAGTAGAGAGAGAGGGATGCGTTTTCAGGGACTTGATCGAGATTGGGGACATCGGAGACATGAACTGCCTTCAGAGCCATTTTGTATTGTATTGTATTGTATTCTAGAGAGAGAGAGAGAGAGAGAGAGAGAGAATGGGAAATCTGGGTGGGTTTGGAGGGAGGTTGGATTTGGAGGGGAGAATTTATATACTGAAATATGGGGGCGAAACGGAACGGGATATCCGCCTGGTAATGGGTATATTCCCAGTTCTCTTTGGTTTTATGCTTTTGGATATTCGTCTTCTTTCTTCAAGTGGATTTCTTGCATTTATTACTTTTCATTCCTTCTAGTAATTGAAATTTGCAATTTCCACGTAAAGTCGCATGCACGTGAGTTGAGCCTCCCGGAATGTCAAAAATAGTTTACCTTAAAATATACTGTACTAGGGCAAATTACACTGACCTCCGCTAAGATTTCTGACTACTACAGATTTTCTCCCTCATGTTTTGGAAATTACATTGCCCTCCCTTGTGGTTAGGGCGGTAAACGAGCTGAATCGTGCTGAACTTTAGAATGTTCAAGTTCGTTCACTAAATTTTTAAACGAACTTAAGCCGAACTCGAATTCAATGAAAATTTGACGAGCTAAGCTTGAGCCGAACTTGACTATGTTTGAGTCGAACTCAACTTGTTTCACGGCCTTAACAAAAGAAAAAATATTAGATATTTATACTCTAATATAAGTCTAGAACTTCAAAAAAAATCTATTTTGTACATAAATAAGTTTATACATGTATAAAATTATAAAAACATATTAGTAAAATTTAAGTTTATAATACTTTTATTGGTTTATACAAGTACAAGTTATAAAATTTTCATAATATATATGTAAAAGTTTATATATATCCAAGGTTATATAAGAAATTCTTATGAGATATACAAATATTCAAAGTTCATGGCTGGCTGTCATCGTAGAATATTGTCAGTTGAAGTTCAAATTTCATTTATTAAACGAAGTCTAAAATTGCGGTTGATTTAATTAGGTTTAGTATCTAATCAAACTCAAGCGAGCCTTTCTGCGAGTCCAGTCTTGAATAGTTAATCACAAACTTACTTGCCATTTACTGGCCCTACGCGTGGTTTAAACCATACATCACAAAGCATACAAAACCACCAAGCCGTTATTTGGTCCGTTATGTCCATGAACCTTACGAATAAAAGTAAAAATTATGAGACTAAATTGCCCAGATTCCACCCAATTTCGCAAACATTGGGAAATTAAAGCCGTTGGGTTGCTCCCCTATAAACGAGCAGTTGCTCATATTGAAGAACAAGGGTAAGTGCTTGGTACCCCAAAAAAATCCCATAAAATCACCCAAAAAATACATTTAATGGGTGAAATCCATCCAGTGCACATTTTTTGGGTAATTTATGGGATTTTTTTTCTAGTACTGTACCAAACCTCGAAGAACAAAGAGTGTTGCTCAAACTTTAGTTAAGCTCCCAGGTGAGATTATGCCCCCAGAATAAGTCGAGGTGGATTTTAAGCTGCCTTAGACACTTAAGTTACAAAATAAAAAATAGAAAAAATTCTGCTAAAAGGGAGCATATATTAAACCAGAAAACAACAAAAATTATGGGAAATGACTACAGTACATACTCATTAAAGTTGTGTACCATATGCACATATTGTATGGTCCAAATTGTGTCGTCTCATTGATAATCATTACATTTTCAATTTTTTAGTAACTTTTCAGCAATATAATTCATAACATTTTTTTATGATTTGTAACATTTTGGTGTGTCTCGTAACTTTTATAGAAGTGTGTATAATATACATCCAAATAAATGGTGTTTATTGTACCTTTTCCAAAACTATGGGATACTTGTTTTTGAATTGCAGAAATTTAATAACAAAACTCAAGCCTCAAAAGAGGCATCCGAATTACAAACAGAGGAAAGAACATGACCTACTAACCCAATTGGCCGGTATCGTCTTCCTCAAACAAGAGGAAGCTATCCAATGCGCCACCCTATTACATTTTCTAGGAATTCAACTAAAAACACTAGGAATAGACAAAGATAAATTACGAATATCTTCAACAATGGCTGCACAATCCCATGGCGGAACATTTTCTGTAGAGCGAAGTTTAATCATGGCTTGGTTGTCGTTCTCGATTGAAGCACCCAGAATGTTTTTGGTCTTCAAAATATGCCCGTCTAGTTTGATAGCCATTGCTTCACCCTGCAGAACGTTAGAAACATTCACTAGATGGCATCTACCTTCAGTAATCCTGCCTTTAAAGTCTCTGACCATAGCTGCAATGGCAGTTTGGTGGCTGCCCTTTCCCATTGCTACATCACAATTCACTTTGAAAAAACCCTTCTTAGGAGGCAAGGATGGAGCCAAACGGGGACAAGTGGTGGCAACCGCCACCATAAGATTTTCAAAAATACAATTATTATATAGAAATAAATTTTTATCTCCAAATTATATAGACTTGCCACCACTAGATTTTTTTAATCTTACATCCTCATTATATAGTTTCTCTTTTTATTTTTTAAGTATATATTTTCGCTACTACAAAGCTAAAATTCAGACTCCGTCCATGTTAGGAGGAATCCAGTGCTGGGGAATGGTGCTGATGATACGTACCAGACGGACTACCACTGCCCTGTGTTTGCAAAGTCAAAAGGATTTCCTCCCAATTGTAAAAAAATTTCCGTACCGTGTCTACAACATTAACGGGAACGGAATTGAAAACACAATCATTATGGCTTTTCCAAATTTGCCATGCTACACAAATGCACTTGCTCAAAATTTTAGAACTATCAAAAGCTGAATCCAAGTTTTCCATTATTGTAATAGTCCACTTCATGACAGACGAGATAGCTAAAGAGTCCACTTTATAAGTTAGATTGTAGCCAAACGAAACTATGGGATACTTGATTTCTTGATTATGGACATACAATTGTTACAAGAGAAACAATGCACGTAGGCTAAATCCATACGATGTGATGTGATGCGATTATAGGACGAGCAGCTAGAATTCATTGGTAGAGGAATTAACAATCCATAAACAATTACTCCCTCCGTCCCAATTTTATAGTCCCTTTTGAGAGTTCATGTCACTTTTCAAAGTGTTATATCTTATAATCTATAATATTTTAGGTGATTTTGAACACCTTGTTTATTAGATTAAATCAAAATCTATCAAACAAAATCTATATTGCATATAAAATGTATTGTAGAGTGCACTGGTGGAGGCATATAGGGGCCTGGGATGGCCTGCTCCCTGGAATTTTAAATTTTTACTAATAATAGATATAGTATAATTATTATTTCGATATTTAGGGTTGGTTTGGGTGAATTGAAAAAACTAGTTTTTGATTTTTTGGTTTTGTCCTTATTCAATTTTTTTTTTTTGCATTTGTTGATTTTTGGTCGATTTTTTGTGGTTTATTAGCTTGTCTTGAGGAGAGGAATCTAAAAAATATAAAATTATTAGCCAAACTTAAAGTTTTGTGAATAAAGACGAAAAATAATCCAAAAAGACAAGCCAAAAACAAAAAAAAAATCGACCGAAAACTAACAAATGCAATTTTTTTTTGAATAAGGACAAAACTAAAAAAATCAATTTTTCCAATTCACCCAAACCAAGCCTTAGTATAATAAATCTCTGAAAATTTAAATAGTTTTGATTTGACATAGTCAAAATTAAAATAATTATACATTGTCATATAAAGTTTTTTCAATTTCTTTCATAGACGCATGCAATTAGTTATACACGGGTGTTGTAATTGTCGATCAATAAATAAAATAATGTCATATACAGTAGTAATATACTATACAATCTACACGATGCACTAAGTACTTTTTTAGTTGAAAATATTGTTTTTAAGTTGGCTCCCCTCGGTTTAAAATCCTGACAAAGGCGGAAATGATTTCAGCCTTCGGCCTCATCCGGAAATAACTTATCCTCTTTTGTAAGTCTAGAAGTTGTGTCTGGACTCTGGACCCGGTAGTCCCGCGAAGAATTCATGTCAACAGGAGACCTAATGTGCATGATATGTTGCTTATAGTCAACGCAGACGCGTTCGTGTCTGTATTCTAGCTCTAAATCTTTATCCAGTTTTCTAGGTCTGATAAAAAAAAAAGTTTTCTAGGTTTCTCCTTAGGATATTAATCTTGGATGGATGATATATGATTGTAACGATGAAGCAATGATGATGTGGCTTAACAGCTCATTGTCAGCAATGACTGGCCCTGGCCTGCTAAATTTGGGCAACAGCTGGAATTGTTTCAGTAGACCTATGAGAAGGATTTGGGGCTCCTAGCACCGTGTCATGCATCTTATTCAGTTATTTATTGTAAAAATACACAGTTAGGATCAAAGGAGCACTTAAATATAAGTCTTTTTCCATTTTTCATCCTGATCATTTTTTAAAGTTAAGGTTTCAAACATTAATTTCAATAAACTCGAAATTGCCCTTATTTCACAAAATATCCTGTTTTTTTTTTTGTTTTTTTTTATACTATATATACATAGGCCATAATTGATCAAGGCATTCATACACATATTAAGTTGAGTTGTCGTGACTCGTAAGCATTTTTGCTTAAAATACTTTTTATAGTACTATTATCAGAACCAAGGACTTTCTAAGAAAATCACAACTATTCTCTAGATACCCATTGCAAATGGTAGCTAGCTCATGCGGTAGAGCTTTTACGTGCCCCATATTGCATTTCGGGGTCAAGTCTTATTTTCCTTTTCCCTATGTAATAGATTAAGAATGACGAATAAAAAAAAAAACTCTAGATACCCGTCTGTTGCCAATAAAAATTGATTTTTATAACAAAATGAACACCCTCTTTCAAATGTTACCCTATAGTATTTTTAAACTTCTAAAAGTTAAATACTTATATATTGTCTGGAATCTAGGGTAATTAAGATTTAAGACGTACGTATTTAGTAAATTTAAATTTTCTCTAATCACCTTACAATTGAGTTCTCACAAAATTGAACATTGATTAATCAAACGTTATAAATGTTGAATATTATTAAACTTCTGAAAAGTCAAATACGTTTATCCTGAATGGAGTCTCAATAATCAAGCAGTGCCTTAAAAAATATATCAGGATTCCCCAGATAAAAGTTAATAATATAAAGCGGATTGTAAATGAATCTATTCTCAAATTTAAAGTAAACAATTTGAAGTTGCACAGCGCTATGACATAAACATTGAGAACAAATAATGACAAAGTATATGCATCCTGAATGGGACATTGTGACAGTTTTTCATCAAGTCAATGTTCAACAATTAGACATCCCTATCATCTCTTCATCTTTAAAAAATATACTCCTACGTTGTTATATCTTGCAGAACAAAAACTATATACGTGTACGTGCACACACGCTTGGTTAATACGTCAAGAGTGATCTTGATTTTGTATCAATAATAAAAAGGAGTAATTCCATTTGTATAAAACAAAGCATCTCTGAAATATTTGTGTTATTCACTTCAATTAGGTAATCGTCAAATGGGGTACACGATTTACTGAAAGTTAGCATGATTTGCGTCACACTCAATCTATTTTATTTTCATAAATATATAACACATACTTCTATCTCTATATATCTAGACTTAATCGAAGATGCTTAAGATCATGGTACGTAAGAACCAGGATGAAAAAGAAGACACCTTAAAACATGAAATTGTGAAAAGCGGCCAGATGCCATATTTATACAAATACACAACACAAGGATATAGAAGTTCTAATGAAAATACACGTGAATATAAATCAAATGTTAGGAGTGGAGTGGTCGCCATTGAGCATGGGAGATTATTCAGTGCCCCTCAGGCACTACATAGCGGTGCCTCATGTCTCCTCTCATTATACGTGGGATCAACGACTATAAGTCTATGAGTCTCACGTGAATGTATCATGGAGAGAAATATATTATGTAGGGTGTCTTTTTTTTTTTTTTATTTGCAAAAACAAATGTAAAAGGTAAAATTATAGAAATATTCCATCCAGTTTGCAGGAAATCTCAATTTAATCCATTCATAAGGGAAAATAACAACTTTATGCTTGAATTCCGTTTTGTTTCATTTAGGCCGTCAGCGAGAGGGACGGAATTGAGACAAAATGTATACTACATGAGAAATCGACATAATTAGCACTATAGGGACGAAGATGAGATTACGTGCAAATTAGATGGATCATTTCCAAAATTTTACCCTTTATTTATCCCTTGCACATTTTCGATGAAGAAATAATTGGATCCAGATATTTCAGATGACCGAATTTGCATTTGACCGGGATTTTTCCTGCAAAATACTATGATTTGGCTCCAGCATCAACGAATTAACATCTTGGATTATTTGAATTTTGAGCATTCTTTAACGAGGTCCTCCACTTATCCATATCTAGTTGCCATGTAAGCTAAAAAAAAAACTAAAATTTGTGGCGAGAATTGTTGACCAAAAAGAGAAAAAGATATAAGTTGATCATTTTTTATATTTACTTTTATTCTCCCTCTATTACAAATGTAATGTAAGATCCGAGCTCCGAATACAACTGCTTGGAATTGGTAATAGCTACTAGTCATTTCAATGGACTTGGGGCTGTCGCAGTGCTCCAAGACACTACACTCCTATATTGCTTGTTAAGAGCCATCCCGTTCATTTTCCTGAAAAAACGTTGCATAGGGTATTTGTGGAAAAAAAGAATTCAAATTAATTGGGTATTAATAACCAAATATATGATTGAATGGAGTAATTTGGTGATGTGTGAGAGAGATGCTTCCGGAATTTGTTGGATGAGCACATACACCCAATCACAAACAGACACACATTGCCCCTTCAACATTTGGATCATAATATGCTGTTTGATGTTCGTGAAAGTGAGACGAGACTTTCTCCCACTTGAAAACAAAAACACATGCTATTAATGCTTTTTGCGGTACAATCATTTGCTTTTAATTCCACTTGTTCCTCTGTTCTGCGCCGTTCATGAGAATGATACTTTCATGTCATGAGAAGAGTTGATAAAATTTTATATTTTTGTATTAAAAAATTTAAAATTTTATCGATTTTCTGTCCAACAACAACAACAACAAAAACAAAACCCATTAAATTGGGGGTATAATCGGGGAGATGGATAAGGAGCAAGAGATGCCTAACCTTTGAATAAATGCACAAAAAGTTAGGTACCTTTCAGAATACCACCAAATAGATAGATTGAGACAGACCTAACCTTTTTGCAATGAATGCACAAAAGTGGCTACTTCCTACGTAATCTGGCAAAAGTGGTTCCCCTATACCTGCCAAGCGTTTGGTGAAAAATCACGCCTCAAAAATCAAAGCCAAAAAGCGATCGTATAGAGCGGCCCAAATCATTTTGATTTATAATGCACATTACCACGCTTCTTTTTCATTCAAAGATCCAGAAAGATTAAGATTGTCCCAAATGAATAAAATCAAGATTTGATTTTTATCATATTTTGATAAAAATCTAAATAAAATTTATTCGAAACTCACCCTTAATTCTTTTTACCTCTTGCACTTTTTCTCCTCTCTCTCTCTCTCTCTCTCTCTCTCTCTGCTTTTATGTCTGCCACCAATTCTGCCACCAACCCCACTTTCTCTCTCCTCTCTATTTTAATATATTCTAATACAGTACTAGAAAAAAAGTTCAAATGAATAGTATTGTTGAAGTATTGATAAAGATATAGGTAGGTAACATAAAAATTGTGCACCGGTCACCAGTATTTTTGGAGAAGTGCTGCTGCACTTGCTCTAAGTTTAATAAGCTAAAATTCTTTATTCCGGTATTCAATAATTGGTGGAACAAATCAAAAACTGTTTTTGGTTGAGAGTTTTGAGAAAAATATTTTTAGAAATATTTTTTGAGTCAGTGTTTGAATGGAATTTTGAAAAAAAAAATACTAATTAAAGATATATGTAATAATTGGAGAGAAATAGAGAGAGAAATGAGAATAATTATTAGACAAATGAGAGATGAAGAAAGAATTTTTTTTTTTGAACATATGAAGTGAACATAATCACTAGTACTTTTACTCACTAATTTTTGAAAAGGAAACCTAGTCTGAAGGCCAAAATATAAAAAATATACTACCAATTTTTATCTCGTAACTTTTCAAAATGAACATTTGTATGGAGACATACAAAATGAAATTAGTAATGCTACGTGCAAACCATATTCACCCACACCACATGCACACCACTCCATCTAGACCATCCAAACACTTTTTGGACGTTCTAGATTTGAAATGTATTATGACCGGTCATAAAGCACCACTCCATTTGGACTGTCCAAATATTTTTTTGGACATTCTGGATTTGAAATACTTTATGACTGATCATGATGAATTTCAAATTCAGAATGTTCAAAAAGTGTTTAGACGGTCCAAATAGAATAGTATGTAAATGGCGTGCACACCTGCAATGTACGTGTGGTTTTTTCCTAATGAAGTACACAAGACTTAAAAAAGGAGGAGTATGATCCGATGTATATTTGGGGTGCATTTTATAGGTACCCATACCATTGTTCACTAAAAAAGAGAGCGCAACTTACGAGGGGCCATTCGAAATTGTGCAAAGCCAAGTCACTTCCACAGTTCCACGTCCTCATCAATAAAAGCGCAGTAGGTTGGATTGTAGTGTACTATTTTGGATCTTGATGGATCAATCTGGAAGTGTTTAATGGATCAAAAAAAAAAAATCTGGAAGTGTTTCATTAACTTAATTTTTTTAATTTTTTGTTTTTTAGTTTGTTTAGATATTTTAATTTTGTAAAAAGATTAATTTGTTCAACTAATTAGTTTTTTTATTTTTTGGTTTTTAGTTTTGTAAAAAAACTAACTTATTCCATTAAACTAGTTTTCGTATGTTTAGTTTTGTAAAAAAATTAAATTGTTCCACTAACTAGTTTTTTTGGACTTTTTTGATTTTTAGTTTTTCAAAAAAACTAAGTAATTTTTTGTTAGTGAAATAATATAGTTTTTTAGTTAAAACAAATTTTTTTTTAGGAGAATGGGGCCTCAATCTCCCTCTCAACTAATCATATTACGGTATGTTCCATTTTTTCTATTTTTGTTCTCGGACCAGATTCGCTGTACATATCTGAATTGACCTTCAAAATGTTTTGAGTTCTAATTTAGAGAGAGCGGTCTGGACAGTGGAGGTGCCACCACCCCCTAGTAATTAGTACCCCTAGTAATTAATATAATGATACAGACATACCCTTTCAGCTATACTCTATCACACATTCACTCATATATGAGTGGTTACCACATCCACATGTGACCACCCATATCTAAGTGAGAGTGTGATAGAATATGGCTGAAAGTGTGTGTCTGTATTACTTAACCCCTAAATAACTGAAAAATCCATATTTCTCCCACGAAAAGAGGGGCGCTGCTGTCCCTGGAGATTCCGAGGATTTCTGGTTTCATTTCAATGATCAGAAACGTTCAAATTGAAAAGCTCGCAGAGTAGAACAAGTGTACCAAAAATTAGCTCAATCGGATATCATTTAGTATCTAATTGAAACATTTTTATCTTGAAGAAAATGAATCAAAAACAGTAGATCATACCCACTCAAACCCATTATTGCGGAGTTATATCTGTACCAATCAGGTACTAAATAGTATTTGATTGAGTTAATTTTTCGTACACTTGTTTTAATCTGCTAGCTCTTCAACGTGAACATTTCCAATCATCGACACAAGACCGGAAATCTGCGGAATCGTCAGGGATAGCTTCTGCTGTCCCTTGCCAGCAACAACGCCCCTCTATCCTCTCCCACAGGCCACAATCGCAGCAAAAATTGAGGGGGTGTCCCACTAAGTTGGTTTTTTGAATAAATTGATTTTTCACGATTTTTTTATGTGATGTATTGTGAGAGAATGACCTATCTCGGTGTTTGAAAAAAATAGTATTTTGTTAGCAGAACACCCCATGGGTAATAATTTTGTTTTATGTAGGTTTGTTCTAGAGAGGTTGTAGACATCTCAATCCAAGCATTTCCGACAATGAAAATGGACAATTGTGTACACATTGAAGCTTGGAGAAGGCTTGGACTTAGTACAAAAAAATGCTTTCCACTGCTTATATCCACTCAAATACAAACGTCTGATATGATTTTTTTCTAATTCATTGATATCCTGAACAATATCTCAAGAATTTTCTATCGCACCCATATCCCATGAGATTTCATATCTCATCCATTTATCTCTAGCCAAACAAACGAGGCACAAAAGAATGGTTTGACTGTTCAAAGCACCTTTGCTCACACAGGTTTTGGCAAACGACTTGTTGACAATGATGAATCGGCTTTGTTTGATTGAGAATTTTGAGCAAAATATTTTGGGAATATTTTTGAAAGTGTTTGGATGGATTTTTGGAAAAAATAATAATTAGAGAGAGGTGTAATAATTGGAGAAATATACAAATAATGATTGGAGAGAAGAATATGAGTAGAGAGAGAAATGTGATTAATAATTAAAAAAATGAAAGATGAAGAAAGAATATTTTTAATTTTTTTTTTAGACATGCAAAGTGAACACAGTGGATGAGATTCTTTGCTCCGGCTAGCCTCTCCCAGCCCCGAAACATGCAACCTCCACCTACTACATCCTTTATTTGACCCCATTATTACCTAAAAATCTAAATTCAAAATTAAAAATCTCATTTTCCCTCTCATTTTTCTCCTATAAAAACCATCTACCCCCCATTTTCGAGTAACCTTCATCTTCACCCTCCTGAGCTCTTACTACATGCGTACACTCATATTCCAGTCTTAGTCTACAAATCAGTATCGTCAATCATCTCAAATCATCTCCCTTACGCACCCAAATACTTGTAAAACCTCATTACCAAGGCCTAAACCATTTGGGACTTGGGAAAATCATACTGTTAAGAGCTCACTGTCATCAAATCAGATCCAAGTCCATCCATACACGACCACATTTTAGGTACCAACCCCAATCAACCCTTATCTACTCAAAAAATTCAAAGTTCAAGCCTTATTCAAAGCCGAAAGGTAGAAATCATCTTCAAATCACGAAGTCTGGTCCCTCTGAGGGAAGCCAGTAAGTCCATGTTGGTTCCTTGTACCAGTAGTGAACTTGCAATAGCTTGAAATAAAAGCAACAAAACTCAAAAGTTCACAAACCAGTAATTAGCTTCTGTTGTCTGTCTTCCAAAATCAGCTTGATTTCTCTCAATTTATCCCTTGCGCAAGTCTAAAACAACACTAAAATGTTTATTTTCTTCTTAAAGGAGCAATAAAATACCAATTTTTGGCAACACATAAGAGCCTTGGTTCAGTTCCTCAAAGATTAGAACCAAAACCGAACTTGCAAGGTTGAGATGGTTTGAGTGCTCAAACCATAGCTCCTTTGAGCGCTCAAACCCTAAATAGAGGGTCGAACTGATTTTTGTTCTAAAACAGTCCATACTGTCAAGTTGATTGCTTCTGATATCCGGCTGATGTTATTATTGTTGTTTGATGTTGTTTACTCTTAATTAAAGCATGCGTGCATTTCATCAATATACATGTACACTGTGCACAAGTATCCAGCGCACTCGGTAATTATTTCAATACTTGTTTAATTGTTACCCCTTTCCCCTGCTCCTTCAACATGAACAAAGTTGAGTTGTAAATATTTTATGAATCCCACAAATACCAAATAGAGACCAACCCTCTGGTCGGGCAACAGGATTGCCCTAAAACCCTTTCCCTCTTGTAACTAAGCTCCCGAACCTAAGATATTTATGGTGACGACAAACTAGTAACAAAATCTAATCTAAAATGAGGCCCGAGTAATTCGAGTTCGGTTCCTCGGAGACAATCGGCTAAAATCCAGGTGGCAACTCCGAATCGAAGAAGGAGAGAGAGAGAGAGAGAGAGAGAGAGAGAGAGAGAGAGAGAGATAACAGGCGAGACACTAACTAAGCCCACAAGTGCAATTAACATGAAGTAGAAAGCAACTCACTCCCACACAACACACCCAAACCATTTCCTTGCTAAGCACAAATAACCAAACCAAACCAACACCACTTTCTAACATCCTCCCTTCCAAAGCAAGTCCTACATAATGCACAGAACAAATAATATGGAAGCAAACCTGTTCCCAGACTCACCATCCCTTTCCCTCGCTCTCTTCCCATTGATCACAGCTTCTGTTCTGTAGGTCTGGATGTCGTCAAGCTGGTACTACTGCTCCCGCCCATACGGTTTTGTTCACCAACTCTAGACGCCAATGCAAGAACTTCTGGAGACATTTCCCAGTTTCCACTTTTCCTGCCCCAACTCGACCGCCTCCCATGATGTATCCCAACACGATCACGCTCATCTACAGCTGTCCTTATATCAGGAGACATTTCCCCAACCAGCCTGTTATCCTTAATGTCCAGGCCATCGTTGCCCCTTAGTTGGCCTTCACAACGATCTAACCCGGCCCCCACATCCCCCCAAACTGCTTTCCTCCCCATTTCTATGTCCCCACTTTTCCCCATGTTTGGACTTACAAACCCCCCACCTGAGGGTCGACTTGGTAACCCTGCCTCCTTCGGCACCTTTGCCCTGAAATTGTTCTTGGATGGAGAGATACTGGTGCAGAATATCTCCTTGAAATTCTGCACCACCCCTTTGTTATAGGGGTTGGCTCGCCGATCATATCGATATCTAAAATTCTCGTAGGTAGTCTGCAAAAAGAAAAGCACAAATGGCAGATTTCTTTTAATAACTGAAGAATTACAATGCAACATGCATGAGAATAAATCTCAAGTCATTAGTGAAATGAGACGAGTAAAAAAACATTATTTTACCTGATTTGTACTGATGAGATATAAATGGAAAGCAGAAAGGCCACCGACAAACCACACTGATATGAAGGTGTAAACTATTAGTACAATGGAGGCAGGGGTCTTGATCATTGCCTTCCAGACTGTCGTCTCCTCTGAGTCCATAATCATCTTAATGTAGACCCAGCAAAAGCTAAAGACGTATATACAAAGAAAAGTCGTCGAGAAGACAAACATGAAGAAGAATCGATAATTCCGCTGCAGCAAGAAGTGTTAAAGGTGTGGATTAATACAGGAGGGGAAACCACTAACTCACAATACAAAATCACACACCCGCTATCTGAGCATTATCCTAAGAACGGTATCAGTCAGAATTGAATCTACAGACACAAAAGAAAATTTTCAAATTAAGAAGCATAACAATTCTGGGAGAAAATAGACGTTGGTAACATCATACTACTTGAATCTCTCTTTGTTTCAAGCAGAAGAATTTGACTTCTGCTACGAGAAATATAATTGATATACTAAATTCCAATGCAACACACACTTAGGGATGGACCAATATTCACTTTTCAGAAAAGTGCAGCATTTGTTTCTAGCATCTACTAGGTTCCACTCTATCAAACATAAATCTACCACAGATACTTTAAAGCTCTCATGCACACAAATTAAGAATTCATGGGAGCTTTGTCATTTGTTTTTTTCAGGATTTCAAAGGTCCTACATGGTATATTGAGCTAGCTCATTGCATAGTAAAACGAGCTCTAGCTTATTTTGACTTTTGCTTTTCGTTTGATAGACCTCGCTTCTTTTGTTTCAAGCCAGTTACAGTAGATGGACAGCCTTTTGTACTTGATTATAGCCTTAGGGATGACCAATGAAGGAATGCACACAATAAACATAGTTCTTTCATCCTAGGCTAATTTTATTCAGCTGATTGTTTACTTCTAAACCATTGTTTATTGTACATGAAGTTCTTGCCTTACACTCAAACAAAAATAAAATTAATAACTGACTATGCCAACTCTGCTAGCAGGATCAGAATTATTTCAAGACAATATAGAAACATATGAAAAGCATGCAGACATAGCAGCTTTCCTCCAAGTTCTTTTCTATTAGAAGTAAGAAACAAATGGTTATTGGGGCTTGTGAGAAAATACTACCAGGGATATTTAAGAGAATCTGTCGGAAACATTAAAAAGGTGTAGACTTATCTTCAGTAGGCACTTGTGACGGGAAAAACAAAACCACTTGGGACATGTTCCAGACTCAATGAGCTTCATATAAACAATTATTTCTCCGTAACATAAAACAAATCCATGCTGCATACATGACAGAAAGAAGCATGGTCAAATGTCCATTAACTACCAATCCCTACATTTCTTACCAGTCCAATACACTGCCCGACCCAAGGGCAGTGGTGGTCAAATCTTTCGACACAGTTGTTGCAGATGGAACAATGTGAGCAGCGGGGGGGTCTATATAGCATGCACGTATCACAATACTTGATCTTCACGGTAATCCCATTCACCTCGACTTCCTTGATGCGAGGCAGGCGCAACGTTGGGGTTTGGGCGCCACCATCTGCACTCCCATCATAAGCTTCTGGTTCCGGAGGGTGTGCATTACGAGGAATTATGCCAGGATCTCTTCCAGATGTTAACAAGAGAAGAACTAAAACCTGAAAGGCCAAATATATTTGCCATCAGGAAAATGAAGTCATCCCACCACAAGGATATGGGAACATTACTGACTTTTTTCACCATAAATGTGAAATCATTAAAGCATCATTGTTTCCGATGAGGTTGCTGCCTCATAAGTACCAAGCATCTGCACAAAATAGCTATATGAAGGATGTACGATGAAATACGAAAAGCATATTCACCAAATACGTATAGAGGAGCATTGGCATTTGGCAAGTATTCTCTAGATTTAAGCAAACACGCTTGCATGCATGGGGTGGTTGAGACTTGAGAGAGAGTGAGAGAGGACTCACATAAAAAGTGAAGACAACAGCCACAACCATAATTGATACTCCGTAATTGTCAGAGAAATCATTCATCAGTTTTCTAGCAACAAACACACAGAAAGTTGTGACCGGAACAACAATGAGGAATATTGTTAGCAGCAGTGACCTTACATCTGGACCAAATATAAAACGTCCTTGAAGAAAGAATATCTGCAATCACACAAGTAATTAAACAATTAACGAAACCATTATTGTAATCTCCACTTTCTAGTTAGCTGTTAACACTTACAAGTTACAATATGCCACAAGCTTTAGAAACGATGCATATGTCAAAGAATACAGCATCCTAAAGAACGATTCCTATAATTTTACCACCAAAACCAAGCAAACAAATGAGTTAATAGTTATTAAATCCGGTGGCACTAGTAAAAGAAAAAAACATAGAAATAGCTACTAGTTTCAGTGGTATCTCCTGGTACCTCATAAAGGCGGGAGCAGGGTTACAAGTAACTAAGGATTCTCCTACTAATCATAAGAGAAGAGAATGGTATAAAGTGTGTGAGCGTGTTGGAGAGTCATAAGAGGAGAATGGGATAAAGTGTGTGTGTGTGTTGGAGAGGGATGGGGTTTGCAAAATATGAAATATACTTTCAGAATAGAATTATTGTAGTATTAAATTACCGAGAGATTTGAGTAATACTAATGCCATGTTTGGAACTTGACGAAAGTGAGAGGAAAGAAGTTTAAAACAAAATTTATCTTTCCTTTCTTTCCCACAAGTTCCAAACAATACCTCAAGAAAAACCTCACCGTGCTTCATTTAGCACTAAGAAGTCTACCTATCAGAGGCAAAATTAAACAGGAAAGAAAGAAGTGCAGAATTCAATGCAACAAAATATACGCGTAACTAAAACATTCTATCAAGGAAGGTTCAACAAGAGACTGTATTACCCTTCCTATAAGATTGGAATAAGACGAAGAAGCTACAACTACAATACCATGTATGAACTAAAAATTAAGTAACATAGATACCACAAATAAATTATCCAACTTTCTGTAGAAAAATCTCCAACTTGCATTATTAATTCAGTAGGTCAATAACCACAGAATAGCAAACGCAAATACATTTTATCAGGACATAAAGTTGTTTCAACTTTCAACTCAGTACAAGAAACAAAGCAAAAACTATCAAATCACAAGCTTTCAGCTCACTTTCAACTTTCAACAACTAAAAATCATAGCTAAAAGACAACATAATCAATAAGAGCCTAGCCCCAACCCATCATTCCAATACGAACACAAAACCTTCGGATAATAATCACCAAACAATTTGTTACTCCAAATCATATCCGCATAGTCCCCATAAAACAACAAAAAAGATCGAGCTTTTTTAACTACAAAATTGAAGATTTAACAAAACAAAGAAGAAAGAGATATTGTTACGCATTTTTTTTGCTATCAAATAGATAGGGAATGAAAAAGAAACCCCAAGAAACTTACATTGCTGCCTTTCCATGCCTGGTAAATCAGTAGATCACCGGATCCACCAGTGGATCCGGATACCGGATCTGGATGCTTCGGAGGAGGAACCACGTACATCTCAGCCTCTCTCTCTCTCTCTCTAACTATCGCTCAAAGCCCTCAACTTGAGAGATCTCCGAAGGAACACCTACTGTTAATGGATCTTTAAGGGCGGCTATATAGTACTGTACAACAACAAAGCACTTGAGAGAGAGAGTGAGTAGTTAATCTAGGGCTTTAGAACTTTCCGGCAGCAAAATGAGAGATGAATGGGTAACTGTGCCGGATACCGGGCGGCGAGTACTCAAAGCCTACTGCGGATTTGGCCGACAAGCCATGAGGAAAGGGTGAGAGTTTTTACTGGGTGTTGCCTTTCGCTATCGTGGAGAGAGAGAGGGAGAGAGATTCTCATGTGTGCTTTACAGGATGGTCAAAGTGACGTGGCAGATTTTCATTGGGGGATATCAGTGAGAGGGTGCAGTGGGGCGTGGACAGTCTCCTTTTCGTCAAACAGAGAAAATGACCCCATAGTTCCACTCGATGGCCTCCCCTCTTTTGTTTTTCTTTTATAGTATATCTGAATTATTCTGAGCCGTTATGGTGCGAAACGGATGGCCAGTTCGGCCAGGATTTCTCTTTTGTTTCCACTAATATAGTTATTTGAAAAAATTAATTTTCACGATTTTTTATGGAATATATTATGAAAGAATGACATTTCTTAATTTTTTCTTAGTGGAACACCCCCTGAATTTTTCACTGTAAAAACACACTCCAAAAACTACGTACAAGAAAGTTTTGTTTACTCATGCCAATAAAATTACGCCCTATTTGTTAACGAGATATGTATATAAGAGGTGATGGGAGATATAATAAGAAAGGATATAAAGGTGTATATGATTTTAGAGGTATTATTTAGGAGAAAAAAATTAGGCAAAACCACAGTATTTTTTTTCCTTTTTGACGAAAGGACACAGCTATTTATCCACACAAAAAAACAAGGGCACGGAGCTTTTGAAATTTGTGGGCAAGACATGCACCCAAACACATTTGATATGGAAGGCCAATTTCTCCATTGCTTGGGCCGCTTCCCTTTTTCATTAGGTCTTTGTTCCCTATACCTAGAAACCTTCTCAAATCAATTTGCCCAATAAACAAAAGAGAAGTTGAACCTACTTTCGGTTCAGAATAAGAATTCAAAGAGACGTAAAAATCATAGATCTAGGTGTAACTTATTCTGCCATCTCAATTTTTTAAAATTACAAGAGTGCACTTGTTCCAAAAGGTTATGTCTAGACCACAACCAACATGAGAACCAGAAATGCAAGAGGAACCTCTGGAGTGCACCGATGGTGTATCGACGCGTCCTATACAATTAATCCGAACCATTAGTTCATCTTAAAATCATTTTATGAGGGTTCACTAGTTTTTTTTTTCCGATGGTGTACTAGAAATGCCAGTGGGGAGGTGATTTTTTTTTTTAATTTTATGTTCAAAATTCAAAATTTTAAAAATTAGTAACATTTCACTAATTTTTTGGTCGCCGAAAGTGGTCGGCCCTAGATGGGATGGTGGTCAGCCAGAGTTTGAGTGATGATTTTTTTTGAATTTTATTCATGAAATTTAAGTTTTTAAAAATTAGTAACATTTCACTAGTTTTTTTTATCACCGAAAATGGTTAGCCAGAGGTGGGGTGGTGTTTTTTTTTTGAATTTTATGTTTGAAATAAGAATTTTTTTTAATTAGTAACATCTTACTAATTTTTTTGGTCGCCGGAAAGGTCAAAGGTGGGGTGGTTGTCGGCTGGGTGTAGAGTGATGATTTTTTTTTAATTTTATGTTCGAAATTTAATTTTTAAAAAATTAGTGACATCTCATTAATTTTTTTGGTCGCCAAAGGTGCGGTGGTGGTCGACCGGATGGGGGTGGAGTTTTTTTTGGATTTATGTTAGAATTTAGAATTTAAAAAAATTAGTAACAGTTCACTAATTTTTTGTCTTTATGATTAATTGCAAAAGTTCCTTATCCTTCCTTTAAAAAATGTCAAATATTGTTTGTTTTTATGTTCGATTGCGAAAATTCTTTGTCTTTCCTTTAAAAAATGTCAAATGTTTTGAATTTTTGGGTAATGACCCAAAAAATTACTTTGTTTGTTTTGTTATTGTAAAAGGGGAATATAGGGGTTGGATAAATGTAAAATACCCTTTATGTCCCAAATGAAAAAGTCAAAAAGTAAGGAAAAGTGGTGGGCCGCACCACCTGTTGCACATCTCTCTCTCTTCTGCGTCCCCTCCCCCCCTCTCTCTCCTTCCTCTGTTGTCATTGTTGTGGTGGGCCACAACAAAGGGGGCAAAATGGAAATGAAGGTTGGTAATGGTTCAGGGGGAGATACATATCCATTGATTTTATATCTGCAAGGCAAAAAAGATGACAAACACCAGCTATAAAACTAGTCGGACATGTATATTCGGCTCAAACTTATATCCCCCTCCAATATGCCGCAAACAAACAGGGCGTTACTTTCTAAGAAAATTGTCATGAGTGGAAATAACGAAAATCTTAAGACATTGGACAAGGAATTCGAGAGAAATATGGTTACTTATGCTCCATACGAGGGCACGTTTTGAGGGAAATCTTCTAGCATCCCATCAACCCATTGTAAAACAGTGTTCCACAAATTGTCGAGGAAAATTGTGAAAACCTTCAAAAAACCAGACTCGCTACATCATTGCCATGGTTTGCTGGTGCTACAGTACCTTGGTACTCTACTTGAGTCAATGTTCACGGACCAAACCTTTTTTTTTTTTTTTTTTTTTATTGTTTCTTCCAATTACTTTTTCTTCGGTTGGGGCGTCCTAATGAGAGAGAAGGGAGGGGAACAAGAGTGGGGGTGGGGGTCAGTGCCACGTGGTTGACTGGGTGTGGGGGAAAGAGAGTAAAATAGTAAATGTGTGGGAAAAAAGTAGAGTACGTGTTGCAAAAGTAAGTGTTTTGCAGCTGGACAAAGTTAACTCAGTGGGTATAAGAGAATTTTTTTTATTAGATTTGAGGGGAGTAGTTTAATATAGTAAAGTTTAGATAGAGAATCTGATTTTTTGAGTTTTTGATAAAATGACTTGCTAAATTGTAAACGGTGTTTTTGTGGTTAAATTTTGTTCAAAATTTGTTGAGGCGTATGAGAATGCTCTAAGTAATAGGAAAGTTAGATAGGTAGATCTTACAACTCTCTTACTAATTGACACTTGTATTATTAAAAACATGACATTGGTCCCTTATAATTAGTAAAAGTGTACAAAAGTTGGCTATATATCAAGTTATTAAAAAGAAATATATTTAAAGGTAATAGACTTTTAGATCTCAAATATTAATATCCACTTTCCCTTTTTAGTCTTTTAAAACTTTTCTATATAAATTTTATATCAAAAGACAAAGAAAGAGGCGTGGATATTAATTTGGTGTATAGAAATCACCCCCTAATAAAATTCAAGAAAGTTAAATATTCTTTTTTTCTTTTATCGGAAATAAAATTTATTAAGAAACTTGACAGAAGTACATCAAATTGGAAAAAAGGAAAGGAGACTTTAACCGAGGTTGAAAGAATTAAAAAATACCAAATGGGAGCAGAGCCCAAAAAACACCTGATATTCTTCCTTGCAAGTGAACGAGCGAATGGCCCAAAGTATTTGCTCGTGTTAAAATATACCACAAGGCCTCGTTTGATTCGCGGACCAAAAAAAATGGGATTAATAGTCCTGGGATTGATAGTCCTGGGACTAATTTAGTACTGAATCTCACACAATCCCCTGTTTGATTCATGCAGGATTAATATTGGGATATCTCATGTTTTGGCCAATCCTATGTTTGGTTCCCTAAACTACGTTTCGGGATTAAACAAGTGGCATTTTTGCAATTTGGTGGATTTCCCTTCCGCGTTCATTTTATCTGGGACTAAACAATCCCACCACCCCCAGGTATTGTGTAATCCCATACGTATTGGATAAAACTTGTCCCGGGATTGTTAATCCCATGCCATTTTTGCGGAACCAAACAAGGGATAACGCGGGATTGGACAAAAATAGTCCAATCCCACCTCCTAATACCCGAATCAAACGAAGCCCAAGATTATCGTCAAAGTATGCCCGAGGTGGATCCACACACCTGGGGTGTAAATTGGTCGGTTCGGTTTCCGGAGTGTTCGAAACCGAACTGATTGATTCGGGGAGATTTTGTTGGGAACCGATCCCGACCGAAAAAAATAATGGACCGATCGGTTCAGGGTAGTTCATTTTTTTCGGTTTTTTCGGTCCAACTTTCAAATTGAGACGGACGGTTGTGATTTGTTATTTTTTACGGGGTCAATTTCAGGAAACCGAGATAGGGATGATTTTCGGTCCAAATAGGGGTGGTTTTGGGGTAATTCAGTCCAAATCAGGATGGTTTTAGGGTATTTCGATTTGGTTCGGTCTGACAAAAATTTCGGGAAACTGAAACCGAAGTACTGAACCAGATGTATTTCGGTTTTTTCATTTTTTTTAGACTGGACCAACCGAACACCAAACTGAATTTTTAGTTTTTCGGTCGGTTCAGGTCCCGCCGGTTTTTTTTTTGTTCACCCCTACACACACTGCTTCCATTCCAAAGAGATAGGATAAGGAAAGGGATCCAGGGATCATAATCTAGAACCTTGTAGTGCAGTATCCGAGTCGTTGATCTCGGTAATTAATTGCTCAGATTTCATCTCGGCAATTCCGAGCAATGAACGGTTCGAATTGCAAGTGTTGAGATGAAATTCGAGCCGTTGATTTCGCAATCAACGGCTTCAATGCCGCACTACAGTCAATTGTATTTACCACTATCTGATGATCATAATTTTTTACACTCTTAATGTGCTCAACATTTCAGAAAATGAATGATTTTAATTTTAAATAAAGATTTCAGAGGATCCACAATTGAGGTTACTATGAGAGCTTAATGATTTGAGTAACGTAGGGGCCCAAGTCCAAATTAACAATCCACACATGCGGAGTTTCAAACACGAAACATTATTGAAACCTCAAAGCTTTATTGCCATTGAGTTATGCAATTATTCGTAAATTTGAGCACAATTGTAACGTCAAGGTTCCACAACACTGAGCTCTATCTTACAGCTTCTTTATTTATTTATTTTAAATTTTTGGTTCAATTCGCAGAGTGTGCTGACTATCTTATCTGCACCTTAACTAATCCCCTCATGCCGGGACCCAATCAAACAATTGGTATATTGTGCTTCAAATTTGAGGTTTGAAGTGTGAAGCAAATCAAGGAAATTAAACCTGCTTTCACAGCACTTGAAGACTACATAACGAAGCTTGGAATTTTGTCATTATTGCAAAATCAACTCATTTACCGATCCCATACCTAACACCATACTTGTATAATCTAGAAACTGAAAATAAAACAAAATCTCTATCATGAACATCTCTAAAAAGTAAAATCAACATTCGGAGAGTCAAATGATTTGTTTTTCTGTTTTCCAGTTTCAAACACCAACACTGAACAGCTTATTCCCGCCATGTGCTACCTACCCGTTAAGTTATCATAATCAATTTCTGCATTTTGGCGTTTCTTTTCCCTCCAAGTCTCTCCCCACATCTTGGCCTCTGCAACAGCTTGTTCCCGTTCTAATTCCATGTTTGGCATCCTCGTCTCAGTTGGAGAATTCTCAGATTCATTCAAATCTATTGTGTTATCATTTGGTTGACCATCACTATGTTGTATCCTTCTCTCTCTGTCTCCTCTAGCACCACTTCCACGAACTTTATTCGGATGATTCTGTTGGGAAGCCAAGTAATTTAAAGCAAGCACTAAATCACTTGTACTTGGACGAGTGGAAGCCTCTTTACGGAGACACATTGATGCCACCTCTACAGCCCTGCAAAAAATAGGCTCCGAAAACTGGCCTTTCAAATTTGGATCAGCTAGTTGCAAAATGTTTTTGCGGTCTTTTAGCATTGGACGAGCCTGCACAACAACATACCAGATAAGAATTACAAAAATCTGTTTACTTGCGATACAAGTTAATAATGACGAACTATATCTAAGGCTCCCTCTATATAAATAAGTTATACTCAGATGGTGAAAAGAATCCAACATGGAGGCACCCCTAGCAAAGTTGTCTAGTTGTCTACCAAACTGAATGGAGATTTATTACGCCTTATCAGCTGTTATGCCAGGAGATTTCTTAATAAAATCCACCAGACGAGATTTTCTATGTTCAGTATTTTGTGACACGCAATGTCCAACTGTAACAAAAAAATTTATGGACAAAGTGGATATAAGACTTCAATTTCACTTTGAAACAAAATAAAAAGAAATGATATTTTAGGCAACGAGCAGTACTAAAGATGACTAGGATTCTTAAGGGGCAATTACCCAATCAACAAGCATACGTTTGCCAGTTGTATCCAAGATTGCCTTCTGTCCAGTAATCAGCTCCAGCAAGACTACCCCAAAACTGTAGATATCAGACATCTTTGTCAGTTTTCCGGTCTCAGCATACTCAGGGGCACAATATCCATGGGTGCCCATGACCCTAGTAGAGACATGTGACTTGTCCCCTTGTGGTGCAAACTTTGCGAGCCCAAAATCAGAAAGTTTTGGGTGAAACCCATGGTCCAATAATATATTGGATGACTTCAAGTCCCTGTATATAACAGGGGGGTCTGCTTGATTGTGAAGGTAATCCAATCCTTGGGCAGAACCAGCTGCTATCTTCATTCTAGTGTTCCAATCCAGTGGTTCCATACCAGGTCCAAGATCTGCAAAATGTTCAACAGTTATCAGCTTCATGAGTTAAATTGAAGTTGCTAGGAATGGACAGAATGGTCAGTAGCACACATGCTATTTTGATTATCGACTTTGTGAAGCTTATAAACAAAAAAAAAATTCAGGCTTCAGCCCTTAAAAAAGTGTCATCAACATATTTAAAGGTCGGCGGCGACTTGGCAATCCTCAAATATTGCAACAAAATGCAAACATACATTGAGAAACTAACTTGACAACTTCTGCTACCTCTTATGTAAACAACGGTGGAAAGTTCAGTGTAACTTTTTACTCTTAGTGGCTATGCAGATAGAACTTTATAAAGGTGAACAAGGAGAGCTAACTTCTAGACATAGCACAAGTCAATTAATTATCAAAATGATTTAGAGAAGGATTATATGCTGGAGTAGTTGACCTTTACGCTGGCATGGTGTAATTTTTGTTGACATGTTATTTA
Source organism: Vaccinium macrocarpon (assembly GCA_022606695.1). Taxonomy (NCBI): domain Eukaryota; kingdom Viridiplantae; phylum Streptophyta; class Magnoliopsida; order Ericales; family Ericaceae; genus Vaccinium; species Vaccinium macrocarpon. The sequence goes on along the minus strand of CM040181.1, from coordinate 39,290,249 downwards.
CTCTATCTTAACTAGGGATTTTACATTTTGGCTCCATTTGTTTCAGCGTAAAATATTTTCCTGGCAAATGTTTTACTCATTTTTTGGCGTTTGGTTGTGCAAAGACAGGAAACTATTTTACCAAGGTAAAACATTTTTACTTCATATGGTTGAGAATGTTTTTCACTTGAAAAGGTAGTAAGTCATTCTTGGAATGGGCTTTCGACGCTGCTTGACTAATCTCCATTACTTTACAGAGCTCTACAGCCCCCCCAATCTCATCCACGAAAGCTTATGCTTTATCAACATCTTTTTATCAAGTCAAAGATAAGACTAAATTTTGGATTTAAAGTACATATATATTATAAATACGTTTACATGTATATGTGTATAATGGCAAACTAGTTCAGATATCAATGCACATTTCATGGATATCAATATATTTTCACGGATATTAATATACTTTTCTCGGATATCTATGAACTTTTTACTTATTATCCTCCACCTTTTGGGTGGAGGTTAACATTTTCCATATATATATATATTGAGAGAGAGAGAGAGAGAGAGAGAGAGAGAGAGAGAGAGAGAGAGAGAGAGTCGGGCCAATTTACATCTAGCTTCTTCTTCTTCTTTTTTTTTTTTTTTTGCATTAATCTGAACCAGAACTCGACTTATAATGGTTGTTCTAGAAAACTTTCCTTGTGGAACAACTATAGACCAAACACCGGAAAATATAAACGGAAATTTTTGTTTTTAGCAAAATCATTTATCATTGAAAAATATTTTACATGATAACAAATGGAGCCTTTGTGTGAAGTTCCAGCAAACATAATCATGTTATAGGGTCCAAAGTCTGCCAAAGGTAAATGAGATGGAAAACGATGAGGAAACAGAATAAATATTCGGAAAATAAAGTAAGGGAACTCAATATTACCATGGAGGTGATACTCCAATGAACCTAAAGGCATGAACTCATACACAAGAATGCGTTGGTTCCCTTCAGCACAGTAACCTATCAAATTGACTAGGTTAGGGTGACACAGAAGAGAGAGCATGAGAACCTCCACTAGAAATTCCTTGTCCCCCTGAAAACCTGTCTGATTTAGCACTTTAACAGCAACAACCTGCCAGCAATGACACATTTATCTACAGAAGGAAGTCCACCACTTTCAACACGGGATATTGTGTGAAATGACAAATGTTGGCAACTGATGCTAAATTCATCGTTCTTTCATGTAAAGAGTGAAGTAAAGACCAAAAAAAATCATCAGCTAGAGAAAATTACCAAACCAGTGCTCTCTAGTTGCCCTTTGTAAACTGGGCCAAAACCACCCTCCCCAATGAGGGACTCAGACCTAAAATTGTTTGTTGCAGTTGCAAGCTCTCGGTAGTTGAATGTTTTAGAGTTAGTGTTAGCACCAGAAGTTGGTGATTCTGGTCTCAGCTCTTTATCAGTCTTTCGTCCAACTGCATTGTGTTTCAGTTATGTTAATATGAAAGCACAAGCAGCGTTTTAACAGCAGAGGAAAAGTTAAATCATGCAACCAGTTACAACATGTAAAGCTCTGATATACCATCACTGGTTAGTTTCAGAGTATTGCTTGCCCTCTACAACTGGGATATGTTAATGCTCTGTTCATCCCAACGCTTAGGAAAGCAAATCGTATAGCGTGGATGGAGAACTCTTTGAGATACAAAGCAGGAATGTTTTTGCACTGCTCACAGAGAGTTACTCTTATTTAGCAGCGGCATTTTTCGAAGCTCTGTTTGTGATCTCTCTTTTTGTTTCTGGTAGTATATAGATATGATTCTGCATTCTATATTTCAGATACATGGAAACAAATAGCTCTCAATATAGCTGGTAGCTCTCAACATAGCTGGTCGAGGTACAGCTTAGCCAAAAGTGTTTTGTTAAAGTACTTATCAAAGATAATATTGACACTGTAATTAGCATTATTTCCATTGTCAATTCTTTTTCTCCGCGTCATCTCTCAATTGTTGATAGCGGTAATCAAGAAACTGTAGAAGTGTTCCTACTTCCTAGGACCCAAACAATAAAATGTGAAAAATCAAATAGTCACTAGAGTAGTAGAGTGAGATAAGCCATGGTTACCCCTCCACCAACAGGGAGCAGGAAGGCAAACCCTCTCGCAACACTGTGAAATAAGGATGACTGAAGGCTCAAGGACAACAACAGAAAGTACAGATTTTTGGAACAGAGATTCACTAGGAAGCAACCAAAAATGGAAAAACAAATTCACAATGCTCAACTCAGCTTGGCAGTTTCTTGGTAGCCATGTCAGATGATTTACTTGGCATTGGTGCCACTTTACCGGGGGTTAACCGAGTAAAAGCTTAGCTGGATTAGTAAGGGCAAAGAAAACTAATAATTACATTCAAAACAAAGCAATTTAGGTCAAGTTTCCACTAAAGTATATTTGGTATTTTCATATTTTTCCACAAGTCATTCTTCCCATATACATCACAACACCCACTTTTGACTACAGTGAGAGGATGGTATTTTTAGCAGAAACTCAGCCTTAAAACAATACCCAAGGGAAAAGAAAATATCAAAAATAGATTCAACAAGGTATTTGTTCCATCATCAAATGAAAACTGTTCCCGAAGTAATCCTTTAGTGTTGTTCTACACAAGACAAGACTACTTCCTGAGAATGAGAAGCCCATTGCATCTGAAATTCTCTCACTCTCTGTCAAGGTTGAGGCTTTATTGTCAGCGATCCACAAATTACTCTTGCATAACCACATTATAATATATAAGTGAGAAAACACACAAACGTTAGGTGAATTTATACTCCCAACAAACACTAGAAAATCATCTGCCACTGCTTCCACTGGAAATCAGCTAAGTAATATAAGGTTACATCTCAAGAAGATAAGGGCAATGTCAAACCGTCATGATTTCATTCACATTGCCATATATTAGGAAAAAGGATAAAAGACAGACTTAAAAAAAAGGAGACATGCAGAGAATAATTGAAGAAACCAATTTTCTATCTAATTAGGGACCATGCTAAAATTCTGATCAACCCAAAATACTAAGGAACTCGAAATCCATCGAGTGAAAACAAAATCATGAATTCGAATTTTTGTAAATCAACTGCAACGGAGAAAACCTAACCAGCTGAAAGTTCTGAGACGTTCGAGGTCTTGGATGGCTTCAATTCTCTCTCTCCTCCAATCTTATGCTTGATCCCCTTCTTCCAACAGAAGCATGGACAATAACCCATTTTCTCAAATCTAGAATATATCAGCCCAACGCCGAAATTGATAGCCAAAACTGGTTTCGGGGTTATTTGCAGAGAAAGAAGAAGAAGAGGTAAAAGAAATATGCCTTCTACGAATGCATAGGATTTTAGGATTTAGAAGGCCGCATTCACGCGATCCCCAAAAGAATCCTTCCAATGCACGTTCTTTTATGGGTGAATCTGCAATTTTGTCTCATCCTCCTTTTCGTATCAACTTTTTCATTCTTGCAAGTTGAAGCAAAACCTTTTTTTTATTATTTTATTTTATCTTCCCTACTCGTCTATCTTCTTGAATTTTAATATTTTGTTTTCACGCTTACGGCCCGTTACCCCACTTCCAAAACCATTACCTACCCTGGGGCCCCAAACCCCACTCGTAGAACCTCAACCCGTACTAAAACTCCCAAAAAACTGGCTGCTTCTCAAAGTCCTAAGAACATTAGTATCAGACCTCAACCTTTTTGATGTTCAAGTGTTCTCTCATACCTCTGTTAAAGATAATGAAATTGCTATGGCTGACGTTGTTCCCTCCTTGACTAATGGAAGGGTGGTAGTGGCTGACCCTAAACAGCCACCAGGTCGATGTTGATGCTCAGCTGGAATGTGTAAGGGATGGGGCGGGCCCTGACATTCCAAATCTTCTGAGGGTTGTGTTCGACCTATCGCCCTATGGTGGTTTTTCTCATGGAAACTAAAAACAAGTAGTCTGTGCTTGAAAGATTCTGGAGGAACCTCCATTTCTCGAATAAATGTTATGTCAATCCAGAGGGCACATCTGTAGGCTTAGCACTCTGGTGGACTGATGGGGTAGATATTGATATTCGCAAAAAATCAAAAAATATTATCCATGATGTCGTGTCTTCTAGTAGTCACAATTTTGTCTGGGTTACTACCTTTATCTACGCTCCCCCTAAGCGTAGTGAAAGAGTGGTGTTTTGGTTCTCCTTTGTGAAGATGGCCAAGGAAAGCCAATTTCCATGGCTGTGTATAGGGGATTTCAACAAAATTGGCTCGGTTTGGGAGAAACAAGGAGGGGCTAATTGTTGTAGCAGGAGAATTGAAGGTTTTCAAAACATTATCTTTGAGTGTGCTCTTATGGACTTGGAGTTCAAGGGCAATGCCTTCACTTGGACTAACAATCAATTGGGAGAGGCAAACATTCGTGAGTGCCTAGATAAGGTCATGGCCAATGTGGAATGGAGGTAGAAATTTTTGAAAGCTCAGGTATTTCATCAAGTGGTGATGGGGTTTGACCATTGCCCCCTTGTAATCAACCTTAATGTCCCATTAAAAAAGATCCCGAAGCTTTTCAAATTTGAATCTATGTGGGCGACCCACCTGAGGTGCAAAGAGGTAATTGATTTATCTTGGAACAATGTCCTTATTGGGTCTAAGATTTTTAAACTTATCTAAAAGCTTAAGAACTGTCGTCACAGTTTGGTGACTTGGAATAAAGCCAAGTTATCTCTATTAAAGAATAGGCTTGCTGAGATTCAAGCATCCACCCCTTCGACTTGATTGGATGAACAACAAAGGCATATTAAGAGCAAAATTGAGTTTCTACTAAACAGGGAGGAGATGTATTATCACCAACGATCCAGAGTCCGCTGGCTCCTATATGGGGATAGAAACACGTCATTTTTTCATGCTTCGGTCATTCAACGGAGACAGAGGAATCAACTCATCAAATTGAAGGATGCAAATGGAGTTTGGCTTAGCTTTGAAGGGGATATAAACCAGCATTTGGGTAATTATTTTTCTGATTTGTTTAGAGCTAATGGTCATCGGAACATGGAGACAGCTCTATCTGCTATACCTTAGATTATTTCGGACTCTATGAATATCAACCTCATTCGCCCTATCTTCGATGGGGAAATTGAACTAGCAGTGTTCCAACTGGGGTCTCTTAAAGCCCCTGGCCCGGAAGGTTTTCCAGGTTTTTCTACCAAACTTATTGGGAAATGGCCAAAGAAACAACTACCAATGTTGTCAAAAGTTTCTTTGAATCAAGGTTCATTCTCAAAGAACTCAATGTCACAAATCTCATGCTCATTCCTAAGAACCCATCTCCTGAATCACTGGCTCAGTATCGACCCATCTCTCTCTGTAATCTCAGTCTCAAGATCATTACAAAGGTATTGTGTAATAGACTCAAACCAATTCTGGACAAAATCATATCCCCTCAACAATCGGCCTTTGTTCCGGGTAGGCTCATTCAAGATAATATTATCATCGCCACGAGGCATTTCATAAAAATAAAAATCAATTGGCGAGGGGGAAAAACACAAATGGCTATTATGTTGGACTTCAACAAGGCGTATGATAGGATAAAGTGGGATTTCTTGCAAGCGGTCATGGAGAGGATGGGTTTTCATGAAATATGGATTCAATGGGTCATGTAGTGTGTGTCTATGGTCAAATTTCAGATTTTTGCAAATGGGGAGAAATGAACCGCTATCAATCCTTCTAGGGGGCTCCCGCAAGGAGACCCTCTGTCTCCATATTTGTTCTTGTTAGTGATTGATGCCTTGTCCAGATTGGTGTCTAAAGAAGTTGAGATGCATAGAATTTCAGGTACTAAGCTCAAACCTGCTTGTCCAATTTTATCCCACTTATTTTTTGCGGACGATGCTCTACTTTTCTTGAAAGCTAACAAGGAAGAGTGTGGTTATATATTACGCATCTTGGAAACCTATAAAATGGCTTATGGACAACTTGTTAATTTCAACAAATCTGGGATAAGTTTCTCTTCTAATGCTACTTTGGGGCAGTCAAACGATCTTTGTGATTTTATTGGGATGCCTTTATTGAGCAAATCTGTCAAATATTTGGGCTTACCTTCTTTCCTGGGACGCTCGAAGATTGAGGCGTATAACTTTCTTCTGGAAAAAACTCTTGACAAGCTCTAGGGGTGGAAACAAAAGCAACTGACACAAGCTGGGAAAGAAGTGATGATTAAATATGTTGTGCAAGCTATCCTAAGTTATGCAATGGCCTGTTTTCCTTTACCCAAGAAATTTTGTTATAAGCATAACAACTATGTTTCTAACTTCTGGTGGGGTGGTGAACTTGAGAAAAAGGGAATTCATTGGACTGCATGGACTCGTGCCACTCAATCTAAACTTCAAGGCGGATTAGGGTTCTGAGACTTCAAAGCCTTTAACCTTGCCATGCTTGCAAAGCAAGGTTGGAGGCTTACCATTAATCCACATTCCTACTAGGGTAAGTTCATGAAAGGATTGTACTTTCCTAATTCAGATTTTCTACACGCACTTAAAGGTAGGCAGGATCATGGGCTTGGTTAAGTCTCATTCAAGGAAGGGAAATTTTGCTTGAAAGGGATCAGGTGGTAGTTGTCTAATGGCTCCTAATTCACTTCTAGAATGACAAATGAATACCATCTTCCAAAGACTTCAAGGTACACTTAACCTGTCGACCAGAATGCTCAATGGAGTTTGTTGCTGACCTTATTGATGCAAGGACTCTAACCTAGAAGGAGGAGCAAGTCAGAGCCATCGTATTCGAGGAAGAAGCTGATGAGATCTTAAGTGTACCAATCTCGCACTTTGGTAAGTCTGATTTCTTAGTTTGGCACCCTAATCCTAATGGAGTCTACTCGGTGAAAACTAGATATCATCTGGCTGTAGCTGAGATGGCCTCTACTCTACCCCCCAAGCATTTTCGTCCTTCCAACCTCCTGAAGGGGTTTGGAAATTTATTTGGAATTTGGATGTCCCTTTGAAATTAAAACATTTTTGGTGGAAAGCATATTGCAATCTATTAGCAACAAAGGAGAATCTATACAGACGTAAATGCAATCCCTCCTCATTGTGTACCATCTATCATCAAGAAAAGGAGTCAACTGAACATATTTTCTTTAGATTTGGATGGACTATGGCAACTTGGTTTGGTAGCTGTTTAACATACAAAGTGGGTACTACGACAATCTTGTCTATTATGAAGTGGACCATAGTGGTTATGGAAAACTTGAAATCAGCTAAAGAAGATCGTGATCTCATGAGTAGATGTGTTGGTTTATGCTGGCAGATTTGGAAAGCGAGGAATGAATGGATTTTTAATTCTGTCCCTGTTGATCCTTATGTGGTGTTGGAAAAGGCTGGATTTAACTGGAGGGAGTTTCAAACTAGCAGGATTGGGCATAATAGAACAGAGGCTGTGGAGGGTTGTTGGAACTTGTGGCTCATATAGAGAGATACTAAGGAGTTCTAATCAAAGGCCAGATGCCGGAGTGGAACGAAGCGGAGTGATGGCATCTGGCCCATTGTAGGTCCAACTGTTGTCACGTGTGGCTTGTAGGGCGGTACGGTATGGCATTATTAGGGTTGGAATAGAGTAAGGCTATATATACTCTCTATTGTAAAAACCCTAGCTGATTTTTTGGATCATAATAATACAGAATCGCTCTCGCTCCTGTGAACGTACCCGATCTTGGGGAACCACATAAATTCCTGTGTTGATTTCCTTTATTGTTTTCATATTCTGTTGTGTGCATGTGGTGATTATTCTAACAAGGGTCTAATGGGCACGCTTGAAGGTTGGACCCTTCCATTTGTTGGTTCGGTGAAAATCAATTGCGATGTGGCCATGATTAAAGGCAATAATCAAGCTGCTATTGCTGCCATTTTGAGAGATCACAGAGGTTTCATTCTTGATGGCAAAGCTACCAAGGTTCGAGCCACTTCTTCTCTCCAAGGCGAAACTCTTGTAGTTCGTCTTGCGGGGTCCATGTTCCTCCTAACCTACCACAATCTAGCCTCCATCGAAAGTGATAACCAGAGAATTATTAAACTTTGTTCCATAGAAAATGTTCCATTGTGGGAAAGTGCCGCTATAATTGAAGACATTAGAGTGGTTTCTCACTTGAGAGCAAGTTATTTCCGCCAGCGGTGGAAACAAATGTTTTTTCTAAATCAATCACAGCGGTCTATGTGATTGTGATTGATTTGGAGGAAACATTTGTTTCCACCGGCAGCAGAAATAATGTTTTCTCTTCTCACTTCGCTCATTGTTCATTTGCTTGGGTCTCTAGAAATTGTAATAGAGCAGCTCATTGGATAGCATCACAATGTCTTACCTCTCCCATGATTGGGTTTCTAATCTTCCCCATTCTCTTTCTAGTATTTGTAATTGTGATGCCTCTTTTGAGGTTTTTGATATATGGAATTGACTTCCAGTTCAAAATATATAAATAAATAAAAGGGTGGGTCCACATTGATATGATAGTTAGGAAAAGATGATTAAATAGTACATGGTTTGGATGATGAATAAAAAAGAGAAATGAGGTGGGTAAATGATGTAAAAAACTGTTAAATTGACGATTAATTTCAAAATGACATATTAAGCCCGTATTAGATAATTAATTAAATCAATTATATAATTTCAAAAATAATAATTTCTTATACTTAACAAATATTAAGCTATAATAAGTCTTTCAAAATTTTTTTATATAAATTCAAATTATTAATATTTAAAAGTTCTAAATCCAAAAATTGTGTAATACATGAGATTAGGTAGTAAGTATATATATTTTTAAAAAACACACATAAACCAAATAAAGGACAAGTGGCGATTGGTTTGGACAAGTGGCTGGGCCACTTGTCTACCCCATTTACAACAATCTTCTTCTCTCTTTGCAACAAAAAACCCATTTCATCTTTGACTGTTGCGAAGCACTCTGGCGAATTGGCGATTGGTTTGGACAAGCACTTCGGTGAAGCACTTTGGCGATCAGAGCTTTGACGAACATGATTTCTAAGTTTTTCTGGGGTCTTCGAAGGTAAAAAAAAAATCAAAATTTCTGGGTTTTTCTTTTGTTAATTCGAAATTGTATTAGCAAAAACCTTTTTTTTTTTTTTTTTTGTAAGATTTGGGTAAGAACTTGTTAGATCAATGGTGGTTTGTGCTTGTGTGTTCGGAGAGGGTTACGTTGGTAATCCAGCCCTGGATGAGAAGTCGGACTAAACATAAGCACCCCCCTGCTTATGTTTAGTGTGGGGGAAGGGGGATGAAGGGAGGACAGATGATTTATTTGGGGAGAGGTTTTGGTGCTCCCAAACAATGGATGAGGAGGGGGACCGGGATGAGAAGGGGGGGGGGGATTATTTAGTCGAGGGTAAAAAATGGCATCCAAACGGGCTCTAAAGGCTTTGTTTGGAACTTAGAAAAAAGAAAGGGAAAAAGGAAAAAGTTTAAAAAAATTCTTCTCTTTTGTTTGGTTTGAGAGAGAGAGAGAGAGAGAGAGAGAGAGAGAGAGAGAGAGAGAGAGAGAGAGAGAGAGAGAGAGAGAGAGAGAGAGAGAATGAGTAAATAGAGTGTTAGGAATAGTGAAATTTTCTCCTTATTTTTTTTACACTTTTCTTTTTCTTTCCTTTCTCTTATTTTCTACAAGTTCCAAACAGTGCCTAAAATATTAATGATGCCAATTAAAAAAATTCAAACTCCTCAGTGTCAAATGGGCCAGCACGGCACATTTAGCTCCGACATGGCACATTTTGGGCTGGCACGACACGTAACGAATACTAAGGTGGGCTAGGTTGGGCCATTGTTTTGCAACCAACGACACGAGCACGAGCACAGTTAGACATTTGGCACAACACGGATGTGATTTTTTTTTATTTTAAAAAAAATACTAGTAACAAAACATCCTAAACTATAGTTGAGTAGGTGTGAACTTAGTTGGAATTTGGAATTATAGTGACGCATTTCTTATTTATAATTACATCCAATGTACTATGAAGTTCAATTATGAATATAAGATTTTGTATCTTTTGAACTAAAGATGTGAATTTAATTGTAGTCATTTAAATTTTTTTGTTTAATTTCAAAAAGTGATGACAAATAATCTTTTTTATGAAAGTATTTTTTAACTTCATAAGGCCCAATTGTGGACAAGCACGAAATAGGCATGAGCATAGTACAGATTATGGTGGGCCATAAATCAGGGCTATGATATTCTGAAATATCATTGCACAGCACGGCACAATCCATTCAACACCTCTAATTTTGTAATGAATGTTAGTTTAGGTCCAAGTTTGTGGGAAAATATTACTCCTTATCAAAATTAAAGGAAATGTTTTATTGAAATCTCCATAAGTCTCTTGTTCTGCATCTATTAAAGAAATTTGTATTGCATGCCTGGATAAATTAAATCAATCCGATTAAGTGACATTGATCTGGTGAATGATTTAGCTATTATGCCTATCAAGGAGTATATTTTAAGCCTTATTACACTAATTTGGCATTTTACATTTTCACATTTTCTGAGTCATTTCTTCTCTCACACATCAACTATAAAAGTCCCGAAAGTCAAAAAGTCAAGTTAATAGAACACGACCCTCTTTCTATTTTAACCAAAAAGTGTGTGCTAATACGATGTCTTCCATGAATCTCAATATTTCTATCGCTAGCATTTTTGTAGCAATGATTAGACTATACTTTGCATCGTTGTACATCACAAATCATCATTCTTCTTTTGATAAAGTAGGCTATCCCAGATCAGTTTGTATGTACTTCGGACTAAACCCTACAGCCTTTCTCACAGTCATTTTATATGCTTACAAGTTGAGTGAGTTGGCTTTAAGAATTGCTTACAAGGAAAATCGAACCTGAGATCACAAATTCTTTTTAGAAGTTACGGAGTATTTTCTCAAATTTTCATTGATTGATACTTACAGACTTATAATACTATTCATTGTATTTTGTATGCCATTTCATTCTCAATTTTGGAGTCTGGGCATGTATCAGTCTCAGTATGACTCAGATTAATTATCTACTCAAACCCGTTATGTACTTATCATCACCTCAATGTCGGGGATCTTACCGAACTTCCACACAAGTGTTTTCATCTCAACTATATTAGCTTTGCAATATTTTACTTTTTGGTTATCGGATCACATGTCTTGTAAAATAGTAGTATCGACCGAATATTTACAATTCTTTTTATTTGTCATTTTTGCCTTTTCTCAATAAAGTCTTTGGGCGCTGGCAGATGTTTTGAGTTTGAAGCTGAATCGAGCATCAAAATAAGTCTTACTTACTTTATTGGGTGTTGGGCTATGAACCAAGACTGGCTTTCTTTAGAATTTCGGAAGGTTTTTTTTCAAAGGTATCGTTTTAGTACAAGAGGTAGAAGAATACAATTATGCTAATCACATCAAACAGAATAGAAGCCCACAATCGTCTACAATTACACTTTAAGTGAAATGTAAAAAGTGAAAAGAAGAAATAAGGTAACAATTAGAGAGAATGACTTTCTTGAGGATGCCAATGGATAAGTGTTTACATCTAAAATCAACCAATCCAATGATTAATTGACACGTAATCAAGAGTGCCAAACGTTGGCAATTACTCGTCGATACAGACATACTGGATTAAAAGAACATATTTGAGTAAATACGATGTCGTATCGTGTTCAAATATAAAAACGGTTATTAGCAGTTACGAACCATCATTATTGGAAAGAATTGACCTCAAAGCTATGGGATCAACTGTTAAGTATATAAGTTCTACGTGTGAACTTGGGAAACAAGGCAAATTGGCAGTTCTAACACGTGGAATACTTATAGAAAGGCAGTTATTCATCTTAACGCTTAATCATTTGAGTTCGTTTGAACAACTGTACAGATTCAAAATCAAAGCTTTTAGAGGAATATTTCAGAAGAATTCAAATTCAGACTGGAGGAAGGAGTAACTGCCAACTCCAGGAGTGGAAGTTAGAGTTCGAAGCAAGCTGATGTTCAAATTCATTGAGCGGGAAGTTCGAATCACAAGCAGCATCTATAAATAGAAGAATTCAAAGAGTAAAAACCCCCGGACAAATCTTCAACAAACAGCTATCAAAAAACTGATGCTTGGTTTGTTCATTGGCAAAGTAGTTTAGGATTTCGAACTCAGTTCGAAGTAGATTAGGAAGTAGATTAGGATTTAGACTAGGATTAAATTCGATTGTTCTTATAACAATCACCCCTATCCCGATTGTTTTCGCAACAATCACCTGTTCGAAGTTTTGTATTTGAAGTTGGAGACAATTTCGAAGTAAGTTTATCTTTGATTCATTAATCGAAGTGTCTTGTTTCTTTGTTGTTCTTCGATTTCCTAAGTTTGTTGGTTTACATTTCTTCACTTGTTGAAAAAATCCTCTTAATTGAGGTAATTGAACCAATAAAACACAATCGCCTGATTAGATTTGGTTTTTCCAAAGTTAATCTGAGGGAGGAGATTTAAACTCTCTCTGGCACGCTCGCACACAATTATTTTCCATTTGCAAAGAAGTAAAAGAACCAAACAATAAGTAAATAGAGACACATACATTTGGAAGAATATGTTTACATGCAATGGAAGTAAATCCTGACAGAAACAAACAGGTTCAACAAATCCAAAAAAATGCTAATGGGAAAACAATCATCTCAAGTAAACACCCTTTTACAAAAAGTATTCTTTTCTTTCTTTGCAGCTTTAGTTCCTTTGGTTGAGATCGACGAGTCCTAAGCCCATTTGGTGTCTACTTTGTGGAACTTTGTATTCTATTTTGATACTTATTCAAAGAGTTTTCTAAGAACAATGAGCATATATTAGCCCCACCCAATGCTTGACCAATTTTTTTTTTATCAAATTCACCTGTGCTCACAAAATCAATGCCGGACATCCCATGCAAGTGAACGGTGCAGCACTACATGCAGTGTTCATGTACTTGCTACTCATACAATGCCGGAGTGTTAATGCTTGAATTAATTCACCTCATCAAGAAAATTGAAGACCAAGTTAAGCCTAATAAGCAAGCCCAAAGTTGAAATTAAGATATGAGTGCAATATATTTGAGGCGTTAAAAATATATAGTTTCTAGAAGTTCAAGAAAAGTCACATGTAATTCTAGAATCTACTTCAAAGTTTATCTTAAAAAAAAATATAATATTCCTTGGAGTAATATATATAGGAAGGTTTCTATTCATTTTGTACCTAGCCAAAGTTTGAGTATAAGTGTAATACAACTATTTTCCTTCCGCACTCTTGTTTCAAGTGTTTCTCCCTCTTTCAAAAGTCTTCTCAAGTTTACGAGGACAATGATCATTGTCAACCAGTTGGGACGAGACGGAGATAAGATAAAGGACGTTTGGGTGATAGAGAAAATACTTTGGTCATTGGATCAACATTGTTGGTATTGTTGAGGAAGCCAATAACCATTCTGACAACATCCATCATTGGTACTGTTGAGGAAGCTAATGACCTCAACACCTTGACTATAGATGAGTTGTCGGTCACATTGGAGATCCACGACCAAAGGATCAACATGACATTGTCCACTGTAGGGCAGTAGTGTGGAGACTTTACATCCAACTCAAAATCAATTGACAATGAGTGGCGAGGGCCAACAATATATTAAGTGATCACCCATTCCTTCCCCAAGCAATGTGAGACAATATTTCTTAATAAGGAGCAGGCCCCGCAGGCTAGGTTAAGGAGTGTTGCAGGAGGAGGGAGAGGCATCGATAGGAGTCTGATGCAGTGTTATAGTTGTCATGAGTACATTCACTACCGCAACGTGTGTATTGGGGACGTGGAGTGTTATGAATGCGGTAAACATGGTCACTACAGTCTTCAAAAGAGTAACTCTTGACCGCCTGGAATACCTCTTCCAAAGGTCAATCATCATCTATAGCATTCAAGAGGACAAAAAAAAATGTATAGAATTAGCTAATGCTAGCAATGAATTTGAGAGAAGATCGATAGAACTCTTCAAGAAAACATAAAGCAGCCACTCCTTTCGGTTTTAACAGTTACTATAAGTTACATACCTTTTAAACACCCCTTTATAATTCAAAGTATTAGATCTCCAAGAACAATAAGTTATTAGCCCCATGCACCCAATGCTTGACAAGAATTTACAAAGAAATTCAACTGTGCTCATAAAATCAATGCTGGACATCCCACTAATCATAGATCAATAAACAAAATACGAGTAAACAGTGCAGCACCACATGCAGTGTTCATGTACTCAGCTACTCATGGGTGCTTACTTAATCTTTCAGAAGACCAAAAACCCAAAAAAAAAAAAAAATCGAAAAGTGGTAAGAAAATCGCTATGTGGCTTCTTCCCCTCTCACAACAAGACCAAACCAAATTTTGCATTAAAACAATGCCGGACTTTTAACGCTTGAATTCACCTCATCACCTATTCAGTTCAATAACTCGATTTCGTTATGTATTCATAATTTGCATGGTCATATGATTGATTATGGTCTCTTCTTCCCCTGGGCCGCATTCTTATTCCCATCAAACAGTTCATCAATATACGTCTCGATATCTTCCACCTGGTACTTTATATACTTCTCCGTCTGTCTCCCAGGAGTAAAGCTCTGACTGAACCTCGCCAAGAACGCCCTGTACGCCTGAATCACCACCGACGATATCGACACCCTCAGCTCCGACTGCAGCTGGTCGTCGCTCACCACCCACGTGCTCTGCGTCTTGTGTATCTCATCGAACATTGCGTTGAAGCTTTTGAACCTCTCTTTCAAAACTGGCTTCACCACCTTCCCATGCACGGTCAACCCGTCATGGCTCAAGCAATTCAGTAGCCTCCCCCACGACTCCCTGTACCTCTTGAAGTAGTTCATGATATCTGATTGCCTCTTCCTCGACCACGCGTCCCCCATCAATTCGTTCATTTCCGATCCCTTTACCTTTTGCTTTGTGTATCTCCAGTTGTTCATCATGAAAATCAAGGACAACAACGGATCCCTGTAAAGCTTTGATTTCGCCTCGATGTTCATATCGAGTAAATCCATCACCTTGTTTATCTGTATAGCAAACGGAGACAGTTTTACTGATGATGTCTGATTCACCTGATTCTGAGTGCTGCTGCCGCTGCCGCTGCTCTGTGAATTATAATCGAAGTCCGATCCAGTGGCCGAGTCAGCTCGCTCGATCTGCTGGTGCTCCCTGAATATTTGTTCCAGGGTGTCCTTATACGCGCACGCGCATTGTAGATAATTCATGGTGTAACGAGTCAAGGGGTGGACCGCACCACCAGCGACCGGTGTCTTCCCGGTATCAGCTTTGATCGAGTTTTCGAGTTCACAGAAATAACCAACCATTGCCTCCCCGAGTCGGGTCCGAGTCAACGAGGCTTCCGATTTCAACTCGTTCACCGTTCCTTCAGCGAACAACTCGTCCATCGCCGGAGCAAGGTCGCGTAAAGTCTCGTAAATGTCGAGAAACTTGAAAAGCTTATCCGATGAGCGCTTCGTCATTCCAACTGCCGCCGCGAAATTAAGAAGCTGAATCAGAATTCCTGTCGTCACGCTGCTGAAAAGGCCATCAACCTCGCCCTCGCCGTCGAACACTGCTGCTGTCAGCTTCCGTTCTCCATTAAACAAAACCCCTACGCATTGCTTAAACGTATTATTCCAAGAAATGATTAACTTCTCCAGTTGCTCCCATTGCATCTTCTGAATATCGTCGACACTGAATTTCTCAAAACCCATCTTGTGTAACGTCTCTTCCAAAACAGTCCTCCTTGTTACAATGTAAACTTGATAACACTCTGCTTCGTAACCCCCTGTTATCATCGCCTTTGCTAGTCTATTCAAATCCGACAAAACCTCATCCGAGTATCCCGGAAAGTTATCCTCTTCGGTGGATTTAGGCTCCTCCGCTGGAGAATTATCCTCTTCTTGGTTAGAATTCCACAAGGACGAGGACTGTTTTGCTTTTGATTCGTTGATCTTATTATTGAAATCGGGGATTCTTGGATCTTCGAGGAGTGATCTGAATTCGTCCTCTAAGTAGGACATTGCTCGTTGCAGAATCCCTCCAATGTGATTAATTGACAGAGCGAAATTTGATTGTAATGAGAATGCGGTGAGGGAGGTCATCAATTTCGAGACTCGATCAACGGTTTCAAGAAACAGGGAAGAATCCTCTTCAGAAAGTTGGTTCCATTTCATTGGGCTTTCAGGTGAGTCGTAGTTCGCAATCTTTGCCTCGACAAGGAACGGGAAATGTTCCATGGCTTCGGGAAGTTCAGGAGGGTCGGCATCGCTTCCTTTTGCGGTTGACAAAGCGGAGATAAATTGATCGATTTCTTGGCATACTTGGTCAAAGTCAGGAGGAGGATGAGATTCTTCTTCGGAAGCTACGCCACTCGCGTCCTCCTCCTCCTCCTGGCCCTCTTCTTTTTTCTCTACCTCTGTGTTTTCCAGGTTGGGTTCGGGCTCTGTTTGTGATTCAGAGTTTGCCTCATTGGTGGTGTCGTCATTGTTGTTGTTGTTATAGTTGGGGTCTTTTTCGGAGTGAAGGTTGGGATTGGGATCGGGATCGGAATTGTTGTGGTGGTGGTGGTGGTTGTTTTCGTGATCATCGTTGTTGTTTTCTTGAGTGGTGTCTCGGGTGGTAAAGCTGTGGGATTTTTCAGGGTGGTGTTTGTCTTTCTCTGTCTCCATTGAAGAGAATTCTTTTTGAAATGGTATTAAAGGTTGTTGTTATGTTGAAGAAAGAAAACGAAAACAAAATGCGGTTTGAAGCAGAGAATAGAGGGAGGGAGGGAGAGAGAGGAGAGGGAAGCAAAATGCGAAAGTGAAGGAGAAGTATTTTTGATAGATTGAAATGGTCCTTTGTGGTTCAACGAGAGAGAGAGAGAGAGAGAGAGAGAGAGAGAGAAGCGCAAAAGTGGAAGTTAGTTTTTCTTGGATGAGAGAGGAGGCCGTTGTAAGTTGTTAAGTCTGTTATAGGAAGAGTTTTGACCTTTGAACATTTTGATGGATTAGGTTCATGATTTATGCATCCACGTCCCACCCACCCTTTTCTTTTGGAGCCAAAATTGCAACTCTATCAATTGGAAATTTGGCTGTAAGTTTTTTTAGCTCATTACAATTTGTGGTTCTCATTAGCTGATGATGCCAGGGACTCGCATAATGTGGTTACAAGAAAATCCTTAAAACTAGGAAAGCTAGCATACTATATATTACGAATTAAGCTAAATAATGCTGGCAAGTTGACAAAAGTTTTTCGAACCACACATTTTGCAGGCAATTCAGGCCTTGTTCGGTTAAGTTTTCTAACCAGTTTTCAAAACCGGGGCCTTGTTCGGTTTCCCCAGCTGCACTCTACCTTTTTCTTTCGTACAATTGATTTTCCTCTTATATATGGGCCCACCAACACTGGTGGCAAGTTCTTTTCTAGGTTTTGTTTGTTTGTTTGTAGAAGTATTACCAAAATGTCGCATCCACGTACACCAACTTCTTCTTCTCCTTTTTGGTTGTGTTTGATTTTGATTTTATGGGTTATAGTTAAGAGAGACCCACTAAAGCCTGTTTTAGAAGACCAATTTGAGACCTACTTTCAAAAAAGTTCCCAAAACTCGGTTTTAGAAACCTAGCCGAACAAGGCGTCGGTGGCGAGCGTTTGTTGTCTGGTTTTTGTACAGTTCTAGTTCACATTTTCTTCGCTACTCGCTTGGATTGAATTTGGACAAGACATTTTTGACTGCCTTGAAAACCTCTTCAACAGGAAGCTTACCTCAACCCATCCAAAACATAAAAAGAGAAATTCAGATAGAGAATCCTAAGCGATACAGGCAAAAATTCAAGATTATGATAAAGAAAAACCTAAGCAAGGAAAATGACTCCATTTGATTACAAAAGTTACAAGTACAGTACTATAGCCACATCACTTTTGAACTTTCCCCTTTGAGTTGTGGTAGTTGTTGTTCTAATTTAATATTTTACAATTTATATTAGAGTTAAATTATTATGTTGGAGAAATAATTGGAGTTAGTTTTTAACCTTGACTTGGTCTCCTATTTAATCTCCAACAAACAAACCTCTTTCCTACTTTTCCTATTATTGTTCCTACATAATATGATTGTTTGGTTTATGGTTGTTCCTATGTTCACTCCACACGTAATCAGAATTTCCTATTTTTCCTCCTCAATATTAGAAGGTAGCTAGCTAGTTTATCTCTAAACAAACTAATGTAAACATGCCATATAAATTCATGCCGAGGGTTTTCTTTTTCTACACAGCAAAAAAGTAATATAACTCCTCTCTCTCTTTCCTGATATAAACCCATTGGCTTATTTGATCCACTTTACTGCCGTCTTTTGCATACCAAACAGAATGCCTCTGATTCTTTTTCTTTTTCTTTTAATCAATATACAAGAGTACATATTACATATATTCTGATTGATCAATTGTCGTACCTCTAGTTGCTATTGATTTTACTCGGATTTCAAGTGTCGGGAAACAATTTGGTTCGTGAGTTTGATTCGCTGCACTGAAGAAAACTCGAAGGTCGTTGTATCTTGGGGAAGGAGCGCCATTCAACCCCGTGCAGAAGGGGGTGTATCTTTCCTAAGGAGAGTGCAATTTTGCGTGCCTCGACCACCCCACAGGCTATTCTAATCTTTCCTTTTTCTAGTTTATTTCCTTAATTTGCTTGATGCATATTATTTATAATTATTGTTCTAAAAGAAATTCCTATTGCACATATTTTCCCCAACAGTTAACATCGGGCAAAGTGGATTCAAGTTAAACCTTAATTCGCTTCGGTATAGTTGCAATATTGTCATCAACCCTTCCCCCCTGTATAAGATGAGGGAGGGAGAATAATGTATGAACACAACTACACAAGTAAATATTTAGTCAAGGCAGGGAAGGTTGAAGCACTAGCTTAGTTTCTATCCAAAATGCGCCTTGTCAGTGTCGTGCCTAAAAGATTCAAACCAAACACACAAAACACAAACTATTTTAGGTGGTTCTCCAAAATCGGGTACTCCAAAGAGGAATTAAAGCAAATTTTCTCTATTAACAGAGATAAGTTTTACAATGGAGTTCTCTCTCAACTTGCTACACTCTCTCTGAGTCTACATTGCAACCCTCATAGAGATCTCACTCACACTAAGATGCCAAATATAGAAGAACCAAGGCTCTCTCTTATAGCCATGGTCTTGGCACAATACAAATTACAAAGACAATTTCAATGCCAGTTAGTGCAAGAGATAAAAAACAATGCTGGCATGTATCAAAAATTATACGGAGGATAAGATAGAGCTGAGTAGGATTGGGAACCACATTAGTAAAAGAATGGGAGGGAAAACAAGCTTCTGAAAGGTCATGGTACTACTGTTCAATGCATTGAACGGCTGTGCTATATTCTAGCAAGAGTCAATTTGTGCGCATCTCGACTAATTCTAGAGCCCTGGAGGTAACGATTGGGCATGACCGCCGGCGCCTTAAAAGTTTGCTAACAAGGGGAAGTTTTTACAAAAGTTTCTATTTGTAAAACGCTAGACCCTTCCAATGGAGTATTTGATTGTCTTTTCCTTCGTTTTTTTTGGGATATCTGTATGAATGGATATCAATTGAGTGAAAAGGTAGATCCCAAGGGGATAAACACTATATTTATGACACATAGGAAGTATCTGATTTGATGCTTTGTGGATAACGGATGGTAATTCTACTTAAATGAATTTGCCGACATTCTGTTATTCATTCAATACATTCCTCTGTTCAAAAGTGAACAAAAACCGTCCAAATCTAAATGAAAAGAAAAAGGGGGTTGCAGAATCAAAGCAATCAGAGCTGCTCTGGGCTAAAGCCCGTAAAGCAACTGCTTTAAGCCTTCAAATTTTGTCTAATTTTTGGAGCCCCCAATAATATAGGTCCATATAGTTACTAGGTATCAATAAAAAAATTAAGTTTAATTTGTCTAAAAAATTTGAGGGCCTAATTTAAAATAAGGCCCAAGTGAAAGGGCCCAAATGTAATCTTGAAGATATTTTGAAAAGAGATGAGCTTTTTGATATTGATGGAAAGGATTATGTTCAGAATTGAGAGTCTTGAGAGAAATTTTACCAAAAGAGCTAAGAAAGCCCATTGATATGCTCAATTACTATTACTTGAAGACAATAGATAGTTTATTTTTCTGAATGTGTGGATTGCATACAGAATACTATTGATCATTCCAATTTACAGTTTCCTTTGGTGAAAGAGGTTTTTAAAGTTAAAGTTGATCAAAACTTATCTTAGGTCGACGATGTCACAAGAGAGACCGAACAGATTGGCTGTGTTGTCTATTGAAAAGGCTATGGTGGAGAAACTTAATTATACAAGTTTAATTAGTACTTTTGCTCCTAAAAACGCAAGAAGAGTAAACTTTAAATGACATTTTTAATGTATTGTAATGGCTATTGATTATGCGTACTTATGGTCTCAAATTATTGCATTGCCTTCCTTATGAATGTTTTTTCTTTCTCAAGTATCATTCACTATGCAGAAAAGATTGAAGGCCCATTTTTTTTCCTTTAAAAAGTTTGTTTTAAGCCTCAAAAAACTCAGAGCCGGCCCTGAAAGCAATCAAAGAATATTCATACCCAGAATATATATAGCCCATGAGCCCACATGCATGTAAGATTTGCACTTTTGAGTCAGTCAGCATAACATCATTTAATTCATTTTTAAAAAAATAATCATTTTGTTCCTTTTCCTCCCTTTTTACTATCATGTCCAGAATGCTCTAAATGATGGTTAAGCGGTCAAATTAATACAGATATACTTCTAAAATGCAAATACAACGATAACACCACTTTACGTTAATTATGTCATTTTTATTCGAGGTCTGCGGAATGAACGTCACTTTACTTTAACTATGAAAATGGTAATTGAGGTGTACGCAAGTTGGTCTGAACATCCGATTATCAGAAAAGAAAATCAATATGATTGGAAATAGATAAGACAAGCACTGTCTTTCAATATGTAGTTCGCACTAACACAATTAAAGATTATTTCAGTTTTACAAGTACAATAAAATCTATAATGTGTAAAGTATGAGCTTGCAATCAAAATTAAAATCCTTTGAAACAGGAGCGAGGGCAACAATCCGTTTAAGTTATCGTCCAATATATCAAAAAAGTGTCGAACGTGGTCTTGATGCGTGCGCTAATTTTCAAGTTTGCGAGAAGAAGAAATATGACTACTCAGTACCCACCGTCTAGAGAGAGAGTGTTGTGAGTGAGAGTCTATACATGGAGAGAGAAAATTTTGGGTGCGGGTAGGGTACCACGTGGTACCCTCCTCGTACCCAAAATTTTCTTCTGTATTTGGGAGGTTTACCCTACTTGTTGGTTACCGTTCCTTGGCCAAGGGTGGCTGGTTTTGTTAATTTGATACTTGATTATCACTAAAGTTTGCTATAGTTTTGATGGGAAAACTCAAAATTAAAGTTAATATATTGTTCCCGACAAGAATATCATAACGAGCTTTGAAATCCATTTTAATCACATTTAAAAGTTGAAATAAAACTTAAGTATATTATCATAACCCTTAATCATTGAAGATATTCATTAATCTAAGAATCAACTAGGACTAGCTAGGATCCCAGATAAAGAATTCATATCAATGTAGGCCTTGGAAAATATTCTCGATTACCTTGTACCATGGCCAACTTGATATATAAAGATACATATACCACACCACGTTAGCCAATCTTTTAACCTTTCTCACACACGCCTACGCACTGTACTCTCTCTCATGTGTACGGATGCCCAAGATTTTGTTCCATTGGTTAGTTTACTCTCCACATAATTAATCAAGGTTTTATAATACAGAGTTAGGCGCAGAAAAAAAACTAATTTCTTGTGAATCTCCTAATTTCGGAATGGATGACCTATTTATGTCGAATTGGAGAAAGGATTAGTCGAGGCGTGCGTAAGCTAGCGGGAAACCATAACGTCAAAAAGAGAGAGAGAATGCACGTAGCTGTCTGACCCCCCAGCCTCCATTCGCGGATAACCTTCGTACTCACTTTTCCCATTTTTTAGAGTCAGCCGATATTATCTCTCATTCCTTCCGTAGTCTGCTTCTGTATTGGTTGACTTTACTGAAAAAGAATATGGAGTACTACTAGAAAAGAAATAATTTCCCTGTTTTTTTTTATTAAAAAAATCTTGGAAATTCCCCGCATTTTTCATATCACCCCTATAAATACCACATATCCCCACTCAGTAGTCTTCACTCTTGCACACATATTTCACCCCCTTTATTTCCTTTCAGCCAAACAATAAAATGAGTACTTACCAAACAAATTCTCGGTTTTCAAATTTTCCAACAATGAGGAACAATGCTAGCAGCAGTGGTAGTGACCCAACAGTAGAGGATCGGATCGGGAGGTTGGCAGCGGCGAATGCGGTGGTGATATTCAGCATAAGCACATGTTCGATGTGTCACGCCGTCAAGAAGCTGTTTCGCAACATGGGTGTCAACCCTATGGTTTACGAGCTTGACCAGGACCCCACCCGATCGGGCAAAGAAATCGAAAGGGCTCTGATTGGGCTTATCGGAGCGATACCTGTAGTGTTCATTGGAGGCAAACTGGTTGGAGATACTGACAGAGTCATGGCTTGTCATATCAGCGGCACTCTCGTCCCTCTCCTCAAGGACGCTGGTGCTCTCTGGCTTTGATCAACATAGACACCCCCAGCCAATTTATTTGCTTGCTTAATGGAGTATTTATTTACTACTACTAGAAGAAGAAGGAGAGGAATTAGCAATTAATTAAGAGGAGTGACCTTTCTGACTCTGCCATTTTGGTTGTTTTTCTTTTTTCCCCTGTTTTCTTTTTTGGTTTTCGAGCTTTATCATATGCGAGTATCAGACACAAATGTAATTTTGCTCCCTGCTCTTCTGCACAAGAACTATAGCAATACCATATAAAACGAGAAAGAAAGAGAGAAATTATGGTAATTTTGTTGGTTTTGAGAGTCGATGTATGCTTAAACTGGTCTGAATGTTGCGTTATTAAAAAAGAACAAGAAAATTGAATATCACTTGCGTGAAAGAGTAGACTAGTATAACAAATCTTGTCCACCAGAATTAGAGAGTAACAAAACTTGTTATTTTCACCTCATGGTTTCGATATTTTTCAAAGTGGAAAATTGGGCTTACATATCATTCGTCAAGTGCCACGTTCTGCTCGTGCCACCCTTTTGATGAAGAACTTTGGAGAGTGATGTTATCGTTTATGAACTTTGGAGAGTGATGTTATTGTTGGTCACTACTAAAACCCTGTTATAGAAAACTACACCCTAAGTGCCTAAATCCTATAAAAGAGTAATTGACTTTAATAAAATTAATAATAACTGAAAAGAATGATTTAAGTTAATTGGTAATAAATATTTACTTTTTTGTAGATGCCCATAATAAATCCATTGGATTTCTCTTATTCTGATCCAGTCTAAAGGGAGGGAATATTTGGTTTAGAACCCAATACCAGTCTTCGAAGCCCAACCACTGCGCAGGCCATACTGTCAACGTTCCTAGAAATAAGACAATAACGGATGGTCAAAACTTGGTGAAAATATGATAGAAAAGACAAACCCATGTCTGCACAATTTGTCACGATTTGGGTGGACAACAAACAGCGCCTAGTTTTTTTTCACGTCATTTCATTCCATTCCATTCCACTCCACGTTAGTAGTTAGTAGTAGTAGTAGTACGGTAAAAATTCCCCATCACAATAATTAGGTACGTATTCATTTCCACGTAGTCAGTGATGAGTCAGTTGATTCAGTTGACTCGCTGACACATTCACTGATAAGATTCCCATTTTCGAAATTTTTTTGGATGCTCACAACGTAGGCCGTGTCCGAGCACTCAATTTGATCTTCGGTTTAGATTAATTTTCTCGTTTGCTTTTCCCTCCTCTTTTCTGTTTAGATTTGGATTATACAAAAATATTTTGTCGGAGTTAGATGGATATTCGGACACGATCACGTAATATCCGCGCAACAATAAAAAATTTGCTCCCCATTTCCTCACTTACCCTACCATTTCCCCACTCGGCAAAATAAAAACTGTACTACGTATACTGCGAGAATGATTTGCCGATTAAACAAAAAGGAAATACTCCGTATACGATACCGACAAACCTACACCCACACCCAGAAATAAAACTGAGCGCCAAGATCGGCTCTAGGGCACCATCGCTCCGAATCCACCTCTGGATTCGTCGTCGCTTCTTGTTCTCAGGTACACAAATATTATTGTGATTCGCGTTTTATTTTTTTATTTTTCTTGATTTGATGATGATTGCTTCATTACGTGCATCGGTTTTCGATCGACTTTGAGCAGTTGCTTTGTGCGTCTCATGTTTCGACGCTTTCTGTGGCTATTAGTGAATTGGAGGGGAAAAGGGTTTCCCTATTGCTGTTGTGATTGGGCGGTTGATCGGTGGGATTTCGTAATCTGAGATTAGTGGGTTGCAAATGCCGGAAGAAGACTTGGTAGAGCTCAAGTTCCGGTTGTATGACGGAACAGACATCGGTCCGTTTCGGTATTCCAGTGCTTCCACCGTTGCGATGCTCAAGGAGAGAATCATCTCTGAGTGGCCCAAAGGTTAGATGTTCACTTATCTCTCTAATCCATGAATTGCTAAAGCGTTTTGTAGCTAATCAAGTTTGTTTGTTGGATGGTCATAGGTAAAATTCTTGTTTTTGGAGGTCATGAGTCGAGTTTCTATTCAATCTTAAGAAACTGGCCATACGTACAAAATTAGAATCAAACTTGTGAAACTGTTAATGAAAACGAATTCAGTGAAGCTTCGCTTGATAGATGTGGATTTCATAAGAAGAGATTTATTGTGCAATTTTAGCCATCATATAAGAGGTTCTTGAGACATATGTCACGATAAAAAGGGAGAAGACATTCATTTTATGGGTAAATTTTTCTAAACATATTCCTTAAAGGAATTTACACAACTCCTGTTCGATAGTGGTTTCCAATCTGTTTTGACAAGGCTGTCAACTCGATGTCGAAATCCATCTGTTTAAGTAAACTAATTTAACCAACAATCTTGGTTGTTAAGACTCGTGGAAAGCTTTGGTGGCATATGCCAACTAAGGGTTTCTAACTTTGGTGGCATATGCCAACCAAGGGTTTCTGATGGAATTATATACAGGTGTACCACACAATCAGGTTAAAGAAATTAGGTTGAAGTAAGAAAATAGCAACTATGTCCCGGTCACAGGAATCTATTCACTGCATATGGAGCTATGCCTTCAAGAAAGAGAGATCGTTAAGAAAGAGAGATCGTTGAAAGGATCTCGAAAACCTAGGAAAGCACGAAAGACAGAATCTTTCCGAAAATGGATTCCTAAGTGCATAACCGCATGGATAAGCTAGCTTCAAAGAAGCCCGACAAGGCTTTGGAGAATTAGGCGATTTTTCAATCCTAACATTCCTTTGGTAGAAATACAGTTCAATTGAATAGGTAAAGGATCCATGGATGAAGATAGAAAAGTAGATTTCTAATCGTAACTAAATCTTCAATTTTTGCTTTGTGAAATTGAAGCAAAATAGCTATTAAATGATGTCTTTGGTTTACTAGAGACGTCGCCATATTGTTTTAGCTTGGTGGAAACAAAGTCCTTTTCCTTCGGATTCTTTCAATATAGAACTAGAGAACGAAGGAACTAGAAAGATTGTTAGACGTACCTTCTTCTAGAGGGACCATCTATAAAGCGAGTCGTTTTGAATGTATTCAGACAAAAAGCTATACTCTAGATTGTAGTTGAAGAATTTTTAGTTACAAAATGTATCTGGTGTGTGCATGTGTCGGTGATGGTGGTGACGAGATGGAGGCCGTTAGGAGAGTTGAGGGATGTGTGTTTTAAGTTGAGACAAATAGAAAAGTACCTATGTAGCACGGACACGGATACAAATACGGACACGGACACGGACACGGATACAGATACGGACACGGATACAACAATTTTGAAAAAAGGGACACGGATACGGCGGGGGACACGGCAATATATATTATAAAAAAAATTTAAAAATTTAAAATTTAAAGATTGATAATTACAGTTTGACCACCAAATTTTTAAAAAAATTACAAATTGACCCCTGAAAATTTGAAAAATTACAAATTGATCCCAATTTTTAAAAAATAAAATTACAATTTTCCCCCTACCGTGTCCCCCACGTGTCCCCGCTGTTTCCCCCACGTGTCCCCCTAAAAAAATTCAAAAAAATTGGGGGACACGCCACGTGGCGTGTCCCATACGTATTCCGCTGTGTCCCCGTGTCCCATACGACAATACGGCGCCTCCTAGGAGTGTCGGTGCTTCATAGAAAAGTACAATTATTATAGGTGTCAACCAGCAAGAATTAGTGCTCTTACCTTTTCTCTTAGTGAGGCTACAGACATGATGGAACCAAAATTGTATTTGACTAATAAAGTAATATTTTGACTATAAATGAATATGAGAAGTGGAGTGTGATATGAGCAGAACATGAATGAATGAATCCACGAGCGGCGGTTTGTAGCAATGACACCAATTTAGGAGGATACAATGATCTCTAAGTCTATCATTTGTAATTGTTTCACATACTAGGGTGTTTCTAGAAGATGATTTTTTTTTTGGTTTTGACAAAATGGGAGTTTGGTGTTTTAACAACTTTGTTAAAAAAGTTTTCTGCTATCAATTTACGCATTGCTGTAGGCATTTGCAACAAAGCGTGGATACAATTTTTTTTGTACTTGAGGTCGGATCGCCAATCTTTTTCTTTATGTGATTTATTGCATTTAAATATGGATTTCATTTCGTTTCTTCTTCTTCTTCCTTGTTTGACACCCATTGAAAGAACACATGTAAATTCAAGCAGCTAAAACTTTTGACCCTGTATTGGCAGTAGAAAATTTTAAATTTTTCCTTCTTCATCATCAAGTGCTTTGATTAAACTTGAAGTACTCATCATGGCCATGCCCTGTTGCAGGGAAAGGTGGTCCTGTGCTGCTAATATGATCCTTGCATACCAAATAATTTCATCATATTTATGTACTTTTCATTCATTTGCAAATTTTTCACTTTTCACTCATTCGCTTAATTCTCAGAGAAACCTCATCAAAATGTGGCCTTTTTGTTGTTGTTAAATTGTTAACATGCGATGATGGGGTTCGTTTCTTTTCCTTTTATGAGCTTCAGTGTTTGTTTGACACACATTGAGGAATACATGTGGATCCAGGCCAACCTCAACCTTTTGACTCCACATAGGAACAACAGTAGATGTTCCTTTCTAGCTCATCGTGCTATTGAGCAAACTAAAAGTACTTGCCTGTCTTGCACAGTCACTGAAATAATGGTCTTGTACTATAAGTGTTAAACAAATTAAAGCGGACATCGCCGTTGTTACTATGAAAATTGAATGACTGTCTTTTGTGTCTTTCTTTCTCCTTATGTTACCATGTCTTTTTTTAGGTGGTTGTGATCGTCTTCTAATAGCATATAATGTTCTTGTATTGCTTTTTCTTAGATAAAAAGTTTGCACCCACTGCTGCAAATGATGTCAAATTGATAAATGCTGGCAAAATTCTGGAGAACAGCAAGACTATTGGTCAATGTAGAACACCTTTTGGCGAGCTTCCAAATGGTGTCATCACCATGCATGTTGTTGTGCAGCCGTCTTTAGCTAAAGTGAAAACAGGTAGCTTCAAATCTTGTTAGTAAAGTTTGGATGTAATTCTCCAATCCATCCGTGCTGGATAACTTGAGCTTCTTACAATCTCATTCTGTTTAGATAGTCCCTAGAAAAGTGTTTTAATTGCTTTATAATTCTCTTCATTGGTCACTTCCGTGTAGAAGTTTTGATTTTGCACTTTACACACAACTGAACAAGCTTCAGACGCTTTGTTTTCTGCTATCCATCAATTATTCAGCATTCTCTCATCCCAAATTTGGTTTTCTTGGCTTTCCAGGGGAGGAAAAAATTCCATTACATGTTGTACAAGATTTTAGGCTTTCTTTTGTATCTGTAAGATAGATGCCATATATTTATAGATTATCATCTAGTCACGTGCATCCTTCCACCAGGACAAAATGCAAGCCCCTGTTTTGTTCTGGTATTTGGTTGCTTTGTTGCACGATTCCTTGTACTACTTGAATATATTGTTTTTGAGCAAAACATAAGCTTTTGGGAACATTGTTTTCGAACTGCGACTTTCAGCACAACAACAGCGAACTAAAGGCTAAAAGATGACCTAGATTTGTAGGAAGTCAAGCACAAGTATGCATCAGACATTCAAACGAGGATTTGGAAATATCTGATTCCATGCTCAAATGAAACTCTTCATTATTTGTTACTTGTACAAGGAGGAGCCAAACTGAGAGTCTGGAAAGACTAGAAATTTACTGTTTGGCAAGTTTGAAATGGATGTTGCCAACGAACAATGTTGGCCCTTGAATTGGCTTTGCCATTTCTCTGTAGTACTCTGCTAACACTTTCCTGGCATGATACTTGCACGAAAAACATGCTCCATCCTCATATATGCCTTTTTGAGTTGTTGCCTTGTTCTTAGCTGTAGTCTCCTTAGAATCAAGTGAAGTGTTTAAATCTGCCAAGTGCACATATGCCATCATATTGCTTTGGATGAGGATAGAAAAATAGATTTCTAATCATAACTAAATCTTTGATTTTATAAGATATTTCTTGCATTATCTTAAATAGTTGCTGAGAGCCATGTCTTTTGTTTGTTCACACAGAGAAGAAGGTTGATGAGGGTACAAGGAAACACATCTGTAGTTGTTCAATACTGTGAGAAGTGAAGTTGATTCAGAATCAAAAACTGGAGGTGTTATTGAGGTTCACCCGGTTTGTGGAATTGAGTGACAGTTGGAGGAGAAAATAAGTTGTAAACAGTACCATACCTGGGTTCTTAGTTCTTACGTGTATGTTGGAGTGAATTAACTCCTGTGTACTTCATGTTTGTTAGTATGATGTATCGGCTTGTTACAAACTCGAGTTCATGTACATTTACAGCTGCAGTCTTTTCATATGTTACTCAAAATGCAAGTACTAAAAATGATGTGGAAATGTATTTGTCGACGCATGAGTTTCCATGATGGTTCTTTTATATTGAAATGACTCGACCTTACTGAGTCACGTAATTACAAGTTTATGAGCTTTAATCTATATATATTCCGAGACAGGGTTGTCAATCATTGGACAAACATAAACTTGGCGTTGGCATAAATTGTCTTGGGTTTCAACCAACGGACAAACATCAATGCAAGAGTCTCGAGTTCCAACAAATGGAGCAACATTGATGGTTATAGTAGTCTACAATTGTTTAATGTTTGCATATATATATATATATATATATATATATATATATATATATATATATATATATATATATATATATATATATATATATATATGCATTGCTTGTTTCTCAAAAGAAAGAAAAAAAGAAACAGATTGAAATACTCTTTTTCCTTTTCTGCAAAATTTGGAAAAGTTTTCCGAGTTACAGTTCATGAGACACTACTAAACACAAGAAAGGGTAGTTGTTTGCAAGTTGATTAAAACAATAAAGACAGAATAAAATGTGAGAGAACCCGTCTATCGGTACGTATGCGTACGCATGCATCTTAATTGTCCATTTCAACAAATCGATGGTTTTGGATCTTAATTACTTTTTGACCGGTCAAAGAGCTTTCTTACTGGTTAAAGAGTAAATAAAATCTGGATTGTCGAAAATGTTTTTGGACGGTGCCGATGCACTATCCACGCGTTTTGCGTACACATGATTGCGTACATGTATTTTTGAACGTGAAAATTACTCTTCTCAATCTATATCACACACATGGATTTTTGTTTCACTTGGCCATTATGTGCAAGATTTTGAATAAGGCTATTGACATGTTGATCTTAGGTCTCGATCACCAAGCCAACCCATTCTGGTATTCCTCTCGTTAGTGGACGGTGAGATTATTTTCTCAAGATTAATCGAAGTCTACGTAAGCTACCCTAGACACCTGAGTTATAAAAAAAGAAAATGGAAGAAACTGAACTTAAGTTTCTGAGTAAGGAGTTCGGCAATCAAGCACCAAATCCATCATTGCCCAATGTGTTGGATAGCCTTATTATGCAGTACCAACTTTACCGACTTCATCAACAACCTCCAAAGAAAGGAATGAGTACATTGTACTCGCTTCCCTCTCATTTCCCTTTTCAGAACTTAGACCTCATCAGCAATATAGGCCGTTGATCGCCGAGTACGGACGGCTCGGATGGGAACAACATGCATGGTGTCCCTTAAGCGACAACACACTCCCCCAATTCATTGACATGTACCTCGACTCATCTCTCGGGGAACAAATCTCACCGTGTACTAGTGAGACCAATCCTACCTAGATTTTCATGTCTCACGGTTTTATCTCCTACCCTTTGGACATTGAAGTGTAGACAACTTACTCAACGTGATATCATTTACTGCTTCTTTAACCCGCTAGTGACAAATCTTTCTCCTCTGCCGATTCATTAAGTCTCAATCCACCTATTCAGACTGCTTTATGCACAGGCATGGAATGAGTGCATTAATACAGGGAGATAAGATTGAACAACCACCACGCTGTTACCTAATGTGATCTTGAACTTCAGATACCATTATTTCCGTATGTAACGGCCAATACTACCCAATATCGGCTGTTATATGGCCGTATCCCTCAATGGTATTACGTTTCTCGATACCACGAGTTAAAATCCTTCCAAACAGTGTAGCAATATAACTGCTAGAAGGGTAACAAAAGGAGATGAATTGGGTTAGTGGTTGAGATTAGATTGGCCTACAAGGAACGATACGCGAGTTCGAGTCATCTGTTAAAAATTGGCATGTATATAATGGATATCTCACAACTTCCCACGATCAAATATGTAAGTATAATTGACTTAAAGGAGAATTCAAGAGCATGACAGGACTTCTAATACTTATAGACATACAGACTTGAGAA
Source organism: Vaccinium macrocarpon (assembly GCA_022606695.1). Lineage (NCBI taxonomy): Eukaryota > Viridiplantae > Streptophyta > Magnoliopsida > Ericales > Ericaceae > Vaccinium > Vaccinium macrocarpon. The sequence goes on along the minus strand of CM040181.1, from coordinate 39,259,197 downwards.
ATGGTGATTTGGGTTCTTTCAGAAATAAAGGACCCATTGTTTCAAGAAAGAGGAACCCAACTAGTCTTGAAAGAACCCAAACGGGTTGGCCTATTGGTCAAAGCTTGGGTCTTAGGGATTTGTTCCCTTCTAAAGTCTCCAGCAGGGCCAATCCTGGGCTAAGGCCCAATAGCACAGCGTATTAGGCCTCCAAAAAAATGAAAAAAAATAAGGCCTCCTAATATTTTTTAGCATCAAGTATGAAGGCCCTTTTTTTTTTTTTTTTTTGCATTGAAGCCCATTTTAAAACCCAATTACCCAAACAACTACTCACGGCCAGGGGGCCCAAAGGCCCAATATGTATAATGTATTTGCTATTACCTTTGGTTAGTCGGGTTCTAGAAGAAACAAACAACAAAAGAAAAAAGTAAAAAACGAGAGACAAAAAGATTTTTAAAAATACGAAGATTTGGCAGCTTGGTGCAGTGCAGATCCCGATCAAATTCTCGAAGCCCGGAGGCCCCCTTATAGGCTTGTAAAAATAAGGCCCCCAAATGTTTGATGATATCATTTGTCAAACTAGAAGAAGTTTTGAAGCATGAACGGACTTCTGAAATTGATGGAAAAGATTTGTTTTTAGAATTGAAAATCTTGATACATTGTTTACCGCAAGAGACAACAAAACCAATTTAAGTGCTCAATTATCTGAAACGGATGGAGGGTTGTTTTCCAAATGCATGGGTCGCTTATAGAATACTATTGACTATTCCCGTTACAGTTGTGTCTGAAAAAAGAAGCTTTTCAAAGTTGAAATTAATTAAGTCTTATTTTCGTTCAACTATGTCACAAGAGAGGTTAAATGGATTAGCCATCCTATCAATTGAAAATGAGATGGCAGAAGAGATTGATTGTGAGAGATTGATTAGTACTTTTGCTACTAAAAATGCAAGAAGAGTAATATTTAAGTGATGATGGTGGACAATACTTTTAATTCTTATAGTATAATGTATTTTTTGGGTTTCTTTCGTATTAAATAAATGCATGTAGTTTTGAAACTGTGTTTATTGACTTTATATTTAGTTTCGCTAGCATTTTTAAGGACTTCCATTTTCAAACTTCGTCTTAAGCCTCTGAAATGTCAGGGCTGGCCCTGGTCTCAGGTTCGAAACCTCGTATGTGCTATAAACTCTTTTGAAGCAAATCAATAAGGTTTAAATGGGGCTCCCGCTAGTGAACAGTGGATTGATCTTCCAGAATTAGTTGAGCTGCGCGAAAGCTGATCCGGATACCTGGTTATAAAAAAAAAAACAACTAGAGTCTTGAAGGACGAGAGAGAGAGAGAGAGACAGAGAGAGTAAACCCCTGATTGATTCTTGAAGTATAATTGAGATTCTATTTCTTGATGTGCGGGAACCTAAGGGACTGAAAACAGAATAGGAAGGCCCACTAGTTATGTAGTACAGTATTATATTTTTTGCTTGGTAAACCCAAAAATAAAAGACGGTAACTGGAGTTTTTTATTTTCTCTTTGTTTTTTGAGTTTTCCTATTAGTATTTCTCCCCTATTGGAGTTTTTCTTTTTCTTTTTTCTTTCCTTTTGTGGAACTTTTTCACCCCATTGGGGGTGAGTTTTTGATTTCACCTTGGCTTTCTTGAGTTCTTCCTATGATAAAGACTGGGTTTCCTTAGGAATTCTCTAGCTATTATTAAAATTTTTACGGAACCTATATCTACCTCATTGTTTTGGTTCATTCTTTTTTTTTTTTTTTTGGTACTTAGGCAAAATTTTTGGTTTATTCTTGTATCTTGTGATGAATTCGTCTTGCTTCAACTTTAAACAAGTTTTTGAACTCTTAAACTCCTTACATTATGCTCCCAAACAAAGCCCAAGCTTCTGAATTATGCACCACCACTATAAATGTGGCAAAGACAGCAAGTATTTCTTCATTCCCTTCCGCATCCAAACCACAACCTGCCAAAGGACATTCACATGCATCTGTTTGTTGTGAATAGAAAAAGCTCCTTCATTCTTTGCTTCCAGTTGCTTCTCCACAAACTGGGCACTCATTATCCACACCAAATGCACATGATTTTTCACCTGCACATCAAGAACTAGCCATTGGTTCAAGCTCAGAGGAAGTACATTTTCTATTTAATTTTTTTTGCTTATCCCTGATTTTCTTTGATATGGATTCAGCAATTCTCTTTGTAGTTTCTTCCTTGTTAGCTCTGTCACTGCCCTCAGAAGTTGAACCAAGAAAAGTGATGAATCCCCAAATTACTGTTATGGGTTTTGTTTACTGTGACACCTGCTCCAACAACACCTTCTCCAGGCACAGCTACTTCTTACCAGGTTCTAAACTCAAATACCCAAAACAACTTGTGGCCCTTTTATTATAGTTTGGAAAATGGAACCTCATGGTTTTTCATGTATTCATTTGCATAAGCAGGTGCGGAAGTTAGAATAGACTGCAAATTCAAAGCGATTTCTCCAAGAACCATAGAGGAGATCGAATTCTCAGTCAACAGAACTACGGATAAATACGGAGTTTATAAGTTGGAAATACCATCTGTCGATGGAATTGAATGCACAAGAGATAAAGCAATCGAGTCTTCTTGCAGGGCAAGCTTGATGTGGAGCACATCTTCTTCGTGCAATGTTCCTGGTTATAGAACCACGTCGGGCGAGATAGCGGTGAAATCGAGACAAGGCAATCTCTGCATTTACAGTTTAACTGCACTGAATTATAGACCACACAGGAGAGATATTACCTTATGTCATAACTAGTAGAGTGTATTTCTCCCCCATTACGTCAGTCCTTATTTTGCTGCCTTTAACCTTGTTACTACTCTTCTTCCTTCATTCTCTTCATTTCCTTCAGTGCAAAAAGGGGGAAAACAATCCCAGTATGCAAATCACATTTCTCATGGTATCCTCTGCATTTCTACTTGATCTGCAAGATGCCATTAGAAGAACAATGAGCACTGTTTTATGTATGGATTGTACCAAATTTTCAATTTGCAAAACTATGTATTCTTGAATTTCATGTATGTACAGGTTAGGTCTATGACTATGTAATTGATATTTATCGTCTCGTTAAGGATTTCGGAAGCATTATCCCAAACATATTAAGAAGAAAAGAGAACAGGTAGGGGTATTTCTTGCAATCCTTCAAATTGCAATTGATTACATTCACACCCACAAAATAAAGTCTTAGGCTTAGTTTGCCAAAAGATTTAGCAACTCAACTCATTTGCTAAAATCATGGTTGATTTTAACAAATGAGTTGCTAAAATCTTTTGGCAAACTAAGCCTTAGTATAATTTGGTTCTGAAGACAAAATGTTCACTTTTGAGGGTGAAGCAAAAGAACCTAATGCAAATCTTCGTTACCAATCCAAATAAATTGCGTTTGAGCTTTCTTTCAAAGCACAAAGCAGTAAAACAGCCTTCCGGTCAAAAGAATACAAGCGCCTACTCATTACTCAAGGACCACCACCACACAATTAAGGTTGGCTTGTTGTCCCAAAATTAACCGAATAAATACTCCATTACAACATCCCAGATTCCCTTATCTGCTCCTTTAACCACGCATATCACAACCGTCCTCCTGAGGGTCATCGCGCAGCGAATGGCATAAACCTCTTCCTACTAGCATAAGATAAACAACATGCTATCATAACCTTGCCTATTACAAGGAGAGGACACAGTTTTCAAATTTTATTTTTTTTGGAACTCCAAATGCATGTACATAGAAGTAGAAGTTGATTTTATACCTTGATTTTCACACATTTTTGGTAATTTTGATATTTTGAAGGGAAAAAAGGGAAAAAAAAAGGGGGGGAACAAAGAGAGAAATGGGTTGGGTCAGTTTGGGTATGGATGGACCCATATTCTGTTGGTACAAATCTGGGAGTCTTCAAGAAATTTGAATGTCTTGATGATGGAACCTGTAGAAACTTGTTTCGAGACACATTGCTGAGTCATTTTCCAAAAACAGTATTCGTCCCCACCGTTTGGTGTGCACTGGGTTGATAGGGAATCTGTCTGATAAGCCCCCAATGTTGTATATATCCGGATTTATCTCGCTCGTTGTGATCACACACACGTGAATTTTGTGTCTTTATATGATTGATTTTGCGAGAGTTGTATTTTTGATGAGTTTCAGAAAATCGGAGCTAAAAGGTGTGTCCAAAACTCCAAATAATCTCCGGTTGTATTCGGCAGTACCCAAGGACCCGCAATGCTGTGGAGGACAATTTCCGAAGCTTAGAAATTGACTCAATGAATTACCAATATGAGATTTACCTTCAACCCAATGCATTGTACATTGTACAAGTTTTGGAGTAGTACTATTCATGAAAATGCGTTCTTTTGCGGGACTAATAGAAATGTAACATGGCGCTCTATAGATTGCTAGGATTTTGGGTGTTTCTTTTTTCCCACCTAATAATGGTTGGCAATACCCATTTATATGCTGATTTCCCACAAAAATTTCAGACAATATGCACTTTAGTCCTCATTGTGCTACTTTCACTAACAATGTAGAAATTGCTCATATCTTGCAGAACAAAGGCTTGCTATAGTAACTTGAAGCTGTTCAATTCAAAAGAATGGAAACCAACAAAAATGTGTATCTGAATTTGTATGTGTGTACAATTGATCTTAACTCCCTTCTCTCCGTAAATTGATGATTTACAAGAGACCTATTTGTTAGACTGGCACTTTGCAATATTTGTCTATCCAACAGCTATTTTCTTTTCCCCTTGTAGCTACTGCTACCACTCGGCCCTCCACCGCATGGTTGTCTCGGATTAGTCGCAGCATCTTTCCTCACTATCTCAATAAAGAAGTGCCTCAAATGTGAAGGCACAGCTGGTTTGTAAAACTTGATCACATCCCCAGCAACCAAATTATGCTCTTTCACAAACTCATCCCACTCCTTTATAATCATGTACGAATTTACATTATGGTATACAACGTCCATGTACCAATCCTTATTTTTCGCATCAGTAAATCTCACTATCTCCTTCTTCCGTTTTGTCTTCGGAACATGTTTTATCGCCGGGAAATGAATTTCCACTTCTTTACTATGCATGAAAAGCCGACTGTATCCAATATCACTGGTCGTTAATTCAATCTAAAACAGGAAATTATCCCTCCTGAATTCAGGAAATTTAGGAAAAGTTTCCACGATTCTCTGGAATTTTACTAGGAAATGATTGATAGATCGAAGGGTCCCAATTGTGCCAATCAGACAATTCTTTCCACCCCTTAACAATCATGAGGGCCTTTTCTTCGGTATAGTGTGTGAATGACACTTGCCATTCCTGGTTGTGCTTGTCGGTGATTCGAAGTTTTAATATCATATAGCCAGAGCTGAATGCCGATGGAGGAGGGAAAAAATCCGCAACTTCTGGTTCAGGAATGACTAGCCTATTACTAAGTTTTACCTGAACTTCAAAGAGCAGAATACCCGTCGGCTCAGAATCATCAAGTGGAAAGGAATATTCCGATGAGTCCCTGCAATGGAGACAAGAAAAATGTACTAAGAAGCAGTGAATCTGATAAGGAAATTTGTATAGGTGGAAATCTATGTTGCCATGATAGTTTATCACTGCTTGATCCTTCATAAGACCTTTGCTCTCTAAATCCTTGTTATAGGCTCGTTCCTACGAATTTTCGTAGCTTGAGATTTTTAAAAGACATTTTGACGTTCGTGCTTGTGCATCCGAATTATGTGACTTATGGTAAAAACACAGATACCCACAAAATGACAATAAATTCAAGAAGTTCTTATAGAAGAAAATATAAAACCCTAAAAACTGGAGGGTTTCTTGATGAAGGAGAAGAAGAAGAACATCTAGTTACCTAGATTTCGATATTGAGAAAACGAGATTCTGATTGCCACCGCCGCCTCGCAGTGGTTGGTAAATTTCTTGCTTCTTCAATGTTAAAACTAGAGCAACGATTTCCCCTCGAAAAAGCATCTCAATCATTTGGTCAAAGTCAGACCCCTGTTGTGTATCATTCGAACCCTCTATTTTTCCTTCTTCTTGTTTCTTCTGTTCAATTTCTTGTCCAGAAGGGTTAGCAATTAAAGACAGTTCATTCCCCTTTGTTAAGATTCCTTCTTTCGCTTTATCTTCTTGTTGTTGTGTTGGGTCTGAGTACTTTCTCCTTTTTGCTTCTCTATCATCTGGGCCTTTCTCCATAGTCTCTGGTTTCTGACATTTTCTTGGATATGGAGAGAGAGAGAGAGAAGGTTTGATGTTGGGTGGCAAGAGACTTAATTGACTTTTATACTTCTTGTATAACCATATCAGCTACAACAATTTACAATCCTTTTCCATATCCGTGGGACTTACACCTATAGTTGTGTTTGAACCCCACAATATATCTGTGGGGCTTACACCTATAACTGTGTTTGGACTTCACATGTATGTGAGGGAGTTATAAATATTTGAAGCCGAAATAGATGTTCATGTAGCATTATTCTTTTTTGAATGAGTTACTCACACTACAAGAAAGCCTGTGGGAGCACTCTCCTCCTCAACAAAACAAGCCATTGATATGAGCAGTCAATTTCCATTCTCCACAATCACTGGTAAATGTTAACAAATACTCTAAAATCTCAAAACTTTTCATAAAATCTCAAAACTTTTCACATTGTCTTATGAAACTTCGGTGCAAGGAAAATCTCAACCTATCCGAAAGTGGTCCTAACTTGGAACTTAGGGGTTTCCTCTTACCTAAGGTTTTAGGTTTAATTTCTCGTACCAAAAAAAAAACCTTCTAAAGCTGATGGGACCCCAAATCTTATGACATTAACTAAATCAATAGTACCAACCAAATCAACATCCTCGATTATTGAAATTAACAATTTACTAATGTCCGTTACATATTTTACATTTCGAGATTACTTTAAATCATATATAAACTTCTTTTTTTTTTCCCCAAATCTTAACCACAGTTAAGAATTTTAAAAAAAGAAATCATAACTCTTGACAGGTTTAGGCATTGTTATGCCTTTTAATGGTAATGTTATAACATTATGTGTAGTCTTTTGCTTTTTGCTCTATATGTTATGCCTTTTAATGATTTATGATATTTTTTTTTTTGGTGGTTTTGTGATGCCCACTATGTTATGGATTATGACGAACACCTGTTCAATCCTACAACGCAAACGCCCCTACGGATCTTGGGAACAATAAATCACAGAAACACAAGCAAATAAGTGCGTAATGAAAAACTAAAAAGAAAAGCAAGACACAAGATATACGTGGAAAACCTCAACGTGAGGAAAAACCACTGGAGCCACACCAGTCCACTATGAAATCGAATCAACGAGTACAAGTCTTCTCACAATCTCTCTGAGATTGGTTTCCTCTTGCCTCACTCTAGTTTTCTCGCTCTGAAAACTGTTACACAACTTACTAACTCACGCAACCGGCCAAAACCCTAAAAGAAGCATATAAGGTCCTCGATAGCGCTACAGGGAAACACCTGTAGCGCTCCAGAACGCTCTGCCCAAAGTTAGGCTATGGGTTATGCTACTCCAAAAGCTTGGTAGCACTACCGAGAGGTTATCTGCACTCCCAACAATCTCCCACTTGAAGATAACCTGAAGTATCTACAAATAAACAACTACAAACTCAAATTATCTTAATCAAAATGTGGACGTAGTCATCTGACCCCTCTTGGTGTGACTCCAGGCTCATCAACTCTTCAAGCATGAAGGCCAACTGAAGTTGAACACAACTTTAGCTTCTGAACAGTAGCAGACTTGGTTAACATATCTACCGGATTTCGATCCCCCAAAATCTTCTCTAGCAACAAATCTCTATCCTCCAAAAGTGAACGAATGAAATGGTACCTCAAATCAATGTGCTTCGTCCTGGCATGAAACACTGAATTTTTGGCAAGGTGTATAGTACTCTGGCTGTCACTGAAAAGAACGCAGTTCTCTTGCTTCAAACCCAACTCCTCCAAAAAGCCCTTCAACAAAATCATCTCGCTGCGGCCTCGATCCGCGGCCACATACTTAGCATGCGTGGATAGTGTCACTAATTTGCTGAGGCGTGAGAGACCCACTCACTTCTTTGTTGAACCCATAGTATAGATATACCCTATGGTGCTTCGCCGCGTATCCTGATCACCGGCAAAATCTGCATCCACATATATCCCTGCACTGTCAATTTCCCTTTCCCAAAACAAAGTGGCAAATCAGTGGTACCTCTCAAATATCGCATGATCCATTTTACTACTTTCCAATGTTGTTTCCCTGGATTGCTAGCAAACCTGCTCACAACTCCTACTGCATGGGCAATATCTGGTCTCGTGTTCACCATCACATACATCAAGCTACCCACGGCCGAGGTATACGGAACCTTGGCCATGTACTCTCTCTCCGCATCTGTCTTGGGTGATTGCCCCTGAGAAAGTTTGAAATGACTTCCCAAGGGTGTGCCAACTGCCTTAGCACTCTGCATATTGAACCTCTCCAGAACACGTTCAATATACTCAGCCTGACTCAACCGTAAGGTTCCCTGAGCCTTATCTCTGCTGATCCTCATCCTAAGTATCTGCTTAGCTGCACCCAGATCTTTCATAGCAAACTCTGTTGCCAACTGTTGCTTCAACCTGTTGATCTCCCTAACACAGGAACCTGCTATAAGCATATCATCTATGTAGAGCAATAAAATGATGTAGCTAGACTCAAACCTCTTGAAGTAACAACAATGATCCCCATTGCACCTTGTGTAGCCACTGCGCTGCATGAAACCATCAAACTTTCGCACCAATTGCCTCGGGAGCTGTTTCAAACCATACGACTCTTGCTCGAGCACATAAACATCTCCTCCTTGTCTTTCATAATGAAGCCAACAGGTTACTTCATGTAAATTTCTTCATCCAAGTCTCCATGAAGAAAAGCAGTTTTAACATCTAACTGCTCAAGGTAGAGATTTTCAGTAGCAACCAAACTCAACACCACTCTGATAGTGGCCATCTTCACAACCGGCGAAAATCTCTCTGTATAATCGATCCCCTCCTTTTGTTGGAAGACTTTTACAACCAATCTTGCCTTGTACCTTTTCTTGCCATCACTCTCCTGCTTAAGCCAAAAAATCCATTTGTTTTGCAAGGCTTTCTTTCTTGTGGGAAGCTGAGCTAACTGCCAAGTACAGTTGGAATGAAAAGAATCCATCTCTTCCTGCATCGTAGTCTTCCACTTGGCTGACTCGAAAACCTACATAGCCTCATCATAGCACTCTGGTTCTCCACTGTCCGTCAAAAGCAAGTAATCAAGCGAAGAAATATATTTCGAATTCGGCTTGCATACTCTGGTTGACCTCCTCAACACTCTGACCTCTGAACTAGTCCCTGTCTCTGGAGCTACCTCATCTGAAACTGTCCCCTCTGAAACTGTCTCATCTAAAGCTCTCTCCTCTGTTTGACCAGACCTCTATTCAAGCCCATTGTCATCTAGAAGATCCTCCAACCCAAAGTACTCGGACGTATCTCCATCCGAAGTGGTACTCCCACTGCTCTGTTTGTTGTCCCTGTCTTTGTACATCACCTTTTCATCAAACACAACGTCTCTGCTTCTAATTATCTTCCGGTTCTTGTCATCCCAAAACCGATAACCAAACTCATCTCCGTCGTACCCAATAAAGGTGCACTTCTGTGACTTAGCATCAAGTTTATCCCTGTCCTTGTCGCTAATATGCACATAGGAAACACAACCAAAAACATGTAAGTGTGAGAGATTTACCTCTTTACCACTCCAAACCTCCTCTGGTATGCCAAAATTCAACGAAACTGATGGCCAAGATTGATCAAATATGTTGTTGTGCTGACTACATCTGCCCAAAATATCTTGGGCAACCTTGCGTGTATTCGCATGCTCTTAGCACACTCAGTCAAAGTCCTATTCATCCTTTCTGCAATACCATTATGCTGCAGAGTCCCTGGAGGTGTCCTCTCTAAATGAATCCCGAATAGAGCGCAAGCTCTCTTGAACTCCCCCAACTCATACTCTCTGCCGTTGTCAGACCTCAACCTTTTCACCTTCAAATTTATTTCATTCTCAACCATGGCCTTCCATTTCTTGAAGACTTCAAAGACCTCAGACTTGTGCTTCATGAAGTATACCCATACCTTCCTCTAGTGATCGTCGACAAAGGTAACATATTAGTAAGAATCGCCAAGAGAAGACACTGTAGCTGGACCCCACACATCTGTATGGACAAGCTCTAAATTTTGAGCCATGGGAGGCCTGCCGCCTTTCTGAAAGCTAACCCGTTTCTATTTTTCGAAGATGCAATCCTCACACATGTCAATATCCACTGACTCTAAACCCGGTAGCTTCCCATTCGACTGCATAGCCTTCATTCCCTTCTCACTCATATGCCCCAGTCTATAGTGCCACAGATTTGAACTCTTTTGTCGCATACAACCGCAAATTGTGTCGCTACCATGTGAAGTCAAGTAAAGTGTACCAACTTTCTTGCCTTTAGCCGCCACCATGGTACCGTTGGAGACTTTCCACGTGTCCCTTATGAATGTCGAAGTATAACCTGCTGCTGCAAGCTGTCCAACCGAAACAAGATTCCTCTTCAAATTCGAAACGTGCCTGACATCTTCCAGATACCATCTGTACCCCAACGTCGCAATCTGAACATCCCCTCTTCCCACTATACTGCAAGGCTTGTCATCCCCGAAGTATACTTTCCCAAAGTCCCCTACTATATAGTTCTGCAGAACCTCCCTGTTAGCAGTGGCGTGGAATGAGGCACCCAAATCAATCACCCATGATTCGGCGTCGCTGTTCATGGAAAGAATAAGTGCATCGTGCACAACATGAGCCTCTTGCCCACTGTTATTCTTCTTCGGTGCTTTGCAAGTTATTGACATATGGCATGTCTAACCACAATTCCAACATTCACCTTTAATAGGCCGAACTTGAGATTTGGCCTTATTTCCCTTACCCTTGGACTTCGACATGTTCCTATTCTGATTTTGACCACCCTTAGCCTAGCTTCTGCCCCTCTACTTAACACTTAGAGCTGAACCTGAACGACCTGAACTATCAATCGAACCCCTTCTAACTTCCTCAGTCAAAATCAAACTGACAACCTCACTCAGTTTCAACTTTTCTTTCCCTGCCGAATTACTAAGCTGCGATGCGATGCCACTGCCCGACTCTCGGCAACGAGGCGAGCAATTAACAAGTCTTGAACCTCATCATCAAACTTGATATCGACAGACGTAAGTTGATCAACTATCATATTGAACTCACTGAGATGTGACATAAAGGAAACCCCTTCAGCCATAGACAGGTTGAAAAGTTTTTTCATAAGATGTACCTTATTCGCAGCAGACGGTTGCTCGTACATCTTCTTCAATGCTTCCATAAGCTCCTCTGTCGTTTTCTCCTTCAAAATGTTGTGGGTGACTGACTTTGAAAAGGACAAGCGAATAACCCCTAACGCCTTCCTGTCCAGAACGTCCCAATCCTCGTTGCACTCTCCTGTTTTCTTTCCTTTTTCTTTACCCAGCAGCGGCCGATAAAGATCCTTCTGATACAGATAGTCCTCTATTTGCGTTTTCCAGTACCCGAAGTCTGACCCATCAAACTTATCGATCCTCTGTTTGCCTTCTTCAGAACCCATAGCTCCCACTGAAACCCTAGTCTGCCCGAACGAGATTAAACCTTAACCTATCGAACAAAATCTACCGCAACCGCGGCTCTGATACCAGTTGTTATGGATTATGGCGAACACCTGTTCAAACCTACAACGCAAACGCCCCTACGGATCTTGGGATCAATGAATCACAGAAACACAAGCAAACAAGTGCGTAATGAAAACTAGAAAGAAAAACAAGACACAAGATATACGTGGAAAACCTTAACGTGAGGAAAAACCACGGGAGCCACACCAATCCACTATGAAATCGAATCAATGAGTACAAGTCTTCTTACAATCTCTCTGAGATTGGTTTTCTCTTGCCTCACTCTAGTTTTCTCTCTTTGAAAACTGTTACACAACTTACTAACTCACGCAGCCGGCCAAAACCCTAAAAGAAGCATATAAGGCCCTCGGTAGTGTTACAGGGAAACACTTGTAGCGCTGCAGAACACTCTGCCCAAAGTTAGGCTATGGGTGGCGCTAAACCAAAAGCTTGGTAGCGCTACCGAGAGGTTATCTGCACTCCCAACACACTAATGTTAAGCTTTAAATGTTATGCAATTTAGTCGTTATTTTTCCGAAGTTATACCTTATTTATTTTTATTTTATTTTATGAATGTTATACCTATTTGGGGTAAATGTTAATGCCATGTTATGGTGTCCCTCTTTTTGGCATAACGTGGTTATAACTTCTGGGGTAAATTTCACCTACCTCCCCTGAGGTTTCTGACAATTACAGGGGCCTCCCCTAATGTTTCTGAAATTTCACTAACCTACCATACTTTTGAAAATAAATGTCACATAACTCCCCTCCATTAACTTCCATTAGAAAAGTCAATGGAAAACGCTGATATCAGCGCCACCTTACTCTCCTTATTTTATTTTAAATTTTGAAATGTATATAACTTTTGTTTTATATATTCACTTTTTATGAAATTTATATATTTAAAATCTACTCGAAAAGATCTATAAAATGAACTCCATATTCAATGTGAAATTATGAAAAAATAAAATCTTACTTTTTCAATGTGAATTTTAATTATAATGTTACATAATTTAAATTATTTTCAATGTGTAAGTCAAAAAATTTTGCAAAAATTGTAATACCTCCATTCCAAATTGTTTGCCCCTTTTGGGAATGCATGCATTTTACACACAAAAAATAATATACAAGCATTAATTTTTTTCAACAAACTTTATACCAATTTAAAGATCTTATTGAGAAGAAAAAATTGGTGTAATTCTTTTTCAAAAAAAGTTCTCATAGACACATTATTTTTTTAGTGTAAAATGCACGCACTCCCGAAAGGGGGGCAGACAATTTGGAACAAAGGAAGTACAAAAAATCATAAAATCTTTTTGTTTAATAATTTTGTTTTTTCCAAATATATTCTTAATTAAATAAACATAGTAAGTTTGTAAGTCCATTTTTCTATTTAATAGTGACTTTCTCCCAATAAAATTTTAAATTTTCAATGCAAATTTTAATTATATTGTCTTTTTTTTTGTCATTCGATATTCATCATTAGAGTTAGCTGTTAGATGTTAGTAAACTACAAGAGTTGGCCTCCTCTCAATAGGAGTCAAGCTCAAAACCTTAAAAAAAAAGTTGTAACAATTTTGAGGTTTAAACTTTTGAGTTAAACATTAAAAAAATTAAATTACGTAGCATAGTAATTCACATTGAAAAAAATAAGATTTGATTTTTTTCATAATTTCACATTGAATATAGAGCTCATTTTATAGATCTTTTCGAGTAGATTTTAAATATATGTAAATTTCATAAAAATTGAATATATAAAACAAAAGTTATAAACATTTTAAGATTTAAAATAAAATGAGGAGAGTGAGATGGCGCTGACATCAACGTTTTTCGTTGGCTTTTCTAACGGAAGTTAACAGAGGGGAGGTATGTGACATTTATTTTCAAAAGTCCCCAGTCAGTGGAATTTCAGAAATATTAAGGGAGGTCCTTGTAATTGTCAGAAACCTCAGGGGAGGTAGGTGAAATTTACCCAACATTTTAAGATTTAAAATAAAATGAGGAGAGTGAGATGGCGCTGACATCAGCATTTTTCGTTGGCTTTTCTAATGGAAGTTAGCGGAGGGGAGGTATGTGACATTTATTTTCAAAAGTAGGGAGGTCAATGAAATTTTAGAAACATTAGGGGAAGTCTCTGTAATTGTCAGAAACCTCAAGGGAGATATGTGAAATTTACCCTAACTTCTTATATTATTTCATACACATGTTTGGATGACCTATTGGGATGACCGGTTGACCAGTCATATTTTGGTCAACAGAGGCTCCGTGGCATGATCTAGATCGTTGGACCGGGGGATATGTTGTCCCTTTTTGCTGGGTGATACCTTAGGCGTTTCCGTATTACATTGTCATATTCGAGTTTTTGTACTTCATTAACCTCCAAATATTTATCCGGTCCACAGAATGTCAAGTTAAAAATAACACTTTTTTTTGAAGTAAAATTAAGAAACATAAACAATTACAGCTATAATGTAAAGATTTAAAAAATTTCTTAAAAATTTATTACTGTTTTCAATTTTCAAATTCATGTTTTGCAAGCCGGACAAATATTATGGGATGGCCGTATTACACACTCGTTGATTAGTCTGGGCTATGTGGTGTCGTTTGGCAACACGAAAGGGCCGTGGCCCGTGGGCTAAAAGGTCCAGTTTAAAGCGATCATCTTGCACGCGTTATTGTAGTTAGGGTTTTCGCGTCGTCTGCACTACACTACCTACTAGTGGAGAGGAGCAAAGGAAAGGACCAAATCTTGCAGAAATGGTGAGCCATTCTCTCTGTTTTTGTGTGTGTGTTGTATGCACATATATATTTGTATGTATGTATGTATTTATGTATATGTATGTCTTGTTGCAGTTCACTGATCCGTGTATTAGTTTTGTATTTTTGATACCCATTTCTCCAAAAGGGCTAATTTTGTTCTTTTCATTTTCATCTTACTTTAAAGGCTCCGAAGAAGGGTATCAAACCAGCTGCAGCAGCCAAGAAGAAACCGGTACTCACCCATATGATTAGATTACCCAGACTTGCTCGTGAAATTGCTCGTTCTCTGATTGTTTAGTAAATTTTGTAGGAGAAGGTTGTGAACCCGGTTTACGAGAAGCGACCGAAGCAGTTTGGGATAGGAGGGGCATTGCCTCCAAAGAGAGATCTTCACAGGTTCGTGAAGTGGCCCAAGGTTGTACAGATTCAGAGGAAGAAAAGGATCCTAAACCAGCGCCTGAAAGTCCCACCACCTTTGAATCAGTTTACCAAGACCCTTGACAAGAACCTCGGTTAGTATTTCAGAAATCTTCAATGTACTCTGCTCCTTGTAGAATTGCGGATAAAAATTTCTTGTTTTGAGCTATTTTTTTTATTCATTAAGGTTGTACCCGATGTTAGATTAGTAGTAGGTTGCTTAATTGAGTAGTTGATTGAAGATATTCTATTTGGTGAGGGATCTGGTTATTTCCAGCTTGCGATTTGGGACTATATGGATTTCGTATTAGAATAGGATATGCGCGTATCTCTTGGGATTTGCACGTATAAAATTCTTGCATGGTTTCTATATTAGTCTGAATTGCCAGAAATTTTGCTTTAGCAGAAGTCTATATTATGAGGAAGGACTCGTCAAATTATCTCGTTTCTAGACTTTCATTTTTGGGTAAGCATTGAGTGAGTTAAATTTGTTGCATGAGTTTTTGGATTTTGTGAACTACTTTAACCTTGAAACGACTGAGTTCATGGGCTGCGTTTGCTTTCTGATATTCACTAAACAAAATGCTGTTATTAGACCTCCTCAGTAAACGAAGGTTTAAGTTTGGTTTGCAGCCAAATGTACCACTTGCTGCATTTAACCAACCATATATGTAATAGTAATTGGTAAGATGACTTGTGATTGACCATATCTGTTCTTCAACAACGATAATTTCTTTTTGCCATAGTTTTGATATCATGTGTCCTGTCAAACCCATGCAAAGCGTCTCTCTGAAAACTTGCAGCAACAAGTCTCTTCAAGATGCTTCTCAAGTACAGGCCCGAGGATAAGGCAGCAAAAAAGGAGCGCCTTTTGAAAAGGGCTCAGGCTGAGACTGAAGGAAAAGCTATTGAGGCTAAAAAGCCTATTGTTGTGAAATATGGTCTCAACCATGTCACATACCTCATCGAGCAGGTTTGATGTTCCTTTTGTTAAATATCCTTTCTTGAAGACTTTGGTGCCCTGCCTTTGGGTTAATAACAGCTACTACAATTGCTCTTCTTACAGAACAAAGCACAATTGGTTGTTATTGCTCATGACGTGGACCCAATAGAGTTAGTTGTCTGGCTTCCTGCATTGTGCAGAAAGATGGAGATCCCATACTGCATTGTCAAAGGAAAAGCTCGATTGGGATCGGTAAGTGTACAATGATCTTGTTTTCTTCAAGTATACAGCAATCTTGTATTCCTTAATCCTCCTTAAAGGGGGTTCTGATATATAGCTTCCCCGACAGATTGTCCACCAGAAAACTGCAGCAGTTCTGTGCTTGACCACTGTCAAGAATGAGGACAAGTTGGAGTTCAGCAAGATCTTGGAGGCTATTAAGGTGGTGCAAACTGGAACTTAATCTTTATGTTTGCTTATCTTATGTGCTGAGTGTTTGATAGTAATTCATTGCACTTGTGGCCTTTTGTGGTTTCAGGCTAACTTCAATGACAAGTACGATGAGTATAGGAAGAAGTGGGGCGGTGGTATCATGGGTTCCAAATCCCAAGCCAAAACCAAGGCCAAAGAGAGGCTTCTTGCTAAGGAAGTTGCTCAAAGGATGGGCTAAGAGAGTTAACCATAGAATGAAGCCATTGGACAACTTGCTTCTATCCGAAGTTTTTGTTTGTGTCAATGTTACCCACATAATAACTTTCCTAGTTTTTGTTATTTTTGTTGAGGGCAAGTCGATTTTCTCCTATAGGCAAATAACTGGAGGAATCTGATCGATTTTATGATTAATATCTTGAGGCAGCTGTTATTAAGACCATTATTGTCCTTTTTTTTTCTTCTCTCTTTCAAATTAGAATGATACTATCTCCATCCCAATTTTATAGTCTCTCGTTCTATTCTAACCGGATAAAAAAACGATTATTTCTTTTAATCGGTAATGCATTTTATATTCAATACGGATCTTGTTTGATAAATCTTGATTTAATCTAATAAACAAAGTGTTCAAAATCACCTAAAATATTGTATATTATAAGATATAACACTTTAAAAGGTGGCATGAACTCTCATAAGAGACTATAAAATTAGGACAGAGGGAGTATTATGTTGTGATGGTTTTCTTTCGTGCTTGAGCAGTATTAGGGTTGGTCATTTCATCCGTCCCGTCTGAATCCGATCCGATCTCCGATCTGAACGGATTGGCAATATGGAGATCTATTTGGAGATTGGATAGGATATGAGGGTTTTTATTTGAAAATGTTTGGGGATCGGATAGGGGGTGGAGATAGGTATGTTCCCGCCCAGAACCCGTTTCCCGCTCTGTCTCCGATCTGCCCCGTCCCCAAATCCTCGAAATATAGGGGTCTATTAATGAATTATGAAATTTTAGGGTCTATTCATGAATTATGAAATTTTGGGGTCTATTCATGAAATATATTAATGCTTCCTTAGTTGTTGCTATCTTGTTGAAATTTAGTTCAATTTGAATTGTGACACTTATTTTTGGTGATCTGGAACTGTTTTTGTTGGTTCAGAGACTACTTGAAGGTAGTCAATGTTGTTCTTTGAATACTTATTATTTGTTGATATCATATTCTATTTCCTGAACATATCAACAATGAGTTATAGACTTGTAATCTCTTTTCCTTTGAAACAATTATGTATATTATCAACTAGACAACTCACGTTGCATTTAATCAATTTTCATTGATGTCATGAATATACATAAGAATTCTTCATAATTTCTATTTTTTTTACACTCTTTATGTTGTTCTACAAACACATGAAGTTTTACATGCCTAGGGGTTGCCCAATGATTGGATTTTAGGGAAAATGATTTGTAATTGGGCTTCTATAATTGTTTAATTGTTACTCTAGGAAAAATAATTGGATCCCCGAAATTCTTGTGGGAATTCCCGTTTCCCATTTAGAGCGGGGATGGAGGATAAAATAAATCTCATTAGAGATTGAATAGTGGATGGATATGAATAAGGGGTTTGGGGATTGGGGATGGAGATATCTCCATCCCCAATCCGTCCCCATACCCATCCCTAAGCCGTATAGACTTAAATTTTTCCAATCTCCAAGGGTCGAAGAGTATCTTACATTAAGATTTCAGAGCGCCAATATCTTTCTCTTTTAGTACCTTGCAAGGCTTATCGGTTTTCCTATTGAGCCCCTGCTATTTGAAGATTCTGGTGAATGTTAAACATGTAGAAGCTAATGTTGGAACATTGCTTTGTGCCTTGCGGGGTTTTGGGAGGTTGTGCTTATGCTGTTCAACAGCACTGTTTGAGAAGTTGCAGACGGGAATTGGGAATTCACCAAGTAGTCTCCACAGTTACGGATTTGTGACGTTCAAAACGAAAAAGAGAGAAAGAAGTGTTGCATTTGCCGCTAAATGTCATTATTTATCTGCTTTCTGTTTTTGGCTGCAACAAATAATGCCCTTATTGCCAAACAAAAGCTTCAAGGTAAAAGGAAAAAAGATAACAGCAGGGAAAGAGAGAGGGATATATATATATATATAGAAAGGGTCTGGACAAGTCAAAACTAGTCAATCAGATGGTAAAAGCATCAAAATGAGGTCCATCCATTAATCCTGGTCATCGAGGGACACGGCGCTAACGAGATTGTTGACCAAAGCCTGTCATTTTTCCAACTCTGGTCCAAACACCAACATTCCCCCACGCCCCCCCTTCCCCCCTCTCTCTCTCTCTCTCTCTGCTGCCGGGGGAGACTGGTCGGAGGACCTTTCACATCGTTTTTTGAATATTTGCTTTGCCATTTAGGGTTGCAGGGAAGGCCTGAGAGGAGGCCAGGGAGAGGAGACCAAGAATGTGATGGAACCCGATGAGATACCATTGTATGCTACCGCCTATCATCAGGAGAACAATTTCTCGACGGTTTGCATGTCTGTTGGACAGATTAATTCCAGAGGCATTTTTCATAGCTACGATCCTCTCAATTACTCTCTCCCTCTCCTCCTGATTCAGCTCTCCCTGGCTTCTCTCATCATTCTCTTACTTTCCCGCCTGCTCAAGCCTCTCGGCCAACCTAGCACGGTTGGACAAATATTAGTAAGCCACAATTTCCCACATGCGTTCTTTCCTTTTCCTCAACAACTTGCTTTTATGGAAACACAGGGACATTTATGTATTCACGTTGACAACATTTGCATTTGCGTATGACCTTTAACAGGGTGGCATAATTCTTGGTCCTTCGGTTCTGGGCCGAACAGGTGGATTTACAGAGCACTTCTTTCCACTGAGGGGATACATAATTCTTGACGCAATAGCAGTATTTGGCTACATATTCTACTTGTTCTTGATTGGAGTGCAAATGGATCCATGGATATTGAAGAAAATCGAGAAAAGGGAAGTCATCATTGGAGTTTCAACGGTGGCATTAGCTTTGGTACTCAGCATCACTTGCTCTTTCCTTGTAACGAATAAAGTTAACTTAGAGCCAGAAACTCAAGGCTCTCTTCCCGTCGTAGCAACCGTAGAGTCTGTGCTCTCATTCCCAATGATGGCTCAATACCTCACCGAACAAAAGATGGTAAATTCAGAGTTTGGGCGATTGGCATTGTCTTCCTCACTAGCAAGTAACCTTTTCGGTTTATGTATGGTGCATTTGACCATTCTAACGACTAAAAAATCTGGGGAGAGGTTAGTGATGTTCAAGACCCTTGCCAGCGGTTTAGCCATGGCAGTGGTCATTTATGGAATGGTAAGGCCGACAATAATGTGGATACTAAAAAGGAAAACAAAGGGAGAGTCACTAACCGATGAATCCATGTATGTCATATTTGTGGGAGTTTTAGTGACCGCTTTTGCCAGTCAAGCCACTGGTCTGCACATCGGTTATGGACCTCTTGTTTATGGTTTGGCAATACCTGCAGGACCACCTCTGGGATCAGCTTTGTTAGAGAAGCTTGAACTCATAAACTCTAGGTTCTTTATGCCCCTTTACTTTGTGAGAAATGGGTTGGTGACGGATATTTTCTCGGTTGACTTCAAAAGCTTCCTGGTTGTGCAATACATCATCGTCATCGCTTGGCTGGGGAAGTTTATAGGAGCCCTTGTATCTTCGCTCTACTGCAGTATACCATCAAAGGATGCTCTCTTACTTGGCCTTGTCATGAATGTCCAGGGTGTTTTCGATCTCATGATGTATAAAATGATGAAGCGAGTAAAGGTATGTCTGAAATGAGTGAAATCCATAAGGCACCACTCAAAAAAGGGATGTTAGATTTTACACCTCCAAACAATAAGTTGCATCAGATATTTTGGTAGATGATGGAACTCAAAATTTGAACAGATAGACAAAAAACAAAAAACTGCAACATCCAGACTTTCTTGATCAAAGAAAGTTGGAAACATAGAAAAGCAGAAAAAAAAAAAAAAAACGACTTCATTAAACTGTTCAGTGTTCCTCCCTGTTCACCTTCTCTTATAATCATTGTCACTCTTGCTCCACCGTGGCTGCTGTTTCTGCAATCAGAATGCAATATTATTATCAGTATTGTTTACGAACAACTAGAAGAAAGAAAGAAAGAAAGAAAGAAAGAAAGAAAAGCTTTACACATTCGTTCTGTGCAGTTTATCCTTTACGTACAGAGTTATTAACCTGTGTGAGAACTTGGTTTTTGAATGCCTTGTAGGCAATAGACCATGCAGCATTCGTGGTTATGTGCATATCCATGCTACTGCTACTTTCCATTATGACTCCCCTCGTAAGATATCTATATGATCCTTCAAGAAGGTATGCAGTCTACAATCAGAGGTCTGTGATGCACTTAGGAGACAACTCTGAGCTCCGAGTAGTAGCCTGCATACACGATCAGGAGAACATTCCGACCATGATCAGCCTTCTAGAAGCTATCAATCCATCCAAACGTAGCCCAATTGCCACTTACGCCCTCCATCTGATCGACCTTGTTGGCCAATCCACCACCCTCCTATTACCCGACAAACTCTCCAAGAGGCCCTCTTCAAAGGCCTCCTCGTCAAAAAGAATAGTCAATGCATTTAGAATCTTTGAGCAAAGCTACTATGGCGTCGCCACAGTGCACCCATTTACCTCAATATCGACTTATGCGACCATGCATGACGAAATTTGCACAATGGCACTTGACAAGAAAGCTTCCCTGATAATTCTTCCATTCCACAAAAGGTATACTACCACAGAAGTATGGGAGGCTTACAATAAAGGGGTAAAGATAGTAAATGATAACATCCTTGTTATGGCACCTTGCTCTATTGCAATTATTGTTGACCGTGGACTCCTACACAACTCACGGCCCAAGATTGCAACTTGGTCTTCTTATCGTGTGGCTATACTCTTCTTGGGCGGAGCAGATGACAGAGAGGCTTTGGCTATAGGGGCACGGATGGCCGGACGAACAAACATCAATGTAACGATGGTTAGGCTTCTTGAGAATGGTAGTATTACTGGAAACAATTCCACAGAGAGAAAGTTGGACAATGAAGTGGTGAGTGGGTATAGACTCAGTATGGCTGGTAATTTTAGGGTCAAGTATGTAGAGGAGGTGGCAAAGGATGCAACAGGGACTGTTGCAGTGCTTAAATCCATGCAAAACAATTATGAACTAATCATTGTGGGAAGACGCCATGATAAGCAGTCCCCACTCGTATTTGGTCTCACGGGTTGGGATGAGGAGTCAGAATTGGGAGAACTAGGGTACATATTGGCTTCATCAGATTTCCGTGGCAACACCAGCATATTGGTGGTGCAACAGCATGCTATTGTTTGGGATGCAAAAGACTTCACTGTAGATATGTCTCAAGAAATAGAGGACGAAGCAGAGCACCTTCCAATATACAGGGCAGCTGCATAATGTTACACCCAGAAGAGCAAACTATGAGAGGCTTGATAGGTGTTAGATGTTCTTTTAAAAAAAAAAAAATTCTGGCTTGTAGACAAAACCACCGCATTAGTGTATAAAAGTCTGTTAATTTGATTCTGTTTAACAGCAAAAGAGATTGAGATTCAGACGAATATCCGATTTCGCATAATGCCGCAGCCTCTTTTTTGTGCATAAAAGGTAGTAGAATGGAAAGTAAAAATCAAATGTTGGATAGGTGAAATGTTAATTAACTATGATAAACACAGATATTCGTCAGGGGCCACTGGGGAGGGTTGCTTACCACAAAGTAATTCTAAGCACAGAGGACATGACGTTACATCTAACAGAACACATAAACAGCAAAGACTAGCATCTAATGTTCCCAAATACCTTAAAAGCTACTACTTTTTCCATTTTTCTTTCTTCTACACAGGGAGAACATATGCATAGATAACAAATGTAACCAAACGGGACCATACCCAAGCAGGCATTATTATGGAATCTCCTAATATGTAAGGAAAGTACCTGCTGACCTGAAGCATCATTGGAACTTTCCTCAAGCAGCCACCATTTGCCATTATAACCATATGACAACCTTTGATTCTGTCCAATTAGGTAATAGTGATCAAATTTGTCTCAGAAGTCAATGGCTAAGCATAACTATCGAGTCACAATTCAAAGTTGGACATCTCTCCTGCATTGCTTGAAGCAACTGTAAAAGGGGCTCTCCTTTTGATAGAGATGAAATAGATGCTAAAAACTCATTACATACGGCTTGCAACATTGAAGCTGAATTCTTTCTGACTGATGTTATGTGTTCAATTGCAATTGGGATCTCTGCAGCCTCAAGTAAGCATTTCAGCAATATGACATGGGAGTCTGACTGTCCTACATCAGACACGAGACCACAGAGTAACCTAGAAGCAGCAAGAAAATGACCTGCAAGGATCATAATCAAGCGAATAGTTAACAGTAGATGTAGTTAAAACTGCCCCGGTACTAGAGACATAAGATATTTATGGTTAATAATATCTGTACATGAATTCATATACCTTCTTTACAAAGAAAGAGGACAGATTTACTCAATAGGCTTCGTGCTAACATGGCATCCTGTCCGACAGACTTGTCAAAGACTTCAAGAGCATCTTTAATCTTGTTTTCTTTACAAAGCCCTTCAAGGAGGAATGTGTAAGTCATAGCATCAGGTACTAATCTTTTCTCCACCATGTGACAAAAGAGTCTGTGAGCCTCTTCAACCTGACCTGCTTTGGAAAATTTGCTGATAAGTATGTTGTAAGTCTTCAAATTCCCACCACACCCCCTAGCAAACATCTCATCCCACAGCCTTTTTGCAGGGCGGAGTAGGTCTTCTCTGCAGCATGCCTCCATAAGATAATTGTAGAAAGATACATCAGGACACAACCCTTTCTTCTTCATCTCTTGAAGAACCTCATAAGCTTCTTTTACCCTTCCAGCCTTGCACAAAAATGAAACCATCAAATTGTAACTTGCCATATCTGAGAAGTACTCTTTGTTGGACAAAATCTGGAAAACCTCCAAGAGTTCTTCAATTTTGCCGTGCCTGAAGAGATTCCAACTCAAATTGCTCAATGTAAGAAGAGTAGGAACCCTCTCCTTTCCCACCATGAACTTGAAAAACAACATTGCAGAAAAGGGATAGATAATCGACACCGATCCTATCAAAGCAATGAGCACATCATCCTCAATTGGGAAATTTCCACTCACAATAACTTCACCCAATTCTTTTGCTTCCCAAATCCTTCCTTCAGAAATCAAAGCAAAAATAAACTCGCGGTACACATTAGTCCTTGGTGCCACCCCTAACTTCCTCTTCTTCTTCAAGACCACCTCCACATCAATAACACTTCCCATCAACCGAAATGCTTCAGCAACAATCCTATACGCCATGAAATCCGGTTTACTGTCCCTTTTCCTCAGCTCATCCATCACCCATAAAGCATCTGCCACCCTAGACTCCAAACAAAGACCATGAACAATCAAAACCGCAATTATTGGCCCATTCACCCCCGAAAAATCTTTCCTAACCTCATCTACCAACCATAAAGTCTCGTGCACGTCAGAATTTCTACAAAACCTCCATATAAAAACACCAAACCCAACCGTACTCATGCTAACACCTCTCAAAATCATTTCATCAAACACCTTGCGTGCATAACCCATATACCCATCAGAAGACAAAGCAGCCAGAAGCGAATTATAAACATCCGATCCCAAAACATAGTTTAGGGAACTAACCTCTTCATTGAAAATTGTAATCGCGTCACGTGTCCTCTTCCCTCTAATCAGTGCAGCGATAATCGAGGAATACACAGAAGGATCGAGCCCGATCTTTTGGGCACGGACTTGCTTCAAGAGCTTGTCGATAGCGTGGAAATGGCGGTGGGAGATAGAGAGAGATTTGAGTATGGATTGGTAGGTAATAGGGGTGTGGGAAAAGCCTGGTTGTTGAGAGGCCCAGTCGAAGAAGCCGAGAGCTAGAGAGTGGTGGTTGAGGAGGAATGGGTCGATGACTCGGGCTACGAGGGAGGGTGTGAGCGAGTTGCGGCAACCGAGTTGGTGGAGGATTTGCTCCAGCGAAGGACTCCATTTACGGGGCGGGAGTGAGCGTTTGGATGCGGTGATGAGGGCTCGACTTATTTGGTTTGCGAACTGTGCCATCGAAGAGCTCATCGCGTGTGTGTGTGTGAGAGAGAGAGAGAGAGAGAGAGAGAGAGAGAGGAGCAGTTTAATCTCCCGCCATCTTATTACGATAGACCAGTTAATGTGAAATGGTTTGGTATACCTGATGAAGTTCAATTTACCGAGACGTGCGATAGTTAGTCCGGATAACTGATTATATATAAATAAATAAATAAATAAATAAAGACTAATTATGAACTATGCCGAGATCAAAAGTTTGAGAAAATAATTTTTACACAAAATGAGACTGTCTGAATGAATCTGAAAAAATATCACATCTGCTATATGGTAGCAAGCTAACTAAACGAACCTAGCGTAAGATATGTAGTCTCGGGAAAAAATTATTGCTTGTGACTTTCTAGGTACTAGGGTGTTGGAGTATTGTCCAGAAGCACTAGCCCTCAACTTGCTATGCCTAAGTTTAACTTCCATTTTGAGAGCACAAATAGTAAAACTGTAACGCGTTTCATCAGATTTTGTGTGATTTGTAAAACCCGTTAAAATAGGAAATATTAAATGTCCGGTTCGGGTGAGGATCCATCACCAATGTTGGTGTCGTAAATGGATTATGTAGCTGCTTCGAAATCCATTTCATTAATGCCACAATTGATCTTACAATGAAAAAAGGATTATCACGGTGAATAAGATGAGGTTTGATACCCAATAAGAATCTTTTAATCTTGTTCTATTTCCCTTGCACATTGTTGGAAAAAAACAGTGGACCTTTCATGTGTTCTTGACTGAATTCAAACTTGAAGCAATCAATCTCTTATTACTCCAGTTAAACCACAATCCAATGCTTTAGTAATTGTTCTCACATTACCAGTTCAATACCTTAGACATCAAGTTTCAGTGGATTTCCCATATCTTCCTTACTGAATGGCTGTTTTTTTTTTCAGTGCATTTCATCTAACTTCTCAACAATGGAAATTCATACACTTACCAAGCTCATATGGAATCATTCACACAAATGACCTATTTGCGGAATGGTTCACCTGAAGTATACGAATATAGCATTACAAACAAGTTTACATTTTCCCCTAGAAGTAAACCGAACAGGAATATACGTACGAAGATAATTATATAATATACAAAATTTACAATTTCCCACAGGCATCAACTCTCTGTACAAACAAAATCTTGTAATCAAACTTTACACACAGACTACTTACAGGAGATTACGATATATATACAGAGACTGGACCCATCAATAACGAGTATCTACATTACAAGGAGGCTTCTTGTTCTGTCTTCCATTCACAAGATGAAAGGAAGTGCCTATTTTACGGATTTTGTAATAATTCATCTACACTTTTTTCATGTTGTCTAAACAGCTGACATATCAGCAAATGTTCTACTTCTGGAAAATAGTTCAAGAGTAGGACCTGATAGATTTAAAATTTTGGAAAGTTCGAGCTTTAAATAAGTTACTGAAGCAGAAACTCATTGCTGTCTCTTGAGGCGGATTTGAAGAAGGACATGAATTCCTTTTGACAAGCAATGCTGATTGCCCGATTTCTTGTCGAATAGTATCAATAGTTTTGGTGTCGACTGTGTTCCCTGTCACGTCTGTGACATAGAAAGTGTCTTTGGCTTTCCCACATTTCGTTGAAATTTCTGCTCTTTTTATGCACAAACTGTTCTCCCTGAATACCCTGGTGATGTCTGAGAGGAGTCCAACCCGGTCTTCTGTGCATAGTTCAAGCTCCAGACCCTGTTCGATGAAGAACACCCATTTAACCATCTCATAGTAGATTCTCTCTCTCTCTCTCTCTCTTAAGAATATGCATCTCATAGGTAGACTGTGCACCTAGCGGGTTAAAGTTGTCTTTCGTCTCAAGACAAGATAGTACAATACCTCAGAGGCACGTCTCTCAATGGCTGCTTCAAGACATTGCATAACACGTTCTCGTTCAGCCTCCGAACTTATAGGGAGCCCATCAACGTGCCTGATATAGTATTCCTTCATCCCACAAAAGAAGCGTCATCCAATTAGATGGTTAAAAGTTGTCCAGTGCACGAAACAAAGCAAAATGAAGTGTCACCCCAATTGAAGTGGAGGTTTTGTAGCAGTGAACCACAAACTACTGGTCTGCGACAATTTTCTATCAGACTGTAAGAAATTAAACTGTACAGAAAACAAATGGGGTGGACGAGAGGTGACACACTGCCAAATGGCTTATAAGGGGTGCACATAAGTCCTAAGACTCCTCGCCACCATGCCATCCTTCGAGGTTAACAACGGCTATCCATTCACAAAATGTTAGCGATTTGTGAAACCCTTCATGACCTTCAGTCAGTTGTGTTTGGTCATGGGTTTATGAAGCAATTTATGGTGTGGAGGAAAATGTGAAGAAAAGAAGTAATTACGTGCCGCAGCCAGATTTTTTTCTGCGTTTTCCACCAATTTTTCTATTTCTTTGTAGATCCCCCACAAATCCATGATCCAAACAAATCTTCTACATAATCACCATAATCGCATTATTTAATTTTTCTGTTGGTAAGAGCATAATCACGTATAATCATTTTCCGTAAAAGAAAAATCCATACCTGAAAGGCTTCCATTCTCCCCGTATGAACTACACCATGAAAGACAACATATTGCATGTCAGTCAGAGTGCACACAGTATCGAATAGCAGCTTTGGCCGATCCTTAGACCTCATAGTAATTACCGTGTAATCCCTCTCAATGCAATTCATCACGGAGACATTTGGTCTTAAGCTCTTATCCACAACTCTCCCGTGTTCTGCTCTTTCATTCCTTACATAATCTCGATCATCAAACATCATTTGATGTAATCTCCTCTCCCTATGCATGACACCCGGGGGTGAAAGAGTCATTTTTGCAGTCTTTAAGTCATTATCTCCTTTAAGAACATTGCGGAGCAATTGCCTTATTGTAGAGAGCCGGTTTGGGTCTTTTATCGCGCATCCAGAGGAAGCGTCAGTGACATGAACTACTGCTGCAGCTCTAGAATTGTGGGTCCATATCTCGGCATTTACAACATTACAGTGAAGGTTAGCAAGAACTGCACAAACTTCAGACAACAAACCGGGCCTATCAGTACCAGCTAGTTCGATCGAGGTGTGCTCTTCAGAAGGCATCACACCAACAGAACCTCTCAATGGGGAGAGAAAAGAGGAATCATTTTCAAGTGTCTGCAAAATGAAAGGAAACATGAGAAATGATAAGCTTCGATGCACCATTGGACAAATAGAATTTTAACATTATTTTCATTCATAGTTGACTTTAAATTTCTTTAATTTAGCAAAGGAAATTCCATTTCAAATGCAATTTATATTGGTGTGCTGAATCGAGAAAGAATTACAGCAGAGCCAAATACCTCCTGGATATAACTGAGGACCCCTTCATCTCTAATTTTATTCCCATCTCGGTCAACCACGTTAAATACTGAAACGCCAAAATTTGCAATGAATACTATCAGAAACTACTATAACGAGAAGAATACGTAGAAATTTTAAAACTTGTGCTTTCTGGTAGACTATAAAACCGTACCATCCATGAACCAACCCCCATCTGATGAGATATACGCCTTAGTGATGACAAGGTTCAAATCGGTAAGCACTTGTACAACTTCCAGAAGAATCCCGAGTTTGTTGACGCTATCAACCTAAAACATATATCCATGGATGAGAAAGTAGACAAGAAAATAGGCAATCAAAGCTAACCCAGAAAGTAGACATATATTCCGATGGCCAATGGCTCAAGGAGTACCTGAATAACAGTTGCATCCTTGCAAGTATTGTTCTCAATTACAACTCTGCAACAAGAAGATGCAAATCTCATCAGTGTAAGAGCTACGCACATACTCTTTTACCCATAAACTCAAAGAGGAAGGTTCCTGAAAAGAGTTCAAGGTTAACAGATTTTGAAGCACAGATCACTCTAAAGCACAACTCTGCCTAATAGCCAAGATGATTTAGGACTAAAGGGAATTTTGATTGTATTAATTTTTCAATGTGAAAACATCTCCAGATGATCCAGACAAGGGGGAAGAAATTCCACCTGAACTGGAGACAACAAGAAAAATCATTTTTGGAAAAGAGAAAACAGAGATAAATAAATATATATATATATATATATATATATATATATATATATATAAAATAAATAATAAAAAAAAGGACAAAGGAGGAAGCAAGGAAAACTGAAGCTTAAATAAGAGAATTCAACAATTCAATTAACAAGAATTCCAAATTACTACGCAAGACAAGGAAAATTATACTCCTTTGAAAGACTTCAAAAGAAACTCGTATTCTGACTAAATACAAGCAAAAAATTAGTAAAATTTAGAGGATAAACGGTGAAAACTGGAAGAGACTAAAACTTGGAATAGAAATCACAACACACAGAAAGCCACAAGTTCTAAAAAGACAAATTCAGAATCAAGAAACAGATCGATTGGGAAAGGGGAAAAATAAGGAGAAAATAATAGAAAGAGGTACCTGGGTGGGTTCATCCTCCTGATAAGCTTAGCATACTCGTCATCCATTTCTCTTTTAATTTCTCAAAAATCCCCCGAAGAGAGAACCCAGAACCTTATTTGGACAGAGATATCAGAATTCAATGAATACTCTTACAAACAATAAATATGAATCAATATGTATCTGTGATGGTACAACGATTTCTTCTCCAATATCTAAGGAGGAAGAAGAAGGAGAGAAGATGGTGATATTCCAAGGTTAGAGAGAGAGAGAGAGAGAGAGAGAGACTATAAAAAGTAAAGTAAAGTAGTAGTGTAAAAGAAAAGAGCTTTGGATTTGGGTTAACTAAAACAGGCGGGTAGGAGTAATATACAGCCGCTTAATTTGCCCGAAAAGTGGAGGTACGGAGTTGAATTCTGAGGTGGCGGTGTTTGATTGGCTGCTTTAGCTGCCCGAAGTGATTTGTGTTGATGCCCACGGGCAGCGTGAGTGGGGAATGGGAATTGGGGTTGTAGTGAAGGGTCTTTTCACCTTTTCACACACCCGCTGCTAATTTAATTAATTCTCTTAATCTTGTTTATACTCCTACTAATTGCAGTATTAAACTCACTTTGTCTTGGAATTGAATTGAATTGAATTTTAAATACTAGCACGTGACGATTGGGGGATGATGACGTTGGAGTCTGAGAATGTTACGTGTCGTCACCAGCTTCGTCGGGGGGTTTTGCCTGTATTTGTGTATGGGAATATTCTCTATTTTGGGCGGCAATTCCAGCGCCAGCTACCTGTATTGGTCCATGCCCCAATGTTACTCAATGGCCAAAGTAACTTTTATGTGCAACTCAAGTCCTCGCTGACACGCACTTCGACTCATCTTAGAGCACTTTTATCGGCCTAAATTTTTCTTTAGCCATTTTGGTAAGAGTAAATTGCACTCGCCGAAACGCATTGTCTTCGAACAGCGAGTGAGAGCTCCGACGAACTCTGTTGGAAAAGGGTTTTCCGTGGATACAATCGTCTCGATGAAAGCTACTTGAATTAGCTCTCAAAACTATTTAAAGAGAGAAATGAAATGAAGAGAGAGAGAGAGAGAAAGAGAGAGAGAGAGAGAGAGAGAGATTCTAAACGGAGGAGGAGACAAGGGGGAGATTGGCAAGGCTTTCGTACCTTGACAACCCTGGCGAGGTATTGAAGGTTAAAAGAAAATGGCAAGGACCTAGGCGAGGCTGCTGGGTCTGGTTTTGGGAGGTTTTTGACACCTAAATAGCTTCGCTAAAGCTTTATCAAGATAGTTGAAGATGCTCTTAATGGCTCATTCCTACCTGTTCATTTGCAAAAAATCAAAGTTCAAACAGAACTCTTCATGGATTAGCCCCAAAAGAAATTGATAACATAGAAAATTCAAACCTAAATCCTTAAGGAGCAAACTCATAAGTCTCACGCTTTAACCACCACACCAACCCCTCAGAGTTGACTAAAGCTAACTAGTTTTGTTGCATTTGGAATTTAGCCGTTCATAAATCATAAATCATAAGAGTAATAAACTAATAATCAGTGATTTACGGGTTACTTTGTCAAATGATAAAATCAATAGTTGCTAAAATCAATAGAAATCGAAGATTTTAGCAAATGTTGTTTTATCTG
The DNA here is from genome assembly GCA_022606695.1 of Vaccinium macrocarpon. Classification (NCBI taxonomy): domain Eukaryota; kingdom Viridiplantae; phylum Streptophyta; class Magnoliopsida; order Ericales; family Ericaceae; genus Vaccinium; species Vaccinium macrocarpon. The sequence continues at coordinate 39,228,628 of CM040181.1, read as the reverse complement.
ATTTTATCATTTGAAAAACTCCCCCTTAATCTGCTGTTAAAAAAGGCGATTTAATCTTTGTCGGTAGCATAGTTTTACCGCAAGACTTTGTCAGAATAATTGAATGGTTCCAAACATTGTAAGAAATAGAAAATTCGCATCATCAGCCTGATTACATACGTAAATATACAAAATTCATGTCAAAACATCCATCTTTCTTAAACTAATGCAATGCAAACTAACTCTTTTTTTGTTGTAGTTTTTTTTATTCATTCGAATACCAATTCACAATGATTTATCCTTACTTATAGAGCTGGAGAAGTTTTCTTATACAATGGCAAGAAGCTGAGCAACACCTTCCAAACATTTGCTTAGATCTTTTCAGAATTTGAACAGAAATAATACTATAGGGCCAAATGTTAGGATTTTCGAACAACCGTTCAATCCCACAATGCCTTTACAGATCTTGGGAACAGTGAATCACAGAACAAAACAATCAAAGAGTCGTGCGTAATGAAAAACTGAAAGGAAAAATACGAGACACAAGATCTTTTATACGTGGCAAACCTCAACACGAGAAAAAATCTTGGGAGCCACATCAATCCACTATGAAATCTAATCAAGAATACAAATTTTCTCGCAATCTCTCTGAGGAAAGGTATAACAAATGCTCTCTACCTTTCCTCTTTTCACAGAGTAAGATATAGAAAATTTACATCATCAGCCTGATTACTTCGTAGGTAAATATAGAAAATTCAAGTCAAAACATCCATTTTTCTTAAACTAATGCAATGCAAATTAAATATTTTTTTTTTTGTTGGAGTTTTTTATTCATTCGAATACCAATTCACAGTGAATTAGAAGACTAGTATAGAAAATATCTGTAAGTTGATAAAAATTGTTATCACCTTAGTTATAGAGCTGGATAAGTTTTCTTATCCATTGCCAAGAAGCAGAGCAACAACTTCCAAACATTTGCTTAGATCTTTTCGTAGTTTGGAAGAAAATATAATACTATACCAAAATTTCTTGCCAAAGTCAATATCTGACAATTCATTTTGGCCAATCCATTGGACCATATCTAGTGATGACTAGAGCTGTGAATGTGAACTAAACCGTTGATGGACTATTCCAAATTCGAGTCGTATAAACTCGTTTGAATTTGATTCATATACTAAGTAAATTGAACTTGAACCTTAGTTTTAGGACATCAGGATGCTGTTGTGCACATCCGGGTCGTCCATTGCTCGAAGGGACGGCCTAGATTTTTATCTTGCACACATGACAACGAACTGAGCAAAGGTGTCGAGGTGAAATTTGGGTCATCCATCCAAGTAACGGACGGCTCGGATGTGCACAAACGTGTTGTGCATTACACTGCACAACAGCATCCCGAACTTAGAATATACTATCTCATACATATATACAACAAGGATTTAGTCCACACCTTACGTCCAAACCTTCGTTTCCCGATCAAATTTTCATGATCTGAACCGTCCAATGTATTTAGAAGGTATTTTTGAGGGTCCTCAATAACAAATCAACAAAAAATAACGTCCTGGAAGGGCTTGATCCAAGCAGTTTTTCATAAAAACTGTTTATGAAGCCTTGTAAAGCCTTAAAAACTGTTTATGAACCCTTCTCGGTCTTTTTTTTTTTTTTGCTGATTTCTCGCGTAAAGCCTTAAAAACACCTTCTAAAAACATTAGACGATTCGGATCCCGACCAAATGGCCGGGAAGGGGGTGGTGTGGACGTAAAAAATCTATTTGAAGTTCTCGACTTGTATAATATCATAAATATCTAATATTTTTTGCTAGTTAAGACTCGCGAACAAGTTCGACTCAAACCTAGGCAAGCTAAGCTCAAGCTCGGCTAGTCAAATTTTTATTGAGTTCGAGCTCGACTCAAGTTTGTTTAAAAATTTAATGAACAAACTTGAATATTTTAAAACTTAACTCGATTCAGCTCATTTACAGCCTTATTGACAACCCAAATTTACTATCCAAAATGATGAGCTATCTTTCATGTTTACGGGGCATCCTTATCAGGATACCTAAATAAATAAAACCCCCAAAATCAGCCTCACCAAACAATTGATCAAATTTATTTTTGCTACAATGGCGACTCAAATTTGATGCAGCATTGTTCAAGCACCAAAGACACTGTTCATGCACTATTCACGTATTGTTCAATTTTTGTTATTACTTTTGGGGAGTAGGAGTAGAAAGAAAGAATAATTTAATATAATGAAGTTAAAATAAAGAGTCTGATTTTGTGAATTTTTAAATAAGTGACTTGCTAAATTATAAAAAGTGTGTTTTGGGATTAAATTTGGTGTTTTTTTTTTTTGTGCGGCTGATGATGATGCTCTAACTTGACCGCAAGTTTGACTTAATCAATTATGCCAAATTCTCCCTCTTATATTCCCCTCTTCTTTCCGAATATGAGATCACAAATGTTGTTGTCGGAGGTGTTTAGTTTGGTCATTGTTCTTTTGAGCTCTGCTTTTTCAAGTTTATAAATTTGAATTAATTTATTGTCTCTGTCATTATTTAACTAAAACATGACTTTTTTCAAGTGTGCGATATGAAATGAGATGATCAAGTGCGCATGACAAGGTTTAGCATTCAAAAAACGATAAAAAAAAAATTTGGCATACTCATAACCACTAGTGTTCTAAAAGTCACCGAGGCATGCCATCTAGGAGCTTACTAATTAATCAAGCGCCTAACACCTAATAGCTGATTAGTCAACCTCCTCAATTGATTTTAATTTAGGCATTGGGTCCCCGCCTAGTGTGAAGACATCGACTACTTGGCCGCCTTAACCGACATTTAAAACACTACTAATAATAGGCCAGGTATCTAGTTACAAGAAAATTAACTGGAGGGATTGGTTTTGGATTAGCGACCAAATGATTGGATCAAACTCGATCCTAGCGAATGTAAGTGGGTAAGGTGGTCAGTGATTGGCAGTTTTTTATACAAGGCACAAATTATTTAGACTTTACCTTATCCATATCCATACACGGGAGCATAAAAGATTGGTGTAAAAGCATCATTATCAGGCTCAGCAAATTTTGAACCAAATTTAACCTCAAAAATTCCTTTTATACTTTAGCTAGTTACTTTTTCCAAAACTAACAAAATTAGACTCTCTATTCTAACTTCACTCTATTAAACTATTCTTTCTTTTTATTTCTACTTTTCTATTCCAATATCTTTCTAATTTTTTTTTTTTTAATATTTTTGTACTACTTTCAAACAAAGGAAATTTTTTTAATGCTTTACAAACGGCTACATTTTGCTCGGCAAAAAAAAATTATATCACCCATGCAATATATTAATTTAATGAAAATTTAATAAAAATGAGATTAATATTACCGTAAAGTTAAGGAAGAATTGGATTAAAAAGGCAAGCATCAGTAAAACTAATTTCGCATTTCCACAGGCACAATTACAAATAGTAAAGCGTAACCCATTTTCCGCTGAAAAAGAAAATAATAAAATAAGAAGTGGGGCAAACTCACAGTAAAATAGTATTAAAATATCAACAAACCAATGAATAGTGCCACGCTTGTTGAGGCGAAGAACTGTAGTGAAGTTGAAGAAATTACAAAATGGCAATGAAATAAGCGAGCCTGATTTACGGTGGTTTTTGAGTATTTCCCTCGCCAGTTTGTCTTAATATAGGTTTTACCTAACCTGATAAAGATGCTCTAAGAGCGGTAAATAAACCACAAACGTGGAGACCTCCACTCTACACATGTTCCAAGTCTTTTACTACCACCACATATTAATGTGATGCCCAAACTAAGTTTATAGACCACGCATCAATGTGTGATGGTGGAAAGTCCCAGAGCACCATTATGCAAAGTTGAGTATTTGCATTATGAGTACAAGTTGCACAATACCTTTTAGTTGAAATATTTCTATTAGGTGTCATTATTCTTGTTTTAATTTTTGGGCAAATAAGGCTTCATCAAAACGATAGTTGGTTTTAAAAACTTGAAGAGATTTACATGAGGCAAGAAAGGATTATTTAGACGATTAATTAAACCAAAACAAAAGGAGTAAATGCCAATTTTTCTTTTCCTTTTTGGGCTCTTTGTAGATGCCCAATTGGTGTGCCTATGCCTAACACATGCGAACCAAGTTGATGACCATCACTTCAGCTTTTATCCAAATTGGACACTCTGACACAAGCACAAATACTTCAGCATACCAAAAGCATATTGTACTATTATAAAGTCATTGCTTTTTCCTGATGCTATGATGATCAATTCTCTTATGTCTCTGGGTAAAAGGAAAGGGAATAAATCTTTGGCATATGCAAATCCCTTGGCCATTTATTCTATAGCGCCAACACAATCGTAACATTTAGGAAATATCAGTAGTTTAGTTTCAATTACCAAATAATTAATTAGTTAATCATAGTCATTTCAAAGCAACACATATGCTAGAAGAACAACAAAACGCTTCAGATAAAACATAAATATTCTAAATTAACTTTGAACGGGAAGTTACATATAACCAAATACTCATTTAACAAACGTATACGGTGCAATATCATTTCCACCTATATATATGCAAAAATCACTTTTTCATGAAATGATGATGACGTGGAAGATATTTGCTTGGTAAAGAAGATATTAATTTAGTGCCCGTACAAATCACCCTTTTTTTGAGATTGTAGATACACGTAGCTGCACAACACATATGCCCACATGTGTAATATCCAAAAGAATGAAAAGGATTTAGATTCTGACGAATAAAGTAAAGTTTTATCTCTGGGATACTTGGAAGATGAAGTGTGAATGTAAAATAGACACTCCTTAATTAATTGGTGGCCTAATGGAGATCAAAATGTGGGGTCCTATTATTAATATTCGAATAATACAGGGACGACCCAAGTTGACAAGAAGAGGTGTGGAATATGATGCATCGTGACAGAGACTCGTGGTGCTTTATTTAAAGAAGAAGGTTTTAGAGAAGATTTGAGGATATCTTTAAGGGCGGGCAAGTTTCCTGAATCGCACACCTGGTCAGTTGGTCATATGCACTCGCCTACCAATCTTGTATCAAAACAAGTGTTAACACCCCGTTTGGATATCGGAGATGATTTGTAATGAGGATGCAATTGAAGATGAATTTGATAATGAGGGTGACTCCACCTCATAAGAAAGGTAAATTTGTTAGTGAGGTGTTTGAATGTTATTTTGAATAGGGGAATTAGGAAGGTGGATTTGATATGATAAGAGGTCAAATGACTAAATTGCCCCCAAGTTGTTAATAAATACATAATACGTAGAATAAATGCACAAAAAGTACATAAAAATATTTAAAAATTTATTAGATATCAAAAAAATATTTCCAACCACAATTGTTTTTATTAGATATTAAAAAAAATTATTAGGTATTAATAATTTGCATAAATATATTTACACTACTTGCGTCTTTTTTTTTTTGACATGAACTAGTATTTTACATAAAGATTAATTAAACTATTGATTTGTGCACCCAACCACATGAGCATTTTCCCCCATTCCTTGTTTATATCGAATGAAACCCAGCAGATCTGGTCTAGAAAAAACCCAAACTTCTCTTCCTGCACAAAAATAAATCTAGTCCGGAAAAAACCCACGGCGAACCCAGCAGGCGAGTTCCTGCGAACAAACCTCAGCAGAGACGATTATTTTTCAAGTATCGCAGTAGTTCCATTGGTTGTTTCGGTCGGCTTTTAGCCGGAAAACTCCATTTTTTTCAATTTCAAGTTCTAGATCTCACCCGGATTTGGAAGGGTAGATTGGTACCAAAATCCCACAAGTCCCCCCTGATTTGCTAACAATAGGGGGGAAGCTGTCGTTAGCTAGTCCGGGTTCTCCTGGTTGTACTCTCAACAGTGAAATTTTTCGATCAAATCCGGGGGGCGTTTTGGCATCCAAACACCGGAGTAGAGTGGGCCTAGGATTACAAAACCGGCATCCAAACAGGGCCTAAAGTTGGTAGGTGGCATATATATTAGATTGGGAAAAATACAAAATGCCCCACATACTTTACACTCAATTACATATCGCATCCTAAACTTCAACTTATTTCAATTTACCTCCCAAACTTAAACTCCGTTATTCCAAATCACTTCTTCCTTCCCAATCCGTTACCTCACTGACGGAAAATGATGAGGTGGACGTTAACAAAAAGTAAAAACCGTTAGTGGGGGCACAAACGCCCCAAAACGACATAGTTTTGGGGCGGCGCAAAGGGAAAAAAACATTAAAAAATACCTAAAATCAATCTCTCTGTCTCTCTCTCTCTCCATCCAACCACATCTTCCTCTCCAAACCCTAATTAGATTAGGTCAAAATCACAGACCCAATTATTTATCTTTAAAAAAATTCAAAAAAATATCTCAAAATATCTTTGGAAATAATTATTTATTGTTTTCAAAATAATAAATACATCTAAAAATTTATTTATGAAATAATATTTTTGAAAAAAATTATTTTGGAAATAATATTTTTCAAAAAAAATATTTTGGAAATAGTAGTTTTTAAGAATCTTTAATTTTTTTTATTAAAAACATTGTTTTCAATATTTGTTTTCTAAATTTTTTTTGAAAAAAAATGATTATGATTGTTCTAAAAAGTATTTTCAAGTAAATGTTTTTCAAAATAGTTTTTATTTCTCCAAAAAAAAATTCAAATTTTTTTTTAAAAGTGGTTCTTTAAAAAAATATTTTTCGTGTTTAAAAAAAAACTAAGAAAGACTGTTTTTGATATAAAAAAAATTATCCCAAAAATTAATTCAACGCAAATCAAACATGGGATTGGGTAGATTACAGATTAAATTAATACCAGGAAAAGTAATCCAGGACTAGCAATCCCTGGACAAATAGTCCAAGACTACCGTCCCATAAAAAAAATATCCCAAAAATTATCCCGGGATTAAAATACTTTTTAGAACAATCACAATCATTTAAAAAAAACTTTTTGAACAAAAATTCTTGAAAAAAAAATTAATAAAAAATAAAGATTCTTAAAAAATACTATTTCCAAAATAATTTTTTTCAAAAAGTATTTTTGAGAAATATTATTTCCGAAATAATTTTTTAGATGTATTTATTATTTTGAAAATAATTTTAAAAAATTAATTTTTTTAGTTAAATAATTATTTCCGAAAAAAAATTTGAGATATTTTTTTGAAATTTTTTTTTGATAAATAATTGGGTCGGTGTTTTTTACCTAATTTGATTTGGGTTTGGAGAGGAAGATGTGTTTAAGAGAGAGAGAGAGAGAGAGAGAGAGAGAGAGAGAGACTAATTTTAGGTGTCTTTTTTAGTTTTTCTTTTCTTTTTTTCCCCCTTGGGTCGCCTTAAAACTATGTTGTTTTGGGAGTTTGTGCCCACACTAAAATGGTCTTTACTCTCCATTAACGTCCACCTCATCATTTTCCATTAGTGAGATAACGGATTGGGACTGAAGGACTCATTTTGAATAACGGAATTTAAATTTGGGAGGTAAATTGAAATAAGTTGAAGTTTGGGATGCGATATGTAATTGAGTGTAAAGTATGGGGGGCATTTTGTATTTTCCCCTAATAGATTCAATTTATCACCTAGCTGTGGTCGCACACATGTAGTGAGTCATCTCACTATAGAGTTTCCGAGTTTCTTTATCGGATCTGGGTATTTGTAGTGAGTTCCCTCACTTCACATCCCCCGGATCTATATAAATCTAATTGACTTTTTTTAATAATCGGACGTTCAAACTAGTATTTTTGATAACTGTGTACGCGTACTTCAACTAATTTCTGGATTCTGAAGTTAGCGATTGGACAAATTCTTTGGTTATCTCAAGATTTGGAGTATTTGGCATCCGTTGAATTCGAAGATGCAACCTCATAGAAAATAAATAGTCATTACTTTTACGTACCAATTGGCCAAACCCCTTGGGGTAAATGATGTAACAGATTGAGGACTAAATTCCCATGAATTATATTACATCATCAATTTACCACAACATGAAACGGTTAGTAAGTAAAATTATTGGAAAAAAACTACGCGCACAAATTTGTGTGCACAAATCGTTCATATATTGCCCCGTGGGGTCTATTTCGGGGTTCTACACAAACAATCTCAGCCGTTTATTATTTTTAAAACACGTTTTCGAGTGGCTTCATAAAAATTAGCTCAGTCTAATGATTCTAAGTGTTTGATCTAATCTTTCAATTTCTAATAACTTTGAACAATGAATAAAAAATCGGATGTTTGGATCAAGTACTTAGAGTTATTCGATTGAGCTGATTTTTTTACGGGCCAATTTTAAAGCGTATTTTGAAATTAATGAATGGCTCACATTGTTCGTGTAAGATCTCAAAGTGAATCCCGTGAAGGGATCTGTGCGAACGACATGTACGCAAAGCAAAACTCAAAATTAGTATAAGTGTTATCAATATATGTTGTTCCGTCGACCCCAAGGTTGTGACTTTTGGATTTATTTTATCTTAGGTTTCAAGTTCCAAACAATTAAAATGTTGTCAATTTTTATGGGGCTAGTACATATAAAGCTCTGCTATAATTTAGGGTAAATTATAAAAATCACCCCTAAGGTTTCTAAATTGCAAATTGTCCCCTCATGTTTGGAAAATTAAAAATTACCCCCTGTTGTTATGTAGCCATTGGGAAATTCGATAGAATCTGTTTGACATCATTAGTTCCTAATTATAATAGACCAAATTGTCCTATTGCAACTTGTGAAAAGCTATAGAGGTGTGAAAATATCTTTTCACAAGCTATAAAAGAACAATTTGGTCCATTGTAATTACGATTTGATTATGTCAAATAGGTTTCGTTTAATTTCCTAACAGCTACATCACAACATGGGGTAATTTGTTATGTGACAATGGGTAATTTATAATTTCTCAAAAGTGAGGGAGCAATATGTAATTTCCAAAAACCTTAGGGGTTGTTTGTTTTGGTAATTTAACCATAATTTTAACAGGGCTCTTCGTTAGGGGACGGTGAATTGATATCCCTAAGATTTATCAATCCATGTGCATGTAAACTGACTCAAAAATGCAAATTGTATTTCATATACGACCGCTGAGTCAATTGCTTAAAATCAACTCATATACGATGAGTGTGCAAATACTTTATTCACCATGCTGACATTTCATCTGTGATAATTTTGGGTAAATTACAAAAATACCCATGAAGTTTCTAGAAATTGCAGATTGTGGAAATTACACATTACTCATGTTACATAGCAAATTACGCTCATGTCGTGATGTAGTCGTTATAACAAAATCTGTCTAGTATCAACAAATCCTAACTACAATGTTGTAGAGATGTGAAATAACATTTCCCGGATTATAAAATGACAATTTGGTCCATTATAATTAGGATTAGATGATGTTAGACAGATTCTGTCCAATTTCCTAACGGCTGCATCACAACAAAGGGGTAATTTGCTATGCGACAAGGTGTAATTTGTAATTTTCCAAATTAGAGGAGACAATATGTAATTTCCAGAAACCGCGGGGGTCATTTGATAATCTATCCTTAAAAATTAATTTGTGGCCTAAGATATTAGATTAAGTTATTGTTTGACTCGCAATCCTTGATACTACCATATAAGTTGAAAACATGTGTTTTATTTACTGCTACATCTCATTGTAATATGCGAAAAACGAAAAAGGATAGAAGAATACTCAACTTTACCCGAACCATACACAAAGAAAGCAAAGGAAATGAACTAATTTTATCCATCATTTTTTCCCTATAGCCATTCAAACAAAATAAACAGCTTCCAATAAGTATACAATTAAAGGAAAATGCAACAATACACACTCCTTATTTGGGTGTATATGATACACACTCCTATAAAAGTTACGATTTTTTTGGAAAAGTTACGAATTTCTTTTGTAAAAGTTATGAATTTCTTTTGCAAAAGTTACGAGACACAACAAAATGTTACGAATTATAGAAAATGTTACGAATCATATTGCCGAAAGTTACGAAAAACTAAAAAATGTTACGATTGTCGATGAGGTGGCACAATCTTGACCATACAATAAGTGCATATGATACATCCAAATAAGGGGTGTGTATTGTAATAAGGCTTGTAGGACATAAATTGGACATAATTATTGCGCGTTTATTATGTCCTTTCCCACGCGCGTTAATTGTTGCAATTTTTGAACATAATTCACAATCTTGCAACACTCCAAATAGCACACAATTCACACTCTTGCAATAATTCACACCCTCAATAGCATACAAATTCACACATCTACAACAATTCACACCCCATAAAATAACCATTTCTTATATACATAATCTCATATTTACTAGGGATCTTGTTTGATAGATCTCGTCGAGTAGATTCAAAAAATATAAATTTTACAAAACACACTCGCGCGCGCGCACACACACACATATAATAAAAGATATTGAATTTTAAAATTTAAAATGTAAAAAGTAAGAAAATATTTTCACATCAGCGTGTTTCAGCATCAACCACATGTCTCCCACGCACGGAGAGTCTATAAGGAATGGTAAAACAAAAAAAGGACTGATATGAGACAAACCCCCAAAAGTGGGGCGGCCAGTAATTTTTAGATGAATTTTTGGTACAAGCCCTAGTGATTGGTTCCTCCCTGAACATGGCTTTTTTATTTCAACCACATAATGGGACAATGACTCGTAGGCCACCACAATAACTAGCCCATTGGAGGTTATATATATATATATATAACCTGGTGGGCCAAATTGGAGGTTGAATCATACAACAGCCTTTACGTAGTGCTGTTTTGTTGGAAGCAGGCACCTTCCCATTTCGTCCGGTTTCCCCTTTTCCTTTGCTTTCTCTTTCATTTTTTCTTGTCAGACAGTGTTTGTTATTTGAACAGGTAGAAGTGTTAAAGATAATCTTTAAGATATATAATAAATTGTAAAACAAATATAAAATGATGATTTTGATAACAAAACAACTTCTTATACCATGATTCGAAAAATAGAGAGCACAAGTCTTACATTGTTAAAGGAAAATAAGTTTGAGAAGAGAAAGATTCGTTTGACTGATTAATTAAAGATCTGTGATTGAGAAAAAATCGGTTGACTGATTGATTGAAAATCCGTAATTTTAGTATAGGAATATTGTAAATTTATTCTTTTTTAGTTTAGCTTTTTACCTAGTATAGCTTCTCTTCTCTATATATATTGGGGTATGTATCTTTGTAAATTAAAATACAAGAAAATATTATTCTCTCCATATTTCTTTCTCCTAAATTTTACATACGTTCTATTGTTAAACGAAGTTAATGCTCCGTATTTAAAATTGCGCCATAACATTAGAATGATAGTGCATGTGTCTTTCAACAGGACACCTATATGCTACGGTGTTACTCGAAGTCTTTCACTCTATTTGTCGTTAATAGACTAATTTCTTATTTTAATTCAATAAAAGTGTCAACTTCAACGTTTGTAGACTTGTCGTGGTGTAATGATCTGTATAAACCAACACAACTATTCTACATATTCAAACTCAACATGTGGTATAAATTTGTACTTTTTAATCTCCCTCCCTTACCTTATCCAACTAATGACTGAGTAATTGTGGTGAAATCATAAATTCAAACTCAATAAATATGGTAAAATTAGGAATAATCATGGTAAAAAAACGTAAAGAACCAGTAATGATGGTAACAATAAACTCAAACTCAGAAAATATGGTAAAATCAGGTAAAAAATGATATACGAGAGCTATTTTCTCGAAACACACAATCTCTATGTTGTGCTCTATGAATGAAGCTAAATCAATGGCCATTAGAGACAAAACAAACTCACCCATATGGGTGGTGATGATTGGGGTAAAGAACCAGTAATCTTGGTAACAAAAAACTCAAACTCAGAAAATATGGTAAAATCAGTGCTCTATGAATGAAGCTAAATCAATAGTCATTAGAGACAAAACAAACTCACCCATATGGGTGGTGATGATTGGGGCTACTACAACGATTCCAATGATCGTTTACGATAAAGTGTGCCGGTTTCAAGAACACGAAAACTTCCGGCGAAGGTGGACAGATTTGGACTCGATTTTGGGATGGACGATTGACGATGGCGGGACGTCGAGGCGTCAGGGATTGAGTTTGATCGGGATGGAGAGGATGGGGGAATGGAAGGAATGTCGATTTGGGAATATTGGTTAGTGAGATAGTGTCAATCAGCATGATATAAGGGATTGGGTTCATCCCAAATCCCTTTAATTACGGTGGAGGACCTGTTTGGTTCTTTTACTTCTTTGCAATGGAAAATAATTGTGTGCGAGCGTGTCAGAGAGAGTTTCAATCTCCTCCCTCAGATTAACTTTGGAAAAACCAAATCTAATCAGGCGATTGTGTTTTATTGGTTCAATTACCTCAATTAAGAGGATTTTTTCAACAAGTGAAAAAATGTAAACCAACAAACTTAGGAAATCGAAGAACAACAAAGAAACAAGACACTTCGATTAATGAATCAAAGATAAACTTACTTCGAAATTGTCTCCAACTTCAAATACAAGAACTTCGAACGGTTGATTGCTACAGGAACAATCGAGATAGGGGTGATTGTTACAGGAACAATCGAAATTAATCCTAACTACTTCCTAATCTACTTCGAACTGTGTTTGAGATCCTAAACTAATTTGCCAATGAACAAACCAAGCATCAGTTTTTTGATAAATTTTTGTTGAAAGATTTGTCCTGGTTTTCACTCTTTGATTTCTTCTATTTATAGATCTTTAGCTGCGATTCAAACTTCCCCCTTCAATGAATTTGAACATCGAGCACTGCTTCAACTCTAACTTCCACTTTCTTGAGTTGGCGGTTGCTCCTTCCTCCACGCCTCAATTTGAATTCTTCTAAATCTTCCTCTAAAAGCTTTGATTTTGAATGCATGCGATTGTTTAAACAAACTCAAATGATTAAAAGCGTTAAGATGAATAAAAGCTTTCTATATAAGTATTTCACGCGTTATAACCGCCAATTTGCCTTTGCTTCCCAAGTTCACACGTGGAACTTATATATTTAGCGATTAATCCCATAAACTTTGAGGTGAATTCTTTCCAATAACGATAGTTAAGAATCAAGTAAATAACCGTTTTTATATTTGAACACCGTCTGACGTCGTATTCACTCAAATACGTTCTTTTAATCCAATCCGTATCAGATTGGCGAAGTAGTTCTTGCGGCGTTTGTACACTCTTGATTACGTGTCAATTAATCATTGGATTGATTAATTTTAGATGTAAACAGGACCACAAAGTTAGAAAATGGTCCACTTCCCACTTCCCATAGATGCAACTTTAAATTTAGTCATCAATCCCTTAATTTGATACAATTATATAATTATATATAGATAAAGGGCATTTTAGGGTTTTTTTGAATCTCGGGATGATAACATAAGTTCTAAATAGGCTCAGGATGATTTTCTAATTACAAGTGACTAAAAGGATCATTATTTAAGTGCCCCATTAATTAATTTGTAGCTTTTGAAAACATTATCTACTAACAAAAGATAAAAGTACAAATCAATTATATACGTCGCACATTCTTACTTCTTTTGTTTGCTAGGCTAAAGTACTCAAGCTACCTTCCAAAATCCGAAACACCCATGAAAATGCAATCCCCGAACTTTCTACCATGTTATCAAAAGTTGTCTATTCAGTTTTGGCCAAGTACTGCCGACTTAAAGAAAATGGAAAGAAATCAGAAATGGTGTTGCGCAAACATGGAGAGAGACTTGTTGATTTTGTATTGTTGGGTTTGTAGGACATAAATCGGGCTTATGCGGATAGGGTTTGTAAGGGTGGGCCTAAATGGGTAGATTGTCACAAAAAAAAAAAAAAAAAAAAAAGGACCGGACAGTCAAAATCCCAATACGTATTTATTAAACGATGAATCTGGGTCGAACAGAATCTATGTTTTAGATTGAGACTTTCAATTAATGGACACGGATTTAGATATTAAAAAATAGTGACTGCGGATTTTCATTTTGAAAGCATGTATTAATTAACCAAATTGGACTGTCGAATATTTATGGGCCATTTACCGGCCGGTCTAGGAAAAGAAATGTAATTCCCTCCAGCTCCAATTATGCACGACATGTGCACTGCCAAGGTAAAAAACGAGGACACTCTCTCTCTCTCTCTCTCTCTCTCTCTCCACCCCCACATGGGCCCAATTTCTCTCTCCTCAACTCCCTTAAACCGTATGAATTGAAAGTGCCCAAACGCTGCCGCCGCATCTTTACGAAAGTCATTAAACCTAAAACTTACTTGAGATCTCTACGAAAGTTGCCTAACACCCTAAGCGCATCTTTATGAAAGTGCCTAAATCACTAAATCCTATAATAGGAAAGTACACTCTAAACCTAAATTTAGGGTACCCTTATGACTAGGGTACCCTACGGCTAGGGTGCCCTATGAAAGTGCCTAAAATCCTAGGGTACTATATGAAAGTGTTAAACAACTAAAATCTTATAATAGAAAAGTACACCATAAACCTAAACTCTGGGATACCCCTATGATTAGGGTACCCCACGACTAGGGTATCCTATGAAAGTGCCTAAAATCCTAAGGGTACTCTATGAAAGTGTTTAAACTACTAAAACCATATAATAGGAAAGTCCATCCTAAACTTAAACTCCAAAAAAGAGTGACTTACCTTAGTGGTAATTAAAAAAAATGACTTACCTTAGTGTTAATTAGACATCGATCTTTTTTCTAGACTTAGAGGTAATAATCCCAAAATTTATTACACATATATGGAACTTGGAATGGGCTTTGGAAACTTGTTAAACTAGTGGAGTGTGCCTTTTGTATTAGTGATGTTTGATGTAATAGTTATTCGATGCACTGGATGGAATGATGTAGGAGTAATAGTTTATGACTTTATGTAATGCACTTGAACCTTGAACATTAAATTTGGAATGCACCTTGAATCTTGAATCAATAATAGTTTATGTAATGCACTTTAACGTTGAATCTGGAATGTAGAAACTGTATTATTGCAAAAATTTGATTTGCCTTACTAATTCTTGTCTTTTTTTTTTTTGGGCTTGCTGGTTGCTTGTTTTCTTACGAAATGTAATCCGTGAATAAAACAATAACCGAACAGTGACTCATGGATTGAATTGGAATCTGAACCGTAGAACTTTTGGTCAACCTGGATTGTATTTCCTAAAAATAGTAACTCTCAGATTAGAATCGGATTGAAATCCGATCGGATCCGAACCATGTGCAACCCTAAAAACAACCACATTTGGAGTTTCTTAATAAGCAAATTCATTGAGCGCCTTGCAAATAGGCAGTGAAATTGGACCTTAGAATTAGTAGAATGCGCGAAAGTTGGCTCAAACACTTGAATCAATAGAATTTTTTATCGTTTTAGTCTTTTGCATAAATGTACAACAATCAGCTTAAACAAGCCTTTAACACACTCAAATAGTGTGTAAAGCATACACACATTTCATGCTCAAGTATGTGTGGGCTCCATACATCATGTGAATATATTCAAATCGATTTCCAATACTTGAGCCCCACTTCTTACAACTGTACATCATTTTACATATGTCACTTAAAAAGTCAGGCCAGTTTACAGGTTTTTCATTTGTCCTAAAATGAATGAACTTTAACTATACCACTATTCGAGCTAGGATGGCAAGCTGACTTGGGGAAAACAGTTTTATTTTTATATAGATAAAAAGTTTATTAGTGGTGGGAGAAACAGTTATTCTAAATTTTTTGGAAAACGTTTTTATCATGCAAGGAAGTATTAGGTACACAAAAGGATTTTTTTATTTTTTATTGTAGCACTTCGAGATTTTTTTTTAAAAAATTTAAGTGCGTTAGAGAAGGAGAGAAAATCATTGGATTAGGATTACAATCAAAATAACAAAACATAGAGCGTAATAGCGTATAGTGATTAGCTGAATTTTTCATGTGAAAAAACAAAACTAAAAGTGTACCTTTAATTTACAGGGTATGAAACAAATGCAAAGTAGATAGATGGTTAGGAAAGATCTTTGGTACTTGTCTGATGCCCGATGTTAGGAAAGATCTTTGGTGCTTATCTGATGCCCGATGTTATATGTTTGTCATTTATTAGAACTTGTGGCTTATATATTCTAAGAAAGATCTTTTGTATTTATCCGGTACTCTCTATTGTAAACCCTGTTACAGTTGATTAATAACAAAACTCTAGCTCCAATGAAGGTACCGGGTTTTTAGAGAACCAAGTAAATTCTGTGTGTTGATTTCTTTAGTGTTTCGTATTCCTATATTGTGTGCGTGGTGTTTACGCTATCATCATTCAAATGTAATGAGGTTCTTAATTGTCAAAAAAACATGCTTAAGTGTTCGTAGGAATTGCTATTGTATCACATATCCTGATATCCATTACCGTTTTCTTCGCATGAAAAGTGTTTCTGTCACTTAAAGAGTCTTTCTGAGGATAAAAAAAGAAGAAAAAGTACACGGCTTTATCCAAACACGTGAACAAACATATTTACTTAATTTCTTTGTCACCCTGAAATAATCTTGCTGCTGCGTAAAGACCAGCCCTTTAAGCTGCATACAATCGCTGTCAAAATACAACGTTGACTGCTAGTATTTGGCAAATGCAATGGATGAATGGTTTGAAAGAGCGCAATTTGTAGCTTTGGGGAATTGAGATTAGAGTCAAAGTCATGCCAGTTGGTGCTGCAAATGTTAGCGAAGGTACTGCTGGTGGTTGGTTAAATGTACAACAAAATGGTTAGGTACCAAGTCCTTTGTGCCCTTTTCAGTCTACCACAACTCTCTGTAATTCACAGAATCCAGCTTAGATTCGCTGGTTAGGTACCAAGTCCTTTATGCCTCCCTGCAATGTTTTTCTTTTTTCTTTTTTTGAACAGCAAAAACCCTGCAATGTTTTATTCGCAATCATTACTCTCATTTTTCTCTTTCCTCTTCACTTACCCTAAAAAACTTTCTATCTTTACCAAACAACCCCGGCTTAGGGGGTGTTTGGGAGCATACTTATCTCATTTTTCATTTTTTTGTTTTTCCATTTTACTTGTTTGGCTCTCCCCTCCCAAAATGAATTCCAACAAAAATGCATTTTTTGGTTCTGATGAAAGAGAGCAAAAGGAAAAAGTGGGGGGAGATGAGTTTTTTAACTTCTCATTTTTTCACTTTTCTTATTTTGGTTAACATAAACATTGCTCCAGTTACAAAATTAATTGTGTTTATATCTCTCAAACACTTTACAGATTCAATTGTACATTTGAATCATAATCCAAAAAATTAAAAATATAAATATTCAAAAGTGAGAGACTTTTCAGAGCCTCATTTTTAGCTTTTTATTTTTAACTTTTTGGCTTTTTAACTTTTTGTATTATGGTCAAAATGTGTTTTAAATTTGGTAGGAGTGGTTGGAAGAAACGTGTTGAATGCATTTTGTAACAGGAGTAGTATTTGAGAGATATGTCCAAAATATATTTTGTAGGTCTTTTTGTTAATGAAAATGAGAAAAGTAGAAAATGAGAAGTCAAAAAACTTCTCACCACCTCTTTTTCACTTCTCCTCTCTAAAGTCTAAAATGGAAAATCCATTTTTTGAGAAGTCATTTTGGCCCAAGTCTTCCAAACATCCAAAACTCAAAAATGTGAAAATGAAAAGTAGAAAAGTGGCTTCCCAAAACACTAGGAGTGTCTGGCGGTCCGGATCGGGACGGATTGGCGTTTAATCCAATCCTAATCCGCGAAGTCATGGTTTTAAAAATACAATCCGCCCGGGGCAAAAAGTCTCACTTGGTTAAATTTAATCCGATCCATGAGTCACTTGATCGGTTCCGGTTTTATCCACGGATTACATGTTTTATATGACATTCCAAAGCACATTATTCACAAATCCTGAGTTTATTTACTCCAGATGGTTATCAACGTACATGATCACAGACAGATTCACAAGCTGGAATAAAAAATAGACATCCAAACATGGTTATCAACCTACATGATCACATATTCACAAGCTGGAATGATACACCCAGTAGGTAATAGCACAAGCATGGAGTGAGTTTATGACAGTTTGGTCATGATCATAGATTCAGATTCTTACACTAACATAATAGCACAAATAACTGCTCACGGGCTACTGAATTCAAACACAGATTCAAACATAAATGCAAATTCAAACACAACAGCTACTGAATTTAGTTACATCGAATAGAACAAATACGGAATTGATCAAAATATATATAGTGGAAGTTAGTGTAACATTTTAACCCCTAAATTTTGAAATAATTCATAGTTTACCCCCAAGAGTAGTCTGTGTGTGTAGTAGAAGTTTTTTGTAAAATTATGTGTGTGTGTATAAATATATATATAAAAAAAAATCTCACGGTCCGGATCGGTTAATCCACGGTTTCGAAATCAAAATCCGTGTCCGGACCGCGAGTCACGGTTTATTATTTTTTCAATCCGTGTCCGAACCATTAATCCACAGTTAAAATCCAAAAAGCACGGATCGGTTTGGTCTAGACTGGATTCATGGTTCACCAATTTTTTTATGCAGCCCTACAAAACACCCCCTAAATCTATCATTTTTTTAAGCGGAGAGGCATTTCCTCAACTTTTCCAAATGAGAGGTTGAGGGCTTAGGCCTCGACAGATATTGTGCGGTGTAGTGGCTTTGAATGCTAATGATGAATTTGTCCTACCCTCTTGCCTCTTTTAAGGCTTCCCTCATTTTGTCAAGAAATTAGTGACATAAAATTATTCCTAAAAAAATTATAGTGAAGTGAAATGAAGGAACATGAAATCTATTTTCTTTAATGTGTTCATTTAATAAAAGAAAATGAGGAGAAAGTTAGAGATGTGAGTCCCACAACTTTCCTGCTAATTGAACACATTAAAAATGCAAAAAAATTAAACATTCCCGTACTTTCTTTTCCATTTCCTGCAATTGAACGGCGCCTAAGAGTATGGTACAGTTCTATCAATTGGGTAAAACCAACGTAATTAGACCACTAGGGCCTCGTTTGATGCCGGTTGAAGTTTGAGCGCTCAATCTGAGATAAAGATGATGAAGATTACTGCATTTTTTATTGTTAAGTGAGGAGGGAGATAATCTGGAGAATGAGGAATAGCTAATATCTCCTCTCCCTCAAGTATTAGTTAATCCTCCACATTGGATAAAAAATGGAAAAATAGTCCACCCTTGTCCAACCCGGCGCTTAATCCGGTCTCGAACAAAAACCAAACTATGGAAAAAGGACGACAACAGGTCCAAGCACTCCCTCAGTACCTCATACCCAGTAATCAAACATGCCCTTGGACTTTTTCCTTGGGAGTTTGGACTGTAATCTTGCTCAAGGCCATTTTAAATCGAATTGAGCACTAGAAGGGCCTATGGATCACTCAAACTAGATCCAGGCACAAACGGGCCTAGTTCCATCCCATTCTAAAATAACTGATAATTCAACACAAAACAAAGACTAAATCGTGTTTTTAGAATTTGAAGATCCACTTTGGCATTTTAGCCCCTTTTTACAAATCTATGACCTTAATTTAATCCTTCCAAAATCAAGACTTGTCTTATTGTTGCCTCTCCACACTCTTAGATAGTTTTGCATTTTACCTACGTCTCAATAAGTATCCCTTGGGCTTGGGCACCTACATGCATAAAATTAAGGCACGCTTGCCGTTTGGAACACTGATGCATCATTAAGGCACTTTATAAAATTCTCTGTGTTTGCCACTAGCGATAATGGTATATGCACGATGCATTTCTTTTTTTACATACAAAATTACTAAGCGTATGCACGTTTACATATGTCAAAATGCACGGACGACACATCGCAAGTGTTCAAAAGCACTTTCAATGGTCCGGATTGGCCTTTGCTCTTTGACCAGTAAAAGTTAACTCTTACCAGTCAAATAGTGTTTAAAATCCGGACTGTTGATTTGTTAAAATGAACGATTAAAATTCATGTATTTTGCGTACACGTAAATCTGTACGCATAGCCGAACTGTTTTACATTGAGCAACATCTCTCTCTCTCTCTCTCTCTCTCTCTCTCTCTCATTTGGTTTACACCATACACATTACCAGCATTTAAACATTAAGAAGACAGAATTGACCCTTCAACCTACATGTTTCTTCCAATTTAGCAATGAATCATACCGATCATATCGTAAGGGGCCACAATCATTCAATTCGAGTCACCCAATTCAGCATCACTGATGCAGACTAGGTCGCGTGCTGGTGCTTGGAACAACTCGATAGAAAAGTGGGAAAAACGGCCAGTGGCGGATTGATCCGTTGTTCTTATGGTTGAAGCGAAACGGCCCAACAATCAAGACCCATTGGACTATAGACCCATGGGCACCGGTGGTTTTCGGCCTAATTCCCTCATTTAGGCCTCCAAAACATCAAATTTGTCGTTTTAGGAAATAATCAATCTACTAAATTGGGTTTTTACTAAACTGGACTTGAAAAGTGGTTACCATCAGCTCCAAATAAAGCTGGCAGATGAATGGAAAACAACCTTCAAAACTCATGAAGGCCTTTACGAGTGGTTGGTTATGTCGTTTGGGTTATCAAATGCTCCCAGTACTTTTATGCGAATGATGAATCAGGCCTTGCGTCCTTTTATCAGTAAGTCAGTTGTGGTTTATTTTGATGATATACTAATATATAGTGCTTCACCTGAGTTGCATGTGCAGCATCTGCTAGAGGGTTCTCACGGTCCTCTGAAGGGAACAGTTATTCGGGGCGACCAAAAAATGCGTGTTAATGACCGATTTAGTATTATTTCTTGGGTATGTAGTATCCAAGGATGGGATTTTGGTTGACTAGTCTAAAGTCAAGGCAATCCGAAGTTGGCCTCAATCGAAGACCCTATTTGATATCCGCAGCTTCCACGGACTAGCAGCATTCTATCGGCGCTTCATACCACACTTCAGCACTATTATGGCACCAATCATGAACTGTATGAAAGGAGGTTGGTTTACATGGACAAATGAAGCAATCAAGGCAGTTCAGTTGATTAAGCAAAAGCTAACTTCAGCACCAATTTTTATACTACCAGATTTTGCTCAACCTTTTGAGTTTCATTGTGACACGTCAAAGGTTGGGATTGGGGCTGTTCTTAGCCAACATTCCAAGCCTGTGGCATTTTTTAGCGAGAAATTGAATGGAGCAAAGGTGAAGTACAACGCTTATGATGTGGAGTTCTATGCTTTAGTGGAGGCTTTAAAACATTGGTACCATTATCTTATTCACAACAACTTTATCTTGTTTTCTGATCATGAGGCATTAAAACACCTTCATACGCAGGATAAGTTGTCTGACAGGCATGCTAAATGGGTTGTCTTTATCCAGCAGTTTTTGTTTGTTATTAAACATAAGTCTGGTGCTTTAAATCGCGTGGCTGATGCTCTCAGTCGTCGCTCCAACCTTCTCACTTTAATGCGTACTACTGTCATGGGTTTTAAAGCTTTTCAGGAATTATTAGCTGAAGATCCATATTTTTCTCGGGTGCTCAAGAATATTACCGGGGAAGGACCATCTGAATTCCATGTGCAGGATGGTTATTTGTTCAAAGGAAATCGCTTATGTGTGCCAAATTCTAGCTTTCAAATGAAAATTATTAGAGAGTTGCATAATGAGGAGCATGTGGGTCGTGACAAAACTTTTGCTTTAGTATCGGATTCTTATTTCTGGCCGACTTTGCAAAAGGACATTTATAAATTTGTGGAAGGCTGTCATATCTATCAAGTGTCCAAAAGAACTACAACCAACGCCGGGTTTATATGCCTTTGCCCATCCCATCCCAGCCATGTACAGATGTGAGCATGGATTTTGTGTTGGGTTTGTCGCGTACCCAACGTGGCAATGACTCCGTTTTTGGGGTGGTTGATTGTTTTTCCAAGATGTCACACTTTATTCACTGCAAGAAGACCACAGATGCAGTGAGAGTGGCCCAACTCTATTTTTCTGAAGTGTACCATTTGCGTGGGCTACCTAGTTCCATTGTCTCTGATTGTGACACACAATTCTTAAGCCATTTTTGATGTTGTCTGTGGCAGTTGGCCAACACTAAGCTTGATTTCAGCACATCTTATCATCCTCAAACCGATGGCCAGACTGAAGTGGTAAATCTTTCTCTGGGAAATCTTCTTTGTAGTTTGGTGGGCGAGTATCCCAAGAGTTGGGATCAGAAGTCAAGTCAAGCCGAGTTTGCGTTTAACCATTCTGTAAGCCACAGCACTGGGTTTTCTCCTTTCCAGATTGTCTACAGTTTCAATCCTCGCTCTCCGATAGATTTGGTGCCTATCCCAGATTTAAAGCGTATTCATGGTATGGCTGAAGACTTTATTCAGCAGTTGCAGAATATTCATGAGGCCAAGTAACACCTTCATGACTCTACTGCCAAGTACAAACATGAAGCCGACAAGAAGCGGAGGTTTGTGGAGTTTGATGTTGGTGACTTTGTGTACGTTATCCTCACTAAGGATCAGTACTCTGCTCATGATTACAATAAGCTTGTTGCTCACAAAATTGGACCGGTGGAGATTATTGAGAAGATCAATTCTAATGCTTACCGGTTGAAGCTTCCAAGTCATGTTCGTACATCGGATGTGCTCAACGTTAAACATCTTGTTCCTTTCAAGGGTGATAGTTCTTCGGATGAGGAGGCAAATTCAAGGTCGAATTTCTTTCATGCAATGGAGGATGATGCAGATTGGGTCGCATGCCGGTACTTGGAACAACTCGATAGAAAAGTGGGAAAAATGGCCAGTGGTGGATTAATCCGCGGTTCTTATGGTTGAAGCGAAATGACCCAATGATCA
Source organism: Vaccinium macrocarpon (assembly GCA_022606695.1). Lineage (NCBI taxonomy): Eukaryota > Viridiplantae > Streptophyta > Magnoliopsida > Ericales > Ericaceae > Vaccinium > Vaccinium macrocarpon. The sequence continues at coordinate 39,205,770 of CM040181.1, read as the reverse complement.
ATCCAACTCCGTTTTGACCTAGGTTTTTGGCAGTAGCTATCTTTTTTATTCTAGTTTCCATATTTGAGCCTAACTCAAATATTTCCGTTTTTGGTAATTTTCGTAATTTTATGTTAAGTCGGCATTGTTGCCTTTTCCTGTTTATTCCTAGGGTTTCCGTAGCCTATATATTGATATTGTAAGCCCTTGGGCTAGTCAGTTGTTGATTGATTAATAAAATTTTGAGTTTTAGAGAGAGTTTCTCTAATTCTTGTTCGTGATTGTTCTTGTTCATCTTTTCTATATGCTTCCCTACATTAATCACCCTTTGAGATTTGGTCATTTCATACCCTCTATTGGAACCCCCACATTTTCTGCTCTGTTTTCATACTTTTTTCCTTCCCATTTTCTGGTTCTCCTTTTGGGAAGACACCAACAAGTAGACTTATATAAAGAAAGTCCACTGTTGTTGCCTTTTCTCTTTTCTGTCCTCGACAACCACATCACTTGTATACAATTGTTTACAAAATTGGTTTTGAATCGGATATACAAATGTACGTATATAAATAGTCTCTATTGTAAAAACTTTGTACGACTTAATCAAATAACAAAGATTCGCTCTCGCTCCCATAGGCCACGGGGTACCCCGTTTTGAGGAACCATGTAAATCTTAATGTCGATTTCTTTACTATTCTTATTCTGTGTGTGGGATTGTTTAAGCTGATAAAAAGAACGGTAACTTCTGAGTATAAACGGAGCTTATTCTAAATCGTGAAGAGCCGGACGCTCTTAAGGGGAGGAGACCTCAAGCCAAGGAGTCAGAAAAAGGTAAGTTAATTGAAGATAGCCGTTAAACGATTTTGTTCTATATGAATGGCTGATTAGCCTTAGAGAATGTGAGCCTTTTTCCATGATAAATAATTAACCTTAGAGTACATGTAGTTGTGACATTATTGTAGTTTTATCACATCCGAATGCAAAAGATGGATCCGCCCCGCACACTGCACACATCCAAGTTGAGGAGAAAAACTTACATGCAGATAGTGTATCGCCATGTGGTATTCATTGTTGCCTCCGAGCCGTTCAAACCTGTTTTGGAAGGCCACCCAGATTTTTTGGGGTAAATTTACCCCCCGAATTTATAAAAATGCCACCCTTAAAATCTGAGCCATTGGAATAAATTCAAAACATGTTTGGATAGCTCAGGTAAGGACGAATACCACGTAGCGGTACCGTTCAGCATGGAAGTTTTTCCCCAAGTGGAGGCTCCACAAACTGTATGCTAGTGTTTGTGTAAATTAACTGTGTTCTGAAGACTATTAGTTTAATTGGTTTCTTTCCATTTTCTGGTTTTTCTTAGGGAAAGATACCTGCAACAAGGATATATTCCTCTGGTTGACCAGGGCATAATTCTCCCTCACACTTTTCCATTATCCTTCAATCAATAGGAAATCAAAGTAACAAAAAAGTAGCAGGTGATTGTGGTATCACATTCCTAACTCTTTTGGTCCTATCTCATGTACTATAACTATTGGATAAATAAGAATAAATGAAGATGATTTAGACCAAACAACCGACCATTAATGTTAAAGAAAAAACCAACCATTTACCGACTTGGACGGAAAGTAGGACGAGCTAAAATTAAGGGAGAATGTAAAGAGACAAATAACAGTTCTTTTTTTCCTTCATACTCGGGTGTTCAGGCTAACCTATGTGTACCTCGATTAATATTAGGGGTTCAATTCCGCAGCCCACTTGCCACCCAATTAAAACCGAAGCGATGATTCGAATGGACTGACTATGATAGAGTTGATGGCACGTGAGAGGTTTCAAACTTCTTAACTTAGGAGGAGGCAAACCCCTGAGTCTCATGTACCATCATGCAAATAGTCAAGTAACGTGAGGAAGAATTCAAACCATATGATTATGTCTGATTGTGAAAGGAAACCACAACGAAATGACTTCTTTCACAAGACCAACTTTTTCCGAAAGGAAAAGAACTAATGTAGTAGTAATACAGAAGCGATGAAATTTGACTCTGGTAAAAATTCTACAAATGAAGGTGTTCAGTTGATCCTTCAAGGTTTCGAGAGAAAATTTCTTCGCGGGTCTTTTTTCCGTTACAGGAAATTGACAAGATTGTTGCTTTGGTAACTTTCTAAGTACAGCATAGATCAGTTACAAATTAGAGTCTGGAATTGTGAATATTTACCAATGCCAACAACAACCCAACTAGTTCTACTAGTGAAATGTGGGGTTGTCGTCGAAGAATTTGTTGAGGTGTGCGTAAGCTGGTCTGAATAGTTACCCCAAAGAAAAAATTTGAACAAGTTCTAACGATTTAACGAGTTTCCAAGCCATGACCGGACCATTTGTAACGAAAACCAGATCAAAACCGTGCAATTAGGCTCATTTTGGGCCGGTTAAACAGTTTCAAGGATTTTTTTGACCGCCCTTATTCTTCAACCAATAATATGCCCTTCTGTGAGAGTGGAAGTAGGAGCTGAAGGAGACTGCTGAGAAACAGAAAGAAGGAAAGTACACCTCTAAATAGAGAAACAGCTGAGTACAGGAATCAGTAAAGAGTGGAGGGGTGACCTAAATTAATGTTGGTGAAAGCAATGGCTACAAAGTCATTACCACATAAACTCAATAAAAAAATGATCACCTCGGATTCTGTCCAAAGAAAACTTCCTACTTCTTCCTGTACCACTTATGCTATATCAGGTTAGGAACTCAACAAACCCAGTCAGACATTTTTTATCCAGAAAACGCTAAGTAACCAGAATTTCTACCCAGGAACTGAAATCAGAGCTAGTGATTTCAAATTCTGCGTAATTTTCTGGGCGTATAACACTGCTATTTTTATCTAGTTCACGAAGGCTAGGCAGAAAAAGGTGTTGGATTTCTTTGAACTCAACTCAGCAAGCCTTAATTCTGAAGACACAGGTGACCGTTTTGTCCTTAATTCTGAACTCGACTCAGCAAACCTTATCAAGTAAGCTCTATGCAGAGATTTCTGTTTGCGCTGAAGCAATTGCACAAACATGTGACCGTTTTGCCCTAAATTACAAAGCACTACATCGATTCAAAACAAAGTATACAGAAATACAACTGCTCCCTATATGGATAAGAATTCTAAGACAAAAGATTAGATCTTTAATTTGAGTGGTATTACCAACATTGTAGTATATCAAAACAACATGAATACAACTATTGTTGAGTAACTGCTCTAATATGAACATGAAGCACTTTTCAAGATCCTTGTAATTAACTCCCAGTCTCAAAGAGATACAAAGCGAAGGCTACAGAGTCTGAAAGACTAGGGTTTTAAGATCCAAGCCCAAGGAAGAAACAAATGGCTCAAATGTGTCACAAGGCACTATTTGATTGATACAAAAGCAGGAGTAATATACTTGAATAGCAGTTGCCTAGAAAAACATATAAGGATGTATTGAAATTGCAGTAATAGGGACTATAATACTCTATGTTCATTTTCAGTTTTTCACAAACAAACTGCTCACCACACTATCGTAAATATCATGAACAAGATGATAAAAGGATACCTTACTCTATCCTCCCCGCAGAACATTCCACGGTGGGTATGGAACCGCTATGGTCACTCAGAGGGGGCCGCTAAGCTGGTTGCCCCTTCCTACCATTTTTACACAGCATGGGAAAAACACAACTTCAAAAAAACAAATAACAAGCTTAAGCCAAAATCCAAGCTATTTGGCCCTGCACAGATCCACCTGCACATTCCAGACCACAAGCAACACTCTAATGGTATCAATAATACGGAAAAAAAAACTCTTATCAATGACAAAAAAAGTTCATTCATTTGTATTTTTTGTAAGTACAAAGAAAACAGAAGACCAAGGAGCACCTGTAGTTGGAGACTTGGATGAAGGTAGGAATACAAATTAAACATGGGGTCAACCAAAGCCAGCCCTTTTTGAATTCTCAGCTATCAAACCATACACACCAAATACAACTCCCATCTTCTCAAATCTGATACTTTCTTTCATGTTTTCCTCCCAAATTTGAAACCACTATATCTCATCTGCAAAATTACTGTCCTGACCCTTGAGAATCATCCTTGGAAGATGGTTCCTGATGTTGCTGCTGCTGTTGATGTTGCTGAATTTGCATTCTAGCCTGACCCATCTGCTGATAAATCTGGCTCAACGCATGATTGTTCAAAACTCCGATATGCCCCTCTTGTGATAACCCAAGCTCCAACCCAGGTACTTGCTGCTGCTGCTGCTGCCCACTACTACTTCCACCCAAAATCGATGTAAAACTCATAGAACCCATATTTCCAACTGGCAATTCAAACCCAGAAACCCCAACTTTTTGCAGATAATTCAATCCCTCACTTCCCAAATTCGCCGTTGATGGACCAGACGATGACTGAAACCCGAAACCACTTACAGCAGCAGGGGGCCATATCCCTGTTGTGGCCAAATGGGGTCCAACCAATGACCAATTGGGCCTAATATTACCATGCCCACCTAATTCCTCAATTCTCTGATGCAATCCAGCCGAAATCGACGTCCCGTGGTGGGAAACCGAGCCACCGGCCGCCGCTAAAGCTGAAGCGGGGATAGTCCCGGTTCCGGTAGCGGCAACGATCGATGGCTCGGCCTGCTGTAGAAGCCACTGGATTGTTTCTCCGTCTGATTTGTGACCCAATTCTCTGGTCAACTGGAAAATTCTGGCGGCGCAGAGGGCGGGCATCCTTATCCTTCTTCCCCTGCCTTCCACTTTCGTGTGCCTGTCTTTGTTTGAGGTTCTTTTGGGGGCCAGCTGCTTCTTGGTGGAGTCAGTGTCTTGTTTTTCGGAAACTACGATTTGGAAATCCTTGATTTGTGCTGATGAAGAGTTGTTGTTATTGTTCTCGGTCTCAGCCATGTTGTTGGTCGTGGTGGTGGTGTTTGGATTTGGGTGGCTCAAGAATTCAGGCATCAACATCCCCTGTTTTGAGACCTTGGGATCCATGAAACAGGGGTTTGTGCGCGGCCAACAACGTATTACTACTGGACAACTGTGCGTATGTACACAAGTGGTATCTTGTAATCTATCTCGTTGATTGAAAAAGGAACAACCTTGTTGTAACAAATTGGTTTTCTCAATCAATCATGTAAAAACACTTCTCAAAACTTCAGTGGAAGGCCTGCGAAACTTTTCTTTGTGATGACAAACTTAAGGGATCTATTTTTGTAGCGTAGTGTTAAATAGAACTTTCAATGGTGTGTTTTTTAGTGCTTAAAAACGAAACCAGAGCCCTGCTTAACGTGCCAACGAAACGGATCTTTCCTGAGCTCCAAAACATGATCTGAACATTTAAGGTAAAATTTGAGGCATGGTAAAAACCTATAAAAGTTCAAATTTATGGATTTTTGGTAACCATTGATCAAAATAGTGGCAAACGCAGGATTTTCCCCTTTCTTCGTATTCTCACAAACAAAACCTAAAGTATTATAGAAAAATTGAGATAAGGAGGAAGTGTGCAAGGGCACCGGCTCCACATGCACCTCCTAGGACCGCCCCTCGATCAAAACACATGGTACAGACCTATTTTTGGAATGGGGAGGAAGAAATATCGGGGTTCAATGGAGATTTTTTACTTTGGAGTTCACTTGCCTACCTTAATTGAGGGCCACATGTTTGCTGATCATTAATTGATAAGTTATTGATCTATTTACATTTTTGTATCTAGAATATATTAGTTGTAGAAATGGACAAGAAAATCACAAAACATTTGGTTGCTTATTGTCTTATTAATTTATCTTCCTCATTATTTTTCTTACCATGCATTGTGTTATTGCAATTTGCAACAATTAACGGCAAACATATTGCAAGGAACTCAAATATGTAGTGGTGACACCTGGCATGCAATTAAGGGTGTTAGTGGGGTTGCTTCTAACCCACTCTAGGCCCATTCTTATGATAATTTCCAAATATTGGTAAGTTTAAGGAACTAGTGATGGACCTAGGGTTAAAAAATTAATAAAGGCTATGGTTTCAGATTTTCAATATGTTCTTCTATTTGGAGAGATACTCAGTGGGTCCTTGGGGCCTGAATGCTAGCTAGTTTCTGATACTTCATGGGCCATGCACACAAACTCCCAAATTCTTTAAAGTAACCAAGGGTAGCTCAAGTAGCAACGGAGATGAGCAATAAACTCAAGCATCCTAGGTTTTGAAAATTGGTAATCCTTTGGGGTCAGGTCGCAAGAGAAAAATATTTTATGAATTCTCCAGTCCAAACGTGGATATGTGCTTTTGACCGAACCAAGAAGGAAAATAGTTTAGGTGCACATAAACTTGGACGGACGGAGGATTCTAGTGTGAGTTGGGCAAACACTACAACAATGATTTATTAGGCTAGCAAGCCTATTTAATTGTAAATTTTTTCAAAAAAATTACTATATTTATAAGAAAATTTTGTAACTTGGGTAAAGCGATCACCCTATTTAGCCTGCCCCTGCGGCCATCCTACATAAACTAGTACGGACACTCTGACCATGTAACAAGAGAGAGAGAGAGAGAGAGAGAGAGAAGGGCTTGTTTTGTGAAAAGAAAACAACCACTAACATGGGATTGTCATCAACAAAGAAAAGATATACAAATGAATTAATGAAGGAATGAATAAACGGGTGGAAGAAAATGACAGGAATTGAAGTTCCGTGAATCACTCCGATGACAAAGATGCCCCATATTTCTTTACTCAAATATCGGTTACCCATTTTCAACTGCGCGTTCAAATAATATTCCTTAATGTTTCGGTGGGTTGTATATTAATTGCTATATATTATTATCTGTAAACACACACACAAAGATAAGATGTCCATAACCTTTTTTTAATAACTCAATCAACTGTTCGGACCAGCTTATACTTATTTAAACTAATCATGGGGTTTCAATCTCACCATTCACTTGCGGAAAGCCCAATTAAAGCTAAAATAAAACTCTAGTACGGACTGGCCCTGAAGAGTTGATGGAATCTGAGAGGATTCCAAATCTAAACCTACCTTTGAAGGAGAGGAAATAATAGATCGATGGAGGTGCATATGAACTTGTATTATTTGAATTTTAAATAAGTGGTGTAATTTCTTAGGCATTTATTTTACTATTGAGCTAAAATCCTGCAGTTGCCCCTGACTGCTAGACTGAAGATTTGCTTAATCTTGAAACTGGTCGAGTTGTGCGTTAATTAGCTTGAACACCCATTTACTTGAGGATGGCTTGACTCTGAAGATCTGGCATTATATATTTTTTTTTTCCCTCTTTGTTTGCCTTTTAAAACTTTTAAAAATTGTATCGAGATTTTAGGCGAAGAATTGACCAATATCAAAGTTGTGCAATGATGAAAAATTGTGGGAGTGGCTATGTGTATGTTGATGATTGCATTGGTTATGAGTTGTGCATCCCATCTTGGAGACAACAGAAGGGCCCTCTTTGAAAGCTCTCTGTTAAATTATCATTCCAACTTCGCATGATTTCAAAGCTTGAAGAAGAAAAAGTCTTTGCTTGTAAAAATCATTTCTATATTGCCGTTTAGAGATAAAGCTTGGATGTGTGTTGATCTTAATCAAATTTAGCTTCCAATCACAAGGGGTTGGCATCCCAATCAAGACTCGTGGTGATTTAGAAGTTTGCACCCTCCTAAATTCTCAAGTTTAAAACTTACTGGTAGATACTTTAAACTCCTTTGGAAATCCAAGATCAATGTTGTGTGATAGATATTGTGCGCTATCTTATACAACAAAACTATGTTGTTTTGCTTGATTTTTTGGCAAATTCCAAAGCGTCCAAGGACATTGTTTGAAGAGTTAATTTTGAAGTTCAATTTTAGAGTTCAATTTTAGTGGATTTAAGCTCTTTGGGGTAGGGTATAGTGGGGTAGGGCAAACCGATATAGTTTTGCTACACAACACTAACCGCACAACACTCACCCCAGATCCCTCTTTTGGTGCCAATCTATATGGAACTTTACTCCGGTTTCATTGATTGGGCTCCCCATAAGTGGACAGTGGAGTTGAATCTCCAAAATTATTAGTCGAGGTGCACATAAGCTCACCCAAAAAACTAATTTGTCAAATAAAAAATCATTTTACCTTCCACCCTCCATCTTTTTCAAAAGTCATACACCAGTTTCAATGGCAAGGCGAAAGTATGCGTAGTGGAATCAAGCTTCAACTAAAGCAACAAGTGCTGAAGTGCATCATTAATATGTATGGTATTATATATTTATATACATTGCAACTTAAAAATGGACCATTAATATTATTATGACTTTAAAATGCATGACATGTATACATTCGATGCCAAGCGACGTGGCATTTTAGAATGATAGTAATATGACTTGAGAAATAGATCTTTGTTAATTTTTTCTACATGAATTTAATGGATCATGTGACGGTGTTATCAATTTTATCTAGAACAATTCGAATTATCAAAGTAGCACGATCCACGGCCCCAACGTCGCCATATCTAGATGGGATACTAAACGATTGTCGCTGTAAGACTACTGTTAAGGACTTTGAGCCCCCAATAAAACAAGAAATCCTATCCGAATGAGTCCTTATTATGGACCTCAACCATTATCATCTTCATGTCACATCTCTCCGACAGCAATCCCTTTCTTTTGCTTGCTATCAGTTTCTGGTTTTTCTATTAATAAAAAATCACTGTATACAACCAAAGGAACTTCCACATCTTTTCATAGACTCAAACCTCAGATATCTCTTGGAAGCCAATAGATACAACCAAGTAGGCTAAGGGTCACACCCTTTATCACTTACTGTTTAACTTACGAAAAATAAGTGGAACAAAAATGAGGAATGTTAAGATATCACCGTCTTTCCGAAGGATATTGAATCTCCCTTGTGTATGACAATAAGAAGGCATAACACTAACCATTAAAAGACGTAACAAAAATCATGAATGGCGTAACCACCCCCACAAAATGGCATAAAAAATAGTAAATACCTAAGATGGCATTACATTCACCAAAAGAAAAAATTAAACATTTTCAAAATCACTTTTTTTACAGAGTCCACCATTATAACATTCATCACAAAATGGTATTACATTCACCATGAAAAGGCATAATAGATGTTTTGGTCACACCTATAAGAGGGGGATAGTGATACCATATATTTTCCCAACAAAGCAAGCTTGGGAATTTGTGAGAGATACGTATATTTTATTGACCATTAGAGGTCTTATGACTGTTTGGATCATGGATTAGTTAACGAAATATAAAGGGAAATAAAAAGAAAAGAAAATTAAAAAAGAAAAAAGCTGAACTCATTTCTTTGATTTTCTTATCCATTTCCATTTTCCTTAGACCCCGTTCCTCTTATCGACTTTTTTGGTTGTTTTGTACTTTCTGCTCAAAAACTCTCCTCGCAAAAAAACACAAAATGCCATTACTTTTGTCTTCAACTTTAAAACAAAAAGAGAAACACACTTAGCTCTATTTCAAAGCCTGGAAAAGAATGGAAAAATAGTAAAGAGCGGAATCAGAGGGAAACTAAAAGAGACATCGAAATGATATGGAATTAACTGGCTCTGATAATAACCATCTGATTCTCTGTCCGTTTCCTTTTGTCTTTTTCTGGTGTTATTGGAAGATGGTTTAGAGGGGTCAGTTTCAGTAGTTTCCGTTGGGATAGAATCGGTTTAGGGAATTATCGAACCAGAACATTTGAGTGGGAGTGGACACAATATTTGCCCCATGTTCTTAATCTTGTCCAAGTTAAAAGGATTTACTTTTTGGAAGTGCCTGAAGCTTTTCTATTTAATAAATGCCCAATCCAAACAATGCCTAACACCAAAAAATAAAGAGATGACACACAAGTTAGTCCAATTGGTTGGTTGGTTTACTTGGAGATACCACAGTTCAATTCTTGGAGTCAGGCTGCAAGAAAGTAATTTTTTGTGAATCCCCTAGTCCCGGTGTGGATGGTCTGCCTTTGACCGAACCGAGAAGGAGAGAGGTCAAGCGTGTAAACTGACCTGAACACCCCTAACCATCAAACCAACAAATAAATAAAATAAAATAAAGAGCGACTCAAAGTCAGTTTATCATCTTGGATGAATCATATTTGCTTTACAAAAGCAGCATTTTTCCTCAGTTTTGCCAAATGCTCAGGATTGCAATTAAAAACTCATGGATTTTCTATGCTGCTAAGCTTAGTTAATAACGGATAGAAGACACAATAACAGACGGGCTTCTAAAAGGCATATTTGGGATATAATAGTCACATGGATACATAATGCACAACAGACATTTACACGTCCAACAACCATTTAGGGTTCACAACAACAATCAAGTACAAGGGCTTACCTGGTGCTCAGGAACTCGCAGAAGGCCCAAAGTACATGCAGATGGGTGGATTAACCCTGAAAATGGAGAGTATTGCCGATGGAATAGTCCAAATACCATCACCGCATATCAAACCGGAAGCAACAGCGCCTGCGTAATCTTCTGCATTTTTCCTATTTAACCGCTCCCAGACAAACAATATCACAGTACCAACAAACATATCAATGGCAAAGTAAGCCCCGATGTAAAATGGTACTGCCATTGCCATTGGAATCGGAATAAACTGAGAAACCTTTGTCGGGGTCACATCCCTCAGAAGGTTTACTAGCAAAGCGGCCACAAAGAATCCACAACACAAGGCTAGACAATGTTTTGGAAGCTCAGAGAACCCCTCAATTCCCAGAATGGCCATTTCTCTAAATATAACGGCATACGGTGCTTTATACGGACCGTCAGGTGACCCCACATCAAAAGCAGTCCAAAACAACCAAAATGTTAGTGGGGCAATGACACATCCCATGGCTGTTCCAATTAATTGGCTCACAAACATGGATTTGGCTGATGAGAGAGTGAGGTAGCCCGTCTTGAAGTCTTGCATGAGATCTGCTGCAGTGGATACAATGGACATCATGACCCCACAAGCCGCTAAACCGGCTATTACGCCGCCATTTCGTCCAACCAATGAAGCGATAATGAAAAGACCGATTTTTCCATAAGTGGAGGCTAAACTCCAGTCTGTGAGACCAGTTCCGTAGGAGTTGCAGAAGGCAAGGGCAGGGGCGAAAAGATAGGAACAAAGGACCAGATACCACTTGAGGGGTGGGAAGATGGATGGTATTGTAGCTGTGGATATTGCAGCCAGGCCTACATAACCAGAAACTGCCACCCAGGATGGTATCCTGTCTTTTAGAAATACGTTGTCTCGTTTTCTTTGCTCCATCAGTAGTTCAGAAGACTTGTCATCTGCAAAAGACTGGTTTGTGAAAAGAAAAAAAAACAAGAAACAGTAACACCTAAGGGAAGCCAGAACCGCATATTTTGCACACAAGTATTGCCAAAGTTAAGAGAGAAATATAGAAGCTTTACATGCATAACTGTGAAAAAGTTCAGGAATCACAGAAATCAGAATCCTTAAAAAGAATCATGAGTGATATTAATTAAAATGAAATTCAGAAGTTGTGTACAAGGTAACATGTATCAACAGCTGACTGTCTTATAGTTGCCATTGAAAAAATCATTTTAAACATTTTGAATGCATACAAATTGGATCCACATTAGAACGAACTTTTCCTTTATCTAGTTGAATAATACAAGTAGTGAATCCAAATTGATTCCATCAGTAGTGCAGAATAGCAAGAATGACACTTTTGGTTCATCTTTCTCTATAAACATATGCTTCTATCCAGAATGAGTGATTGGGTAGTGAAGACTTGGATGTGAATGTAAAGAGATTATAAAACTAGACTTGTACTAACAATATACAATCTAAACTGCCACTATTTTAGTAGCCAGTTCCAATTGTCGTCAGTACAGCCAAACGCTGATTTCAAACATTCTAGAAATCAAAATTCCAGAAATCATTATATGAAAGATAACACGTACAAAATAATAGAGTTATTCACAGATCGTAGTTGATCCTCTTTTTGTGATTGACCATATTCCAAATAGAGCAGGCAAGAAGACAATGATGTTTCTACCCACTGCTAACATTCAAAGACATGTTAGTTCATCACACTGACTAAGAACTTCAAAATTTTGTTATTTCAAGCATTCTTCATCATTCAGTTTTTAACCAGTACATCAATTTTGAAGCTACTATGACAGTATGAAATTGCTTTTTCCATTTGTACGTTCAGATCAGGATAAGTACAAGGTGAATTGTATCCTTTGTATGCGTGTTTCGGCATTCATGAACTGAAATGTGCTAAGAAAAGTAACATGTCACTAAGCAGGAAGGGTATGGATGTTGTCTTTATCGAAGAAACACAGTTGCAGATGAAAGCAGCATCAAGGACAGGAAAGATAACTAAATACGAAAAATCTCGAGCTGTAACATATGTCTACCATGTAAGACATCGTATTCTTTACGTTCCTCACCTGAAACTTCATTAATGATAGGAAGATTCTTCTCTTTTGTGCTTTTGTTACACAATTCTCTAACAGTTATTGCTATTATTTTAACCAAATTGTATAGGCCATCACCAAGGATGAGGGAGATGGCTATGAAAACCTGCAAAAGGAAAGGTAGGAGAATGTGTTAGAGCATAAGATAATGGAGTAGTGGGAAAGCTAAACTTGGAATTGAGAGGACCAAAAAAGACGAAGAAAACTAGGAATCTCCATTTTCTAGAAAATTTACAAGCCCATAAAGGGACTTACTAAAGATTCACCCAAAAATGTACGGCAAAATTCTCTCCCTTTGTGCAGGGGTGATATTAGTATAGATACTTAAAGAAACTAGCAACAACAGAAATTCTGATCAGCCACAAAATGGCAGAGAAAAGGATAATTAGAAAATGAAGTTTTAGTCCACTAAACTTCATGTCCAAAACAAACAAAAAGACTATTCCCAAACCAAAGCAAACAGAGCCTAACGTCCCAATAAATTCAGGTTGGCAAGAAAATGACTATCCCCGACTGCCCTGATTTATCTGTACACAGTTCAAAATGATGACAGAATATTTTCTTTCCTTGCTTGACAATTATGCACTGTTATCCAAGCTGTCGTCAAGAGGGAACGAACAGGGAAAGGAAAGAAGACTCAGATGTACATGATGAAAATCAGCAAGATGTGTGCCTCTGAAGCATGTCACTGACTTCAACCAAAAATATCAAGCCTAGGGTGACAAGGGTCTAGATACATCACATCACTGAGACTTCCACGTTAGAGAAGTAAACAAGCTTCAAAATTGTCAATTGGGAACAGTCCATAAATGCAGTGACACAGCATACTTTTGTTCCATACTAAACGCAGCAACTTAGAATACCTTGTACCCATAAAGTCCTTTGAAATCATTGCTACCGAGATCAGCTGGATACCAATCTCCTGCATGTTGAGATATGAAGGGCCAAAGAATGCCCCATGATACGATTGCGCCAAGAAGAACAGAACAGTTCACTATGTGAGGACAAATAAGACCACATCCAACATAAGTTGGACTAAAGTCAAAATAGAACCTGCAACGCGAAAATAAAATAGATTAACAGCAACATTTTGTCTGTAAGTAAGCCTTCCTAGATGCCTTTTTCCCCCTCTTTTCCTTTTGGTTTAGAGAGGGGAGGGATATGCTAAGAAGAAACATCATAGTAATCTAAAAGCTACATGCTCCTGCAGAGTATCAATAGCACCTTACGTGTTCTTAAATAGTGTCAATCCAAGCGTAGGAAAATTGTCAAACCCACAAGAATCCCCAATACCACTGAAGAACCATTTAAAGCAGCTCCAGACTAAACTTATGCTCAAATACTTCCCAAGACATCTGACTTGATTCCTGTTTAAAAAAATAGACAACCAATTAACAAACATTTTGAAATCATCAACTTCAAGGCACGACCTATGTTACAAGGAATCCTTAAAATTAGTTAAGCAACAATACATCTGAAACTTAAGTTAGCATATGGGATATGCAATTGAAAGGTCTGACTGGAAAAGCACCCAAGAAATATGCTGTAGTAGAGTTTGCCATGAAATTTTGCATAAACCGCTCATTTAGTGAGTAGAACAATGGAAGTTATAAACATAACATTCTACCTATGCAAGTACCCAAGAAACTTACTCATTTAGTCATGTCACGGTGTCCTTGGGTAAGAGAACCCAACGAATCTAACAGTCAAAGGCATATCATGGTCAATGCCCAAATTTGAGTCAGTCGATAAAGCATCCCACTCAATACCACCAATTGGCTATAGCGGACTAAGCGGAGTAGCTGCTGGGCATGTCTTCTTTCAAGCAAGATGAGTCAACTCCTTATTTCTTAGCATTTGGGGAAAAAAAAAAAACCTACCTTGAACTCCATATAAAGCTTCTACAGACACCAGGTCTCCAAGCAAACTGTTAGCAAAAACGGGTCCCCTCGCCGAAGGGGCTGGAAAATCATGTTGCCATTGGATCTTATATGCACCAGGATCCCAATTCATGGATCTCTTAGCCACCATTACTATCCTAAAACCTTCACATATTCTTACAAGGACAATTCAATCTTCTCATGTTTTACAGCAGTCAGAATTCAGAAATGTATAACTCGTACAAATCTTTTCGCTTTCCAATTCAATCAAATTCAATCCTTTGTAGAGCTATTTACTGGATCAGAGATATTTCTAGAACACATCTAACAGGTCTAGTCTCATGTATTAGTTTCTGAGGTATTAGCTAATCGATGTGGGACTTCAACACTCCCCAATAAGTGCGACCTAATATACAAATAAAATAGTAAAACCAGTCTAGAGAATCTTGTTCAAAAGGCTCCAAAAGCCTAGCTGTTAGAGAGCACCAACTGAAAATCAATGTAAGCAGAGAGGCCACCAAGTCTCGTATACTAGTTTTGGAGATATTATTAGCCTGATGTATGACAAGCTCTTAACATGTGTAACATTGGAAACCCCAAACGAATGCTCACTTGTCATTTCAAATTATTAAAGGCAACATATTTTAGTGATTTTCAAAGTAAACAGGGGGTAAAGCTGGATATAGCAAAAAGAACACAAGGTCGAAGACATGGAATGGTGTACTAATTAAGTTTTTCAGCTATGCCTCCCTGCAGAGGGTATCTTCTCAGCAGTCAGCAACATCATTTTAATTAGGAATAACTAATGAACCCAACTAAGAGGAAACGCCTTGCAACGGCGTATGATA
The DNA here is from genome assembly GCA_022606695.1 of Vaccinium macrocarpon. Classification (NCBI taxonomy): domain Eukaryota; kingdom Viridiplantae; phylum Streptophyta; class Magnoliopsida; order Ericales; family Ericaceae; genus Vaccinium; species Vaccinium macrocarpon. The sequence goes on along the minus strand of CM040181.1, from coordinate 39,190,600 downwards.
TGGATAAAAAAGATAGATATTCCCTGACAATTTTCAAGACGACGGCCTGAAAATTATTGAGACACCTTGTTTTCAAGAGCATGATTGACCAAAATACACCTATGTCTATATATGTTTCATATACTGCTTTAACCTTGAGGCTTTTACTTAATACAATCATATTGTCATATATACTGTCTAGTCCAGCCAAACACCATGCAACTCAAAGAATACCCCCAAGAACAATGAAACCATGAAAATGATAAATTAGTCCCTTACCCAGCAAGCTCAGCTCCACTTGCTGTGTGGAAGCTGTTTATCAACATTGCTGTTGCTGTTCCACTGGGGTACGTAAGCTTATAATCCATGACCATAACCTGCAAATATAGCAAGAACTCAAAGGAAGACAAAAATAATAATAATAACTTAAGGCATCAACTAGTCAGCATGAAACTCAAAAGCTAGAAACGCATTTTGTAGATACCGTTTCACTTAATAGCAAATTCTATAAGCAAATCACTCAAAGTGACAAGTACCTTGCAAATTCCAAAAGCCAGATTATATGGTACATAGACTGATGCACAGTACAGATGTCAAGTTCGAGTGTGTCCAAGTGTCAAGTTCATCTAATAAGTAATATCCATATCAAAGGGCACAGGAACACAGACGAATTTCTTGTTTGTACATATATTCAATTTATGTAGGCTGGAATTGTGTTTATGAACTAATATAAAGCTTCTTATGCATAATATATTTCACAAGGCAAATCCATGGGCACACAAGGGTACTTTTACAACATTAGAGGAGTCCATGTAACCACCATCCGTACAATCCAATACCTATTGCATGGGGCACTTTTTAGCGTGTGACATGCTGCATTCTCTTAATGTTAGGCATAACGGTTGACCTTTGAAGTAAAGCAATCCAAATCGAATGCAAAAGAAAAACCAATGAAGGAGTATGTTAAAGCATAAGTTCAACTTATGCCCAAACTTTGCTTGTGCATGCGCAACAATTTGCATTTTATTGCAAGCCAATGACATCGACAACATTGAAATGGACAATGACAATGTTTCAATTAATAATTATAGCAACAACGAACAGAATTAAAATGATAAATCATACACAAGAAAGTACCAGACATCCAAATCATAATATACAAAGCATAACAGATATCGAAGTAGGTAAGGCCATAGTTGTCAAAGGCGCACCTAGGCGCACGCCTAGGTGAGAGGCGCACCCTTTGCGCCTAGGGTACACCCAGGCGAGGCAACTGAAAAGAGGCGACGGAAAGGTGCAAAAAGGCGCAAAGGCGAGAGGCGCAAAAAAAGCACGCTTCTTTCAAGTTTAACAACAGCCCTAGATTTTTGTGACTTAGGTTAAAAATCTCACCTTGGCCGTTGATTTTGGATCTCAGAAATGTAGTCCTCAGCCGTCCAAGGTTGTAATTTTATCTTCCGAGACCATCGTCGCTTCTCCTCTTCTTCTCCTCTAGTCCTCCTTAACGCAGTCATGCCCATCATCTTTGATCTCGTCACCAACTCACGCTGTCACCTCCGATCGTCGACCTTCAGGCACCAGTCACCGTCGACGTGATCGTCATCGTCTTCTTTCAATTGTAAATCGTAAGCTCTCGATCTCTATCACTCTCTCAAGTCTCGACTCTCTCTATCTCTGTTTGTATTTGCATAAGTATGTTGTCTGTATCTACAGACTAAAGAAGGAGAAGAAGTGACTAATTTATTGACTTGTGTATTTTTTATTTTTTTTAATTGATACGTGTATTATATGTATACAGACCAGTGGCAGTGGCCATGGCCACATATCTGACGTGTAATGTTAAAACACTGTTTATATTCTTTTCTTTTTTTTTACAAAGTATAGACTAATTTATTATAGTTCATTTATATTATTTAGTTAACTAATTACAATCAATTTATATGTTTCTTTTTTTTTACAAAGTATAGTCAATGTTTATATGTTTTTTTTTATACAAAGTATAGTTTATATGTATACAATATACTTAAACGAACTAAGTATATTTTTTTCTCTAATTATATTACTCATTATTTGGATGGTACGTTATCTAAAATTCGTTGGCTTAGTGTTATTAGTTAAAGTATTGTTATATGCTATTTTTTCTAATTTTTTTTACATAGTTGCGCCTCGCTTCAAAAAGGCGCGCACCTCGCCTCTCGCCTTAGTCCCCACAGGATTTTGCGCCTTTTGCCTTTGACAACTATGGGTAAGGCAAAGTTGGCAACCTACTTCAGTAATGTTACCTCATTAACTCTATGGTCAGCATAAAAGTTTTTGAAACCATTCTGACAATATAAAAATTTAATCACCATGTTTGAAAATAGTCTTCCTATGTATAGTAACTGTTAGATCAACACAATAATGTCATCTTATACTGTCAAACTAAATAAAATATCGTACTTGAATATGCTGTGGCGTGATATTGATTGATATGATCGGATATTTCATAATCAATGCAAGAATGTCAAGACATACCTTGCGAAGTGGAACGAGACTAAATAGCCCAAGAAAACTGACAACAAACAAAAACCCAATCATCCACCACAAGCCAGGGTTCTTCACATCCTCCGCCCGATTACCAGGATAGTCCGCACCAATCAGTTTGTAAGTTCTATCATCCATTGCAATCAAATATGAACCAAATCCCCCTGTCAAACGAGTGAATACAAAGAATCCCATCAAATTTAGGACAAATTAAAGAGCACAAGATGGATAAAACATAAATCAAATTCAAGGTACTTCCATAAAAGAGAAATCAGAGTATTCTTCCAAGGTTAAACCATTTGAAACTGCATTGCTACATTTTTATGGTTATTGATAGAGCGTAACATTCTCCACCCCTGTCAAATAAAGTAGAGGGAGAGAACTGGAAGAGAGCAAAGGATTGACAAGTCTAATGGGAGAAGAATGGCTGACAAATTGACTGCCTTCGATACGAAAAAAGAACATAAAATGAGAGAGAAATCTGAGTATGCAACAGGTAATTCAGCTGGTTCTTTCTATCAAGTAGTCTTCCGCGCATCAAAGGGAGATAAAATGTATGGTTGCACTCCCCCGAAACTAATAACCCCTCCATGGAATCCAAAATAACCCATAAAAACATTAGCTTATTTTCAGCACTTACTAAAGTTTCAGCAACCATGTTGTCTCATCGGGAGCTTTAAAATAAACCAGTGTATGTCTCCTTTGGCATCTCAATACTATTATCCCAACTGATTTAACAAGCATTTCATGATTTCTAAGTATATAAAGTAACCTTGTAGAAAGATAAAGGCAATACGTTTAAGGCTGATGAAACCGAGTAGGTTAAAATGAAAAGAGAATGGCCACTAAGACTCAAGCCCTTTTTATAAGCATAACTGGCATCTTATATTAGTGAATGTGTTCCTTGCACCCTTCACAATTCGGAAGAAACATACAGATTCAAATCAAAGAAATCAAAAGAGAAGAACATTATGAACATACTAGCTACAACACCAATTCACTTGTAGTCTAAAAACTCGCTAATTGCCACTGAACCAACCCAAAGCAAACAAACTAAACCATGTGACCTAATCAATTGGGGTAAACTATGTGCTGTCAGTTACATAAAATATATAAACATAAATATACGCATGCCATTTATTACAACATCCCATATGAATAGAGGGGTGCCAACGAAAAGAGTTGTTCTCGAGCTGCCGTCGTATGGGTTCGGGTCGTAATCAAACCAGTTGAGTTTTTAGCTCATTAGTAAATGATTTGAGCTTGAGTTAGTTGTAACTCAAGCTTGTTTATAAAAGCTCAGCTCAATTGTAAACGTCCTGTTAATACGTTCGGTTCGTAAACAAACTGAGCTTGAACACCTCAATACTAAACGAGCCAAGCTCAAGCTAGGATATATGGAACGAAGTGAGCTAAAAGATTTCAAAACTCGGCCCAGCTCGTTTTGCAGCCCTACTATGATGAATCTAACCCGTATTGCAATATAGACACAACATAACACGACACAATCTACCATGTCTGACCGTAAAATGTCGAAACAAAAACAAAGAAATTTACCGCTAAAGGCGAGGCCATAACAAGCGACAACACACGTCTGTATGACAGTATTCTCCTGCCTCGTAAACGGCTGAACCGAAAACCCCAACTTGGAACAAAACCCGGTCCACGACTTGACAAAGAAGAACCCCAACAATCCGGCGCCGACGTTAAGTGACGGAATGATACCGACCGTCAGATTGAGCTTGTGCGTGATAATACAAAAAAGCCCCCCCAACACAGCACTCACCACCAGCCCTCTGACCGTGATCTGCTCCTTCCATTCAGGTATTGTCTCGAATTCAACGGACCTGGTCTTATCCGGTTCTTGATGAAGCAATGGCTCCGTTGAAATATCAACCGTTCCGGAAGTATTTTCCGTCCCCATTAGCTGATTTTCGATCTTCAATTTTCAGATCCAAGTGTAGGGAAAAATTGCTTGGTTTGGTTTCATTTGATTAGGTTGTTAATGGCGTTACGAAAGAGAGAGAGGAGAAAAGGAGATAGGCAAACGGAAAAGGACGTTGGGATTCGGAGTTGGGGAAGGTACCTTGAAGTCAAATTTTAATGACGACAAATGGCTGGGGAGGTGGACGAGTGAAAACTAAACCACGTTTTCTGTTACGTTTGTGCCGCAAGTCCCATTTGGGAAAAAAAAAATCGAGTGCCGCATTGCTAAGTGGTGCCTAGCGCCCATCTCTCAACAGTTTAAAACATAGTAGACACGGTCACCTAGGCTATGTTTGATAACACTTCTATTTTTTTGACTTCTGTTTTTTGTTTTCTGTGTTTCTAATTTCTGTTTTTCGTAAAAATGAAGTGAAAACAAAAAATATGTTTGCGTGAGATTATTTTCAAAAAAAAAATGAGTAAAAACATAATTATGAGTTGGTTAGAAGTGTGCCGGCAGGAGGCCGGAGGTGGTGGGTGGTGGTGGTGGTGGTGGTGGCGTGGTGGGTTGAAGGTGGTGATTAGGGTGGTGGGTGGTGGTGGTTATGGTGGATGGTGGTGGGGTGGGTGGCGGTGGTGATGTTGGTGGGTGGTGGTGGTGGGTGAATGTGGTGATTAGGGTGGTGGTGGTGGGGGCGGTGGTGGTGGTGGTGGCGGTGATGGGTGGTGGTGGTGGTGGATGGTGGTGGTGGGTGGTGGTTGGTTGGAAGTGGTGATTAGGGTGGTGGTGGAGTGCGTGGGTGGTGGTTGGAGGTGGTGATTAGGGTGGTGGTTGTGCATGGGTGGTGGGTGGTGGCGGTGATGGTGGTGGGTGGTAGTGGTGCGTGGTGGCAAAGGTGGTGGGTGGGTGGTGGTGCGTGGTGGTTGGAGGGTGGTGGTGGGTGGTGAGGTGGTGAGTGGTGGTGGCTAGAGGTGGTAGTGGGTGGTGGCTGTAATGGTGGGTGGTGGCTGGAGGTGGTGGGTGGTGGCTAAAGGTGGTGGCTGAGAATGAGAAAACAAAAACAGAAAGTGAAAGTTGGGATTTTTAACTTCCCCAAATTTCATAAATAGTAGAAGTAAGAAGTAGAATTTGAAAGTGAAAGTGACACACAAACAATATTCCTGTTTTTAAATTATGAAAATTTTGAAAACAGAAACAGAAAACAAAAAACAAAAGTGACACCAAACAAGGCCGTAGTGTCCCGTGAAAATCTCGATTATCTAAAAGTATTTTGGACAGTTTATCATTCTCTCTCCTCTCTTTCTCCTCTTTCTCTTTCCTCTTTCCTCTTTCTCTTATTAAAATTTAAACCATCCAAAATACTTTTAGATGATTGATACATGTACTCGGGCACAACAAAAAATGGTGCCTGTTCCGTACTGAAAATTTTCGGTTAAGTTTGTGACACAACTCTTGTCCCATTTGGATTTATGTGGTAGATACAAGTTTAGTAATGGTCCTAATGGACCACATATATAGGGACTTGCACTTTGGACGGACTCGTATTCTGTGGGAAAGAAAACCTGCTAGGTTGGATTCTCTACTTTCATTTCCATCATCTCGGTTTTTTAATTTGGACCGAAAGATACCGTCCAAATCTAAATTATCTGTTCGTTCGATGATGTATGGATATCAAAAAACTCTTTTTCTGAATGTATGGATATCAAAAAATTCTTAAAATCCAAAAAATCTGACTATCAATGTATGACTCAAATTTAGACCGCCTCATTCAGTGCAAGTCATGGATCAGAGAAGATTCCGAGCCCTTTCCCAAAACTAATACTCCGTACGGCTTCCTTTTTGGATAACAAGATACCTAAACTCATATGCTTGATTATTTGAATATTTTATGTGATCAATAGTTGAAATTCAAACTAATAAGCAAACGTTAACCAAATGAGATTTAATTGTTTACTAGTACTAGTATTTTTGCGGAAAACGTAAGGGGACAGACCAAGGTGCACCGATAGTGCATCGACCGGCGTCGGTGGGTCCCAAAATTTTGAATGAAATGGGGTGATTTTGGATCAAGTACTTAGGGCCATCCGATTATCTCTTTTCTCGCATAGGACCCCTCAAAAAACGATTTTAAAATGATCTAATGGTCCAGAACAAAAAAAAAAAAAAATGCAGCAAAAATTGGCCTAAGAGACAAGTAGAACTATTCGGTTTGTGTATTATATGCATGGGGAGTCCTTCTAATCCGGGATTCCCGTTTCCGGACCTCCATGATCCAAAATTTTCGCAAAAACTGCTTGGATCCGAACCGTTCATTTACCCATTGAAAGAGAGATCGCGAGGAGAAGATTGAATATGCTTTGGTAATTATAAGTTTTGTCGCTAGAAAAGATTGAATATGCTAGGGTAACTATTAATTTTGTCGTTAAAAATGGAAGAAGAGTAAATTTTAAGTGAGGACCCCAATCTTGAAGTTCGCAAGAGGTCAATGACAACCACAACATCAGAAGGATGTGCTACCCAAAAGGATCAAATACACTTCCGTCGCTCTAAAAATTGTACACATGTTCTAAGATCAATACTCCATTAGTACCTAAAAGATCAATCCTACATTAGTACCTAAAAAACTACATGTCTCCATATGTTAATCATCCACCAAGGAATAGTAAAAAATAAGTCATTCAAATCAGTGGAAGGTTGTGAAGCAAAGCAATGTATTTTGGTAGGAGGATGAGAGTTAAGGTGTCCCGTGCCACTGCCCCTTAAAAGCTCCGCCCTGAGTGTAGCTATGAAATAGATTTTGAGTTGTGTTACATGCACTGCAAACTTTTCACATAGGTAAGAGTAAATAAACGTTGATCTCTTAAAAACATTTAGCAGAAATTTAATGCAACGATCGCTCTAAACAAGTGTGAACTAAACTTTTCTTCATGAAAACTCTGAAATATCGAGCTCAATGGTAGTACTAAAATGACAAATTAATGGAATCAGAATTATAGGTGTAATGAGTTTAGTGTCTCCACCCTGTGTCCCCTTGTGCCTCAGGCGTGTCTGATACGGATACTACGACTTCCTCTTGGTGCTTCATAGGCCCAGCCCATTGCCGTATTTACATGTAAAAAAGGATACGTATAAATTCTAGTACAAATGACCTAGTACTTTTCTCAATTGGAGCTTCGATCTTCTTTGTGCTTCGGCCTTCCTATGAGTGGTCTTCCTGTCCTCTTTCTTTCCCAAGTTCCAAACAAACAAATCCTTAACCTACAGATGGATACTATATGCTTTTTTTTTCCTGTCATTCTTAATATATTACATAGAGAGAAAGAATGAGCCTCAATCCCAGAATGCACTGTAGGACATCCAAGAGCTTTACCCTTCACAACTGCACCCTGATTCATCCCTCCCCAGACATAATGATACCAATAAAGTTAAGAGTGCATCCATTATCGGTTTTTGGCTCTTCTCATTTTTTTAGGGTATGTTCAATCTTTGTTCGGAATTCAAGTTAACAAAATTTCTTTTTATTGACAAAAAAAAGAAGAGAAGAGTTCAGAGGCCAGTAGGCTAATATATTCCAATTAATCACTACACAACCAATTCTGGTGCTGGGAATCATAATTTGAAAACATACCCTTTCGGACCAATTTTCTAACACGTATCTTCTATAAATATAGACTTTCTAATAAGCAATCGGAAAAATTAGGTGAACCAGGTAGCCCTATCGACTGGCACGGCATTAGTTCTCATACTACCAAAAAACCATACACAGTTTGAGTCCACAAAGTTTCAGGAGTACTTCACAAGCGGAAAACCTCCAGAATTTAGTAATCGCTAGACAAATGTTAGAAGATAGACAGCAATGTTAAAAACAGTCCAATAGTGAAAGCAGATTTCATTCTTACATATAGCTTACAGTTGATTTGATGTGATGGGAATCTTTAATTTGAAAACCATCTTAACTGATGTTATTTAACCACACCAATCGGTATAAAATTTCTCCACAACTTCAGAGCTAAATTACGAAATATCACTCCCTAACCTTCTCAATACAACGAACAGTATCCAACATGTGGCAGAAATACGTTAGCTGCTTGTACAGATCCGCTTCAGAGTACTAATGCCAGGAATTGGTATCCCATTTATGAGTAAATAAAAATAAACTAATGTGTATAGCTAAAATTTGAGGCATAGAGGAAGAGATGGAAACCTTACTTATGAGATGGCCGTTACAAACTGTTCCTTTTTCAGAATCACCAATTACCCGCAAGTTTAGACTTCGAGTCGTGTACTTGCAAGTTTCATCATCGCACTGGACGCAGAAACTAATAGTTACCCTATATATATAGTTTTTGCAAAAACTGCTTGGATCAAGCCCTTCCCGGTGTTTTTTTTTGAAGATTTCTCACGAGGGCCCTTGAAAACACCTTCTGAACACATTGGACGGCTTGGATTTTCCAAAAATAATTTGCAACACAAAAAAAATCAATTTTTTCTTATTCTCGGGAGGTATGGATAAGAAAATTTACCTATATGCATGTCCAAAAAAAATGCCGAGGATAAATAAGTATCAGATTTCTCTGTGTTTGATGCAAACTTCACCAATGAGAGACCGAAAGAGTCAAAAGACGATCAAAACACATTTACAGTCTGGGGAATGATTGAGGTATCCATTTTCTTATGGATACCCTACCCTCCCCATAGAGTTGCTTATTATTCCATACAAGAGAAAACAATAGAATCATCCCATTTATCCCCGCTATAGTTCGAGTCCATATCAAATTGTCACTTTGCACTATAACACATAACCATGAAGCATCATTGGCTGTCGTCTTTGTTGAATTACCGGTGAACATTGCAAAATGAGTAAGTTCAAATCAGAAGCGTCTTCCAGAAGCTTACATTGGCTTTCTCCTGAGATCACTACAATATCCAAGGGGACACTCTCAGTTCCTTCAAGCAGACAACAATCCTCTTAGGCTCCTCAATGGGAAAATAGTGTTCCTGAAAGTCAACCCAAGCTTCCATCAGTGCCATTTGCAATCCCCGTCCAGATAAAAGAGTGAGATTTCGTCACTAAAACCTGAGTATATGTCAAAGGAAGAACAATAACCTCAGTGAGTAAAGATAAGAATGCGGATGTGACGTGTGAGTATCCATGCTTGGTTCTGTCATAGGTCACATACTCACATAAGTCATTGATGACAAACGGGGGTGCAGCCTTGCATCGCACACAGAAGGATTTGCAAGGCCTCAATTTTGAGGCCAAAACAGAAGCCCCCGTTAGCACGTTTTTGGCGCAGCTGAATTAGCTCTAGTATTTACTTCAACTACTCTTGAATTTCCTAATCAAGGTGCTTACATCACTTGAGTTGATAGTATACCTATTCCCAAATCACTAAATGAAACTTCTTTGTGATCGACTATGTTTAATAATGACTAGATAATATACTAAAAAGAGCCATCGCCAGAAATATTGACTGGAAAGTTGGACGCTTGTTTTTTCTCAAGCAAAGGACAACGAACCTAAAAGGAAAACTTACCTCACACATGACATCTGATGTCTAACAAGATATCCAATTGTACACAGAATCAGCAAGCAGGTAGAGGTTCTTCCTTGAGCACTCCACCAATTTCCATCTTCCATGATCGATCAACTAGAGGGGCCAGCTCCCTGTTAGAACATAGCAGCAGCACCATAAGAATTATCAACTGCATATTAAATGATCGATAAAGGGGAAAAGGAGTAGCAATGCTGCCAGAGACTGTACAGTGCCACAACTCGTCTTTCAAATGGGGTGAGCTTCATTTGACCACAAAACATATGCTCCATAACCATACTGCTTATACAGTCAATAAAATACCAACACCTATCGAATTGGCCTTGGTGCATTGTATGCCATTGCACGAGCTAGGTACCGTCATAAGTCCCTAAGACATGAATGAGACCAACAACAGCACCTTAGATTAACTTTTTGTGAGCCAATTGCAACACTTTAGAGTGCCAACAAGTTACTTCTTAAATTCTTTTGTGATGGTGAGTGTGTCACAATGTGTATTTTGGGCGTCAAAAGGCCATGTAAACCACATTCGACTGATCCAATTACCACCGGAAAAGGTTCACGACGTAGATGTCCTTGCTAAACAGTAGAAAGTATAAATCCTAGCCCCTTGAAGTCACAAGATAACAGTCTGATAACTAATAGACCATTATAACAAACAGTGGTCAAGTCTAAGAACAGGTAAGGAAAAACAAACTTACTTGAGGTCATGGCTGACAACAAGCAAAGTTAGCTCTTTCTTTAAATGCTTCAACAACTTTACAACATCTGCACGTGCCTTCCAATCTGATTTAAACAATAGCAAGGAAGTCATAGAACAAAACGTTGGAGGTTAGCAAAAGGCAACTCAAAGCATTAAGCAGGAGAAAAGATTGAGATATTGGAAACTGGAAAGGGGAAAAAGTAAGAGACCCGTGTTCCTCACTATGATAGATTGATAGGAAAAGAAACAGTCAAGAATAGCTTTACAAATTCAACAGATTTTGAAACTGTAGACTACAAGCAAAGGTTGATACCCATATTACCCAACTTAATCTGCTAAGAAAAAATTGACCGAAGAGTACCCAGACAAGCACAAGGAATGCTGAATTCAGAATCAAGTGGCCACAATCAAATCATAAATTAATTGTTCCAGAAGTGAGATTGATTGAGCATTATAGCCTAACTTTTTCTTCACGTAAAGAACTGAGAACAAAATTAAACAGATCAAGACTTTCTTGTAAAAGGCTTCTTAGTTTAAGGAAGTTGCAAACCATTACATAATTGCATGCACAATTCATTATGTGTAAAGGAAAAAAAGAAGAGAAAAAATTCACAAAAACTCATCGGGAATCTGTGAGTAATATTATCAGACTGTGCAAATATGGGAGTAAAGAGAATGAGGGCATATTGATAGGCGCGCAAAATGTTCACATAAGCGCCCCTAATTTACTCTTTGTTAAGTCCATTTTTATTATTACTTAGAGTACAATGTTTTGTTTGCATGTTTTTGTAGATATTTGGAGGCCTTGATGAAATAAAAAGCGAAGTCCAATTTAACTTGGCGTCGAAGCAAAGCCCGGGGTCAAATAAAATCAAGTGATGGATCACAGCATGGCATGGGATTGGACCTTATCACTAAAACATCTTACTGTGCACGTGGTTGAAGAATTGAGTTGGACCAAGAGAAGAAAACGATGGGCTTTTTAATCCTAAAGTAATTGTCGGCAGGCCTAATTAGGCTAGGGCTCTACTGGAAAGATGGACTATGGAGACTTGGGAAACAAGACAAAGGGGCAGCACATGGTATTATTAAAAGAAGGCAGTGGCCTTGAGACCCAATACCCAGTCATATCATATATCATGCACGAGATCAGAAAACGGAGGGGGGCAAGACATATATCACGTACAGCAGAGAGCAAACCAAGGAAGCAAAATACAGACAGTGAATCAGATCACAGCTAGCACTCATCCATGTCTCCGTTCAACAAAATCTCGGTGCTTCTCACTCCAATGGCCCGCTAATCATCTTCTTAGGGTGTAGATGAAACCCTAACCAAATAACTATGTTTTTATATTAATTTTGGATTTTGATTATCGAAACGATGGTTGTATTAACTTTGAGACTTATTTTTATGATTCGATCTTTTTTTTTTTTCTATCTAGTGTTATGTGTCTGTTTTCCGTGATTGGAAATACATAGTAATGCAACAATTTTCTTGGCGCATGGAATTGTGAATTAGGATAGTCTATGCCTAGGGAAGACGAGTCCTGCCTAGATTAATTAGTTATAGAATTGAAGACGATTCGTGCCAACCAAAGATATGTTATGCCCGGTTTTCAATCACATGCTATTTTCTCATTGATGTTGCTAGGGCTTGTAGCTTTTAGCGATTGATTGTTGTTTCAGTAATTGATTTTTCTGAACTAATATAATTACTTGGTTGCGAAGTTAGGGTGCATTCAAAACCCTAAGACCTTTTTCCATATTTTTTAATTCACAATCTTTCTTGCCTTCCATTATTTAAATAATTTTGGAAACACAATCAAAATCTCTTTTCTCGAATTAATTTAGAAATCGATTGAAATAACTACAACTTAGCAATTTAATCCCTAAGGAGCGATACTCGGAATACTTGCCGCTATTCGAAAGAGTAGTAGTGATTGTTCAATTCTATAAATTATTTTTTATACGAAAACGACCAATCACATGTTCATACCAAGACCAGCAAGAGGTTCATCCAATATCAACAAGTCGGGAATCTGTACCTGCACAAATTCAACAGTACTCGGGCATTCATTCTAGTGCCATCAATAAAAAGTAAGTAAAACCAATGGGCGAGAGCAAGTGACAGATTTACTAATTGAATTGCTAGGGCCAGCCGCCTTTTGTATCCACCACTTAGAGAGTGAGGGTCTTTATCCAAGGGGATTCCTTGCATGCCAACCTAAGGGATTTATTTAATCAGATATTGTGTCAAATGTCGCAAAGACACCTAATCTTGCAACAAACCTGAGAAATCAGTAGTGCAGATCCTACAAGTAAGTAATATTAGAAGAAATTTTCCAATCCGAGGTGAGAAGGGCATATTTACTGAAGTGATAGCTTTCTGGAGTCTTGAAGCAAGAAGCCCTTTCAATTGAAGACCACCACTATGCATTGGCCATCCAAATACAACCTCTTCTAGAACACTGTCTGCGACAAAGTACCTACCCACAGTATACCATTTTAGAGACTTAAAAAAATAAAAATATTTTGTTTTCCCCCACAGAAATATGTAGACCGAGTGAATTTCAAGTTAGCAAAAGTTGCAGCTATTTAACAATGAAAATGAAAACAATGTGAAGGAAAAATTATGTGTACAACCAAAGTGTCAAGTTAGGGGTTTATTTGATAGTTGTATTGTTACCTAAGGGTGGTCTTGTACATGTACCTTTTTTCATATATATAGTGTAATGAGAAAGGGGGAGCCCTAAAACCTCAAATTATTTTCACGCGCTGTTTTCTCCTCTACGAAGCACAATCACAGATCGGAGCTCGGATACCATGAAAAGTTGAAGAGAGAAAACAACGTGAAAATAATTGGAGGTGTTAGGGAAGACTGAAGAGATACTGGCAAAGAATGTGCGAAACTAAAAATCCCAAGGGAAAAGAAGTGGAGTTCAACACCCACAACAGTCCACAGAAAAACTCTTATTACTTTGCAGTTGAAAATCTCAGATGAAAGCTAGAAGAGACAGAGAAGAGATACACTGCTGCCGGAAAGGCTTGAAATAGAGAGACAAAAGCACAAACATGTTCTTCCAAAAGTTAACTCTATCCTCAAGATTCTAGGGCAGAGACAAGAATAAAGCACTGATTAAATTGACAAAATCTCTAAAAAGATCGCTTGGTCTTGTGATTATAGACGAACATTGAAAATCACACCCAAGAAAAGATAGGAAAAGTATAGCTACTTTAATACCAGTTCATGTGATGAAGCTAGTAATTCACTACATGCAATTGATGCAAAAGCATATGTTTGTAGCAATGACAGAGAAACAATAAAAATTCATTTGGTTTCTCCATTACCTTTCAGGAAACTGAAAAACTATACCAACTCTTTCTGGAGTTAATTGTTCAGAAGATTGGATTGCCTTGCCATCATTACCATATCTCTGAATGTAAATGGAGCCTGATGTTGGTTTGCTTAGCCCTGCAATAAGCTGTAAGATATAAGGGATAAGGTGCAAAGAGTCTACAAGATAAAAGAAACTCAAATGGGACAGCAATTAGATAGACTAGAGATATGCGTCAAATGACAAATCCGAAAAGAAAAGAGATAGACCTGCAAGAGAGTAGTTTTTCCGCTTCCACTGCGTCCAAAAATCAAGCCAAGACTGCAGCAAGACAAGATAACAAACAATCAAAAATGCAGAGCCTCTCTTCTAAATTAATCCAAGCCCTTGTGAGGAGAGTTGGCAGGTAGAACCTATGTTACTTTGGACTCGTGTTGAGCACACATTTATGACCAATCATCGATCAAACTTTCATTTCAAGGATATGGGTCCTTGAGCGCCAAAATACTCATATTCCTTATTCTTGAATTGTCTCAAATTTATACTCTATATTAACGCAAAGTCACTTTTTGTGAGGAAAGCCCTCAGAGCAACAAGTGTCATTAGAGTCATTAGACTATGATGGGCATGTTTGCGATAGCTGTGGTTACAAATTTCAGATAAACATGTTTACCATAGCAGTGAAATTATGATTAAGCTTCAGTAAAAGCTGGTGTTGTTTACTATAAAAAGCTGAAAAAATTCAGCTTTTATAAAACTTAAAACCTAAATTCTTATCCAAAAAGCTCCAGGAGCTACCCAAACCCAGCTTTGGGATTTTTAGAATTTTCTTACTTTTTTAGTTTTTCAAAATCTGTGGAATTCAATAATTTGTTAGCTAGAATTTTTGGCAAACACTCCAAACTGATTTTGAATAGCTAAAATCTCAAAATCTTCAAATATAATTTTTTTGTAAACACCCACAATGCGATTAAAATGCAAAATTTGAATCAAAATTTTATCCATCACAGAAAGTACGTATCTAACTGCTTATCTTCCAAAATTGAGATTAAGTTGATATATTGCTCATTCACAATTCAAAATGGGATCAAATTTAAGATTACGCAAATTATTAACGTATCAAACTATAGTTGATTTGAATATATTTGGTAATTGTTACAGTCAATATATGGCAATTGGATCTCTTTGCAACAACATTTTCCACCTCCACCTTCAGAAGATTGATGTAGAAAACAACTACTTTGGTTCACCAAATCATATCTAACTTGAAAACTTATAAACAAGTAGAAAGGACTCATCCTAAAAAGAAAGCATTAATGTAAATTGCAAAATAAGTAAACAAGTAAATGTGAATTTTAGTATGGGCACATCAATTATTGATTCTCATTTTCTTACAAATGGATTGTAAAAGGAGACAAAAACCATTAATCACAGCTAGTTTACCAATAAGAATACCAATTAGTTATGCTTAATTCCATAGAAATGGGTTGTAAAAGGAAAAGTAACTACGCCATGAATTCAAATTTCCTTCCTTCCTATACACTCTTCGTCCCCAGTTTCCAAACTACTTTAACCACATAGAGGTAGAGTCCGCAAGAGAACAAAAACTTTTGATCTATTCACATTTCATGATATACCTCTTCTACATCAATCTGATTGCGTTGTTATGCATGTGATCTCTTACAATCTTTTCTTCTTTTTTTTTGCAGTTTCTTATGTGAATCAATAACGGCAACATGTGCAAGTCTTCGGTATCAATGTTGACACTCAAAGTGTAGAACAATTAGTCATATGATCTCTTCTTTTCTTTGATGGTGTAATTATATGATTTTTTACGATCTGAGTAATTATTGAGTGGTCTTAAGGCACCGCCACATGAACAAATAAGTCTACAAGCTTAGTACTAGGCCCCACAAAAATGTGTGGTAGTGGGGCCCCAAGACCACCAAAAACTTTTCATTTACTTACTTTTTGTACATTTTTATTAGCATTGTTCCCGTTCTATGCACGGGAGACATATAACAGCATTACAAAATTAAAGTGTAACTAAAATTAATTCAAATATACATTGATTCATAATTGTAAAAAAAAACGTAGGATACAAATCAAAACAAACTAAAAAGTGTAATTTACCTCCCAAAATTTTCTCACACAAAATTCCCACACCTCCCCTGCTCCCCACATGGGATGTCGCTCTCTTCCCACCCTCTTTTCCACCCCACGTGCTCTCTCTCTCTCTCTCTCTCTCTCTCTCTCTCTCTCCAAAATAACAAACGAGCCTTGCTATGGGTACACCATTTGGTGCACATCACGTTGTATGGGACTCATCTCAGGATTCCACACAAATGATCGAAGCCACTCAACTTATTCAAAATATGTTTTTCAAGGATCCCTGTAAAAAATCAAATCAGTTTGATATCAGTATGTCCGACTAAGAGCTTGATCGATTCTTCGCTCAATTTACTGTCAGAAAATTGAGTAAAGAACTGTCAAGCCTCTACCAATATCCGATCGAGCTTATTTTTTTTTACAGGGACTCTTAAAAAAAAAATTTAAACAAATTGAGCCGCTTCGATTATTTGTGTGGAACCCCAAGATGGGCTCCACACAACGCGGTGTGCATTTGGTGTGCACCAAATGGTGTACCCATAGTTTTATTGATAACAAAAATCAAAATAGTTAGAATTTAGGATTGGGGGTTTGGAGACTTTTAAGCCTTACTACATTGGTGTGTAGTATAGATTGATTGTTGTGATCAACATGGAAAACTGTGCAATTGGGCTTAAGGATGCAAAAATACTTCCAACTTGGCATGCTTCAATTTACATGAATAATTTTCTTATTGCCCTAAACAAGATGCCAAGGAGTCACTCATTTTTTATCGCCAGTTATGTTTTTCAAATGTTCTTTCTTTCCTAGAAAACAAGAGAAATACCATAAGGAAAGATATCTAAGATCGTACCATAGAGAGCTACCTACATCTCTCTTGTTCCATTAAAAAGTGTCAAAAGTATTGACGTTATAGACTCTGTTCCATTTGCTGCCTGGTAGTTCCATTATTTCATTAATTTTTTGGAAACAACCCTTATACAAAGTGTTCTTCATTAAAAGTAAAGCTCATTTATATTTTGTGACTTCTGGACAATTTTCCACTGTTTAAAAGGTTAAATTATTATCAAATGAAAGACACAGGATAACTTCAATCTTTATGTTATTTGTTTCAGCTCATCTCAGAATCCCTCTATGATTGATAATATTTTCCATTACGTATTGTTTGTTCTGGAAACACGTCTTTCCTATTACATCTTTTCTCGAATCTCCTTTAACGGAACAAATAGAAGCTCAAGACCAAAACCTAGTTCACACGTTGAGTCTCATCCCGGTGTTGACCACATAATTATTCCTTGCCTTTTTTAGTTTTCCTTTCATGATTGTGAGAGCAACACATGGAGTATGCATGGATACGCTAGATTGGAGTATGCCAAACCATATGTACACAAGGGTTAGTACACAGGAATTCGATACGGAATGAAATTTTCATAGTCCTTTTCTGTAAAGTAACACACTCACCCTTAATTGAAATTACAAATCAAACATCCACGCATGTCCTTGTTGAAAATATAAGTGCTAGTAAATGTTGTTTACAAGGCACTTTAGAGCATTTTATGACTGAAATAGGAGTTTTATGCATTGTTCATGCTTGAATTACTTATATATTTTCTAGACAAATATCTAACTAAATATCTAACTAAATATAACTAAATAAGTCCAACACTGATTATCTAACTAAATATCTAATCACTTATATATTTGCTTGAATTACTTATATATTTGCTAGACAAATATCTAACTAAATAAGTCCAACACTGATTGCATACCATCATGTAGTGTCTGGTACAGGCACTGCTACTTCATATATTTAAAAGAGTGCATGTAACATACGGTTGCACCAATGTTCACGAGGTTGTATTTAAAAATTAGAGAGAATACACAAAGATAAATGACTTGCAATTTATAATGAGTGGAGAGGCCGCTCACATGTACCAGTTCTGTAGATCTTATTTAAGTGATGTGGGACAAGCCGTTACCAACTCCAACCTCATTGTTTCCCAATATTGTCCCAATTTGATTCAAGCTGTCAAATCTATCACATTTCCTACGAATTATCACAACAATATTGAAGATGGTCTACAATGGGGATGTTCATGGATGAGACATCAGTTACGGACAAATGACAGCTAATTTCCAACAATTTCAGTCTCATCTACTTGCAATTAAGTCACAATACAAGCAATGATACCTTTTCTCAGGAAGAGAGATGTTAACTCCATTCAAAAGATTGATCTGGGTCCCTGGGGGCCGGTAGCTAACATCTTTTACCTGAAAACCAATTTACGTTTCAGGGACTTCCAACACTTCTACGTTATTTGCCGTTTAACCAGAAAGCTATGCATACTCACAAGCAGCACGTATAACAAAATTAACTAAAAGTTTGTAAGATCATAAGCAAGAATTATTGATCTTATCATACTTATCAAAAAACAAAAATTATTGATCATATCACATACTTAGTTTTTTAATATTTGCTAATTGAAAAATATTTGGTGCTTGTAGACCAATGCAAAAAGGTCTTTCCCACAGATAAGTGTGAGTCCCATACCGTAAACTAAGCCACCTTTTCTGCCTCAAAAGTTATATCCATTTTTATTTCCTTTCTCTACTGATGTTTACAGTATGGGACTCACGGTATGGGTCCGATTGGGGGCTTCAGCGGTGCTGAGGTTTGAGGAGTTTGGGTTGTGAGTTGGGGGTCCGATTGAGGGCAGCAGCAGTGGGTTCTGAGGGTTTTGGCTAGTGAGTTGGGGGTCCGTTCGGGGTCTCTCGGTGGGTTCGTCTGAAGGCGTTTAGGGGCTGGGCTTTGAGCAGCATGGGTTTTACCCAATTAGGGGTGAGGTGGTGTGTTCAGGGCAGATTTGGGCCAATAAGGTCGGTGGGGGCCGGGGGACACTGGTTGGGCAGTGTTTCTAGCGGTTTTAGGGCAGCAGCGGAGTGTGCAGAGGGGGTTCCCGGATAGGTTCATCTAATGACAATGGTGACTCTTTAGTCACCGCCAGATGGGGGGTTTACAGGTTTGCTGGTTGCTGGGACATTTTGGTGGATGAGGACATCTGATCTTTTCTTGTTTTTGTTATTGTGTTGGCCTCTTGTCAACACTGTCTTGTTTTATTGTTTGGTTCTTTATATATATATCTCCGAGTGGCCTGGACATAGGTTTTGTTTTTTGGAGTAGCAGTAGTTGGAGTCTTTGTACTCTTTGAGGCTCTCTCAATGCATTTTTTCTCCTATTGTATTGGTTCCATCTTTTGATCTTGATGATTAATGGAATTTTCTTCGTCATTTAAAAAAAAAAAGAAAAGAAAATCATGCTTGAGACAATGTAGCACATACAAATAACATAACATAACAAACATAAACATAAGCCATTTAGTCCCCAATAATTGGGAGTATGGGCGGGGGATGGATAGGAGACAGACCTAACCTTTGGCAATAAATGTAGCACATACAAATACCAAGCAATTATTTATACACGGGGAAGCAGATAAACAAACAATGATAGTTAATGTTCCTTTTCTCAAAGTAATAACCAAGCAATTACTAGTCCATTTTAAACTAATAGATACAAGGCAATGGAAACAACATCATGGAGACCAGTCTCTCCTACCATGATTGGGTCTGAGTGAGTCAACATATCTTAGAGAGCTTCCACTATTGAGGCTCTGAGAAATGAGGTCCTAAAACTCTATAGCATTTTTCAACATGATGGATATGCAAATTAAACTCTACTTTCCACAAGTCGCCTAAATAGAGAGAAATTGAATTGTCTCTCACTGTGTGCGTGTATGAAGAAAGATAGCTCTTGAATCAAAGCTTTGTTACATAAACAACATTTCGAACACAACTTTCAAACACACCACCAAATTACATGTGGTCCCACAATCTATTTTAACAATCTGGGCATTCTTTTTGTAGTTGTAGCTCAAGATATGTAAATCAATCATGCAAAAAATGAGATTAATCGGATATCGATAAGTCAATTGATTAAGGGGAAGAATTTTAACAATTAATTTTTCTCAAGGAAAATGTAAAATTCTGAGATTGCTACCAATGTCCCATGAACCTAATTCTTTGCATGAATAACATTCATGTCAAGATATACAAAATGAGCAGTTTGGATAGTCAAAATATGTTGTGAAACTCACTCTATTAGGTGGTGTGTTTGAGAGGTGTGTAAGTAGAATTTAGCCTTGCATCATTAATCTTCCCTTAAAAAGTGTACAACAGCTTCATGTTTCGAAGAAGACACCACTAAATCCTCGTTGTATTGTTTTTTTTTTTTCTTGTTCGATTGCTCAAGCTCATCTAGAGTTGTGAGTTAAGATACCGCTCTTAGTTTCTCAGTAGCACATGTCATTTGCATATTTATGTATCCATGTTTAGGGGCAGTACATTCCTGCCTCTAAAGCATGCAGTTCCTCGTCACACAAATCACAAACCATAATCAAAATTATAGAGACATAAGAACTTTCTCTAATTACGATCAGATGCATTCCACATAAAGTGCCCAACTAAATCTTCTCATAATGTCAGGGTCAAAAGTTATCCATTGATGCAAATTTACTCGTAAACAATCCTTTGGCTACATTAACACTTTTCCATCTTTTTTTACAATCAATAGAAAGCCTCCCTCCCAGTTCCACACATGAATCCAAAAGAGAGAGCGAGAGAGATTTCCAGACAATGTACATTAAACAAATATATCTCCATTTCTTTGAAGCTACTTCATGAAATTTAAATTATGCCTATGTGTATTCGTTCAGTTTACCATATTAGGGATTCAACGAATCAGTTGCTTAGAAACTTCCTTGACCTAGGATCGCATTTCCAGAAACTATACACTCAAAATTGACGAACATTCTTCTTATAGTCAAGTTATGTGTGAATAAAGAACGCAAGACAGAGGACAACTTAAGAAAAATGGAGGGAACTTACTTGGAAGCAGGAGTGGTCACAGGAGACTTTGAATGATCGATTACTCCTGAAATCCAAAAAGAAGTCCAAATTCAGTCAAAAGCCAATTAGTATTTAAGAAGAAAAAACCAACAGAATTTCGAAAGAAGAGAAACAAGAACGAAGACGGAAATGGAGAAAATTAACAAAGAAAGTTGAAGTCTTGCCTAAAGCCTGGTATAGCGGAGACGAGAGTTGGAAGTGCGAGTGGTCTGGTACCGAGCGCAGGGGATAAGATTAACGGCGACGTGCTCGCCATATCTCTCTGTGCGACCGAACGTAGCGAGGGACAGGGAGGAACAAAAATACTCACGATCCAGGAATGAACTCCGGTGCCTGTGAGCCCGGCCCATGATCCGATCCAAAATGATTCGTAGAGTACTAGCCCGTTGGTTTATAGAACTGTTGATTATACAAGATATATACTGTAGATTTTATTATAGTAATTGATATTCTCACTCTCTAAATTGTTATCTATACCCCTTTTTTATTTTTTAGTGAAACTTTTACCTATGAAAATTTCACTAGAAGACAAAAAAGAGGTGTGAAACTTTTGAAGGCCTTGTCTCTCATATGATTTTATGAGAATCCTATAAAATTAAACGGGTTGATCTTATCGCATGAGTAAATTATTTGCTAAAATTAACTTATTGTAAATTATTTGCTAAAATTAACCTATTTTAATAAATGAAAATAGGTTATTTTTGCAAATAATTTACTCATTTGAAAAAATTAAATGGGAAACAAGGGCTAAAAATGAGGTTGTGGATCTGAGCCGGTGCTAACCAAATTTTCCTTGATAATCTTACTAACTAATCACCAACGTTTCCTTTTCGTATTTGTTGGCTTATTTTCGAAGAAGATATTAGCCGCGTATATTGGTGCTATGAATTAGACAACATGAGGAAAAGAGAAAAAAGAAAACAAATCAAAGGATCAAAATAAATAGGGAAAGTTAATTAGGCATCATGTATAAAAAAGATCATTATGATTCCATCCTATGAGATTTGAATACTTATGATTTCATCCTGAAATTCTAATAAACCCCAAATTACCCTTTCTCTCTCCTAATTATCCTACTATTTCTTTCTCTTAATGTTTTCCTAATTTATCTCAATCACTATCTCCCATCTTTTTAAATCTTTCTCTTCCCTCATCTTCTCTCTCCTGCTCTCACCTAAAATCTCAAAATAAAATAAAAAAGCTTTCTTGTGACATGAAAAATTCTTATGACAATGAACACAAAAAAAAGGATAAATTATTAAACAATCTTATACTATGTTAAAAATGTGATAAATTAATTAACCATCTTAAACTACGTAAAACACATGATAAATTAAAAATATTTTTCACCATATGAATAACCTATACTTGATCTAATGAACCATCTTTTAAAATATATATAAAAAAAAAGATAAATTAAAGAACTATCCTAGACTACGTAAAAAACATGAATTAAGAACAATTTTCACCGTACGAATAACCTATACATGATATAATGAACCATATTTTAAATATGTAGAAAAACATGATAAATTTAAGAACCATATTAGACTATGTAAAAAACATGATAAATTAAAAACAATTTTCACCGTACGAATCACCTATACATGATAAAGTAATGAATCATCTCTGACTATCTAAAAGACATGATAAATTAAAGAACCATGTTAGACCATGTAAAAAACATGAAAAATTAAAAATGATAAATAAATGAACCATGTCCACTATACCAATCACCTACCATCGTACAAAATACGTTACGGACTATGAAACATGGTGAATCAACTAACATGGTAAAACAATTAACCATGAAACTTGAAAGTTGCAAAAATTATGAAGATTACGAGCAATTAAATCAGAAAAATAATACCGCTATTAGCAATATTTGGAACACACTACACCGGAAAACTCATCACGTTTTCAAATCAATCGATCAATCGGGATCTCTCTCATGGGTATTGGTTCCTCTCAATTTGTTGCATCCGATTGGGATGAGTCAGGTAAGCCGTCAATGAGACCCAGGTTCAAGAACATACCCGAGAATTGCGTGGCGTTGGTTTTGACTCGGTTGGATCCGACCGAGATCTGCAAGTTGGTGAGGCTGAACAAGGGCGACCTTTAATTGCAGAAAAAAAAATGCAAAGTTTAGAAACTGAACATTACACAGAAGCCGCCTAAGTCACTGCTTATATAAACAATTAGAGAAAGTTACATCTCAACTAATCTATAGTACAATCTGTTATAAAACTAATTACTGAATCACTGTGACCTTCTTGACCTGAACCATGGTGTTCTTCTTGATCTGTTTGATCTATTTCAGTTGACACACCCCCGCAAACTGAAGCTGCTAGGCTTAACAGCTACAGTTTGGTAGCAAGATACTAAAATCTAGCAATAGTAAGAGGTTTATCTGAAAATATTTTACTTTCATTTAGAAATTGAACATTCCACAGAAGTCGCCTAAGTCACTGGTTATATAGGCAATTAGAGAAAGTTACATCTCAACTAATCCGTAATATATTACATCTCAACTAATCTATAGTACATTACTTCTCAACTAATCTATAGTACAATCTGTTATAAAACTAACTACTAAATCAAGGTGACCTTCTTGACCTGAACCACGGTGTTCTTTTTGACCTGTTTGATCTATTTCAGTTGACATCTTTAACCTAAATTGATTAAGGCCCATATCAAAATTGAGGAAAATAGAAGGAGTAATTAGGGCACAGTTTGAGATTGATGGAATTAAAGAAGGAGAATATACCTGGAAGATTGGCATTGGAGAGGTCACTCTACAACAAACAACCAACAGATGAAGATAGATATGGCTGATGTGAGAAACCATGAAGCTTAAGTCTAGAGAAAAAAAGACACGAATGGTGAAATCGAGGGAGCGATAAAAATTGCAGCAGTGTGAAACAATTATATTAATCGTAGCTGATGAACAATGGCTCACGTGGAGTACCGAGTTACTGTAGCAGCAGCAAACCATGACGTCGATGTAGAAAGACTGGTTTTGGGGAGGATTTCAGAGTTTTACTTGCTATTTTGTCTGAAATAGTGTTTTAGCATACCTGATGAAGATGCTTTAAGAGCATCCCCATTTGGCATTTTAACTTTTGAGTTAAAATAGGGAGCCAAACCCCCCAAAACCCCCTAAAAATCAGGGCTCTCTATTTTACCTCTCTAAATTATTTTTTGCTACAGTACCACACCAAATTTGGTGCGACACTGTTCACGCATCACTTGTTTTTTAATTATTTTTGTTGTGGGGCTTGATGTGGATAGGTGGACAGAAAAGAGAGAGGGAGAGGGCAACGAGAGACAAAAAGAGAGGGAAGAGACAATGTGCTGCATGACACGCATATTTCAACCCAATTACCTACACCTTTCCTCTAATAGGGACAACTCCCAACGTGGGGAGTTGAGTTTTTTTAGGAGAAAATAATTTTTTTTTACTTAGATTTGAGGGGGAATAGTTTAATATAGTAAAGTTTGGATAGAGAATTTATTTTTTGAGTTTTTGATAAAGTGGCTTACTAAATTGTAAACGGTGTTTTTGTGGTTAAATTTGGTGTTTTTTTTTGAGGTTGATGAGGATGCTCTAACTATTCTATTATTGCTCTTGTATGTTATGTACTAGTGCATGTCCATGCATGAAGGCACGGTTTAAGAATAGGAGTCAGTGAGAGAGAATGTGATTTGAATTTCGAAAATGGGAGAGGGAGAAAATGTGGTTTGAAATTTTGAGTGTGGTGGGCCGGTGAAGAAAAAAAGGTAGAGAGAGGGGGAGTGAGTTGGCAGAAAGAGGGGAATAAAATGTAATAGGATGACTGTAACAAAAAAAAATAATTGAGACAAAAACCGATTTTCCTTATAATCAATCATTTTTTTCAAAAAAATGATTGAACTAGAATAATGAATATTGTTGTCATGATTGCTCTTCCCCGTTACTCCTACTTACTTATTTTATTGGATAGGACTATACATTGAAAGTATAGACAATAGATCACGGGTCATAAAGTTTCAAAATTGGTATATTTATTTTGGTATAGTATTTATTTGAGAATATTAATTAGGAATCCTGTAAAAATATTACCATTATGATTCGATCCTATGCGTTTTGAATCGTTATGATTCAATCCTATAAATGTATTTTCTGACCTTACTACCCTTATTAATTATGTTAGGAGAATATATTTTATTTTAATGATAATTTGTAGTG
The DNA here is from genome assembly GCA_022606695.1 of Vaccinium macrocarpon. Lineage (NCBI taxonomy): Eukaryota > Viridiplantae > Streptophyta > Magnoliopsida > Ericales > Ericaceae > Vaccinium > Vaccinium macrocarpon. The sequence continues at coordinate 39,165,279 of CM040181.1, read as the reverse complement.
GTAACTAATAGAGCAAAAAATCCGGCAATCATCCTGTTTGAAATTCCCATTAGCGTGAGTTGCGGGATGGATCAAATTTTCTGATCTTCTTTACATTCTTGGATCAAACTTTCTTCTCCAAGTCACCAAGTTGAGATAAATGATTCACAAAAAACCGGGTGAGATTCGAAAAGGGTGGCAAAAAAAGGGCACTGACTACTTCTTTTTTTTTTTTTTTTTCAAGGAATGGAGATTCAACCCCATGAAAATTCTTTTGGGTTCCAATATACCCATTATTCAACGACAACTTCATTTCCCAAATAAAATCCGCCGAGAAGGCGCCGCAAAAGGCCCTTGTTCAGCNTCACCAACTTGCAGATCTCAGTCGGATCCAGCTGAGTCAGAACCAACGCCACACAATTCTCGGGTATGTTCTTGAACCTGGGTCTCATTGACGGCTTACTTGACTCGTCCCAATCGGATGCAACAAATTGAGAGGAACCAATACCCATGAGAGAGATCCCGATTGATCGATTGATTTGAAAACGTGATGAGTTTTCCGGTGTAGTGTGTTCCAAATATTGCTAATAGCGGTATTATTTTTCTGATTTAATTGCTCGTAATCTTCATAATTTTTGCAACTTTCAAGTTTCATGGTTAATTGTTTTACCATGTTAGTTGATTCACCATGTTTCATAGTCCGTAACGTATTTTGTACGATGGTAGGTGATTGGTATAGTGGACATGGTTCATTTATTTATCATTTTTAATTTTTCATGTTTTTTACATGGTCTAACATGGTTCTTTAATTTATCATGTTTTTTAGATAGTCAGAGATGATTCATTACTTTATCATGTATAGGTGATTCGTACGGTGAAAATTGTTTTTAATTTATCATGTTTTTTACATAGTTTAAGATGGTTCTTAAATTTATCATGTTTTTCTACATATTTAAAATATGGTTCATTATATCATGTATAGGTTATTCGTACGGTGAAAATTGTTCTTAATTCATGTTTTTTACGTAGTCTAGGATAGTTCTTTAATTTATCATTTTTTTAATATATATTTTAAAAGATGGTTCATTAGATCAAGTATAGGTTATTCATATGGTGAAAAATATTTTTAATTTATCATGTGTTTTACGTAGTTTAAGATGGTTAATTAATTTATCACATTTTTAACATAGTCTAAGATTGTTTAATAATTTATCCTATTTTTTTGTGTGTTCATTGTCATAAGAATTTTTCATGTCACAAGAAAGCTTTTTTATTTTTTATTTTATTTTGAGATTTTAGGTGAGAGCAGGAGAGAGAAGATGAGGGAAGAGAAAGATTTAAAAAGATGGGAGACAGTGATTGAGATAAATTAGGAAAACATTAAGAGAAAGAAATAGTAGGATAATTAGGAGAGAGAAAGGGTAATTTGGGGTTTATTAGAATTTCAGAATGAAATCATAAGTATTCAAATCTCATAGGATGGAATCATAATGATCTTTTTTTATACAGGATGCCTAATTAACTTTTCCTTTATAAAAACTAAATAGAAGTAGAAAGAAAGAATAGTTTAATGCAGTAAAGTTAGAATAGAGAGTTTGATTCTGTGAATTTTTGAAAAAGTGGCTTGCTAAAGTATAAAAGATGTTTTTAAGGTTAAATTTGGTCCAAAATTTGCTGAGGCTGATAAGGATACTCTTACAGCATCAATATGTAGATGAACAAATTAACTCTTAAGTTAGCAAACTCCTCAAAAACCTCAAAAATCAGACTCACCAAACGAACTTACCAATTTGAAGATTTTTTAACTTTGCTATAATAACTTAACAAATTTGGTAACTTACTGTTTATTCACCAAAAGTGGATGAGGGAGGGAATAGTAAAAGTTTGAATAAAAACTCTAATTCTGTGAATTTTTGATAAAGTGATTTACTAAAGTTTGAATAGAGAATCTGATTTTATGATTTATTTTGAAAAGTGAGTTGCTAAATTATAAAAAATATTTTTGAAGTTAAATTTGGTGTTTTTTTGTGTGTCAGATAATGCCCTTACTGTCACACCCACTATCCCTACAATTGAATGCACTTTGAAGCTCGCTTTCTGAGAAACTGGACTGAAAGCTTCGTTTGTGAATCTGAGAAACTGGACTGAAAGCTTCGTGTGTGAATCAGTAAATTCCCATACCAACCAAATGTGAAAAAGTTTATCGTAACTACCAAAACATTTCTAATAACTACTCACTTTTTGTCTTCCGTTGTCAGTTTTAAAAGTTTCTATATACTCCAAAAAATAAAAAACAACACAGTTAATTCCAGTACATTTGGTAACGACAAAATTATGCTTAAAGTAGTAAAGTACAGTCAATTTGGCATTAAAAACACGTTTTTTTTTTTGGCTAAAGGCATTTAAAGAAAAAAAAAACTTTGGGTGTACCATTTGGTATTAGTACACCCCCTTGTGTGGAATTCATTTTCGTATCTCACACAAATAATCGGAGTCGTTTAAATTGTTTAAAACATGTTTTTTTAGAATTCCTGTGAAAAATCTACTCATGTAGATATCAGTAAAGTTTAATTAATTTTCGTCCTTGAATTTACCTAGATAAAAACTAAACCAATTGATCGGTTGAGTTTCTTGTTTTAGAACCAAATGCTAAAATGATTTGTTGCATAAAAGTGCTAAAATCTAAGCTGAGTTGTTAAAAGCACATTCATCACTTTTAGCAAATGAGAACTTGAGAAGCTATAAGTTTTGGAAACCCAAGCTTTTCATAATATTTTAATGAACTGAGTTTTTATCAGAGCTAATAAAATCATATTTTAAATAAATTAAACGGTTCTGATCATTAGTGTGAAATCTTGAAATGAATCTTATATAAGGTGGAGGTATACTTGGTGGGAATAGGGAACCTTGGAGGGCACTCCCTGTATGACAACATTCGAGTCATCAGATGTATTTTTATTGGTCTTGATTTCATCATGACTTTTTATTGATCCGAGTCGTTAATCTTCAAGATCAACGACTTGGATGCTCTAGGACCGCTCTCTAGGACCCTTGGATCTTGCTTGGTGACACCAAATAATATACACATATTTGTGCTCAAACTTTAAGCAAAAATGATAGAATGACTCACACATGACGTACACACCCCCACTTACACACGATGTTTAGCAATCGCTAGTCAGAGAAATGTTAGTGTACCGGACAGGTACCGTCACGAGGTACCATTGGAGGATTTGAGTTGTCCAAACATGTTTTGGACAACCCAAATTTAATAGTGGTATTTTATAAATTTTTGGGGCCAATTTACTCCGACAAATTTGGACTATCCAAAATGTATTGGACCTAGTTTCCCAAACAATTTTACTTGCATAAAATTAAGATTCGATAAAATCAACCCTTGATTTATCAAATGAGAAAAATATTTGATAAAACCTCGGACATTTTATTATCAAATCTTAATAAACTCTTTCGGTTAACTATGGCCTTGGTATAATTCAAATGCGCTTACGGTATCACGGTGGTGGTACAGTCCGGCACACAGAATTTTTAGGAGTATACTAGTCGAGCAGTCGGTACGTATTTCCCTCTTCGACTCATCCACTTATCTATGTGTCCTCTATATGATTATGATACCTGGCAAAACTATGCGAAAAAAATAATTATAAAATGTCATCTCGTGAAGGAGAGTACTTATTTAATGGGGGCCACTGGGCAGACGTGGGCTGTTGGAGAAGTTGTGACCACCACAACAATAAATGTGTGGAGACAAGAACCAACAACCGAATTTTTAGTTCAGACTAGAAGTCTGTTTTCAAATTTTAGTTCTATTGGAATTTCATTTTTTTATGCATGCACAAAATAAGGCAGTAATACGAGACCACCTGAAAAGTTAATTAGAGGCTGGGGATCATGCCCACCTAGTTACCAACTTTTATCATCACCGGTTTGTGGAGATTTTTAGGTTATTTTCATAAGAACTAAAGAACATGCTTACCTAATTTTCAATAATCGATACCAACAATATATCGATACCCTGGTAATGTGAACTAATTTGCTAAAATCAACTATGATTTAATCACCTGATAAACTCATTTACTAAAAATGATACGAGTACACCAAACTTGTACCCGTATGCACACCAAGGTGATATGACAGATAAAGAGAAGCCCAATGTGGCTAAAATCAACTGGGTTGCTAAGTTTTTTTTGAAAACTAGGGCTATTAGTAGCCGTTTATTTAAACCTTGTTGTCTTTAAACTTTAAACAAAAGTTATGTTTTTATCCGCTATTTGAATTTTTTTAAATTTATTAATTAATTTATGTGAGAAGAATGACTTGTATTGAAATATGTGAAAACTAGTGCAAAAAACCAATAAGTGGAGCGATAGCTTAGGATCATGTTTATTTTCATTTGCAAAATCCTGTAGCCGGTGTGTGCTTATACAAAAAACTTTGACTAATTATTTTATGTAAACCAAATCAAATCAAATTAAATCGGGTATTAAGTCTCAATTATTTAATGTACGTATTTACTACTTTTAAAAACATATTGGTTGTGTTCGGTTGAGTAGTTTTGTTTTGTTTTGTTTTGATGATGTAAGCAGGTGTAATAAGTGGAGAGAGATAGAGAGAAAAAGTGAAAAAAATGATGATGTAATCAAAACTGGAATAGTGCCAAACTGGGGGAAAACCCATAAACGAACAGGGCAATTGACGTTGGTGCATGCTCACAATTTGACCGATGCTAAGGCAAATCCTCTTAAGGAACCATAAATCAGGAGAAATGCTAAGTAATCAAAAAAAATTGTCAAAAAATTGCCTAGAGTAAATTAGTGGCTCAAATTCTGGACAAATTATAGGTGTTCTTTATGGGTATATAGTTGTGGGGGAGCTTCACCAGAATGATTTCTTTGGGCGACTAGTACTGTGTGAAGAGGGAGGAGCAGGGATGGATCTCATTGGGACTCTAAGGACCCGTTGGAGAGGAGGGCCTGAGCTCTTGGGGTACACCGAAGGTGGACCAACACAAGGGAACAACCACATTGGTGACTAGCCCAGACGGTGGTGATCCGGGAAGGCACTTTGATGGCTAAGTTTGGCGACCGGAGATGAATTTGGGTGGATTTGTAATGAGGGTGGATTTGTAACGAGGGTGGACCCACCTCCTAAGAAAGGTGGATTTGTAAATGAAGTGTTTGGATGAAATTTTGAGGAGGAGGATTTGGAGGGTGGATAAGAGGACAAATGACTGAATTACCCCCATTTATTAATTTAATTGAAAAAATAGTTTAAATTCATTATAATTAAAATAAATACATAATACGTAGAATACATACAAAATAATTTCATAAAATATATTTTAAAAACAATATTTCTGGAAAAAAAATTCAAAAAAAAATCATAAAGTCAAATTAATTTAAAAAAGGTTCTTGCAACTTTAAATTTGTTAATTAAACGTTTTTATTTAACCTAAAAATTGTTTAAAGTATATGAACACTAGTTGAAAAACATTTTTGCAAAAAAATTCAAAAAAGGAAGTGGTACAGCAAAAGTATGTACATCAGTACATCATTACTACATATGTACATCAAAAGTGAGTTCCAACCCATCACCACCGTTCCCCCTTCCTCTCTCTCTCTCTCTCAAGCCCAGACCCAAAGAAATAGTCGACAACGAGTCGGAGAAGAACGGAGAAGAACACTGCGTGAGCCCGGGAAGAACACTGCGGAGAAGAACCCGACGGTCGGAGAAGAACACAGAACGTCGGAGAAGAACAGATCGGCGATTTCGGCGTCGGAGAAGAAGAACTACTGCATGCATACGCGTACAAAACTAGGGCCCGGATTTGGAGGGGTAAAACAGGTACAAAAAACAACAAAATCCACCCTGATTAGCTAACGACAGAGTGGAGGCCATCGTTGGCTAATCCGGGGGAACCTGGAGATGGAGTCCCAACAATGTTTCATATCCGGGTTTTCATTTGGCTTCCCAAACGCCGGTTTGGGGTGGGCCCTGGATTACAAATCCGGGTAACCCCCAAATCCGGGTGCTACTCCGGTCGCCAAACAGGGCGTTAGTGGAGAACTAGAGAGAAAGTGTAGCTGAATGTTTAATGTATAGAGAGAGAGAGAGAGTCTGTCCTCCTCATAAGGAAGATGATGGACATATTTATAGGCGAGGGAGCGCGTGTCCCGCACGCCCCTCGGGGGCCTCACGGGCTCCGCCCCTACCGTCGCATTGAATGCATGGACTGACGTATGTCCCTCAAGTGACGCCTTGGCTGCTACTTTCCCAAAGTCGTCACCTATCACTGATATTGTCATCAATCAAGCCCCTGCAAGATTGGTGGCTCGCCATAAATGCAATGCAAGTGGGGTGGTTGAGCCCATTGATGAGTCATTTAGATTGTCAGACATGCCTTGATCGAGCCTCTGACATCTAACGTGATCCCCCTGCTCCGAGGTCAATTGAGTCGTCCCGGGAGGCGCTCGAGAACAGGCCCCCAAGGGCGACCATCTGGAACTCCCTGGAGCAGCCCCCCTAGGGGATCCAACCAAGGACCAGGGTGTTCCCGAGTCCTGAGCCCACTAGTCACTGGGACCTCGGCTCGGTAATTGCTAGCCTCCCCGGGAGGCTGTCCAGCCGGAACTAGGGGTTCTAAATGATCCTGTGCTGGTTCAATGAAAGTGGTCACCCAGACCCCGCCCCCTCGCGAAAAAGGAAGGGGGGTTGGCCGAGGACCATGACCCCTTGGGTCTCCCGGCTACTACAATAGCGTTGTTGATAAATCAAAGGAGAATTTAGGTGTGTGTTGGATATGTATGCTGTGGTGGTCGAGAACAAATCTTGGTCATCCAAATGTTTTGAATGGTCAACATTTTAAATACTCCATAAGAGTTTTATTTAAATCTAGATGGTTCAAAAGTGTTTTAGACAGCAGAGATGTGCGACGAGTACTTGGGAAGTTAGTTTGTGTTCCTTGGTGTGCGCCTTGCAGTGCGCATTTGGATCATCCATCTCCACAACTGAAGATCCAGATTTAAGAAAAAAACTCTTCCATGGAAGAGTTGTTTTAAATCTGGACTGTTCAAAATACTTTTGAATAGTTCAAACTTGCACTGCTAGGTGGACACCAGGAAGTGCACACCAGACTCTCCGATTCTGTAGAGGCCATGGACAAAAATCAAGTCAGAGTAGAATAGGCAGTTAGAACCATTGGTTCTGAACCTAGCGTACAACAATGACATGAATAAAGGCCACCAAATTTGCTTAAAACCTTTTCAAGCGTTTAAATTAAGGGTCCTTTGGCAAAATAATTCATCCAATTTATTTATTTTTTGTATTTATTTAATTCTTTTTTCTCATTATTTAGTTTGGCGTCGATTTTTTGTGAATTATTAACTCATAACGACGAGAGGAATTTACAAAAATAAATAATTGTGATAATTTTTTTAAAAAGTTAATTAAAAACAAAAACAATCCAAATTTATTTACAAAAATTTTAGTCGAGATGAGTCAATCATGCTCAAAAAATCAAAGCGATTTTTAATAATGCTCAAACTAATAATGTGATTTTTTTAATAAAGACAAAAAACTAAACTAGTTTAAAAGTGTAATACTCTCTAGAAAGTGAGAAAAATTTGGGTACGAATCGTGTATTTAACCATTTAAAAGTGTTTTAAACGGTCTAAATTTCTCTAAATCTTTCGGTTGTGTTTGAATGGATTTTGAAAAGAAAATTTTGAGAAAAAATTTTCAGATATTATTTGGTTGAATTTTTGAAAATGAGAATAATGAGATAATGATTAGAGAGAGATAGAGAGAGATAGAGAGGGAAATGAAATACTGAAATAATGAATAGAGAGAGATAAAAAGAGAATTGAAGAAATCCTTTTGAAAATACAGAAAATTGGTGTAAAGACCAAGTTTGAGGCTTTAAATAGTATTTAGTTCAGCTTAATTTATTTTAATGCCTCCAATACATTAATAGAAAATTTTTGAGGGCTCAAGGACAAAACTAGACAAAAATACCCTTAATGAAACTTACACCCACGCGCATGTGGAGGAATTTTTTGCTGACAACAGTGAAAGTCGGGTCTTGACCACACTGACCGAGAATGATGTTTTGTCTGACACGCATGTGGTCCCCTTGAAAGTGACTTGTCAATTGTGTAAAACCCCAAGTGACGGGGACTACTCGTCACTTTCAATACCCACCCCTTGTCCCACTTTCAATACCCACCGACTACTCGTCTCTCTCTCTCTCTCTCTCTCTTCATGCGTGGGTTTTTGGTGGGTGGGACAAAATAATTTATACCGAGCTTTTTTTTGGGGTGGGTTGATTTTAGGGGGGTTTAGAACAACTTTGGGATAGGGTATAGTGGGTTTAGGCACTTAGGGTGCACTTTCCATTTTAGGGTTTTAGTTGTTTAGGCACTTTTATAGAGAACCCTATTATTTTAGGCACTTTCATAGGGTACCCTAGAGTTTAGGTTTAGGGTGCACTTTCTAATTATAGGGTTTTAGTGATTTAGAAGCTTTCATAGAGATGCTTCTAGGGTTTTAGGCGGCTTTTGTAGAATCTGCAGTATTTTTGTGACTTTTCGTAGAGATGCTTATAAGGTCTTGGCGTTTTAATAGAGATGCACTACGGGTTTTAGGTTTAAGCATTTTCATTGCGTTTTGGGGTTTTAGAAGCTTTTTTCGTTTAAAAGTGGGCGTTTTTAGAATGTGTATGTAATTTATCCTTTTGGCATTAAAGAAAAAATTAATGTCCTTATTAAAATAAAAATTCCTTTACTATGTCCTTCCAAAAAATGAACCCTTGAAAATAATAAGAAAAAAGAGAACAAGACCAACTTTCCCTCTCCTCCTTCGTTCACTTGGAATTTCGGCCCCACAAAACATTTTCGGATGAGACCTAATATTACCCCCCAATTCTTTTCCTAGAAAGTGCAAAACCCTTCCACGTAAGTTTACCGTGTTCGCCATCTATATATACGTTACTCCTCCTCAACCGCCCCTCCTGTCTCTTTCTTGCTCTCTCAGATTGTTGAGCTTTCCTTCTTCCAAGTTGCATCAAAATTAATGGAAAATCCTGCGAAGAAGGTTTTGCTCACTTCCAATGGCGATGACATTTCTCTCAACATTGCCCGCCACTTATGTAACCGTGGTTGCAGGTCTCTCTCTCTCTTTCTCTCTCATAAAAATACTTATATGTTTGTATTATATGTCTTTATGCACGGCGTCTTATCTTTATCTGTACGATTAGGTTGGTTCTGATTGGAAACGAGAGTAGTATTAGAAGAGCTACTGAGAAGATTATGGACTCCGTTGATGGTGTCGTTGGGATCGAAGTAGTTGGATTGGATATGGAAGAGGAGAAAGAGGGTGTTTATGATGAAGCGGTGGATAAGGCGTGTAAGATTCTCGGGAATCTCGACGCCCTTGTCCATTGTTATGCTTACGAAGGTGAGTAGTTTCTCTACTCTTTCTTTCCCCTCCTTTTCTACTCCCTCCGCCCGCCCGTGTTTGTCTGTACTTTTAGGGAATTTGTACAACTTTTCAATTGATTCTATTACAGATCTCAAGAAATATGCAGCAGAAACAATATCTCAATTTATTCTATTACTAGTATTTAAAGTTTTTAAAATCATGAAAGACATTAGTATAATATGGAAGATATAAACATTTGAAAATGACACATACTTTGAAAAAAGACCAACAAACACGGACAAATGGAGTGTTTTTTTTTTGGCTAAATTAAGTGTCTTGCTCTCTTCGACTAATTTTTAGGTAAATTGCAACTTCTAGAGGCTAGATTAAAACCCGAGCAAAGCCTAATTGAACAAACTTTCTTACCTGCGGAAAGGACAATAGTAGCAAGTCCATGAAGTAGGTTTTTTTAAATTATTATTGTTATTATAAATAAAGTAGTTGGACAAAAACTGGATGCTGCATGATTCATGTCATATTTAAAGTCAACTGGGCTAACCTTTTGTTGGTTGTCCAAGAAAAAGTGCTCGACACGAAGAATTTGGAATTTTTAAATCATGCGTAGTAAAAGCAAACATTTCGAAGAAAGAGCTGGGAAATTCCGCCATGAATTAAGAAAGAGGTGGAAATTACTACCAAGAGGAAGAGGACTTGGATGACATAGTATGATTACTAACTCGAGGACCTGTTTGAAATGTAAAAATACTTTATATGGGTACACAGAAAAGCATGTGTATGGAAATTTGTGTTGTTGATATTTACATATTGTTCGCGTTATATTATCCTCCCAACAGTTCCATTATTTTATTCAGCATCCGGTTATTAATTAATTTTTGCCCATATCATTTTACCGATAAGCCTAGTTACTTGTTTAAGAAAAAGGTCATTACCGTGATAAAGGCAGTCCAATTGTTATCCAGTACTTAATAGTTCCTGGAATGATTGGGCCTTGAACAAGTTAACCATAAGTAGCACAACAATAATTTGTTTGCATTTTCTTTTGGTTTAAATATCGACATTGGTGTCTCATTTAAAGTGACATGCACTGTTTTATTAGTAACAAAGAGGTTGAAAATGGTACAAATAATCCCACAGCAGAACCCGTTGAAGAGGAAAGGACGTGAGAATTAACTATGTATAGACCCAGTTTATGAGGAAAGGACGTGAGAATTAACTATGTATAGACCCAGTTTATGAGGAAAGGACGTGAGGATAAACTATGTCTAAGAACAAATCTTATTGCTTCTGTTATCACAATCAGGCAATAGTTTACCTGAATTCGTGATGCTCTTTGGAAACAAAAGACGAACCACTTCCCTTTGCCATTTTTTTTTCCCTTCATGTTTTAGCGGACTGATGTTGAAATGATTCTTAATGAATGTGTAGTGTAGAGGGACATGAGCTGATCTCTTGGTTGATTATGTGTAACAGGAAAGATGCAGGATCCTCTACAGCTTGCTGAAGATGAGTTCAAAAAGATAGTGAAAATAAATTTCATGGCTGCATGGTATTTGTTGAAGGCTGTTGGGAAAAGAATGCGTGATCACAATTCAGGGGGATCCATTGTATTTATGAACTCACTAATTGGCGCTGAGAGAGGCTTGTATCAAGGAGCTGCTGCATATGGTTCATGTTTGGCAGGAGTACAACAATTAGTGAGAGTAAGTCAACTTTCAACTTTTACATACTTCAAACATATTCTCCTTTCATATTCTTTGCCCAAACTTGGTGCTCACGTACACATTTCATAAGGGAAGTTAAGGATGGCCATGTAAACAGCTGACATAAATACATGGATATCTTGAATTGGTATATGCGTGCCGTTGGACTTCAATTGGGAAACACGTGACCCCTTCTTGTTATGCTTGGCGTGTTTTGTAACCAGATTTATGACTTGGCCGTTAGGATTGGAAGCCCATTTACAAGAAACGCTTGGTGGGTTTTGTAAGGGGTGCCTCCAATCTATTCTAATCTAATATATAAAGGGGGAGCACAATTTTGGGTGTGGACTTTTTTTGAAGCTGGCTCACATTTTTGTTTTCCAAAAAAACCCACGCTACATTTTTGTTTTCCCAAAAAACCCACGTTTTGTAACTGCCATCCGTCTGGAATAGTTCTCCACGCGCACACCCCACAATCCACTCCACGTTTATTACTTTTGTAAACTTTTTTCAACCGTTGCAAACATCCTCTATGGTCGGTGGTTACTGCTCTATCTTCCTGTAAGGACTTTGACGACCAAGAAAAGGCAAATGGTAAGTTTTACTTTTCCTAATTCCACTACAAATTCCTGTTTGTACTCTACTGCATTCATACCCCATCTCTTCCTAAATTGTTAGTCCTTATTTTCTGCTTGACAAATTGTCTTCTTTACGGCTATCCGGAGAACAGGCATATAACTCTGGTTTTTTCATACTTCATTCGTTCCATTGCAATTTTCGTGAGATAAAAATGGACAAGCATCCCTAGACTTTCTCTTAAAATTTGGTAATCTACTCAAGTTTTGATGGAATTTCCACATTTACAAAGATTTGAGAGGATAAAAATAGATAGATGTTGTTGACATAGATCGACAATTTTTACCTTTTTTGGCTGTTGCAATGCGTGTGCAAGTCAATAAAAAATTATTATGCATATTTGATCAAAATTCGACTTGCACAGGCATTATGCATGTTTGATCAAAATTTGACTTGCACAGGCATTGTCTGTTTGATCAAAATTTAACATTGGAAATGGGTTTTCCACTCCACCAATGTCCTGGTTAAAGTAGATTTATCTGGTTTTGAGATGTTTTGCCTGCTGAACATAGGATTTCCGTGTATTATAATGCACTGAAACATTGAAGCAATTTAGAGAGTCATTTAGCAAATTAATTAAAACTGTTGTTATTTACGTTTGTGAACATTATTCTCAGCTGTCTGCTCTGGATATGGGGAAACACCAAATCAGGGTTAATGCAATTGCCCGTGGCTTGCACCTAAATGATGAGTATCCGTTGTCAGTGGGGAAGGAAAGGGCAGAAAAGTTGGTAAAGGATGCAGCTCCACTCAACAGGTGGCTTGACGTAAGAAATGACCTGGCTTCGACTGTTATCTATCTAGTAAGCGACGATTCACGTTACATGACTGGAACCACAATATTTGTTGACGGGGCTCAGTCAATCGTACGGCCTCGGATGCGAGCTTACATGTAATCTTTAGGTCGTTTTCTCATTCATAATATCGAAATTGGATTCGAATCTATAGACACCCCAGTAGTCGGGATAAGTCTTGCTGCGATAACCATGAAAGAGCTAGTTTGTGGCTTTTGTTCTTTTATTCAGATCTGCAATAAAGCTGAAGTCAGTTTTTACACTGTTGTTTCCTTGACGTCTTTGAGCTAGCATCCTTTGCAGCTCATATTTCTGAACTCCAATGAATGTTAAAATAGTCTGGAGATGTGAAGATTGCCTTTTGTTGATCATAGTGGTCTAGATAATTCAGTTTTTCTGGGATGCAATATGTCCAGCAAATTCAGTTCTCAGGGAAAAAGACTTGAAGAACAGCTTGATAGATTGTTGTTGCACGAAGAGACTAACTGGGCATATAGATCGAAACAAAGGTGGCTCCAGAATTTCCGGCACAACATAGTACTAGATTCAGAATGACAATGGCAAGTTAGTTACGAATCCAACTGCAATTGAAGGGCTGTTTCCAGATCATTTTCGTAAATTGTACAAGCGTCAGGCGAATTCTCCTTCAGTTACGGAAAGTAGGTTTGAGTGTTGATTATCCCCCATTTTTTGATGGCATTTCCTTTTCTGATGATCAAAACATCAGTAGAGAAAGGAAATGAAAATGGATATAACGATTGAGGCAGAAGAGATGGCTTCGTTTACAGTATGGGAGACGCACTTTTCTGTGGGTCTCACACAAATGTGTAGTGGAAAAGACTTTTTTGCATTGGTCTATAAGCACCAAATTATTTTCATTTAGATATTAACCCCACTCCAAGGAGATTGCGTTTCTGCCCTGACCAGGAGGGCCTTTAAGGCTTTAATCGGCCGAACCCAGTACTATGCTTGGCAAGTGACCGGGCCGACCCATCTGTATTAGTGGGCCTAAACCGCAATCTTATCCAGGCCCTATCTCACCCTTTGATTGTTAGTGTATTATTGGGCTTTCTACACATTATCTTGTTAATAACCTAATAAACCGCACCTTATCAAAAAAAAAAAAAAAAAACCGCTCTGTACCCCTGTTTAGGATATGGCTCTTCTCTAGATATGGGAGAGAAGCTTTCCATCAAGTTCCTCTTGATCGGAATCATAGACTATATAGATCTCATCAAATAATTCAACCATAAAAAATTAGTGTTGATTAGATCACTTTAATCTTGAAAAAGTATTAGGCACAGTGGATCGAAATCATATTTTTTTGCTTTTTTCAAGATAAATGCTTTTGGATTAGGTATCGAGCAGTATCCCATCAAAACAAATTTTTGTAAGATTGAAGTATCTCACGAGATCTACATAATGTAAAATCCCAATCATTATTATAAACCTGGTATAGTTCAAAAAAAGAGGAATTGGATGGGAAACTCCTCTCCACGAGTCCGACTATAGTGCCCCAAAGTGGTATTGGGGCACCAGCGCCCCGGCTCTACTTACCACGAACACTAGATTTACAAACTACCAAAACAGATCACACGTACCACAAAAATAGACCACATTTATCACACGTATATGCCATAAATTGGGGTAAGTAAAGCATGTGTTCATAGTAAGTACAATTGCGTAGGAAAAGAGCAAAAACACTCTCCTTCCTATGGTTGTTTTCATCGAATGGCCGAGATTCATCTATTTTTTATTTAATGGCTTAGATTTAGTGGGACACCCGTGCCCCAATACTACATTGGGACACCGGTTGTCCAATGTGGTGAGTGTGGAGAGGTGCCGCAACGTGGTATAATTTAGAAATTTCGCCAACTCTGGAGAGGGGACAAGGGGATATCGCTGTGCAGCCAACACACAACAGCTACTGTGTAGCCCAAAACATTGTCGTTTTGTGAGCAAACCAAAAACACAATCTGTGGGACCCACTTTCGGGTCCCACACAAATGATCTAAACCACTAAATAATTTTAGATATAAAAAAAACTAAAAATATGAGTTTTTTTTTTTTATACCTATCGATGTTCGATCAGGATAATTTTTTCATTGGATACTCATTTTAACGAACCCTACAATACCTATGCTTCAGATCAATGGGTTATTAAGCGCAAAATTGTATAACTTTTCTTAAAAATTCTTTCAAACTACAGGGTCCCAAATTTTGAATGAAAATCAAACAAATTAGATAAATTACGTAAACATATCAAATGAACTTGATTTTTTTGCATGACCACTTGAATAATTATTTTCAAATCATTTAGCGGTTCGGATAATTTATGTGAAACCCAAAACAAGATCACATACTTGAGTTTGCCACAAAACAACACTATTTTAAGCTGCACAACAGCTGCTGCTTTACATTAGCTGCACAGCGGCCTCCCCTTGTCCCTGGAGAGGTGCCAGATTCTTTATGAGTAAGTATTCAATTGTGCTCGTTCCATGATTATCATTGTACGAAACTATACCACGAATCCACGATGATCGATCATGGTCTTTGAAATGTCAAATACGTAATGGGAAATCTGGTCTTTGAAATGTTGAAATAAAACCAGCTCACAGAAACCGTGGGCCCGTCAGAATTTTGAAATTTCAAAGGAAACAGAAATATCCACCATGTTCCGTTAACGAGTAATTTCTCATTTCTGTGAAAAGGAATAATACCCTACATTGAACAGAAAATAACATTTCATTCATGAGATTGTATTATTGCATAATTTTTGTGATCATATGTGTGAGTGTCTGTGGGAAAAACAACAAAAAAAGGGTGCATAAATGGATAAAAAGGAAATGTGAAATCATTTTTCCGTTTTTTAATTTAAAAAAAAAAATTCATTACGCCAAACCTGTAGTCTCCTTAAAAAATATTGTCATAATTTTGACCATATCCGGCAGTGGCAGCGGCAATATAGGAGGAGTGGGGTCAGCTGACCCAATGGGGAAAAAAATTTACTAGAGTTATATTGATTTTTTAAAGAAATTCACTAGTTTTATATTGATTTTTTTTTAGAAATTTATAAATGGAATGAATTTCTATTAATTTAGTGATGACATAATTGGATAACTCCACAGCTTTCAACCCCCTAAAAGGTAAAGCTAGGAGTAAAAAAATGGAGGAAAGGGCTTTGTGTCTCTCTCATCTCAAATGCCTTTTTCGTTGCTGGTGTCTTTACCCTTGAAATAATACTTGTTAAATTTGTTGAGATGTGCATTGGGTTTATGTAGTATTGTTATTGTGTTGAATTAAGATAATATGGACAAGTTTGTGAAGGAAACTGTCAATTACGCAACGTTCGTCTTCTGCAAATTCTTTTGAAGAAAAATGTATGAAGAAAAGTCATACCAATTTTAGCTTTAAATGTGATTTTTGTTGGAACAAATTTATTAATTGTCATTACTGTAATTGTTTTCTTTGATTTATGATTGGTAAAAATATTTAATGTTTATAAATAATCATATACTTTCAAACTTCTAAAGTCACCATTGATATCCGGTTAAATAAACGGACGAACTATCGAGGCCAATATATGCTTTATATATATTATTAAAAAGTTTGAGGGTTGGGCTGCCGCAAACCACTCCCATGAGAAATGTCCTCATAGTATATTCAAATTTCCAACACACGTGCTTCTCTTTGCTTCGCTTTTTTTAGTCCTCTACTTTGAAATCTCACTGATACTTTCTCTTAATTTATTGGGAGAAAAATCTCAAGCTAGCCACATCCAAACATCACATTAGAATTGTATTATTATAGTCAAAAGTAATGGAACATTATAGACACAATAAACTGCACATAATATCCAAGTGATGTAGTTAACCACGCGTTCATTCGGATCAGCTTACGCGTATGGCCTAATTTCACTGTCCACTTATAAAGAATCAGAGCAAAATTTTGTATGAACTGACATTAAAAGTTGATAAAAACGTTTCAATAAAACCATTTATTTTAAGTTAACTCGTGTGTAGTCACACACATATACATACATGTGATAAAAAAATTTACAGCATGCCCCATGGCTAATGCCACGGGGACATGGGACCTTTGTATTATTAAATAAATACTACAAAGGGTATTGTAGTGAATAAAAACAAGTCAAAAGATTTTTTTTTTCCAATACTGTGGCATGGGCTTGTGCTTATTTGACTGGGTAACTTCAAAGCCGGCCCAAGAGCAAGCCCAGCAAGCCCTTGGATTGGGCAACCCCTTGGCAGGGCGACCAAAATAAAAATATTTGTTGTATTTTACCGTAAGTTGATTGCCTCTTTTCATTAAGCATGCAACATTGTTATAGTTTATTATCTACCTTCAAAGTTGTTGCTACATGAAATGCTGTTAGGTTTCACTACCTCATCAGAGCCAGTCCTGAGCTAAGGATGATGTGCATCAGCTTTAGGCTTTTGAAAATTTATGAAATTTAGGGGGGCCTCCTAATTTGGTGACTCTTATGATAGTCCATCAAAAAAAGGCCCTGCCTTTAATCTTGCAGGACCGGCTCATGGCATAAGCTAATGAAGCTACTGCTTCGGACCCCTAAAAATATAAAAAAATAGGAGCTCCAAACATATAAGCCTTTTATATATTGTAATAGTTATTTATTTTTGCATGACTATATATTTAAATTTGTTCAATGATACTAATTATTTTGTAATGATTTTTTACGAAAATATGTGTAGAAAAAATTTATTATGCAAAATACATGGAAGGCCTCATCTAATAAGTCTATTTCAAGCCTCTAAAACTAATAAGCTCCACTTCCGAAAAGTCAAAGTTGGTCCTGCCCATAGTGCACCCGCGTTGCCTTATTTGGTAACCTATGTCCTCTCCAAGGCATTGCTTTACTTTTTGGATGGCTGTCAAGGGATCCTTAATTGAGTGATTATTAGTTTTTGTCCCAACATGTGTTTTATTTTATTCAATCCTTGTTGGATTCACCTCTCCTCTCCCCCAACTTAATTAATGTATCATTTGTCAAGTTTTCTCAATAAACTTTTTGCTAATCTAAAAATAAAAAAAGGACTCCTTAATTGAGAACCAAAGACAAAATTCGGGCTGGGGAATTCAAACCTCCCTCCTTGTCCTCTCTCTTTGTGATGCACAAAATTCTTGTTTGTTTCTTAGCATTAGGAACGTTTGCCTTCCTTATTTCTTAGTGGTAGGAACGTTAGTCGTAGTTGGTGAGGTTTATATCCTACGAAATGTATGGTACATGATGCCTAGCTATCACCTCGATATCACTCCACTTGCTAGGGATGGCAATGGGGCGGATCGGTTCGGGTTTTGGCCGATCCGCACCCAAACCCAAAGGGTTTCGGTTCGGAAAAGGGAGAGGATGAACCATAACCTAACCATTCGGGGTACGGGTAATTTCGGGTAACCAATTTTGTGAAAGAAAAAATAGCTACCCATTTGGGTAACCGAATTGTACCCATCCCGCCCCGCCCCGCCCCAAACCGTACTAAAACATGAATAAATTGAGTTTAAGATATTTTATTGTCTCAAAAAAATTGAAAAAACATGAAATCGTTCTATGCCATTGCCATGGACTATGTGAGAGAGAGAGAGAGAGAGAGAGAGAGAGAAAGAGGGGCTTACGGCAGTCGGTGGTCAATGGAAGTCGATCTTTGAGTCTCACAAGTCACTGGTCACGGCCTCTTTGATGTAGAGAAAATGTGATTTTGAAACTCTACCTACAAATGCTATGTATATATATATGAAGGGAAAAAAGGTAATTTTCAAATATATATATATATATATATATATATATATATATATATATAGGGTTTATGTAATATTTATATATAATATAGGGGGTCTTATGTAATTAATATAAGTTCGGTTTGGTTCGGTTCAGGTATCGGTTCGGGTTCCAGGTGAACCCATAACCGAACCGAACCGTTCGGTTTTCCATCCATCGAACCCACACCCGCACCCACGGGACAAAAATCGGTTACGGTTTGGTAAAAAAAACCGGTTTCGGTTCGGTTACCCGTCGGTTTGGTCGATATTGCCATCCCTACCACTTGCATCTTAACGTTTTAAACAATATCTTTTCTAGATTATATTTCTTTCAATTTAGTATCATTATGTTTTCATCCCACTTTTGGTTATAAGTAATTAACGAGGAAAAATAGGCAACCATATACATACCAACGCATACACATCAAACAAACAAAAGAATAAAGCACCATAACATGCTCGTAGGAAAAATAAACACATACACAAACACTAATTCAGCATCGATCCAAACCTATGTTGCAAATTAACCTCGATCTAGAATCACGAATGCAAAATCCATTCATTGTGAAATGTTATATATATATATATATATATATATATATATATATATATATATATATATATATATATATATATATATGGAAAACTTCTAATCCACACCTCCCGGAAATAAGAAAAAAATGGTTTTTTTGTGTTGCAAATTATTTTTTGAAAATCCGATCCTCCAAATGTGTTCAGAAGGTGTTTTCAAGGGTTCACGCGAGAAATCTTTGAAAAAAAAAACACTTGGAAGGATTTGATCCAAGCAGTTTTCGCAAAAAATGTAACACATTGGACAGATCAGATCGTCAAAAAAATGTTTTGTATCATGAGGTCCGGAAATGAAAAGTCCGGATAAGAAGTTTTCCTATATATATGGGGCCGGTCCCCCTCACAATTAGAAAAACACATAAAAAAAACACAACATTCTTCTAAGCCCTCTTGGGATGTTTTGAACCGTTGATCTTGTTTAAATGTGTAAAATAAAAGGTCCTAGCTTGCAAAATTTCAAAAACGATTTTAAAAACACTAGTTCCTGTTACAGTTTTTCCAAAACTATTTGGATCAAGCACTTACCGATATCCGATTAAGTTGAATTTTTGCAGAACCTTCTATTTTACTCATTTAAACAAGATCAACGGTTTAGAAGGTCACAGTGGGGCTCGAAACAAAATCGTGTGTTTTTTTTTGTGTTTTTTTAAGTGTGAAGGGAATCGGTCCCCATATATATATATATCGATCTGTTTTATTACTTAGGTTGACGGTTGTGATTCGTTCCTCGTTACAAAAGATAATTACCATAGCCAGAGAATAAAATAAATCCTGTATTTCATAGACTTGTGCTCAAACATGACTAGTCTACTTCGGCTTTTAATTTCATACTTTGCTATGAATTTTCTTTCTTTCTTTCTTTTTTTTTATCATTAAATGGGAAATTTGAGGCATGGCTGGCCGGTCTAATCAGTCTTATTCGATGGCCGAATTTGTATAGGCTATGTATGATTGTCCCCAAGGACCACCTTGGCCATTCCAATGGAAAATTATTCGGTATATATTGCCCTACGCAAGCACTATCAGAGTTAATTTGTTCATGCATGTGGAGCTCCTTTCTTATGAGAGGACAGAAAAAATGATGGAAATGGTAACCCTAATTTTTTTACAGTAGCTAGCGTGGCGCATCCTCGATATTATTCTAGTTTGATCGTATTATGCTTTATTATGTGAAAAGTCACAACGTAGACGTAGAAATTTCGAAATTCCTCAGTTAGGCACAAGTCGCATCAATCTACGTGTAAATTTTGATATTCCTCGTTTTTAATTTTTAATATTATGTTTCTTGTTTAATCTAGATTAATATTTATATATTTTTGATTAGTCTATGTTTCCGTAGTATGCATGTTTTTCTAATTTGTTTAGTTTTTTAGTCACTAATATGGCTATGTTTTATACATATCAATGAAAGCTAATTTCTTGTATATTCACTTTACCTAGTTTTCTTGTCAATTCACTTTTTAAAACTCTTTTATGTGTCTGCCATGTGAAAACATTACCTTCTTCAAATTGAATTCTACTACCTGCAGAAAGCAACATTGAGGATGAAGCATGGCTATCTGTCATATCACTACAAATTGTGCCAATTCAAAGTTAGCTCTTTCCTAAATTAGACAATGACTATTACAAAATGTAATCATTCACCATTTGATCACTAAAATGGAGGCAAAAGAAACACCAAGATCATGCATGTCCTTTGCAATGTAATTCGTTGCTTCATTTAATTTCCTAAGAGACTCATTAATTTTTCACTTTATATATAAGGGAAAAAAATTCATTAGTTAGTGATTTCAAACAATAAAACAGATTTCAATTGATTAAAATTGCACCTTTCTTACATAGTTGGCTGTTTAGTTAATGTACTATAATTCTTTTTTTTGAAAAGTAAAAGGGAGTTTTATTAATCCTTGAATATGAGTTACAAAGATTAATGGGGACCGAGGGAAAAGGTGAATTAGGTTGACACCCAACCACACAACAATCATATACCACCTCGGACCCAAAACGGAACAAGTCGACAAATAGTTAAGAAACAAGAACGAAAAGGCCAAAATTACAAAATTCTAAATGACCAAACACCTGATACACCATGGCTACAGCTCTATGAAATACAACAGTAAAGTAGCAGTAGCAGCAATGTAATATAATTCTGATAATATTTGGAAATTGAACCGGGCAATGACCATAGAATTAAATTCCTATATTTGAGAGAGAGAGAGAGAGAGAGAGAGAGAGAGAGAGAGAGAGAATTAATTTCACAAAATATAATAATAGTCTACACTTAGACGACATTCAGCAGCACCGCAAATTGAAAAGACTGGTTTATTCCTCTACACCACTCCTAATTAAATTCCTTATATTAATTATGATTCACGAAAGCCGCCAACATTTTTCCACCTTGTTTTCTCCAGTTGGATTCAACTAATGACATTTTTTTCAACCTTAAAAACGTACCTTTTTCTTAAGTCGTACAGTCTCCTTCATATATACTCTCCTATTTTTTATTGTTTGATTTTGGCCTAAAGCCGCCTCACTTTTCTCTTTAGATCCCACTTCCTTTATAAACTCTGGATCTATATCTCTTCTTCTTCTCCATATATAAACTTGAATAATGGAGAATAATCCGATTTTCTTTCCTGGTTCATCAACTATACAACCATCTTCTTCTTTCTCATCAAATATGGATCTTTATAAAAAAAATTCGAATGGATTTTTGGGGTTAAAAACGGAGATCATGGAAGCTCGGACATCCGAAGTTAAAGATGTTTCCGGTAGTGGAAGCTTTAAGGTGCCTGAAAACGAAGCGAAAACTAGTAAGAAGAAAGGCGAGAAGAAAATTAGGAAGCCCAAATTTGCTTTCCAGACAACAACTCAGGTTGATATACTCGATGATGGGTACCGGTGGAGGAAATATGGTCAGAAAGCAGTGAAGAACAATAAATTTCCAAGGTTAGTTTTACTTCTATTAAAACGAAGTTAAGAAATTAACCAAAATTTCCCATGGTCAGTTGATAAAGTTTTTTTCTTTTTTGAAAGCTTGTTCTACCCACTCAATTACCCGTTGTAGGTTAATTCACAAGAAAAAAGGGTTTACTGGAATCTAATCGATCATTGCTTTAGTTCGGATTAGGGTTATTGATTTGATCTATATCACTAAACTTCCATCACTGTTCTAGGTTTTCTTTTTAATTAACTGAGGACACAAATTTAATGAATCTCTTGTGAAATAGAACCCTCGCCCTTAAAACGATTTAAATTCAAAATAGTTGTTCATAACATCTCCATTTAATTCATAAAAAAGTAGACATTCAAATATTGTGGACAATTATCTGATTCGAAGTTTAATAAGAATGTGTTTGTAATTAGATATGTACTTGCCCACAAGAGATCAACTTCTATATTTTGTAATTCAATTCTAGGAATAATTGTACACTAGTAGAATATCTCATAGTGTTTTGAGATAACAGTCTCGGCTGCCTAGGAAAGAAAGTGTAGCCGGTGATTTCTACAGTATTCGTACGTAGTTAATGGGACTTGGCTAATTAATTTTCAGCTATAAATAACCTTCTATATATACCAAATTTGAACAAAGTGACAAGTGTAACGACATCAAAATACTCATCTAACAAGAGCTTCAGCTAGCTAATATCAATGGAGATGGTGAAAATTGAGCTTAATTCAGTCATATTGCAGGTGATTTGTAATTTCGGTTCCAGATAATTATCGAAACAAATTAAATTTCATCGGTAGCATGTCATAGTGTTGCATTCCAGCCATGCAGTCGCGGAAGCAGGTGTTAATGTTAGGGGGTGACACCCCAAACTTTGCTATTAATACGCTAAATTTAATGTGCCGCTATCTTACAAGCAAAGATGTTGAGCATATCCAGCAGGTTGAATCTGCAAAATTTAGCTTCAAATTATACTCTTGTTATGTTTTTACATAATTTGAAGAGTGAGTTAATAGATGCTCTTATATTATCATTTTGACACCATCAGAATATTATTTTCATCAAGCGCTATGTGACTATGTGAGTTATAGTTGATTGTTCGTCCTAACCAATATATTTTCATTTTAGTATTATATGTCTCAAAGAGTTTAACTAAAGATATAGTAATAGTCGAAATCTTCAAAAGTGTAATTAACCAGTGGTGATTGCATGCAAGAGTTTGGGAGATCATTCATAAACATCAATTCTCCTACCAAAACATACGCAAGTTCCCAGATCAAACAGTTAATATCCTAAATATATGCAATTCCCAAACCTCTCAGACCTTCATGCTTTACACCTTAAACAATATGTAGGTAAATTATTCATATATTATATGGGTAGTGATAATGCCAAAACTATTTTTGATTATGCATAAACTTCAATGCATAAAGAGTTTGTATTTTAAACATGAGTACAAATAATTCATGCATCTGAGGTTTGGCAGAATCAAAAAGAGTTTTGGCATTAACACTACCCTATTATAATTATATCTAGGGTAAATTATTCTTATAAATGCACTCGCTTCATTTTATTTTATTTTATTTGGACAAATTTACACATAAAAATTCACTACAAAACAAAAAGGAAGTGCATTTTCTTATCCTATTTAAATAATAGTTTCTCAATCTCAACTCAGATTCTATGTATTTGATGCTAACAAACTTAGAATACTTAAAGTAAATCAGAGCAGCAAATGCTAGAATCTATACCAATTTGATGCTAAATGTGCAAAAGAGAAGAAAGAGAAACTTGGCGGGGATTATGATCGACCATGCAATGGACGGAAGAAGAGAGGTAAAGATGAGGTGATCATTTTTAGCTTGTATTTTATCGATTTAATTTTGTGGGTTTTTTTTTTTTTTTTTTTCCAAAGATGTTCTTAATTAGTTCCCTAGCTGCATCCATGCAAGAATAGCTGTCAGTATAAATTTCGATATGAAGAGGTTTTTGGAGTCCATAGTATATGATGACTTCATCGAGATCATGATTCAGTAAATTAAAGCAATGATCTTTCATGCAACACTAGTTACATGACTTGCTGTCAAATTCACACTATCTTCATTTCATTAGGAACATGCATGAATTTCCGCCATGCATGAATATTGATCCTCATCAACACAATTTATATAGTGGTTTTTTTTTTGTTGGAAACTTGAGAAAAAATATTTGGGTACGTAGAAAAAGTGCGTGGACACTATATATTTATTTAATTATTTTTTTCCTTTGTTGCAGAAGCTACTATAGGTGTACTTATCAAGGGTGCAACGTAAAGAAACAAGTGCAACGCCAGTCCAAAGATGAAGGTGTTGTAATAACAACTTACGAAGGGGTTCACACACATCCAATAGACAAGCCTACCGACAATTTCGAGCAAATCTTGACTCAGATGCATATTTATCCTGCTCCCTTTTGAACCCTAGCTTCAAATATATTCAAATAATGGATTATTAAATCTTATTTTAAGGACAGAACTTTGAAGTTAGTCTACCCTTAGACGTTTGCTGAAAACATGGATGAAATTAATGTATGTCTATTACTTCTTTTGCCGATCAATATATAAATAGTGAATGATGTTCTCGCGTGGATAGAATTCGAAGGTGCCATCCGCAATGGCAGCTCCACACCTTACACAAGGTGGTCAAGCGAACGCCATAAATTTCTTTTTTCATAGTATTAGTTTTAGTTTAGAGTTGTTTTGAACATCCAATTCCAATACTCTTGAACACCCAACCCACAAACAATTTGAACATTCAACCCAAAAATCTATATAACAAAACCTAGCAATTTTTGAATCTTATGTTAGACATAAATCCTAACCGTTTAAAATTTCCTAGATCCTCGGTATGATATAGCATAAGCACAATCTCGATCTCTCTCTTTCTTGAACAACCTCTTCTCTCTCTTTGTAACGAAAACATGCACCTGCTCTACACCGACAATAGAATCACGCCATGCATGTGTCTTGTCTTTAACTCTCTTTGTGACCTCAACAATTAAGCCCAAAATTTATTAATTACTGTATCAAAATAAAATTAAGAATCTAAAAACTCAAATAGAGAGAGAGAGAGAGAGAGAGAGAGAGAGAGAGAGAGAGAGAGAGAGAGAGAGAGAGAGAGAGAGAGAGAGAGAGAGAGAGAGAGAGAGAGAGAGAGAGTAAATTGAAGAAAAAAAAAAGAATTCTAGAGATTCTAAACTTTTGTTCTTCATATAGGTATCTATTGTATATGCACAATATATTCATGGATATTAACGCATAGTTGAATAGTGAATGTTATATTTGTTTTTTTCACACTAAGCTAACGATGAAGACCAGTTGGGGATGGGCAGTTACAATAACTTTCATTATCATCATTAAATAGATCTGTACTAACAGCATGAGAGGAACATCGTTGCAGTATTTGTCATGTTGACACTTAAGTCTTACCGAGTTTTCTAGATCTTGCTTTATTTGTGCCCAAGTGATGCTTTATCTTCCTCAATTCTTCTTTTTTTTTTTTTTTTTTTTTTTGTGTGTGTGTGTGTGTGTGTGTGTGGTGATTTTGGAGTTTGATAGCTGTGGAGTTGGAGCATTGGCTTAGTGATTATTTTCTTAAAGGACACTCAATTTAATTTATGGAAACTCAATTTACTTTATCGGAAGTCAAATTATGTTGGGCTATATTATTTTCGTAAGTGCATTCAGGCACAAGTATTTTCTAGATAATGGAACATTGGCAAAGGAATTAAATATTGAGGTATCAAAAAATGAATCTTAATCTTTGGCATTCCCTAGTGAGTCACCAAATCACTAACTTGTACAAATGCTTTCAAAATATGAAAACTCGTTAAGGAAAATTGCTATATATATAATATCTTTTGTTGTTTTTGGGTGGCATTTATGATATTAATGGATAATTTTTGTGTCATTTAATTGTGATTTGTAGAGTTTATAGACTCTAAGAATTTTTAAACCCCCTACTAAAAATTTCTGAAGTCGCCACTGTCCATCCAGGAATTTAGCTCATTCCACCTATGAGTATATCTACATCGGGATGATTGAGGTAGATTCTCATAGGTGAACGAAACAATGAGTATAGTTTAGGTAACGAAACAATGAGTATTGTTTAGGGTTTCATAGTAATTAAAAAATGTACGAGCTGATAAAAATTAGGAATAGTAATTCAACACAATGCTACACAAGTGAGAGTTAGACCTAACTTTTTCATATGATCTCGTTAGTTGTTTTCTCTTAAATTTTAAAAAAATTCAATATAATTTTTATATTACATCGTTCGGCTCCTTTTATTCTTCAAACCCCAAGGCCGCCATGGCGGATGCACAAATCAACAGCTGGCTTTGGTATTGTACCTCAAGAAACTCCCTCAGCTATGGTAATCTTCTCACAGACCTGTTGAACGACAGATGGGCCGTAGGGGTTCAAGGCCATCTCATTTTGCTTGGACAGCTTTGAGCTTGACCAAGTCGGCGTAACCCATAAAGTGGTGGAAATTTCCAAAAGGCCATCCCAAGATGATCACAAAATTGGCTCATTATTCTTATCATCCTTGAGCAGCTCCAATGGTGAAGAAACGGCATGATTTTTTTGGCCAAAATTGCAAAAATCCCTTACCCAATAGTGTGCCATTTCTCCAGCCAAATATGTCTCTACCTATTTTTACTCCACCCAAAATGTCTCCACCCAATTTTTACGAAAAATAGCATAAAAAATAGCCCCCAACTCGCCATTTGTGCTACAGGTGTCCAAGAAAACCGAAAAAACCACTAAACCGAACCGACCAAACCGAACAGGTCTATTTGAATTGGTATTGTTGTTTAATGGATTGATTTTGGTTCTAAAAAAATGAGAACCAAATATTTTGGCTCGTCCCTGGTTCCATAATTGGGAACCGTGATTCAAACCGAATCAAAACGTTTATCTATATAAATAGTTGAAAACTATGACAATAAATATGTTGTATTTGTGTCAATAAAGATTATAAAGGATGCATCCCACAACCCACCAAAATTTCTCCCAAAACTCTTCCACCTACATTTTATATAGTACTCCCTCCGTCCCATTTTAATTATTGAGTACAACATTTTGGATTATCTCTTAATAAATGTGTTTTTTTGAAAAGTTAATAAGTAAAAATTTATACAATTATTGTTTTGCTCTTTTGAAAAGTTAATGGGTAAATATATAGTTAATGAGTAGAAGTGGAGGATAATTTTGAAAAATGAAGGTAAAAATTGATGTGAAAGGTGTAAACCAGAGGTAAAAGTTGATGTAAAATGAGTAATGATGATATTTCTTTAATAAGTTGGATTTATGAAGCAACACACTTAAAAATGGATTGAGGGAGTACTTGTTTTTTGTTATTTTGTTGGCCATGTAGATCTATTTTAGGGAAAAATTAAGTTTTCAAGATTAATGAAGTTGTTGAAATTATTTTAGATATTATAAAGAATTAGTAGAACGTTATTCATGTTTGCTTTTGGCAATTTTTGGATGCTAACATGGTTTAAAATCGGGAACTGAACCAAATCGAACATGTCCAACGGTTTGGTTGCAGTTTGGTTCCATATGTGTGACGGTCTAGTTATGGTTCTCAATTCTATGGAACTATTATATATGGTTCAGTTCTTGGATTTCTGTAAAACTGATCCAATCCAGACCATGTACACCCTTAATTTGTGCCACCTCACCAAACTAATCACCAAATCCTTCTCGGTAAAATCTGTGTGTGTGTGTGTGTGTGAGAGAGAGAGAGAGAGAGAGAGAGAGAGGCAAGTGGTCGCTAGCTCCAGCGGTAGAGCTCTTGAATGCCTCACACTGCATCCCAAGATCGAGTTTGATTCCCCCCTCCCCCATATAATAGATTAAGAATGACGAGAGAGAGAGAGAGAGAGAGAGAGAGAGAGAGAGAGAGAGAGAGAGAGAGAGAGAGAGAGAGAGAGAGAGAGAGTATTAAGGAGAATTATTGAAAAAGAATGACACTACAAAATGGCCATGCACTATTGTAACAACATTGCCAATTTTTTGGCTAAATGACACTATTCGTGGCCAATGTTGGGAATGGCATGTGCCAATATAGCTGATCACCAGACTTGCTCTTAGAACATCTCCTACGCAAAGCCATTTTAGAAGCAACATATTTTGTTTCAATGCCAAATTCCCCGGCTCCAATGGGGAGCCGTTTTGGCGGCCAAAAAATTGATCATCCATTTTCGTGGCCAAATTTGGCAGCATGGTTGTTGCTGCATCAGCTGACCATGAGAGTGACAACGAATCAATAGTTTTGATTGTCAAAGCAAAAAAGCACGTATCAGGCCTACCAAAAACTAGCCAGAACCATTGTAGTTGCTCTTACCTCTTTATCTTCAGATATAAAACTGGCTCTCATGTTTCTCTAACTAATACATGCACTCTACTTCTAACTTTTAAGAAGTTCCTCGCCCATTTAGTATTGAACAATGATACATTCACTCCCCATCCACTCCCTCTCACTCCCCCTATCACATGCCGAGGGACCCATCACATGTGGGACCCACGGGACCCAATGGCACATGTGAGAGGGGGTGAGTATGAGTGGATGGGGATGAAGCTGTCAGACCATTTTGTTTAGTATTTTCACATTCAAACCCCCGGCCCCAATATCACATGAACACAAACGACTGGAGCGGGCCTCATTCACATTAAAGAGTTTAGAAGGATGATTTCTACAGCATAAGATTTCATCCAAAACAGAAAACCTTTTTTCAGTGCATATTACAGAGTTCACTTAGAAACACAAACCAAACTTGGTCAAAATTTTGTACAGTATAGATTGGTAAACCAAAAGAAAATGGACAACAAGTAGCTTTATGATATAAACTCCATGTATTATTTGAAACACCTAGTGCTTGTCATCTTTAGGAAGATCTTTCCCAGACAGCTCCTTGGGTTTTGCCTTCTCCATTTCCCTAAAAGCAAAGATCAATTAGCTAATTTCATTTTCATATGATAGCCTCAATGAAAAAGGAAACATGAAAGAAACATCCATAGAAGTTGCAATAAGATACGAAGAAATACAGAATAGCTGACTGAAGACAGCTTTCATCGTGGCAGAAAAAGAGGGTAGAAATTATAAACATTCATTGACATGCAAGATTTACATAATGGTTAAAGTGGAGACCGAAGCCACCTACCTGGCCATGTGCTTATTTCCCTTCCCAAACAATTTATTTCATGACGACACGAACTTTTGTTTGTACGCTAATAATTGCCACATAATGTATTTCATGAAGACAAAGCAGAAAATAACTTTTGGCAGTACTGTACATAATCAACCATTATGTCATGGTCAGCTTGAGAAGACCAGAATGGAATAGTGACAGAATTAGTCTTTGGGAAGAAATGAGCTCGAAGCAAGGTAATTGACCTCCCAACTGTCAGTTTACTTTAACCTTCACTTTAGATGTGTGACAACCTAGACTCCACTATAACCCTGAAAAGATGCAATGAAAACAAAAAGGAAGCTGAAGGATTGAAGCTACAATAGATAAAGAAAGAGGAAGATGAAAAGACAACTAGGTAGAGAAGCAGAAATGCAATGTTGTGAAAGGAAGACGAAGCTATCACAAATACGTACTCTTTCCTCCTGCCACTGAATAAGTCTAGCTAGTATGGAATTACCTACAGTTACACCAATCAAAGCATAGATTTATCTTGAACTTAGCATCTCCAAAAAGGTCCTATAAGCTCTTTCTATGGAAACAAAATTCTCTCTCCTATCAAGAAACTGACTTCTCTCTCTGTGTCTCATCTTATCCATAATCCAGCTATAGGTTCTCTCTCGATCCAAACCCTCACTTTATCTCGCCATCTAGGAGTCATAGCTGTCAAAATCATATGATTTAGTGGGCAACCGATACGATTAGGTTGCATCGGTTATCTGAATCGATGAATTGGTGAATCGAATCGATGAATTGTTTGATTCACCTTCAATTTGCTGAATTCAAACTTCCCTCTTTTTTTGCCTTTTTTTGTTGTTGGATAAGGGTTCAAACTATTATTAAGGTCTTTAGTATTGTTATATGCCATCTTTTGTCTATGTTTCTCCTTATTTACAACAAAAAATAGATTTCTCTCTTATTAAGTATCAAATGTAACAAGAAATGGAAGATTTATTTTGAAATACAAAATGGCATACAATCACCCTAAAGACCTTCAAAGGGTTTGCCTTGTACTTTTAACTCTTTTTCACAAAGAGGACTAATAGTAGGATTCATGAATTCTCATCTCCTACAAGTTGCAATAGAAGCGACTTACCTATTAATTCACATGATTATCAATCCATCATTTAAAACAAGCTTTCCATTTGATTTAGGTCTAAAATTTGCATTTATAGTATGCATTTTTGTCACCCAAATCAATAAATTTACTTTCCCACGTGCTTTTGAAATAACGACCAAATTGGTGTGATTCGTGATTCGAAAAAGGACCATTTCGATTCTCAATTCAATTCATGATTTGTCAACATTCTAGGTTTCTCTGTCTCATTTTGGCAACCACCTGTGGTGGCTGCGAAATCTCGAACGGAAGAAAGTCTTTCTCTCATGTTTGTTTATGTTTCTCTATGAGCTTCTGTCAGCTATACTCTCTTAGGTCTTAACAATGGACGTTTCAGTCCAGGTTTTTCTGGCATCATGCCCAAGTGAATCTAGAAATTACAGATCTATTGTCTCTTCTTCACCGGAAGCAATTTCTGTTGGATTTTTTTACTATTCCTCAACACAAATTGTTTTGCTAGGAACTTCGATGATTTCTAACTTGGTAACTTCAGGTATTTTACAAGTTCATCTCTTTCCCAATTTTCGTCAAAGTTCTTGATCGGTGTAGACTTGTAGTTGTTCATTGGGAAGTTGACAGTTCATTGGGAAAATTAGCGATGCATCGAAGCCAAAACTGACTGAAGAACTGGCCAAGCATTTTTTGGCTGAATCCTAAATACATTGAAACCCATTGGAGCTAAAAAATTGGGATGGCTTGCCAAAAATAATTCCACAAGTTACAGCACTCCCATTGGACCATCTCTTTCTAGGTTTTAGGAGAATGAATGCTAGTTGAACCAAAGAATGCTAAAATGCTCAAAAATAGCAAGACTCCAATGTAGCAATGCTGCTTTAGGGTGTGTTTGGATCTTAGGGAAAAGAAAGGAAGAGACGGGACAGTTAAACATTTTCCCTCCCCCTGTTTGGTTTGGAAAAACAGGGAGAAGACAAAAGGAAATCGTAGGCTTGAGCACACTACATTTTCCCCTACATTTTCTCCACACTTTCTTTCTTAACAGTTTTCTTTTTCTTTCCACAAGTTCCAAACTGACGCTTACTACATTAAAGCAATCGCCAGCTATACAGAAGCCCGATTGGAGCTACTGTCGCAGAAAATGTAGCTCTCTGTCATTTTTCACAACACCATAGGAGAAGCTCTAATGCAAAGAAAACACAAACTGGATTCCAATTACTACTACTAAATAAAGCACTGAAAGCAGAGACCAGTATGAAAATCAATATACTTCCAAAGAAGGGGAAGAAAAAAAAAACTCCAACCAATCCAATTACAAAAGCACCTTATGAATTATACATATCCACATTTACATACACCGACATAAGCTGATATTGATGATAATTAACCTAGAAAATTCTAGGATTAGGAAGCCTGATTCGGTCTAAAATCCCTAAAATCTGGTTTTTCTCGTGTTCTCTGTTTGTTTTCTTGATTGTGCAAAACCAATGTCTCAACATAAAAAGCAGAGAGAGAGAGAGAGAGAGAGAGAGAGCGTACTTAGCGGTAGTGGAGGACTCTTGTTCAAGCCAGTGTCGGATCTGACGAACGTTGCGCTTGAAGATTGAAGCCGATTGTTTGACATCACTCCTCATCAGTAGAATTACCGCGCTAACTCCGGCCACCGTCAGAATGAAGTTCGTTAACGCCATTTTCTCACCCTAACCCAACCCAATTTCTTCAGCATTAGTTATCTAAGATCCAAACCTGGAAGCCCGAATATTCTCTCTCGACCAAATAAGGGACTTTTGAGGGTTCTTGGAGGAGAAGAAAACAACTGGTACAATCGAAATGTTTGGGCTTGTTTTAGACCGGGTTTGTCTTTACTGGGTTGGACTGGGTCCAAAACGTACTAGTCCTTTGTTTATTGGGCTTGACCATTGAGACCATAGTAAATTGGGCTCTTAGGCCTCTTTTGGCTAATGATCTAGATTATTTATTACGGAGTATTTGATTATTCATTTTGTTATTATTTAATTTTTTTTTTGCTATTGTTAGTTTTGCGTTAAAATTTTGTAATTTTTGGATTCCTTTCGACGAGACGAATCTAACAAGTATAAAATTATGGTCAAACCAAATATTTTTTTGAATAAAGCCGAAATACTTGGATTATTGGACAATAATCAAAGTATTTTGGCTTTATTAAAAAAATTGAGTTTTGACTATAATTTTGTATTTGTTAGATTCATCTTGTCGAGAGAAGTCCAGAAACCACAAAATTTTGATGTAAAACTAACAAATACAAAAAAAATTGAATAAAGACAAAATGAATAATCCAATAATCTATAATCCGGATTATTAGCCAAAAGAGGCCTTACTTTTAAATGAAAATGTGTCCGTGCACTTGATTTTAAAACAAAATGTGTCCATCCCCATGCACAGCACCATGCTATGCAGTCGCGCCGATATTTTTTCTACGATCGGAGATGTTCCCCGCGTATAGCTCATTAAGTACTACAATTGTGCTATAAATCAACTTAATCGAATATCTTTAAGTGCCTCATCGGCACACAAATAACTTGAAAAATGTGGTTTTGATCCAGTGTTTGTGTCCATTCGTGTTCCCATTTCTTTTCAAGTTATTTGTGTTCCAATGAGGTACTTAAAGATATCCGATCAACTTGATTTTTGGTACGCATGTAGTATTCGACGAGCTCTAAGTTGTGAACAACTCGGATAATCAGAACGATGCTTGCACAGCCACACCATAGCTGCACAGCATAGTATTGTCCATGAGGATGCGTAGCACCCCCAGATCAGACCTTGTGGAGGAGAGTTTTTTCTTCTTTTGTCTTGGTAATGATTGCCAAAGACAAAGCAGAACCGGAGCCAACAAAGATGGCGATGCATGACAGATTCCTCTTTTAAAGATCCCATGCCTGTAGTAAAATTAACGTACTAGTACAATCTTTTATTCGCCATTTCTTTCGGCATGGAGCGTGCACATCTACTTTCTCTTTGATGATGAACTACACTTTCACAAACGAAATGTTCAAATCGTAAGTCTTGTCTATGAAAGTAGGAGTATATAAATTCTATTGTAAGTTAAGTAATCTCTTTGTCCCAATTTCTTGATCCTTCTTTTCATTTTGGGATGTCCCAAAATATTTGTCTCACTTCTAAAAACATCCATCAAAATTAAGTTACTTTCCACTTTTACCCTTAAAAAGTACTTTTCTCATCTTAATTAGCTAGTCTATTATCTTTTAATTTATAACGTTTTTATGATTTTGAAAATTTTGTATAATAAAACTAATTGATGTATCTATCAAACAAGATTCATATTGAATATATTTTGACTTTCATATAATAAATTAGCCTCATAAATTTGGTTATAGTAATATTGACTGAATTTAGGGGCAAAATAGAAAAATTAATTCAAAGTTTTCACATCCCTTAAAAACCCACTTTCCCAAAAGGGGCCAAGAAATTGGGACGGAGGGAGTAGTAAATGTTTAAAAAAAAAAAGAAGTTAAGTTGTAATTTGTCACCATAACCAATTTGCATCTTCTAGATAATAAGTACTAAATACAATTTGTTTCTATCACAACGGATAAAACTTTATCTAAATGTACCTGAGATGTAAACAACATTTTGAACGACGTTTTGGATCTTGAATAAGACCCACATGTTAAAAGCTGAAAGAATGTTGAGCGATGATAATGAAATGACCAAGACGCTAATGTGGGATCGGACATTGTCATTATTTTATATTCCTGTCCTTTTTTTTTGATCCATTATATTCCTGTCCTTCGTCCTCCTGCTCTTCTCCTCCTCTAAACGCCTGTTAGGGTGAATCCGAGACTTCACGCCGGATCCGCTCCTTCTCCTGTCCTGCAGTTTGGGTGGCTTGCGATTTTTTGGCCGTGGGGGAGTGATCACGGGGTTTTAAGATGGATCTCTTTTCATCGACGGTGAAGAATGGGCTTTCAACAAATCTTCATGGAAAGACGGCGATTACTACGATCGGTGACTTCCAATGACGCATGCACGGTGGCGATATGTACTTTTCCGTTCTTTTTTTTTCTTTTTTCTATTTTTTTGTTTTTTGTTTTTGTATTTTTTGTATTTGTTGGTATTTTAATGAAATTTTCTTCCTATTTCTAAAAAAAAAAAAAAAAAAAAAAACTAGTCAAACCAAAAACCAGGTACTTGCGTTAGAAAAAAGAAAAAAAGAGGTAACCACTAAAAGATGGCAAAGAAAAAGCACAAATAAACAAAGTAACAAATCCACCCAAACTTGTTATGCCAAACACACAAAAGCGGTAAAATCAAAGAGAGAGCAAGACACAATTTACGTAGTTCGGCCAATCGGACTTGATTCCACGAGGAGGGAGATTTTACTATAATCTGGAGATAAATCATTGGTGATTACACACTCATTCTCAATCTCACAATAATGATATCCTCACTATTCTCTCGTGTAGCTCTCTCTCACACTCACTGCCTCTCTCAACTTGTCACACACAATAAACAAGGTATATCTGAATATTTCTAAAGTTACAAGATAAAACCTAACCATTCTCTCCGGGCCTAAGTTCATCCAACCCACACAGGGTGGAATCCCACACCTCTGGTTAAAATATCACAAGGCAAAAGGCAAATGGAACTTTCAAGCGCACCCATAAAATTCTCTGTTGAGTATCCCAAAAGCAGAAGAAAGGCTGCGAGGGCGAATATTTACCCTATTGGTCAAGAACATAGGAGTAAAAAAGAAAATAGGGATTATTATCTCTAGGTCTAGAAAAGAGATGTCTAATTATCACTAAGATAAGTTAGTTTTTTTTAAATTACCACTAAGATAAGTCACTCTTTTTTGGAGTTTAGGTTTAGGATGCACTTTCCTATTATAGAATTTTAGTGGTTTAGGCACTTTCAGAGAGTACCCTAGGATTTTAAGCACTTTCATAGGCTACCCTAGAATTTTGGTTTGGGGTGCATTTTCCCATTATAGAGTTTTAGTGGTTTAGGCACTTTTATAGAGTATCCTAAGATTTTAGGCACTTTCATAGGGTACCCTAGAGTTTAGGTTGAGGGTGCACTTTCGTATCATATAGTTTAATGGTTTAGACACTTTCATAGGATACCCTAGGGTTTTAGGCACTTTTATAGGGTATCCTACGATTTAGGTCTTAGGATACACATTCCTAAAACAAGCTTCTTTTGCTGTGAAGCCCAGATGAGAGAGCGAGAGAGAGAGAGAGAGAGAGAGAGAGAGAGAGTAGGGGCTCGAGACCTTATTGTCTTACCCAATTGACTTTTCCATGTTGTCAGTAAGCACTTAAGAGAGAACGGAAAAGTGAAGTACTGGCCCGTACCTGGGCGGTGCTTTTTTAGTTTTCTACTGGAGCTATCCGTAAATAGGGTTAGGAAGTTGTGCTGATAGGGAATTGGCCCAAGAAAATATGCCAAGTGAAAGCAGGGTTCGTCCAAACGGATAATGCTACATAAAAAGGGGGAAAAAAAAACTATTTCCGATAATCAAATCTAGACCTAAAGGCCACAATAAAATAGCTTTGCGTCTGCTCTAGGTCAGAGATCGAATTTTTGCTTTTAAATTTTATGCATAATGATGCTAAGGAATTTGTTCATTTCAAGCTAACACTCACAACTGGGGATTCTACTGGTATAGATGTGACAGTACTTGATCTAGATTTATGTCGCATATATGAAAATTCTATTCGTAAACGCTTTTTCCGAGATGAATGGAATTGAAGAATCCCAACAATTAAGTGACAGTCGTGAACATGGAAAACAGACTTTATCAAGAACACTTCTATCCATACATACGCGTGCATGCGTACGTGTAGGGATGGTCATCTCGGCCGACCTGCCCCTATCCAACCAGTCCCCTACCCATTCGGGGAGGAGATTCGGGGATTTTTTCGGGGATTGGGTAGGGGATGGGGATTATTTTTTAAAAAATTCGGGGATCGGGTAGGGGATGGTATTGTTAGTCTCCTACCCGATCCCCGCCCTCCCTCCCCTCCCCATCCCGTTCCCGCTCACTCATATATATTAATTTATTATATATATATATGTGCGTGTGTGTATAATATATATTTATATTATAAATACATAAAATATTCTTTTCCCAGATATTTATAACTTAGAGTTAGGGTTACTTTTTTTTTTTCCAAGTAAATATTCTATTTTTTCTTCACACTTCACATGTTCACAATCACAGCCGCCCCACACTTCATCTCTCAACTCTCGTCTCTCACCCAAAACCCAGGTCATCTCATTGATCTCAACTCTTTGTTGTTCACGGCGCTGACAGCTCGAGCTTTTGTTCACGGTCCTTAATTTCTCTCTCTCTCTACATGTTTCTACTTCGATCTGAAATCTCCTCTCTCCGTTCTCTTTCCAGTGAATACATAAGCTTTTTCAGGTATGTATTGAAGCATTCTTAATCTACACTTACAGTTTACATACGTCTCTTTTCTGTTCATCTATGCTATCGTATTGCCTTGATTGAAAGTGTGGATCTAGAAGTTTCATTTTCATTTTCATGAGTTAATGTCTGTGAGGATTTTTCCCGTGTATGCTACGTTGACAGAGGTTGATGTCTGTGATTTTGTGGTTGAACCATAAAATTGGTTCATGACGTTTCCCCGCACGAAAATATGTACCTCTTTCATATATTTACATATGACAAGTGCATTTCATTTTGGATCCCCGAATCCCCATGGGGATCCCCGTTCCCCGCATCGGGGCGGGGATGGAGGTTAAAATAAAATTCCCAGTGGGGATCAGGGAGGGGATGGGGATTGATATAGGTTCGGGGATCGGGGATGGAGGTAGTGGTATCCACCCCCTACCCTCCCCATGCCCATCCCTACGTATGTGTACATCTTAACCGGCCATTTCGACAAATCGATGGTTTGGATCTTAATTACTCTTTGAACGGTCAAAGAGCTTTCATACCAATCAAAGAGTAAATAAAATCTGGACTATGCTTTTGGATGGTGCAAATGCACCATCCATGCATTTTGCGTATGCACGGTTTCGTACTCGTAATATTTTTGCTTTATCAAGGAGGGATATCGTTATATATCTTAGCCAAGGATGGAGTTGGCCAGTAGAGGCTGTCGGCCTGCTACAATTTGAAAAAACCTTACTATTACATTGAAAAAATGTGTATATTATCAAATTGTATAATCTCGCCCCTCCATCACATATATAGCCCTTCCTTATTATGCAAAAATCCTAACTCACTCCTTGATCTTAATGTAATTAGGGGTGTAAACGAGTCGGGTCAAGCCAAATTTTGTAGTTTTCAAGCTCGACTCATTTAGTAAACAAGCAAAAAAGTCAAAATTCGAGTTGAGTTCGTTCGTAAACGAGCCGAGCCCTTGATGAGGTGAGCCAGAATAATTTATTTAATGAGCCTTCTTAAACAAATTGAGCCTAAATAAATGAACCGAGCTTTCACCACAACAAAATTCATGTATCGCGACGAATCAGTTTCGTCTCTAAAACATCAAATTTCCTCGCCAAATGAATTGGCGAGGAAAAAATTTGTCGCCCATTTTCATCGACTAAAGGTCGTCATAGAAGGAATCTTACCGAGGAAAAATATATTTCCTCGCCTATTTTGACCATTTGGCAACGAAATGTTGTTTTCCTCGCCTATTCAAAACATTTGCCAAGGAAACCATTCCTCACCTATTTGGAACAACTAGCAACGAAATTTGAATTTCCTCTCCCATGAGGAACAATTGGCGAGGAATATTTTCCTCGCCTAAAACCCTTGAAACGAAAAAATCTTAATTCATTACCCAGCTCCTCCGCTTTCGCTGAGAATAAAACCAGTGACCTGCCCTACAATAACACACCACCCTTCCCCCACACCAACTTCCTTTTCAATGCAAACTTGTACAACTTTTAATATATAAATCTTTTGTACTTGTTTTCACCTCTCTAATTTTTTTTTTTAAAATCTTTCTGTCTAATTTTAGTCCCTCTGTAGTGTGTTCTTTAAACTTTTTCTTAAATCTCTTATTGTTATTTGCTTTTACCCAACCCTTCCACCACACCAACTTCCTTTTCAATGCAAAGTTCTACAACTTTTAATATATAAACCATTTTTACTTCTTTTCACCTCTCTATTTTAAAAAAAATCTTCTTATCTAATTTTAGTCCCTTTGTAGTTTTTCTTAAATCTTTTATTGTTATTTGCTTTTACTGAAGTTGTTACTTTCTAGCCCGAGCCCGAGCTCTAACCTACGACCCTGCCTTTGCAAGTCCATACACCTATCCATCACGCCACTCTCCGATTCAAGCATCAATGTCAAAAAAAAATTTCTATTATTTTGTTTATCTCCACTTTTAAGATCTTTCTGCATGAACTCTCTGATTCCAAAATGCAAATCTTTCAATTGGAAACTCAAGATCCATGCCCGGTCCTTTCTTTTCAGTTCATATTGTTGTTACAATTTCTTTAAAGTATTTTAATTTATTTAGACAATAGCCTTTATGAAAATATTAATGTCTTCCAGAATTCTTTGATTTTGTAAATTTTGTTCACTATAAAAGAAAATTGAAAACTTGTGAACTTAAAAAGTACATCGTTTGATAAACTGGCATAAAAAAGACTCTTTTACGAGTCTTTTGAGTTCTCTTCAACCATTCGAAGCTTCAACCATTTTTCTTGAGAGCTCAGGTGGGCTCCTATGCGCCTATTGTTTAATCTCTTACCTACTTAAGGTGCATTTTGCCTTTGACTATTGTATTCTCCACATAATCTTTGGAATTATTAGTTTGGTTTTTTTTTTTGGTCGTAATTTCATAACTCAATTTTATAACTTTCTCTTTTTGATCACTTTTTGATTTTCAGGCAACAATGATGGCTTCAATCTCAAGATGTGTGATGAGTTTTTTTTTTTAGAATACTGAAGTTGATGATTATGTGCTTGGAGTTATTGTTATTATTATTTGTTTATCACATTTTAGAACTTTCAGAATTTATGTTTCAATTATTGATGATTATGTGCCTAGAGTTGTTGAATTTGTTGAAATTATTGATGATTATTGGATTTGGGTTGATTATGATGTCACTTTTTGGTCATGAGTACTCTTACCTTTTAATACTAGTGTGGCGTCGGTTTTTATTGCGAGCAAGTGGATTGATATGAAAAAATCAAACCACGGTAAGAGAATAGATTCGGGGGTAGTTTATTAAAGTAAAATGATGGTGAAAAGTTATGGGTGTAGAAGAGGGCATATAAGTCATTCAATGATAACTTGAAATTAATGTTTGGCACCAACAATTTGGGTTTGGGCATTATCATTCCCTATTTCTAATGAGAAAAAGTGAATGAGGAGAACTAGAGAGAAAAATAGTTTCATTTTTATCATTACTAGAAAATGTAAAAAAATATTTTGCTAATAATGTCTTATAATATTAGTGAGCTACTAAAGTTGTTAATTATATCTTACCATTGGGATAATACAACACATTTATATCAAAATCTAAATAGTCCTAGAAAAGGTGAGGAAATATTTCGTCACCTAACATTAACAATTGGCAACGAAACAAAATTTCCTTGCCTATTCTGAACAATTGGCGAGGAAACTAGTATTTCCTCGCCAAATCTTAGTTTTTTGCGAGGAAAGATAATTTTGTCGCCAAATGGGTATCCTTTAGCGAGGAAATATGCATTTTCTCGCCAAATCTTAGCTTTTTGACGAGGAAATATAATTTTGTTGCCAATGTTAGTTGTTTTGTCGAGGAAAGATAATTTCGTCTCCAACCTTTGATGTTTGGCGAGGAAATTCAAATTTCGTCGCCAAATGGTAGCTTTTTAGTGAGGAAATGTTCATTTCCTCACCAAATCTTAGTTTTTGGGTGAGAAAAGATAATTTCGTCGACATAGTGTACTCTTTGCTGACGAAATCGATTTCCTCGCCATAAAGACCCATTTGGCCGGCTTTCGTCGCCTTAGTTACTTTTTGTTGTAGTGTTTAGCGATCTCGTTTAATGAAAAAACTTAAAACTTAAACTTGAGCTCGACTCAATTATTAAATTAACTGAGTCGAGCCACAAATTGCTTGCAAGCAGCTTGATTTGTTTGTTGCCCAATGCCAAATTACGTAGTAGTCAATGAATGTGGGACCCTTACTTTTTATTATAGTGGTTCAACTAACCCAAAAAAAAAATGTCTGTCCACTTGCAAGAAAAAATGTCGTTCACACTAATGCGATTTCTATTTTAGATGCCAATGTTAATAGAATAATATTAGGGTGATTCTATTCGCAACCCTTCATTTACTTCATGTAACTCATTTTCTTCATGTAACCCACACTTAAAATTTCATCAAACTAATTTATTCCATACAACCCACAAAATACACCTAAACTACCCAAATTACCCTTGCGACCAGTTTTCATACTTTAAATGTCGAAATACACACTCATTTTCGACAACCACATGTCGATTTATATTGAAGGACGAATTTTCAAAAATTGGACCCCGTCTATGTTCCACATTCTCATGTCGAAATTTATGTTTATATTTAACTTTCAAATGTCAAACTAGATATGTGTGAATAAAATATTGTTGTTTTCGACAATAACATGTCGAAATATAATCGTATTTTCAGCTTCTTAATGTCGAAATTTGTGAAATCAAACATGTGAATTTCAATTAACTGAAAATTTTCAGCATCGATATGTTGAAAAAGTTTACATATTTCGGGGTATGAATGTCGAAAAAGAAGATGAGTTTGGGGGGCATTTTGGTCTTCACACAATAATGAGACTGGAGGAGTTTTTTGTGGGTTACATGGAGTAAATGAAGGGTTGTGAATAGAATCACCCTAATATTATCTTATCCATGTCTAAACTATCACAAGGGTTTCAGTATAGTCTTCATTGGAATTGACATAACAATCCCTTGTACTTAAACATATATGTTAAGGTATTTTTTTTTATAAGTAGACTGTATGAGTAATTCTTAATGTTTGGTAATTGAGAGGTGGAATAGGTGTTCCAATAAATATATTAAGTGTGTTTTAATGTGTTAAAAGGGGAAAAAATACGTTATGTGAATTTTTTCTTTCTCACTAGCCACATATACAATATGCAATATCATTTAGGCTCATTGGACTTGCATTATACAAGAGGAAATAAATAAATAAAACAAACCCAAGAAAACACAAAGTAACTGTAGTTAGCACTTGGCATGATATCAAACTACCAAAAAAATTCTCCCACAATATTTTTCACATGAATCCAACACTATACCCCAAATCACATTTTTCATGTGAATACTCACACATCTTCTTTGCACTCTTAATTATTTGCTTAATTTAAATAGATAAGAAATTAAGATGATTTGAATGAGCACTTAAGGAAATATATAATTGTCAACCAAAGCAAAAGCAAATGAGCAAATTAACAGTTAAATAAAAGCCAACTTAAGTCAGTTTAATTGACTTAAGGTGACTTTTGGTTGGATATTTCTCAAAAAAATTGGGTAATTCTCACAATTTTTTACTTTTCCGATTCCTCACGTCAATACAAATCAAAAGACATGAAAAGTGACTCAAAACTAACAAACGCGACAAAAATTGAATAAAGACAAACCAAAAAATACTTAAGTCAGTTGGTAGTGGAACCACCCTACAATATTTACTCATTTGCTTATACTTTAGGATGAGGCACTGCCAGAGGCTCTAAACCCTTCACCAAAAATGCTAAAAAATATTTTAGTTTTTTTTCCCCTTTCAAAAAGCAATCTACAAACTTAATTTAGCAACTCTTTTACCTTCTCACAAAAGATTTGTAACATATTAAAAACAGAGTGCTAGAATCATTTAATTACTCCAAAGGTTTGAGCAAAGTTGGCTGCTAAATGGCTGCCCTACAAAGGCGTCCTACATCACCCGTTTTCACTTGTATGTGGCCAAGAGCCAATCATGGGGCTAGTTGGCCGGAGGTCC
Source organism: Vaccinium macrocarpon (assembly GCA_022606695.1). NCBI lineage: Eukaryota > Viridiplantae > Streptophyta > Magnoliopsida > Ericales > Ericaceae > Vaccinium > Vaccinium macrocarpon. Next base: position 39,123,088 of record CM040181.1, on the reverse strand, counting down.
ATGATAACAATTTCTAGGAGGCACGGGTCCACCCTAACAGTTTGTAATGCTTCCAGTCCACACACGCGTCAAAAGACATAAAGACCCCTTTCCAAAGTGGGCACCGAACATGGTGCCTACAATGCACTTTAACAAGTTCTGATGAGATGTAGCCAAAGAAGCTGTTATATTGCTTCAAATTGGCATATGACACGTTAGTCATAGTTTTGAAAATTTGTACTTTTCTTCTTCTTCTTTCTTTTTGTTATGGATTAAAGCGAACACCTGTTTAATCCTACAACGCAAACGCCCCTACGGATCTTAGGAACAATGAATCACAGAAACACAAGCAGACAAGTGCGTAATGAAAACTGGAAAGAAAAGCAAGACACAAGATATACGTGGAAAACCTCAACGTGAGAAAAAACCACGGGAGCCACACCAGTCCACTATGAAATCGAATCAACGAGTCACTACAAGAAAAAACACATTTGGCGACCAAATTTGGCGACCAAATTTTTTTGGTCGCCGTATGGCACCCCTTTGGCGACCAAATTTTTTTGGTCGCCGTAAGGCTCCCCTTTGGCGACCAGATTTTTTTTGTCGCCTATGCGATGGCTTTGGCGACCAACTTCTTTTTTTGGTCGCCGTATGGCACCCCTTTGGCGACCAAATTTTTTTGGTCGCCGTAAGGCTCCCCTTTGGCGACAAGATTTTTTTTTGTCGCCTATGCGATGGCTTTGGCGACCAACTTCTTTTTTTGGTCGCCGTATGGGCTCCCCTTTGGCGACCAAATTTTTTTGTCGCCTATGCGATAGCTTTGGCAACCAACTTTTTTTTGGTCGCCGTATGGCTCCCCTTTGGCGACCAAATTTTGTTTTGTCGCCTATGCGATGGCTTTGCCGACCAAACATCGGCTTTGGTCGTGGAATGTTTAGTACCAAAAACTATACAACGGGAAAAGATAATATATATAATAAAATATAGTGCAATACATAATTTATGATAAATAATGTTATACATTTGTCAATGTAAAAAGGAATATACGAAAAGATAATACATATAAATTGTTTCTAACAAATGGAACAGAAATGCATAGGTAGCGCAGTGGTTAGGTGTTGGGTTAAGAAGTTGGAGGTCGTGGGTTCAATTCTTGGCAGCGGCGCATGGGCAGATTTTTTTTTTTCGTATGAACCTTTGGCGACAAAACTGTTTGGTCGCCGTCCCCGTTGGCGACAAAATTGTTTGGTCGCCGTCCCCTTTGGCGACAAAATTGTTTCGTCGCCGTCCCCTTTGGCGACAAAATTGTTTGGTCGCCGTATGGCTCCCCTTTGGCGACAAAATATTTTGGTCGCCGTATGGCACCCCTTTGGCGACCAACCAAATTTTTAGTCGGCGTATACTTTCCCAGACGACGTTTCGGCGACAAAACTGGGCGACTAAAATATTGGTCGCCAAAGTATTAGGGCGACTAAAAACAACCCTTTGACGATAAATTTTTTGGTCGCCAAATGTGTTTTCTCTTGTAGTGAGTACAAGTCTTTTCACAATCTCACTGAGATTGATTTTCTCTTGCCTCTCTTTATTTTTCACACTCTGAAAAATTGATACACAATATACAGCACAAACCGTCGGCCAAAACCCTAAAAGCATTTTTAAGGCTCTCGGTAGCGCTACAGGGAAACATCTGTAGCGCTACAAAACACTCTGTCCCAAAGATAGGTCATCGGTAACGACCCCAATTCCTAGGTGCTACCCTGAAGGTTTATCTGCATCTCCCAACGCTTTTTTCTTTTTCTTTTTTATTTTTAAAAATTGCTGAAAGTTCAAACTTAAAGCAAGCCAAATACAGAATTATGAGAGTTATGAGAGTGTACCCTAAACTTTAGGGTACCCTATGAAAGTGTCTAAACCCTAGGATATCCTATGATAATGTCTAAATCACCAAAACCCTATAATAGAAAAATGCATCCTAAACCTTAGAGTACCCTATGAAAGTGCCTAAAACCCTAGAGTATTCTATGAAAGTGCCTAAACCACTTAAAACCCTATAATAGGAAAGTGCACCCTAAATTCTAGGGTACCCTATGAAAGTTCCTAAACCCTATGGTACCCTATAAAAGTATATTATGTATTAAATTTAATGTGAGGGTACATTTGTCTATTAAAAATGGAAAGTGAATCTTAAACCTTAGCAATTACAAAAAAGTGAATTAGAGGAGTTATAAAACTAAGAGGTGGACTAAACATGTTACAAAGAGCTATAATGGACCTTAGAGTAATTCTTCAAAAAAAAAAAAAAAAAAAAACTCTCCAACTTGTTTCTATTTTGAACACCACAAATTGCCTCCTTGTATTTCTTGCAATAGAAAAATATAAATAATGATAGGACATGTAAAGCGACATGCATATTACATACCCAATCCTCTTTTCACAGCCACGATTTGCAAGTTGTTTTATATATATATATAAATTTCGACAGTAAGAGATGGAGCTATGGGAGGCTAGTAGGGGTTATCGCTCCTATTACAATTTGAAAATGCCTTAATATTGCATTAACAAATATATATATATATATATATATATATATATATATATATATATATATATATATATATATATATATCATATTATGTAACCTCGTCCCTTCTCCACAGATATATAGTCTGTCCCCTATGCGAAAATTTTGGCTCCGTCTTAGAGATGTTCGGGGATTTGCAAGCCATGCGTTGTGCCTAACCTTCTTAGTTCTTACCAACTTTAAATGGATTCCATTATGGGCTGGCCCTAAGCTAAGGCAAGCAATTGCATTAAGCCCTGACTTTTGGCTCAAAATTAGGGCCCCAGATAGGTACACGTAGATACATAATATATATTTAATATATTGCTTATACAATCAATGAAGTAGCTTGCCTAACAGAAAAACTTAGTTACTTTATCCAATAGGTACACGGTGCAATTTCTTGGCATCTCTTTCCTTCTCCATAACAAAATTTTTACCCTCTCGCCAACTCACAGTTCCAAAGGAATATTTTTTTGCTTGGTTTAAAAAATATTGTGACCAAAAACTAGTTTTATTCTAAACAAGAATCATGTAAAAAAAACAAAAAATGGGATCAAGTAACTATATTTTTAGATTAGTTTAATTTTATTTTTTAAAAAGAAATTAGGAAAAATGACCAATAAATGGTTTTTAAAACTAATACTCCAGTAATATCAATTACATGGTAAGGTTTTTCAAAATGACCGAATACATGACAAGGAAAAAAATAATTCCACATACATGGTACCAACAAATTACAGGTCCAAAATGCCCTTCTCATTTTTTAAGTTTAACACACCACCTTCTTCCCATTGTTCCTAGAAACATTAGTTGCCCAAAGTTACACCATGCATGTAAGACCATTGTACTGTGAATGAAAAACCTTTGCACCTTCCAATAAAAGAATTGCACCCACGTCAGTTCAACTTGCCCTGCCAGTGTGAGATCAAATCAAATCGTTATTGTAAGGACCCGTGTTTTTATATAATTTTCTAGAAATAATGTTGGGGAGGTGTGAGGAAATGAAAATAGAGTAATAGAGGGTCAATGTGAAGTTAGTGTTGCATTTGGGGTCTTTGTGAGATGCATTATGGACATGAGGGGTGTAAGTGCATAAGAGGGGTGTATATATATGTAATGTATGGCTGATTTTGGTAAGAAAAATACACTTCTCCCTCTCTCAAAAAAATCAGACGTCTCCTCTCTTCTCCTCCTCTCAAACTTTCTTCAAAACTCTTCACCAAATCCACCTTCCACACTCAAATACTTCAACACCCAACCAAATATTCATCATCTACGTGCAATTTGGAGTCCGGGTACATTTGGTTTTGCTTGGAGGAGGTGCATTTTGGTTGGGATCCAAGAACAAGAGCTAGAGCTTTCACTCTCTCATCCTTGGAGCTAAACCTTTGAGGTAGGGAACAATATTCTACCCCCTCTAAGTGTATATTGGCTGAATAATGGCATTGTTGGTGTTATTGTTCCCAAAATTCTTGTTAAAACTTGTTTTCACCATGGAAGTGAGCTTGGTTTTTGATTGAGTTTGGGTTTTGTATGTTTAGTTGATCAACCCATGAATTGATTGTTGATATGTCCTTCTCTCTTGATTAGTTATGTTTTGGAACCCCAAATTTGAACTTGGAATAAAGCCCCCATCCATTTGAGCAAGGTTGTAATTTTTCACCCGAACCCAGGTGGATCGATCCATTCTCAACAGTGGATCGATCCAAAACCCTCTGTTTCACTTTTAGGACGTAGTGGATCGATCCACTCTCAATAGTGGATCGATCCGGAATGGCTTGTTCTCGGATTTCACTAGAGTGGATCGATCCAGAATCGTCTGCTCGCTGATTTCACTAGAGTGGATCGATCCACTCAAGGAGTGGATCGATCCAGATTCCTTTGTTCAGATAGATTTTTTTTCCAACTTCGCGGGCACGCCCCGGCTTCGTCCGAACTCCGATTGAGGTGATTCTTGAACCGTTGGAAAGCCCTACGAGTCTACTTTCAAACTCAATTGGTTTCATATTCATATCCTCTGTATTTTGAGAGAAATGTCCTTTTTACTATCAGCGTGTCGTACTTTCTTGAGGTTTATCACTCCGTTTCCATGTTCCATCACTCCGGGCCCTCATTGGTCCTTTCAAAACCTCTCAAATTGACCTTTAAGCTTTGGTAACCCATCATGGTGGGTTTTATGCTTTCTCTTGGTTGTCTTGGTTTCTCATACACTTTGACATATATTAACTTAGCCAATATCGATACACGACGAGTTTTTGAACTACGTAAATTACATGGATGTTTTGGACACTTGTAAAAGGGTATTGTGATACGCGAATTGGCTTTGGACACTAAGTTGAATTTATTAATTGATAAGTGGAAATGTAAATGTGAAATGCATGACACGGGGCCCGAAAGGGTATGCCCGGAGTGACACGGGGCCCGAAAGGGTATGCCTGGAGTGACACGGGGCCTTTAATGGTATGCCCGGAGTGACACGGGGCCTATATGGCATGCCCGGAGAATAAACAAATGATTAAAAAGAATAAGATACATATGATAAATGTAAAGGATACTTGGGTTGTTTTTGGACATTTTGAGTATTTGCGAAGTATTGCGAATGAAATGTTTGTGTAAATGACTTGTTTTGAGGGGAATGAACCCACGACACGAAATGTAATGGTTACGAGGAAACTTATGGATATTTTGGTTTCACTAGATCTTTGAGGTATCTCCTAGACACCTTGTCATCGAATTGCTTTACCTTGGTCCATCTAGCTTATTCATTCACGTGCATCTTTCAATCTCTATACCCTTAGTGTTGGTAGAAATGTTTCCTACGAGCTAGTGAGCTCACCCTATCTTTCCCAGGTACATAGCATGGAGCACGAGATCGGATGCTTGGAGTGTGATTGCATGCCATGAAGATTTTATGATTTCGAAGTTATTTTCTCATCTTCATACTAAATACATTTTTGGAAGATGATATTGTAACTTTAATTTCTCCAAGCTTTTGACTATTTCAACTTATGTAATAACTTTAAAACTTTTGTTATTTTTGCATTGGTAAGGGTACCCTTGAGCAGAAGCTTATCGTACTTCGACTTTGACTTTTGATGGGAAATTGTTTGACTTTAATTGATCCTACGTGGATTATATTTGTATTTGGCTTATTGAAATTGAGGGCGTGACAGTTATGGATGGACAATCTCAAAATTGCACCATGCATTCAACAACCTTGCACTGTAAATAAAAACCATTGCACCATGTAAAAAAAGAATTGCACCACCTTGAAAGTAAATTGTGCACCTTACGTGGAACAATGGCACCATTTGACAATAATATTGCATCGGAACAAGGACTAATGGGTTGTCAATGTACTTTCTCAATCCCACTTTTTGTATTAGGAAAGCAATATTTGCTCCTTATATTAACAAATTGTGCACCTTATGTGTAAAAAAAATGTCACCCTTTGACACTAATATTGCACCTGAATAAGGACCATTGGATTGCCAATGTTTTGTCTCAATTCCACTTTTTGTATTAGGAAAACAATACTTGCTCGTTGTATTAACAAATTGTGCACCTTACGTGAAACAAAATGACACTTTTTGACAATAATATTGCATCGGAATAAGGACCATTGGGTTGCCAATATTCTTTTTCTATCCCACTTTTTGTATCAGGAAAACAACATTTGCATTCAACTATACCAGTACAAACACTCCCTTCTCAACCCATTAATATATTCGGAAACAAAACATCAATGGGCACAGTTTGAGAAATAAGAACTCACAAGAAACAGAACTTGTTTGAGTAGTAACCAAATACAAAAAGGAACTACTTGCATGACGTTGATGCAAGAGTATCACGTTGTAAATGAAAAACTCTTGCATCTTGCAATAAAAACATTGCATGTTTCAATAAAAATAACCTTGTACAAAGAACATTATACAAAATTCCCCATCAAAGCCCTCACCATACACAGTTAAATATCAACCAACAAAAAGCAATTGTAGATGTGTATCAAACTTATACCCAAAACCCATTAAAAAAAATCCAATACAGTTACTAATAAATAGTGTACATTAAACAACAGATGGGGCAAAAACCTGGATACCAAACACTAATTATCATAAAGAACAAAACTGTTGCTCAAAAAAAAAAAAAAGAACAAAACTAATGACTGATTTGAAGTAAGGCAAGAGATCCAATCTATACCTTCAACACTAAATAGAAGTAACAGAATTAGAATCAGAATTAAATTGTTTGTGTAGTTCTTTGAAACATTGCATCATGACTGAATTAGTTTTGCACCTTGTATGAACCAACATTGCACTGAGGGTAATCCAAGGGCACAACACTTTGAGTCATTGAGTGTCATTGAAACTCTTTCAATCTGCACCTTCAGATTTTGGCTCTCTCCCCGTTTTTCCCCACTTTTCTTCTTCCCTTTTCCTCTGCGTATGGAGCAGCTTCTATCCCCAGGCCGGAGCAGTGTCTTTCAATCAGACCGGAGCAGAGTCGACTTTGATTGCCGTGTTTCACTTCTATCGAGTTACTGTACCTGTGATGATACCGATTCTGTGCCGGCGGCGGCTTCCCGACATCGCCTGAACCGAACTCAAGCCCCTCAAAGAAGTCTGCCCCGACGGACAAGCTCCTGAAGTGGTGGGTCGGGCTGGGCCCTGTTGGAAAAAAAAAATTTTGAATATAAAATTTTATTTAAAATGTGAATGAAAATTGATTTGATTTGGAGTTGCATCTTTTCATAGACACTTGTTCACTATGGACGGACGCGTCCTTTCGTGAACAGGTGTGTCTTTTCTCCTTGGTGACTATTCGTAGAGTCACCAGAGAGCCTATATATATGGCATCATTCATTCATTTCAGAAGTGAATTTTTTCTACATTTTCATTGAGAGTCTTTTCATTATTAGAGAGAGTATAGACACAAGTTTGGTTCGCCTACCGAACAGATTGGAGTGCTACTTCCGTTCGGTGAAGATCAAGTAGTGCTGGGAGATAGACGTCCATGCAAACCGTAAGCACCGTAGCGGGGGCGAATCTGTCTTAAGTACAGAGTGTTATACACTCGCCTTGATCATTTTTCATTTCGTCGATTTTCAGGTTTTGCGTATTGATTTTATTGCATTCATTTTTTTGGTTTTATCACAAAAAGTAAACATATTTTTCCAACAATCTTAAGACAGATTCTTTACTTTTTGTGTATGTGTTTGTTCCTCGATTTCTTGGAATTTTGTTACAACGGAACTGATTTCCAATTTGAAACGATGAATCTGGAAGTGGTTATAGAACTTGATACTTTCTTTGCATCGAAGTTAGATTTGATAGGCAAAAACATTGCCAAAGGAATAACATGGGCTTAAATGCATTTTTACTAAATGATCTATTTGTTGTCATTTCTATGCTTTATTAGCGCTCGCTTATCTAAATGGTTATTTCTCAAGTTTATTCCTTCCTTTAATCCTACACTGATCGATCTGTATGGAATCCCTATGAAATTGGCATGTGGTGATTGGTGGTGGACCCTTTTGGGCACGATCACTGCCTCTATGTTTGATTTGTAAGAGGGAAATAAGTAAATGGAAATTTGAGTGCATAACTACACTGGGTTAATTTCTTGTTGCTTATTTATTGTCATGTCCTCTCAATTTTTATTTTCCGGCAAACCTTATTTTGGATCTACAATAGACATAGTTTTATAATCTCTCTTTGTACCTTTTTGTTACTACTGTGACTATTGATGAAATGTTATGGTGGGAATGATTGCTTTGGTGCCTATTTATTGTCTATAGTTCTTTCTTTTTGTAAGCGCCACCTCTTGCATGGCAAATAATAGTCATGACCATTGGTGAATGGTCACGAATCTATGCCTACATAAAGGCTAGGGTTCCACCAATTTCCGATATGAAACAAAGGTTTGCTGAAATGAAAATAATATAGCGCACGAGTTTGTTCCATTCACCGAACATTCATGCTGGCCGGATATTTTAATGTTTAAATTGGTTTTGTTTATCAAATGGATTGCCAACAAACCTGGATCATGGAATATTCATTTTAGGAACATAAGTAACACTTGAACTGAATGTTGTTTTTCAATCTCGTGGGTTCTACTCTAGAATCTAGATAGGAACAATTTATGCATAGTGCGTTGTTTTCAACGTGATAAATTATTTATTTACATGTTTATGAACAGTGTCCTAGTTTTTGTTACCGGAACAATCAAAATATGTTAATTTTAAAAGCATGAATTGTTGATCATTGAAGGCAAGCAGTAGTTCTATTTTGTTTTCCACTGTTGGTACTGTTGGCATGCATTAAGTTGGTGTTTCCCACCTGCATTGGAACGGTGCTCATCTCCTGTAGTAGATCATTGAGTATGCCCACTTCTGTTGTCTAAACCATTACCGTGGCTATTCTTCGGTTTTGGTTTTCCCATGTAATGCATAGTGACGAGTTGGTAAAAAAATTGACGTACCGGAGTGGTTATCGGGCTTGACTGGAATTCCTGTGGGCTTTGCCCGTGTAGGTTCTAATATTGCCGTCTAGGCCTTGTGGGGGCTGGAGAGGATATTGCATGCTTAATGATTGTAGTATTTTGATTATTGACTTCTATGTATAGTTATCATCATTTTGATGATTTGCATTATGTTTTCCCTAGTGTGTTTTGTTACGAAATGGAGATCATTGATTTTTAGAATTTGGTTTGCATTGGTTCGGCAATAAGGGTCACTTAGCAATAGATGCTTTTCTGTTAGTTGCGACTCTCTAAAATTTTCATCACATTTATGATTATTATTATTTTTTTATGTGAATGTAAAGTTGTGACCTTTGAATTCATAAAAAAATAATAATAAAAAAAAATGCGACCTTTGGTGAAAGGGTGCAACCTTTGGTTTCAAATTATTCAAACAAAGAGATGTGACTTTTGGTTTTTAAACATTGGAGAGGTGTGACCTTTTATTTTACATCAATAGATGTATCCCTTTGATTCGAACTAAGGGATGTAAACGATGAGTTTAAAGTAAAAGGTGTAACTATGTCTAAACTCAGTCGTGATTTACCAAATTTGTGAAAAACAGTTTTTCTTAGTGGCTGTTAATTGCTATTGGGGCATCTCGATCATTATATGATCTTTTTATTTTACGGCTATCGTATTAATGATTATATATGCGTAGAAGTGGAATGTGTACTCCATACACACATGTATCTCTTGGACTCTTTTATTTGATTTGATTTAATTTAATTTTTCAAGCCAATTATGTTCTAGAATAAATTCAAATCATTTGAAAATGTTTTTGACATACTGATTTCGGACTTGAATCTTATAAGAAAATTTCAATTGCTTTTGACAAATTATGTCTGAAAGCTACCTTCGAAGAGTATGGTTTATGGGTTTCATGAGCACTGACCTTTCCTTTCCTATAGAAGTCGAGTATGTTTGCTCCGATCAAGAAAGACAACGGTTGGCGGTTACCCTTTTGTTATATTTCTTTTTGGATGGTTGTGGATGTTTTGTATCTATTTGTGCTCTGGTAAGAGTATTCCCACCATTTGGTTCATGCCTATTTTAATTGATTTAGTAGACAAACTCATTGACACCTGCGCGTATTGTTCATTTGTTGTAATTGGTGCATTGGTTTGACTTGCTCTTTCTTAGTGTTAACAATGTTTGTGTTTGTCCTTTACACCGATTAGATTTTGAAATGGTAACTTCCAGTTAACATTTTTCCAAAAGCCATAGGTTAGATTTTTATCCCCCGGACAAGTCTCTATATTCGGTCTTGGAAAGGTGTGACCTTAAGGAAAAAAAAATTGTCTCCATGTTTTATATGTGAAGGCTTGTGACTCTTGGGATTAAACCAAGAGGTGTGACTCTCTTATATGTCACCATGTTTTGTATAGGAAGATGTGACCTTTGAAATATAACTTAAAGGTGTGACCATTGGATTTGTATCAAAAGATGCGACCCTTAGGTTCAACTAAGGAATACGACGGTCGATTACGGTGGGGAACCACATATTCCCCGCAAGGCAAATGGTCTATTTCTTGTGGTCAACTAATTTTTGTCCAAAGAGTATTTTGACCTAAGTTTTATTGCCTATTGAAATGGTTCGTGCAATAAGTTTTATGGGTGAATTGAAAATTGTCTCCAAAATTAACCATTTGATTGGTTGTATTTTTTTTTCCCTATATTGGATAAATAAATAAATTTTTAGTGTTTGAAAATTGGAGGATTTACTTCCTGTCATGCCGCATTGGACCGGACGACTTATGGTTTGGAGAGGTTTTCAGTAATTCCCTCCCAAAGGGTTTTTAATGAAAACTTGTGTTGGAATTGGTTCATAAACCAACAAGTGACAAAATAAAAATAAAATAAGAGTTCTTGTTGCAATGCTCAATAGCAATGGCATCAGAACTCAGAAGGGAAAATGATGGGTTGCTTCCATTTACACTAATTCAAACAGTGGCGTCTGTTTGGCTAATAAGTAATAAGACCACTTCCTACAGTTGTATTATTTTTCCCGCTCCAATCCAAAGTCCCAATAGTCAACTTAATGGCTAGGGCTATTGATTTGGAAATGAAATCCACGTTTAGGATTTAATGCAAGGACAAACTTGTGGTGAATCATTTGTTTTAACTCCAGGTAATGGGTTGGTTTAAAGGGCCACCTTTACTTGGAATAGGTTGGTATCCAAATATTAATTTGAAAGGATACATATATTTGCATGTTGCATTCAACATAAAATCATGAAAATATGAGTATAGAGATGCTCAATATTGAACGAGGTCCTTGATGAGGGGGTTGTTCTTGCCGACGTCTCTTGAAACACGAGATGAAAAGAGAGTTTTGATATTTGCTTGTATCATGTCATAAAGTATGGAAGTCATTTTGTTAAATTCTGAATTAATTTCAGAATTGTGGGGGAAGTGTTAAGTATAATTTTCAAAAGTTATTTTCACAAAGTGAAACTATTTGTTGCATTATTGGAGATGTTCAACTATACTTAAAGAGTAAAGTATTATGATATGAGTATCAAAATCTAATTAAAGTTTTAGAATCCAAGGATGGATTTAATTTTACATTTGGAGTGCAATAGTGATTTGAAAATCCTTATGTGTGTGTAGCATGGTCTACAATGGAGTCTGATCAACTCATTGCGTTAGACAAAAGCTAGTAAGTGGAGTGGCTAAGCCATTTCTTAGAGGATGTTCCATTGTGGTTCAATTTTGTGCCAAGATTTATAATACGATGGCCATCGGTAGTTGGAAAGTATAGAGGACCACGACGAATGGTAAGTCTCGATATTGTAGACGTGCACCGATAAATATTTGTTTTCGCTAAAGAATGAGTTAACAAAATAAATGTAGTGACATTTTTTAAAATAAAATAAAATAAAATACAAGTATGAGTTAATAGTTGTGACATTGATATACGTCTGGACCTAAAACAATCATGTCAAACTATTGGTGATTATGTGAATATTCTAGATTATCACATTATTGTGGGGGAAGTGGTGCTTTTATGCAAATAACTGGGTTTTTGCAAGTAACTCATACATGCTTTTTGAAAATTACTTATATGAGTAATTTTATTCTGTGCCAAAAATTTACAAATCATTTTTTGATTGGTGGTCATAAGTTTGACACTCAACGTTAGAAAGGCACGAGATTGTATGGTAAGTCCTGACATGATATTTGTAGACACAATACCATACAACACTTTGTTCTCAATTAAAATTAGCACCATTAAAGGTCAATAATGAAATACGGATCCGTTAACTAAATGGTTTTGACCAGAGAACAAATGATCATCGAGGGGAATGGGTTTAAAGCCTACCAATTAAAAGTCTCTATAACGGCAACCCAACCTAGCTGACTGGAGATCCCAAGATCTAGGTTCAACGGGACAACCGAGTTATATAAGACTTAGGAGTATCACTGAGGAGATATTTCTCTCCAACTCATTCCTATGGTGAAACAGTGATGCCTGCAGCGATATAGGTTAAGTTTTAACTTTTAATGATTCTTATACCTTGGTAAATCCAAGTGGGGTATAGCAGGATACTCTTAATAGGAGATCACCCATGTGAGTGTGAAGTGGGCCGCTTCTATGAGAATTTTAAGGCTGAATTCTTTAAAAAACACTCACTGAAACTAGTAGCGTGTTACAGGGCCAAAATGGGCACAACTGTAAGAACCAACTGTGTTCGGAGAGATTCTGTGTGTTGACTATTGTCTTGGCTTACACAAACGGCTGAACAGTTCAAGACATCGCGTTCACTGGTTAGCTAGTAAGTTCGATAGTTATTCACAAGGCGAGGTTCAAAGCCAAAAGCTACCTAACCTCATGCAGAAAATTTTCACATGTACTCTCTCTATTGTTTGCATTGTTTTTGCTTTTGTTATTGAGTCAATTTCATTCATGTGGGGGATTGTTGGAAAAAAAAAATTTTGAATATAAAATTTTATTTAAAATGTGAATGAAAATTGATTTGATTTGGAGTTGCATCTTTTCATAGACACTTGTTCACTATGGACGGACGCGTCCTTTCGTGAACAGGTGTGTCTTTTCTCCTTGGTGACTATTCGTAGAGTCACCAGAGAGCCTATATATATGGCATCATTCATTCATTTCAGAAGTGAATTTTTTCTACATTTTCATTGAGAGTCTTTTCATTATTAGAGAGAGTATAGACACAAGTTTGGTTCGCCTACCGAACAGATTGGAGTGCTACTTCCGTTCGGTGAAGATCAAGTAGTGCTGGGAGATAGACGTCCATGCAAACCGTAAGCACCGTAGCGGGGGCGAATCTGTCTTAAGTACAGAGTGTTATACACTCGCCTTGATCATTTTTCATTTCGTCGATTTTCAGGTTTTGCGTATTGATTTTATTGCATTCATTTTTTTGGTTTTATCACAAAAAGTAAACATATTTTTCCAACAGGCCCCACTGCCGTCGACTTGTTATTGTTGTTGTGCTTTGACTTGTCACCTAATAATTTGGAGGAATCATCGAGAGTGGGGATGACGTCGAGGGAAGCTAGGTCGAAGTCGGCGACGACGTCGTCGAGGAGAATGTCTTCGTCTTCTACGTTGCTGGGGAAGTGGAAGAGGGTCTCAAAGTGGGCGCGCCTGTGGTGGGTACGAAGAAAGGAATAGGGTTTGGTTTGAAGAAAGGGAATACACTTGAGGGTATTTTTGTTAGTAAAGGTGAAAAATATGTATGTGTCCTATTTTTTTCCTAACCATGCTTAGGAAATTTTTCGAACCATGACCATCTTTTAATCATTATTTGCTCCTAGTACTAAGTTTTTGTCATTTACCCAAGAAATTATAGAACCCAAATTTACAAGTTCATTTTAAGCCTCGAGAATCTCATGATTAGGCCTGAATCCTGAATCCATTTGTGGTAAGAAATGAATTATGGGTGTATATGTGTTCTTGGAAATGAACTGCTTCCACGAGTGAGTGGAAGGGTTCTGAAAAAGGCCCCATTCTTATCCATTCAGTAGAGTGAAGCTTATTTTTCTAACATCCTAGTTTTTTCAAATTTGGTACTTCTTGTCGTCCAATAAACCAAAAAATGTCAGAGTTCAAACTTAATTTAGAGTGCCTTGTGGAATAGCCAAACCAACACATACATAATAGCGCAAATTTGTTTTCCAGATTTCAACTTTTTTTTTATAATGGTAGTTGTAATTTTGACAACTAAATAAGTTTGCCCACCCAATTTTTTTTCCAAAACTCTATTACCTGCCCATATAAGAGTTTTTTGGAAAATTTAAGTACTAGTATTAATCATTCTCACATTTTTTCCTCTTACAAAAATCCACGAATTTCTTAGTGATATTGGAGTCGAGTAGATATATAGCAAGTCATACACTTTTAACCTTTACATAGAAACTTTAATATCCAACTTCAATATTCGATAATTGATATGATAATCGCTTTAAAGAGGGTGTGATGGAAATGAAGACTAGTCACATCCACGAGCATCCGAAGTTATCGAGACCAGTCCAGCGAATAAGGAAGCAAAAATGTTCTCTGGAATTATAAGCTTGGCCGACCTTAGAAATGCATTCTATCTTGTTCAAATAGAGACTTCCAAATGGGAAATTATTTTTCAAGTTTTCTTTTCCGTTTTAAGCGATCAAAGGTTCGAAAGGTTGGGGTTCCTAATTAATTAAAGATATACTCTTTAATTAAAGTGAACTCATATTTTATTCCCCCAAGACAAATACCATCTTATCTTTCATAGCTTTCCTAAATCAAATCACATCTCTTTTTATATATACATTTATTGGATATGATCCACTCCTTTTTATTTTTTTTATTTTTTATTGTAGAGTATCTCAATTTTCCAACCTTTTCCATTGAAAAAATCTATTGAAAAGCTTATCCTGTTTTTCTTTTAATTATAAGTACTGTTTAAATTAAGCTTACAACTCAATAGAAAACTAAAAAAAATCTTACCCACGAGTGATTATTCAGGAGAAGCAGCATGGTGCTTTACCACTAACAATTACGTGTTGTTCATACACTTAGTTTCGGATCTCACGAGAATAAAAGGCCTTTAAAACACCACATGATTATACTACAAAAGCAAGGTAATAAGTTTCCCTTACCGACGTGCATATATATTGAAAGTAAAAGAGATTATGATATCTAGCTAAGATATTTAGTTGTGGGGGTCCACGCCACATGTCCAGAGGTTCCTTCTAATCTTGTTTATCAAAATCTTGATTCCAACACAACACACAATTGCACTAAATCAACCAGTTATATATACCTCCCCATTTACAATGGAGATGATCACAAAATACAAAAAATACGCATATACTACTGTGTACGGGAAGAATTAATGGAGGGAAGCCGAAAGAGCGAAGGGTTTCTGAAAAGGAAGCTTCTAAAGCCGATATTGTATCCAACAGCCATAAATTCTTCGGCTGAAAACGCGGTGATCAGGCCAAATACCCGTACTGGTCCCCCAGCTGATTCTACATGGGCTGCTGCCTCGGTTGGATTCGTCGTTAACCACGACTACGTAACGCCTCAGCAGAAGCAGACGGTTTTGCTTTTTCCCCAACAGGAGAGTGGTGGCCGTGATGTCTCGTATCGCAAGTTTGAGAGTTTCTACAATGGAGTAGATGCAGATGATGGTGTCGATTTAAAGGCTGCAAGTTATATCTCTTGTGTTCAAGCGCGTTTCATGCTTGAATGAGACAAGTAGTACTCGATCCGCATGTACTTCTAGCTAGTAATTTGTATGTATATAAGATTAGCCGTACGTTGTCATTAGGAAGAAGGTAGGTTGACTTTGTTTGTATACCTGTATAATATAATGTGTGGTTTTTAATGTAATGTCCAAGCTAGCTTAGCTAAGGTAACCGTGGTGGTCCGTCACCACCTGAATTGTCCCCCAAGGAATAAAAGGGTTTTTTGATCAATCAACTTAAGTTTGCAGTTAATTAATAGAAAGATCTTCATCACAGGAAATAAAAACATTACCTAGAATTGATGAGTGGGTAGAATAGATTCAAATATGATTCTTGTAATTATAATAAAGTCAAATCTACACATTGTCTAATCAACGCTCCCAGCAAATGGGAGTAAGATTAGGTCCTGGGATTAATCGATGTGTATGTAAGTTAGATTGGACATCTGGGTTATAAAAAATAAAAAAATAAAGCTACAGGTACGGACCCAAGGCGTACAAAAAAATGTATCGGCGCTTTGTGGGGCTCACTTTTGGGTTCCACACGAATGATCCAAACCGTTCAATAATTTTAAAATAAGTTTTTGAATGTCCTTGAAAAAAGTAGCCCAATTGAATATGTGTAAGTGGTTGATCTAGTATTATCATGTTTCATTTAGAATTTATGTCCCGAAATTCTGAATGAAACATAGTAACATTGGATCAACCATTTAGGGCATCCTTATCAGGAGCACCAAATTTTTTACCAAATTTAACTTCAAAAACACCTTTTACAAATTTAGCAAGTTACTTATCCAAAATTCTCAAAATTAGACTCTCTATCCAAGTTTTACTAGAAAGGTTAGTGAATAGTAAGTTAACAAAGTTGAGGCGTTACTTAGGCCTGTCAATGCCTCAATGGATCGGATTTGATCCAGATCCGATCTGAAAAATCTGGATCCGAATCCGATATTTCATATATGATAATCCGATAATCTGGAACCGAAAATTCTAATAAAATCCGGATCGGATCCAAGCTTATCAGATCCAGATCAAATCTGACCTGTAAGCAAGCAAGCTAGCTGGAAAGGACAAAAAAAAATTAAATTACCGGACCTGATTCAGATTTTCGAATCGGATATCCAGAGTTCGGATCCAGATTAACGTTTTCGGATTTGTGAATATCGAATCCGGATTTAGATCCAAGCTTATCGGATCTGACCCATTAACAAGCCTAGCATTACTGCTGCAAAGCTAACAGATTTAACAAATTTTGTAAAAGATTTGTTAAGCCTGATTTTGGGGGATTTTGCTGCATTTCACTCATCAAATTTAGCTTTTATGCGATTTGATGAGTGAGATATTGATGGTCTTAGGTATATCCAATTGAGTTAATATTTTGCAGGAATACTCGAAAAATTATTTTGAAATTAATGAATAATTTGCATCATTCATGTGGGACCCAAAAGTGAGCCCCACAAGGCATCACTACGTTTTCTGTAGGAGTAACTTTTTTTTTTTCTTTCTATACCCGTAGTCGGCTCCCCCCAAAAAATAGATTTGCTGATTTCAGAATTTGAGGGACAGGAAAAATCG
The DNA here is from genome assembly GCA_022606695.1 of Vaccinium macrocarpon. Classification (NCBI taxonomy): domain Eukaryota; kingdom Viridiplantae; phylum Streptophyta; class Magnoliopsida; order Ericales; family Ericaceae; genus Vaccinium; species Vaccinium macrocarpon. The sequence continues at coordinate 39,105,748 of CM040181.1, read as the reverse complement.
AAGTACGCTTTTGAAATATCTCACGTCGCATGAACCGAATATTGTTTTGGTTTTATTTTCAATGAAAAATGTCCTGCAAAACTTATTGTACGTAAATTCCTCCATTACGTGTACTTTCATATTATATAGAGCGATACATTCAGTGTTGGCCCCGACGTTTGGGTTGCCCAAGTCTAATCCCTAACTTGGTTGCCCACTTTAAAAATAAAAAGACATACAAGGGGGGAAAAACAAGGTTATATTGTGTTTTTAAATTAAATTAAGTAAAAAAAAATCGCAATATTCAATTGTGTTGTCGTACTTTAACATATCCAAGAACACATTTTTAATAGAAATTATAGTCCATCCAATCAATTTCTCTCATGACAAAGTAGAATGAACATAAGTTTTTATCTTATGATGGGTGAGAGAGATTCAAATTTTAAAGGACACAAGTATAAGATAAACGCAAAAATATATAACTGTTAGAATTTGTCATTTTATTTTAGAAAATAAGAAATTGATGTGAAAAAAACTAATACATCGTACTACTTCGCTCATTTTGTTTTTTCAATTCTCCACTATTGAGAATTTTTTTTTAACAAAACGCAGAAACATTACATTACTACGGAGTATTGGAAATTTGTAATTGTTAATTGCAAAATTTTTATTAAAGTATTTGAGTAATGTGATTTCCTAATAATGTGAGTTGAGAAAAAAAGAGAGAGGCACATTTGCACAAACACACATGAATCTGTAGAGGTTCACACAGATAACACCAAACACCAACAATTTGTGTAGTCCAACACATTTAAAAGAGTATTTGTACATTTGCATACTACATTTGTTGTGGGAAAAAAATGCAATTAAAAAAATAGGGAAATAAAATGAGAGAGAACCAAAAAGGTCCAAGAGATGGCCAAACCAAAATAGGAGGATATAGTTAACAAGTCTCGAACACAGAATCTCACGTGTGCCATGACAGCACACGAACCACCAAACCTAGTTGCTTCGCAACACCAACTCTAAAAAGTTTTTAAAATTTATAAATAACTTACGTTTCTGTTTTTTTTATTCCCCTCGGTTGCCCTTGCTCGGGGGTTGCCCAAGCCCTCATGCTTATGGGGCTTACCCCGGGACCGACCGTGGATACATTCCGGTCCCCTCACTTGGACATGCAGGCCCATAACAATCCGTTTGTTTGTCAGAAGAATCAGGTTTGTGACATAAACAAGAAACCCACCTTGTCTGGGTTTCAAATTTTCCTAGTACATCTTAAGTTAGCTTTGGGGCTATGCAAACTGTGGTCCATGGAGCATGAAAGCCCATAAACACTCAGCTCGTATGGAATTTCCTTGAAAGCCCAATGACAAAGAGCCCTATGAAGACTTTAAAAATAAAATAAATTAAATTAACAAGATAGAAATCATCAACAATCATTCATTTATTGGTTATATTTACTAGTAGTTCCACTTAATAAGGTAAATTCATTTAAACTTATATTTGCTGTTATAGGATTTGTGTACGTTGTCATTAATACATTAATTAGTCCCGATTCTAATTTCTTGATTTCCTCATAATTATCATTTTTCTTTCTTATTAGAACTGCAATGATGTTTGGTCAAAGCTTGTTTAATTGTTGGCACATTAATAAGAAATTGGCAACTAATTCATATATATGTTGTTTTATTGTTTCATTTTTAATTAAAAATAAACCACAAACTTACTAGAATAGGACCAAAACAACGTGGAATTTCTGCATTTTGATTTATAATTTCTTGAGATTTTAAAACTTGCAAACAAGTGTCTGATAACTTTTACTTACCAATGGATTAAGGGAAGAAAAAGAGGGGAAAAATATCAAAGAGGTTTAATTGTTGGAGAGATATTAAGATGGCACGAGAGATGCTATGTGCGTAAAAGAGGCAGAAAAGGGTGAATACTATGCTTTTGCCAGTATGGAAGAAGAATAATCTGTGAATTGGCATAGAGTAATATAAACCTTTAAAATTAGAAGATGTGAAATTTCGTTTTCAATGTTGTTGTTGTACATTCAAATAAAATAGTCGTGAAACCATGAAAGTACACATGCCTTGCTGAAAAAAGTCTAGGAATATGGAACACTAGTAGAGCGGGGACACAACAGATTGTTGTCTCTCTTAGAGTTCCGAAGGACCCAGATGCCTCCAGCTCTTGCAACAGGGTCAGTGAATGAATTATCCATGAACTCTTGTCGGGTAAAGAAAATCACTCATGGATGGAATAGGGACTTTAGGGTGTACAAGCAATAGGAGATCTGTTTAGTGTACCTTAATAAGCTCATGCATGTTTCTTTTTGAAGGTGTTGTTGCATGCACCTCTATAATTCCAAATGAGGCAAATCATCGAAAAAGTTTTAGTTAGATGAGAAAGGGGAAGAAGTTCATTCCATCCCACCATCTCTTAATCGAGATCTGGTCTTAAAAAGTTCCTATGTAATTGTCCATGTCCATCACAGGACTCCAGCTATGTTGTTTTTCGGGCAATATGATATTATTGGTGGTGACCCTTGGCTTTTACTGGGTGATAGACTATTCTACTGTCATAAAGGCTCCATCGTTTTCCTCTGGTTTGATTAGGGTGCAAATAAAATGATTTCGGAGGTGGGAGGTCTCAATTGCACATGGATTCATCTTGATTAGAAGGTGGTTGTGAGGAAGAAATGGTTAGGGAGGAAGACTATGTAATGGTTGGCGATAAGAGTTGAGCTGTAGAAGATGAGGTTGGAATTAAGTTGGTGGTAAGTTGGGATGTGTTATGTTTGCAAAAGGATCAGTAGGTAAGGGACTAGGAGGTTTTGGATAAAGAGGTTTCTTGTTTTAGGCTAGAGGATTGTGGACTTGAAGACTGAAGGTTGGGTATTGACTTGACATGAGTATTTTGGGTCAGATGATAGGTACAAAGTGACCACCCACCAAAGCTCGGTCTGTCCAGCTCTTGCATGCTAGGATCTCCTGCTTTGTCCAGCCTAAATTGCCAGATTAACAAATTACAGTGGACTATAGGGCAGGATCCTTTTATTTATTCATGCTCCACCAAACCCTCTCTTATTTCTCAACAAAGATGATACCAAACCAAACCAAACCAAACCAAACCAAGCCTTATGTGCCAATCAATTGGGGTCGGCTACATGAATCCTTTTTCTCCATTGAGCTCTGTCAAATGCTACTTCATCGCTTAAACCCAGTATACTTAGATCTTTGCGTACTACCGCATCCAAAGTCAATTTGGGTCTTCCCCTCCCTTGTGCGTTTCTACCCAAAGCTATCATATCCACTCTCTTAACTACTGCATCCGCTGGCCTACGATAGACATGCCCAAACCACCTTAACCTATTTTCCCTTAACTTCTCCTCTATAGGTGCTACACCCACCATCTCGCGAATTGTTTCATTTCTAATCCTATCACGTCTAGTCTTACCACACATCCACCTCAACATTCTCATTTCCGCTACACTTATCTTATTCACTTGTTGCTTCTTAATAGGCCAACATTCTGTCCCGTAAAGCATCGCTGGTCTTATGGCAGTTCTATAAAATTTTCCTTTCAATTTTGTTGGTACCCTCTTGTCACACAGTACACCAGTAGCGCTTCTCCACTTAAGCCACCCCACTTGGATCCTATGCGTCACATCATCTTCAATCTCTCCATCTTGGCTAATAATAGAACCTAAATACCTAAAATGGTCCCTCTTTGGTATCTCCTAATCTTGGATCATCACTCTTTCCTCATACTCAACAAAGATGATACCAAATAAAATTGCCTCCACCGGGAGGTTCAAAAGGATGATCATTGCACCTCCTCCGAGATTCCAAACGGGACGATTCAAATTCAAACCGTTGTAGGTCTTCCAAGATCTCCTCTTAAAACGACATCTCCACCTCTAAATGACTATAAATGCACTCTTTTACTGAAACAAAAGGTAATAGAGGCTTCGCTCATTTGATATACACATATCTCCTATATCATTCTTGACTTAGGCACTGGAGGGGTGTTCTAAGACAACATATATATGACAGTACTCTAAAGCACCAACCAAAAAATAAGTGTTTTGTCTTCCAAAAAACCACACGTTTGAAATCCACTAAGACTAAATAATTCAAATTTTGGGGCTACTGGAGGGTAATTAAAAGAGCACCTGCATATACTTCAAAAATATTAGGAACACAATCATCTGAATCCAGGGGAAGCGTTGTGCGATAGGTGTTGTGCTACAGAACTACATCGTTTTGCTCATTTTCTTAGTATATCCAAGGGGCTTGTTTTGAGAGTTAAGTGTGGAGTTCAATTTTAGGGGATTTAGACTATTTGGAGTAGGGTATAGTGGGTTTAGGCACTTCAGGTTTAGGGTTTAGGCACTTTGTAATGATTTTTTTCTTCCTCCAAACAAGACCCCTGGAAGATTTGAAAGTGTGTACAAAAATCAAACAAGATAACATAATTTTACCACATAGCACCCACTCTAGATCCCAATCATCTAGACACAAATGGAACACAAGTCTCTCACATACATTTATTACCGATTTCAATTCACGTACACCAGGATGCATACCCCACTTGCACACAAGCACATCCCAACCGTCCAAAAGCTTTTTTCGACGTTTAAGATTTGAAATGAATTCTTATTGGTAAGAATTAACTCTTACCGGTAAGAATTTATTTCAAATTCGGTCCATTGATTTTTGAAATGGATGATCGAGATGTGCCGGTGTGTATTTGGGATGCGCGTTGCAGGGTTCCATTTATTACACCACGCATAACATAGCAAATTGTACCGCCGAAATCAACCTCCACGACGCGGAATCAATCTAATCCGTTTAATTCTATTACTATTTTTTTTTTTTTTTTTTATCGTTTTTACTTTCGAGTTTTGACCAAAACCCAGGATATTTTGCCTCTTTTTTTTTTCATTCTTTCTTTCTTTCTTTCTTGGTAGTAGGATATTTTCCCAAAAACTTCCGTCCAGATAAAATATCTCCGTTTGGAAAACACACACGTGCCAGTTTCACACCCAGCCAGCGTTCTGAGGAAACACCTCCGCCCCACGATCCCACCTGTGGGTCCTCCCTATTTCTCCGTAAATTCCGCGTGGCATCCCAACAGAGGCTCCCCACTCTGACATAGTCACCGCCTTTGCCACTTCGGCTACCGGAATAGGATGACGAGGAATCAAAATCACCCCTTCTCTCTCTCTCCTCTACTAGTATCTTCTCAATCATCAATCACCAACAAAACTTATCAACTCCAAAACCTCCCTACAAAACTTATCAAGTCCAAAACCCGCTTTTTCAAAACCCCCTCCCCCTAATGACAATCTGTCGCTATAAAACAGAGGAGACTACTAGGCTGGAACGGACCTGAGCTAAGCTAGGGTTAGGGTTTTAATTTATTATCGACAAGAATGGGGAGAGGTAAGGTCCAGCTGAAGCGAATCGAAGACAAGAACAGTCGTCAGGTCTCTTTCTCTAAACGACGAAGTGGACTCATGAAGAAAGCTAGCGAACTCTCTGTTCTCTGCGACGTCGATATTGGTCTCTTCATCTTCTCTGGCCGCGGTCGCCTCTACGAGTTCTGCAGCGGTGACAGGTACCAATTGAAATCTCGCTCCCACCTTTCCTTAACGGCTTAACCCCCCTTTAATTGTTTATCTATCTATGCGAAGCAGAAAGAAAGAGATCTCGCTTCTTTCTCCTTTCTCTTGTTTGTAGGTTCTGAAAAAGCGAGAACGTACGTACGCCTGTTGTGCTTCACAATCCCCCCCACCCGACCAAATATAGTCTCTAGTAGTATTATACAGTTTGCTCGTTGGACGAGACATGTTTATCCGTTGATTCGATGGCAGCTTCTTGTTGTACTGTGCTCTTCGTCTTCGTTTGGGGGTTTCTTTATACAAATCCAAAACTCTCTGTTGATGATCCATTTCCCGAGATTTTTCGAGCTCACAGGGCAGGTCTCTCCTCATGGGTTTTGCTTGTATGTAGAGGCGGTCTCACAGGAAGCAATATGGGGTCGATATTCCATTTAGAGTTTTGGTCCATTGAAATAGTAGGAGGAGGAGGAGGAGGAGGAGGAGGAGTTGTTTTTAATGTTCTTTTGTGTTAGTGGATCGGATGCAGAGACGTCTTTTCATTCTCCTTTGTGGTGTGTATATTATAGTGTACGATTTGCTTGTCCTGTAAAACATACAAAAAAAAAAAAAAAAAAAAAAAAAAGGGAGTCTAGGAAGATACTGATTTCGGCTGATGCCTCTTGATGTTGTACGCGCCAACATATGGCAATTGCTTTCAGTCGTCCTGTCAATGTTCAAGGATGTTCTTCGTGTGTTTTCCTTTTTGTAAATTTCGTTTTCCTTGTCTAACATCTAGTCGCCTCTAGTATTTGGCTAATCATTTGTCCAGTGTTGATTGGCAACTCACCCTCATTGTCATGTTTCTATATGGATCCACATCCTCTCTAGTCCATGTTTTGAACTAAAGAAGACAGTCATGACTGGACGTCCACTTCCGCACATCCAAACTATTCATTGCAACAATTGGCCGGTCTAAATACTGTCTCCTCAAATTCAAAACATGGACCGAAGAGGATCTATTTCATTCTATATTCCCATTTGTAGGTATTAATAATGATGAATAGCATAAGAGAGAGAGAGAGAGAGAGAGAGAGAGAGAGAGAGAGAGAGAGTACGTGGTTGAATGCAAACCTCGCTTGCAAAAAAAAAGGTGGTAGAGATGTAGGTGGTGTGATAGAGCTAATTCTTGCATGGAGATGGAGAACGAATCTATTTGAGATAAAAAAAAATTAACTACGTTAAAGAGTTTCAAATATGAATACGAAGAACCTAATGACACGTTCGTAATGAGACAACTTAGCATTGAGAGAAAGCAAGACAAATATTATGATGCAATTGAAACATGATGTATGATAGTTGAAGTAAGGCATTTCTACGAGAGTCTATTCGCTTAGATAACTATAATGTCTTTGAGTTGAGATTAAAATGAAGTTTTGCTTGAATCAAGTTTTTTTTTTTTTAATTTCCTTTTTTGTGGCTTGTTCTTTAAATCAAGCACCTTTTGAGGATAATAGTTTGAAAAGTTAAAACTTATGCCAATGGGTCAGCATTTGAGGTACTTAGGGGATAGCAATTTTTCCCACCATGTCCTCTTATGGCATGAGTGCGAGTGTGGGAGGATTTGAGACGAATTATGCATAAACGATCAAATTATGGAAAAGTTAAAGAGCACGCCCTCCCCAAACTTGCTTTAACTATATGCTTAATATACATTGAGACCTAACATTTTCCATCTTTACTTTTGGCTCTTTTTATCAACACTTACTATTTCCATTCTAAACCAGCAGTAACGCCATTCTCATAGCATTAATTCATGATTTTCTACCATGCGCTCAGTATCTTAATGATCACTTGTTACTCTCTTCATGTCTCTCCATACAGACTATTTGAGTTTTTTTTTTTCCATACCAACAATGTATCTGATAAGTCTAGTTTGAAGTATACCTTTGAGTTTTATTTTCAATTTTATTTTGGAGAAGAAAACAATAAAGAATATAAGCATGTGTCATCATACGAAAATTGCAGAAAACTGTTGAATTCAGTACTTCACTATTTTTGTATTTCAATATACTAGAAGTATGGTAATTTCATTGGATATATTGTATAACTGTTCTCATGTTACTATTGCTTTTAATACGACAACATGTCTCTTACTAGTCCCTATTTTTTTTTTTTTTATTATTTCTTGTTAAGCACACAAGCTTCAAAACATTTAGAGTTTGATATATCTACCATTTAATAAACTCTCATGCTTGAGTGCATGTAACATTCTCTCTCTCATCCATCAGAATATAGCCGTTGGTTGTACTACCTATTGCAACATATTCTCTATCGTGATATTACTTTTGACTATTATTGATTTGTTGTCTATCCTTGCTATGGTGTCTCACAAATCACAATGCTTCTGGACTTTTGAACTTTTAGGTGAGTCTATTGCATTGTTCCTTGGCACCATTTCTACTAATCGGCCGGTGTCTATCCCTTCTATGGTGTCTCACAAATCACAATGCTTCTGGACTTTTGAACTTTTAGGTGAGTCTATTGCATTGTTCCTTGGCACCATTTCTACTAATCGGCCGGTGTCTATCCCTTCTATGGTGTCTCACAAATCACAATGCTTCTGGTCTTTTGAAGTTTTAGGTGAGTCTATCGTTTTGTTCCTCGTCACCATTTTTACTAACTGGTCATACCTTTTCTATCTATTTATTCTATACAAAAAATTTTATTCCTCAAAACCCATTACCTTAGAGTTGAGATTAAAATAAAATTTTGCTTGAATCATTTTTTTTGGAGGGCTTGTTCTGAAAATCAAACAACAGTTTGGAAAGTCAAAAACTTATGCCAATGGGTCACCATCTAACGTACTTTGGGGATACCATTTTTTCCCACCATTTCCTCTTATGGAATGAGTGCGAATGAGGGAGGATTTGGGATGACTTAGGCATAAACGATCAAATTATGGTCAAGTTGGAGCACATCCTCCCCAAATTTGCTTTCACTATGCTTAGTATATATTGAGGCCGACCATTCTCCATCTTTCCTTTTGGCTTTTCTATCAACCCTTCCTATTTCCAATCTAAACCGGTAGTAACACAACATCAATTCGTGATTTTCTACCATGCGCTCAGTATCTTCACCATCACTTGCTACTCTCTTCTTTTCTCTCCTTACAGACTAGTAACTAGTTTCATACCAACTATGAATCCAATCAGTCTATTTTGAAATATACTTCTTGAGTTTTATTTCTAATTTTATTCTGGAGAAGAAAACAATCAAGAATATAAGCATGCGTCAACATACAGAAATTGTATAAAGCCGTTGAATTCCCTAGTTTACTATTTCAATAGTAATTTCATTGTATACGTTGTATAATTGTTCTCATGTTACTATTTCTTTTAACACGATGACATATCTCTTACTAGTCCCTTATTTTTTTTATTCTTTCTTGTTAAGCACGAGTTTCAAAACATTTAGAGTTTGATATATGTGGCAGTAAATACATGCTCAAACTCGAGTGCATGTAACATTGTCTCTTATCCATTAGAATATAGCTGTTGGTTGTACTACTTATTGCAACATATTCTTGCACGCTAATACTCTGACTATTATTGATCTGTTGTCTATCATTGCTATGGTGTCTCACAAATCACAATGCTTGTGGTCTTTTGAACTTTTAAGTGAGTCGATCATGTTTTTCCATTGGCACCATTTCTACCAACTGTTATACATTTTTTCCCTTCCCTTTTTATTCTTTAGAAATAATTTTATTCCTGGAAACTCTTAATAAAGTGACACTTTAGTTTAGGAATATACCTCCTTCTAGGAAAATTAGGGAGCCATTTCGTGATTTTGTGTATTCCAAACTAAATTGTGTGCACACAAAAACAAAAAAATTATAATATTTATACATGTTTGCTAAAGCTACCGTTACTAATACGAACTATAAAAACAAAATTTGAAAACCTAACTGACACAAACAACATACTTTTGGACTTTAGAGAGGATGCGTCTGCAAAAGCAAACATTTGTCAATATTTTTCATAGGTTGAATAGAATTCAACTCAATGGAAGAACCTAATACAATGTCTGCAATGAAAGGTTAGGCAAGTGAGTGAAGGATTTAGGATTCAATTGACTAGTTCTTGTTTGAGTTGCTTTTTAGGAAGAGAATGGGAGAGAGTAACAGGGGAAAGGAACAAATATTTCAATAGTTGCTCATTCTCTTCATTGTCCTTAGAGATTGGTTAAAAAACAAAAAGAAAAATCGTTCTTTATAATGTTTTAAATAGTTCGCGCCCACAGGCACTACATCACTATGCTGAGGTGACAAACACCTCTTGTGGCACGGGGAATCGTGGCGCTATGACACACAACACAAAGCGAGCTGCTGAGGCTTGCCCCCTATGAATGTTTTAGCCTTTTTTGTGTAGATTATGCCTAAATCAATCTCAACCATTTATATATGATGCCAAAATCAATCTCAACCATTAATTTATTTCGTTTCGCTTTCTTCTTCTTCTTCTTCTTCTTCTTCTTCTTCTCTATTTTCATTTTGCTCCTCCTGTGATATGTTTTGCTTAGTATTTGGTAGTTTAAACATTGAAATACTTGTGTTTTATGACATTTGAAAGTTTTAAAATTGTTTGCTTATGCTAATTTTTTTTGCCTATACTAGAATTCTGCTCATTATAATGTATTGCACCTCGCTTTGATATGGCACGTGTCATGTTGTGCGCTTCCAGGAGACCACTGTAACTCAGTGCACTGTGAGCCATGTAAAACACTACTTATTACTTTTACTAATGTAAAAATAAAACAATATCCGTCCATGTTGACATGTGTAAACATATATGACAATAAAAGTGCACAATTGTAGTTGCAGGGATCTTGTTGTTCCAAACATGACACCTTTGAGCAACCCTAAAGACAAAGCTCCAAATAGAGCAATGTGTCTGTCAGAGCCGCTAGCCCACCACTCGATTTTAAAGTTAACCAATCAACATCTAGTTTTCAAGACTTCGTTCGTCATAACAAGAAATTATCCTTGTTTGAGAGCTAAGTTATGAGTACAAACATGTGAGAGACTCCATCCACCCTAAACCAAAGTGGCTAATCTCTACTAATCAATTTCAAATAGAAGAATTTTTAAATTAATTTTATCTATGTAGGAATGGGGCAAGTGGTTACACTAAAAGGGAAAGTCTCATATAAGATTCATGGGGCTAAAAGATAAAAGAATTATCTATTGCCCAAATTGTAAATGACGTAGGCAAAATGTATTGATTGATGCTCGAATTTTCATCCTACAGCACAGACTTAGCGAGTTGGCACATTTTCACCACAAAAATCCTTTCTTCAACCCTAACTACGTGAATTTGAACTCTAAACAAATGGATGTTCATAGAGTGTAAGAGCGGCCATTTGGGTGGTGGATTGAAGGTAGAAATAGATGAATAATAGAGCTAATAAGAGAATTGGGTGTTTGTAGGTGAAATGTAGGCTTGGAGTTCAATCATGTATTGATCCAAAAGGCTTTTCCTTGTGTTTTTAGGCATGCGAGAGTAATCAAACAGGATATTAGAAATCTCAAAAAGGAGGTTCTCAAGAGTTGCAAATCTCTTGGGCATAAGCCTTAACAAGAAAACCCAAATTAGTTACAAAACAGCTAGAATACACAAGGACGAATACGCCAATTTTGCAAAGTAAAGTGACGTAGAACGATATACGAATAGGATTAAGGATGGAAAGGGGCTGTTCGTTTTTTGGGCAGTGAACAATGCACATGAAAAGTTAAAGAGGAGGAGGAGAAGAAAAGTTTAAGAAGATAGATCTAGGCCTCACACCTAGGTTACCAAAGGTATCACACCTAAGGCCTCTTTGGCATCACACTAAAGAATGTGATTGAATCACAAAATCTTAAAAGTTGAAAGCTTCAAGAATTCTCATCTATTCAATCATTCATTCATACTCTTGAAGTACATCAATTAATAGACTCCTAAGCATGTGTTAAATGCAAATGAAATACTACTCCTATTCCTATTTCCAAGAAGTCTAGGTAGGCATAAATGAACCTAGTAGTTTGACCTATAAATGTTCTAGAAGATCAATGAGTTGAAAGTCACAAATTCAAGCCTTAAATATTCCAGCCAATGCCTAATTAATCCCAAGTAGGTGCATTTAGCAGCCAATGGATTGCCCTTCCAATCCATAAGGACCATAACTTCCTACCATACGAAATTACCAAAATACCCATTACCTCTTCATATGGACTGCATCCAATGGAGTACCCTTCGAATCCATAAGGACTATAACATCTAACCACACGAAATTACCAAAAATACCCATAACCTCTTCGTATGGACTGCATCATAAAGAAGCCAGCCTAACATTTCTGCGTTGAGAAGCCTTGGTCCTAACTTCATACTTGATCTGACCAACAACTGCTAGAGGAAGCTTTTGGATGCCTCTAAAAATTCTGCAATTCCTTACTTGCCATGGATAAAAGATTACCTCACCATTTCATATGAAGATTTGTGTCTTCTGAAGTAGTAGTTCTTACCTTTGGACTCATCGGACACATGAACACTCAACTTACGGTCTGTTTCGATATAGCACCAGGATTGCTGTGCTTCACTCTATTGGCGTTCTTGTACAACATTTTTTCTCTGATTAGTATATATCCTGCATAGAACGTACTTTATAACGGTATTTTGCAGTAGCTACAAATTTACATTTGTAATCGTGTATGCTAGACTAATTTACATGATAAGGCAAATTTTTGTGATGCAGTTTGAAAAAAATCCTTGATCACTATCAGACGACCCGAAAAGATGCAGAAGCAGCTGGCGGGAGTGCTCAAGAATCCCAGGTTGGAAAATAACTAGTTCCGTGGTATAGCTATTTTGTGCTTAAGCAAAACTGTGTGTATAAGTGGTTCGACCAATTACTAAATGAGATGCAACTCTATTTCCCACCAAATGACTTGAAACTAGAGACTAGCAAGAGGTTTTTTTCCCCGGGATTAATATTTTGAGAGTACTTACATATTGTATTTTATGACAACCTGTAAAGGATTTGTTTTGATTCAGTTTAGAAATATATGCTGAAAAAGTAAGCTCATTTTGAAAACTGAAATCTCCAAGCAAGAGATTCCTCCCCCCCAATGGAGCTGGGGGCACTGGGGAGCTCCAGTAATAGAACTACCGAGCACCAATTTAAATAGAAATTAACAGTTGACCTTTATTTCCTGCTTCATTTGCCTATGTGAGTTTTACACCCCTTTGACTTGAAACACAGCATTGCTCTCTAGACAATAGTCATTCACTAACACGAATTAGAAAAAACCATTGTACAATTCAATTCAGCCAAGCTTTAGAGTTTTCCTTCCATTAGCAACCCACTTGTTTACTTCGAATTCTAGTTCTTCAGGACCTATTTCATTCCATGGCTAGGATGTCGTACACATACATGTAACAGCTGAAAAAAATGCAGTCGTATGTCAAGCTTTGTTGAAAGCTTTTTAAGTTCATATGTTCATCCTGACAGGCCTATCACCCAATAATATAACAAAAGAAAGACAAGCTATGGGATTGCTGTTAACATTGACACAATTATTCTGCCTCTCTTTACCTTGAAGAAAAATCTTTTTACGTTGATGATGAACCTTTTGTTGACTTTTGTCTCATTATCCCTCACAAGTGCCTTGTCTGCATTAAAGCATCACCACTGTTGTAAGATGTTACCCATGTTACCCTTGTACCAGTTAGACAGGATTCAGGACAAAGGAAAATCTAACTATTTGGTTCTGGTTCATCTATTATGCTAACAGAAGCTTCCTATGGATCACAAGAATACGTGGAATGGCACTAACCTACTCCAAATGCTTCAAAGGTACTCTATTACCAGCTCCGGTTCTTGCACTACTTGTTCACTTCAATGAATTCATTCACACGATTCTTTGCACAGATACTTTGAAGAGCAAAAGGTCGAGCAGCTAGAGGTGACTGAGCTCACTCAATTGGAACACCAACTAGATGCCACACAACGGCAACTAGATTCAATATTACTACAAACCAGAATGAGAAAGGTAACTTCTGCCACTGATCGCTGAAAGGCCACTCACAAACTCATGTCTGACTGAAAAGTTCTAATTTTACTCTCTGAGCGTTAAACCGTGACAATACAACAACAAATCGCCGACCAGGCCTGATCCCATCATATTAGAGGAACAGTATTCTGTCTAGAATATGGCATTCAATGAATGAGTTGAGATGTGCACAAACTTCCATATTTAACATAACAAGTAGTACCTAACAAAACATTCAATGAATGAGTTGAGATGTGCACAAACTTCCATATTTAACATAACAAGTAGTACCTAACAAAACAAAAACTATAGCGAAAGGGAAGACGAAACTAGATAAAAGAGAGAACAGGCGCATAATGGTTAGAATGAACACACACAGACACACACAGAGTCTTCGAGGAATCAATGCACAACTCTGTTAAGAGCAAGACAAATTGAGAGCATCTCTCATTCTGAGGATTTCAAGATCTTTACAGATTGATATCCTCATTACACTGTACTACTGTAGCAATACATATTAATACTTTTAGGATAGCTCTTACAATACCAGAATGTTATATGCACGTTCACATTCTACATATTTTTAGACTATTTGACTTCAATTTCAAAGACATTTCGTATTACAATAAGAAAAGCTAGTTATTGGAAAAAGTGACAGTGATGCTTACCAAACAAAAACTCTATGCAGTCACAGCTAATGATGGAATCAGTAGCAGCTCTCCATGGACAGGTATGTCATCTCAGAAATTCTACTGAATCAAAATATTCGTTTTTCCTGGAAAATGAAGTTATACCTTGACCAGTTTCTTTATTCCTGCATCTGAGCATGATTACTTGTTCAAGATCTTAACATCAACACTTTGATTTGAAATGTTTCCCAGAAAAATGAGAACCAAGTAGAATCACTACAATGACCACCACAAACTAGACAAAGCATTTATGTCGCTTGAGAATTAAGTAGAACAATGCACAATAGACATTAGGTTTGTTGAACGTGTCATCTATGAATTAAGATGATTGTGTAGTAGAGGGGAAGCGAAAGCAGGAGAAAGCTGAAATTGCAGGAACACAGTATGCATAGAGCAGATGCTAATGTCTGCTTTGCACAGAGATACAATTTCTCATTTTGGGTTTTAGCAAATCATAGATGGAAATGGACTTGGAGTACATTAGCCCTGGTTGGGGCTTTGACGACATTTGATTGGAGGACTCATTAAAGGGGATTGGACAGTTTTCGGGTGGCATTGAACCTGTTGGCCAGAAAAGGAAGAATAAAAGAACTGTAGATGATTATGAAGCCCAGAGGGAGTGGGTTAGAAAGTGACCTGTTTGGGATAGTTCTTTAAACCTGACCATTTGTCAGTTGGATCCCTGTTCAAGAGTTCGGCTCATTTCTAATGAGAAGAAGGGTAAGATCAATCGTAGACGATCATGAATCAAGCTGAGAAGGCAAAAAAACTTCTTCCATAGCAGTAACCGAGTCCGACAAATATATAAAGCTAGAAGTTATTAAATGGCCAGATTACAGACCATTCTTTCAACTGGGAAGTGTAAGGTTTGGTCTAAAAACATAGCAGGGGAAAAATAGTTGTTTGACCATGGAAAAAACAAATTTCAAAGATAAGTTATCAACCATCTCTGAGGTTGCAGCAAATATGGTTATTCGTCGAGATTGATGAGAAGCATTATCCAATGATAAGTTTGTAGAGCTTCACAGAGCCACATACAGACTGTTCCATCTATGTGTAGTAGATATCAAGCCTAGTTCGGGTCAATTCAAGAGGGTAGCATTTCAGGGCACCCCTATGCAAATTGCTGTTCTTGTAAGAAAATAATTAGATCAAAGATGGTTTGTGTTCTCTTTCATGCGGTTGGGATTTTAAGTGTGAGCCGTGCAAGTTAGTTTCTTTGAGCCAATAGTTTTACCAAGAACAGCACTTTGGCCATATTTCCCTGGATCCCATAGACTCATCTCCCAAGTTGCTTAGTTGTCTTGGGTAATTTCTGGGGTTAAGACACATGCATTTAATTATAGTTATACAAGTTCACGTCTAGACTTGTCTTTCTATTGAGGAAACACATTTCAGATACGGCAAGAGACTGAAAGTCAATTAGAGTGGCTACAATGGACCAAAGTTGTACAAAAATATTGACAACAGAAGAAGCTCAACTTTTTTGATGGAAGTCTTTTTGAAAACTTGTTTGTTGTCCTCCTTGGAGTCTAAGGACCATTGTAACCTATTAAACCTCATCAGCAGCAACTAATAACAACATGGTAGTACCCAGAAAGGTTCAGAACATCTCTGCCAAAATATGATTGCAGCGAAGAAAGTTTTGGCAGTTCTTCGTGATTCAGATACTACATGCGTAGATAGGTTGAGAACTGTGTGTGCTTTGGGTTGTCGAAGCAAGAATTTTATGTGAGTCAGGCTAAATGAAGGATAATTGGGGTATAATTCGACCACCAAGAGATTGACATCTCTACTACACAAAATTTGCTAGTCTTGGAGAAGATGCAATTTGTTCTAGCTTTAGCTTTACACCTGTTCCAAGGAAGTTAAACTATAAGTACTTTTTTGACCTGATGAGAATGGAGAAAAAGGACAAGAACATTCCAGAAGGTTAGGCAGTAAAATAACTGCAAAGAGTGGTAGACTTTAATCCAAGAAGGGTGGTGGTTTCATAGACCAGATTAAGTTGCATTTTATAGCTTTGTCCTAAAGGAATCACTACAGACTTACCAAAACTCTAAGCGATCCAATTACTAGGCTTTCTAGGATATAGAGAGAGTGAAGGGAAGAGGACGGGTGGTGGTGGGGAAAGGAGATTTAACCATGTCACATTTAGCCTTGTCCACACTACAGACTGAGGGAAAAAGTGTCAACAGGCCTTGCGCATCAGGAACGAGGATAAAAATGACATTCCTTGAATCCCTGGGGACCAAGAAGTCCCAAAGCAAATGCTGCATGTTGCTGTCTCTCTTTTAATAAGTATAACAAGTAGTGTATCTTTTTCTCTGAGGTGATGCATTTTTGACATTTGAATCTACATTCTTTTACCTCCACATCTGCAATTGTGTCAACTACATCAGTATCATTCATGATTCATACGTTACTAGGTTAGCTCAAGCAATCTACAGAGTAAAGCTAGTATTTTAGCTCCTAGAAGAAAAAGTAGTAACATACAAGGCGATCCACCTCCGGTCCCTCCCCTAAAAGTAATCTGTATGACTCAGTGGAAAATTATACGAATTATGATGGGCATTTGTGTCTTACATTATGGACAAATAGTCCAAACAGGAAACTTGACTATGTTAAAGCAGAACATTTGGACATTTCAATTGGACATGGCAAGCATCAACTATTGTAATTTATTGTCTAGTGGTCTTCGCCTCCACCTTTCAGCTGAACAATCTTTTAGATAATGACCTGTGGCAGTGCCTGCTTCTTCGATGCTGCCTTGCCTACACAATCAGCATGTGCTCATAAGTTCCTTGGAAGAGAAAAATGGGGCATGTGGTTTGGTAATGATGGCTCATGCTATCCGCTCCAGCTTGTGATGCAGGGTGGTGTAACAACCACCAACCTCTCCACACCCGATACATTTACTAGACTTGCTTCCAGCAGGAACCTTGGACATGGGTACAGGAACGACCTTTCTTAGGGAGATGGATATCAAAGACCAACCACAGGACAAGCGATGATAGACTCATATCATGCTGCTTTGTAACTTCTAGGTAGATATTGTCTCCAAACTGTTAATAACCCTTTCCAAATCAAATTATAAAGCGGATGCTCCATTCAAGCCTTACATGGTATCAAAGTTTTAATTTCTGGTAATATTTTCTATACCACAGTAATCAATTCTCCTTTCTTTCCGTCGTATGTGCACTTCACGCCATTTTATTTCACGACTATCCTTATTTTCTACATCCATCATTTATCACTAGAACCAACCATAATCCCAAAGGTCCTGTGTTCGAATCTTTTGCCAGTAACGCCTTGACTTGAGTTGGTTCAAGGAATATGGATTTTAGCCTAAAATGATCTTGCATGGTAGGTTCATTCTAATTTCCAATCCAAAAGAGAAATGATTCACACCTCCCAGTAATCAATTCTCCTTTTCTTTGTGTCGTATGTGCACCTCATGCCATTTTATTTCACTACCATCCTTATAGTCTGCATCCATCATTTGTCACTAGAACCAACCATAATCCCAAAGGTCCCATGTGCAACTCCCACGCCATAATGCCTTGAGTTGGTTTAAGGAATCTGGGTTTTAGCCTAAAGTGATCCTGCATGCTAGGTTCATTCTTATCCAAAAGCGAAAAAACAAGATAAAGAGAAAGGCGGACATGTGTGCTGGTGAGTGTTAGTGGTTTATGCTACATGATAAAATAAGGGTAATGATTTTCGCACCCTTCTTTGATAAATGCACACCTTTTCTTGTCATTTAGTGAAAAAATTGCACATAAAAGTGTACTACAAGTCAAGAAAGCGTGTGCATTTATCAAAAGAGGAGCGTGGAAATTATTTCCCTAAAATAAGACCTCTTGATTTTTTTATATTTATTAGAACTCGAGGTGTCTAAACTAGCTTACAATAATTTTTGAGTGACTAATCATTTCATCCACTTAGCGAGGCTTTTGAAACCAAGTGAAACCCCCGCGAGAATTGATAGCACCTCCGAATTCCGAACCATCACGTCTAGATCTAATATGTAACCTAAGAGTCTGAGACCAAGTGGTGGGGCCAACCATGGCTATCCATACCATCACGTCTAGATCTAATATGTAACCTAAGAGTTTGAGACCAAGTGGTGGGGCCAACCATGGCAATCCATGAAGGATTGAAACCAAGTGAAGGCCCCACAAGAATTGATAGCACCTCAGAATTCCAAACCGTCACATCTAGATCTAATATGTAACCTGAGACCAAATGGGGGGCCAACATGGCAGTCTATCGAGGAACGCTTTTTTCATTACAAGATACTCACAAACATCCACATGTGTATTTGTTACTAACCAAAATTCTTAATTTTTCCCACGTTTGATTACGAGCAGAATAAACAACTCGAGGAAGAGAATCAATTTACCGAGAAAGAGGTACGGAAAAAAACACCAAAATTCCAAAGGGAAAATAGTCAAATTATTACTCCTGCGTCCTACCAGTTACGCGGCTGTCAGAGAGATGTCAAGTACATACATACATACATACATACATACATACTCACAGGACATATTTCTCTTCCTCGTGACCAGATGGATGACATGGTGAATGATCCCACCGTGTATGACGGCGGACACCGCCCCAACCAGCAGACGGCGGAGGAGGAGGACCCAGTTGTCGGCATGGAGGAGATCTATGCCTGGGATAACACAAACCACTGCATCACTACCATGATGTCCACGCCTAGCCCTGGTCCTCATCTCTAAGCAAAAAATATCTTAAGTGCCTAGTATAAATCAGAAGCTATGTTTTATTACATCATAAAGTTGGCGGCGCGTCCTAGTTCTGCCACGTGGAAACTGTGGTGATGCTTTGTCATCTAGCTATTCTAGAAGTTTCCGAACGGACTATGCAGCTATTGGGTTTGCTTGCTTACAAGGCTATATGGCTTCGTGTGTGTGTGTATGTATGTATGTACCATATTATTATCACCCTTACTAACTGCCACCTGTCTCGTCCTTTACTCTTTACCCCTTCTCGTGTATTATTATGAATAAAAAGGAGTGGGCTGTGGGCCGTTGACTGCTATTACAAAAAGTGACGGACCAAAAAAACCAAAAAGTAGAAGTCTGCTATGGTTTCAATATTTGCCACTTTTGGGCGGACAATGATTTTGACACCCACCATCTTATAACGCAAATACTTGCGAGACAAATTGATAAGAAAAGTCGACTGTCAAAATTATTCTCCTTTTATATATATATATATATATATATATATATATATATATATTGTTCAGTTTGGGTCTCAAGACTCATTCTGCAAGGTCCACCCAGTAAATTTTTCTTTTTAGCTCTCTTTACTTATTACCCTAAAAAACTTCCATCAAAATCCAAACTGAGCAAAACTGATATCAAGAAATTTGAAATTGCACCAAAGACTTGGTAATTCGAGATTGATCGAGTTTTCCGTTTCTAACACCAATTGCTGAAGGACAATTTTCAATAAAAGTGTTAAAAGTTAAGTTGTTAAAAGTCAATTTATGTCTCATTAGCAAAAATCTAAGGCTTGGTTTTTCATTTGCTAAAATGGAAATCTCATAAAATCAAGTGGTTAATTTTAGCAAATGAAGTAGGGAGGTAATTTTATCTCCAATGAATCTAGACATATGAAAAACCAAGCCTAAGTTGCAAAAAAGTCAATTTTCTTTCACATACTCATTTTGCTAAATCCAAATTGCTAAAATTACATTTATGCTTTTACTAAATTAAAAACATGCTACGGAAGTGCATTTTTTAACGGCTAAAAAATACACGTTTTTCAAATGTATCATTTAAAAAAAGAACGGAAGGAGTTCTATTTTAGGAGTCAAGACCCCTTATTTCCCATTTTCTTAAATGAGAATTCTATAAAATTAAGTGGACGATTTAGCAAATGGGTAAACTATTTGTTAAAATCAACTTATTTTAGCAAATGAAAAATAAGGCGTCATGATTGTTTATTCTACGACTCAATATTTAACTTTGGATAAAATAATGGAGCATCTAGGAGAAGAATTAAATTGCAAAAACAGTTAAAAAAAGATTGTACAGTAATAAGCATTGAAGAGTTCAGGTTCATACTAGTAGAAGTGCGCATCCTCCAATGCCCGAATGATGATTGCCATTCAATAATGAACGAATCACTTCACTTTGATCCCTCCCCCTCTTTCAGGGGGCCGCCACTTTACAAGCAGGGTGATTGCACTCCAAACTTGCATTGTCTACACACTTGCAGGCTTGATCCATTCCGATCAGTAACTTCCAAGTTTATGTTGGGTTTCTCTCGAACCAAACCCGACTTGTTTGTTTCTTGCATTAATCGTGTTATTTTCAACCCATGTTGCTATTAACCTCAAATGATCACAATAACCTCAACAAAAAGCAATATACTACTTCACTAATTCTGCAATTCTTTTCCTTCATGAAACTTTTAAATAGCCTCTTTTCGCACAAGGAATTTTCTTTCAAAAAAACTGAGATTTTATTAACTTTTCTTCTCGTTTCATAAAATCAAGGGTGATTGATAAAGTCAAGCAAAAAACTCAACCTAAGTTGAATGTCACGTATACTTCAAATCTACTCGTTTGCCTATTTTGGAAAATTCATTAAAATCTATAATCTATATCCCAAACTGTATGAGAGTGTCTAAACCTTCAAACCGTATCAAAGTGTCTAAACCCCCAAAATTTCATGAAAGTGTCTAAACTTCTAAAACCCTATGAAAATGCCTAAATTTCTAAAACCCCATAAAACCATAAGATATCCTAAGTGTCTAAACCCTTAAAAAAATTGATCTAGGAATAATGCACTTTTCAAAAGTAAGTGGATAAAAAGTTAATTGGTAAAAGTAGATGATACTTGAAAAAAATGAACGTAAAAGCTGATGTGAAAAGTGTAAAATGAAGATAAAATTTGATGTAAAAGGTTAATGATGATAAAGTTCAACACTTAAAAAAAGACGGAAGAAGTAATAAAAACTAAGTGTTTCCTATTGGAAAAAGGGAATTAATAATGCCAAAATCATTTTTGTTTGTGCTAAAACTGTTGCACATAAAAGATTTGTACTTTGCATATGATACAAGATTTTTAAGAAATATAATTTTGGCTCAAACAAAAACAGTTTTGGCATTAACAACACTTAAAGGAGAAAATTTTGGGTGCAGATTGAGTAGGAACACGTGGTGTCCGACACCAATTTGAGCCTTCCAAACACGTTTTGGATGGCTTAGATCCAAGGATGGCATTTTTGTAATTTTTGGGTGCAAATTTACCCCATCAAATTTAAGCCATCCAAAAAGTGTTTTGACTACTCGGATTGGATGTTGGGCACCACATATCTCTAACCAATCTGCACCCAAAATTTTCTCCCCAAACATGCTTGCAAATAATATATTCACCCCCTTTCGTAGTTTGTCCAGCTGTTTTCCACGTGCTTAGATGAAAAATCTCATAAAATCATTAATTATATGAGATTTCTCATTTTATCCCGTGCTAAAATGGAATACAATGGGCTTGTTCAGTTAACAAGTTTAATTTTGTAATGTTTAGTTTTGATGATGTAAGTAGGTGTAATAAGTGGAGAGAGAAGGAGAAAAATGAGAAAAATAATGATGTAAGCAAAATTCAAACAGGCCCAAAATGGCCAAAACTGTTAACCGAACATAGCTATTATTCATGGGACTTTCCATTTTAGGCGAAACAAGTCCTAAGAATGTCCCGTGGTAATACTTATCTCTAAAAATCAAAAGAAAAAGTATATACAGTTTCACAAACTAACATTCATAAAAAAATCAAATATTCCAAGGAGTCGTGCTATGAAAAATTGGATTTATGAACAAGCAATACGGCATGGAGGAAGTATATATTACGGACAAAAGAGGGAAAATACCAGAGGCAGAGATGGAGGAATAATTATTCAAACCAAAGGAAACAGAGATGGTGGGGGGGGGGGGAACTTGGGATGAAAATATTTAGATCGATCTAAGCTACCATCGAACATCCGGTGATGAGGGCCGGCGAAGCATACTTCCGGTGAGCTGAAACAAAGACTCCAGCAGCAGTACTCAGCAAGCACGTACTCTCTTCTCTCTCGTCCTCTGGAACTCAACTCTCTCTTCTCTCTCTCTTGGGCTCTGGAACTCAATTCTTCACGAAAGCTATCAAAATATTCCTTCCGTCCCACACCCATTTTGGGAAAGTGGGTTTTGAAGGGGCGTGAAAATTTTGTATTAATTTTTCTATTTTGTCCATAAATTCAGTCAATATTAGTGTGACCAAATTTGTGAGGCTAATTTATTATATGAAAATCAAAACATATTCAATATGAATCTTGTTTAATAGATATTACTCCCTCCGTCCCATAAAATTTGATCACTATGAAACTACGTGCAATTTTCAAGCTGAAAAATAACGTGCTTACAAAAATAATTTTTTATTCAATATGGATCTTGTTTGATAGATCTCGTCGAGAATTTTTATACGATGAAAAAAAATTCAAAAATTATTTTGGTAAATACACTATTTTTAGTTTGAAAATTATACGTAGTTTCGTAGTGATTAAACTTTATATGACGGAAGGAGTAATTAGTTTTATTATACAAAATTTTTAAAATCATAAAAAGAGTTATAAAATAAAAAATAATAGACTTACCAATTAAGATGAGAAAAATACTTTGTAAGGATAAAATTGGAAAATAACTTAGTTTTGACGGATATTTCTAGAAATAGAACAAATATTTTGAGACATTTCAAAATAAAAAGAAGAACCAATAAATTGGGACGGAAGAAATAACCAAAAGGTGAGGGACAAATGGTGGCTGTGGTAACAGCGGATGGGGCAGAGAGCAGGACGATGTTTTGGAGTGCATAAAATACAAGCAGCGCAGGAACAAAGAAATGGGGGTGTGGTTTTCAAAATAGAGAAATTATTCTGTGTATTGATGTACTGTCACCTTGTGCTCCAAACTTTTTCCTAATTGGATCCTCTTCCATCCTTTTAATTTGGACTAGATGGAACACTTCAAATCTGCATTGTTCATATGCTGCAATTAGAGTACGTTTCATTAACTTTTGACTTTTTGGGTTTTTTAGTTACGGTTCATTTTTGGTTTTGAACGAAGGTTCGCTTGAAATTAAAATGTCATCTCCATAAACTATTTAAAATATTTCTTTAAAAAAAACTATTTTAAGTAGTACTCTTCAAAACTTATACTTAACGAGTTATATTAGAATCACAAAAACG
Organism: Vaccinium macrocarpon; assembly: GCA_022606695.1. NCBI lineage: Eukaryota > Viridiplantae > Streptophyta > Magnoliopsida > Ericales > Ericaceae > Vaccinium > Vaccinium macrocarpon. Next base: position 39,082,125 of record CM040181.1, on the reverse strand, counting down.
CACTAACATCTACCAATTAAAAAGAGTAGAATAACCGAAACAAGGAAAGGACTAAAATTGAATTAGAAAATTAGTTATCGAGTAAAAAGATTAGGAAATAAAATTGACTGGGCCCAAATTTTGTAGTTTTAGGGTATTTAAATTATAGGAATATGTTATCATATATTCAAGTTTAAGATATTCTTGAAAGTGAAAGAATAGGGTTGCGAATAGAGCATTAGATTAAGAAATTTATTGAATATGAAAAGAAATTATCCAGTGCATTTAAATAAATAAATTTTATATTTATCTATTTTACAGTTCAGATTGATTTCTGACCGAAACTGTCAACGTAAATTCACTGATCAAACCATTTAACACAGTTTTTAATTTTTTTTTAAACCAAGACCAAACTACATCACAAAAAAAATCAAACCAAACCATTAAATTTGGATTTTGGACTGAATTCTGGGTTCGACAATTATTATATTGCACTTAAATTAACTATTTTTCACAACATAATCTTGAATTCAAATACTAGGTCCGCAATTCAAAATGGGTCACAAATGCCAGAGTTGGTGCCTTTAATGCACTGGTATGGCTTGTTTTACCAAACAAATGAGAGGCTTGAATTTTGACGCCTCTTCGGATGTTTCAGAGGACGCTTTCCGTCGTCACACATTTGGAGACCTCCCATTGCTCTTGTCCCCGAAGTTGCTCAACTCCAGCTAAGCTGGTGGGCCCCCCGTTAGATATTCATGTCCAAGGGTCATGTGCTTTTCACTTTCTACTATTCATTTTTACACCTGTCTTGATAACTTTTCACTTTTTTAAAAAAAAAGAGAGAAAAAAACAGTACTTTTCACTCACTTAAACACTTTTTGTAGATTTTTCCTATTTCAAAAGTTTATCTTTGTTTAGAAATGAGAATAAATTCCTTACACCGCAGGTTTTTTAAGCCTCAACAGGTGTTAATTGTTGCGATTCAACAAAAAAATTTGTGTAAATTATTGATTTGAAATGTTGATCTTGTAAGGCCTTCAAATTAGTACAATTAATCGACAACAAAATTAACTTGAACAAATATCAACTAGATATATGAGAATTTGAATTTTGTTTGTAAAATGGACAATCATGAGTTTTAGGCTTTGTTCTCCAATAGATTTTAGGTATATAAAATCTCACATTTTATGACACTCCAATCTCAACACAAAATGTAAAAATGATTTTATGAGATTCTTATAAAATCCTCTTAAAATCTATAGGAAAACCACTATATTTTATCAATTGTGAAAACAACTTCATTTTATCACCCCTCAATAAAATGTTCATTTTAGGAGATTTTCATAAAATCTATCTAAAATATATTGGAGAACAAGGCCTTAAAGTTAAAATGTCCATAATTGTTCCTTTTACAAAACAAAATTCAAAAATTTGATGTACCTATCAATGTCCGATCACGCTGATTGTTTACATATGTATTACTTTGTGAGTTCTATAAGATGAATGGTTTAAATTACAATAATGAACTCACGGTGAAGCCCACAAATGGCATGGTGAAAAATGCCGGTTTTACACCGTTTGCTTAAAGAATTTAACCTCTTAAATACTCTCTCTGTTCCCAAATTTTTGTTCTAAATAACATTTTTTATTATCCGTAAAAGATTGTCCCAATTGAAAAGTAATGAGAAAAGTGATTACTTTAATTTACTTGCCGTTACTTTTTGAAAGTATGTACATACAATCAATATATATATCCCGGCTATTTAATTAGTTTTCTTAATCAAGATGAACTATGAATTTTTTTTAAAATGAAAAATAAAGGTAAAGTTCGTTAAAAATGTAAAATATTCTGAATAAGTTTTACCCTATACCCATTTTATAAACAGGGCCTAATTCTATATCATTGACGATCTTTTAAAAGGATTAGTCGAGGCTTCTCCAGACTATCCTGACCGAAAGGGCAAAAAAAGGGAAAGAAAAGAAATGCAAAATCCTAAAAGATTGTCAAAGTGGTTTTGGTTGTGTTTAGTTAGATTGTTTTGTTTTGTTTTGATGATGTTATCAGGTGTAATGAGTAGAGAGAGAGATAAATGGGGAAGATGATGATGTCATCAAAACTAAAACTAAAATTAAACTGAAGAACGAACAAGGCCTGAGACTTAGGAGTTTGCTTCCACCTAAGGTTTCAAGTTCGATTTCCTTTAGCAGGGCCCATCAAACTCTTAGGGCCATTGGAGATTATGGCCGGTCGTTATTTCTAGGGCTCCAGAATTAGTTGAGATACGCGTAAACCGGTTCGGACATCTAATTACAAGAAAAAAAGAAAATAAAAAAGAAGAAAATAAATGCATAGAAGGACTGCAGGAGCATGAAAGAAAATGATACTCGTAAACAATTGTTAAAAACCAATTTATTCTTATTTTAATTTTCTATGAAAATGAATATACACCAGCAATCTAATTATAATCGATTTGTTTTCCCGTTCTAAATTTGGTTTTCAAACGCAGTTTCAAGTTAGACTTGAATTTATTTATTTTTTGAACGAGAAAAAAAAGAAAAAGAAAAAGAAAAGCTAGACTTGAATTACAATCACAAACTCCAATCTGGAACCGATTTTAGCTGGTCTAGACTTTTTTTAGCTATTGCCATCCACGACCTTGACTTCTTAGAGAATTAGAGATGGGCATGGGGACGGATCGGGGTCGGAGACTACTATCTCCACCCCCATTCTCCAAACCCTTTACTCATATTCATCCCCTATCCAATCTCCAACGGAGATTTATTTTTATCCTCCATCACCGCTCCAAACGGGGAACGGGGATACCCACGGGGATTTCGGGGATCCAATCATTTTCCCTAGAGTAACAAGTAAATAGTTATAGAAGCCCAATTACAAATCATTTTACCTAAAATCCAATCACTGAGCAAACCTTGAGCGTGTAAAACTACACGTGTTTGTAGAACAACATAAAGAGTGCAGAAAAATAGAAATTATGTAGAGTTCTTATGTATATTCATGACATTAATTAAAATTGATTAAATACAACATGGGTTGTTTAGTAGATAGAATACATAATTGTTTCACAGGAAAAGAGACTACAAGTCTACAATTCACTGTTGATATGCCCAGGAAACATTTTTAAAGATTGTACTACTAGATATTTTTTGTGTAATCAATCACATGAATGGTCATTTTGATTGCAACATATATGTTAAAATGTCATTCCAGTGGATAAAAATGCTTCAATTACCAAACCAACCTTACGCACGAGGAAGGAAATTTACCCCATATATATATATATATATATATATATATATACACCGGTGATCCAGTCCGGGATCCCGGATTTCCCGGACTGGAGCATTTTTCGGTGTTTTGATGCTTTTAAACATTGTTTTTGGGAAATCCGAGCCGTCCAATGTGTTCAAAAGTTGTTTTCCAAAGTCTCCGCGAGAAATCTTCAAAAAAAAAAAAACCGGAAAGGGCTTGATCCAATTAGTTTTTCGCAAAAACTGTAAATATAAAGCTTTTGCAAAAACTGCTTGGATGAAGCCCTTCCCGGTTTTTTTTTTTGAAGATTTCTCGCGTGGACCTTGGAAAACACCTTTTGAACACATTGGACGGCTCGGATCGTCAAAAAAATATCGGGAAGGTGGAGTCCCGGATCCGGGACTCCCGGACTAGAACATGACTTTATATATATAGCAGAAAATTCAGTGAGACCCCAAAGTTTCATAATTCATGAATAGACCCCTATATTTCGGAGATTCGGGGATGGGGTGGATCGGGGAACGGATTCGGAGCGGATTCGGGGCGGGGACATGCATATCTCCACCCCCTATCCAATCCCCAAACATTTTCAAAAAAAATCTCCATATCCTATCCAATCTCCAAACAGATCTCCACATTGCCGATCCGTTCGGATCGGAGATCGGATCGGATTCGGACGGGGTGGATGAAATGACCAACCCTATAGAGAATCCCACCTAGCAAGAAATTGAAGTGAAAGAAGGATCAAAAGGTAAGGGTGGGACCTTCATTTCTGTAGCCAGCTACGGTCTAACCCCTGACCTAGGTTGGGGAATTTATGTAGTCATGACTATTCTTCGTCCATAAATGGAAAAAGATACACACAAACACCACTTTGGAACACTATCTGCACACCCCTCTCATATAGGAATAGGGATGGGTTGCACATGTGGGGTTCATCTTGTGAGACTCATCCTTATGTGAGAAAGGTGTGCAAGTGGTGTGTAAAAAGTGGTGTGTGTGTAGCAAAGTTCGTCCATAAATACATCTATCCAATTTTATTTGATTGGTAGTATGTTCTCTTTGATAAATCAAAAAAAGAAGTGTAGTTATTCACAAATTAGCCCTCATCAATAATGAAAAATAGCTTAAAAATAAAAGAAATCTTAGAAATCTCAACACCAAGTGGTGACAAAGTAGGCACGAGAAAGAAATAAGTGTTTCACCATGTGTACATATGTTCAGGGCCGGCCCAGGCCTTTTGGCTTAGGGCATCCAAAATACTTCCAAAAATAGGGGCACCTTAAGGATTTTTAATAGTAGACTTGAGTAGGGATCTTTTCTAACCTAATAGGAAACATAAAAAAAGCCCAATCTTATTTTTGAAAAGGTCTAAACCACCCATCAAAAAGGTTCTTCATTCCTTGTCTGTGTTACTTTGGTTGTTGGATTGGATGCTATTGTTTCTTATTTTCCTTGTGTGTTCCTTCAAGAGCCAAACATCCTTTTTTAAACTTGATTTTGTTTGTACCCTTGTGATTATATTTTTGGGTATGTGATATTTTGCTTGGCTTTTCGTGTACACCTTTTGTGCCTAATTTTTTAGATTTTTCCACGCTAATTTATGGAATTGAGATAAAAATTCAAAAAACTAGGGATAAAAGTCAAAAGCACACGAATTTTCATGGGCTAAAATTTTAAGGGAGTTTTAAAGTTAGTGCTTAACACTCATATATATATATATATATATATATATATATATATATATATATATATATATATACGAAAAACTTCCTATCCAAATTCTCGGATTTTAAAAAATCCGGACCTCCACCTTCCCAATTTTTTTTGAAAATCCGAACTGTTAGATGTGTTTAAAACATGTTATCAAGGTCCAACGCGGAGATTTGGCAAAAAAAAAAATACCAGGAAGGGCTTGATCGGAGCAGTTTTCATAAAAATGCTAATCGGATCGTCGGAATTTGGTCCGGAAAGTGAAGTCCGGACAGTAGCTCCAAAAACAGTGGTTTGGATAGGAAGGGGTTCATATATATATACAAATTCTGAGTGTCGTACCGATATTCAATACCTACTATTTTTTCCTCATGCAGGTTTCCATCAAAAACTTAAAGCGATTCTAAGTGGTCCTCAACCAGGCAATAAAAGAAGATGGTTTAATTATTCTAGTTTACTTTTGAGATCTTTAATAAGTTATTTTCAAGAAACAAAAATGTAGAAAGCTTAGTCGAAGAACACGAAAATTTTTAGGGCACAAATTTTAAATCAAGCCTAGGGCATCCAAATTCGTTGGGCCGGCTCTGCATGTGTTCGAATACCATGGAGGCTAACCATTTGAAATCTTGGAGCCACTGGGGTTTATGTCCAGTCGTTACCAGTAGGGCTTGGAATTAGTTGAGGTACGCTCAAACTAGATTGGATATCCCATTATCACAAAAAATCTTAGAAGTCTCATTAAACTTTCAAAAAAAATGCATTCAATTGCCAGGTATGCTCGAGTTCTGTAATAGAACTACTAATAATCCAGTCACCTGGGGGGGAGGCTTCTCCTTCCCTCCTCCCCCGGGCTCTCCTCCCTTTCCACGTTGGCTTCTCTCTCTCGTTTTCTGGTCGCTCGATCTTCTCCTCTGCGCTCTCCTCTGCTTCCCGTCCTCTGCCGGTCTTCTCACTTGGAGCGTCCTGTTTTCCTAACGCTGTGGCTGGCTCGGTTTCTGAGGTTCGCATGGTTGAGATCTCCCTTGCCACTCCACTTCTGAATGGTTTCGACTATGCCTAATGGCGTGGGGTCGCTTTTGTCGCCGTGGTTTGTGGCTCGTGTTTGTGGCGGCATTCTTCACGGAGGCTTCGTTGCCGTTTAGTGTCCTAGTTTTGGTGTTTTTGGCCATCTTTCATGGGGGTTAATTGCGATCCTTGGTGGTTTTGAGATGCCGGAATGTGTGGGATGCACGGCGGCTGGGTTTCCATTCGGTTCCCCTTTGGTTTGTGCTTGTCTTGGTGGTCGGCGTCGTGCATGGTGGTCGGTGACTTGGTCTGTGGGATGGTTTTGTTGTTGGAGTTAGGGTTTGCTGATTAGGCTTGTAATTTTGGGCTAAATCTTGTCTTTTGTTGACTGGGCTTTGACCCTTAAGATTGTTATTGGGCTTTGCCCAACCGTTTGATGTTTGGGCTCTCAACTTTATGTTGACTCTTCCCCTCCCCCCTCTCGATGTTACCTTATCAAGTTAATAAATTTCTTCTTTTTTCAAGCAAAAAAAAAAAAAAATCGAGTCATCTGATCTCTCAACCAGCAATTCCTAACAAGCTATGCACCTTCTTGTACTTCCAGCCAAGTAAGGAAACGCGGTTGCCGTTGTTGGAGTTAAACAAAGGGTAGTTAGATAATAGACGAATGGATGGCCTATTTTGGGCCAATTATAAACAATAATTCCGCTGCGCTGACATTGTTATGAATGAGTTTATGTACAAGATGTTTTGTTTGAAGTTTCATAACAGTAGTTGTGAGTTCCCGTAAATAACAAACAATATAGGATAGAGGGAGTAAATTTATCTTTGACCAAATAAGCCAAGCATGAAATTACCGTAAGATGTTTTGTTTGAAGTTTAATAACACAGCGAAATAAATTGGTGATTTGTCGAACTAAAAACTCTATAGCTTAAGGCTGGAGAAAAACTTGAGTACAAATAGGGTACCACGTGATCCCCTCGGCACATTCAGACCGTCCAAAGTATATTTTGATGGTCCTGATTTAGAAAGAAAAACATGAGAGAGAGAGAGTGTGTGTGTTTTAATCCGGACTTTTGGATGGCCCGAATATGTGTTGAAGGGGCACCATGCCAGCTCCTACCTTATTTGCATCCAACTTTTTCGTTGTGAGTAAGTGGGTGTTTAGGAACCTCAATTTTTTTATTTTTTACATTTTGCTTTTTAAATTTTTGGACTTTTAGATTAGGTGGTTGCTAACCCCACCCACTAGATAGTTGATAATATGAGCATAAAGACACAAGAATTCGGATTTTAATACCCATCTCACGGATAACAATAGACTTTTACGGATATTAAGGATTTCGATACATGTTTTGCACATCATCCTATGTTCTATGTATGGGCGGATTTTAGCATTTTCTTTTAGATTATAGCAAGAATGTCTTCCTCCGTCTCTTTTAAAATGTGTACGTTTGTAATTCTAACTTATTAAAGAGACATCATCATTATGCATTTCACATCAACTTTTATCTCTATTTTTCAAAACTATCCTTCATTTTTTCTCATTAACTCTTCACCCATTAACTTTTCAAAATGGAAGACTAGACTATTACTTTGGGGTACAGGAAGTACGGATTTGTAGAGTGTTTGAGAAATATGTGTAGGATACATTCCGTATGTCTTTGTGCTAACTACAATGGGAAAATAGAAAATGAGAAGTCAAAAAGTTCCTGCCACCGTACTTTTGGCTTCTCTTCTCTAATGTCCAAAAACCAAAACCCATTTTTAAAAATGTATTCTGAATGAAGTCTTCCAAACACTTAAAACTTGAAAATGTGAAAAACGAAAAATGTAAAAAGCAGGCTGCCATACGCCATCCGAGTATTTGAACATACTCAGATGTGTCGGTGCAATGATTCGTCTATCTCATACAAAAAATTTCGATTTACTTGTCAAGCATAATGAAAGTGCCCATATCTCCAAGTCCTCGTGGCCGATGCACGATTATGTGATTCTCAAATTTCGTTGGAAAAAGAACTTCAATAATGCTAGAGACACTCTATCGTAAAACCAACACAACCACATGCGTGACAGTGCATGATTTGTAGTTGTATAATAGTTTCAATGTGTTTAGGCACATGTCGATCATAACTGACTATTGTTTAGTCAGCCCATTATAAATGTTTTACTCCTTGTGAATAGACTTCTACATCAAAGCTTTTTTTATGTCCACTCCCTTCCGATGCACATTTAGCCTCTTTTTTGTTTTTACTCAAAGAGGAAAACCAAAGGAATAAGCATATTCCTAACCCACCTTGCGAAGCTTTACTTCCTCCAGTTATACAGCTTCAACTTGCTTTCTCTTTTAAACCAATCTCTAATCTATCTTCTATAGACTCCCCAACAAAATGCGAGAATCACAGGCTCATGCGTGATGCCGAGGGTCATCACTACAATATGTGCTAATCACCAGAATGTATAGAGAATTTTGTATATAAAGCTCTATATAAGATTAATTCAGTGCCAATAATATTAAAGAAAAATCAAATTACATGTACAAATTTTTAGTGCATTTCTCAAATCCAGAGAGCTTGAACCTTTCGGTATAAAGTGGAGCAGCCATTGCGAATCAGAGACGTAGGAGTGATAAGGAGTGTTGTTAGGAGCAATGCTTTAGAAGAAGTGGAATAATCTCTCGAAGGGCTAGGGAAATAGACATCCAATTGAAAGCTTATTTGTGAAGGAGAAGTTGCTTCAATTCTTTCTTTCCATAACCATCATAACGCGAATTCCACTACATACACAACAAAACAATACCTTTCCTCCCTAGTAAAGCAATGATAGCCTCCTTTGTCTCCAAGTTTTGCATCCAACAATCTTAATCTCCTCATCATTCCCTAAGAAGCCAGCTCCCCTACTCTTTCCCTCTCTACATATTTCCACCAAGCGTCATTGTCGTCTTCACTTCTGGAGTGATATCGCGTGCCAGAGATCAGAGAAAGAGATGACCGTGGATTGGGGACCAATGGTGGTGGCGGTGGTTATGTTCGTCTTACTGTCGCCAGGGCTGCTGTTCCAGGTGCCAGCAAGGGCGAGGGTGGTAGAGTTTGGGAACATGTACACCAGTGGGATATCAATATTGGTTCATGCAATCATCTTCTTGGGTATTTACACCATTTTAATTATCGCAATCGGCATTCACATTCGTTCTGGTTGGAGTCCTCCACACATTGGTAAACCACACTTCTAGCTCCTCAATACTCTTTTATATTAGTAGTGGTCTTCACATAGCCTCTTTTGCCTTCCTCGGGTGATTCAGAATTGTATTAAATTGAGCTCTGCTGTTTCAATCCATGTATATGATTTGTTTCTCATTTTGGTTCACATGAAAAGGAAAATATTGAAGCATAATGCCTTTGGTTTGGTGTCATTTCTTGGTCTGTTCAAGCCAGTAGGACATAAATAAAACACCGTTGTATGTGTTCTTTCAAAATCAATTGCGAGATATAGCAAAAAAATGAAACTAAGCTTCTATTCATAACATCAAAACTCAAATTCAAGCACCACGTCAGGTAAGACCCCTCAATTCCTCAGTACATATATCTTCTTGTACCGGTACGTTCAGGTGGATTTTTTGCCACTGTATTAATCACGGTGAAATCTTAAGAAATGGAAAGGTTTTCGTGATCCAATGGCAAAAAATGCGCCGAAACACCTTCTTCTGGGTACTGAGCAATTGAAATCCCAGTAAGAGAGGTCATCAACCATTAGGCCTGGTTGTAGCGAGGTTTTTCTATGTTTCTGTTTTTCTTTATAACACAGATTTTCTCCAGAGCAGAGATACTTTCATAAAACTTCCAGCTATTTTATGATGGGTACTTCTCTCAGCTAGTTTTCAATGCCTCAAATATATATATTTCCCCAGACGATAAGTGGATCGGCATTTATTAAATAACATGACAAGACGAAACATGATATAAGCAGCAAGAAGCAATTGTGTATATTTTTCAAATTTCGAATCGCACACATCGCATGTACGTACCCCAGCCTTCAGTATTTGATAGAAACTAGCCCCCCTCTCCCTCTTTTTTTTCCCCCCACTATTTTGTTTTCCAGATTAAAGTGAAAATGAAACTCGTTAATTTGATTCATCTTCCCTTGGGGCAAAAATTGCAGCCAAATATTCATAGCAAAGGCAGTTCCAGTATCATCATCCATTCAAGTCTTTCTGTCTTTTGCTGTGAAAAGAGAGAGAGAGAGAGAGAGAGAGAGAGAGAGAGAGAGAGAGAGAGACCGGGATTGTTGCCAATGCCCGGAGTGTTAGATTTCATAGAGTGATCCAACCTAAAATCAATTGGCAGTAGGTGTAATAACATAATCTATCATGAGTGGCTTAGATAGACAATGTGGGATAAAATCGAGTAACATGTTTATCACTCAGATGAGGCAAATTAAACTCTCACAACATGATCGCAGTCGCTCTAATCAAAGCCAAAAAACAATACATAACCCACCACAAGTTGAAAGATGAGTGTTGTTATTACAAAAGCATTAGAAGATCAATTGAGAGTAGTACAGGAATTGCAAAACGAATACAGAGAGGCATTAAGTTGTGGTAACTTTTACAAGTGATTATTATTATTAGGGGAAAGATGAAGAGCGAGAAATTAAGATAGAAGTTGTGGGTTGATCAGCCGGTGTAGATGTGGACGTGGAGGGCGAGGATGAGGACGGCGTAGAGGACGAAGAAGAGGAGAGTGTGGAAAGCTATGGCCTTACCGTTGGTCTTCATGCTTCCAAACTCCACGGTCCGGTTGTGACCAGGTATCTGGAACAGCAACCCCGGTTGCAACAGCAAGAACAACACCACCCCTATCAGCACCGGCCCCCAATCCGCCATTTTTACGCACTAACACACACCTCCACACACACACAGAGAATACAAACAGGCTTTTGAGCACCACAAGAAGGCTACAACGAGGAGAGGGCCTACAAGAAATTGCAAAGAAAGAAAGAAATATGGTGACCTTCCTCAGATGGGGTGATTTTTTTGTAACTTTTGCCAAGCACAAGAACAACTAGTGGGGACCATTTAATAAGCCAAGAAAGTTGAATGGACTTGACTCCATTAATCAAGGGAGAGTCCTCCTTTGCATATATTCTTCGTGATTTCCTTATTATAATAAGAGGCTAGGATTTAACCCACATAATTTGCGTGCGTGTGCGGAAGCGGGAATCTGAAAGCGTCTTTGAAATACATCACGACCAACTAAAATTTACAAGTGCGAGGATTGAGTGCACAAGGACAATGTGATGATTGAGAGCGAGAATGCAAATTATTACTCCCTCTGTCCCAATTTTATAGTCTCTTATGGGAGTTCGTGCCACTTTTCAAAGTGTTATATCTTATAATCTACAATGTTTTAGGTGATTTTGAACACTTTGTTTATTAGATTAAATCAATATCTATCAAACAAAATCCATATTGCATATAAAATATATTACCGATTGAAAGATATAATCATTTTTTTATCCGGTTAGAATAGAACGAGGGACTATAAAATTGGGACGGAGTTAGTATAAGTTTTGAAATATATTCTTACAATCACGCATAATTACTCTCCTATTCTCAGATTCGATTTGCCTTGCAGGCGGATATACGTATGTTTCGAGATTGATCTCATCGAGATGGTGGCAGATGTGAGAGCGGGGGCCCTGTAGTCACTATACCTTGTAATGAGTAAATCTCGGCCGTCAAAACTGTTTTGGACGATCCGGATCTTAATAACTTTATTTAAGATCCGGACTGTCTAAAACAATAAAGGATGGCCAGATTCTTACTACATGCTCCCCAGTTCAAGCAGATGCTAATGTAATCAAGATTACTTAAGACTATCAATTTCGAGTCAATAGTACATACGCCTAACCTAATCATCTAGAATTGCAATTGTGACAAAAAATCCCTAACCGACTTATCTTTAGGTAACGCGTTAACTCATGTCCTTTCGAGTATTTCTGTTTGAAAGAGGTGCTTCATGACAAGGATGGACCAACAAAACTACCACTGCTAATAGATGGCCTTCAACCTCAAATAATAATCACTACTCCACAATAATTTCCCCAAATGAACATACACTGGTGTGTAAATATTGCATAGCAGGATGATTCCCCTACCGACAAAGTCTTGGGGTCATTGGAGGCTATGCTACGGTCATTATTTCCAAAACCCCGGAATTCGTTAAGATGCACATAAGCTACCCCGAACATTCGGTTTAAAAAAAAAATAAAAATTGCATACTAGGATCACTAGCACAATCACTTGAATGGTTGTTTATGGTCTCAATTTATTCACTTGTATGAATCATGTTCTTAGAAAGTGACCCAAAACCGAACCATTTTCTTTTTTGGTTGGCGGAAAAAGGGTGTTCGGGCCCGATTCATTGTCGACTAATTTCCTTCTCGATTAGGTCAAAGACAGACCATCCATATCAGGACTAAGAGATTCACAGAAAATTAAATTTAACGGCCTGACCTCAATAATCAAATCTTGATCAATTGTGCATGCTTAGTCACAAGTCAATCACTGAAGGCATAGAATGATATCATCCATAGAAAAATCACACTTTTGCCTAATTACCCCACAAAGGCACAAACCAATAGAAAACAAAGAAGAAAAGCAGAAGTGGAGAATAAATTCCACATTCTAGCCTTTTAATGGGTGATTCCCAATTCCCTATCTGAAGGGGTCTGCTTTTTCCACACTTTTTCATCCTATATTCTTCTTTCTTCCTCTGCTCCTGCTCCTGTTGAAACTGCAATTTGAAACTCGAAAGAGATCATTTGACGAATCGAAGAAAATGAACGATTGGGGTGCCCCCATCATAGCCGCGGCGCTATTTGCGTTTCTATCACCAGGGCTGATCTTTCAAATGCCTGGAAAGGAACGGCCAGTGGGGTTTTTGAACATGAAGACAAGTGTGGCAGCTATTCTGCTGCACACTGTTCTCTATGGTTTGCTTCTTATTTTGTTCCTTATTGTTCTTAATATTCATGTCTATGCCTGAGAATCTATGTATTAACTGGAGGGTGCAGAAAAACCAGTTTTTTTTTTGGATTCATGGAATTCAATAAATTTTTAGCTTATATTTAAGATTTGTCGTTCCCTATCAGGTGCCCTGTTTGCTTGTTCGATTGAATTAAACTTCCTGTGCTTATTCTGTTTCGTGTACAAACTATTTCCATGTGTAAGTAGTCCATTTCCTCACGAGCAATGCTAGTTATCTAAAAAACTTACCCGAAAATTATCCAGTTTTTCAAGATTCACTTGGGTGTTTATCTAAACACTCATTTCACTATCGGTGTAATTTCCAGAGTAAGTTTTCTCGGTATTTAGCATTTTCCTTTCCCAACCTATTTTTCTTGTTTTGATGTGGAGATATAGAAAACCTGATCCCACTGGAAGCCAATGGATGAGGAAAAGAAAAGGAAATAGACAAAATAAAAACTTTCTTAGATATCATGAAACACGATGCGGGACTCGAATGAAAAATAATGAAGCCGATCCCAAATTTAAGGCTTGGTTAGATTTGATTTGAAATTATGGCATAAAGTTTTAGTAAAATACGAAAACTGAATTGAGATAATTACGGCATAAAGTTGTTGAAAAGTTTGGATTAAAACTGTAACATTAAAACAATTATGGGTTGCAAATCATTTGCAAATGTATACCAAAAAGTGGATTAGGTAAAGTGAAAAGATACGTTTTATCAAATTCGTGGTGGTTCTGAAGTCAATTTTACAATTGTAGATGAAAATCATGAACCAGTATCCATCCCAAACAAAACTCCGACGGTAATATCACACAGATCTCCTAATATTCTTGATCAATTTTGCAATTTGGCATTCCTGAGATGAATTATAGGGATTTGAAGCATTATCCTCAAACAGATCTGCAGTAAATTGTATCACGCATGTTCCATTTCTGGCATAACCACGAGAGATCAAGTATCGTTTACTTCCTCAAAATTGAATGCACGAAGAAGTACGGAGAAGATCGAAAATCCAACCAGATTTAAAGAGAGAACAACAAATTGAAGTAGACTGACACAATTCTTATCCCAAAAATCTGAAAATGGGGTTATCCAATGAAGACATGGACACCAATAGCTAAGAGGAAGATGCAGATTAGGAAGAAATAGATGATGGCGTGAACCAATATAGACGCACCACTTGTTTGGAAGTTGCCGAATTCTACGAGCCGGTTGCGACCGGGCACCTGAAACAGAAGCCCCGGCGTGAAGAGTATGAACAGAACCACCGCCACGAACACCGGTCCCCAATCTGACATTCTTTCCTTCCTTCGTTCCTTCTTCTTCTCTCTCTCTCTCTCTCTCTCTCTCTCTCTATTATGCTGTTTCTGGTATGAGAACGTGGAGCTGGGGGAGTTGTTTGTGAAAGGTGGGGCTTGCTCAGGGAGGAAGAGACAAGAGAGGATGACAAGGAAAGTGAACGTTAAGGGAATCAAAGCTATGTGGAATTGTGGATTCACACCACTTTGCTTCACATGGAACCTTTTTGCGTGGAAAAAAATGATTACTAGATTAGAAGGCTTTGTTTGAATTTGAAACGTCTCGACTTGAGGAGGGGGAAGACTAAATTATTCACAAAATGTGCAAAAGTCTTCTAGATCAGGTGCTCTCCGGTCCTTAATTTGGACTAAACTGGACACTGCAAATCTAAACGGTCTTTATTCTAATCAATGGTTTGAATTTGTTCAAGAACTCTTATTGGTACCGGCCGATACGGATAAGAATTTCTAAGCATATCTGAATCATTGATTATACCAGCGTATGATCTGACTATGAATTCTCTTGTTCAATCCAAGTGGACTTCGACTAGAGAGATCTGAACCCTAAGTAAAAAATAAGAGAGAGGGTTGTAATTGGGACCTTTAGATCCATCAAATTTTGCCTCCCTTCTAGTCTCCCTAAAGAGAAAACTGACCCCTGCAAATCCTTAATCCAGACGACCAATAAACAATTTGCTGTTGCTCTGTATTTTTACCTCTTGTAGAAACATCAACATCATCACACTGCCCATTCTATAGAATTTGATATGGGAACAAGATTGGTTCGTTCTCATTCAATCTTGAAAAGGGCAGAAATTTAAGCACCTTCAGAAACACAGTTTTGATTTTTTCCAGACACAAGCCTTCCTGATGGCTTTAGGGATAGTAAGTTAAGGTACTTTCATGCAATTGGTCATCGATAATCCTCTCTGAATTACCATATCACACCAGAAAACAAGCTGGCACAATGGTTTATAGAGAGAGAGAGAGAGAGAGAGAGAGAGAGAGAGAGAGAGAGAGAGAGAGAGAGAGAGAGAGAGAGAGAGAGAGAGAGATTTATGCAATCTTCAAATAATACAACCAAGTTCAATATAGGAACAGTTTAAACTTGTCAAAAGGCAAAAGCAAAAATCAAAGCAACCAATGTCAACGCAACATCGTTCAACCCAAAACAGCCATATGAATTTCAGCAATCTTGTTCAAGCCTGGTCGTTCAATCAAAATAACACTCCTCAAACTTCAAGATAGCCAACAATCTTCATGCATAATTCAAGCGGAATATGTCATTCTGTACATAGAAACTTCCTTGTGGTGTTGGCATCAAATGAAACATCTGTAAGCCAAAACAAGGTCAGAGAGTGAATAAATTGAGAATCCAATAAGAACTAGAACTTTGACATAGTTATTAGGCGCAATATGTCAATCAACAATAACATGGATTAAGGTAAAGACCACTAGAACAGGTGTGTCATAGAGGTTCCCCTATATCTTACCTAGATTTGCTTTTGTTTGTTTTTTTAAAGAAGAAGAAGAACCCCCCTAGCCCTAGGTTTGCAAAAATCACTGAAAATCCTACAACCGTGAATAGTGATTTCACATCATAGAATAGGTGCTTCATTTCACCTAAACAAAAAATTAGAATGCTTGGAAGAAGGAAAATCATATTGAAAAATCTATAAAACGGAAACCCATTTTGAGCATTTCCGCTTCAATAGATCTAAGTCCGAGTACAGGGATAACAATAATCAGCCATATAAACATAGGATGATATGTAGGAATTGGGGGATGGTGTTGTCCCTAAACTCTTTATAAGAAGTATTATTGCACAACCAAATTCAGCCGTCAGCAACTAGTACTTATGAAGTACTTCACAAAAGTGCATGCTAATCAAGAAAACATGGGCAAGGCCGCAAGGATGCAGATAGATGGTAAGGCCTTACCAAGAAGAATACATCAGAAGAATAACAATATGCCACAAGGGTGCAGATAGATGGTAAAGCCTGACAAACAAGATGACATCAGAAAAATAAATGTACGCATCACTTCTACTTTATATGAGATTGAACATTAAGGTGCATCGCCATTGAAGCAAGTTCAAACATCAGTCCAGGAACAGCTACCCAGTAGTATTGTCCATTAGAGCATTACACACAAACTACACATCCTACCCCTCCCTGAAAGTTTCGTTATATAGGATGTATACCTGAGTGTCCCTCAATACCAATTATTTAGCAAAGTTTCACTACCAACCATCACATTGATGCTACCAGAGCACATAAGGAAAGAAGCTTTCCACAACAGCATTCTTAAAGAGTTAACTCAAAGACATGATGTAAATGAATCACTCACACCCTGCAGCAGACAATGACCTTCCAGCACTAGGCAGGCATATATATTTCCTTCAGCTATGTATTTAGAAGCAGGTTGGTCATGACTTGCACCTACAGTTGAAGTGGAAACCAACTTTTTCGTGGATGCATGTTCCTTGGCAACTTTTAGTTTGATCAGGGAAACTATCAAAAAATGAATATCACAAATCACGTGCACCTAGATCAACTCAATTAATTTGACCTCTAATTTTCTCAAAGTTCTAAAAGTAACTAGTCGCTCCCAGGTGGGATGGCTGCCGACTAGGGGAATAGTCGGCTAGATTTTTTTTAAAATATATACTCTCCTTCATCCTTCATAAGTTTTGAGTAAGTAGAATAGCATAAGTAGCAAATCATCAAATAAAAATATACAATCTATTTTTTACTTTTTTAATGCCTTAGTAGCAACTAAAACCACAACAAGAACAATTAATCCTTAGTGGCAAACCACAACAACCATATACAATGTGTTAATTTATTGATTTATTCTACAATCTACAATACGTGGAAACTGTTTTTTAATGTATATTCTACAATCTATAAATGGAAACCACAAACCTTAGCCTCTCATGATGATAGATAGAGAGGCAATTAAATTATTAAAACTATTTTTTAATGTACTGTACATCATCCACAGTTCTGAGTTTGACCCAAAAATTTAGAAAATTCTGTTTTTTTACCCCAATTTTTCTGATTAGTCGCCAACTTGTCCGATTTTTTTTTCGATTCGCGACTTTTCCAATCGGACGACTTGCCTGATTAGTCGCCGACTTGTCCAACTAGTCGCCAACTTGNAGCCCGACTAAGTTGGCCGGTGACTAAATCAATCGACTAGGTCCAAGTCAACTCAGAGAACCCCCGACCCCAACTTAGTCGCCGACTAGTCCCGACTTTTAGAACACTGAATTTTCTTATAAAAATTACTATTTCTTCCCATCAAAGCTACTGAATAAAAAATATTCACAGAGATATCTGGACATTCCATAGAAAACGAACGGCTCAGGAGCTAAGAGGGCTCCAGTGTTTTCTTTTTAAGCAGTTGTCTAGGTAGTGTCTGGCTTCATCATTTTTGAAGGTGGAGTAGTGTCAAGCTTGAAAAGCTCATTTCGGAGAGATGGAAAGGGTAAGGACAGATTGCAGCCAAAAGGTGACCTCTACAAAAATGGAAAAAAGTTGAGCCGTCATCAAAGTTTCCCCACTGTGCCTCTAGTGTGAGCTGGGTAACTGGAAACCACAATTAGGCTGAAGTCTTCTTTTTTGATACTACTAGTGGTTGTTTTCTTTAGAGGGTGACTAATTTAGATCCATTACTGAGAATCATTCAAGGTATGTCGACATGTAGGATTCTTTTGTACCAATGTATTGGCAAAGAATTTTGTATGTGTGGCCTATGCATCAGCTCCACGCTTATTTGGTAATTGAGTAACAACATGGGATGCCCCCTTCTCACTATTTTGCGGAGAAGGGGGATAAATTCTTATAAGCTGCGCCATAGCTCACATTATTCCACAAAGACGGTATGTATAATCAAATCAAGGACTTCTGGAGAAGTTGCTTCCTACCCCAGTTGGTCAAGCAGGAAATGAGCACTTCATTTAGCAAGGGTTCAAACCCCTAACCCACACCCATGGCAGAATGGATTAGGATTTTCTAGGATTAAAAGAAAAAGGACTTCCGAATTCATCAAATAATCTATAATAAAAAAGAACACCTAAAAGCAAGTCAACCAATGTGCCAAATACTACGCCAAAGCAAAAATCTAGCATAAAAAGTACCAAAATCTTCTCCACCCTTGTGCCAAACTCAAAGCCAAATTTCAGCAATGCCATCCTTGGTGCCAAATTCGGCATCAAATCTGGCAATTTCCACACTGTGCACATCATCCAGGCCATTTAATTCGCATAAAAAAAAAAAAAAGGAGAGATGGTTCAATTCAATGGCTTGGATTTGAGGTTGCGCTAAAAGGCACCAAACTGGTGCAGCTACATTACCTATGTTTTGGCTTTTCGACACAGTACAAGCCAAAAAAAATGACTTCAGCAATACCATTTGGCATCAACGGATATGGACTTGCTCTAATGCAGCAGAATCACATGAATTAACTTGCGGCACCATATCAACCAAACCAACACATCAATCAGAACATCCCACAGAACACACCGAGTTTCTAATATTTAGTAATTCCTAACATGCTTTCAAAGTAATCGCACATCAAGCAGACCACTAGTCGCACCACTGACCACAACGAATATACCAATCAGTACACAAAACATCCAAATCACAGAGATACAAACGAAACGAGTATTAGAAGAAAAAAAAAAAAAGAACACCTGACTGAATTTGAGGGCATGTTGTTCACCGCCGAGCTGGAGATTCCCACTGACGAAAACAAGCATGCCGCCAGCGGGGCCAGAAGGCTGGCAGTCGACGGTGGTGATGCTGTGCTGGCACTGCTGGAACGGGAGGCTGGCTAGCTTGGCCGCGATGTTCTGGGCTCCTTGGAACTGCTGACCCTCGAAACTCATCATCGAGCCGTCCTGGTACAAGTTACCCAGCCCCTGTCGGTTCGTGTCGAACGTCGAGTAGTAGTGCTCCACGAATGCTTTCGCCACTGCGTTTGGATCCATTTCTCGCTGCTGCTGCTTCACTGTGAAAATCAGAGATCTACCCCTTCGTGTTCTCTCTCTCAGTCTCTCTCTCTCTCTCTCCTCGCTGGATGCACAAGCAACCAGGGCACCTACTTTCGTGGGCTCTCTTCGGACTCCGCCTAGGCCCTTTTGTTTGAGACAGGCTTGGGGGTGTGACATATCTAGGCCCATTTTGAGGATAAGCACTTTTCGTAATTTTGGTCTAAGCCTGTTTGGGATATACTGTCGGACCCCGTTTGGTTATGCTTTTGCTATTTTGAAAGTGCGAACATTAAGTTTTAAAGGCTGTCTGTTTGGCGGATATATTATAATTAAGAGAGATCATTAAGGAGGAGGATTAACTTATATTTGGTTTGAATAGTAGTTGATATTGTGGATAAAAGTGGGTAGATAAGAGTGGATAATGTGAGAAATTACTTGGTTTCCCTCTTTAAATCACCTCATCGAGATACAAAAAATATTTGAGGGGAAATTTGGTATTTTTTCTCACCCAAATTATACTGGGGGTGGTGTTAGCTAAGACCCCTCCAATAGTATAAGTTCTCCCTTCCTTCTTTCTCTCCCTACTAAACATCCTTGTCCTTTCTCCTCTTCATTCTTTATCCCCATAACAAACAAGCCCTAACAGCTCGATTGGATTTGGGATTGGTTTTCGGTGGATATAATAGTAATGAGAGATAAGATAATATGGGGTATTATTTATGAATGGTTGACCTTCATTGATGTGACATTTATGAAGAACAGATAAAATAGTATAGTACTAATTAGTTTGGAGGATTTTGGTAATATGGGGGAATAATTAGGACTTGGTTTATGTTGTAGTTGAAATTAGAGGATAGTGATAAATTATAGAGTCTAGGGTGGATTGACCCAAATTATGGAATGGTCATCTAGGTGGGTTACATATGGACAAGGTCAGCCTGGTCCATAAATAAGAAGGTCTAAGCCGAATTAGGAGGAGGGGGTATGAAGTCATCTATATGTGATCATTTGTACCCAAACCATGAATGATTTGTGGGACTGGGATTAATCATCCGATCCCAAGACTCATCCCCTTCTAATCCTCTATCCAAATGAGCCCTGAGGGTACTAAAATAAGCAACATAGCTCCCACCCAATATTTCTTAATCATAACGTATTATTTTATAACTTATCCCCACATCTATATTCAATTATGGATTCGTATCTCCGTATCCTCTATTTTAGTAAAACTCTAGGCATTGTATCCTTGGATGTAAGCTTGCACCCAAGTTCGTATAACATATTAAAAATTGTAGCGTGTTTTATAAAACTAGCTTATTTTTGAAAATGACGTATTTTGCTTTATAAGACAAGTCATTTTTTTACAATACATCAACCTAATTTAACTAAATAAGCTAATTTCAATTACTTATTGTGAATAAGTTATTTTGTGGAAACTTTTAACCTTTAACTAGCGCGATTGGAAGGACTTTTTTTCAACTCCTTATATATTTGATCAAAAATAAAATAAAAATACACCATCACTGAAGCAAGACCAAACTCATTAGTTTGCCTCCTTCTGTCAATTAAAAACTTAAAGGGTTACTAATTTGTCTTAATATAAATTGTTAATTGAGGTACAAATAAACTGATACGTCCAATTGTCTAATTGATTGAAAAAAGAAGAAGCAATGTAACACTCGATAATGGAGTAGGAGTCCTTCGAGGACGCCAGTGACTAATAACTATGGGATAATGGAGTAAGTCCCCTTCTGATTGATGTTGAGATCTCCTTAGAGGTCAACTTTCTTAGTCATATATTAACATGGTCTTTTGCCCTTTCTTTTAAATGGGAAATGTTAATGGTTGTTATAGTATACCTGTTAAGAGTATAAAAAAATACATTTTAAAAGTAAACTTGTATTTTAAAATACATCTTTAAGTGTATTTTAATGTACAAGAATATTTTTTTGAACAAGTGAGACCCACAAAAATGTAATTTTTGTACCCTTAACCATGACCCTTTTTTGGTCTTGTACTACATTTTTATGTGCAATTTTTAAATTAAAAAACAAAAAAAAAGAAGTGCAATTATCTAAAAAGAAGTATGAAAATCACTTCCCTAAAATTAATAATAGACTTTGTCGTCCTATTTCTTGATTTTTGATGACCAAAAGAAAGAGAAAGAACATATTAAATGTCAGACTGCTTTTCCACCAATTCTCCTAAAACCAATTAGTGTTAGAAAGGGCTTCAATTAAGTCATTTATGACATTCGACATCGCATCCGCAAGTCTATTTTAAGAGTGGTCGCAGAGAGTGACATTGTTTAACCAAATCCATGGGGGGTACTCTGGGCTCAACACTAAACACCTACTTTGATCCAAACTTCAAGTTGTTATTTTGAATTCACGATACTAAATTGTGAATGAGAAATTGGAATATTGGATCACGCATGTACTCATATCTATTTGAGTTGAAGTTTTTTAGAGACACTCAAAAAATTATGTTAAAATAAATGAACGCTTGTATTAAATGGAACAAGGCTTTAAAAAAAATAAAAAAGGAAAGGCTTATTTTTTGGGGGAAACTCCACCCACTTTCTTCCGGGCAGTGCTAGGGGTACAGACCCCTTAGGTACAAAATTTGCACATAGCTATTCGGGGGCCCAGTTGTGGGTCCCACATGGGAAATCCAAACCGTTGATTCATTTCAGAATAATTTTTTTAATGAAATGGGTAAGTTTTGGATCAACCACTTAGACACATCGGATTGACGTGATTTCTTGTTGAGCCCCCTAAAAAGTTATTCTGAGATTAATCAACAGTTTAGATTTCCCGTGTAGTATCCACAAGTGAACCCACGAATAACTCTGTGCAAATTCTGTACCTAAGGGGTCTGTACCCTTAGGTTTCACGCTTTCTTCCTCTGTACCCAATGCTCCATTGTTTTTTTGTTTTCTCTTTGTGAAAATCACCATTTTTTTTTTTTTTTGGTGGTGATTTATGTTCATAAAAAATTGTGTTTTGGCCTTTTCCATTGTGGTGCTCCTTTCATTTATGAGACATGTTGCCATTTTTTGGGTTTGACAGAAAAAACTACAAATGTAATGTGACATTTTATTTGGAAGTTTCAAAGTTCACATCAATATATATATCTTAATTAAAAAAACCAACGACCAAAAAAATCACAATTCACATTCAAAGCCACAAACACAAAACTCGTACATATCACAAGAGCAAGAGAGGTACCACCTTTTACTATTAAAATTGTCACAGTAACCGTCTTCCAATAAAGTTGGTAATTAAAAAGATAACAAATTGTCAAGATCACATGACAAGTAGTGCAATGAGGAAGAGGTTCAGTGGGGGAGGTGCCGGGTGCTGGGGGTGCAACAGCCAAACGAAAAATTAATGGTGATCTTAGCCCACTCATACATTTCTAAGATCCACGATTTAAGTATAAAAATCTCACAAAATTGTCTACGGGCTCTGTTAACATATCTTTCCCTTTCAGTTCGAGCGTAAGGCCGCAAGGGGCTGCGTCATTCCACGCTCCTTCTTGTACCCTCCGAAAACAGAACTTCGACACAACCCCTGCATAGAAATGGCGAGTCAACAAGTACCTCAAAAGTCAACAATCTGCTCTTATAAGCTTAATCTGTGATCACATCATCATCTCCTCTCCGACCTACATATGCTTGGGTTCTGTCTAAGAAGAGAAAAAGGAAAGATAAGTGGGAAAGCAAAGAAGATTTTCAAGATACCCACAAAATCCGTTTTGGGTCTTTGATCTTCAAATCAAGAAAAAAGAAAAAAGAAATACCCACGTAGAAAAGACTCGAATTTGAGTAACGATGGCTCGTTTGGGGGAGAGATTTGGGGCGTTTTTCAATAACAAATGGCTGGTTTTTGTGGCAGCTATGTGGATACAATCTTGTGCAGGGGTTGGGTATTTGTTTGGAAGTATTTCGCCTGTGGTAAAAAGCTCTTTGAACTATAATCAGAAGCAGATTGCAAGATTAGGCGTGGCTAAAGACCTTGGGGGTAGTATTGGGTTCTTGGCTGCAAGCTTGTGTGAGGTTTTGCCTTTCTGGGGAGTTCTCCTTGTTGGTACTTTGCACAATTTTGTTGGGTTTGGTTGGGTTTGGCTTATCGTCACTGGCAGAGCTCCGCCGTTGCCGTTGTGGGCTGTGAGTATCAAAAAAGTTTGTCTTTTTCAATCCGATTGCTATGATTCTTTTGATTGAAAAACCATTTTGGTCTTTCTTTCTCGTTGCCTGAATTGGGCTTTTCGTTTCTGTCGTTTTCTTACTTTCAGTGATACTATGGCTCGACTGTATCCGCGTACAGATCCTTTTGGGAACCACTTCGGATCTCACCAAAAATAAAAATAAAAAATCAGAGTCTTTCATTTTGTTGAAGTTTCTTATTAAAATTTAGCTTAATCGGATATCAGCAGATTGTTTATGAAAATATCAAACTTTGCTTAAGAATTCATTCCCTGACTGATATCCGAGTCAGTTGACTTTTTACAAGAACCTGAAACAAAATATTCTGAGCGTCTTGGACTATTTTTGTAAGGTTAAAATGGGTCTGAAATTGATCCTTACACACGTGTCGAGGAGTCTGTACCCATATCGTTTCCGTCTTACTTTTGTGTGGTCGCCCTTTAAGATCTTGTTATGCCAACTATTTGAATCGAATCTGGTTATGGAGTTGGGTTTTCTTCTGAATCTTGAAAGGATATTCTTGCTGTGCAAATATTTAGATTATGTAATTCGTGGTTGTTTTGTGTCTCTTTTAAAAAATGATTGTGACACAAATTTTGTGTCACAACTAATCACAACTTCACTCACATGGGGTGTGAGCCCCACATAGGCCCCACGCGCGGGCTCCTCACTCCATGTGAGTGAGGTTGTGGTACAAAGTTTGTATCAGTATCATTATTTGTCTTTCTCCTTCAAATTGTGTTGCTTGTGCCAAGTGTTTTTACTTTATGAATCTCTCCTGACTCCTGCGGTTGCTTTTGTGTTTCTCTTTGTCCTTCAAATTGTGTTGCTTCGTTAAGGTCACCTGTAGTGGTGGAGTTAAACCCACAAATTATTCAAATTCTACCACAGTTAACTGACTTTTTCATTTTTTCCTCCCGTAGTAGTGTAGCTACTGTATAATTATTGTCTAGCAGTGGTTAACAAAAATCACACTAGAAATCAACTGTAAGTCCATCAGGAGTTACAGTCAAATGGCCCCCCATTTGAAAAGGGAAAAAATTCGGGAGAGAGGAAGCAGAGAGGGGAGAGAGAGAGAGAGAGAGAGAGAGAGAGAGAGAGAAAGAAGAGGGATGGTCTAACACACGGAAGTGACACGGAAGAAATGGTCTGACATGCAGTTCTCTTTCTCACCATTTTTTTTTACACTTTAACAATATTTTAACAACACCACTACAACACACATTAACTTAATAACACATTTTGTCATAACAACACATAAATGAGACTCACTTTTTACACTTTTGTGTTATATATCAACACAAATTTAACTCCACCACTACGGATGACCTAAGTGTCTTTACTTTATGAATCTCTCCTGCTGTTGCTTTTGTGTTTCTTCTTTTTTTCCTTTATAATTTTTTGCTTTTCGTAAAGTGTCTTTTATGAGTCTCTAGTCTCTACAATTGACTGTTAGAGGACACTGGAGCATGGCGATTTTCCGTTGTCCTCTATTTTGTATTGTCTTACTTCCTATCCAATATAATACTATTATTGATCATATATTCATATTATACGTGGACGGTTATTAAATAGACAGAAATAGATAAGATTATGCAATATATAGAAGAAACTCGACAAATTGTACATCAAGAAAGGGAGGGAAATCTTACCAAAGATTGAGTAACAAAAGAAAAAGGAAAAACCACTCAAACTCTGGACCGACCAACCATCCAAACACCTCACCAAAACAGCCACCCGTCGGCCTTGGCCTCACATCTGACATCGGTTATGTAGAGAACCACGCCATGTCACCGCCGCATTCCACCCCATCATTGATTAGGGAGCGATCACGCCATGCCACTGCTGTGACCCATAGACAAATGAGGCTAAAAGCCAAAACAGAACCCCCAAAAACACCCAACCTGCAGTAGCTGCCTAACAACCTCGGGCGGTGACCACATGGTCACCTTCGTCATTCGAAGACCTAACCGGACACAACCCTCCTCCTCTGGGACCCAATATCCTCACCTCTACAACGACCATAGGTCCACCACAAAGAGAGAGAGAGAGAGAGAGAGAGAGAGAGTTGTGTTTTTAGAGAGAGTTTAATAAAATGGCAGTTTTTTGAAATAGATAAGATTGTTACCCTCATACCTTGGTAAGATTGTTAACTATTCTTATTATGCAGATGTGCATCCTTATATTCATGGCTTCAAACGGTGAAACCTACTTCAACATGGCATCTCTGGTCTCATGCGTGCAAAATTTTCCAAAGAGCAGGGGCCCCGTGGTAGGTATACTCAAGGGTTTTACAGGTTTAAGTGGCGCAATTCTCACTCAGATATATGCAGTGATCCATACTCCTGATCATGCGGCACTCATCTTCATGGTTGCAGTTGGGCCAGCAATGGTGATTATCCCCCTTATGTTCATTATCAGGCCTGTCGAAGGTCAAAAACAAGTCAGATCAGCGGATAGCACAAATTCCTCATTCATCTGTAGTGTTTGCCTCTCTTTGGCTGCATATTTGATGGCAGTCATGCTTCTAGAAGATCTAGTTGATTTGAGCCAGACTGCGATCATAATTTTCACTGTCGGATTAGTTGTTCTCCTAGTTGTCCCTGTATTTATTCCTATATCGTTGAGTTTTTTCGTAGAGGCAAGCGATCCAGTAGAAGAAGCACTTCTTCCTGATTCACATAAATATGAAGCCAGCAAATGTGGACTTGATATAAAAGAGATCATATTTAGCGAGGTAGAAGATGAGAAACCCAATGAAGTAGACTTTCTTCCATCTTTAGAGAGGCAAAAGCAGATCGCTCAACTACAAGTAAGACTAGCCCAAGCAGCTGTGGAGGGAGCCGCGGGGATTAAGAGGCAAAGGGGGCCGCGTAGGGGGGAGGACTTCACCTTGACGCAGGCTTTGATAAAGGCCGACTTTTGGCTTATCTTTTTCTCCATTCTTTTGGGTTTGGGATCTGGTTTGATGGTAATTGATAATTTGGGTCAGATGAGCCAATCCTTAGGATATGATAATACACATATATTTGTTTCCTTGATCAGCATTTGGAACTTTCTTGGCCGAATTGGTGGGGGTTACTTTTCTGAGATTATTGTCAGGTATTGCAAGTTTCCATTTCTTCGCTTTAAAGCTTATTGAACTTCATTTGTTATCTTTTGTTTTTTAGTGTCTCATTCAACCTTGTGAATTTCTAGGGACTATGCCTATCCAAGGCCAGTGGCCATGGCAGCTGCCCAACTGATAACAGCATTTGGGCACTTCTTCCTTGCTATGGGTTGGCCCAAGGCAATGTACATCGGGACACTACTAGTTGGGCTCGGCTATGGGGCGCAGTGGGCTATTTTCCCGGCCATTGCCTCAGAATTATTTGGCTTGAAAAAATTTGGAGCTGTCTTGAATTTTCTTAGTTTGGCAAGCCCTTCTGGTTCCTTAGTCTTCTCCGGTCTTATTGCAAGTAGTATATATGATAGTGAAGCAGAGAAGCAGCACCACCACCCTTACCACCAAAAGGATCTGAGATCAATATTTATAGGCAGTTTTGCTGGGGAAGAACCATTGAAGTGTGATGGTGCCATTTGTTTCTTCCTTACATTGATGATCATGTCTGGACTTTGCATCATTGCAGCTGTTTTAAGCATGATACTTGTGTATCGCACTAAGGTTGTTTACGCTCACCTTTATGGAAAATCTCAGACCTAATGTTTGGGAAGAGTTTTAAGATTGGATTTTAAGAACTCTGTTGTATTTGGAATTTGGATTGGCATCTTTTGTGTGTTTCGTGCAAGGTTGTGGAGATTCCACTGTTTCCACCCAATGTTTTTGAAAAGGTTTGTCAAGAGTTTATGGAAGCAAACCTACGCCAAAACAATTCTACGGAGACTGAGAACCAAGCATACTCACGGTATTACCACACTATCTATCTTGGTGTTTGATAACGGATTTTTTTGTTTCAAATATCAAGTTATGTATCAAGTCGTACATGAAACAAGTATTAGAATAAAGACTTGACTGAATTTGGGGGCATGTTGTTCACTAGCAATCTGGAGATTACTGCTGGCGAAAACAATCTGTGTTGGAACTGCCGCAACTCAACTTTGTCACGATGTTCTAAGCCCCATGAAACTGCTGACCTTCGAAACTCAACTTTGAACCGTCCTGGAACAAGTTACCAAGCCCCTGTCTGTTCGTGTCGAATGTCGAGTAGTAGTGCTCCTCGAATGCTTTTGCCACTGCGTTTGGATCTATTTCTCGTTGCTGCTGCTTCACTGTGAATGAGAGGAGAGATCTTTGGTACCTATTATGCTTTTGTTTATTTGAAAAGAAAAGATGGTATCAGTTGAAAAAAGAAAACATATTACTAATTTTTAAGCAGGAAATGTGTGGCGTCCATACACTCAGTATTAGTCCCCACAGAAATGTATGGTAGATAAGTGTGTTGGGCACCACCAGGACCGGCTCCTAGGCAAAGCCCAATATCTAGGTCTTCAGACCCCAAAAAGGATTCCCAATAATTTTTAGTATTAGGCCAGGTAGTGGGTCTTTTAAAACCCAAATAAGTGGTCTAATATGGTTTTAAGGCCCTTGAAATCTGTTATTCTTGAAAATGATTAAATCTTACTTTTGATCAACCTTGTCACAAGGAAGATTAAATAGGTCATCCGTTATTGATTGCTTGCATCCTTGGATTGTGTATCAATGTGATTACCCCAAGCGTAGGGTCCAGGTGACGCGCGGCATAGTAACCGGAAGTCCGGGTCGAGTCCACGGGGACCTAATGAGCTGATCGTGTAAATTGACTCGCGAGTGAGGGTTTTAGCCTTAAAGTGGCAAACTTGGCTTTTAAGTAGTTTGGGGGATGGATTTCACTTAACCGTGAAAGACTTAAGATTAAAAGACTAATTAAAAACAAGGCTAAGTCAAGGGGCTTACAGCACCCATGGCCTTAGGCGATTCGTTCTCCTCTAAAAAAACCGGCTCGGGGCGTCGTTAAACGACCCCGAACGGAAGATTTGGTACTTAACACTCATTTAACTAGAAATGGTGTTTCTCAAATAATAGGATTCTTGTGTCATTTATACAAACATTTTGATTGCCATAGCCCGAAGTATCACACGTGCCAAGTGGTCGAGCCCTTAGCTACGCGTGATCATCGGGATTAACAAATCCAAATTTTGATACATAAAATTAATTCTAACTCTTTGATTAACATGCAAAGTTTGCAATATGGCGAGAAGAGTGAATCAACCTAAGTCACAGGGTGCTAATCACCCCATGACCGAGCCTATAACAACTACTCAATCATAACTACGTAAAACATGACTATTTTTATAAGGGAAATAAAGAACATAACAAGTGACTTTAAAAAACTGATTTTTATGGAAGATTAGAGGTCTACCTATAACATTAATACTTGAGAGAATCACACACAACACTTAGAAGATAGAGATTTCAAAGGAAGTAGCTAGGAAAACACAAAAACGAAATAACCGATAAAAACGGAAACAAACTAGAGTTATACAAAGTTCAAAGTACGTACTACAACATTAAATGAGAGGGTTTACCTTGAATCTAAGTGCCAAGCATGGAATTCTAGAGAGAAGGTGGAGCAAATCTAGGTTACAAACTAAGGGAGGTAGAGAGAGAAGGTAGAAATCAGGTATGACCTAATAATCTGATCTTTGGGGGCTTTTATAGCCCCCTAAAATGTGTACAAAAAGTCCAAAATGACCCTGGAAATAAACTGAGATCGGACTAAAAATCTGCAGAAAAATAGGCTGGATACCGGTATAGGAAAAAACCCATACTGGTATGTAGAGTTGTTGTCTGCCTTAGTGTTTCCTGGATACCAGTATGGGAAAAAACCCATACTAGTATGTAGACCTCCTGTGAGAATTTTTTTTGCTTGCTGGATACCGGTATGGGAAAAAAAACCATACTGGTATGTAGAGTTCCTGATGCCTTTATTGGTTGCTGGATACCAGTATGAGAAAAAAACCCATACTGGTATGTAGAATTGCTGAACTATTTTTTTCCTTTTCTCTTCACTTGATCATCTATTCATTTGATCTTTTCAGGCTTCCCAAGCTTTGTTTAATGCTTCATTCTTGATTTACCGAACTTGGTGGTGGAGTGCCACATGGCCTCGGGTGCTCGGGCATCCCTTGGTTCGACCATAATGTTAAGACAAGCCTATTCTTTTGATTTTTCTGTAACTAACAAAAACTACCCATGCGCAATACCAATCATATAAAAGCTAAAATATGCGTGCGTGTGTACCAAAAATGAGATAGATAAGTCCTTTTATTTACAATATTGGGGACTTATCATCGATTGAAAATGACTTGGTGGAAGAAGTGGATTATACGAGTTTAATTGACACTTCTTTTGCTTCTAGAAATAATATACAAGTGTTACTCATGCGTACTTGAGATGATATGTATATTTTATTCTTATATAATGATTAGTAGGATTTTTATATAGTTTTGTCTTACCTATTGCGAATGTTTGCTATTTTTGTTTCCTTGTAATACTAACTGTCCAGTGTTAAAGGCATCATTTTTAGAACATGCCTGGGTACTAAAAACCTAGGGCTAGCCCTGGACACCACGTGGCGGTACCCCAAGACATGTAATAAATTTACAACCATTTCTTAAGAGCCAACTCATTTTTGGGCTTGCTAGAGAGTAATTTTGTCAAAATTTAACAAAAATGGTGCTAAAGTCATTATTTGACCTCTACCACCTCTAGTGCTAATCACTCTCATATCTCACAACTATTGGATTGCTCCAAAAAGCCATTAGATCACAACCTATGCAATAAATGGCTCAAACCATTTTAACGACCAAATTTGGCCAAAGAAATGGCTAAGTCATTTTTTGACTCTCAAAATGGCTCCCCAATGAGAGAGAGAATTTTGGATCTTCAAGCTAAAATATGACTTTGGGTCCCAAAATAGCTTCCCCTAGGAGATGCTCTAAAAAATTCTTGTACTCTTTCGACATATCTATGATCATTGAGTTATGTCAGAATTTTCGACATTTTCCAAAATTCTCATTTGATTCAACTCCTAGCATGGTGTACTTAGCTTTAAAGGTAACATGTAGTAGGAGTATTATGTAAGTTTGTCGCATGCATAGAACGAGTGCACTGTTAGTTTTTACTGTAGATATTTGGAGGCGTATTTGGACTATTGTGGCTATTGAATCGTATGAAGTCGTGGGAAAAGGATTGCTTCTGGCCCCAAATGGTGGAGGTCCTTGTTAATCAACCGCATCTTGTTTCACATCAGTGGCGTTTTCTCTTTCTTTATTGACGAAGAAAAGACAGAT
The DNA here is from genome assembly GCA_022606695.1 of Vaccinium macrocarpon. Taxonomy (NCBI): domain Eukaryota; kingdom Viridiplantae; phylum Streptophyta; class Magnoliopsida; order Ericales; family Ericaceae; genus Vaccinium; species Vaccinium macrocarpon. The sequence goes on along the minus strand of CM040181.1, from coordinate 39,051,283 downwards.
CTATAACTTTAGAATATTCAAGTTCGTTCGTTAAGTTTTTAAACGAACTTGAGCCGAGCGCAAAATTCAATGAAAATTTATCGAGCCGAGCTTACCTAGATTTAAATTGAACTCGAACTTGTTCACGAGCTTTAACGAGTAAAAAATATAAAATATTTATTCTTCCATACACGTCTAAAACTTCAAATACATTTTTTATTTTGTACAACATAATTCCATACATATGTAAAATTTTAAAAACATGGGTAAATTTCACTTACCTCCCCTGAGGTTTCTGACAAATACAGAGACCTCCCCTGATATTTCTGAAATTTCACTGCCCTCCCCTACTTTAAAAGTAATTGGCAGATACCTCCCTTGCCGTTAAAAAATGACTAACGGTGTTAACTTTGATTGTGAAATGCCGTTAATGCCCTTCAAGTCAAATTTTACTTTATTTATTTTCCTTTTTTGAGTTTATATTGCATAAAAATTTGGAAAGGTGAGAAAAAGTAACTAAATTATTTATTTTTTTCTTAAAACTTTCTTTTCTTTGACTCAAACTTATTATTTTTTAAATTTTTTAGTTCCCATTGGATATATTTTTCATTTTGGTAATAAAAACAAGAGTATTATTAATCACTTAAGCCCACTCCTTGCATTGATAGTTTTATTATTATTATTTTTACTTTTTTTAGGTTTCTTTTTCTTTCTCTAAATCTAAATCTCTAACTCGATTCATTTTTCTTCTCTATAATTATAAAAAAATTTCCCTATGCGTTCTCTTCTTCTTCTTTTTTCAATTATAGGTGTAGCCTCGTAATTCTAACCTCTTTTTTTTCTCTTAAGCTTATATTAATACTTTTATAAGTTTTTACATGTACAAGTTATAAATTTCTCATTATGGATGTGTGAGAGTTTACACATATTTAAGGTAATATATGAGTTATGTATGAAATTCTTATGAGATATACATATATATTCTAAGTTCATGGCTGTCAATCGAATCAATTTTTTTCAAGTTTTGTGTTAAATTTCGTTTATTTTACTGAGTCTAAAATTGATGTTCGCGCTTGAGCCTTAGTTTAAGATCCAAATCAAACTCAAATAAAGATTTACCTACTGCTTCCGAATAGTTAATGAACGACTTGGATTATTTACTGGTACCTACTGCGTAAATTTTTTATTTCTGCAATCACCAATCATGCAAATATCATATAAGCAAGTGTGATTTGAAATGTGATATAAGCTGCAAATATCATATAAGCAAGTGTGATTTGAAATGTGATATAAGCCGATGTGATTTGAGATGTGATAGAGAAGTGTCACTATCATGGTTTCTCAAGGCCCCACTGAATAATAGAGGGAGGGATGTGGAATGAATTGACTCTTTTCTCTTTCCATTTGCTTTGCAAAAAAGACAAGGACAACCCCAGATTGGAGGTTTTCAAAAGAAGAGAAAATAAAAGAAAAGAAAGGGAGAGAATACTATCTCTTTCCTGTTTGGATGGCTAAAACAGTGGGTGGAGGTGAGAAATAGTGAGAATAAAGAATCATTTTTAATCCATTTTTATTTCTCACCACATTTGGTGAGATTTGGTGGGGGAAAAAAAAATCTTTTCTCTTCTCAGTATTAAGGGAACTGCACCGTTTCTTTTATTTTATTTTCTTTTCTTTTTCTCACCCACTTAGGGAAAGGGGCTGGAAAGTCTACATCCTGATTCTCCTAAACTTGTCCTTTGAGCGTAAGAGACTGCGTCACCCCACTCTTTTGTCGTCGTCTCCGAAATAACAGACATGGTAGTACAGTATATCTTTGATCACTTCATCATCTCCTCTCCGCCCTATATTCCCTCTCCTATAATCTCGGGCTCTGCCTAAAACAAAGGAAAAAAAAAAAAAAAAAAAAAACTGGAAACATACGTGAAACAGCAAAGGAAACTTTCAAGATACCCACAAAATCGAAGAAAAAAGTACCTAAGACTCGAATTTGATAGAACCAAAGGCTTCATTGAGGAGAAGTAGGACTTTCTCAAAGCAGACCTACGTGTGTGATGATGGTTCGTTTGGGTGAGAGATTTCGGGCGTTTTTCAATAATAGATGGCTGGTTTTAGTGGCAGCTACGTGGATACAAACTTGGGCAGGGACGGGGTATTTGTTTGGGAGTATTTCGCCTGTGGTAAAAAGCTCTTTGAACTATAATCAGAAGCAGATTGCGAGATTAGGCGTGGCTAAAGACCTTGGGGGTAGTATTGGGTTCTTGGCTGGATGCTTGTGTGAGGTTTTGCCTTTGTGGGGAGCTCTCCTTGTTGGTGCTTTGCACAATTTTGTTGGGTATGGTTGGGTTTGGCTTATCGTCACCGGCCGAGCTCCAGCATTGCCGTTGTGGGCGGTGAGTATTTAAACCATTCAAGACACTTGAATTATCTAAACAAAATTTGTCCTTTTATTTGGCTTGGGTGTCCAATTGCTGTGATTCTTTTGATTGAACTGCCTTTTTGTTCTTTCTTTCTTGTTTCCTGAATTGGGCTTTTCATTTAGTTAGATTGTATTGGGATTTGGCTTTGTTGCTAGTACTATTTTGGAACAGCAATTTGAGTTCAAAACTTAGCAACTTCTTGCCAGCCAGGCAGCAAGAGCTTTTCTTGTGAATTTTCTAGTCCTGGTTTGGATGGCCGGCCTCTGACTAGACCAGGAGGAGATCTAGTCGAGGTGCTTGCAAGCTGGCCTGAACACCCTGCCTGCTAAACCAGATATTAAATAAAATTGGTAGTTATGCCAACTATTTGAATCGAATCTGGTTGTGAAAGATACTCCCCAAATTGGGTCGTCTTCTTAATCTTGGAAGGATATTCTTACTGTGCAATGGGATGGGAAAGGCCTTATGAGAGGTGAATTGCAGATATTTGAATTCTGTAATTGGTCGTTGCTTTTGTGTTTCTCTTTTTTCTTCATATTTTTGTGCCTATGGCAAGTGTCTTCATGAATCTCTCCAATTTACTGTTAGAAGACACTAAAACAGGGCGTTTTCCGTTTTCCTTTTCGGCTGTTGACACAATACAAGTGTTATCTTCCTCTTTTCCAAAATTAGAATATTACCTCGATGTGCTTTAATGAAACTGTTTGTTTCTGTTGAATCCTCGATCTGTTGTTCTTTCGAGGTTATTCTCAATTGCATAAGCAATTATGCTTCGGAAAATGAACAGTTTCCGTTATGTTAACACTCCGTTTGTTTGGTCGTAAGATATTTTTGCCAAAAATATTTTACATAATTTCCGGTGTTTGGTTGTTGAAATCCTGGAAAATGATTTGTTTTTGGAAAATCTTTTACGACGTTGGCTGTAAAACAACTTACCCTCGAAAAACCAGTAAGTTATTTTCCAATGGGAACAATGTACCACATCCTCTTCCCTTTCTGCCATTACCTTTGTCAGATTGGTTAAGATGAGCTATGGGTTTGTAAAAATAAAATTGGAGTTCACCCAAACACCCGAAAATAATTGCAAAACTTGTTTTTTCATGCAAAAATGTTTCTCATGGAAAATATATTCACTTGTAAAATACTTTACATTGAAACAAATGGAGCATTGCCTGAATAGTTTTATAGACAAGATGTGGTAAAATTATACGTAATGGATTTGTCTCTTGATGGAGAGAAACATACGCATTTATACCATGACTGCTTATGTTGGTCAATTTTTTTGAACGGCACTTATGTTTGTCAATTGAATGTCCGCATTTTTGGTTTGAGACAGTTTTCATGGTTTTTAGTTCAACGGAGAAGGAAACACTCAGTTACCCTAATGGCTTGGTAAGATTGTTAATTATTCTCGTTATGCAGATGTGCACCCTTATATTCGTGGGTGGAAATGGTGAAACCTACTTCAACACCGCATCTCTGGTCGCCTGTGTGCAAAACTTTCCTAAGAGCAGGGGCTCTGTGGTGGGAATACTCAAGGGTTTTGTAGGTTTAGGTGGTGCAATCCTAACTCAGTTATTTGCAGTGATCCATACTCCAGATCGCGCTGCACTCATCTTCATGGTTGCAATTGGGCCAGCAATGGTGATTATCCCCCTTATGTTCATTGTTAGGCCTGTCGAATGTCAAAAACAAGACAGATCATCGGATAGCACAAGTTCCTTGTTCATCTATAGTGTTTGCCTCCTTTTGGCTGCATATTTGATGGCGGTCATGCTTCTAGAAGATCTATTTGATTTGAGCCACACTGTGATCACAATTTTTACAGTCGGATTAGTTATTCTCCTAGTAGTCCCTATTATGATTCCTATATCGTTGAGTTTTTTCCTAGAGGCGAGCGATCCAGCAGAAGTATCACTTCTTCCTGATTCAGATAAACATGAAGCCAACAAATCTGAACATGATACAAACGAGGTTCTATTTAGCGAGGTAGAAGATGAGCTACCTAAGGAAGTAGATATGCCTCCAGCTTTAGAAGGAGCTGTGAGGATCAGGAAGAGAAAGGGGCCGCATAGGGGGGAGGACTTCACTTTGACGCAGGCTTTGATAAAGGCCGACTTTTGGCTTATCTTTTTCTCACTTCTTTTGGGAACCGGATCTGGTTTGACAGTAATGGATAATTTGGGTCAGCTGAGCCAATCCTTAGGGTATGATAACACACATATCTTTGTTTCCTTGATCAGCATTTGGAACTTTCTTGGCCGAGTTGGTGGGGGTTACTTTTCTGAGATTATTGTAAGGTATTACAAGTTTCCATTTCTTCCCTTAAATATCTTATTAAACTTTATTTGTAATCTTTGTTTTTGCAATGTCTCATTCAACATTGTGAAATTCTTGATTAGGGACTATGCTTATCCGAGGCCAGTGGCCATGGCTGCTTCTCAACTCATAATGGCAGTTGGGCACTTCTTCCTTGCTATGGGTTGGCCCGGGGCAATGTACTTCGGCACACTACTAATTGGGCTCAGCTATGGGGCGCACTGGGCTATTTTCCCAGCCGCTGCCTCTGATCTATTTGGCTTGAAAAAATTTGGCGCTTTGTACAATTTTCTTGCTTTGGCAACCCCTGCTGGTTCTTTAGTATTCTCCGGTCTGATTGCGAGTAGTATATATGATAGTGAAGCAGAGAAGCAACACCACCACCCTCACCACCAAAAAGATCTGGGATCAATATTTAGAGGTAGTTTTGTTGTGGATCAATCACCAAGGTGTGATGGAGCCATATGCTTCTTCTTGACATTGATGATCATGTCCGGTCTTTGCATCATTGCAGTTGTTTTAAGCATGATACTTGTGTATCGCACTAAGGTTGTTTATGCTCACCTTTACGGAAAATCTCATACCTAATTTTTGGGAAGAGATTGAAGATGGGAATTTAAGAACTCTAGTACATATTGGATTGGCATTTTCTATACGCTTTGTGCATGGTCGTGGAGATCCAACTATTTCCACCCTATATTTCTGAAAAGGTTTGTCGAGGGATTATGGAGGCAAACCTATGCCACGACAGTTCTACAGAGACTGATAACTAACTGATCGATGGTCTGAGCCCCTTGAAAGTGCTGACCTTGGAAACTCAACATCGAATTGTCCGTGAATAGAAAAAAATTATTCTAAATAGTTTTAGCTTTTTTATCTTGTCATTTTAATGAACAAAAAAAAAGCCTAAAACCTTGTTAAATACAAAGCCACTAACCTTTGATTAGCGCGATTGAATGACTTTCTTTGATTACCTTCTGCATTGATCGTAAATTAAAATATTGACCTAAGTAGGGATTATTACACCAATCTCTTAAATTTTACTCTCATTTTTTATTAATACAATCATAGGATTACAACAGTTTTTTCTAAATGATAACTTTATACTCTAAAATTAATTGAGGTGTGTATAATTTAATTTATAAACCATGCCATAAAGAAAAAATTATGGTGATTCTCTGATATGGAATATGCCTTGTTAAGTGTCATTGAGAAAGCATGTTCTAGGTCCCCATGCTGAGAATCATGGATATGTGTCATTAAAACTCAGTAATGTACGTGTTACAACCCAGTGGTCAACTTTATAGGTCTCATTTGATAATCCAGAATTAACATATGAAACTGAATGAATTAAGTAATAAGTAATTAAGTAAGTTTGATAACCACATTTTACATTACTTAAGAGATTAAGTGGCTCTTAAAATGTAAGTTAAAATGTTGAAAAAAATTAAGTATCTTCGAGCTACTTAATTTTGGCGGAATTTATGTGAGGTTTCATTCAATCATTTTTCCACCACCACCACCACCACTCACACCCCCATCACCACCACTTTGCCACTCCTACCACCACTGCCACCACTATACCACCACCACTCCGCCACTCCCACCACCACTCACACCATTATAACCACTACTTTGCCACTCCCACCACCACTGCCGCCAATCCGTCACTACACCGCCACCACCACTTCCACTCCGCCACTACCACCGCTCCACTACTACCACCACCACACCTGCCTCCACTCCCACCACCATATGAGAATTTTTCTTTTTGCAATCTTAAAACTATGTGACTTCAAATCTTTTGTGTACTTAGAGCATATCAGATGGTTCCGACCATTTTTTAAGAGCCGACTCATTTTTGGGCTTGAAGTTATTTTGTTAAAATTTGACAGAAGTGGTGCTAAAGCCAATATTTGACTGCTTGAATTACTCCCATATCTCAAAATTATTGAATTGCTCGAAAGAGCCATTAGATCACAACTACGCAATAATGGCTCGGGCCATTTTGACAACCAAATTTGGCCAAAGAAAAGCCAAGCGATTTTTTGGCTCTCAAAATGGCTCCCCAATGAAAAGGAGAATTTTGATCTTCAAGCTAAAATAGGCTTTGGGTCTCAAAATAGCTCCCCTTAGCAAATGCTCTTAAAAATTCTGGGACTCTTTCTACATATCTATGATCATTGAATCATGTCAGAATTTTCGCCATTTTCCAAAATTCCCACTTGATTCAATTACTAGCATGGTGTACTTAGCTTTATAGGTAAATGTAAAACTATAATCTTTTGTAAATTTGTCTTGTGCATAGAACGAGTGCACTGCCAGTTTTTAGATATTTGGAGGCGTCTTTCGACTATTGCCTGTCAAATCGTATAAAGTTGTGGGATAAGGATTTGTTGGGATTATGTATTTTTCAAAAGAAACTCTTCAAAGAACACTTATTCCACATTGGCTAACTAGAGAATATTTATGTTCTTTATAAGTGTGGAGCCCATAAACCATCATGAATTTGATGAAATTTAAGAGAGCCACACACGTTGGTAGCCAAGGTCCAAAACCTTTTGTGAAAAAACCGATCTTGAGACCAATTAACCGGGTTCGCGTTGCGAACCTCGCGCGCAAGGGGTGTGCAAATCCCTAAATTTGGAGCCTCGCGCACATATGAAAGTTAGCCCATGCAAAGATTATTTATGTAAAGATTTTCTTTTGACCAATCAAACCTTTTTTTGGAGATGATCAGTGTTTTTATTTTCAGTACAAAAGAGCTGTTACGGAACTGTCTAAAACATGTGCTAAATTAGTTTTGGTAAATTGATTCAATCACTTTGCTGTGATTGATTTTTATTTCCGAAAAAAACTATTCTCTCCACGCCTATATAAGGGGCTTTACTCCAGCCATTTCAAATACACCGAAAACACTTTTCACTACACAAATTCAGATAGCAAGAAGAAGATCGATTGTGTTTGTATTTACTGGCCTCTTTTCCCACGCAAAAAGATCGGCATTGCAGACTATATTCCTACATTTTTATCCCTGGAGGTAGCGTAAAATTTACAACTATTCACACAGAGAGGGAAAGCAAACGTCTTAAAAAGAAATGGCCTACAGTCATGGCTTCAACCCAAACAAGAACCGATTTTTTGTGATATTTCTGTTCCTTCACAGATTTTGAGGTAAACGGTTCCATTAATTTTTAAAGTATTCTCAATAGGATTGCTTCCTGCTCCGATGGTGGAGGTCCTTATTAATCTACTGCATCTTTGTTCAAACTACTGCATCTTGGTTCAAATTACTGTCTTTTTCTCTTTCTTTATTGATGAAGAAAAGATAGATTAATAAATTGACCCACTTTAATACTTGTTGGTGGTCTCGGGGCATAATAATACAGAGACACACCTCTTCATTACACTCCAAACTATACCCACGTCCGTAGCACTATATGATTTGTAATCACCAATAATGCAATGTCATACAAAGAGTTGTGTAATTTGAGATGTGATATAAGCAGGTATGATTCGAGATGTGATGGGCCTGATGGAGAAGTGCGTCTCTATCATTATTTCTTGGGCACCACTGAATAATAGAGGGAGGGATGGAGAATGAATCGAATCTTTACTCTTTCCATTTTCCTTGCAAAAAAGCCAAAGGGAAAGTCTACATCCTGATTCTCAACTTGTCCTTGGAGCGTAAGGGACTGCGTCACTCCAATCTTCTTTGTCCTCCTCTCCGAAATAGCAATTCAACAATTACTTGTGTATGTGATCACATCATCATCACCTCTCCGACCTATATTAAATTTGTATTAGTTATATAGTACTTGGTTTGGATGATTTTATAAAAAGGGGGATTAAATTTGGGTAGATGATGTAAAAATTTGTCAAAAGACATTTTTGCCCTTCTGTGAATATTCGTATTATTTATGTGTTTTTTTAATTAGATAAATCCAATAAATAATTAATTTATTATTGAAACTCAATAACTAATTAAGCTATAAGATTTAATTATAATTAATTTTTATATTAATTATTTTATTAAATTAGTTTAGATGTTTACTTTTTTTTAAAGATCTTTACAATTCTAATGGTGTAAAACGTAAAGATCTAAACAAATGTGCATTTTACGGACCACAATTTTTCAAATACTAAAGTATGTAATTTTTTTTATGTTTTTTTTGTATTGAATTAAAGATCTATATTAGTAGTTTAATTTGGTGAAAATAAAATTAAAAAAACTACGAGCGAAAGTATTTTATTTTTTGGTCCGAAGAATATTGCAAAGTCAAAAAAAAAACCTAGAGTTGGCACCAATGGTAGCAATACCAGGGGTAATGGGAATGGGTATTAAAAGGGTACAATGATCATTTGTCAGGTGTATTAGGGGGTCATAAATATGGACACCTCTTGGGATGTCCATAAATAACACCCCTGAATGAGTGATATTTAGTTCGGTTGATAAATAACATCCATGCACTTAATTTTGGCAAACCCTTCCATAGCCATGAGCCCGGGTATAAATAAGACCCCCCATATTTATGCCCCCCACTAAGACCCCATCCAAACAGGCTGTAAAGTTGTCTATGCTCAAATTTTTGGAAGATCTCATACCTGATTTTTGGGAAGAGATTAAAGATGGAAACTTAAGAACTCTATTATATATTTGGATTGGCATTTTCTATATGCTTTGCACAAGGTGGTGGAGATCCCACTGTTTCCACCCTCACCCCGTTTGGATCTCGGAGATGATTTGGATGGATTTGGTAATGAGGGTAGTCCCACCTCATAAGAAGGGTGAATTTGTTAGTGGGGTGTTTGGATTAGGGGTGAAAATTTCGGACACGACACGAGAACATGACACGAAGTTAGCGGGTTAGGGTCAGCCATTTCTGACACGAAACACGAATATAACACAACACGAAAACACGAAAAGTTAAACAGGTCGGGTTAGGGTTAAGAAAATTTTGACATGAACACGAGATAACACGACAAACACAACACGAACACGACACGGCACAGGAATTTATTGAAAGACACGATGACACGACACAAACCCGACTTGAAGTTAGTGGGTTAGGGTTAGCGATTTCTGACACGAAACACGAATATGACACAACACGATAACACGAAAAATTAAATAGGTCGAGTTAGGGTTGAGAGAATTTTGACACGAACACGAGTTGACACGACTTGATGCCCACCCCTAGTTTGGATGGTATTTTGAAAATGGGAATTTGAAAGCTGGATTTGATAGCATAATAGATCAAATGACCTACTTGCCCCCAATTTATCATTTTATTAAACAAAATGGATTAATTTCATTATAATAACAATAAATACATAATAATTTTAAAAAATACATAATAATTACCCTACAATATTATAAGCATATTAAAAAAATTCCGGGAAAAAAATTAATAATTACAAAGTGATTTTTTTTTTAAAAATTAATCACATGCAAACCTTATTAGGAAAAATTAAAAAAAAAAAAAAGTGTCATTGGAATGTGTTGGGCGGATGGAATGTGGCCCACGGTTTTGGAAATGTGGCCCACTGTTTTTAAAGATGAGCCGAAAAACTCCATTGGAATGGTTCTTGTAATAGATTGAGAAATATAGAACCAGTACTCGTACTCGCTAGTGGATTTCTCCTCTCTCTTCTCAATGAAAACTCATAATCAGTACTCGTATAGAACCCTCCAAATCACCCGGATATGGAGGGGTAAAACAGGAACGAAAATGGCGAAATCCACCCGGATTTGCTAACAACGGGGTTGAGCCTATTGTTAGCTAACGAGGCTTCTCCGGATTTGTAGTCCCAACAGTGTTCAAATCATGGCGGAGATGAATTGGTGGAATTGCTGCCAAACGCCGGAATAAGGTAGGTCCGAGATTACAAATGCACGTGTTTTTCAAATCCTGGTGTTTAGTCTGACATCCAAACATGGTGTATGTTTCTGAAAAGGTTTGTCGAGGGATTATGGAGGCAAACCAACACCACGACAGTTCTACGAAGACTGAAAAGGTTTGTCGAGGGATTATGCCGAGTAGTAGTGCTCCATGAATGCTTTTGCCACTGCGTTTGGATCCATTTCTCCCTCTCTATCTCAGCCTGAGAGCTGTAAATGTGACAGCCTTTTTGGGCAAGTAACCCATTTGGTTCGTTTTGCACATTTTGCTTTTGCTTATTTGAAAAGAAATGATATTATCAGTTCAAATAAAATAAAATGAAGAGATAAGATCAAATTGAGAAAAGAAAAGAAAAAAAAAAAAGAGATAGTACTAATTTTTTTAAGTAAGATACAAATGTGTAAGACTAAATCCTTTAATTTACTCCCTCCGTCCCAATTTGTTGAGTCTATTTTTTTTTTGGACGTCTCAAAAAATCGTCTATATCTTTCAATCTATAATGTTTTTCATAGTCAATATGGATCTTGTTTGATAGATCTCAATTAATTTTTTAAGACAACGATTTTGAAATCGTAAAAAATATTATAGATTATGAAATATAGATAATTTTTTGAGAAGTTCCAAAAAGAAAACAGACGTAACAAATTGGGACGGAGGGAGTAGTTTTTATGGCCCACATATATGACAATATGAATGGTGAGTTTGGCAAAATCCTCTATATCTTTTAGACCCATGATACATATTATGCTATTGGTTAAGGGAAGTAATTTTCTGAATTGATTCTATTTTGATGGAAAGTGAATATTATGACATATAAGGAAATTGGTCCTCTTTTTGCCTATAAAAGAGCATTAGATTCCATCACTTTTATGTAACTTAATTGCTAGAAAGTGAGGCAAGAGAGAGAAACCTTTCTGTTTATTACTGCAAGTATTATTGTTCAATTTCCGAATCTTAAAAAGCTTATCATGATGGATTCGGGTATGCAGTATGCCTCTCTGATTGTTTAATATCCGTCTTACGTTAATTTTTGTGAGATCATGACAATTTAGTTCTTGGGTGATTGTTTAATTTCCTTCTTACGTTAATTTTTGTGAGATCATGACAATTTAGTTCTTGGGATAAATGAGACTATTAATTATCTAATAGCATATAAAGTATTTACAAAATAAGCAAATGAGCAAGTGAGCAGAACAAGCTCGTTGGCAGTCATATCCATTTTTACTTTGGCAGGTTCGGCTTAAACGAAAGCTAGCCCAAACAAAGTCCAAAAGTCTTGATAGATCAAAATTATTCCAAATAGTTTGAGCTTTTTTATCTTGACATTTTAATGAACAAAAAAAAAAGAAGCCAAAAACCTTTTAAAATACCGCCACTTAACCTTTGAGTAGTGCGATTAAATGACTTTCGTTGATCGCCTTTCGCATTGACAAAAAATTAAAAGCTTCACCTAAGTAGCTAGCGACTATTACACCAATCCCTTAAATTTGAATCTCATTTTTCGTTACAATCATAGGATCACTGCAGATTTTTTTAAACAATAACTTTATATTCTAAAATTAATTGAGGTGTGTATACTTTAATTTTGAAACCCTGTCATAAAAAAAAAAAATTATGGTGATTTTCGGATGCTGTGAATCATGGATATGTGTTATTAATGTGTGTCAACTTCATAGTTAATTTAACATGATGTTTTTTCCCTTTCTTTAAATGAGTGGTTAAAGTGGTACTGTTGTCTAATTTCGTGTCCCACGGTCCCACCTCCCCCTTGATGTCTGATGATTATTAAATTGTTAACTTAAAAAAATCATTTAAGGGCTTAAATGAAGAAATGTAACAAACTGACATTTATTTAGAAAAATGTAAGTTTGTAAGTTTCTAAATAAATGTAACTTACATTTATTTAGAAAAATAAATGTAATTTTGTTATTTATATTTTAACACTCCTCTCACATGTAGCAAAACTCTCATCAATAAGAGGGCTAAACACGTGTAAAAAATTTAATCAATAACTAAGCAACGAGGTTCGAATACAGAACCTATTAACCATCAACTCATCTAAAAATTTAACCTGTTAAAAAGAGGGGTTATTTTGTTATTTTTATTTCAACAATGATCAGAAGAAAGAGAAAGAATAGACTTTTTTGGGGCAGTCAAGTGTATCTGGGTTAACTTGTACAAGTGTATCTTGGTTGTACTCTATTGTTTTGTGGCCATTGTCTAAACAAGCCATCAGTTCTGACCATAATTTTTTTTACTTTTTTTATTCATCCCATCAAAATAAGTAATAATCTAAAAAATTGATGCAAAACTAAAATATGCGCAAAAAAGAAGAAGAAATAAAGACAAAAAATAATTCAAACAAATTATTTAGCCAATCACCTTAGTAGACAAAAAAATTGAATAAAGACAAAAATATATGGTTATCACAAAATGCAAGTGGAACTTGCATGCTCATTTTGCAGTCCAGCTTGTAACTTCAACGAAAATTACTAGATGATACTCCATCGTTCTTTTTAAATGTGTAGCCTTGTTATTCTAACTAAACTTATTAAATAGACATCATTGTTACACTTTTGACATCAACTTTTCAAAATTGTTCTCCATATTTTTCTATTAACTCTTCGTCCGTTACTTTTTCAAAAGAACAAATAATTCTTGTACAATTGTACAAATTTTTATCCATTAACTTTTCAGAAATAACACTTACCAAGGGACAACTCAAAATAAAATGTTAAACTATTATTTGAAGACCTACTATTTATGAACTTCTGTTTTATTAATGGAAACAAATTCTCGCTACTTGAACTCACACCACGATAATGAGGCAGATTATGATCTCTGTCTTGCCCAAGAAATTAATTTTCTAAGTCAGCCATACTTGATTAGTTTACCATTAAGTGTCCAAACACAACGCCCACTTGTTTAGAAAAATAATCCTACACGGAGACAGATAGGGTCACAGGTCGACATCCAAGGATTACAGTCATCATGCAGGAGAGATTTGTGCTTCAGGGTATGCATGCTTGGCTAGCACTATGGAGGACACACAATGACATTAATTCAAAGTGGGCTGATCACTAGTGTTATGAAATCAACGACCTTCCCATGTTTTCCTTTTTTAAACTGCAAAAGGTTTAATGAAAAAATTTGATAATGGGTACATCAAGTCAGGAAGGAGAAATCAACCCTAAAAAAAATACAAAATAAACAAAAAACACCAAACAACCACCACCCAAATGGTTTCAGCCTCATCGCCATCATATTGATAAAAAGATCACGGCATGCCGCCATCTCAACCCACCATCGACAACAAAGAGATCAAGTCATGCCACCGCCATGACCCTAGACAATTAGGCCAATGTCGAAACAGATAAAAAAAAAACACATCAACCCCGGCAGTAACCAAAGGTCACCTTCGCCAAATGACAACTTAACCAGAGAAACCCCAAACCCACCGAAAGACCACCGGCCGCCTCCTCTGCTTCCAAAACGCCCACTGCCACCACTTTACCGTCCACCACCACCTCCATCACCATCGTATGCACCCCTACCACCTCCAAAACCACCACTACCATTGCCATCCGACTCGCCACCCCAACCCAACATCCACCACTATCGCCGCAACCTACCCACCATCGCCGCTCCGTCGCTAACGAACACTTGCTATGCCACCCGTCTCTGATCCACCCACATCCAATAGCCAGAGCCTAAACCCAACATTGTCGACCCTGCCACGCCGCTCCGCCACTGACCAAACTCTTGGTGGAAGAGGGTTTGTCATTTGTACGTGCCTTTTGGTATCTATTATGGATAGATCGATTGTTCGGAACGATAGCCAATAGCTCTTCCCACTCAATTTTTGGGTCACCTCACTCCACTCACAGTCTTGTGAAATGACGTGGGATGAACTATAGAGATTAGTTTGAGGTGCGTGCAAATTGATTTGCAGCACTATGTATTACCAAAGAAAAGAGTAAACATGTACCAATACGACATTTTTAAAAAAAATGATATCTCTGTTAAGTCTACCATGGCATTTTTGTATAGAATACCTTTTATTTCTTGCCAATTTTGGATTAGGAGGTTGGCAAAAGGAATTAACAAAATCCTACCAATTTGAATTTTGACATTTAGATATGGGAAAAATTCAAAATGCCCTCAAAACTTTACACCAAATGTCTCACCGCCTCCCAAACTTTCAAAAAACTCAATTTTACTTTCAAACTTTCATTCCATTATCAAAATGACTCCTTACGTCCCAATCCGTTTCTCCACTAACGAAAAATGATGAGTTGGAGTTTAACAGAGTAAAAACCGTTTGTGGTGGCACGAACGCCCCAAAACAACGTAGTTTTGGGGCGGCCCAGAGGGAAAAAAAAACTCTCTCTCTCTCTCTCTCATCTCTGCTCCACAACTCCCCAAAACCCAACCTGATTTTGGGGAAACAACAGCGTAGAGGCGGCAGCAGCCATTAAATAACAACAATTCCGCAATCGGTGGTGATGGTGGCGTCAATTGAATCTTGCAACATCTCACCAATTGAATCTTGCTGTGTAAGTTTTGAACTAAACCCATCTTCCTCCTCCATCTGAGTAGTCAGAGAATTGAAAAAGAATTCAATTCCACCAAACCTCCAAATTCCAAAACAGGCCATCATGATTCAAAGACCTACATGGGGGTTCATTGGCGTTTTGACTTCTGGTGGCGAAGTGTTGATTGATGAGGGTTTGGTTTGGGGGTCTGATAGATCTGTTTGAGGGGTTTGGAAGCAGCAAAGGAGGGATCGACTTCTGGGAGCGTGGTGTGGTCTGCATGGGTCAGGTGGCGGTCTAACTACTGGGTACCTCGTTTGCCGGGATTTCAGGGTCTTTATTCTCCGATCAGTGGGCGCTCGTTCCTGGGGCAGCAACAGAGGGTGATTTCCTTGGGTTCTAGTGGCGACTTGTTCATTTGTGGAAGGGACGTCTTTGCCATTCATGCTGGTTCGGCGTGGATGGGTGGCTATTTTCCGGTGGATTGGTGGTGATGGATATTCTCGAATTCCAGATTTAAACCCTCCTTCCACTTTTCCCTTCGTCTTTTTTTTTCTTGGATTGTTCGATTTCTACCCAAATCAAATCCCCAATTACTATTTTAATCATACGAATAGATTTAAGTGTACGTATATCTATATGATATGGAGAAGAGATTGAAACCAAGAACCAAGAAATTTGGTCAGAAGACCAACAAAAACTTCTTCTCCGATGACCTGGGTCTTGGGGTTTGTAGGTGTTATGGCGCAGCGGTGTTTGGGTGTCGGTGGCTTTGGTTCTTGGTCGGCAATGGTGATTGGTAGATGATCAGAGATAGGTAAGACTGTGTGTGTGTGTGTGAGAGAGAGAGAGAGAGAGAGAGAGAGAGAGAGGACTTGAAGTACACATGTCACATTTTAAGTGGACAGAGATACCATATCAGCATATTTAACGGCCCAAAACATCTAAGTTAGCGTATCCCGTTAGTTCTTTAAAAGATTGGGACGGAAGGAGTCATTTTGATAACGGAATGAAAGTTTGGTAGTAAAATTGAGTTTTTTTGAAAGTTTAAGAAGCGATTAGACATTTGGTGTAAAGTTTGGGGGGCATTTTGAAATTTCCCCTTTAAATATCCACTAGAGGGATGGCAGATACTATACTTTTGCACATTTTTAGGATGTTCGTGGATAGTAGGGTAGTGGTTATTGTAGGTGGTTTTTAATCAATTACTATTTTGCTCATAAATTCATAATTGTTATTTAATGGCACGTTGAAAGTAATTATACATTCTTAATTTTTGAAGAGACAATTATTGAAACCACTTTTGTGACTACCACGGGGATTAAAAAATTGGTCACACCAAAATCATTTCTCCCACTATTAGAATAGATTTTGGGAGCAAAGCAAAACCATAAATTAGTTGTGAAAATGGAGACCCAAAGCCCATCCAAACATGGGATGGTCGTAACCCCTCCCTAGTATCTTTTTGAATTATACAAATTATTCGTGTAGAATCCAAACTGCGACTCGCATGCTGATCTGAGGTGAGGTATCCGTATATGGTTCCTAAATCATATTTGATCTATGACATGGTGGTCCACATTAGTGTCTTTTTGCATCGTGGTCCACTTTAGTAGTATCTTTTTCTCTTTATTTATTGATGAATTTATAACATTAGTAATCAATATGGTCGGCTATGTATTTTACACAAGAATCTTAGTACCTTTTTTACCAGTTTTTTTTTTATATTTTATTTTATACAAAATGACTACCACTCTATCACAATTATTATAATTTCAGCACTATAAGACCGTCCTAAAAAATCTCACCCTACTTATGTGAGGCCAAAATTTAGATGCCATCGCACAGTTGGAGAGATGAAGAAAATGTTTAGTCCCATCCAATACCTATAAAGACCTGAGTCACCTGACCCAAAAAATAAGGATATTCAATTTCAAGGAGCCACCAAACGGGAAACTTGCAATGCATGTCACAATTATCCATCTTGATATTCCCTTACTGATCAAAATTTAATAGGTAAGGAAAATTTTGACCGGTTAGGAAACATCTGCGAATCTGAACTATTGAAAACGCTCTTGGAGGATTGAGATTAGTGCACTACACGGTGCAATGCATACGGTGCACTGCAGGATCCCAAACCGGGGATTGGCAATTCAGTCCGAGAAGATTGACATTTTGTTAGACACTTTTTACTGAATTACCTTAATTATATCCTGGAAACTTACTTCGAAAATTATCCCGAAAGTAGATTCATAGTAGATGTTCATTTGAATCACTGAATATTTCATTTTTAGGGTGAGTTTCCGAATGGATTTTATCAAAATCTGATAAAATAAAGCTTTTGATTTTATCCATTCGGAAACTGAGTTGATAAAATCTTAGATTTTTGCATTAAAAAATCTAAGATTTTATCAACTCAGTTTCCGAATGGATAAAATCAAAGCTTGATTTTATTAAATCTTGATAAAATCTAGATAAAATCCATTTGGAAACTCACCCTTAGGATATTTGTTTGGGGATACCTTGCATTGTTGTTAATGATTGTGGTTCCGCCGGGGGAAGCTGTAAAGGATGAACTTGTTTGAACGTAATTTATTGAGATTCCTGCACAAAGTGAGTAATTTGTTGGATACAACCAAATTGTGTTCCGAGCTAACCAAATCGAATCTCCCATCAAAATGATACTGAGACGCCCAGCAATTCCGAAACCCAAGAATTTGGCTTCTTTTTTTTTTGGGATAAAGAGATAAAAAATTTATTAAATCAAACTACCAAGGTACGCCGATCAAAACAAAAACAACATTAGCTCCGTTCGTTTTCAGTTTAATTTTAGTTTTAGTTTTAGTTTTGGTGACATCATTATTTCTCTCATTTCTCTCTTTATCTCTTTCCAGTTATTACACTTAATGACATTATCAAAACTAAATTATCTAACCAAATATAATGCTTAAAATTATTCAAATATATACACAAATGTGTAGGCTCCACACACACTATTGTGTATATGTTTGGATAATTTGTGTGTAACTTTTTGTGTGTATATATAATGTTGCTGTTGTCCGAAAGAAGACATACGTCTACATCCTGGTCTTTGTGGCTTTGAGCGTAAGACAATGCGTCACTCCGCTCCCCTTTCTTGTCCTAAAAATAGCAGTCCACGAAAAAATTTTGGGTGCGTGTAGGGCAGGGTACACGCGTGAATTCCTCAAGATCGCATCCGAAATTGTCCCAAAAATGAACGGACGCGTTCCGGATTGAAACCCAATTTTTATTTTTTTACTTTTTTTAAAATTAAATCCAAGACTTTTAATCCGGAACACCGTTTGCATTTTTGTTGGCTTTCGATGCAATTAAATCACCACTACAACAAAAAAGGCTTTATGGGGCATTCAAAACTGCCTCAATAGGGAACCTGTTGGGGCGTTTTAACTATTGAGGCACTATGCCTTAGTGCCGCTTGTATCGATGCAGCTACAGGGGTAACGCGGCACTTGTTGTGAGGCACTTTAAGGAGCCTCAATAGCTCTTTCATGCTGCACTTTTAGGTGTTGCCTAAAATACTTATTAAGGCATTTGAATAAGGCACTTTAAGGAGCCTCGAGAAATTTCTATTGCTGCACTTCTAAGTGCCGCATATACTACTTATCGAGGCATTTTCCAATGCTGCCACAGAAATTCAAAATTCATTTTTTAATGAGTTATTATGGCATTCTAAAGTGCCGCATAAACCACAATCTGTGAGATCAAGAGGAACGTTTTTGCTACAATTTTGACTACTTTCTAAAGTGTCCACAACATCTTTCAGGGCATTTTTTTAATGCAGTATATTCAAGCAATCACAATAAAAGAAACTCTAAATTCCTTGCAATATGTATCCCAACAATGTCCAAAACAAAATAAGATATAATCATTAACTTCACCAAAGAGAGTCAACAAACTTCTTAAGGATCCAAAATGAAAAAGAAAAAACTACCAATGGTATACACAACACCATTCAAGAAATTTGTTAAGAACTTGAACTAGAAACTTACTAAAGTTTTCATCAAAAATCTAAAACAATACCATTCAAGATGCCATGGTATACGCAAACAACTACCAATAAAAACATAACAAAAGTTATAAGTTCAACATCCATGTGGCATAGCTCTCTCTACCATGCATCTTCAAACTAATCTCATCATTCAACAAAGCAACCATCATCATCTTTGACTACCTGATCAAAACAAAACCACATACGCGGTTTTTAAGTCTACTATTTTAAAATAAAGTAAAAACAAGACAATATTGGGCATTAAACGTACCAAAGAAATAGGCCACGATATTGGTGTACCAATGGCATCGCTAACAGTCTTAAGGCTTGCATAAGGCCTAATCAAATGCTTGTCCGATTAGATTAGGAGCTGAACATGAATCTCGCACCAATTAGCTCTGAGTTCTACTCCGCAAAATTCTGTACATGGATCCATACTACCAATTCGCCCTTTACCTACAATAGCTGTTGGGTTGGCTACGCTCTTGAAATAAACATAATCCCGACCCCACCTAGCATCAATCAATTAGAATTCGTCATATTGAATTTTTAGCAATATAACTCATGATTTGATAAGCACTCGCACATGCATTTGAGTCACTAGGATTCACTGAAACTTGGGTTCCATTTTCTAGCATAAACAAAAAAAAAAAATCAGCACTTAGAGATGTCAGTTTCAGCAAGTGTAAACCAATATTTTGCACTTCAAGTAAGAATTCCAACATTACATTAGCATGCAATACTCATTTTTTCAAGCATATGCAGAATATTCAAATGCTTCAAAACTATGATATATCTATATTTGAGCACTCCAAGTACGAATTTTAGCGCTGAATTAGCATGTAATCCTCAATTTCCATCATAAAGAAAAAAAAGCCAGCATTTAAAGATGCAGTTTCAGTAAATATAAACCAACAGTAAGAATCCTAACACCCAAATTGAGAAGCATCCAAAATTGAGAACTGAACTTTAACATGCAAATTTACGATTACAAATACGTCCGATCGAATTCATAAATACGAGGATATTGCACTACCGTAGAGAAATAAATAGTCAATCAACCATTTACAAGTAAATGAAACTAAAAAGGTAACGCCCTTTTGTAAAAACTCATCACTAAATCATCTCCTTGGTCACTATCATAATCCTCTCTGCTAGCTAAATTGACAAACAAGGATATACAATAAGAACTCAATTACCCAGAGGAAAAGAAATTTAAGAAGTTAATATTATTATTGCCAAAAATTTAAGTAGATTTTAATACCATCATCTAATTAAACATGATATGGAGGTTGGGAGCGCCTCTTTTACACAGAGAGTTGCAACTCTAGTCTCCCTCCTATCCTTTTGACTATGCAAAAACTAAACATACCATTGCCGATCAAAAACAACTAACACACCAGACACACATATCCTTGAAGTTGCATCTATCATCCTGCAAGTACACAATTTCACTTTTGTCGATATTGAATCTACTTCTAAAAAAAGAAGAATAAAACAAAGAAAACCAAAAAGAAAATCACCACATCTTCATATTCTATGCCCTTCAAGAGCTATTGTAGTATACCAAATTAATCACAGCAAATCTATGCTTGTCTTCAGCAAATCTATGGTTGTCTTTTGCAAATAAGGGTGGGTAAAAATAGGTACCTTGACCTGGATATCCTTGAGAAAATCATCAGCGTAATACAAAGAGTTTCTTCCTTGTGTTTATGCCGAAGAGTTGTTGTATTTTAAGAGCTATACACAAACCATGAAACTTTTGCTCGTTAAATTGGCCAAACACTAGCATATCTGATGAGGCCAGTTTTCTTCATTCACAGAGGTTCGACTATTATGTCCAATAACCAACTCCTTTTACCCAGATGTCTGTTGCCTTTATTTGATAGGGCAATACCTGTTGTCAAGAGTTCAATTGCCCAGATACACAACATTGCTAACCAGACTTTGAAACAATGAACAAAATAGATTAGTGAAAGGAAGCTATTTTTCATGTGAGAATACAATTAATGTTTCAACAAACGTGAAGTAAGATATCTCTAAGCAAATTAGCACATCCATATGTACCTGTTGCATAAAGTCACCATTATGATTAGATTGCAACATACATCAATCTTTTAGGCACCATTGTATTATTCACGAACATCAGTATTTTGTCAGAGCATCCTCAATTCATGTGTTGGATGAGGAATGAAAAAACAAACATAGAACATTACAATTTCATATATAAACTTGAATGTAAACGTACTTTGGGTTTGCCGTCGAAGACAATTACAGATCCATGGGCGTAAGGGAGTAGAGACTATAGAGCGACCATTCCGGGGTAGAGAGCAGATGGAACCAGTGACCCGACTCCTGTTTAAAGGCTAAGACAGATTTGAGGCCCAACTAGAAGACGTAGATCAAGTGAGCAATTCGATTTTGATTTGGTCCCGGGCGACCTATTAGGACTCACGCCCAACTTGGAGACGCCCCGCGCCGGGTAGAGGAGGACCTTGGTCCAAACAGATCTTGTCGTCAATAATAGCGGCGAAGACTTGCTGATGGTGGTGGCCGAGCACTTCGCCTCGGTGATGGAAGCCGACCATGGAGGGAGGAAGAGAGAGTGGTAATTCTAGGGCTGTAAATTAGGTCTGTAACTTTAGTGGAAAATGGAGTTTTTTTGAGGGACAATTGCTGGTACCAAGGATGCCCAAAAAGTTAAATCCCCCGCCCATTTGCTTACACGGGCTATAAGGCGCGAAAAATATTTTTTGGTTTGAAGGGTTAATAAATGGCCAAAATGTTAAATTGTCTGTTATTTGGGACGCAATTTAGAATAGGATGATATTTTTTGTCTGATCAAATGTCTAATGATATGAGATTAATTTTAGTTTAATATGAAATAATCTAATTCATAATCACAAAAAACATAAACGGGTCCGATAGCAAAAAAAAAAAAACTTCGGTGGAGCTTCGGGTGGTGTTCTATAAAGCATTAATGCCTTCTAATCATTAACGCCTTTCGATTATGTGATTATTGATATCCAAGATTTTCTAATGTGGTGAAAATGACGTAATAACAAAATCGTAAAATTGTAAATCAAGTTAGATCGACCATTGTTAAATATATACTCACAATAACCTTTAGAATATATACTTTCAACTTACTTGGTAGTAAACTAAGTCTTATATAGTAATTGAATGTATAGTAGTCACACAACTGTAACACAATCATAACGATCAAGATCGTTGATTTCATTGTGCTTGTTGATTAAACCCTTCATATAAAATTTTGGCTAGATCGGGAATAGAAAACTCTATCGTCGAGACACAATTGATAATAAACTAAGTTTTTGAAGTAGTTAAATACATACTAGCACACGACTATGACAAAATCATAATGATCAAGATTGTTGATTTCGTTGTGCCTAATGATTCAATCATTCATTTCAAATTTTGTTTCCATTATGTTTAGAAGGCTCATTCATCTAATTCAATTGATAGTAAACTGAGTCTTGTGCCATAGTTGAATGTATAGTAGGCACACAACCACAACACGATCATGACAATCGATATGTTAATTTTGTTGTGCTTGTTGATTAAATTATTCATGTAAATTTTTAGCTCAATCAAGTTTAAAAAGCCCCTTGATCAAAGTATATTTGAAGAACGGCGTCGTGTGCTTGTTATATAACAAATCTATAAGCTTTTGATGCATAGCCGCACAAATGCCCTAATAGCTTTGGGAGGTTGTCTTTTGAGGCAATTACAAGTGCCTTAACAGATTGTCAAAAACACACGTAAGTATTTTAAATTGGAAATTAAATTAGGTCCAATCAAATGCCGCTAAAGGAAAAAGGAAGTGAAAAAAATAAATAGCAAAACGACGTAGTATTATGCCTCTAAAAAACTGCCTCATTACACCCAGTTTTTAGAGGCATTAGCAACTGCCCCATCAAAATTACCACAAATAAATTAAATATGTAAAATTTGGAAAAAGATCAAGTGCCGCAATAGGTACAATCAAATGTGGCACTTAAGAAGGTGGTGCCTCATTAGTAACTTGATAGGGCAGTTTAAAAAAAATGCCCTTTAAAAAGTGCCCCAAAATCCCTATTTTGTTGTAGTGCACGGGCACCACGTGGTGCCCCATTTGCACCCAAAATCTTCTCAGCAGTCCACACAGTCCCAGCACAGGAATGGCAATTCAACAATTACCTCAGAAACCGAGGTCTTATATATGGACATACATTGTGCTATGATTAGTATATGTAAGTATAAAATTATTAGCCAATAATTCACCTATTTTAGTTTTATTTAAAAAAATTTAATTTTTGACCTTAATTTTATACTTTTTAAATTCGTCTTGTCGAAAGAAATTCAAAAACTATAAAATCTTGATGCAAAACTAATGAATGCAAAAAAAAAATGAATAAGAACAAAAATAATTTTTTAATTTTTAGTTTTATTCAAAAAAATTTAATCTTTGACCATAATTTTATACTTGTTAGATTCGTCTCGTCGAAAGAAATCCAAAAAACTACAAAATCTTAATGCAAAACTAACAAATACAAAAAAAAAATGAATAAGAACAAAAATAAGTTTTTAATTTTTTGATTTTTGATTTTTATCCAAAAACACCCCAATGCGTCACTCCGCTCTACATTCTTGTCCTCTCTCCCAAAATAGCAGTCCACACAGTCCCAGCACAGGAATGGCAATTCAACAATTACCTCAGAAACCGAGGTCTTATATATGGACATACATAGTGCTGTGATTAGGGCAACTACAACCCACCTCCATTCCTCCAAAATGGAGGGTGGATGTGACATATTGAGGGAAAATTTTATAATTTATGCCCATTTTTCTTTATTTTTTGTACTTTTTGTGAGTATCTTGGAGGGACCCACTGTCCTTTTTAGAGATTTGGTCCTCCAAAACTATTTTGATCCTCCAAATATGGAGGACCAAATCTCATTTTGTTCTCCTTTCTCTATTTTTAGAGGATGGGCCCCTCCTAAAAAGTACAAAAATTAAAGAAAAGTGGGCATTAATTACAAAATTTCCCCTCAATGTGTCACATCCACCCTCCATTTTGGAGGAATGGAGGTGGATTGAAGTTGCCCTTAGAATCTGCAATCACATCATCATCTCCTCTCCAATCTATATGTCCGGCCCTGCCTGAAAAAAGAAACGAAAAAGAAAGTCACGTGAAAAAGCAAGCAAAATTTTCAGATAGCCACAAAATTAGTTTACTGGATCTCAGATCTTCAAATCCGATTCCAAACAAGAACACTCAAGTAGAAAAGACTCGATTTTGACTGATGATGATGGGTCGTTTGGGGGAGAGATTTGCGGCTTTTTTCAATAGCAGATGGCTGGTTTTTGTGGCAGCAATGTGGATACAATCGTGTGCTGGAATTGGGTATTTGTTTGGGAGTATTTCGCCTGTGATTAAAAGATCTTTGAACTATAATCAGAAGCAGATTGCGAGATTAGGCGTGGCTAAGGACCTTGGGGATAGTGTTGGGTTATTGGCTGGAAGCTTGTGTGAGTTTTTGCCCTTGTGGGGAGCTCTCCTTGTTGGCGCTATGCAGAATTTCGTTGGGTATGGTTTGGTGTGGCTTATTGTCACAGGCCGAGTTCCGGCGCTGCCGTTGTGGGCGGTGAGTCTTTTAACCGTTCATTCATTGTCTTTGTTTTTTTTTATTGGAGTCACGATTAGTTGTGGTGGCCATAAGCTACCGGACACCGAGTTATCAAAAAAATTGTCTTTTTTCATTCGGCTCCATTGAGAAGCCTTTTTTGTTTACTTTCTTCTTGTTTCATGAACTGGGCTCCTCTTTTCTGTCGCTTTTGATATCTTACTTTTCATATTGTTGTCGGGTTTGGGTATGTTGCTGTTTTGTGAGTAGCAATTTGGGTGTTATGTGATTTGTGTGGAACATGTTATCCGAACTAAGCAACTATTTGAATTTATTCTGGTTATGAAAGACAGGAAATTGGTGGTCTTCTGAATCTTGAAGGATATTCTTATCGTGCAATAGATTGGAAAGAGGCCTTCCAAGAGGGGGAATTGCAGATATTTGGATTCTGTAATTATTCTTTGCTTCTATGATTCTACCCTGCTGTTGCTTTTGAGTTTCTTTTCTTTTCTTTTTTTTGAATATTTGCGGATGCCCATTAGCTTTATGAAATCTCTCCAATTTACAGTAAGAAGACACTAAAACAACAGAACGATGTTCCATGTCCTTCATTTTGTGCTGTCTTGCTTTTCAGATACATTAAAGGATATTATGCCTGGTATGAGTCTAAATTGTGGTGAAAATGGTACAGAACTTATTGGTATACATCTGTCGAGGCATGTTGCTATTTGATGAACTTATTGATTGTTCTATTGGCTTTCACAGTGATTGAATCGGTCTTTCAGAATGTTTGACTACAAGACCAAGTGACTTTATTATGCTGCTTGTTTTTCCTTTTGCTTATGCTGCTTGTTTTTCCTTTTGCCAATAAATACTAGAGATGTCATCTTCTTTTTTCCAAGATTTGAACACTACCTACAATTTGCTTTAAGAATAAAGTTTGTTTTGGTTAAATCCTCAGTTGTTCTATCAAATTTCACTGTTATGGTGGGAAAACTGGACAGTTCCCATTACATTAAGCCTGTATTGTTTTATAGACAAGATACGGGGAAACTTATATATGTATACTATTTGACTATGATGCTTACATCTCTTGATGCAGAGAATCATATGCGTTTAATTCATAACTGGTTATGTTGCTCAATTGAATTGTAGCATTTTTACAAAGTTGAGAAAGTTTTCTGGGTTCTTAGCTCAAGAGATTAAGGAAACCCTCATGCCTTGGTAAAATTGTGAACTATTGCCATTATGCAGATGTGCATCCTTATATTTGTGGGTACAAATGGTGAAACCTACTTCAATACCGCATCTCTAGTCTCATGCGTGCAAAACTTTTCAGAGAGCAGGGGCCACGTGGTGGGAGTACTTAAGGGTTTTGCTGGTTTAGCTGGAGCAATTCTGACTCAGGTATATGCAGTGATCCATACTCCTGATCAGGCAGCCCTCATCTTCATGGTTGCAGTTGGTCCTTCAATGGTGGTTATTGCCCTTATGTTCATTGTCAGGCCTGTCAGAGGTCACAAACAAATCAGACCATCGGATAGCTCAAGTTCCTCATTCATCTATAGTGTTTGCCTCCTTTTGGCTGCATATTTAATGGCAGTTATGCTTCTAGAGGATCTAGTTGATTTGAGCTACGCTGTGACCATAATTTTCACTGTTGGATTGTTTATTCTCCTAGTAGTCCCCATTGTGATTCCTATATCGTTGAGTTTCTTCCCAGAGGCAAGAGATCCAGCAGAAGAAGCACTTCTTCCTGATTCACATAAACATGAACCCAGCAAATCTGGACATGATATAAACGAGGTTATATTTAGCGAGTTGGAAGATGAGAAACCTAAGGAAGTAGACCTTCTTCCAGCTTTAGAGAGGCAAAAGCGAATTGCCCAACTGCAAGTAAGACTAGCCCAAGCAGCTGCAGAAGGAGCCGTGAGGATCAAGAGGAGAAGGGGGCCACATAGGGGGGAGGACTTCACCTTGACACAGGCTTTGATAAAGGCCGACTTTTGGCTTATCTTTTTCTCACTTCTATTGGGTTCTGGATCTGGTTTGACAGTGATTGATAATTTGGGTCAGATGAGCCAATCTTTAGGGTATGACAATACACATATATTTGTTTCCTTGATCAGCATTTGGAACTTTCTTGGACGTGTTGGTGGGGGTTACTTATCTGAGATGATTGTCAGGTATTACAAGTTTCTATTTCTTCAGTTGAAGCTTATTGAACTTCATTTCTTATCATTGTTTTTGGAATGTCTCATTTGACCTTGTGAATTTATTTATCAGGGACTATGCTTATCCAAGGCCAGTGGCCATGGCTGCTGCCCAACTCATTATGGCATTTGGGCACTTCATCCTTGCTATGGGTTGGCCCGGTGAAATGTACATTGGCACACTACTAATTGGGCTCGGCTATGGGGCGCACTGGGCTATTGTCCCAGCTGCTGCCTCTGAATTATTTGGCTTGAAAAAATTTGGAGTTTTGTACAATTTTCTTACCTTGGCAAACCCTGCTGGTTCCCTAGTCTTCTCCAGCCTGATTGCGAGTAGTATATATGATAGTGAAGCAGATAAACAACACCACCAACCTGACCACCAAAGGGATCTAGGATCAATATTTATGGGCAGTTTTGCTGTGGATGAACCACTAAGGTGTGATGGTGCCATATGCTTCTACTTGACATTGATGATCATGTCTGGACTTTGCATCATTGCAGCTGTTTTAAGCATGATACTTGTCTATCGCACTAAAATTGTTTATGCTCACCTTTATGGAAAATCTCATACCTGATTGAAGATCTCTCTGTATTATACTATTTGGATTGGCATTTTTTTATGTTCTGCAAAAGGTGGTAGGGATTCCACCTGTTTTCACCCTATGTTTCTGAATATGTTTGTGGAGTGATTATGGAGGCAAACCTATGCCACAACAGTTCTACAGAGACTGAGAGCGTACTCAGGGTATTACAAAACTAACTACTGCCCAGGACCACTATCTTGGTGTTTGATGTAGGATTTTCTTTTTCATGTATCGAGTGATGCATCAAGCCATACACTGTCTTGGAGGCAAAATTGATCATTGAACACTCATCTCTTCTCTGTAAACGATTGATTGTTGAACTTGTCTCTGTAAACGATTTATAATGCATATGGACATTGTATTTCCTGTTTTATCTTATGTTTTTCTTTTCCAGCTTCATATCTTTTGTGATACATTTTTAGAGCATTTGCGGTTGGTAATCTGATGTTGTTGCCAGATATGTTGCATTTGCTGCCATCTGTTAACTGGTATGTGAAGAATAGTCTTTTCAAGTGAATCTAAGCACCAAACGTGTTGGAAAATTGAATTACGAGAACACTACCTTTTTTTGGGAAGATATAAAATTAATTCTGAATCCTGTACTATGAAATGGCGGTGTGAACAACGTCAAATGAGCAATTGTCTCTATACAATCGATGATTGCAATGAATTCTTCTCCAGTCTTATTTCATGAGTCTCTCTACGTGCTGAGGTTTTGAAATAAGCTTTCCTTTATGAATTGAAGGCCGTACAGTCCGTTCTTATTTGTCCTTCACTACCGGTCTTCACTCCCGCACGGCCAAGCTTCACCATTGCATTGGCAAAGAATCTGTTAAAATGACTTGGATTTTTAGCAAAATTGTTGACTCTTCGCCGAGATGCTGAGTTCGTGAAGAGCACTTCATCTGAAGTTAAGAGCCCCTTCCCTCCAACCAAATTCTGGTAATAGACATTGTCGAAAATTTGTGGGGTCACAGGATCCAAGTCAACCGCGATTAAGGGGTCCACATTTTGAGGACATGCTTGCATCAGCTGCTGGGCATAGCTTGGGTTCAGTGAAGGGTCTACTTTGGAGGACGAGGAGAAGTTGTAGAGCCGATTTGCAAATCGGCTACAGTGGGAAACACCGACGGTGTGAGCACCAGAGAGTGCGATCATGTCATCCTGAGTGAGATTGTTCTTGGCGAAGATTGCATTAAGTTGGTTGAGATTGAAGAAGGGCTCAGGTAGATTTCCGGTGACACGAGATGCCTCGGAAATAAGTCCATCACGGCGTCCCAATTCCACTTTGAAAAATGGTCCTCCAGCCTGCAAAAAGGTTTCATCGTATGAAACACAAATGTAATAAATTTGAGATGGATATAAAGTTTTCACAGTGCGTGTTTCTTTACCAGGACTACAACATCTCTGGCAGCAATGACCAAGATATCGGCACATGATACTACTCCAGGACATACTGCTTCCACGGCAGCTTTTGATTTGATTACAGTGTCAAAGCCATCGCCGGCGAGGGAGAGATTATCTGGGGCATCCTTTTCTGCATCTCCATTTGGCGATGCTATCATAATTGAGGCATCACATCCCTGCAAAGGTAGGCAAATGAAAATCTATGTGAGAGCAACTTATAGCCAAATTAATATGGCGCCGGCGTTTTAACTCTAATCTATTTGGTGGCTGTTCTATTTAAAAATAATCTGTCATCATCATCGTCAAAATTGGCCGGAATGATGTTAGGAATCAAACGACGAGTTTAACCCACAACGCCCCCGGATCTTGGAAACTAGAATCAAAGAAATCTCGAAGACAGAAAAACTACTTAATAAACAAAAGACAAGAAAGAAGAAACAGATAATACGTGGAAAACCTCAATGTGAGGAAACACCGCGGGAGCCACACCAGTCTACTATATAATTGAAGACAAGGAGTACAAATCTTCTCTCTTCTTTCTCAGAAGTGTTTTCTCTCACTTCCTCTCGTGTTTAGAATGAAAGGCTCTTACCCTTATTACAAAGCAATTGTCATTCAAATAGATAAGGCCTAATGACCGAAATTGCCCCTGTTGAAACACAAAATACCATTGTCACTACAATCCGTGGGCGACTTTATTGGATTGCAGGACTTTGTCTCGACGAGGCTTCGCCCCCTTTACTGTATGCCCAACAAATGAATTCCTTTGAACACTAGAATTAGGCCATTATGATGCTCCTGAATCTTGACATTTAAGGCCAGGTTGGCAGGGAGAATGTTGTTAAAGCAGTAAAAAATTCCGAGGAAAATACATACATGAAAGAGAAGAAAAAAATACTAACAAAGAACAAATCCCAGACTTACCAAATTGATGTGATAAAAATTATAACAAAAGTAGTATAACAAAGTGACTTTCTTTTTTAAGTAGATACTAGATGATATTTTTTATTTATATGGAGAAATCTAACTATGAAGTATGGCGGTACCTCAACAAAGCAGTCATGGAGAATTAGGCGAAGAGTGGCCGGAATCGTAACAAAAGTCTGGTTTAACTTCGCAACTACAGCCTGCTTCACGATGCTTTCCACATTCGGACAACTCGAGCTGTAGAAATTCTGCTTCAATTGCGCTTCGCCTCTCCCTGTGACCATGATGATCACCATTGCCAAACACAAGCCTCTCCACGCCTCCATTTCACCACTCTCAATATTTCATTTGATGACTGATCTTACTTATATAGTAGAAGAAGAAAATATCAGCTGGTCCAAGCTTATTAATATATATATATATATATATATATATATACACAGTAAACATCCTTTGGCCTTGAAAAATTCAACTCATTTGTTAAATTGGAAACGTAATTCTTCTGTACTACTTTTTCTATTCACTAAGGCTTGTAGATTGAACATTTATGCACTTGTCTTGAGGTAAATGTGAAAATGCTGCATTGACAACTCCACAGCTTCAACAACTAGAAATCCAAAAATGCGGAATGGGCTTCTCAGTTCATTGTCAAACAGTTGTGGTATTCAGCAAGAGACTTTAGCAAATCCTTATCCCACTAAGGGCAGACCGGGTTGGCCCGAAGGCCTTAGACTTAAGAGTTTACTCTTTCTTAGGTATCAAGTGCAAAATATTTTGAATACAGAGTTTTGTTAGGGCTTTAATTGGGTTTCTGGCTAGTGAACAATGTCATTCGCCCTCAAAGATTGGTTGAGGTGGGTGTAAGTTGACTTATACATGCCTAGTTTTCAAAATACATGCATATAGCCAACATATACCAAGTCTCCTCATAATAATTTGCTGTACATATCGTTTTCACCAAATGATTCATAGTAAATTTATCCCTTTTTACTAGTTTGACCAATTCGCTATTCCTTTTGGAATGTTCTTTGACATTATTCACAAGTAAAAGGAATTTCACCCGTTCCAATAAGTCATTTTATTTAATCGATCAACGCGGGCATGCACACATAATTCATTTAGTTTTGTTTTGTCAAACATTACTTGAAGTCTTTAAAACAGACACAGCCATCTATGCTCTGCTCGTTCTCTTCTTGTTGAAAATTCGTTTAAATTGACTCTAGAGCTAAATAAATTACATTTCTAACCCTGAACAGGTTGTCGCAGCGATTAATCAACTTGCCTCGGCGAGGCTTACCACCCAAAAGTCACAAGGTTGATTCTCCCAGGCATCCATTTGTCATTGAGACTACCTCATCTAACTCAAAACGAATAAAAGAGCCGTGGTAGAAGCTCTATAGATTTGTCCAATTCATCTGGACACTTTAATTACCGACAACATATTTCATTTCTCATATCTTGAAGCTGATTGTTTTTTTTCCAGACTCTGACTAGCAACAAGTCATTGACATAAGCAGAATATGAGAGGAGAGGGCATCCTGTAGGATCCTGGGTTCCTGTAGTGCGGTGCGGCACTATGGAGTTGTAGTGCAGCATCCGAGCTATTGATCCCGCAATTAATGGTTTAGATTTCATCTTGGCACTTACATATCCGAGCCATTCATTGGAGTGAGGAATAAAAGCCTAAATATTTTTTAGGATATATCTAATTGAAAACCATACAAAATTGACGCCTAGAGTAACCGGCCAGCCAACATATGAGTTTGCTATAATACTCATATTTTTCTTAAGTCATACTTACAAATTATTCCATAAAACTTATGAGATAGATCATTCTTATAATACATCAACCCAAAAAACTGGTTTGAGCCAATTCCAGACTTTCAATTTCTGGAATAATCCATAAATGACTTTTGAAACCCGAAGCAGTCAATATCTTATGGTATATATACACAAAGATTGAGATTTTTCTAAGAAATTTAAGTAAGAATGAACTTTCGTGTATTAAAAAACATGTAACGGACCGTATCAACGCCTGCATTTACGTTACGCAAAAATGCTCGATGCACAAATATTCAACTAGTGATGTCACTGTGTGCAATACATGATTTAACAAGCTTATCTACACCGAATCCGCGTTTTCATTATTTTTTCTTTCTTGTTGGTCATAGATTGATTTAGTAGCTTAGTACACATTTGTTCCCTGCGGAGAAAGTCAAATCCTATTCAGGTGTGTCACTTCCATAGAAAATAGGAGGAATTGAAACTTCAACCAATCAGAGAATTTTTGTAGTCCTCCTTACCTGTCTACAGCTACCTAAATTGCAATTTCCTTGAAAGCTTAATTAAATTAAATCCAATTGTCAATAAGTAATGGTGAGAAGGCCGTAAATCATGTTACGTGCAGGTTCAACTCACATAATATAATCAAGATTATGTTGGCAGGTGTAATGTAAGGGGAATACTAAGATACATGCTGCCAATTTACGTGCACCCTGACTATTCCTAAAGAACAATTCCCACCGTCTGCAAGAGGGCTGGGGCAAAGCCCCTCATGGACTAGCCCCAAAGGAGTGTTATCTGTGATGCATAAATATGATTTATGTTGTGACCGGCCACAAAGTAAGAGAAAAACAATCTAACGTTGTTCTCCGGCCCCAAGTACGAAACTCTAGAGGTACGTCCACGGGTGAAGAGTGAGAGAGGATTGACTACGAATGGGAGAGAATACAAAGAGCCAATTATACCCGTAACTCTAATTGAAACACACAACTGATATCTAAGAGTAAAGTCTCAAGAATACGAAAGAGACGAGCAAAACACCCTAATATCCAATCCCAAGAGTTAAAGACTAACCAATGGAAAAATTCACAAGACTCCTGTTTATAAGAAAGTAGGAAATTTAGGTTAAAACCCTTAAAAACGCGCAGCCACACGGAAGTCCGTCAAAACCACCAGGGCGGGTTTGATTTCCGCCCGAGCGGGATTGATTTGCACCCGGTCAGGACTTCCAGAAAAACACCGAATAATCCCAAAACTGTCAAACCCACCCAGGCGCCCTTAATCCTGCCCAGGCAATTTTTCCAAAAACATAAGCCAATCTAGATGGAGAGATTGCAGATGATGTGACTTATAGGATCCAAGTGGGGTGGCTCGAGTGGAGAAGCGCTACTGGTGTACTGTGTGACAAGAGGGTACCAACAAAATTGAAAGGAAAATTTTATGGAACTGTCATTAGACCAGCGATGCTTTACAGGATAGAATGATGACCTATTAAGAAGCAGCAAGTGAACAAGATAAGTGTAGCGGAAATGAGAATGTTGAAGTGGATGTGTGGTAAGACTAGACGAGATAGGATTAGAAATGAAATAATTTGCGAGGTGGTAGGTGTAGCACTTATAGAGGAGAAGTTAAGGAAAAATATGCTAAAGTGGTTTAAGCATGTCTATCGTAGGCTAGTGGATGCAGTAGTTAAAAGAGTGGATATGATAGCTTTGGGTAGAAACGCACAAGGTAGGGGAAGACCCAAATTGACATTAAATGCAGTAGTATGCAAAGATACAAGTATACCAGATTTAAGCGATGAAACAACACTTGATAGAGTTCAATGGAGAAAAAAGATTCATGTAGCCAACCCCGATTGATTGGGACATAAGGCTTGGTTTGGTTTGGGTTTGGGTTTGGTTTGGTTATAAGTCAGTCCATATTGAAAACTGCTCGCATCAAATACTGCTCCTTTCTTTGAACGTCTTTAATTCAACGCATAATTCCAACAAATTAATTATCTCAGTTTAATTTCCTTTTGGGCTATGAAATTGAGTTTTTTTTTTTAACTCTTCGTGTGATTAATGTTAATATGTTATGCATTACCGTGGTGAAATTCAGCGTGAATATGGTATCTCTAACAAGTTAGGGATATATACCTCGACGTTCCCGTGAAATAAAATTGGTATCACTAGAGGCCAAATCACTCAAGCACATCGAGTCGTTCCATACGTCTTTTTACGCGGAACGACTTGATTTGTACGTAGTTTTATAATGTTGTGCATGTCGGTTTGTTTTTTAATTATGCGACGACGGCTTCCTCGATCACTACCAATTCTTTGTGTACTAGTTGTCCTTCATCCAATCCAACGCGTACAAAAGAAAACTAATTAACCTTCGTCAACTCACAATTGCCTAATTGTTTTTTAGACAGTAAAGCATGTTCCTAATCACCTTCTTTTTCCTAGCTAACTACTGTAGTTAGTATTTCTTATTACTAGGTAGCGGTGCAAGTTGGTACTCTTTCCATCCCGTGTCGTTTGTCTATTTTAAATGTTCGGCTACTTTTTAGATTAGAACTAATAAATAGAACACTTCAGTGTCATTCTTGTTAGTCTATATAAAAAGACCTTAAGTAGTTCTTAATAATTTATACTGACGTCAGAGAATTCTGAAAATAAGCATGAAAGTACTTTATTTTCTAATTTAAATAATAAAATATTTTTTAAAAGTACTGTTAATTAGTATGACTGTATATATGAGACAGATGGAGGATTTCTGTATATTACTACTCCCTCCGTCCCAATTTATTCTTCCTTCTTTCCATTTTGGGATGTTCCAAAATATTTGTCCTACTTCTAAAAACATCCATCAAAATTGGGTCATTTCCAATTTTACCCTTAAAAAGCACTTTTTCCATCTTAATTGGCTAGTCTATTATCTTTTATTTTATAACGGTTTTTATGATTTTGAAAATTTTGTATAATAAAACTAATTAATATCTATCAAACAAGATCCATATTGAATATATTTTGACTTTCATATAATAAATTAGCCTTACAAATTTGGTCACAATAATATTGACTGGATTTAGGAGCAAAATAGAAAAGTCAATACAGTGTTTTCACATCCCTTAAAAACCCGCTTCCCCAAAAGGGACAAACAAATTGGGACGGAAAGAGTATTTCTTTAAGTTAATTAAACAAGAAAAAGAAAATCTAATGAGGCAATGAGAACCAATGAACTATGAAGAATCCCTGCTAATGCCCAAAGGGTCTGTAAACTCACCAATTTTTTTCTTCTCAATGAAGTCATATCTTTGAATTTGTGTAGAACTTTTTGAAAAAATAATGTTAATATTTAATTTTTGCACACAAAATGCATGATTTTCAAGAGGGATGAGTATTTTGGACAGAGGGAGTAGTTTATCAAATTAACTATGGTGCTTTCGAATCATGAGGTTGACCCCAATCAATTTGCGACTTAGGCTCGATTTGGTTTGGTTATCAAGTGCTTAATATTTCTTTCATGAATAATATTTATTTCATTTAAATGAAATTTCTTGTTGCTCGTTGGCTCTGTATTTGTTTTATCATAAATTATGGCAATACTTTTTATACTTACTGTGGAGTGGTTTCCAACTCTCTTCTCCTTGACTTAGACTTTTCTGATTACACTTTTCTGATGTAACTTTGACTGTGGAGGAGCCTTCCCTACAAAACCAAGAACCACGTTAGTGCCTACCCGGTCAAAGTCGACCAAAAAGTACTTCGATGGCTAAGTCAATCCCTGAGTGAGAAGGCAAAGACAGAGCTTTTTGGAGGAAGAAAATGGCATACCTCTTAAGGTTTATCACTGTAGTATTTATAGAAGTGCCTTCACAATGAGGGTTAGGATCTCGCATGCCACCCATGTGAGTGGTCACGTCACCAACATCTTCTTCCCGACAATTAGCATTCGACCACCATTTCTTGATCGTACGATGCGCACGATGGTGCGCAGGCACTATGTGTTGGTCGAGCTCATCTCAAGGATGCGTGTGTAGCGAAGAGAATATCCACGTGGCCGAACCGTACTACGGACGATCCCAACCTAGAGTTAGGGTGTACAGTCAGGACAAGCATTGTTAAGAGGTGATACCACGTTTCCGGTCCGTACGAAACTCTGATGGTTACACTGCGTTGGTCAATACAGTCTAGCCAAGTGCTCAATGGGGATTGGTGCTCCTGCGCTAAGTGGAATCTTTGGTTCCTTGGCTCCGAGCGATCTTCTGCTTGTCGTCGTGATCGGAATGTGAGGACCGACCCGACTGAGATGGCACGTATCACACAGTCCCACGGCACATTCTAGAACGTGAGCCTTGAGCTCCTCATCGTGCTCTGAACGTGAGGACAGACCCGACTGAGATGGCGGGGTCGGACGGTCCCGCAGAACATTCTAGAACGCAGGCCTTGAGTGTTAGTTGGGCTTGCTTGTGATTATTGATTTGGACTGTGCCAAACTACGTAGGGCCTAATTATTTCGACCCACTACACTTACAAAAGCGTAGAATAACTCCTCATATCTAGAAATTGTGTCGAACTTTTTTTGGATAGAAGACTGATTGGAACGATTAGAGCTAAGTAAGCTTTGAAATAAGGCTAAGTTTCCAGTTTATGTGGTTGATTTGCGGGAGTATCGTAATCCTGATTAGTGCTAAACACCTCAGAGCTCGGTCTTTTAACATTCGTGTGAAGTTAATTTATGGAAAGAATTGCGAGATAGCTTTAAAGAATTCTATGTTGGAGAATTTTGTGAATGAAACCGGGGCACTCGGAGGGTCTCCCGGGGCAACCGAGACCACCCCACGGATTCAACCCGCTATGCAGTAAACGCTGGGTAACTCCCTCATGATTATGGAGATAATGGCAGAATTGAATTTCAATTCAATTTCGGATTCATGGCTGCGGTTACAAGATCAAGAATTCATTGGCAGAAATTCATTTAGTTATTGAATGGGGAGGCTCCCCCATTAATCCCGTATTCATGTTTTCAGCTCTATTTTCCAACTATAAAAAGGGCAGCTCTGTATTGGTTTGTTCACCAGCAATTTGTGCAACACATTTCAGTATAGAAATCGTTCTTGTGAGAGAGAGGCAGACGAGAGTAATAGTTCGCCAAGGCTTCTAGCGGTGGTGTTCCGGTGGTTGTGGTTTAGCCGTTGTATCCTGGGACAAAGACGCCGATTCATTCTACAACACCCACGGTAGGCGGCGAATCTTTGTTAAGGAGAGTGTGGTTACACACGACTCGGCATTCGTTCGACAATTTGAATCTCTGTTTTACAGTTTATGTATTTTTAGTTTCTGTAAATTTTCGTGTTCATTTTGTAATCTGTTCATGTATATGTATATATGAGAAGTAATTGTTTTTCCGGAATCACGATTGCCGCTGTAATTTTTCCAACATTCTATGCTGAAGTAAGCTAGCTACAAGATATAAGCATCAAATCGCGATATAAATACATAATCAAGTGAATTATAAACACAATACATGATCAAGTGAATTATAAACACAATATACTTCTCTTTTCTGTTTTCGGGTCTTATTTCACATGTCTCTGTGTGTTCTGAGTTTTGCAAGAAGCTTTCCTTTATGAGTTGAAGGCTGTGCAGTCTTTTCTTATTTGTCCTTGACTGCCTGTTTTCACTCCCGCACGGCCAAGCTTCCTCATTGCAGTGCCAAAGGCATTGAAGAAATGGTTTTGATGATTAGCGAAATTCTCGACAGTTCGCTGAGATGCTGAGTTCGTGAAGAGCACTTCATCCGAAGTTAAGAGACCTTCCCCTAAAACCAGATTTTTGTAATAGACATTGTCGAACGTTTGTGGGGTCACAGGATCCAAAACAACCGCGATTCTGGGATCCACATTTTGAGGGCACGCTTGCATTAGCTGTTGAGCATAGGTTGAGTTCAGAGATGGGTCTACTTTGGAGGTCGAGGAGAAGTTGTAGAGTCGATTCGCAAAGCGGCTGCAGTGGCTGAAGCCGACGGTGTGGGCCCCGGACAGCGTGATCATGTCATCCTGAGTGAGGTTGTTCTTGGCAAAGATGGCATCGAGTTGGCTGAGATTGAAGAATGGCTCTGGTAGATTTCCAGCAACAAGAGATGCCTTGGATATAAGTCCATCACGACGACCCAATTCTACATCGAATGAAGGACCTCCGGCCTACAAATTAAGATGTTTTTAACTCATCAAACCGAAATGTAATAAAAATTTTGTTCAAAACGAAATGTTAATCATGGAAAACAATTTAGACCCAAATTTTTTTTCTTAAAATGTCTGTCAAGTTTTGCGTTTGTAGGAACTCCATTCATTTTGGATTAGCATATCATACTCTGCTAGAAGGAAGTCTGTGCTGTTGTTGTGTCAAAATGTACCATACATGCAATTCAAAATAAGTGTTCTGGCTTGTGTGTATATTTTTACCAGGACTACAACATCTCTAGCAGCAATAGCCAAGATGTCGGCACATGACACTACGCCGGGGCATTCTGCTTCTACGGCTGCTTTTGCCTTGATTACAGTGTCAAAGCCATCTCCAGCAAGGGAAAGATTATCTGGAGCATCCTTTTCTGCATCTCCATTTGGCGATGCTATCATAATTGAGGCATCGCATCCCTGGAAGGAAAGCAAGGATATTAATTAATCATGAATATACGACCCAAAAAAAAAAAACAATAGTCCAATCAGCATAATCTAACATAAGAAACCTGTCAAGCTATTTGGTGATACAACTTTTAAAAATATCCAATACTATTATCATATGTACATAATAGATCAAAGCACTCGGTGAACCTTGAAAATGTTTTGTGATAACTGAGCGAAAAATGCGTGAGATTAGACCCGAGAAGACTAAGGAACTAGCAGGGTTTGCCATGGTAAGAAAATTGTACAAAGCCCCGGGGCACCGCCACATGCATGGTACGAAAGGAGCTTAGGCCACCACGTGGATGTGAAAACACAAAAACCAAAAAATGAAGTTCTAAAATACGGTACCTCAACCATGCAGTCGTGGAAAAATAGACGAAGAGTGGCCGGGATCGTGACGAATGTCTGGTTAAACTTTTTAGATACAGCCTGGTTCACAATGCTTTCCACGTTCGGACACCTCGAGCCATAGAAATTCTCTGCTAATTGCCCTTCCCCTCGGCCAACGACCATCATGATCACCATTGCAACACATAGCCCTCTCCATGCCTCCATTCTCTCTCCCTCTCTCTCTCCCTCTCTCTATAAAAATTTTCTTCTCTCTGCTCTCAATAGTTCATTGACCGCTTTTATAGACGTTTAATCTCTACCTCTCTCCTAAATGGAGGGGTGAGAAGCCGAGAGAGGGAATACCCATATTATTATTATTGCAATGCAAGTTTTGCTTGATTCCACCAAGGTATTTGACCCGACGGTTGTGTAGGTCTACTTAAGTGCAATAATGTTGTGGGTTCAATTCCTATAGAGAGGATGTTGATAATTGATGAGTTAGGTTGCGTATTAAGATAGTATAACTTGTTTTAAAGTATGAGAAAAGAAAATAGAAGTTTTGATTGGCTATTAATTAAGAATTCAGAGTTGGTAAAGCTAAAATTTCAATTTCTTGTGGATAATTAATCTCCACTTCCAATTCTCAAACTATAAAATCATGCGTTAAACATGGCCTAAGAAAAAATTCAACTCATTTATATATTGAAAATGATGAACTCTACAGCTCAGACAACCACAACAATCTGAAAAGCTAAACGGCTTTCTCCGTTCATTGTCAAACAGGGTAGTATTCATGCAAGATACTTACTTGGTTCTAAACAGTTTATCGAGTATGTCAATGGCTCACACCAGTTTCCATTATGTATTGTACAAATTATGTTGGCTGCTGCGTATATCAAGCATTTACTATAACTTCGGTTTACATCACCAATTATCAAAAATATCCAGGTTTAGGTTTAGGTGGCGTTGCCCTTGAACCCCAGCCTTGGGGCGCTTCCTCCCGAGACCTTGCCTTGGCCGAACCTCAAACTCTCACCGAAGTAGGATCCAAAATGAATCAGGTTTCACAAGCCCAACAAATACAAATCTGTCCATTGAAATAGAAAGGACTGCTTTTAGAGCAAGTCCACTTTCTGCTAAATGTCATGCCAAAGCCAATATTTGGCATTAAGAATATTATTGGAAAAGCCCTATCCACTCTTAGCTAAATTCAATGCTAAACATTTTCCAAATTTTAAAGTTATCAAACTATCTCGTTACCTTCTAAGGTCTGGGAATGGTCGGTGCAAAGGGGTAACAAATGTGGTCCTACTAAAATGGCATTGCACTAGTGGAGGAGCAACCTAAAATGATCATTCAAAAATTAACTTTGACAATCATTTTTACACAAATGGATAGTCTCTCTCTTACAAAGAAGGTAACACATGGAGGACGGCGTGATCTCTTCGTTAATGGTGGTGGATTACGTCGGTGGCATGCCCTAGTCTCCACCTTTCCGATGATGGCAGAAAGACCAAGGCTATCGGAGCAACCCAAAATGATCATTCAAAAATTACTTT
The DNA here is from genome assembly GCA_022606695.1 of Vaccinium macrocarpon. NCBI lineage: Eukaryota > Viridiplantae > Streptophyta > Magnoliopsida > Ericales > Ericaceae > Vaccinium > Vaccinium macrocarpon. The sequence goes on along the minus strand of CM040181.1, from coordinate 39,010,992 downwards.
TTTCTTTCAACCTTTGGTAATTGGCCAGATTCCCCTCCTTCCCCCCGACTCAATGTACCCATTGTCGAGTTTCTTTATATAATGAAATAATTTTGGCGGTTAAAAAAAAAGGGTAACGCTAATTATTATATATGACCGAATCAAAGTCTCTTAACAGGTCCTTGGGGGTTGTGAGAAGAATGTTTCAAAGGATATATGCACATGGCCAAGCTGTACAAGATCAACAATAATACAGTACTTAACTTATCTTTTAACGAAAGAGTCCATATATAGTACGCCATGTACTGAAAAATAGTTTCTCTATTATTATTGTTTTGTGCAAATTACTACTCTTGGGCCTTGTTTGATTAGGGGATAAGAAGACTTGGATTGGACAAAGTGAGGCTAATTCCACGTTTTCCCTCGTTTGGTTCCCCAAAAGTGACCTGGATTACTAATACCAGTATAAAATTAGTCCCTATATGGTGGGTATTGTATAATCCCATGGGGGTGTGGGACTACCCAATCCCGGATAACAACACAAGCGTTTTGCATAGGAAAATATTACAAAATTGCCATGGAAATGTTTGAGCCATCAGGACTTCTTCTCTTACCTTTTGCACGCTATTCTCTCTCTCTCTCTCTCTCTCTCTCTCTCTCTCTCTCTCTCTCTCTCTCTCTCTCTCTGAGCTCTATACTCCTGGAGGCCCATTGTTTTTTTCTTTTTTCCCATCGGCTGAAGACCCATTGCTGTTGATATTTGGTTTTTTATCTCTCTTTCTCTCTGAAATGGCTCACTGTTTTTTTTTTTCTTATTCATCGTTCCTAATCTATTAATCCCGAAATGTGAAAAATTACTGTCAGAAGTTTTTCTTATAGTTTGAAAATTTTAATTTGGTGGAATTGGTTTGAGAGATGGAGGGAGAGAGAAAGAGATAGTTCTAAAATTAATCCTGAAACGTAGTTTAGGGAATCAAACATGGGATATCCCGATGTTAATCCTGCGTGAATCAAACAGGTAATTGTGTGAGATTCAACACTAAATTAGTCCCAAGACAAATAATGCAGGACTACCAATCTCACTTATTTTAATCTACGAATCCAACGAGGCCTTGCTAAAGAGGTAACACAAATTAATGTCCAAATTTAAGTGCTGATGACAATTTAGGATTGAGGGGCATGTCGTGATGGGACTTTCCAAATGGAATGGTCCCAGCTGAATTATGTCTTTCATTTTTAGCGTACAGAAAAAAATTTCTTATGTCAAACGGTAGGAGAAATACATTCAAATAATGACAGCACAATTAGTTAATCATGTGAAATCGAAGAATACTTATGCCTTGCTTGGATGCATGCCCTGCCACCGCGCCCCCCAAAAAAAAATTTAGACCGGGTGAAAAAGGTGGGCCCAGTGCATTTGCTGGATTTGGAAACCCCAACTTCTCCCCCCTCATCGTTTTCTCTCGTACCCCTTCCTCCCCCTGATAACTTTCGGGCACCCTCAGGGCTCCCCAAAAATTATCCGGCTTAAGACCCTTGGTTTTTTACGTTTCTAGCCCTTCTTATCCCCCTTGAGAAACCCTAACTCATCCATCTCTGTGTTGTTGCCATTTACATCGACCAAAGAAGAACTTTGTGCGATCGACTGCGATTTGTGGGATTTTTTTTGGGGATTTCGTTGCGATTCATGCTTGAGCAATCAGGTATGGGTTACGATTGTTACGAACTGCATTTTTGGAATGGGGTTAAACATATTTTGTTGATTCTGGGCTTGTTTCTGTAGATTTAGGGTTTTTCTTTTTGGGACCATTTTCAGTCGATCTTGGGTTGTAGCGATCTGATTTTTTATTATGGTGATTTTGCTTGATTTTTAGTGTGTTGGGTAGATTTATACTTTGTGATGCATGGTTTTTGTTCATATATTCGTATTTGTTGGGGTCTCGTACTATTTTTTCTAGTTTTGAGGCTTTTGTTACTTATTACAGTATTGTCTTTGTAAACGATGGTAGTGTTATTTGAAGTAGTTTTTATGTAATGGAATGTTATTAATTTTTTTTTTTTTTGCTTTTTGGATTTTGAAAAACAGCCCTTATAAACCCATTACGAAATCTAAAAAACAGCCTTTAATATGATTTTGGAAAAAGGACCTTACAAACAATTAAAAACCAGTTAAGAAGTCTAAAAAACAAACCTTATTAACATATTGGAAAACAGCCATTATAAACCCTTATTAACATATATATGTGTTTGAAAAATGGCTGAAATCATCCCTTATAAACCCTTTAACAAATCTTAATTTGTTTGTATAAAGTCGTTGTCTTCTCCACAGTATAATTTTGAAGTTTAAAAATGGTTCATGGTGAATGAGGAAGACAAAACTTGTATAAGCTTATAACTTGTTATACAAATTGACATTAAGAAAACCCTTAAAAAAAATAGATGTGTGTGTGTTTTAAGTGTTAGTCATTAAACCATTTGTTAGCTATTTAGGATGACAAGACAAAACAGAAAACAACTAAGGAAAAGAGAAGAGAAAGAAGGAGTAGTTGCGTTAAAAACCTTCATTCATGCTGCAATGGGGATGTTTCGCCTATACTTATTCATCCTATACACTACACAATATCCCCGCCCCAAGTGTGTGTAGAATCCTGACTACTACCAAACACAAGTCAATGTCGTCAATAGGCTCGTAAATGGCAATGAGGTTGAATGCAGCGAGCAGTTGAGGGTAAATAGACATACATTTTTTCGATTGTGTTGTTTAGTTCGAAGTGTTGGGTTAGTGGACTTGAGGTTTTTATGTGTCGAGGAAAGAGTTGTTATTTTCCTATGGATCATTTCCCACCATACAAAGCAAAGGCGTGCCAAACATCAATTTTGGAGATCGACTGAAACGATAAGCAGGCATTTTAATGCCGTACTCCAAGCTATGTTGCACCTCCATAGAATGCTCCTAGTTACTCCTGATCCCGTACTTGCAAATTACCATGACAATTGATGGAATTGGTTTCAGGTACACTTATGAACCACTATGATCCTGCCTATTCCTTTTTGTTTCCATAATTCCACCCTATGTACGTACTTGTAATAACACACTCTTAAATTGTCGAGAATTGTCTTGGGGGCTTTGGATGGGATATTTGTGCTAGTTTACCCCCGACAGCTGACAGGCCACAGTATAGGTCGAGGAAGGGTGAAATTGTGACAAATGTTTTCGGTGTTTGCAATCGAGACCTCCAATTTGTGTTTGTCTTGTCTGGATGGGAAGGGTCGGCCAATGACTCTAGAATTCTCAGAGACACTATCGCAAGACCCAATGGTTTAAAAGTCCCCCGTGGTATGTTACAATTCCAATGGTGACTTTCGTTGTCCTTCCAATCCACTACTTTTATGAACCCTCCCATAAACTGTTTCAATGTCATAACTTTTCTTTGTTACAGGACATTACTACCTTGTGGATGTCGGATACACAAACGGGGAGGGTTTCCTAGCACCGTACCGTGGCCAATGATATCACCTGAACATTTAAAGGCAAGGTCACATGCCGACTAACAAAGAGGAGTACTTCAACATAAAGCACTCCGCTCGAGAAAATGTCATTAAGAGAGTGTTTAGTGCCTTGAAAATGTGATTTGCAATATTGAGGTCTCCATCTATTACTTGATCCAGACTCAATGTCGTATCGTGACAGCATGTTGCCTTCTCCATAACCTCATTAAAAGAGAGATGCCCAATGATCCGATTGAGTTGGAGTACACGCGATGGGAACAAGATCACCTCCACGATGTCACGGTAAAAGATGATCGAGTTACAGAAATACAGACTTCAAATGAATGGACCGCTGAGAGGGATGTGTTGGCTACTACCATATATAACCATTGGGTAGCAAATGGTGGGAGACAAGAGGTGCACCCCCCATGATTGACAGACTTTTTCTAAATGTATTTGTATTAACAAGTATGTGTAGTAAGAACTTATTGTTGACAATTTGTATTTCTATTAAGTGTTTGAAGAACTTGTACTCTATGGTTTTTCAATTGCATAACCTTGAATTGTAAAAGATTGTAATTGTAATGGCTTTAGGTTCTTTACTTAATAATTCGTTCGTACTTGTACAATTGTTGGCTAACTAAAATGCATTTGCAGTTATGGATGGCCAACAAGACACCCAAGAAGGCAATGTCTCTACAACTACCACAAAAAGGACTCGTAGGGTGTGGAGGAAAGCAGAGGAAGATGCCCTATGAAAGTGATGGTGAATGAGATTTCGAATAGGTGGACTGCCGACAATGGCTTTAGACTCGATTGCTTCACCTTGATTGAGAAGGAGTTGGAGAAATTGTTGCTGGATAGCAACATTAAGGCCTCCCCCCACATTGACTCAAAGGTGAAGTATTGGAGACAATTGGAACACAAAATCACTGACATTGTGAATCTTAGTGGGTTCAGTTGGGACAATGTCAACAAATAGGTGGATATGGAACAAAGCGTGTGAGATGAATTTGAAAAGGTAACTCAATTTACTTTTAAGGCCTATTTTTTTTATTAGGCTTTTAAGGCATACTCATTAGACACTATGTGTTTGTGTCCCACCGTCGCTAAATTGCAAATGTTTGTGTAGGCCCACCCAAAAAAAGGCCAAAGAGGTCTACGGAAAGCGGTTCCCATACTATGACAAATGGGTTATTGTCTTCGGAAAGGATAGGGCAACCGGGGCTATGGCAGAGGATCCAACACAAATGGAGGAATCAATTCCCCTTACGCAAATTCAAGAAGACCTTGGGGTGCCCGAGGTTGTTGGTGGTGGAGAAGGCATTGAAAGCGATTTCTATGAGCCTTTGTTCAATGAACAATTTCTGAATTCACCATATGCCACAATGGGTAACACTCCTATGGGATCCACCCCCCGCATATTCACGGCTTCGGATTCCCCAAACATGGGTGACACTCCTATGGGATCCACCCCCCGCATGTCCACGAGTTCAGGTTCACCAAACGTGGGTTCCACTCCTCTGAGTTCCACTCCTACAAACTTGCCACGGCGTATATCTTTCCCAACATCCACCACGCCTCCGGCCAATGCCGCAAGTAAAAAGGAAAAGAAGAGAACAAGGATGGGTGATGAGGACAAATTGGACATGTGGTGTGAGAAGAACTTGGTGACTAGATAAATTGGCCGACAAATTGGGGTATGAGAAAGAGATATCCGCTCGCCAGGCGACGATTCCTTCTTTGCTAGAAAAACTTGACCCTACATTGACACAACAATTCAAGCTTGCTACCATTATTGGTGAGAAAGATGAGAGAGTCGACCAATTTCTAAACACCCGGGATAAGGTGAAGCAAGCTTGGGCTGAGGCGGTCCTCAACGGTCACGTATTTGGTCCCGTTTAGTAACTTGTGGGAAAATTGAAGACAATTTTTTGAATGGCTAACAATTCATGACCTATTCATTGTAGCTATTTGTTGTATGTAATTAAATACTTTAACTAAGTCCTTGTCAATGGCATATGATGTGTAAATGCCTTTTTTGTATATGTAATGGCAAGATATGTAAATCCTTTTTTTGTACATATGTTGGAGAACTTATTCCATGGTTATTATGTAATGGCAGGTTATGTAACAACCATCAACTTATTGCAAGCCGATGATGATTTGTATGTTTAAAAGTTACTTCTCATTTATGAAGGTAGGTATGTATGGCGGGGCAACATTAGTTGCAGCCATCCATACCCTTGTCCATTGATATCTTATATCTGAGCCCTTGTGCTGCTGCTAATGATGAATTTGGTACCCTGTCACTTGGTTGTTTACTGATAATTGGGCCATTTGTATCTATGAAACCTTTTATGCCCACTTTGAAAATGGCAATGATGACAAATCTGAGCCTAGTGCTGGTTACTGTAATGTGTTAGTGGATGGTTTCTGACTTTGTATAGCTGCTACATGTGTAATTATTGAATCTGAAATTGTGATAATGCTGCTAATGTTGTATCCTTGTGTGTACAATATGCTTGTACCCTTGCATGTGTGATTGGGCTTGAATTTGAGCCTATTTGCCTATGATGAATGACTGAGACAGTGTTGATTGACTGAGGTTGTTCCTATCTGGGGTGTTTTTTGGAATGTGGTGTGTTTTTGGTGATTTCTAGGCTGCTACTTGGCAGTGTGTGTTTTGCAGGGGTGTATTTTTGTGGGAGTGCAGTAAACAGGTGCAGGTGTTGATTGATTATGGGGCAATGATGAATTCTCTGGGCCCATTTCAGTAGTGGGATGCTGCAGCTGTGTGTTGGTGCAGCTGTGCTTCTGTGTGATTGGCCTGCCTTTCTGTGTAGTGCCTCTATGACTGAGCATTCTCTGTGCTACACCTGTTATGTGTTGCACCTTTGCCTCTGTGACTTCTGGCCAATTTTTTGACTGGGGTTCTTATGAACCTTGTCTGACCATGTGTTATCTGTTATCTGTGCAATATGAATTTTTTGACTCCGGTACTTGTGAACCTATTTGGCTTTGCTACATTTTGTGGGCTGTGATGAATTGTTTCTAAGTTGTTGGGCAATGCACTACATTTGTTGATTCCACTTGAGGCCAATGATGTACCCTTAGGCATAGTACTTAGTGTGTATTTGAGTTGAACACTTGTTGACTATTATAGCTGTAATGGGGACTTGAATTCTGGGCAATGATGTAGCAATTCTGAGCCACTGATTCTGGGCAGTTTTGATGTTATTCTGGGCAGTGATGAATTTATTCTGAGCCAATTATTTAAAACAAGGCTAGAGTTGTTATTATGATAACTTAGTGTTGTTGATGTTGGACCTGTTTGAGGCATGAGTAATGTTATTTCTGGGCAGTGGAACCTGTTGAAGGCAAAATCAAGTATGTGTTAGTCAAATTGTAGGCTTTGTTAGCGTTAACCTGTTAACATGTTTGAGCCGAAATCTGGGCTGTGTTTTTGTTAACCTTTTTTAGCCTAAATCTGGGTTGTTTGGTGTATTTGTGTTCTTAACAGGTGTAGTGAAAGTGCCACTGTAATTCAGTGACAAATCTATTAGTTGAGAAACCTGAGTCCATGTGACTTGAGAAACCTATTTGTTGTTGCTGCTCTATTATGGACTGTCTGAGAAACCTGTTTGTTGTGTGTAACCTACTCTATCTTATGGACATTATGTAGCAACTTTTTGTTGTTGATGCACCTGTCTGAAATTCTATGGTCTATTTTGTGTTGAAATATGGGTTTGTGTATGTTGAAACATGCCCAATGTAGGTTGAATTATGGGCTATAGTAACTGGTGTGTTCCTGGGCAATGATGAATATTGAGCTCATACTAATTGAATTTGGTGATTGAGTTTTGTGTTGAAATCTGTGATTTATGCATTTGTTCCTGTGATTTCTACATTTGTGCTCTATAAGCTCAGATTGGTGGTGGTGCTCTGCAACCTCACATTTGAACTCAAGTGCAGGTGTGTGTGTGTGTGTGTTGGAATTTTAATGGACAGTTGGGGGTCAGTGATGCAAGTGTGTTAAGGCATGTTAAGTGCTAGTAATGCTTTAACGTGGGTAAGTTCTGGTAATGTTGTTATTACTGCCATTAGTATTGTGTTCACTGGGGTACTTCTGAACTATGAATTTTTTCATTTGGGTACTTCTAAACTCGTTTGGTTGGGATACATTCTGAACACTGAATGTTTCCTTTACTAGGTGTACTTGTTTTTCTGTTTGGCTTTGCTGCATGTTGTACTATGAATTTTTTTGAGCGTGCAACCCACATTTATGACCCCTTTGTGTTTTTTGTTGGGCTACAACCTAATAACTTGAGAAATCTGTTTTCCTTACCCTATGAAAGAAATTGAAATCTAGGTTGTGATGAATTGTTTCTGAGCCTTGGACCTATATATGTTGTTGGAAAAAACCTATTTAATAACATGTTTTTTAGCCTTTCTTGACTGGGTACATCTGAACCTGTATATGGTGGTACTTATGTGTGGCTATTACAAGCTTTTGTGGCAATGATGATTGACTTGGACAATGATGATTTAATTATTCAATTTGTGATATTATGAAGGTACTACTGTGGCGAGGCAATCGTTTTTTCAGCCATTCAGTAGCAGCCTTATGTTTCCTTAAGTCAAGTCTGAGCCCATTACCTAGTGTTGTAAATCTGAGCCTCTTTTTTTTTCATTTTATGAACATGTCAACATTGTGACTCTTCATGGTTTTTTTAAGTTAATACTTGGTTTGTTATTAGTAGTGATGGCAGGGAAGAAAGCCTACTACGTTGTATTAGTCGGGAGGAGACTTGGTGTATATGAAACATGGGCAACATGTAGCGAGCAGGTGAATGGGTATTCAGATGCTATTTATGAGAAGCATGGTACGTGGGATGAGGCAAACTCCGCTCTCTGAGATTATTTTGAAAGCATTGTTGGGTGAAGGCCAAATGTCCTAGAGCCAAATTTGGAATATTGAAAACCAATGCTTATCCCAATGGAAGGTGTTGTTAATGAGGAGGGACGAAGACTTTGTAACCAAACAACATGCGTAAAAGTGACATGGTTCTTACTCGGTGTAGTAATGGCAACTATAATCCAGCTTGTGGTGAGGAAATTTGTTAGTTTTTAGTATGCAATTGTACGTAATAATATAATTGTACTCAATGTACTGATTAACTTTGTTAGTATTTTGTAATGAATGGTTGTATTTTCATATGTTTGAATACTTATGAATTTCTATGGGCCTACCATGTGTGATACACTTTGGAATATTTATGAATTTCTAAACACCATGGGAAAGCACTTGTTAAATTTTTCAATTTGTTTATTTATTAATGATTGTGTTGGGTAGTGAACTAACAATAGATAGACCAACAAGTAAAACAAAAATTTTAATTGAATTTTTTTTAAGACAACCAACCATTCAAATGGATTTATAAAAATGAAAAAATAAACGTTTTTCCCAAAAGAAGATTATTTAAAATTATTATTTTCAATCACATAATTTAATATAGCTTGAAATTGTCCAAAATTTATAAAATAGATTAACTTTTGTAATTATATAATTAATTTAATACATAATCAAAATTTGTTACACCACAAGGGCAAAATAGACATTTGACAACTTTTTTCATTATTTACCCCCTCTTATTTATAAAACATCCAAATCAAGTCAAAAGTTATCCCCTTATATAATCCACCATCCAAACTATCTACTTTTTTATCACTCATTTATAAACATCACATCAATGTGGATTAACCCTCAATACCTCATCTTATCTTATACCCCTTTTAAAACTTATCCCCTGAAATTGTAGCACCATCCAATCAGGGCGTTACAGTATTACTGAAAGACCCGGCGTTCCCCTTAATTCAAGTGCATCTCATATATCGTTTGACATTTTATTGAGAATTTATGTTTTACGATCGTTGTTGATTTGTTAATTGTGCGTGAATTTTTAGGTAAATAGAAAGAAGAAAAATTATACTTAATGTCTTGATTGGTAATTGAACTCACTTATATATATGTTCACATCTCAAGTATTCTAAAGCGCTGACCTAGTTATAGTAGTTGCACTAATTTATTTATCCGTGATTAGTTGTGTGTGTATATATACATATATGTTTTCAGTAATTTAATAAAGTCAAGCATTCATGAAGTTGACACCTCACGGGGTGACTATTCCAATTTGTCACGCATCCTTACGGCATGTGCAACAACCTTGACAAATATTCGAACTTAGCCGTTAACATACCAATAATCCTCTCTCATGGCTTTCTAGTGGGGCTGGACAAAAAGACCTGTGAACCGTAAATTCAGTCCGAACCGAATTTATCCGTGCGTTTTGAATTTTAACCGTGGATTAATGGTTCGGACACGGATTGAAAAAATAGTAAACCATGACTCACGATCCGGACACGGATTTTGATTTCGAAACCGTAGGTTAACCGATCCGGACCGTGAGATTTTTTTTATATGTAATTTTTAAAAAATATATATATACACACACATAATTTTACACAAACTTCTACTATACAGATTAGGGAGTAAACTGTGATCTCTTTCAAAACTTGGATGTGTATTTTTATTGATGATACATTAGTGTGAGATTCCAATGAAGGCATCTTCTCTTATTAGCTACGGGAGCTCTTTACTTTGATTTCCTATATTTCAAGTTGATGTGTTAGTTTCAAAATAGGAATTAGCTGTTACGAACTTCTATGTTTGTGAACTTGTGGTGTCCTTAGTATTTATAGAATTTGAATAATGTACTTTGGGATACTTCTTGATTTATTTTTATGTCAGATTACGACTACCGTAAATAATAATGTCTTATATAACATGTAATCCGTGGATAAAACCAGAACCGATCTGTGACTTGCGAATTGGATTGGAACCGAACCGTGAGACTTTTGGTCCGTACACGGATTGTATTTTCTAAAAACCGTGACTCGCAGATTAGGGTTGGATTCATGCCAATCCAATCCGATCCGGACCATGTACACCCCTACTTTCTAGCAGCCTTATTGTAACACTCCGTCAAACATCGAAAGTCTATACGATTGGACTCCATCATGTTTAAGTACTTTTGGCCATACGATTGGACTCCATCATGTTACTGAATCAGTGTTCTAGTTAATGAATCAGTGTTCTACATGGAGTGTTTCAGTTAGCAGTGCTCTAGCTATTTTATTTTTACTATATGAACTCAACAAAACCCTTAAATAGGAGATTCGGAACCCTTCAATAGTGGTGATGGCGATGTTGGTTTGGGCGTAGTAGAAAAACAAACCCGAGAACAGGAAAATAGTATTATTTTACAGAGTGAGAGTTAAAATAAGTAATATTGTTAGGGTGTCGAAAGTGACCTCAGTATTTAGAATGTAATATATATATGTATATATATATATATCATTTTTAATAAAAATTGATCGGATGAAACACTTCTAGATATTTTTTGGGACGAATCCTCTCGGGTGGACCTTAAAAACACATTTTAAACACATCTAACGATTCGGATCATCAAAATTCAGTTCGGAAAGTGAAAAAATTACTTGATCCTCACTTTATTTAAATTAAGGGATCCCTTATTGAAAGTTGATTATATATATATACTCTTTACAACTAGCATTTTTTTACTAGTAGCTTAGCACATGCTCCTAGCCAAATTTATATATATACTCTTTACTACTAGCATTTTTTTACTAGTAGCTTAGCACATGCTACTAGCCAAATTTTGATCAATACAAGTATAAAAGTTAAACAAATAAGTCCTTAAATTTCTAGTACTAGCTGTATTTTTTTTTCTTTTCTTTTGACAACTCATGCATAGGTTTTAACACCTAACATCCACTTTTGCCACATCATGCGATGATCCGAAATTTTACGCCACCTCAAGAGAGTATTAGGGGTGCTTTGGCTAAATTTGGTTTTTTGGTTTATTGGATTATTTGATTTTGTCCTTATTCAAATTTTTTTTGCATTTGTTAGTTTTCGGTTGATTTTTTGAGGTTTCTTGGCTTGTCTCGACGAGAGGAATCTAAAAAGTATAAAATTATTAGCCAAACTTAAAGTTTTGTGAATAAAGACAAAAATAAACCAAAAAACCAAAAACCAATAATCCAATTTGGTTTATTTTTGTCTTTATTCACAAAACTTTAAGTTTGGCTAATAATTTTATACTTTTTAGATTCCTCTCGTCGAGACAAGCCAAGAAACCTCAAAAAATCAACCGAAAACTAACAAATGCAAAAAAAAAATTGAATAAGGACAAAATCAAATAATCCAATAAACCAAAAACCAAATTTAGCCAAACTCCCCCTTAGTCTCCATGTATTATAATTGATGGGCTTTAAAATCTCCAAATAAGACAAACGTACAAAAAAAAAAAAAACTTTTAAATGACTTTTAATCCCATTAACTCTTTCAATTCGGTTGCCAACAAATTTTCCAAGAACCTTAAAAATAAATGAGCCTGAGAAGTATGCAATACAACAGAACAATAAGTTGGAAACAAATGACAAAATCATGTGGTCAATGACCTAACTGGATTTAGAGCCTGTTTGGGAGCCACATTTTCCTATTCTTATTTTTTCATTTTGGCTGTTTGGAAGAAACACCCCTTTGTAAAATGCATAATCTAAAGCAGAAGTGAAAAATAGGTTGGGAGGAGCTTTTGACTTCTCATTTTTCATTTTTTTCATTTTGATTAACTAAAATACCTACAGAATGTATTTTGCGCATATCTCTCAAACATTATTCCTGTTTTAAAATGAGTTACACATTTCTCTCAAATACTCATACCAAATCCAAAATATATTTTGATCATAATCCAAAAAGCTAAAAAGCCAAAAAAATTAAAAATAAAAAACTAAAAAGGAGGCTCCCAAACATCCTCTTACCCAAACAGCAATCGAGCTTCACCCTCTCAACCATGTTTTTTGACATTTTTGGTACATAATGGCAGGACCGTTGGCCGAACATACTCATATCAAGGAATTTAATAGCATTCCGTACATTATATTATTCGCTTAATGATATTATTAATTAATAATTCAAGGTTTCACATAACACCTCAGAGCTCGGTCTTCCGGCTTTCCACTGAAATTTAATTTATTGATAGAAATTGCGAGATAGCTTTACGTACAAAATTCAATCCTTAAGTAAGCTGCAAGAAAATGTTCCGAATAGTTTTGTCGCAATTTTGAGTGAATCTAAGAATCTAATCATGTCGACATAATCATTGGAATTATAAACACACTACCTTTTTTTTCATTTCATTTTTTTCGAGAAAAAAAAATATTTTCTGAAGTCCGTACGACTTCAAAATTTTAGGTTGAACAACATCAAATGACGCATACAGAATCGACCGTGACAAAATCATCTCAAGACTTATTTCATATGCTCCCTCTATGTCCACAAATTTTGCAAGGATCGAGCATTCCCTTATGAATTGAAGGCCGTGCAGTCTTTTCTTATCTCTCCTTGGCTACCAGTTTTGACTCCCACACGGCCAAGTTTTATCATCGCAGTGACAAAGGCCGCAAAAAAGTCACTGGAATTACTAGCGAAATCGTTGACAGTCGGCTGAGATGCTGGGTTAGTGAAGAGCACTTCATCTGAAGACAACAACCCCATCCCTGCATCCAGATTCTTGTAATAGACATTGTCAAATGTTTGTGGGGTCACGGGATCCAAGTCGACCGCAATTCTGGGATCCACATTCGGAGGACACGCTTGCTTCAACTGCTGGGAATAGGTCGCGTTCAGTGACGGGTCTACTGGAGAGGATGAGGAGAAGTTGTAGAGTCGATTCGAAAAGCGGCTGCAGTGGCTGAAACCGAGGGTGTGGGCCCCGGACAGCGCGATCATGTCAAGTTGAGTGAGGTTGTTCTTGGCAAAGAGGGCATTGAGTTGGTCCAGATTGTTGGAAGGATCCGGCAGGTTTCCGGCAACTTCGGATGCCTTAGATACGAGTCCGTCGAGTCGACCCAATTCTACATCGAAAAAAGGACCTCCTGCCTGCGAAGATGTTTTAACTCGAGTCAAACAGAAATGCAGTGAAATTGTAAGAAATGTCTGAAAAAATGTGAAACACGGAAAACAATTACCCAAAATTTTGTCTAAACTAATGTTGTTGACTTTGGGGTCTGGTGTAGAGTTGTGTCGAAATATACATCGCAATTCAAAAAAAGTGTTCTGGCAAGTGCGCGTATGTTTACCAGGACTACAACATCTCTTGCAGCAATGGCCAAGATGTCGGCACATGATACTACGCCGGGGCATACTGCTTCTACGGCTGCTTTTGCCTTGATTACAGTATCGAAGCCATCTCCGGCGAGGGAGATATTATCTGAGGCATCCTTTTCTGCATCTCCATTTGGTGATGATATCATAATTGAGGCATCAGCTCCCTAGAAGGATAGCAGGGGAATAAATATACGAGAACAATAGTCAAATCAGTACGATTAAAATTTCGCTAAGAAGGTACATTTGGCCACGAATTATTATCTCCTTGCCAAATGTATTCTTTTGGCGACAAAATATGTTTTCCTCGCTAATAAAATGCATTTAGCAACAAAATCCATTTTCCTGGCCTGATTTCCTCTCAGTAAGTCTTTTTTTTTTTTTTTGGTGAGAATTAGGAGTCTGTCTAATGAATCCATTTCAACGAGAAAAACTTGCATTCGGATAGGGTACCATGGGTACCGCCATGTGGTACCCGTTGATGCATCCAAGCCGTCCAAGCATGTTTTCGATAGCCAAGATTTGTTGGGGTAAATTTGTCACCAAAATTTATAAAAATGCTACCCTTAACTGGGCTGTCCAAAACATGTTTGAATGGCTCGGATGCAAGTTTTTCTGCATTTAAACAGTTGAATTAGTCCATTATGTTGTTCTTGACACTATTGTGCAGGTTGGTGCGCAGAAAAGTTGACAAAACTACAAAGATTTCTGGGTGGAAACTCAAATAATTCCACAAAGAAAACATAAACCAAGTTACCAAGTAAATCACAACAGAAGCACTCAATTTCAATCTGAAAACCAAGACCCTGAAAATGTTTTGAGTAATCAAGCAGTTGGATGGATCTATGAGACTTCAATTTTCTCCCTATAAGTTGAACGTCAAAATCTATGTGCTTAACATATGGACAGCGCGCAACAAAAGAGAATAAAAAGAAGTTCTGAACTATATATGGTACCTCAACAAAGCAGTCATGGAAAAATAGACGAAGAGTGGCCGGAATCGTGACGAAGGTCTGGTTAAACTTTGTAAACACAGTCTGGTTTACAATGCTCTCCACATTCGGACAACTCGAGCTGTAGAAATTCTGTGCTAATTGCTCTCCTCTCCCAACAACCATGAAGATCACCAGTCCAAAACACAGAACTCTCCATGCCTTCATTTCTCTAGCTACCTCTCCTTACAAAATTTTCACCTCTCTCTCTCTCTCTCTCTCTCTCTCTCTCTTCTGAAGGGAGGGGATGAACAGGTCGTGAGAGAAAATTGGGATGGCTTTTCTACTCAAATTTAAATAAATATTGAAAGGGAAGTTTTGCTTGGTTCAACCGTCCAACCCTATTAAAAATTCAAAAGTTCTAGTAACTAAACTTTCAAACCTCTCGGAGTATTCAATCCGGGGCTAGCTAGATTGTAATTTTCCTTCATTGGGTGTTGTGTAAGCGTAGTGCTTTTGTTGTACACATTGGCCAGATTATAAAGCCAATACCGCTGTTTAGCCCCAGTCAGCTAGTCCTATTAGCTGTGTTGCACAGGATCTATGTAAATTGGTTAATTTGGACTATTCTGGATTTGGTTGAATATTATCTTAGTTTAAAAAAAAAAACTCTTAGATCATGCGTTTAACTTGGTCTTGAAAAACTGAACTCATTTGTTTATTGGAAACGTAAATCTTATGTACTCCTTTTAATTATTCATTGTAATTTGTAGATTTGTGCAGCAGGCCTTGATGCACCTGTCCCAGTCTCATCTGGGTTTTATTCAGGTAAGTTAAAATGATGCATTAAGAAAGTCTGCAAATCCACCAACCACAGCAATATAAAAGTGCTAATTTCTCTGTTTTTTTGTCAAAACAGCAGGGGTGGTACTATTCAACAGGAGACTTAACCAACCTTTATTCCAATTAGGGCTTAACCTAAGGGAGTTTCTTTCCAGCCCCCCAATGGTCCAATAAGTGACAGAGAACAATTGTCCCTTGGAAAAGAAAATACTATTCTTAGATCTGAGTTTGTCATTTGATAAACCTTGTTAAAATCAGCAATTGATTTTAACAAATGAGGAAGTCATTTGGTGAAACCAAAGATTCTTGTGAGAGAGATTTAGCAAATGATTTCCTTATTTGTTAAAAAAGCTATTTGCTAAAATCAACAGTTGATTTTAGCAAATGTTGATTTTAACAGATTTTATCAAATGGCCAACTCACCTGACTTTTGCGCCAAATGTAATGCCGAAGCTGGAATCGGGCATCAAGAATGGAAAAACCCTCTTCATCCCCGTGCCCATGTTTTATGTCAAATCTTAACAATGTCATTCTTGGTGCCAAATTTGGCAATTGTCAAACTAGTCACATTACCTACAAAGACTAGGTCACCAGGGAAAGGTGGTTGCAAAAGGGGTAAGAAATGTTGTGACTCCAAAATGGCCTTGCAATCAATTTTTGGCAAAATGTCGTCAGTCAAGAAATAACTTTACAATGCTATTTCGGTACCAACAGGTAAACTTACTCTCACAAAGAACGTTAACACAAACTAATATTATTTGTAAATCTAAGTCTTTTAACAGGGTCTTGGGGGTTGTGATTTGTGAACAGATCAACATTTACCAAGCCTTCGGGGGGAAAAAGGGAAAGAAAAAATTCCTTACCAAGCCTCTTTTAAGTAAGTATATTTTACTCTTTATTTTACAAACGGTCCCTCTAACATGTGCTCCTGAGACGCTCTTTAACTCCTATCTATCTCTCTCTCTCCTTTGTCACGGTGCCTTCTCTCTCTCCCTTGTTTCAATTTCAGAAACCCTAACTCAGTTGAAAAACCCCCAATTTCAACTCCATTTTTCACTTAATTGCTACCTTGACCAAAATATTGTAAAAGCAAACATTACATTGACAAAGTTGAGGTCCGAGCAAGGAAAGTACTTGCAGGAAGTTGGCATATCCATATCACAGTGCTATACAATTGAACAATTTGTTCTCTTCTTTATTGAATTCATAACTACTAATGGAGAGTTGGGGAAACAAATTATTTGTCATGCTATATTTGGCTTTTAATGATTTTTCTTATTCTCAACTATAACTACTAGGTTGTTCTTTGACAAGATTCTTTGGACAACATTACCTTGTTCTCAATAATAACAATTATGTCTTTCATCTTCTCGGCTCCATCTCTTTACATGGAAGGATTAAAGTTTACTCCTTCATGCTTGCAAGCTGCAGTGAGTAAATCTAGAATGATACTTTTCCAGTAGTTCTGGTGGTTAGCTGTTTGCTCAAACATCATTTGTCCTTTTTTGTTAGGCCTCTTGACTTTCTTCTATGTTTGCTTGTTAGGGGTTAAATATCATACAAGTTTACATTAGGTCTTTCTTGGCTGCAATCTACTTCCATGCATATCAACAGGTGCAAAATTCAAACTCATTGTTGTTTTTCTATTACCCATACTGAATTCATAATTTTGTGCTCTGAAATGTTTCTTTATATCTTACAAGATCTCCATCTGTATTTAGTGTAAAAAAATGGTTGATCTTCTCATTGGACATCCTTTAAAGAATTTTTACTTGCTCTTGTTTGGTTGGCAAGTTTCCACATTGGTGGAGGATTATTTCCCTTTGATGTTGCTAATGAAGACATTGGTAGTGGCTGCCCAAGTGGAATTTAATCTTGTGTGGTTGATCTTATGGTAGCAATTCTTTTCAATCAGTCTTTAGTTAAATGTTGAAATTGTGCTATTGGGAGCTTAAGTTGCATCACTAAGTGCTAAAAACTGCTAATAGTTAAGAAAGTGTTGAACCTAGTTGCTGAAACTGTGATTTTGGGGCAAGGAATTGTTTGTATTAGCTGCTGGAATGTGTTTAAAGTGCTGAAAATGCACTAATAGGTGTTGAAACTACATCGTTGGGTGCTGAAAATGAATTGTTTGGTGCTGAATTTGACTAAATTAGGTTGTTAGTATTAATAGGAGTATTTGTTAAGGTAAGAGTATAGCAACTGTTTAATTTTACGCGGTTAAGTACTCATATGTGTGGACTAATGTGTTCTATGTCAGGATTAGAAGCAACGACAAGTACCGCGACTCTGCATAAGGAGTGACCTTTGTGTTGGTACCCTTTTTGCTACAAGCCAAAAAGAGATGACAAGTCTACCACCATCAAAGCCATCTCCAAAGAGATCCCGCAAGAAGTGACACTCCAATCTTTTCCATTCTTGTTGCTCTTTTTTTTTTTTTTTTTTGTATTGTATGCATCTTAAGGAAGAGGATAAATGTAACGATATTTTAGAATGTATCCTCTTTTTTGTACTCGAAAGACTATGTATTACAACACATTTGTAGTGGATGTATGTAATGATGTTTGATTCTCTTTCTTCTTTTACAACTTTAAATTTAAATGTGCTTAATGAATCTGATGAGAATGACTTCAACTTGGTGGTTGTTGTTGAGACGCTTGATGTCAGGCTATGACCAAAAACAGGGGAGATGCTGCCCAAATTATTTTTAAAAAGAGAAGTCATATAAAAGTGTATCATGTAGAAACACTTCAAGATTGAATGTGCTTAATGAATATGAAGAGAATGACTTGAATTTGGTGATTGTTTGTTGAGACGTTTGACATCAAGCTAGGACCAAAAACAAGGGAAATGCTGCCTAAATTTTTTCAAAAACTAGAGGTTATAAAACAATGTGTCATGTGGAAATATTATTTTTTCTATTAATGGAAGACATAAACACAATGGTGGACATGGACACAAAACTGTAGCAAGAGTGACTGAAAATTCCATACTCAATTCTAATTCCAAGCACAAAAGCCAATCTACTTCGAATCACAAAAGCCAAATCTATTAAAGTAATTACAAAATTCAATTCCAACCATCATAATAGTCTTAATAAAGTACTAATATAGATTTGTTACATAATAAAGCAAGCAAGTTTACTACGCTTCACGATTCTCTGTTGCATTCAATATTTCCAAATAACTTTGATTTCCTTCGCATCCTTGCCCTTGAGTCTATAGTAAACTTGGTTGTGCTCCTCCCCAATATCGAACTTAACTACCCGCAATAGTTGATTGATCACTCCCAACTTGACCACTAAAGAAGCTTCCCATGTTGCTTTGCAAACTTGGAAACGAAGGCATAAATTGGTTCAACATTGTTTCGGGTGGGCATAAACTTAGAGAAAATGGGAACATGTTTCCACCTTGCTCCATATTTGGTAGCATATTATGGGAGATCATGTTTGGCCACATTGATTGCCCCACGTAGCTTGGATGAACCTGCTCAACAATAAAAAGGGATTATGAATAACTTTTACATGAACCAAGAATTATGCAATTAAAAAAAGTTTCTTACATTTACATTTACAACACTCTCTTGTGTCCCGAACTCATGGCCAACCGCAATCTCCTCAACCTCTTGAAATTGAAAAATATTATAAGTATCATAAGTCCATATTAACTTGCAACCAACAAATCATAAAGCAACTTATATCTTGGTTTTTTCCTTCAATGATACCTTCTTTTTTTTCTTAATAACTTTTTCCATAAAACCTTGCTTCCTTTTGCACGGCGGTCTCCTTTTTCGTTGCACACGTTCCGGGTCAAGTTTGTTGGCGCTCTGTTTGGAAGGTCGAACCTCATCTCCAACGGAAACCGCATTATTTTGACAAGCAACCGCATCATTATCACAAACAACCGCATTACGTTGGTGCTCCTTCAACTCTTCTTTTAACTTGCGTGTCTTTTTTATCACCATTTCATACCTCTTTTGAGAATCCTCCGCTAAATCGACAACCTCCTTAAACTCTTTGCACATGTTGTCACTTTGATGGGCTTCAATTGACTTTGACAAATTATCGTAACTGATTCAAACTTTAGTATAAGTCTTTTTCACATTTTTGGACCATCTTCTCAACACATACTTGTCAAGCACTCTTTTAACTTTTCTTTCATGCCACACTATCAATTGATGTTTACACATCATTCCTTTATACTCAAACAACCGACAATCACAATGTATATCATTGGTTTCGGCATTAAAACAGACAATAAATGGCACTTCCTTGGTCATTTCACTTCTTCTCTTTCTTCATTAAAACCGACAATAAATGTGATGGACTCTAGTACCTCATACTCGGATAGAACATCACCTCTCTTTTTTTCATCTTACACAAACACAGTAGTTTCCCAACAAATTCTTTATTAAACTCTTGAACCTTCTTATTGATGTAAACATCTTGAAATTGCTTTTCCAACTGAGTTCCAGACCCGGTCATTGATGGGATGAAAGTGTTCCAACTTTTCACATCTTCTTGCCTTTAATTTTCCACCTTCTTCGCCAATGCGTTGTCATATTGCTCAACAAATTCGTTCAAGATTGTCTTCGCGTGGACGAAACCATCGAAATAACCATTCATACTCTCACTTCTTTGTGTGGAAGACATTCCCACCCAAAAGCAGTTTTTCAAGTAAGCAGGAACCCACCGTTTCCTCTCTTGGTACATCACCGCTAACCATGAATTGCCTTGTAGCTCATACTTCTTAATGAATCCATCCCAAGCATCCTCAAAGTTATCTACTGTCAATGAATTATAAACTGTCTTACGCATAGATGAACTCATGTCCTCATAGTCCTTGTACCCACCCAATTTTTCTGGCACCTTTTTCATAATGTGCCATATGCACCAACAATGTCGGGCATCAGGGAATACTGTTTTGTTACTTGAAGATCTTAATTGTTCATTTTGTCTTTAGTGAATCTTATCAATCAAATGAATCATGAAGAAAAGATATCATTTCAAAATCCATTTTCTATGTTTTCATTTTAGAAGGAAATCAAGGGGTTGAAGTATTCTAAATATCTATTTGGGGCATCTCCAATCGTTATGACAAAAATTTGATGTTATATGACACAAAAGTGTTGTTAAATATAAAAATATATACAAAAGTGTATGTATATATAGAAACATGTGGGCCCAATTTTTCCTTCTTTTTTTTTCTCTCTCTTCCCACCCTATCTCTACCTATCTCTCCTCTTTAACACACGTACTAGACCCCAATTCTTGACCCATTTTTTGCTCTCTCTCTCTCTCTCTCTCTCTCTCTCACTCACACACACACACACACCCTTTGTTGACTAACTCAACACAGTTGTGTATGACAAAAACTACAATTCTGCGACTTTACGCCTTACACTAACTACACTATTGGGACCCAAAAATTAAAAAATGTTAGTTAGTTGTACTAAGCCTTACACTAGTTACATTCTAGCCGAGATGCCCTTATTTGGCATGGAAATCGCAAATTCCTAACGAGAACTCGAAGTCGAGTTCTTTTGAAGA
Organism: Vaccinium macrocarpon; assembly: GCA_022606695.1. Taxonomy (NCBI): domain Eukaryota; kingdom Viridiplantae; phylum Streptophyta; class Magnoliopsida; order Ericales; family Ericaceae; genus Vaccinium; species Vaccinium macrocarpon. The sequence goes on along the minus strand of CM040181.1, from coordinate 38,989,949 downwards.
AGAAGAGACTGATGTAGGACAACATCTTAAGAGTTTGCGTCTCTGGAATGTTATTTTGTTTAGGAATTATATTATTCGGTATTATTTGTGTTGTTTGTTTGGCACTTTCCTAGTTTAGTCTTGGTTATATTTTATTTTAGTATTTTCTTATAGTCCTGGTTTCCAAGTAATAATCTCCTTATCAGTATGGAACAACTCGAGATGGAACCATGAATGATTAGAGTCTTTCAACGTAATTCTCTAAAGTTTAATTTCTGTGCAGAAAAATCTACAATACACACACCCTTTTAAGGTGTACGATATGCACCCATTGTGCGGTCCATATTGCTCCACCTCATAAAAAATGACCTGGAGAACCAGTCATTCGTAACATTTTCGTTTATTTCGTAACTTTTATACTAAGAATTCGTAATTTTTAGATAATATGATTCATAACATTTTCTTTCATTTCATAACTTTTTGTGTGTTTCGTAACTTTTCATGGGTTTCGTAACTTTGACTTAAAAAATTATAACTTTTCTCAAATATGATTCGTAACATTTTTTTATGTTTCATACTGTAATTTTTATATTAAGCATTCATAACTTTTGACAATATGATTCGTAACATTTTCTTTTGTTTCGTAAATTTTCCTTTGTTTCGTAACTTTTTGTCTGTTTCGTAACTTTTCGTGGAACTCGTAATTTTAAGATAAAAAAATTCGTAACTTTTCACAGATATGATTCGTAACATTTTTGTTGGCCTCATAACTTTAGTAATAAAAAATCATAACTTTTCAACCATGTATAATCGATTGCGTAATTGATTAAAGTGGTCTTCAAAATTGAGTTATAAAAACTAGTTGGGAACAATCAAATACGTAATCAATTCCATAATCGATTTCACAACACAACACAATCAATTGGGTAATCGATAAAAGTGGTCTTAAAATTTGAGTTATCAAAAACGGTTGGGAACAATCGAATACGTAATCAATTCCACAATCGATTACACAACACAACACAATCAATTGGGTAATTGTTCAAAGTAGTCTTCAAAATTAAGTTATAAAAAATGGTTGGGAACAATCGAATACATAATGAATTATGTATTCAATTCCATAATCGATTACACAACACACCGCAATCAATTGGGTAATCAATCAAAGTGGTCTTCAAATTTGAGTTATCAAAAACGGTTGTGAACAATTGAATACATTATCACTTCTACAATCAATGCTATAATCTATTATATGACACAATCAATTATGCAATACAATAAAATGGGTAAACATTGCAACATCGATTGTTCAATCAAATTGGGTGAGTAGAGTATTCGATTTGGCAATCAATCATTATCAATAACCTTTGTAATAGATTTTGGAATCAGTTAGTGTGATGACCCGCACCAGCTAACCTACTTACCCTTAGTCGAACTACTTGACTCAAAACATTACCTCAAGTTATACAGTAACTGGTGACGAATCCTTACATGTTAGTATATCAACTTCCCGATGTGAGACTCCTTAAAGGGTTCTCAAAGATAGAGACAACACTGCAATGGATTTTGCATTTAACCACTCTAGATAACTTCACATAATCAATGATAGATTGTAGATTCTATTTTCAGTACGGTTCAAATTCCTCAATTGATTGGTCTTGATAACACATGTGACTGGCCATCTTATAAAATTGGAGTGATCAATTTTATTTTTAATAGTGTTACGAGTGCTAATTTACAAGGCACTAATAGTGCGTCGTCGATGTTATCTTGTTGCAGTTAATATTGTTTTGGTAATCTTGTGTCAACAACTTTATAGCTTGTCCATTGCCTTCATTGTTGGTGTTTCACATTTGTTTAACTTGGATGATCAACTCCACTGTTGCTTAATTAAACTATTATTTCCTCAAGAACTAATTAGGTAAAAAGTTATGTTATCATTTTATCTGTAAGTAAAAGTGTTGTGCAATATATTGGAAATATGCTTTTTAAAAAAAATACAAAAAAATAAAATAAAATTGAACTTACATGGTTCAAACAGTCTTAAAAATAGTTTAAAAAATATTTAGCTTTGATTTTTTATTACCTTTTGATATTATATGGTCTTTGTAATTGTTGAGGCCAATGTGTTTCAAAAAAGTAAATGAGTTTTTTTTTTTAAATTAATTTTAGTTTCAATTTTTCAAAAAATAAAATGAAGAAGAAGATATTTTTATTGTAAACTAATTTTAGATATTAATTTGGGATTCTCTTCCTTCAAATTTGATGATAGGAGATGGCGGCGTCAATGATGGGAGATGGCGGCGTCGATGATGGGAGATGGCGGAGTCCGATGTTAGATTCACCGTTGTTCCTCTTCTCTAGGTCGTTTTTTCCCCTATCCTAGGTTTTTGTTTTCTTTTTTATTTCTTTAATTTATTACGTAACTTGTTGCTCAGGTTAACAAGTTACCAATTCGTAACTTTTTATAATTGATTCGTAATTTTTAGCGATCCAACGGTGGATAGCAAAGGTGCATATGATACACAACATAAGAGGGGTGTGTATTGTAGCCGCTTCCTTTTTGTACCTATAGGTTAAGTTTTGCAATGCAGTTTATGTGAGTGATTTCCGGGAGTATCCAGATTAGAGCGTAGTCCAAGGTTCAGTCTTCTTGGCTTAATTTCCTATTGAACAATGTCCCACCACACATGTGAGAGAGGGTGTGGTGGGGAGTGGTTGAGAGGGTGTGTACCTATCATTTTTGTTTCCTGTTTATTGAAAGAATTGTGAGACAGCTTCCCCAAATTCTATCTTTAAGTAATTTACAAAATGGTGTTCCCAGAACATATGCGGTAGCAGCTCAAGCTGTCTTTGAATTCTGCATAGAACATTGCTTCTTTTCTAGTTTTATAGGATTCCTGGAGAAGTAGGTGTTTTATAAGAAGAACGTCCCGATTATCAAACCTCTTTGTCTTTCTCAAGATCCCGATATGTAGTCAAACACTTGCAACGAGTTCTGATTTCCATTTCAACCACTGTTTTTACTTTCCTGCCAAAGAAAATGGAACTTGAGGTATGAAATCCTGGATTAATAGGATACTCAAGCTCACGGAATGCATGAGCCATTGTCCGCGTCCATTCCTACTGACACCTTTCTGTGACTTTATAGCTCTATCTCGTAGAATAACTAAATATATAGAAGAGCAATCATGACAAAGGTATCCAACTCAAATTTTCTTTCTAATTCTTATTGATGCCACTGTTCAGGCATTATTTATTTAAGATAAGAGAATGAGGTTTGATTATCTCGCAAAATTAAATTTATATATTTCTTTTTCTTCTTTTTCTATTTTTTTTGGAACTGTTTCATTTATAAAACACCAAACCTAAAACTTCTTCTTCTTCTTCTTCTTCTTCTATCTACCTTATACGAAAAAGGCCTTGTTCTTTGCTTTATAATGTACAAGAGGCCTGGCATCATCTTTATTTATGAGTGAGTAGGCAGAAGAATGCGTTTAAACCCAGGTTTCGCCAGCATCCATATATATTGGATTACTGGAACAACCATGCGCCTAGATCCATCTAATCCAATTGACTTCATCTCCGGCCATCTAACTAATTAGATCGAGCTAGCCTTATTGTCCGAAGAGCTAGACGGGAAATCCATACCCTTTAAAAGTCTCAAATCGACTAGTTCATACAAATAGTAGCTTGTTCATCTTGTCCTTCACCTTCAGATAGCTGTTGACTATTGATTTTAAAATTATTTGGTTCTAAACCTTGCAATGTAACCTTCTTATCCCTTACTCATAGTCCTTTGGTATGCTAAGATGTTGACCTACGTTAAGGTGGTCATACTTTTTTTTTAGAAAATGCAACTTTTATTGACAAAATGAAATATGGAAATCATACCGTGATTTTGAATCTGCACTGTCTGCTCAAGTTTGGTCACCTGTGCACTTGTATTGTCTCCTTTGGAGAATAGTGCTTTGAAAACTGGTGAAGAACAAATCATATTAATCATACTGTCAATCTGCATTGTTATGATAAGAGCCTGTGCTAATTCTCACTTATGGTGAGGGAAGAACCTCAGGTCCATATTTAGGTCCTCAAAAACTTGACAGAGGTTGTGCTAATTCTTATGATGAGAGCCTGTTGTGTATGCAAACTCACTTGGGCGTGGTGCGATTTCACACTGTATTTTTAGAATCTTTGATATTTTCACTCAAGTTACTCTTCTCACATACATCATAAAAGCATCGTTTAGCGAAACAAACTTTTGGCTACAGTATAAATATGACATTTTTAGTGAAAACTCAACCTAATTATTTCTACAATAAGTTCCAATTGCTGTAGCTCACTAGGTATTTACGTCACAGTAAAACTATGGCCTTGTTTGGCAGAAAATCCTTATAAAAATTTTGACAGTAGTTTTAGTGAAAACACTATTTATATCTGTTTATTTATAAGGATTTGTATACACAATATAGATCTTGTTTAATTGATCTCACTTAATTTTATTAAATAAAATTTGTAAAACCATAAAAAGTATTACTATAATTTACCAAATATAAATAATAATAAAAATTAAAAAGTGTAAATAGTTTTTGGACATTTTTTTAGGGTCGGAGGGATCTGTTTTGGACGGAGGAAGTATCAACAACCGTGGCAAAATACATGCGTTTTTGGTTAACCTGCTTCTTTTTGGCGGAATATTAGGTCGCTCTATCGCGTTCATCTTTCGTCTCGCGCTTTTCTCCTTCTCCAAATCTCTCTCTCTCTCTCTCTCTCTCTCTCTCTCTCTCTCTCTCTCTCTCAGAAATGGATGCGTTGGACTCAGTATTCGATCCACTGAGAGAATTCGCCAAGGACAGCGTTCGCCTCGTCAAGAGATGCCACAAACCCGATCGCAAAGGTAATAAAAAAACAATCACAATCTCCTTTTCTGTTAGGGTTTCAATCTCCATTCTCGATTTCAATCCAGCAATATGCTTTCACCTTGGTGGATCTGAATCTTCTAATCGAATCTGATCTCACTTGCTGTTTAATTGTCATGTACATATACAGAATTCACTAAGGTCGCGGTCCGTACTGCGATTGGATTCGTGGTGATGGGATTCGTAGGGTTTTTCGTGAAGCTGATCTTCATCCCTATTAACAACATCATCGTCGGATCTAGTTGAGGTAATTATTCAATACCCCCTCAGTCGTGTCTTTCAATCACTTCTCGTATATGTTATCTGTAGACCATGTATTGTACTGGATTATTCTGCGTGTATCACTGCATGCGTGCCAACAGCTGATTGTTCGAGCTTTGTTTGCAAAATTAACGAGCTTTAATAGTATTTTCCAGCTTGACTTGGTTTATTAAACGATCCGAGCTGAATGGGGCCGATCATAAACCGATATAGTGTAGCTTGATTTTTTAAACATCATAAGCTGAATAAGCCAAGCAATAGCATGTCCGAGTTTACTCTGCATTTTACTGCTTATGTTAAGAATAAGAAAATGAGCTGGTGAACTAAACGAGCGCTCGGAACTGTAATTTTGCATTTGTAGGCAACCAATTCATGATATTCCTTTGTTGCAACTAATTTGATCCAATGTCTGACCCCAGGAAAAGAATTTTAAAGCTGAACTTTGACTTGTATCCCTACTAATTAACAATATTATGATTTTTGTTTCCTTAAATACGGTGGATATGGTATTGTTGATGACTTGGCCAAGACGCATGGATGTCAGTTGCATTTTAGACAAATGAAATTTGAGTAAAAAACACCAAAAACCACACTCCACTCCTTTACCAAATTTGATTTTACTCAAATGTTTCACCAAATTTGCTCATCACCAAATCTAGAACCAAATTTTCAAGTCTCCTTTTTTGCACTTTTATTTACCCTTTTGTCATTTAATGGTGTGGATTAAATCTCCACCGTACAATTTGAGTAAGGGTTGGAAGAAGTCATATCAAATCGAGTTTTTACTCAAATTTGAGTAAAAATTTGGGTAAAGATTGGAGATGCTCTAAGAAGCTCAAGTTTATAACCGTTGTTTACGGCCATACACTAGAATTGAGCTATTTTAGCTCTGGTTTTTTGGACTCTTGAGTTTAGAAGTTTTGTAAATTAGTTTTTACTCATCTTGTGGAGTTCTTCAGAAGTTGATGTCAATATGAATTTAAGGCTACGAGTAAGAAAAAGATGAGTACTGAATGCTCCAATCAAGGAATTTTTACTGTTTTCTCAAATGTGCGCATCTGGTTATCAAAGAAAAAGATGAGTATTGAATGCTCCAATCAAGGAATTAGTTCTGTTCTGTTCTGTTATCAAAGCTTTACTTGAATGTTTTGTGGAGCGTTGTTCGCTCAAGTGGTCTGAGTCTCTGAAGCTGTATTTTCTTATGTTATTTTTGGCCAGCTGATTACCTTGTTTATGGCTTCTTAAATATAGACATATATGTGTTTCATGTTTACATTGCTTTAATCGTTGTTGAAGCTTCTCCCGGTTTGTTTGCATATCGTAATTTGGAACTCAGGCTGATTCTTTGTCAAACTGCAGGCCAGGTAGAAATGTGAACCTGCGTGAAAGTGGTGGTCATGGATAGGATCCAAAAGAGAGAGAGGAGAATGTCTTTGTAGGATCGTTTTCAGTTTTTGCTAAATGTATTCCCCATGGACAAATATTTTCGTTAAGACTTGTTCTCAGTAGCGTTCTGGGTTTGAACAGAAATTTCCTGTATGAAAACCTGCATGCAAGGATTGATTGTTTTTGTGGAGCTAATCTCATTGCTTAACCTCTGTTTTGTTGATATTCGTGGTTTAGTTATAAAAAGAATTGTTATTACTATTATCAATAAAAAATAAAAAATAAATCCAGTGAGTGAAGAGATATTATGCTTTTTTGAAAGAAAAATTCAATATCTTTTCAGCAATTTACTATTTATCAATGAGATTCTTTTATTTTACAAATAAAATTTGAATTTTTTTGAAGATATCATTTTTAAATTTTCGTTTTGCGGATTGAACAAACATTTTAAGACAGGAGTAGATAGATGACAAAACACGTAAAGATGTTGCAAATGCATTGAAAGGGAGAGAGATTGAAAAAACTGAAACGTAAACCACGCCGTTTTGTTCCAGAACCTTGATCCATTTGACATTTCATTGCAATGCAGCCTTTCCACCCATTGTTTTGGAAATTAAAACGTTCTCTCAAGTCTCAATCAAACTATACCAAATAACTGATAAGACTTCCGATGTCACTAATTGATTTGAAGCACTTGATTTACAGTGGTGCATTTGAATTGAATCATTCTGAACTGTTTACTCTATATACAGCGGACAACTGATCGACCATCAACTCTATCAACAAAATGTAAGCTCGAGTGCAAGGGAACGAGCTACTCTTTAGTTGCATCAGCATCTTTCTCATCATCTGCTACCATCCATGGTTGTTTAGGCCCCTGAATCCAATCAAACAATTGCCACATTCAATAGCGATTAGCATTGACGAAATTTAAAGTATTACCCTAAACCAAAATAGATTCAGCAAAAGATCGAAAAAGGTTGTTAGCAAAAATCAATCACACACACAATAAAGGAATAAGAACAGTAAAGAAATCGACAGCAAGATTTACGTGGTTCCCCAAAACCGGGTACCTCCACGGGAGCAAGCTAGTCTGTTATTATGATAACAAATCGGTCAGGGTTTTTACAATAGAGAGTATTTATAAACCCTACTTTATTCCAACCCTAATTATTCAGCCTTGCGGCCTAGCCACAACAGTTGAATCCGAGATAGGCTAGATGCCGAGCTCCGCTCCACTCCATTTCGCTCAGCATCTGGCCTTCAGTAAAACTTCTCCATACCTCTCCATATGAGCCACAAGTTCCAACAAAAGTTTAAAAGTGACAGCTCATACATAAGATAGCACCACAGGCGGAGAGAAGAGAGAGAGCCGTGTTCAACAAAAAGGTAATTTCTCTAAAACAACCGAGCAGTAAAGGACAACATGAATTGTTCACAAGTGCTGACAGGATTCGCATGGGATAAGGCAACCATGAAACTTACCCTCTTATCGAAGATTAAAAAGAAAATAGGTCCAGACCTACGGAAGGAGTGTTCTTGAAAGAACACGAGAGTCTTCCTACATTTTCAGGAAACCAAATTAGTCCATCCCTTATAATACTTCAATCTATAATACATTCCATTTTATTTCATCCTTCACCAGTTCTAAACCATTTTAGCCGATTAGGCGAATAACATCATTTTAAAACAAACTCAAGCATATCATTCTTATATTACTTCATCTTTCCTGCCATTGACAAATGTCTGTCATGAAATTTACCAGATTTCCCAAATGGGATGTTGTAAACCTCATAAATTTGACCAAAGAACAAGACAACTCTATGTTCACAGAGTTCAGTTGGCTGTTAAAATCTCTTAGGAACTTGAGAGCCCATAACCGACTTTCATATCTAAATGCGGTTAGTTTCATCCTGGATTGTTGTTTTTTCAATCACCATTCACGTACAGTGTTATTCCATTCAAGTCCAAACATGGGCAGCAGTTTCTCTAAAGCAATGACTCAAGCAAAATGCACGCTTTAAATTCACATGCAGTGCCTCCTTCAATGAAATAGGCAAGTTGTATACCTCCGTCATGCAGCATTGAACTGTAAAACTCATCAAGACCAGAACACTGAACCAAGCATTGAATGATAAAATATGAGTAGACTCAATTACCTTCCCTTGCCGAATAATTCTTGGGAAACTCCCAGTCATATCAACTACCGTCGATGGATCAGCCATTCTAACACCAGCATCGACGACAAAATCAAGACCCTGAAACCAAAAGGAACAACTCCAATAAGATACTTAAAAGCACAAAGGAAACCCACTTCAAGAGTTGGAGAATTGTTGAATGTATGGTGCTCATTCTGGTGTCTTTCCACATCAGTTAGAAGCAAAGCTCTGCACCTTATTAGAGAGCAAGAAATTATTACTTCGTAACAATAAAGCAATTGAAACATGGGATTCCCATTTCCCAAAGACATAAACTTAAGGTCACAACTCAATTGTTAACAAATATGTTGCTTTGATCCAGGTTGAAAGAGCCAAAAAGGAAGACCAACATAACATTTGTCATGAAAAGTTACTTCTCATGGAGCTAAGTTAGCTAATTAATGAAGAGAGGTCCAAGTAGCCCAAGTAGTTGAAACTTGAGATAGACACTGGTTGAATTGAGTTATAGGTGCAGTAACTTCTCCGATCCTAAAACATGTCAGTGGGTAAATCAATTAAAACCAAAAGCAATTAACCAAAAGAAAGGAACACCTTTCACATGACTTCAAAATGCAATTGCAATCTTTACCTTCCTCCAAATATTCAGGAAGTTTTTTCTCGGCGAAAAAAGTTTGAGAAAGTGGTAACAAACTCCACATGCAATTGAAATCATTTGATTCCATTGGACCGGTGGAAAATATCAGTTCATGCGTAAAGGTATTCCTACGACTAGTTGTTCCATGCATGTACAAATAAATCAACTCGTAGATAGAGAACAACTACATGCTAAAGGATATACATAGGGGAGAGAGAGAGAGAGAGAGAGAGAGAGAGAGAGAGAGAGAGAGACCTCTGGTCCATACACATCAGCTATTCCAACTGGATTAATTAGCCACACATTTTCCTCCGGGGATTTGACACTGAAGCAAAGGAGATTAATTCAGTGCTACATAATAAGTGTTGTAAACAACCACCTGCTAGACTGTTTGAACTGCATATTAGCATGGGAGAATACAAAAATCACTTCAAGATATAGATAAATTTCATGTTACCTCGTTGATAGCAATGGTGCATCCATCTGCTCTAGAATTTCTCGACATACGGCATCATCAGGAATGCGAACACCTACATTTCTCCGGTGTGCGAATTTGGACGGTGTAGCTCCATATCTTCTGCACTGCTTGGGTAATTCTTTGCTTGCAGTTAAGATAAAGGTGTACTGTGACAGAAAAGAAAGTTCAGTTACAAGTCTGAGTTCTCCAATCCAGAAGTTAGAGGAACTCACAAGTCACAATACCCAAAGCCATGTCATCCAGACAACAGAAACTAAATTCCACTGGCATCATGTTATGATCCAAGCACTATGTCAAACTTGCAGAGATGGTGAAGCCAAATAATCTTCAGGTAGGCCCCTGAGTTGACTCACACAAAAGATATTGATGCTTATAAGAACGCATTCTTCTACAGACTTAATTATTGCACAGTCTCCACTCAAAATTAAAAGTGACTATGTACTGTTGGCAATCAAAATGGTCAGGAAATGGAGGAAAGCCAACCAGCAACGTTAAAGGCCAATGGATGATGGGTCCACTGACTACAATCCCCTACATCTTCAAGTGAGCATGGCGGAGGTGTGTAGGGGCCTGGGGTTCTCCCCCCTCCCCCCGGCCAATTTTTTCCATAGACGAAAAGATTTACAAATGGGTGTGGTAATTGTCGACCAAAAAACAAAACAATCTCATATAACATATAATAATGTACTACGCAAGCTACACGATATGCTGAGTACATTTTTGGTCGAAAATACTTTTCTTAAATTGGCCCCCCTCGTTCTAAAATTCTGACTGGTACTGAGACTGTTGACGATATAGTTTAACTCTTAAACGGCATTCGGATGCTAGTATGCTACTATTGGGTACCTTAGATTTCCTCCATCATAAATACACAAGTATATATGTTCAGAAAGCAATATCCTTAATGATACTTACAGGCCCAGGCAAGCAATGCTTCACGGCTCGAAATATGTTGGTACCACCTTGACCATCACCACGAGGGAATCCCATTGTATACGTGTCTATGTCCCGGAAGGAACGGCACAATATACTAAGGGGCTGCAGAAGTAACAGAAAGACATTAGCAAGTGTAAAAACCTGTAGTATTGGCAATGACGTCAGCAAAGGTATTACAACCGAATGTAAGAGACATTTTGGGAAGCACCACCAAATCAAGTGGAGCCAATTAGTGTTTTAACATGTCGTGTCCAGTAGCTAGTTCAATGCCAGCCAACTCTGTAAAGAACATCAAAGGAAGAGACCAAAGAGAACCAAAGTTCTTGCCTTCGAAGTTTCAATACTTTTAATTCTGAAAGACAGAAAATGAGAGCGTTGTCATCAAATGAGTAGAGGATAAAGAAACCTTGAGTTGAGATGATGACAGCGACTAAAAACAAATGACAGCATCTACCTTCGTAGGCGCTCAATAGCTGATTGACTATTCATATCACAAACTATCGCATACCTATCAAAACCAAACTCATTTGAAGTCATCCAATTATAAAAAATAACTAAAAAAATGCCACAATGAACATGCTAAGCAAATGTTAGCAACGTGAATACTAAACAGCAATGTTACTGTGGAATAAAAAACAGGGGTACTGCCAGACTAATAAAATGCTATCAAGAAACTCCTGCTATTCTACAGAAAATTTCATGCACCTTCGGTAGCAACAACGTAACAACAAACGATTGAGAAAAATGAGGCTTGTGTTACTGCAACTCTTGAAATGGTGAAAAACTATTATGCCAACTCATGATCGCATGATTCACAAGGATAGAACAATGTAAACCATAAAATGGCTACCAATGAGGTATGGCTTGAAATGGCGCTTAGAAATACTACAGGTAAATTAAATATAATGGAGAGGTTATAACCGAGCCTTCAATCACACTTACAAACTTTCTTTAGTATCATAGTTCTTTCCCTTTTTTCCAATTTTTATTTTGGGAAGAAGGGGGCCTGGGAGTGATTTGCTTAGTAGAGAGAGGAGCAACATACACAGTATCAGTAGGGATGACTCCAACAGCTCCCTCTTTCAAAAGTTTGACAACTGGATCCAATTTCCAACTCTCTTCCCCAGATGGATCAACTTCAACATAAAACAATCCATCCTCCTGACATTTTCAGAGATATCATCAGCTATACAACAAAGAAACCTGAATTTCTGCAACTTTCTACATCCTTCTCACGGATGAACCGTAATATCTGACATAACAAACTGGGCCAAAAACTACTGATATTCATTCTGTAATCCGTTATTTTAAATTAAAAAAATTATTGAAATATTGTCCATGACTCAATGGAATTTATAAGTATTGAGTGTAATAAATACTAAAGTACCCTGATATGTATCTACAAAGTTACAAACCTATACTACCGATGTATATTCTCCTACAGGTATCTGCACCAAATGTAGAATTCACTGGAACATGTGTGGTTCCATTGATTTGTAGACTACCTCATTTTGCCATACATATAATCCAGTAAAGACACGTCCCAAACTTGAGGCACCAGAAATAAAGAAGTCCTAAACTAAATAAAGCTCAAATCTCACAGAAGATCACCAATTACGAGTTCAATAATAAGAACTGCTTGATAAACTCTCTGTTAACACTTCAGGCATTTTTTAAAACTATGACCTTAAGTTGAAAACTCAGATCCAGAGAACAATATCTTTTAAAACAAGATAAACTCTTTTAAGTTTAAGAAGTCTGATTCGGCCTGATTTGCGATTTGCTAACTTTTGCAGCCAATGAGCTGTACTCCCTTCTTCATTCAATACATAGTGAAAACTGATGTCAGCCGTAATTGTGCTCAACTGCACAATTGGGGAATCAAGAAAAATATATGTGTCTTTCTTTCTTTGTTTCCCGCTTGATTATTCTTTGTGCTTTTTGTTTCTATTGGTTTGCCAATTCTCAACAAATTCAAGGTCCCCTAATTTATTGTATGGTTTTAGGACAATACCGACAAGTTTTTTTGGGTAAATCAATATCCACAAGTTCACTCAAGTAAAGCAACAATTTCGTCTCAAATATAGATGAGGGTAGAAAGAAGGTAAACCTTGGTAAATCCAGGAGCAGAGTATTTTAGACGCTTAGGGTTTCTCTTCACGACAGCCATCGCTACAAACCGGACTCGTGGAGAGTCGAAGCTTTGGAAAGAGACGCGGCTGAAGAACGGGTTGAGAGAGCGACGGAGTGATACGGCGGCACCACCGCATACTTTCGCCTCCGACACCATTTTCCCGGTCAATTGCTCTGGAAACGCAGCAGAAACAAAAAAGGGAGGGAAGGGGATAGAGGGAGCGGTGGCGAACTTAACTGAAACTTCCCGCGATGCCGTTGGTACGTTGAGTTGAGAATAATTATTTATTTCGCCCCACAATGTTGTCTCACTTCCGTTTTGACCCCCAAAAGTAAGTAAGTGAGCACATTGCACCCGTAATTTTTGAACAACAATTCCCGAACTTTAAAACGTGAGGCAAAATTAAGTAGATCTAGAGGCATACTTAAAAATTAGTTAGTTAGCAAACGCATCAGCAACCTAGTTAGCAAAATAGGAATTTTTTTCAACTAATGGACAGCAAATCTTTGTAGTTGCTTGGTAAAACTAGAGCGCTCGTAACAACATTTGTGAATTCAATGTTTGTAGCGCACGACGGCACGTAAATGCAGTGAGACTCCTACAGATGACTATTTGGTGCTAACAGCAAATATCCACTGAAATAACAAGAATATGACTCCATTGTGCCAAGAATAGAGTAGCTAGCTCATGCGGTAAAGCTCATGGATGTTCCACATTGCATCCCAGGATGGAGTCATATTCTCCCCTTTCCATGTAATGGATTAGGAATAATGAATGACAAAAAAAAAAACATGCCCTGACTTAGAATTCTTATTTCCGTTGAATTCAAAGCTTTGCGAGAAATAATTAAGGCTTTGTTTGGAACTAATGGTGGAAAGGAAAGGAAAATGAGAATTTTTCCTTCTTGTGTGTTTGGTTCCGGTTCAGGAAGGAAAAAACTGAGAGGGGAAGAAATGAGAGAGAAAATTATAAGAGGAAAAAACTCTAGAAAGGGAAGAAAGGGAAAAAAAAAAATCTAGAAAGGAGTAATGTACTTTTCCGTTTCATTTTTCTTTTGGATCCAAACAAGAGAGTATTTTCTCCCTACTTTCCTCTCATTTTCTTTCTAGAACCAAACAAGATAAAATAAAAAAAAATAAAAAAAAAAAAAAAACCCACATTCCTCCTACTTTTCCTCTCCCTTCCATATGTTCCAAACAAACCCTAAGCTTTATCGTTGTAAATTCAGAGCTTTGCGAGAAACAATTAAGTTTTGTCGTTGTGCAACGAGTTCTCTGTGTCCACGCAACTTGGTGTTCTACCGACTATTTCCAAATCCCAATATGAGTTCGAAACTTGCATATATTTGACTACTAGCTGAAGTCACAATTGAGAAGAATCAAATGATCCACTTAGCCTCCACCATTAGTCTTCCCCCTTTTTTTAGCCTCACATCTCGTGGAACATAGAGAAGTGAACTAAACACCTCCACAAATATGGATTCTCCATCCCACCTAAGGTCTCACGTTCGATTTCCCTCACTTAAAGTCTTATGTTCGATTTCCTTAGCCAACAAGTTCTTGAGACCATTAGAAGTCATGCCCGGTCGTTACCTCCAGAGCCCAAGCCCCCAAATTAGTCTAAGTGTGCGCAAACTGACCCAGACATCCGGTTATCAAAAAAAAAAGTCTCCAAAAGCTGCCTTCGATTCCAGTTTGAAAATTTTGAAAAGCCAAACTAGATCACTAGCGCACTCAAACAAACTTTGCAGGCATGTTTGGTAATCATTGCTTAGTTTCTTTGAATCTTAACGCCTAGATACAGATACAAAATAAGCAAATAAGCAACAACCAAACAGGCCCTCGGTATAATACATCATACCAGCTCTTTTCCCTCCAGCAAACGAACAAAAAAACCCCAGGCCTCAATGCACAATGATAATATATATAGCAACTCATAGTTTGCCGGCCAGCACATAGCTCCTATACTAGGTTTTAATCCAGATCAAAACTAAAACCAGAACAGCTGATCTGCCAATATTCTACTGGCTAAGGAGAATAAAAAAACACAAGTCAAATACGGCAAATTATTAGACTACATCCGTTTACACACGGTGAAAAAATAATAACTTGGGTCAAAACTTAACACGATGAACGAAGGTATTTTCAACACATCGGAGGAAATGCCTGTGATAGGCATTTCAATAAATACCGGCGTTGTATGCAGAACCTCAACTTATCTAGGAGGCGGAGGAGGAACATTTGATTTTGCAAAACCCACCCATGCAACGATTCCAACTGCAAGGATTACCCATCCAAAGATGTCGTACTTAAGATCACTATTCTTCTTTTTCTTCGCAGTCTGACTCTGAAAGCAAGAGAAAAAAGGAAAGCTATCAAGCACTTCAAGTGCAAGAGAAAATGCTATAAGATATAGGAGACAAAAAAACAGAAAGAAACAGGAGTACACTTGAAAAAACTATATCCCCCACAACTATCTCAGTACAAAAACCCCACACGAAAACCGGGTCAGGAATCTCAAATTAAAATGCACCACTACAGGAGGCGTTTCACCTAGGAAATGAAGGAGAGATGCAACCCATGACTCGATATAACAGCAGTATTGTTCATGGAATGCCAGTTTTGACCAAAGTGCACCAAATCTCCATGCGGGAATTTCACAACAGCTCCTTCAAAGCTTGAACACAAAACCACACACCAACATGGGTTTGTGTTCTAACAATTTAGAAAATTTCATATTTCCCAGTCACATGGAGGAGACAACTGGACAACCTACTCAAAGCTGCAGCCTGCAGTGACAACCTACTCAATCCCCCAATAAGCAGCCAAAAAAGGCATCCTTGCATCAGTAGACTCGCTATTCTGAACAATAAAATTACGTAAGCCAGGCCAGATGGAAGTCCCAAGACATTGGTTCAGAGAAATATTATGCATAACAAACAGTAACCCAAAGAAAGCTGGGCATAACACCTATGTTTACAAATTACACCTCATTTACAGTGATGAGGAACTAGTGCTAAGAGTAAGACATGCTGGCAATAACCTAAAAAATCACCTTTGCAGTGGTTGAAGTTGAAGGTCCAGTCCCCATAGCCTGAGCAAAGCCCTGTTTATGAATCTCCACATGCAATTCAGGTGCCTAGGAAACCAGAAGACAATGATATCATCGACGAATTTGAAAAAAATAATTTACCAACACCACCACCACAAGCCTAACAACAAGTTTGGCTCAAAGAGTGAGAAAGTGTTGTACATCGTATTCCTCATATTCAAGGTTACTCTACAGCAGCCAAAGATTATTAGCTCTTTGCTACAAGGGCGCTGATGTTTATAAGTCTCTAGCAGGACTAAAGATAATTGATGGGAATAATGGGAGTAAAAGGTGCACTGACTTAAATCTTCATCCCTTACTAAGATAATGGTGACTTAAATCTTCATCCCTTACTAAGATAATGGTGAAAAAGAGGCGGTATCCCTCATCACACTTGTCGTAAATACTAGAACCCTTCTCCACAAAACATATGCCATAGGAAATAATAACAATAGAAACTGGGTACGTAAAAAGATACCAGATCATCAACTCAGAGACATAATATGCACAGTTTTAGGAGGGCTATTGGACAATTTGTTATAGACTATGCATGCTATGAGCTGTGCAACAAAACAAGAAAGGAATTCATATGTGAACTCTACGTTCCAGACAGTCCATAAAGACCATAAAGACCATACAAAACATCATAAAGACCATACAAAACATCATAGTTTTCATTCCAGGCATAATAAAGAAGAAACTGTACCATTTCTAGAAGGAAAAAACATATTATAATTCCCGCTTGCCAACTTCATAAACTTAAAGATGGAGCTTCCTTTCCGCATTATAGTTTCAATTCGAATTATTCCCAAATCACTTCAATTTATTATATTCTGTCAAGGAAAATAGACCCCTTTTGGGGTAAAGTTTCCACACGCTTGATAATTATCGACAGCCACTTTGAACTGCATACGCTTGATAATTATCAATAGCTACTTTGAACTGCATATGATGGCCTAACAGCACTGAACAAACAAAGTGCTTCCCTTTCTACTTTGCTACCAAAACAGTAGTACACCAGTTGAGCACACAGAATAAATGACAGGAGGAAATATACAAAAACGAAGCAACGCTACGCCAACAATCAATTTTAGAGTATTAAAAGCAACCACCACAGTTTTCTCTGTCTTGAGAGTGCAACATAGACAACCAAACGCAAACTTATATGAAAGGTAATCATGAGCCTTTATAATGAGCACAGCAATATTTTTACTCAAAGTCAGTCAGTCCTTCAGAGAAAATCGAACAGAACACAACAAAGTGCACATTCGAAGTTAAGGAACTGGATGAATGATAGGGAGATTGTACCTTAGCAGAAACTTCTAAAGATTTGCGGTAAAGATCATTCCCTGGGTCCTACAATACATAAGCACTCTTG
Organism: Vaccinium macrocarpon; assembly: GCA_022606695.1. Taxonomy (NCBI): domain Eukaryota; kingdom Viridiplantae; phylum Streptophyta; class Magnoliopsida; order Ericales; family Ericaceae; genus Vaccinium; species Vaccinium macrocarpon. The sequence goes on along the minus strand of CM040181.1, from coordinate 38,972,595 downwards.
GTCAAATCTCCAAATTCCAAAAACAAGCCCGACCATAAACATATATACGACAGACACGCATTTTGATCTGATACTATAACCAAAATTTACCTCATCAACAGCTTGCTGAAAGAACAGGGCTGACTTATCAAAATAACTCCTAGCCTCCTCTTGATCAGGGGTCAGAAATGCATAAGAAGTATTAGCATTCCCCAAGCACCAGAGAGCATCATGCTTTTTCGGATTGATCAATAAGGCCTCCTCCAGCTTTGATATGCTTTCTACATAGACAGATCATCAAAACACAAAACTGTGAGTTTTATAAACCCCAACTCTCCCACAAAGTGACATTCATTCCACAGAAACAGAATCTTAGTTCAATTTCTTTCCTAAAGAGACAAAAGTTAAAATCTCGATTGCCTTGGAAAAAAAAAACCTATTTTCCCCAAAACACAATTATTTGAATAGACGTAGATTTGAAATCAAGAGATTTGATATCAGTAACTAATGAACTAGCCAAATTTAGGTTTCAAAATTCAAACTTCACCTATGGATTTGGCATTCAGATTAAGAACTTTATTGTGACCGATTTGAGATGATTATTTTGCTAAATAAAATACATCTCTTCTACCTCGTTAAATAAAATACATCTCTTCTACCTCACTAAATAAAATACATCTCTTCTACCTCTAAACTATAACCCCTATAGCGATATCTACTATTCTCCAGTAATTGTGTGGTGTTAGAAAATCCTCTAACATTGCTTGGGTATGGAATGGAAGATCACTTGATAACATGAGGGACCTCTCCACTCATTGCCAAGTGATTTTGGGTTAGAAGTGATCACTCGATGCCGGGCACTAACAAATCTAAACTCACCTCCCTCGCCAATAACCAATCTGTTGTAAATCACTTCCATCACCTTTAACATATCCCTAGTTAATCACCACCATCACCATTAACCAAACCTCCGATTAATCTTCGTTAACCAACCTCCGGCTGACCTCTGTTAACAAATCTCCAGTTAACCACCACCATCATGATTAACCAATCTCCGTTTAATCCCCATCAATCAATCTCTGATTAATCTATTGCTATCATCAACACCACTCGCAGCCTCTCTAGCTTTTCGTATTTGTGCCCCAGATCTCTCCCATTTTAGCTTCTGTGGTTCTTCCCACAAGGGATCTCAATGCCTGGCCGTGATTGGTCAATTGGCTCGCTCATCCGGATTTCCCCTGGGATCAAGGCCTGTGCGCTCTCAGAACCAACTCTCCAGTCATTCTGCCCAGAGATCTTAACTATCAATTAGCACTTCCCAATAACTCCAACTTTGTCGCAGTTCTTTCGATTTCTCTTTACAACGCAAGTCGGCTTCATCCACCTTCAGTTTGAGGGGGGATGTTAGTATATATAGATGTATTTCCTATTCCATATTTTCCTATTTAGCACATTTCCTTCATTGTCTAAGATGCCCCTCCCTATTTAACTTAGTTACTTGGAGATCCCTCCATTGTAAGCCTATAACATGAACAACTCAATGCAATTCATTACTCTCTTTCCAAATATTCTAACACAAATCAAAGTTGGCTACATTATAGGTAAATGACACGTATCTGACTATTTATCACTAAGGGTGAGTTTTCCTTTTGCTAAAATTACCTTGGTGCTTTTAACTTTTAGCAAAACGAGTATGTGAGAGAAAATAGACTTTTAGCAACTTAGCTTTAAGCTAATGGGAACCAAAAGTGATTTTAGCACCTCAACTTTTATGGGATTTCCCATTTTAGCAAATGGGAAACAACCTCTAATTTGGAACTAGAGGTTAAGAATTTAGTTAGAATTTAACTTGTGCATCGACTTGGCTTCATTCATTTTGGACACCTTATTTTGATTGTGTATTGAGAAAGATTTTTTTAAGCATTACAAATAAGACTACATCATACACCGATTCTAGAAAATGAAAAACCGTTGGGAGTCAATTTGAAACAAAAATTTATGTTATGAATAGATAGCTACTCCACTTAACTACTTTTTGTTTGGCATGTCAATGTAATTGTTCTCAGGTCAATTGCAAATGAAATTGTATGTTACGGACAAATATAAAGTTCCTCGTCATTCTTTTGTCCCTCGTTCTATCCATATCGAATATAAATTCTGTTATATTTTTCAATTGGTAGTACTTTTTACATGCAATATGGATCCTCTTCGATATACTTATCTCGATTTGGTCTATAAAACAAAGTTTTCAAAATCATCTAACATCACAAATCACAATATATAACTAAAGAAGGGGGACGGAAGGAGTATTAAACGCCTTTTTTTTTTAGTACATCAGCATATTTTTTCAATTATCAAGAGCAAAAAGAAATTGTAAATGTTGTATTAATTGACTCCTGGCTTCGGCCCTCACATGAGGGTTGTTAGAGAATAATCCAAATTGCTTAGGTACATAACGGAGATCAATCCATAACACGAGGACCCTCAGCTCGCATTGCCAAATGGTTTTGAGTTGGCCATAAAATTTTCACACGTTGAGATTGAAGATTACATTCATTATACTAAAATCTACATCTATCCAACCAATGCTCGCTTTAATTGCGCATTAAGTCACAATCTTTGTTTCTTCCTAGAATTTTCTACTTTTGCCGCGAAAACGGTTTAACACTGGACTTCTACAACTTGATACCCAATTACCAATCCATATAACCATCGACTAAGTGAAATGCTATGGCGATCAATACCTAGAAGCAACCTCCTTGATTCGTTAACATTCTGGAACGATGATAACTCGAGCAACGCGCCTCCCCACCTCGTCAGATTCTGCACAGATTATCAGAAAAGATCTGTAAACTACAAACAAAACTAAATCCAATGAAAGAAACGAAAAGAAAGAAAGAAAAAAAATAGCGATACGAACTTCGGCATCTAGGGGGTTTTTCTCGTACTCGGCTTCGGCAGCTTTACGAGCATGCTCGAAGAACAGGAGACGATCGAAGTCAACCGACATATCCATGGCGACTGATACAAAAAAAAGGTAAGATTTTATTAGGGTTTCGCCAGAAGGAGAATTGAGAAGGGAAGACGAAGGCAATTAATGAGCAGGCAAGTGAGGCTCAAAGATACCAATGACCCGGTTCTGACGCCGGTTCAGCCGAGTTACGTTCCTACGTACTATGATGACACGTCATTCCTGTATGTGAATTCAGGATCTACCACGTGTGCAGTTCCTTGGATAAAATACAGAAAACCCACTCGACAATTAAACCCCGGAGAAAAACTTAGGTGCAAATAAGGTATAGGTGACGGGTACCCATGCGGTGCATCCGAGTCATCCGAAAATTATTTGTTGACTAAAATGTTCAACGCAACGCTTTTACGGTTCAATTTAAGGATATGAGGTCCGTGTAGTGCTCTTCCCCACGTAATAATGGAAGAGTTTTATTTTAAATCCGAACGATTAATTGTTGAAATGAATAGCTAGGATGGGCACTATACCCCGTAACGCGGAGGGGACACTACAAGAACCCTAGATTCTCAATTTAGTTCTTAAATTAACTCCCGAACCCCTGTTATTAGTTTCCTAACCCGCGCATAAACGCGAATGAATTTTTTCTATTTTATCAAATTGATAAATAATACCTTTTGCGAAATATCACCACAAAAATAGCACTCTTATGGTCGCAAACAATATAGTTACCGTCTTAGTAATAGCACACTTACCATTGCAAACTAGCACCCTCACATATAGCATATTTATCGTCGTAGATAATACACTCACCATCACAAATGGACATGGTACAATTACTATTTCAAATAGTACACTTACTTCTGCAAAAGGCTTGCCAATCGAATGATCTATAACTACTGTGGCAAATAACATAACTACCGTTTCAAATATCATAATTACCATTGCAAATTGCACAACTATTGTCGCAAATAGTATACCCACCGTCACAAATAGCGTAATTGTCGCCGTAAAATAATAGAAAACCTGGTCATAAAACCTAGTCGTTAGAGAAAAACATATGTTTGTATTACTCCCTCTGTCCCATAAAGTTTGATTACTACAAAAATACGTGTAATTTTTAAACTAAAAAATAATGCATTTACCAAAATAATTTTTGAATTTTTTTGCACTGTATAAAAGTTATCAATGAGATGTATCAAATAAGATCTATATTGACTAAAAAATTATTTTCGTAAGTACGTTATTTTTTAACTTGAAAATTACACGTAGTTTCGTAGTGATCAAACCTTATGGGACGGAGGGAGTAATAATTCTTATGCTCTGACCAAAAGCTTTTATTATTTTTGGCATCAACAAAAGCCTGTCACAAATGACTAACTTTTATTGCAACAAAAGGCATTAGCCACCCTGTTTCTACTACCCCTCTAATCCTATTACAAATGATTTTTAAAATAAGATAAAAATGATTTGTGGTGGTTTCTTTTTTTTTTTGGTACAACGGAAGATCAAAACAACAAGAAGAGAAAAACAACAGAAGAACTAGCAATCGCTAGTCTCTAAACTGCCCTCCACTGACGACGTCTTCAATCACAAGCGTGCGAATGGACTGGGGGAGTCCTCCAAGACCACCAGAGTGTAAATTTGTTCAGCACCAATGTGCGCAAGATGGTCAGTGCATTGATTTGCCTCTCGGAAAACATGGCTCAAGGACGAGCATGTGCGGGTGAGCAGAATTTTCGCCTCCTTAATTAGGTGACTTTGGGGGTGTTCTTCGTTGGGTCCATCATTGATAAGTTGGACCGCCACCAAGGAGTCGGATTCTATGGCAATGTTATTGTGTCCCTTCTCAAGCATGATAGTTAGTCCACGATATATTCCCCAAATCTCGGCTTCCAAGGTAGAGGTGCAGTCTAGTCTTCCAAAGAAACCCAGCAGCCAGTGGCCTTGATGATCCTGAAATATGCCTCCATATCCAGCTAGTTTACGACTTTCCATCCAGCAGCCATCCGTGTTAAGCTTCACCCCAGCTGTACAAGGAGGAGACCACGAAATTAGAACACTTTTGATATGTCCATTAGAGAGAATGGACTTGAATGCCTCAAAAATTTCAAGGGAGTAGGTGGCAATATTTCTCCAGCTTTGGTGAGGGTCTACATCAACGTTATCAAAGCTTTTCTTGTTTCCGTCTTTCCATATTTGCCATAAGGTAACAGCAAATAAAGAAGAAAGAGAAACATCGCCATGGGATTTAGCCCTATTTTTAAGATTATCACAGAGCCACTCTTGGGTTTGGCATTCAAGTCTATTAACTCTCCAACGGCTAACAGGGGAAAGAAGCCAAACTTCTTTGGCTTTAACACAGTCACGCAATAGATGTGATCTGTCCTCATTCGGAGCACCACATCTAGGGCAAAAAATTTCAGAAATCATCCCTCTGTGAACTCTCAACTGATTAGTTGGGAGCCTATCGTGTAGCAATAACCAAATGAAACCTTTAATTTTTTGTGGAAGTTTTAATTTCCATATCCAACTCCAGCCATGAGGATCATCCTCTTCCTTATTAAGGAAATCATAAGCAGAGGCAACAGAAAATTTACCATTAGAGGATCCTACCCATTGAGGGCAGTCCTTAGTAGAGCCATACCTGGGAATGTCAACACTCAGAATATCATCAATGGTTTGATTGGAGAAAATATGGGCAATGGAATTAAGGTTCCATTCTCCATTAGTACCAATAAGATTTTTAACCTTATCTTCTGAGTCCGTGTGTGGACCTGGGTGTCTAGATGCCAAAGGTTCCAAACCACACCACCAGTCCTTCCAAATATTGACAGATTCACCATCCCCTATTTTCCATTTTATCTATTTCTCCAAAAGGGGTCTAGTATGAAGGATACCTTTCCAGATATGTGAAGAAGTTCCCTTGGGAGGACAATCAGAGAAATTATGCTTTTTTAAGTATTTGTTGTGAAGAATAGAAGTCCAAATAGTAGACTTACCACTATGCATGTGCCACCCGAGTTTGGATAAAAGGGCCATATTCTGGACTTTGGCTTTTTTCAACCCCAGACCTCCCTTATCTTTGCTCTTGCAAACAGTGTGCCAGTTCACCAGATGAATCTTTCTTTTAATCGCAGTATCTCCCCATAAGAAAACCCTATTAAGTTTATCAATCCTACTGCAAACAGACATGGGTAACTCTATGGTCTGCATAGTATAGCTTAGGGAGGCTGAGGTGACCGATTGGATGAGGGTAGCTCGACCAATGAAAGCAAGGGTATTAGTTTTCCAGCCTGCCAATCTGCTTTGAATTTTCTCAATAATGTGATTGAAATGATTCTTGTTGACACGAGAATGAAGCAGATGGATGCCCAAATATTTACCAAGGTCAATAGTTGTAGCAATCCCACAAATCGTGCTAAGCTTCCTAGCCTCACTTAAGGGCAAGTTAGGAGACACATACATCTTGGACTTTGTGGTGGTTTCGCCCAATGCAAAAAAAGTATTTCCCGCCGCCTCAAAAGGATAAAGGTCATACAAGTATTTGTGATGGGAAAAATTAATTAAAGATGATTTCTTTTAGGATAAAGATACGGGTACAGAAGTAGTGGTATAGAAAATGTATAGAGCTCCTTTGGAGACCCACTTTTAGGTTTCACACGAGTGATTCGAACCGTTCAAATTTTTCGTTGGAACGGTGGGACTTTGGTTGGAGCACTTTTAGCCGTCCGATTGAGCTGAAATTTGGTGGGGCCTCTCGGAAAAATGTTTTAAGAACAATGAACGGTTCAGATCACTCATGTAGGACCCAAAACTCGGTCCCCGAAGGAGCTCGATGCATTTTCTGTACAAAATACTCTCTACAGGTAGCACTGTCCTTTCTTTTGCCACGATTTCCTTCCCGTCGCAAATATTGTTTCTAATAGGTTCTAATCGCTATTACCGTCAGTAAAAAGGTCATCAAAATTTTGATTTCTTTTTGCAACAGCCTCCTAACGACCGTTTCAAAGACTTGTTTTACATCCTAGTCCTTTTGCACTAACTACACTTATACTGATGCTAGCATGTGTTTGAATTTTGCTTTGGCTGTGTTCTTTTGGTGGGAGGGAAATACTCCCCCAAGTTGTAATATTTGTTTTGTTTTGGTTGAAATAAAAGCTTAATTTACAAAAAAAATTCAAACCCATTGCTAATTGATGATTGGAAAAAAAATTGCCACCAACTATCCAAATCTGCATCTAACCACAGAAAGGGACCAGAGTGTTGTGCACCTGGGTACTTTGCACTGTGTTGTGCACCCTTTAGCTGTCAGATCATATTTTGGACGGTCTGAATGCGTTCGGCAATTTTAATTTAATTTTGATTTATTTTTACCAGTAAAAAATCAAAATACATTAGGGCTGTCAAAAACACAATCGGACGGTCGAGTTTGCACCCAGGTGCACAACACCTGGATTCCATAGAAAGTAAGGAACTAGATTTGAAGTGATAAAAACATGGAAAATTTTCAAAATGGCACCTAAACTTTACTTAGCAACAATTAAACTCCTAAACTTTCAAAACGTCTTTTCTAAGGCACTTGTCCCCATTTTACGTCCATACTGAGACGGAAATTGATGATGTGTCAATCCTCTCTCCTAAAGTGGGCCCTTGACACATGACACGGGGGCATGAGTGAGGTAATGTTTTGCACCCAATAATTTTCTTCAACCCTCTCCTTCTTTTTTTGACTTATACCTCGAAAGTAATAAACAATGAGAACGGTGCGTGAAGCCTAATTAGCGGCGGAAGGTGCAGTGGGTGGTGATGGCGTGGTTCAAACGATGGTGGGAAAGGATAGTAAAGCTCAGATGATGGCAAAGGATGTAATGGGTAACAGTGGTGTGGTCCAAACAGTGACAGAAAAAGGGGGTTAAAGCCCAAATGACAACAAATGAGGCACCACAAAACAGGTCCAGTGCTCAGGTGTAAATACTCATGTGGTTGCAACGGTGACTAGTGGTGACTCAACGAGGTCTTAATGACAGCAGAAGGGGCAGCCTTAAGCAAATTTGATGTTCAAATGGTGTCGGAGGTAGTTGGTGATAACCTTGTAGTGGTGGAGATGATGGTTGTAAGTGGTGGTGGCTCAAAAATTGCAGCGGCAAAGGGTGTAATAGATGATACATCGGTTCAATGCTGGGTTTTGGTGACTAAGTTGAAACAACACTGCCAGAAATTATTCAAGGTGATGGTGGTGGTCGTAGGGATAAGGTTTTTAACGAGTGATAATTGACACATCAGCTATTTCCGTCCTAGTATGGACGGAAAATGGGGTCAGGTGCCTTAGAAATGGCGTTTTGAAAGTCCAGGTGTTCAATTGATGCTAAGTAAAGTTCAGGTGTTTCTTGGACATTGAGTATAAAGTTCAGGTGCTATTTTGAAATTTTTCTTAAAAATAAAAATATTGATAAGTCTTGGTCTTGATCTCAGGAAACATTACAGCTAGACCCATTATCCCCATAATTATGCAACTTACATACCTGTATATATTCAAATATAAATGTTTGATCATCAGGCACATAATTGTTACACTGAATGTAGACACCCATTAGCTGAAATTCGCCAACAAATGATGATCCATTATTAAGTCATTACTTTAAGGGTAAATTACACTGACCTCTCATGAGGTTTCTAACTTGTACACTGACTACCCCTACTTTATCTGAAATAGCACTGACCTCCCTTGAGTTTTATATTTTAGTATCAAAAACACCTTTCAACAGTACCGACAGGTACCAATGGCACCGGAGACCCCCTTGTGGGTCCCCAACGATCGATCTCAGTTGTCCGTTCATTCCAAAATTGAATTCCGAGTGGGTCTACGTAGGAATCACCTCAATCAGACAATCTTAAGTGCTTGATCCAAAATTTGTGAACGAAATGGGGTGATTTTGGATCGAGCACTTTAGACCATCCGATTGAGGTGATTCTCGCATGACTCACTCGGAATTCAATTTTGGAATGAATGGACAGCTCGGATCTACTGTTGGGGATCCACAAGGAGGTCTTCGGCGCCGTCGGTACCTGTCGGTACTGTTGAAGGGTGCTTTTAATACTAAAATATAAAACTCAGGGGAGGTTAGTGTTATTTTAAATAAAGTATGAGTGGTCAGTGTACAAGTCAGAAACCTCAGGGGAGGTCAGTGTAATTTACCCTTACTTTAATTATGAAACCAACTCGATTTAAAATGTTCATAAATTTACGTGAGGTGAAGTAATGTAATCATTTACATTTGATTTGAGATAGTATTATGTTTAAATATCATCTGATGATATATCGATCAAAGAACGTAAGTTTTTTAGAAATAAGTACACTTTGGTGCATAATTTTTAAAATTTATTTGACACCAAATTAAAGTGCTCAATGAGTTCTTTAATTTGGCATCAATAAGTTTCAAAAAAAAAATTGAACGGAAGTACTTTATGTTTTATTTGAAAAAATTGTATATCTTTTCGTGGTAGACCAATTTTTTTTGAGAGAGAAAGTAGTTTCTTTTTTTCGCTTTATCATTATGGATTACTAATATCTATATTTTGTGTGATATGTCTAAAAGCTGATTTTTCATAAAGTGTTGTTTTTTTCAAGAAAAAGCTTCAACTTGTACTACAATTTATCTTTATATTTTGAACTTCTGTTAACTATAGGATTTTATTATTATTATTTTTTTTTTATAAAAAAAGTCTTTCGTTAATGTCATGCGGCAAATGATCAGACCAAAGAACCAGACTTGTCAACGGACCGGATTGGAAAGAACCAAACAAAGATATTTGTTAGCAAAAAGCGAGAAAAAGTTTAGCATGAAAAGAAATCTTGAAAATGATCCAGGGTTGGTTTGGGTGAATTGAAAAAAATAGTTTTTTGGTTTTGTCCTTATTCAATTTTTTTTTGTATTTGTTGGTTTTTGGTCAATTTTTTTTGTAGTTTTTTGGCTTGTCTCGACGAGAGAAATCTAAAAAGTACGTATAAAATTATTAACCAAACTTAAAGTTTCGTGAATAAAGACAAAATAATACAAAAAACAGACAAGCAAATAAACCACAAAAAATGGATCAAAAACCAACAAATGCAAATTTTTTTTGAATAAGGACAAAACTAAAAAAAACAAAAAATTAATTTTCCCAATTCACCCAAACTAGGCCTAGCCTAAAGCATTCCAAACACAACCATAATTGGCGGCTTTTTGTTAATCCATGAAAGTTTAAAACATTTCTCCATTAAAAGAAATCCACATTGTGCAACTTTTGAATTACAACGGTCGACAATCACTTCGCCGACAGCACTTTATGAAAATCCACATTCTGCGCCTTTTGAATTACACTCCTCTAAATAAGTTCATATTTTAATTACAATCCTCTAAGTTCATAATGGAATTGGGGGCTGCAGGCAGTCATTGCACCCTTGTAGTGAGCAGTTACGACCGTTTATTTGAGAATCAACGGTCTGAATTATCTTGTGTAAAAAATAAGTGTCTTATATGTAGGATAAATACTTTTAATGGGGACTGTTGATTGTTGAACGGACAGCTGTGATTACTCACTACAACGGTATAGTGAGTTTACCCACTATAGGCCCCCCAAATTCGTTCATAATGCGCGTGCATGAGTGTAAGAGGCAGGGACAACGAAAGCATAAAAGCACAATTTGAAAATAATTCAAATTACTTAATTTCATCAAAGCAAAGATTCAGACTAAGAGCGTAAAATGACTATTGATAACGATGTTGGAGATTGTTGATCACTCACACACACACATTCCAAACATAGAATGTTATGTCGCTTAGCGGGAATACTGATCCATGAAAAAACACACTATTTCACATACAGAGCGAAACAACGGAGTATAAATTACTTACTCTATGCTCTCTCCGCGCAGAAGTGATAAAAAAATCTTAAAGGCTTTGACACATCTGGATAGTGAAACACGACACTTATTGGGTTGTCATTGCTTGTTGTGAAGTTAGGTACCCCCACGTCTCTCTCACTATCTCATATGGGTGAGTCCCAATGTCAACAAACGGGAGTGATAAGTAGGAACTAACCTCTTGGGCAGCTCGGATTAAGCCCGATTCCCTAGGTGAGGTCGGTAAGAATATGACTAGGTGGAACGACCACCATGAGTGATGTCCTGGCCTGACCTAAAGGTCGGGTTAGCCCAAGGTCATTTATGAATGATGTCGGTGAGCTCGGGATGATCTCATTAGGTCAGCATTTCCTAAGAAGCTCAGTCCAAAGGACTAGTTCAATTCGGCATAATGGCTCATCAAAAGGAGCCCTACGGGGGGCGGAGGCTCTAACGAGTCTATCTTAACCTAATAAGATAAGCCTAAAGTAGCCAGATGCTTATCCAATGGGTACCAAGACACAATAAAGGCCAAACTCCTATTAAGATAGGTGACCTAGCGTACTAAGGAACCAATAAAGATAAGAACAGTTAGTTGGAAGTCAAAGACTTCAAGTCCTACAAGGACTCAGTCACTCCCAAATACCTATAAAAGCACTAACATAACCCTACGATAGGTACGTGATTCTGATAACTGAATCTATGAGTTATTATCTACTCCATACAATCCACATAATGTCCTAGGCATCAAAGGCTAACACCACACCGGTGTCCTTAGTTGATCATTGTTTTGCAGGTCATACGTCGAGCTACACCGGAAACTGCTTCATCAGGGAGTGAGCCTAGAAAGTCTTCTATGTCAACCTCGCATTCTACCAAAAGTGTGCGAATCATTTCCAATATAAAAAAATAGCATCTCCGGTCCTTACCCTTTTATATGATTTAAAATCAAATTATGAATAAAACCTCTCGAAACTTACTTCATCCTTTCACTCGTATCCAATTGAATTTTACTCAAATCAAATTAAGACTCGGTTTTTAATTAATTTTTTTAAAAGCTTGTTTTGTTCCTCACAATTTCCAACTATGTACTACTTAAACTTTACTAAAATTTATAATTACATTTGTATTTGTTCGTTGGATAGCTTTTTACCAAATGAAGCCTTGCTTAACTTTATACTCAAATTTAAATAAAAATTTGAGCGTGGCTAGAGATGCTCTTAATCGCACCTCACACAAGTGATGTGGAAAGTGTGCATTTTGTGAGTTGTGCATGCATGTAAAATTTTTCTCTAATAAATTCAAATCGTCACTAACCCTAATTGTAACGCCCCCAAGATTTGGGCACGTTAATTATTATTACAATCCGAAATAAAGTTTAAACCCAAACTTTAATACAAACGATACAGTTCTCAAATACTAAATAAATAGCAACCGGGGTGGTTCTAGGGCCTCGTCTATCCCTCGTACGGTCGTTTCCCCATTCCTAAGCAAATACCCTCGTTCTCTGTCCGGACCCCATAGTACGGTTCCTGTCCATCTAGATAGTCTAGCATAATACGTCTGAGTCGCATAGGCAACATCATGGTATTATGCCAGGGTTACACGAAGGCAACACTGTGAGTCAGGCTCAATAGTTTACTACGCTAATCTTCTAAGTAGCAATTCTAGAACAATATATTCATGAACAGCATATATAACTTATGTACAGTAAATCATATCATGCATCATGCGTGTCCATGCGGATCAGAGTAAATATGCGCAGGAAGATGGTATTTAGTTTGATATCTCAAAAGCGTACTTTCATTATCACTTTCTCAACAATTTTCATTTCGTTTCTCAAAAACACATTTCATTTATCAACAGTTTTTCCCAAAATTTCAGTTTTCTCAATATGGTGCCTTTCTCGGCATTCTTCTTCAAATTTCATTATCTCCCCTTTGCTCACGAAAGTTATTGGTCCGTTTCGCCTCCTCTCCGGTTTGTGGTACCAACCTTTCCGCCGAGGTCCCTGTTATCGTGCATCACCCAGAACTTAATGACTTTGTTTGCGGGTCCGTTCTCCATGACTCACCGCGACCACGGTCCGGGCCGCCTTGCATCACCGAACTTAACAGCCTGTTTGCAAGGTCCGTTCACCGTGTGTTGTGCACGCTTAGCCCATCATCCTAGTTCTCTCCGCAAACTGGAAGTGGCGCACTCGCTGCACTACCGCAATCAATACCATTCCTCCAAATTCTCTCTGCGAATTTGAGGTGGCAACAAATCATCTCATCACATTTCATTTCATTTTATTCCTCCATAATCTCATTTCATTCTTCGAAAGAAAATCTCCATTTCATTTCTCGAAAATTTCATTTCGCATTTCAAACTCATTTTCATTCTCATCTCTATTTTCTCATCAATAAGTATTAAATTTCGCGTCCGGTGACATAACGTATCGCGTACGTGCTCAGTGTCACATGCTCAAATCATGCTCATGCAATATTTCATAATTTTCTCTAAATTCAAATTCTTTCAAAAACACATTCTCTCACATAGAATCATGCATAAAAATATACCAACTCTCTAAATAATTTTGTTTCCTCTAGAAACTTTTCCCACATAAAATCATACATTTTAATACACCAATTTCCCTCAAAATAATATTCCTTCTAGCAATTTCTCCACATAAAATCATACACTTTAAAATTCTCCAAAAATAATATTTCCATTTCTCTCAATTTAATCCTCATCAAACATCTCCAAACTATTTTATTTCTCCTCCGAAGAAATAAAATAAAGCAATTTGCTCTTTTCAAAAATAGTTTAAACCAAACTCTTTTCTAGAAATCCCTTGCCAAAAATTCACCACAACTAATTGTGGACTTTCTAAAATATTTAAAACTCTCCCAAAAATATTCTTTCTATTTTTCTAGAAACTTTCTCTCAAATAATCTCAAATAAAATATCTTTTTCATATCTAGTAAGAATCATAATTTCTCTTCTAGAAAATTTACCAATAGGCTTTTCTTTCTAACAAATCTCTTATAAAAGAATTTACTCCATTTATTTAAGAAATAATATCTCAAATAACAACCAATAAGCAAAACAATCAAGATTAATTATTTCTTTCTAGAAATAATAACATAATCATACTAGAATCTTGTCTAGTGAAACTCATCTACTAATTAACTTCTAATCACTACTAATCACTTCTAATCACCTTCTACTCACTTCTAATCTCTCTAATCCACTTCTAATTTCACTAATCAATTTCTAATTTCATGAAGAACTATTCTATTTAGAACTTTATAATCATGTTTGCTAATGAAATCCTCTTTCTAAATACATAAGAAACATACTTAATCACTTATCATATGCATAAATTAACTTAATCAAACTCTATAATCATGCTTAGAAACTTAATTAGAACAACATATTTAAACTAGAAATAGCTAATTAGAAGAGTAGTTTAGTAAACTACCTTAGTTTAAGGTGTAAACCTAGGAGCCGATAAAGCAATCCTTTGGAAAAGAAAACCCTTAATCTACCTAGCTAACTTACTAATCAACTTAGTAAGTAGCTAATTAGAGCTAAAATATGGTGGCTAAAAGGTGGTAGAAATAGTTGGTTTGTTGGGAAGTAGAGAGACAAATTGACAAGTGTGGGTATATGGGGTCCAAATGAACAAAAGAGGTTCTATTTATAGCAAAATGAGTGACCTCTCCCCCCCCTAAAACTTTCGGCCCTCTCACCCTCTCTCTACCGAAAATTTCAAGTGGTGCATGTATGGGAGTAAATGTTGTGTTGTGTTGGCACAATGGAAGTACAAAGGTGGCAAGTCTAGGTCTAGGTAGGAATCTAGGTACTTAGGGGTCTAGATGCTTGCTAGAATGAACTAAATGAGGTAAATACAATGTAGCTAGTGTAGAAACAATGGTGGGAGAAAATATACCTCTCGTTGTGTAGGTTTTTAGCATCTGGTCACCTTAGTTACAAGCGTTTCTAGGAGCTAGATGCACCTAATGTGTATGTGAATACATTTAATGGCTAAGGGTAGCCCTAACTAGCTATATCTAGGGGGAATATTCCTTCCTTAAATTAGGGAAGCTTGTCCCTAGCTTACTTGGAAGTCAAGGCCTATTTTTGGTAGGCTAGGTTGTGTGTATTGTGCTCAAATGCATGTATTGTGTGGGTATGTGTAGGTTACTAAAAAAATAACAAGGCTTGTTCTAACTAGTTTTGGGTACAAAACCTTGGTTTAGGAAACTTCCCTCAATCACCCATTACTTGTGCAAGTGAACTTGCATTAAAACCTAGCATGTGTTTGTGTACCAATATACATGCACACACCTCACTCTCTCTCCCTCTCTCTCGGCATTCTCTCTCTCTCTCTCTCTCTCTCTCTCTCTCTCTCTCTCCCGTGGCTCTCTCTCTCTCTCTCTCTCTCTCTAACTTTATCTCTAACTTGGTCAAGATAACAAGTCCCAAGGTTCGACAAGACTATCCTATGACGTCCTATGGTTGTTGAGTGAAGTAATGGTAGTGGTTGGGTAGGTCTCGGGCATTAACCTCGGTCTCTGGGTGCTACGGTAGTGTAACGGATGCATTACTCGGTCTCAAATACGTATATCCATGGCTAAAATTCGATTTACTAAAGAAAATAATATATTATAGGAAAATATTCCGATAAACCGAAAATTAAAAGCAATTAATTAAATTATTAGCGAAATTTTTATTTACGAAAATTAGGGTCGTTACACTAATGGTTTGGCCTAATAAGCATGAGAAAACAATAAATAGTTATCTTTCAAGGGGTTGCTTGGAATCTCACAGTTTGGGGACACAAAAAAGGGATTTGGGGAGCCTACTGTGCACTAGGTGCCATGCACCTATCTAACTGTCCATTGCGAAAATGCACAACTCAGATCAAATCAAATCCCATGTGAGAGTCATGCTTGAATTTGATCTAAGCCGTGCATTTTCGCAATGGACAGCCGGATAGAATGCGTGTCCCGATGCCATGCACCTAGTGCACAACAAAGACCCCTTATCCCACAAAAAGGGTTTGGAAAATCATTAATTTGAGGACTTCAAAATTAGTCAAAGTATGTACAAGTTGGTCCGGATATTCGATTATGCATCAAAAGAAAGAGCATTGTCACTAATTTGGTCACTATTTGATGAAATTTCAAACGCAGCGTGGCAGTTTGGTGATTATATCGAAACCCCCGAGGGTACTTTAGTGAAATACGTTCCTATAAATTCCGGAAAATCTGCTTTAGTTTTCCGGTGTTTCGCAGAGGAGAGGAAAAGGTCCGTCTCTCTCTATCTCTCTCTCTCTCTCTCTCTCGCCTTGGATCCCCGAATCTAGGGTTCGTTCAACTGATACGATCAGCTAAGTTAGATTCATAAGTATCTTAGAACTTATAATTTCATGACTTGAATAGATGCTTTATCTATGACAAACATACTGACTGTATCTATTGTCACTAGGTCAGACACCTTTTTCTATTGCTGCATTTGTGCTGAATTCAAGCTCGCACAACTTATCTTTCATTTCAATAGCAGTAGCTCATATAATTGTTGCATCGCATGTCTGTACAGTGGATTAGTTTATGTAGCTGCTAGATTTAGTGGATTTTTTTGTGTGTTTTGGATTAAATGCTTTATCAGAGGAAAGTTCGATGTTTTCTCTACTATGTGTCAACGTTGACTTTGATTTTTCCTCGGTTCACGTCCTGCTTTGAATGAATTCCTAAAATGATTGATTTTTTCTTTGTGGGTCGTATGTTGGATGTCATTTTTCTGGGTGAATACAGATCTAGGAGCTGAGGAAAGTTTTATGAAATTTTCTTTGTTTAGTTTAGTAGGAAATAGTATACAATTAGTAAAAGAGGTCGTATATATTCTGATCTAAAAGGAAATTGTTCCGTTTGGTTGGATATTGGGGAAAAGAATGGAAAATTAAAATAGTTTCTCTTCCCTTTTTTGGTTTAAGATGAAGAAAGTAACAAAATAAAGTATTGAGCGCAGTAAACATTCCTCTATGTTTTCCCCACACTTTCTTTCTCAATAATTTTCTCTTCTCTTCCCTCTCTTTCGCATGTTCCAAACAGAGCATTAATTTCCCTGGGAAAGTTCTGACGTCTTTTCAATTAGATTAATTTCCACCAGTGGAGTTCCTTTTTTATCGATGTTCTGCTGTTTACTACTACTTTCAGGGAATCAGGGTAGAATGGAAGATTGCTTATTTGTTTATTCATCTGATTGATAAAATTCTTGTTTACAACAACAACAATAACATAACTCATTTAGTCCCCAATAATTGGGGGTATGGGCGGGGGATGGATAGGCGACAGACCTAACCTTTGGCAATAAATGCACAAAGTGGCTGCTCCCAGAATACCACTGAAATAGATGGATTTGAGACAGACCTAACCTTTGGCAATAAATACACAAAGTGGCTGCTCACAAAATACCACTGAAATAGTGGTCCCCATATACCGTCAAGTTTGCTGCAGAATCATGCCCTCAAATCAAAGCCAAAAGGCATCAGAGAGGGCAAACCCAAGAATCATTTTGATAAAATTCTTGTATGATGTGCGTTTTTATTTTCATGTTGTTCTTTGTGTTGTGAGAGATTTGATAGGATATTTTTGGGTAGTAACACTATGGGGAGGGGAAGGCGCTAATTGCCATTGGATGTTGTAGTGCGCAGAGATTTGAGTCTACCAAGTCTAAGTGAACAAGTAGCCCTTCACAGGGCTCAATGGGAAAAAAGGATTCATGTAACTGATCCCAATCAATTGGGACATAAGGCTTGGTTTGGTTTATTTGTCTTGTGAGATGGACTTCTTGGTACAACGATCGATTTGTTTCTGAATGGAGTTGTTCTTATTTTTTGCTGCAAGTTTACTGGATGGGCGAATTTGTGATTAGGATAATACAATTTTGCTTTTCAAAAGGTTTCTTTCCCAGTTTTAGATTAAACTATCGATTTATGACTCATTTTTTTGCACCAACTTCTGTCAATAAATGTTAGGATTGGAGAGTGTATAGTTGAGACTTGAAAATAATGTGTGGATGTTTGCTAAGATTTCTGCTCTAATCATCTTAGGGTTTATCTAGTCAGTTCTTAGAAGTTCAGCCTATAGTTGTGGAATTTTTTCTCTCTGCAATTATTTTAATCCGAACTACATCCTGGTTCTTATTTTAAGCTCTGTTGAGCAATTGGATCAACCATTGAAAACTTCCAATCGCAGAGTGAATGTTTTAACAGTAATTCCGCAGCCATTTCAGCTCCATAACCTTACGGACGATGCTTTATTACCTGGACAATGCTTTATTACCTTGTGCATTCAGTTCAATTCATAAACCATAGAGCATTTCCGCCGTTGTTTTTGGCAATCATATTCCTTTCACGGACTTCTATCTGTTTTGCTGGACAAATTCTCATAGGGTTTCTTGTTCCAGTTCATTCAGCAGTTTTTTTTGTCACTATGGAGAGCATGAACAACTTTTGGCAATTGAGTGATCAGCTTCGCGGACAACCAAAAGTCTCAGAGGATCACAAGTGGACAATGGCTGCTTCTAAACTAGCTGAACAGACCAGATCAAAGGGTGAGCGAAGGAACAACCTTGATCTGTCAAAGGGCCCCGCTGAGATAAGGCCAAGGGATAATGTTGGCTTTCAGGAAGACAACAAATTTGAAACCTTTAACTTCAACATGCTGAATTTGGACCCCAAAATTCCTGAGGACCTGAACAAAAGTTCCTTCAGAAGTAGCATGTACAATATCAATGGAGGGTATCAGAAGGGCAATGGCAACAATGTGGGAAACCTGTCTGGAAGCAAGTATGGTTTCAACAACCACAACAAAGAGCCCAACGGCTATAATATCAACAACAACAATGATAACATCAGTGCAGCAGACAAAAGGTTCAAAACCTTGCCAGCTGCTGAGACGCTTCCAAGGAACGAGGTGTTGGGTGGATACATTTTTGTTTGTAACAATGACACTATGCAGGAAGATCTGAAGAGGCAACTATTTGGTAATCATATTATTACTCCCTTTCTATCCTAGCTTTGACTAGTTTCACTAATTGATTGGAACGGCTTAGAAATGGTATATCTTATCTTCTACAGAAAAGGCGGTGGATGTACTAAGCACTAATTGATCATTTGGTCTTATGTAGTATTAATAGATTCTAATTTGTAGAGTGGTCAAGTTGAACCAAAACGAATTGTTAGTGAGTATAGGAAGTTGACTTTGGGAGGGAACCCAGTACCTGTTGTTGCCGTCAATATGGTGTTTAGACGTACATATGAACTAGTTATGATCGTGTATTTTCCTTCTTGCTTCATATCATTGCATAGATTTAATTCTTGCCTTTTGGCAAATACCCATATTGCAGGTTTGCCGCCGAGATACAGAGACTCTGTTCGGGCAATAACACCAGGCTTGCCTTTGTTTCTGTACAACTATACCACTCATCAGCTTCATGGTATTTTTGAGGTTTGTCATTTACTTTTGAACTCTCTGTTGTTTTGTTCTGCAATCCTTGGGCAGTTGTAATATGAGTCGGGGATAAAGACTGATTCGCTTTCAAGTCATGGTGTGTGTGTGTGTGTGTGAACTTGACAATCTTGCATCTGGAAAATAGTAAGTTTTAAGATCAGGAGAGTCAGTTTTGATTCTGGAATAATGTATTAAGTGTGTTAGATGTGTGCCCATGTCTAATGCATTTCAAAATGTAGAACTGGGTGGGATCGGTAGATGATTAAATTAGCTTGTTCTGGGTATGTACAACTTCATTTTCTTTCTTTTCTTTGTTTCTGAACTGCTTCTTCAAACAGTTTGGAAGGTTTTAATTAGTTTACTTTTCTCACTGGTTTTAGCAGTATAATGATCCCTTTGTTGCACCAATTTTTTAGCAAATTGTTACTGTTTCTGAATTTCTTCCGTTCAGGCAGTGAGTTTTGGAGGTTCAAACATCGATCCTACTGCTTGGGAAGATAAAAAATGTAAAGGAGAATCACGCTTCCCTGCTCAGGTAATCTGATATGCATTTGTGTACTTTCATTATTTATCCTTTTGGAGGCTTGCAAGTTGCAACTGACTATTTTTTTCCCTTTGTCAATTAGGTGAGAATTCGTATTAGGAAACTCTGCAATGCTTTGGAGGAAGATGCTTTTAGGCCAGTCTTGCATCACTATGATGGCCCTAAGTTTCGACTTGAGCTCTCTGTCCCAGAGGTACGAGGGAAATCAGCTATACTTGATCTTTCGGTCGTCTTCCATGTCTCTTAGCCCTATGTAACTGGGATTTGGTGTTTCAGGGTTGGTTTTGATGAAATTTTTTTAGATATTGTTTTTGGAAAAAAAAAATGCATATCTTGCTCATTTTGTACCTGAAATAGTTTTATAGAATTTGAAAATATCTTGCAATGTTTTCTCGAGAAAGTTTTTTTCCCCTGCAAATGAGTTTCAAAGATCTTCAACAAAAGAAGTTTCTGAAGAGCGTTCTTTGCAAAACTAATTCTGGAAACAGTAACCAGACGGGGTAATTGTCCCATTTTGTTGAACTGATGCTCATCTGTTCTAACTGGCATTGCAGACCCTGGAGTTGTTAGATCTCTGTGAACAAGCAGGCTTTTAAGGACCAACTTCCTTGCCCAATCAACTCTTCTACGCAAGCAAAGCTTAGTAGTACTATATGGTTGTGGTAGGTTTTGTGGTGTATGTCAACCATTTCATGGACTTATCCTAAGAGCGCAAGCTTGAGAGGTAAAATTCTGGGGTGTCTTCTCAAGAGATGAAGAAGGCTCTTGTAGCGAGCCAAATAAAAATGTGTATTACTTAATTCTGTGTTAACTATTGTGAAGCTCAGTTAGCGTATGGATGTATATTAGCTCTCTCCATACGCTGGTAGAGATGAATGACCAAAAATATCTGCGTCTTGGTTCAGTTCTCAAAAGATGATGGCGTTCTATTAATACTTTGTGCTATTTATTTCAGTTTTCTGAGTTCTCTGTGTTTTGTAAGTTCCTTTATGCGCTGAGCCCTAGTACAATACATGAAAAAAAACCCATGAAAAGGCATTTGACGGATGAGATCCGTCTGGTACACTATTCAAACAGTGTACCAGGTGGATCTCATTCATCGAATGCCTTATCATGGTCATTTTCATGTTTTCCTTTCATGTTCAATACACTTTCTAATGCTTTAAAGGCTCACAGCCGTTAACTCTCTTTCTCAATCCTTGCAACAAAAACCCACTTGTCGTCACCCAATTGACCATATGCACCCAAATGACCACGCAAATGCATACGGTCGTCTGAGTTAGATATGAGAATGGTAAAAGAAACAAAAGGCAGGCCGAAAGCAATACAGCTTGTGAACATAGTATTACAGCAAGAACAAAAAACTCTGGCACACAAACTACACAGTATTTGGGATTAATTTCTTCTTCTTAGAGTCTGCCAAAGGAAACTCAAAGGGGCCAACTTAAAAATGGTTAAATGCTGGAAAATGGAGAACACAATAAGAATTCAGGGTAATAAATTGCCCACTGCTGATTGTTCAAGTTAAGAACAAAGCAAACCTAGAATTGCAGCCTTCATGTGCCGAGCATTCATCGCTAAAGAATCAACATGTATTCATTAACAATCACAAACCTGATTTAAAATACCATAAGCACTGGAATGAATGACTTGAACAAGAACTACAGGAGAAAGAAATGAACACCATCACGTAGGACTTGGATACTAAAGGTTTTCATTTTGGCTTGAATCTTTACGCTTACCTGATTTCTAAGATTTACAGACTTAAAAGACAACTAAAGGAATTGGAAGTGTCCCAGGTTTTGACTGATGTGGACAAGATACCGACATAAAATTTATTATCCTTACAAGCATAATATTCCAGAACTTTAGGATAACAGAAAGATGGGCTTCCTCAAACTTGTGGGGCATGCAACAGCTCAATTCCTTATCCTGCCACACATGAGTAGGTAATCACCTAACCACTGCTTTTGGCCTCAAATGGCAAATTAATCAATAAACATGCCAACTAATCTTCTCCTAGACCTCATAAAACTACAACCTCGTGAGTTATACATATAGCTGATACATCAATGAGCAGCTGAAACGAGGAAGGTTCGAATTCTTTGCAACAGCTCGGCCTTTACGGAATCAGGAATCAAAGCTGCATATGCATAGTAAAGATAAGAACTTGTTAATACAGAAGACAGTTTGAAAACCACAAACACAAAACAGCGAAAGGGAATAAAAAGAAGAGATTATTCGCTCTAGGTCTAGAAAAGAGATGTCTAATTACCAATAAGGTAAGTCATTTTTTTAATTACCACTAAGGTAAGTCACTCTTTTTTAGAGTTTAGGTTTAGGGTTCACTTTTCTATTGTAGGGTTTAGTGGTTTAAGCAATTTCATAGAATACCCTAGGATTTTAGGCACTTTCATAGAGTACCATAGTCGTAGGGTACCCTAGTCATAGGGGTACCATAGAGTTTAGGTTTATGGTGCACTTTCCTATTATAGGGTTTTAGTGGTTTACGCACTTTCATAGAGTACCTCAGTACCCTAAGATTTTAGGCACTTTCACGGAATACCCTAGTCGTAGGATGCCTTAGGATTTTAGGCACTTTCATAGGGTACCCTAGTCGTAGGGTACCCTAGAGTTTAGGTTTAGGGTGCATTTTTCTATTATAGGGTTTAGTGGTTTAGACACTTTCATAGGGTACCCTAGGATTTTAGGCACTTTCATAGGGTACCCTAGTCGTAGGGTACCCTAGAGTTTAGGTTTAGGGTGTACTTTCCTATTATACGGTTTAGTGGTTTAGACAATTTCATTGGGTACCCTAGGATTTTAGGCACTTTCATAGGATACCCTATGATTTAGGAATTTTTATACGGGTTTGGGAGTTGATGGAAATTTTTCAAAGTTGGGCTTGACCTGATGGTAATTATGAGATCCAAGGGTGACCTAGTGGTAAATGTCCCTAAAAAGAAAGGGTCCATCGACAAAAGAGAAGACAAAAATCTAAATGCATTCATCTACAGCCCACTAAACTTTAAATCAAGAGAAACAGGTGTAGCCCCATCTTTAAGCAACTGGATTGTTTTTTCCCAATCCTAAAAAGGGAGCACATAAATTCATAATATTGACTCATTGGATTTCCCTGATCACTGATCAATGTAATAAAGCTCAGAGAACAAACTATAGTAATTGTCTAAGACAACTCAGAATTTTTTTGACTGGACTCTACTCTAGTAGTCACTAGACTCACTAGAGTAGTCCGTCCGGCTGCTCTTGCTGAAATTATTACCCTGGAAAGCCACTTTAAGCAAGACTCATAAAGTCATAATGATATTCAATCTCATAATAAGAAAAGGAAGAAAGGATCATTACCTCTGCCTTTAGGGGTAATCAGATGTACAAGATCATCCACGGTAACATTATTCCTACCTTTCTTTTTTATAAATGCCCTAGCACAACAGAGATCAAGAGAGTATTTCAAATGGTGAGAATATACCAAATGTGGAATATCTGTCAAAGATACGACTTTTACTGCTCAAATAACTTGATCCTGGGTAACAATAAGCTTAGTTCTTTTGTAGAAGAGTAGCACATAGGTGGTCCTAAAAAAAGTAGCAATTTGACAGATGACAAACAAGAGCTTGCACATACATTTGTGTATGCCCAAGAGCACGTGCACAATTACACCGGTAACACAGCCATCAATACAATAAGGCAATATTCGTTGATAAATAAAAAAAGGGTCCAAAAAGAAGAGGAAGAAGAATGCAGCCAACCAACTTGATGCAAGCATATTAAAAATCTTGCAGTCGACCATAATCGAGATGATGGATCCCAGCAACAAAGGGGGTCAAACTTTGATGCTCCTTGTACATACTTTGGCGAAAATTTAGTTTTGAGGGTCAAATGATCAGAAATAGTTGAAGTGTGGGAAATTTTCAATTACTTCATCCGGCAAGGACTGGTGGATTCAAGAGTCATGGAAGGTTGGCCAATAACAATAAGTACCAACTTGGACTGGATATCACATCATCTAACTGAACATTCAAACTTTAGTTAGTCGAGGTAAGTAAAAACACGGTCAAATGGTGAGTACTTATTCAGAGATGCAAGGGCTGCAAGATTGCGCAAGAGATAAACATATCAACTGCGTTTGTCCTAACATTGAAAGGAAGCAGTGAAGCACCAAGCCCATGTATACTCGAAACATAGACCAGAGCCGCATTTGCATCACAGAAGATAGCGAGTAAATATATTTGTCCAAAAATTGAAAGGAGAAGTATCAAGCCAATGCAAACTGGGCAGTGGGAACATGCACCAGAGCCACATTGGTGGCACATAAGACAGCGTAAGAAAGTAAATCAAAGACAGAGGTTTCAAGAAAGCTGTGAACAAAACAAAATTCAATTATCCTCCCACAATCACGATCATGTCTTTGCCGCACCAATTGTAAACCAAAAATTTGGGTGGTGAATGTTGGTGAAAATAGTTTTAAGCTCCTTCTAGATTATCTCAAGAGTCAAACGCAGAGACTATATGACAGTCTACCTAAGTTTTAATCCTTGGAGATATTTGATCTCTTGAATAACTCATTCTGTGAGCCTGATTGTTTGTATGTGTGTGTGAGAGAGAGAGAAAGAGAGGTCCAGCGATGGACCCAATTTTGGGATAGTATCATACGATCTTACAAGGTGGAGTGAGGTCGGCAACAACTAACTAGCTGAGGGGATTCTTGTTGTTGTTGCGGGCGTAGGGCACTCCCTCTCTTCGTTCACTTCCTTTTTTCACCAAAGTTAAAGCATTCCCACCCCAAGTTAAAGGAGTTCGCATCGTTAAAATAGTTGGATCTTGTATAGGTACCTAGAGAGGACAGAAGGATAATGAAGTTTCATCTAAGGTTTCTCCCGGTCTGATGCCATACTAGCCCATGAAGAGTTATGTGCCAAAGCAACTAAATTAAGGGATGGTCTTCCTCCTGTCTCCCTTTTGTTTCATAATGAATGCACCCTCTAAAACTAACCAGTAATCAAACAGATAACGTGTATTCTAGGGAAGGAAAGATGTAAGCTAAATTTATCTTGCTGATTCCAAAACAAGTAGACATCTCTGAAATTATTGTGGCATAAACTAACTTATCCCCTTTCTCGACATATGCAGATGTATAAGCTTATTCCTACAAGTCCAGTCCCACAAAAGAGTGCTCGATTCTCATGCTTTGCTTAATAGCTTCGAAATATGATAATCCGACCTGATGTACTTCAAGAAACATGCTTTTGACTTGGTTTCAGCTTGCTGCAACTTCTCAAGTTCTGAAAATGCATTGCATTCTCAGGTTCTCTGGTTGACATATGCAGCTCCTTTAGTTAAGACTATAATGCTTTGGTTGGAGTAGCGGTTTTCAATTCTATTCCCAGTCATAACATAAACAATCCAGCAATAGTTTGAGATTCCCAATAAACTTGCATTGAATAACAAAAGTTCAGAGAACAATAAAAAAATACAATACATTATTGAGACTCGAAATGGTAATGAAAGTACACAAGTAAAAAAAGGCACATGCTAATACGCAAATTGGATCAAGAGACTCAAGAAAATTGCGAAAACCTGCAAAGAGCTTTCATTTCGTCTTTCCACCCACAGTCAATGAGCCTTTCCCTGAGAAGCTCCATCAACCTTTCTTTCTCTCCGCTCTCGATCAACTGCCAATGCAACAGACCCATTCATTAAAGAACCAAAACTACATAGTAAGCCATTATAACTCATGCCCTAACAATCCAAAATTCAATCTTCCATTGCTTTCACTTAACTCGGACGATATTTTTGCAAAACATTAAGAAGTAGAAGCAGGGAAAACAAGCAAACCCATTGCCATATTATCAAATTCAGAAGTTCTAATTCGTCAGTTTAAACCAATTCAGCTCAAAGCAGTAGCAATTTCATGACATCAAGTAATTAAAATTTCGTCTTCATCTAAGATACTGTGCTTTGATTTCAGCTAACAAACAAAGAGAAAGGGGATAACAAGAATCTCGTTAAGTGCTCCTAAGTAAACATCTCAAAGCCCTTGTGAAACAAAATCTATTCGATTCGGCTCCGCGCTACGCTAACTAGCTTTACCCAATTAGAAAAATCAAACCTTTCGTAGAAAAGAACTGACCTTTACGCTGATAATTTCCTGAAGCGTAGCCTCTTTATCGTGTTCATCTCTCACGTCTGGTGTAGGGGGACGATTCACCGAATGCCTCCTATTTTTTCACAAAAAAAAAAAAAAAACCGAAATTTTCCAATATCAAACAAAATGGTACGTAGATTCACGGGAAGATCATCTCTAATTTCTGCAAACTAGCCTCAGTTGAACCAAGAAAAAATAGATACATTCTATATTGAGAGAGAGAGAGAGAGAGAGAGACGCACATAATGGCTTGGCAGAGCAACGAGGTTTTTTCACGATCCAGTGGATTCCGTAGGTTTTATGGAGGAGTTTTCGAGTCAGACGACGTCGTCCAGATCGGGATTGGCTTAAGCCTCTTCCTACAAATAACCCGTGGCCGTCTGTTTCGAACACTTTTTTTTTCTTTCTTTTCTCTCGTTATTCTTAGGCTTTATTTGGAACTTATGGAAGGTGAGGAAAAAAAAGAAAAAATAAGTATGACGAAAAATGAGAGAAAATGAGGTGAATTTTTTTTACTATTCCTAGGATTCTATTTAGCCATTTTCTCTCCAACCAAACAAGGAAAGATAATTTTTTTAAACTCTCTCTCCCTTTCTTTTATTTCCCCATTTTTCAAACAGACCCTTAATCTATTACATGCGGAGAGGGAAATAAGACTCGATTCTGGCATACAGTGGAGTATCCAAGAGTTCTATCGCATGAGTTAACCACCACTTGCCGTCTATTTTTAACTTAAGAAAGAAAGAAGTGATACGTGGGAATGACAATAAGATAGGAGGGTGTCAGATTTATAGAATCTCATTGCAAAAAATATGCTTTCTCTGTTCAAAATAATAATCACACTTTCTTTCTCGTCATTTTCCAAATAAAAAAATTAAGTACTTCAGTGTATCATTTTTTAATTTTTTTTGCACCAAAATTTGAGTGCTCGGTTTCCGTGCATCATTTTTTTTAATTTTTTTCGTACCGAATTAATTCAATAAGAAAAAAATCAAAAAATGATGCACATAAATACTTAATTTTTTAATTTAAAGAATGTCATGATTTTTCATAGTGGACTGTATTATATTGGAAGAGAAGAAGTACATGGAAGTCAATTAGATACCTATTAACATAAATATTAAAAATTATAAAAATAAAATGTCAATATGTTTCATTGAAAAAACATTAGGGGGAGTTTTAGTTTTTCAAATGATAAAATCAATATTTGTTAAAATCAACAATTAATTTTAGCAATTTTTTTTATTTTAGCAAATAACTTTCTCATTTGTCAAAAGCAACTGTTGATTTTAGAAAATATTGATATTTTCATTTAGAAAACTTAAGTTTGTAAATTCAACAAAATAAATAAAGTGGACTTATACACTTAATCTTATCTTTACTACCAAAATAAAAACCAAGGAAAATACTAGTGGACTCCAGTGGCACCCGCCGTCTAAATCCTTGACTCCGGCCACAAAACCTCCGCCTCAGAAATCAATCATGCCAAAACGACGTGTGAATTTCACCGATCGATGAATCGTTGAAGCCGATATCAGACGCTCTCTCTCTCTTTCTTGTGCTTTGATGGCGTGTCTTTCTCTTCCTTCAATTGCCTTTGCTCCAAAAGCATCGAATTTGAGCTTGGATTATTTGAAAAGAAGTAGTGTATGTTTGTCGCAAATTGGATTTGGTCCAATTAAGAACAGTCGAAAAGTTAGGTTTTCCGTTTGCGGAGCTCTTCGCAATATAGACGCCGATGACTTCCGACATCCTCTTGACAAGCAGGTAAATTCCCGCCTTTTCAGTTGCTGGATATGATTACGGGTGCTCAATGACCCGAGCAGTTGGTAATCAATTTTGGTTTCAGAAATTAACCATCTTCAAATAGGTCAATCTCGAACGAGCTTTTAACTGAGCCAAATAGCTTGAATTTTTATACATTTCAAACCGAACGAGCCAAAAAATAGCTTGTTCACCCTGGTTTGAAATTTATGTTCAAGCTTGATTTGTTTATGTAATAAACTCAAATTGAACGAGTTTTAAATGAACAAAACACGGGTTCAAACTCGAGTAACTTGGATCGTTTGTCAGCCCTATTAATACAACTCAAACTTTCTTCTTATTTTTCCATCGTTAACGTAACTTTTTTCTTTTTTCCCTTTTTCTATTACTATTAAACTTGGTTCTCTTGTTGTATTTCGTTTTGGCCAGAATACGCTGATTATGAGGGCGATTCCGGGGTTGAACGACATTGTAAAAGGCGTACTAGGTAATGAATGGCAAATATGCAGTTAGATGTTGATTCAGTTTGTGAAGTTCGATTTGGTCTAATTTGCGCTTCGCCAACTAGACATGGTATTATGGTATTTGATGATGTATGCTCGAAGTTCTGGCTCTGTTCCCTAGCACATTGTAAGATAACTTATTTAGCTTATTTGCTTAAAAAAAAGTTGATGAAATGGTACTTGGTATCAGTTATTAATGATCACTTGTTTAACTTTTCCAGCTTATTTGACAACAAAAATGAGATTATTTAAAGCTCCAATTTGTAGCCTTTTCTAGTTATTTGAAGTTGTAAAATAAAATATTCATGAAAAAGTACTTATTTCGATACAATGATTAGGGTTAATCTAGACACACAGTTGATAATAAGCTATCCTACAACTTATTTAACATACAGTCCCAACTTCTATTTTAGCTTATATGAAGTTACATCAAACACATCTCCAACTTATTTTAATTTCTTAGAGCAAATAATCAGAATAGTTATAATCTAATAATCTAACTTGTAAGTGATAAGAAACGGGGCTATAAATACTTGCTATACACACGGGATGTGTAATTGCTATAAGCAGTACAATTACAATACTTACCATAAGCAGCCAATGTATACAATATTCTTCATTCGATACACAATGGGAAATGGTGTGAGTTTTGATGTACTTAACTATGCAATTGGGGAACCACGAAAAATCTGTCTTGCTTCCTTTGTTTCTTTTCTGATTGTTCTTAGTGCGTTGTGTGTTTGTTGGTTTGACCGAGTTCTTGACAAATATTTCACTTGAGCCTCTGTTTCTGTAGTGACTGGTGATTTTAGCTTCATCCGAATGTTGTTGTTCTTTTTCTTCAATGTAAGATGTTTTCTCACCAAAAAACTGAGACGTGGATCAAATTGATTCTTGATGAATTTAGACTTCTTCTCGCAGTCCATTTTAAGTTTGTTGATTGTGGCGGCAATGCTCTTATTGTTCCTTCCAAGCAATAGGGCATTATTCGCATGCAACACTAGGCAACTGCTTGAGAAAAACAATGTCAGATTTTCTGAGGCACTAATGAATAACGATTTGTAAGTGCTGTTAGAGTTAAAGCAAAAGGCATGGCTAGTATATTCATGATTCATTTCTTGGACCTTGGACCTTTTATCGTCCGGTTTTGTAGGAGTTACTGATGCTTTGAGTTACAAATGGTGCTCATGAAAACATAGAAACAGAATACTGGAAGGAAAAAAAGTAAGTCCAACAGGTAAATTGAGGTTTGACCTTCTATGCATTAGGTATTGTAAGTATTAGCAGTGGTACATTTTTCTGTGCCTCACTTCAATTTGATTCTTGATTGGCGACGACACAATTTTAAGCCTCTGTCGAAAAAGCTACCAGTGGTAGAAATACTGAGAATTGTATGGCAAAATTACCTTTATTATTTGAAGGAATTTGTGTTTCCTCTTCTGGAAGGAATGAGTTTCATTGTCGGTGTGCTTTATGTTAGGTTTCACTATTAAACCTGTTTACATGAACATGTTACTGCAGGAACTATTGCAGAGATTCATGGTACTCTCGAGAATATGGGGAATTCAGTTCTTGTTTCTGAAAATCAGGTTATTTGGCATTCAATAAGGGACTTCGTCGAGGAAGATAAGATATCATATGGCACAAGCATCCTTGTGATCTGCCATGTAGACAGTAGTTCAATTTATTGAGGAAACATTTCGGCATCACCTGTTATGACTCTTCTGAACCTTCCACATTGCATATTTGTGTCATTAAAATTCTAAGATGAAGCTAAGGCATTACTTCTCCTACATTCTGATTTCTGAGTTTGTGGATACAGGGTAGTGCAACTTCTGTTTTTTTTTTTGTAGGTGCATTCAAGAGATGATGTTCATGAGTGTTTATTACTGTTTCCAGTGATAAATGTGTTTTTCTGGAAATTTTTGTATGCGCTCTCATTTACAATTATTAATGTTGGTGTACCCCAGCTTCCTGAACTTCATCAGTTAATGGTTGAGGCTGCGGAAATTCTGAAGACTGAAGCTCCTGAACTCTATGTACGCCAAAGTCCTGTTCCCAACGCGTATACCCTAGCAATCAGCGGTAAAAAGCCATTTATCGTTGTTCATACAAGTCTTGTGGAGCTTTTGACACGGAAGGAATTGCAGGTCTTCACTCTGTTTTTTTTTTTAACAGGCACCACCTTTGTTTGTAGTTCTACCTTCTTGAAAATAGAATTGATTCTGTCAAACATTCTTATCAAGCAAGCAAGATCTTCAATTTAATGTTTGGTCAAGGATCTACCATTGAGCTGTACTTGTATTAGGCATATTCCTATTAGGCAACTTATTTTTGAAATTATTTCTATGTTTGAGACAATGCTGTGTATTGCTTGATTATTTCTTATGTAGGCTGTGCTGGCTCATGAGTTGGGTCACTTGAAATGTGACCACGGTGTATGGCTGACAGTTGCAAATACTTTTATTCTCGGGGCCTATATGGTACCTGGTAGGTCTCTCTCTCTCTCTCTCTCTCTCTCTCTCTCTCTCTCTCTCTCGTATTTTTGCTGCATTTAAATTATTTTAGTACTCTCCGTAGCATACCATTTTAGAGTGATCGTAGTATATCCATTGAGGTGCTTGACCCAGAGTAGTGGATCTGGTTCCCCATCATGCAGGAGAAGTTTTTGGTTTCTATCTGGACTGGAAATACAGGATGTAACTTCCTGAATTTTCTGTCTGGTTTCTATTGCCTTTCTAAGAAAATGTAGTAGAGATGATGAATATTTTGCACTACTTGGTTGATATGGTCAGCTTGTTCCGTTGTTTTACTTTCAGTATCATGGTGAGTACTTTCTTGCTATTTTCAGTGAAGGATGCTAATCTTGCCACTTGCACCATCCAGAAGAATTGCAATGGAACATAGTGTCTGAATCGTATGATCCTAACAATCTTGTTTAACCCAGGGCTTGGTGGGCTGATAGCTCAGGTTTTGGAAGAACAGCTATTCCTTTGGCTCCGAGCAGCAGAGCTTACTTGTGATCGTGCAGCCCTTCTTGTTGCTCAAGACCCAAAGGTACACGAAACTGATATGTTTGGACGATAAATAAAGCGAGTAACTTATTTTTTTGTTTAGTAATTAATCTTGTTGCCTTTTCATTTGATGTTCCTACAAGAGGTTGTCGTCTCCGTTATCATGAAATTAGCTGGTGGCTGCCCGTCTATGGCTGATCAACTAAATGTGGATGCATTCTTGGAGCAAGCTACTTCTTACGACAAAGCTTCTTCAAGTCCATCTGGACGGTATATAAGGTAAGCACGCGCAGCAGCTTTGGCCCTCTTTGTTTGATTGGACTGATCGTGGTTGGATATACAATTCCATACATAAAAGTAAAATCTGAATTGGATTAATGGTGACGGGATTAATACCAAATCCCCAGGGTGTTGTATAATTCTCATGTTTTGTGGGATATCAAATCAGATAGATATACCAAGCTTGTGATGGCAGCACGTTGTGTTGTCGATTGTCACTTTGTGGGTTCGAACCATCGTATCTAGTACTAGTGCTCCAAACTACGGAGTTTTAGCATGTTCATAAAATTTGATGTGCCAAGTTGGCCTATGCTTGTTCATGAGCCTTAACGAGCCTAAACTTTTATACATTTATACTTGCATACGGATCAAGGTCTGCAAATATAATCAAGCCTGACCCTGAGATTTTCAGGGCTCTAAGCGTGATTTAATAACGGGGCCTCTCCAGTAATTGTACATATGTTAGTTGTTCGAAAGAGAGTTAAGAAGCGCCTAGAGGAGCAGTGGTTCTATGAGCGGAATAAGACCTTCTACCTTAGGGTCGTGTGTTCTAGCCTTGTTGTTGGCATTTGAAGTGATTTTTTGGTAGATTTTCAACATGTACTAGTATCAAAAAAAGAAGGCCCGAGGAATCAATCACTGGACCTCGGGGATAATACATCAACACCTAACCGCTGAACCACAGTAGCTCAATGTGCTAGACCATTGACATACTAAATATATAATGTATCCTCTGATTCGGGGCCCTGTTATTAGGGCAAAAACGGGGGGCCTTAAGTGGCCGCTTGGTGGGCTTATGTCCAAGGCTAGCCCTGGAGATAATATTCATTATCATGTAGATATATTAGTTTTTACACACATATGGGTTATGTAAAAAAAGGTCTACATTTCAAAGAAATTAAAAATCTATTGTCTTTCTTTGGGGATTATCCATCAAATTTAATTCAGATTACTCCACACCTTATCAAATCCTCGTCAAGTCTTTATTGATCAGAGCCATTATTGTGTTGAGCCGAGTTCGCCAACGGCTTGGTTCTTTGGCAGCCCTAAATGTTATCCTTTCCTTTCTCTAAAAATCATCATATGGATATTAAATCTGTGCCCATAAGTTTCAACCAAACGTGAGATATGTGGTCCTTTTGGCGTTTTTTCCAAACCTGATTCTTTAATGGGTTTAATCTAGACAAACAAACGGTTCCTTAGAGTAGAGATATTAACTTGTGGAAATGCCTAACCAACCCAACTTTGTTCAGAAATGCTCAAACAAGGCAACTTACACATCCACTTCCAGTTTTACGTGCTCGGGAGATTGACGAGTGGTCAAGGAGTCGAGAATTTAGAACCCTTCTGGTTCGCACATCACCAAACGACCCAACACATGGAAAAAGCAAGGAAATTGCATCGAGGAAATTTGAAAAAGCTAGAGCAGCTTGAACACATTATGCGGTTAGTCTTCCGACGTTTCATTATTTCGCTATTTACATGGTTGTTAAATTCCTCTCTGCCTGGGGACAATTCGCCTATCAGATTTTGTTGGTTGAATCTTTTGGTGCTTATTTGTGTTTCCCTAACTTTGATCACTTGCAACACTTTCTTTTCCTGCTTTCTGTCTGTCTCAGATCAATATGGCTATGTCGAACGAGTGCTCGAAATGGCGTAGGTTGGATTTAGGCTTATAGTTTCTGTAAAATTATCGGGTATTCATCGTCTTTTTTTTTTTTTTTTGATAACCGGATGTCCGGGTATTCATCCTATTGTAAATGGACCATAGTGAGATTGTACTTTTATAGAATTTGCCGGGCTGTCATTCTTGTTAAAATTTGTACTTCAAATCTAATCGGAAACGAGTTTATAGTGATCGTGGGTTTGCTGGGCTGGCATTATTGTTGGCTTTATAGTGATTATGGACTTTGTTTCCAGTTTGATATAATTCATACTAGGAGAAAACGAGCTTTTATTGAGCTAATCACGAGTTGCTTGAATCTATTAAACACCATAGGCTAAATGAGTTTGTGTAGTAACTTGTTCAAGTTTGATTTGACCATTTAAGGAAGTCCAAAACACAGCGATTTGTTTATACAGTAAATGGATCACGGACATGAGCATGAGCTTGAGTCGAACTTGAACTTGAGTAGTTTAGTTTGCTTATTAGCCTTTAACATCATGTGAACATATCTTTTCTTATTTTATATATATATATATATATATATATATATATATATATATATATATATATCGCCGAGGATCCGGTCAGGACTCCCGGACCTAAGATAGGTCCGGACCTCCCACTTCCCGGCCATTTGGCGGATCAAACTTGGATTGGATGTTTTTAAAATGTGTTTTAAGGTTCCGCGAGAAATGGGAAAAAAAAAAAGGAAGGGGGCTTCATCCGAAGCATTTTTGATAAAACTAGCGATTTTACGGTTTTATCGAAAAATGCTTCGGATGAAGCCCTTCCCGTATTTTTTTTCCCATTTCGCGTAAACCTTAAAACACATTTTAAAAACATCCAACGAAATGGATTCGGCCAAAATACCGCGCCAAAATCGGGGCCGACAAGATAGGTCCGGAGTCCCGACCGGAACCGGACTCTATATATATATATATCATGTGTTCTCTTTTTTGTCGGATGGGCAAAAGATTTCTCTTTTTGTTGGATGGGCAAAAGGCAATATAGTAGGTCAAACTAACCAAATTACTTCAAGAAAATAAACCTCTCA
Source organism: Vaccinium macrocarpon (assembly GCA_022606695.1). NCBI lineage: Eukaryota > Viridiplantae > Streptophyta > Magnoliopsida > Ericales > Ericaceae > Vaccinium > Vaccinium macrocarpon. The sequence goes on along the minus strand of CM040181.1, from coordinate 38,938,269 downwards.
CTACATCATATGATTCATAATATGTCTATGTAAAGCAAATATATTCTCCCTCATATTTATGTGGCTCTCATTCATGAATAGATAGTATTAGTTATGACGGACGTGACAAGCTCTTTTCCAAAAATAGATACTAGGTATAATGAACTTGAAATCTCTGAACGAAGGCATGTGGAGGTTTTCTAATAGTATAGGTGAAACACAAAATTGTGCTACTGTCGATTATAAAAAAAAAAAAAATTGTGCTACTTCCACTCGCCTTATTGACATTATGTGATACAAAGATGAGCCCTTTCAACCCCACTTGAGATTTTCAATTGGTTTTTTATATTATGCTTAATATCCAATAGTATTCATGTTTGAGGGGGCGTGATAGTAGTTATTCCACCACTTACTCCCACTTGTATGCAGGGGCGGCCCTAGGGGTGCAGGCGTGTTTGGCCCTGCACTCTCCCAAATTTTCTTCCTATTTATAGTATACTTTTAGATTATTTTTTTTTTTGTAAAATTACTAAAATGGTTCCCATAAATTAGACCGAATTCGAAATCTTACGTCTGCTTATGTGGTAAAGGCATTAATCTTTAGCCTATAACCAGCTATAAATAAAATATAGTGACCAAGGCTATATATTGTCTTGATATCTTTACATATCTTGCAAACAAACATTAGAGCTAACATGTGATGCCTAGCTGCCTCTTGTCCCATAACTCTTTTTGGTCTAACAAGCACTTATTCAAATGTATAACAAAAGGCAGGATATGGGGAAGCAGAGATGGTGCAGAGGATATTACAATCGTCCATTTTGGAAATTAATGTCGTCCATTTTGGAAATTAATGGTCCGGATTCGCCATAATTTTCTTACTGGTAAGAATATACTTTGACCGGTAAGAAAGTGTCTGCAAATTCAAACCATTAAAAACACTTTTGGACGGTACGGATGCCATGCTACAGGTCAGGTGCATGATATGGATACCCTGAGATACCATTACCAACCAATGCAGGTGAAGAGTACTTGGTCGGTTAGAGAATATCCAATCATATCAATGGAGGGTGTATGATTTGGGAGACCAAACGTTACATATTGAATTATGCACTTTTGCATTTAGCATGCTTGGGAGATGACCATAAAATAGATATCGTTCGAAATGCATACTGAAAAAATGAACTGGAGCATTCGGAATATAAAAATCACATATGGAGGATGTGGGGGCCGAATATAATGAGGGGGAGTCAATGATAAACGTGAGTTGGTACCGAATATTGTTTCCTGCATGTTGAGTAAGCGGTATATGAGAGCAGGCTGTATAACATTCGTATGGTGCAGCCGATTATATCGAAGGTCTCCCGTTAAGATATTATGGGTGCCTCAGGATCGGGACATGGGCCCACATTTGGACTAATGGGTATGTGGTAGGCCGGTTCGGATCTGGGCAAAATTTTGGTTCGGTCGAGATTGATGGGGATTCTGAGGGGGCGCGTCTTGGGGACACTGGAGGCGTGGGGATAGGCTTAGAGTTTCTAAGGTGACCGTGGCGTGATGGCCCGTGTCGCGTGGCTGCGTAGCGTGATGGGTGGCAATCCGTAACGGAAAGAACGAAATCTGAGAGGCTATAAATAAAGGGGATAGCGCAGGAATACTGTAGCGAAAGCCGGATCTAATACTCGTGCTCTATAAATACGTAGTGAGCGATGCGTCGTGTCGTCGTAGGCGGAAGGCAGAGTGGCCGTAACCGCTGCTCTTTGGTGCAGGGCTGATTAGCAGAAGGTATGAGTAGTTCCAGGAAGGTCAAATTCTACGTCGGAATCTCCCCACAACAGAGGAGATTTTAAATTCATATTATATTTTCACCCACTAAATATCTATATTGCACATATTATCCAAACACTTTTAACTGATTCATATTATAATCGGATAATCTATATTTACATTTCACAATTTAGAATATAAAAAAGAATTGACTACCAAGCAACAATGCAATGAATGAGTAAAGGAATGGAACTTTTTGACAAATTTTCCATTTTGAATTTTCAAAATAGAGACTTGATCTTGAGCCTCCCTGTATTTGCAAGAATAGAATCCGGGGACCATTTCCATCATCTCGCTAGGAAACAGGAAAGATGCATTCAATCCATGACTTGTTCGTTACGTTGTGTTAAAGGCTTTTGCGCTTTAGAATATAAGTTAAGTGTAGGAAAAATCGCATGTCTCATTTTTGAAATCAACACGATATATACATCTGCTATTCCTTTTGGCCACAAACCCCTCTCACATACCGTGTGATGGGGCCACTCCGGGGGGGCTGAGGCCCCATCACATCAGCGTGTGAGGAGGGTTTGTGGCCGCATGAAAATTGGCTCCATGATCATTTTGTTTTGAAATCTCGCTTTCATTTCCCATCAAAATGTGTAGCTTTCAATTAGGGATCCAACTCTTACAAATTTGTGGAGGACTAAGAAGAGATAACGATGGTAGTCTTTATTTGACAATAATGGTACATATCTTTAGTCAAAATTCTAGAAAATTATCATTTGAAAATTTTAGAGAGACTTCAACAGAATGATTTCAATTGGGACGGTGTCGGTAAATGTTGAGAAAATGTCTGGTTATTGCTGTATGTTGTTATACAGAAATAAATAAATAAAATAAGATTTTTGAGTGATTATTCTTATAGAGTGAAACCCGTGCCACTTCTCCTCTCTCGTTTTGACTACTTATTTAGTGATTATTCAGTACCCATGGAGCTCTCCATATGCCTTCACAACTACACATTCACGTATAATCGTACATTTAGTTATAGACTCTTTATAAATGCGTAGTAGTGAAGGCCAAGTAATCGGTGCGCCTGATATGCGTAATTATTTTTCCATGTATTACAGCTGGTGCGCCTGATATGATGTAGGTGCATGCTTTGAGGGTCCTTTGATTTGTGAGTGATTATTCAAGTGATACACGTAGTGCTCATGAAGCCCTGCCAAGTGGTGCCTCTTGTAGCTTTCTTCGGCACGCATTTGTGTAGAATTCACACACTTAGTAGCAGATCCCACATAGATGTGTGATACGCATTTCTGTAGAAATCACGCACTTTGTAGTAGAGCCTTAGGTTCTGAATATCGCATCGGTTAGAGTACCGGTACCGGTATGATATTGGGTACCATTTTGAAGTTATCGGTATTAGTGTTAGTATTTTCCAACATCAAAGAATTTAAGATCACAAATACAGTTGTTGAAAGAAAAAAAAAAAATCATTTTCCTTGATTAGGTCGGCCCACAAGATTTTTTTTCAATTTGTTTCTTTAACATCACGGGCTAGCTGATTTGAGTAGTTCATAGAATAATATGAAAGGATAATTGGAAGATTCTCACAAACAATGAGATAGCGGTCGAAAATCTGACACCACATCCCAAAAATATTGAGCAATTTATTTATGAAATGTGGGCATTTGCTCATTTATATATCCAAGACCCTACATGGTTTGTCATGCTTCTTTTTCTTCAACCTGCCACTGCCAATCATTGATACATCGAAGCAGGAGATTGCATCCTTTTTCAAAAACCATCGTGATCGGCTTCTTAGAAGATGTTTGGGGTTCGGGTTAAACTTATTTTGATAATTAACGCAATAAGATTGAGTTTTCACTAAAAATATCACATTTTCAATGTAATCGAAAGCAGATGTAGTTTCTGCTAAATGATTTTTTTTTGGTGATGTAATGTGAAGAGAATGACTTGTCTTAAAAAGATTGACCAAGTGACAAAAATACCGAAAATACCATAACTGAAACTTAGTCTAATTTTCCTCTTAACCCCAATTGATACTCCAAGTCAACGGTTACTTATTGCTAATTTAAATCGTTTATTTTTCAGAAATTGTGGAGAATATTAATAATGACAAATTTTTTACTGATAATGCTCCCAAATCATTTATCTTGAGATAAAGAATATCTCCTATCTTGACTCAAATTTAAGTTAAAATTTGAGTAAAAGCTTGATTTGATATGGTGTTTTTCAATGGTAATGCACTGCTCCACACAAATTCTAGGTAAAACCCATGTCACCAACATTTATATTTCATTTCATTCCTTCCTCCACTCGTACAACTCCTTCCTCACTGTCGAATTCGTCGCTGAACTTGGTGGCGGAGGGGGAGGAGCATCGGACTTAGACGGTGACCGCTAAGGACATTCTAGATTTGGGCTAGACAAAGTCCGAAAGTTAAGTGAGCGAGTGAGACAGGGACAGTCTATGGAAGGGAAGATTCCGGTGAGGGTCATTCGAGTTTCTCCGGCAGGGAAGATTGCAACCAAAATGTTTTGAATGGCAAATGCATAATTCCATGTTGAACAGAAAATAACCTTATCAATAAGATTCCAACGAGGGTCATATCTTTCAATCTACAATATTTTTAATTTTTTTTAAAGTTTTATACATATATATATATATATAAAAAAAAATAATTGAGATATATGAAATAAGATTTATATTACACATAAAATGCGTTGTAAATTGAGAGATGTGAATAATTTAAAATTTCAATCGAAATCTGTCATGACTAATAATTTGGGACGGGAAAGATGGTTGGTTTTGATGATGCCGACACTTGATTTGATTTTGGCATTAGAAAAGGAATTGCATTTAACACTACCATCCGATTCGTGATAGAAGATTGATGGGTTTGTCGGTGGTGTCCATTTGCAAAAGTGTAGCCTATTTGGTGAATTGTGGGGCGATTTCAATTCACAAGAGATTTTACACTTTCCAAATTTAGAAACAAAAATCCATGTAGCCAATATTGGCATATGACCTACTGGATTCGAGTTGTGTTGCATAGCTATGTGCTGTGCAATTTTGACCGTCCGTCTCAGAAATTAATAGTCTAGATTTTTGAAACTATTCACACAAATAGTTTAAAAAATTCAGACCATTAATAACACATTTGAACAGTCACAATTGCATATACTGCACGAATAATTTAAACGATCATAGTTGTACAGCTTGTTGCACAATACATAACTGCGCAACATGCACCCACTTCTTGCCCTACTTGTTAGATGAAGATTATTGGTATTGATAATGCCAAACACTTGATTTGATTTTGGCATCAGAAAAGGAATTGCATTTAACACAACTATCCGATTCATGATAGGACATTGATGGTTTAGTGGTCTTTCATTTGCTAAACAACAGTGCTACATACCTATAAAATACACTAAGAATTTATCCAGAATTTAAAAATCAATGGTCCAAATTCACATAAAATGAATATGAGTCATTGCTTTTTATTTTCTGGGTAAATTCTAGGTGTCTTTTCTGAACACCTAGACTTTTTGTTTACCAAATCGTAGCCTATTTGGTGAATTATGGGGCCATGTCAATTCAAGAGGGATTAGGCTTCGTTCTCCTCTTTGGGGGAACAGGGGCTGTTCAGATGTATGATCTCTTTTATCAATGAAATTTTTATCATTTGACAAAAAAAAAAAATTCAAGAGGGATTTTCCTCACTTGGCTTAAAGTCTCAATCCAAAAGATTGCACCTTGATAGCCTCTGTTAATGAAGAGATTGTAAGGGCAGATTGAATACACACCTAGCACTTTGTCCGGAGTATTACAAAACAAAATCCCTGTTGGACTGGTTTCCGAGGCCAGTTCCCAACTTTTTCCCGCTGGGCCCCATCTGTGAGAGTACTCATTTTTTTTGCCAATTTCTCTTTCTTTTTGCTTGGAAAATGCTATTGTAGTGCACAAATTATACACAAATGAGTCGGCAGGATCCATTTCAAGGGCTCATACAAATTATCTAAGATGTTCATCAACTTTAAAATAATTCTTTTAGTCACCTCCACAAAAACTAGCTCAATTAGATTTTTATAACTACTTGATCCGATTAGTTAACTTCTATTTAAAATATCTTTAGACTTTAGAATTTAGGATTCTAAATTTTGAAAGAAAATTGAAAGATTAGATCAAATATTTAAAGTTTTTAAATTGAGCTGATTTTCTCATAGACCAATCAAAAAAATATTTTAAAGTTGATAAACATCTTAGATCAATTATATGAGATTCTAAAGTGAACCCCACCAATTCATTTGTGCACAATTTGCGCACTACAGTAGCATTTCCCAAAAGCAGTAAGAGAGAGAAAGTGGCAACAAAAAAAGAGTACTCTGTCAGATGGGGCCCAGTGAGAAAAAGTTGGGAACTGGTTTCAGAAACCCAGTCGAACGATTGTCTCGAATTCACATTACTATACAACTATTTATTCAGTGTTCTCAAAATATCGCAACATGATGGTCTGGATCACTTTAATATTATTCGTTATCGTGGGACCTACATAAATATATAGTGCTTGAGTGATTTGGAGTACCATGTGACTTTGCTGCGAAACTACTGCGAGTAGGTTGAGTTTTACCCATTGAAACTAAAGTCTAGGAATAAAAGCAAATGGAAGACCCTAGGGAGAGCCAGGGCTCCTGGATATCACTGGGATGGTAGGAGCTCAAATCTCTCAAACTGCGTGTGAGTGTTAGTATGATATTCTCATTGCATTTTTTTGTTATTTCTCTTTGCTATACATTGAGCTGGGTTCATAATGATTGTGGCTTTTATTTTCAGTTTGTTGGGTATTTCTTCCCCGGGCTTTAGGCTTAGTTTTGCAAAAGATTTTAGCAATTCTTTTGTTAAAATCAACCATGATTTTAGCAAATGAGTTGAGTTGCTAAAATCATGAAAATTTCAAATTACAAAATTAAGTGGTTCCGTTTATCATTTTTTGTTTTTTTTGCACCAAATTAAAGTATTCTTCGAGTTCTTTATTTTGGTACGAAAAAAATCGAAAAACGATAAATGCAACCACTTAATTTGTTTTAGAGTCCAATTTGTTCACCCTCATTTAAAGAGGGTGAACATTACCCACATTTTGATCAGTGAACAAGTTTTACGTGATCAATACACTTTTTTTTTTTTTTGTAATAATAGAGTTAATTTGTGATGAAACTGTCACTTTTTTCCACCAATTACAGTGAAACTAACGTTCACCCACCTTAACACAGGTAAATAAAAAAATCTCTGTCCTTTGTTAGTCACGTAATCAAACACGTCATGACGCCATCCCAGTCTTAAAATCAGACTTGGCTACGATGAAATTCTAATAATAAATTAATTTGGAAATCAGACTTGGCTACGATGAGATTCCAATAAGAAATTTGGATTAAATAAAACAGTAATTGTCATTAGTAGGTTCAAGGAAACTTAGGTAGACCATTTCACAGGGGCAAGCTCCAAATTTCCCCACTAATAGTTTACCAAGTCCTTCCCCTTCTTGTCTTTACTCAAAAAAAAAATCGCTTTGTTAGTTTTGCATCAATTTTTTTTAAATTTTGTTAGTCGTTTTGTAGAGAAAAACCGGTGGGTCATTTTTTTCGAGAGGAATAAGAAAATTATAACCGAAACTCGAACAAATATAAAACTCTAAAACTGCAATAAGGACAAAAAAAATGACACAAGTAACTTATGTGAAACAACACTCAAGAAACTTTCAAAACGGAAGTTCATGGCCTTTTCCCTTGTCCACTTCACACCATAAAAGTACCTCACTTGTCTAATTTCCTTTTTTTTTTTTTTGGTAATGCAGATGTCCCGAGACAGCTTTTGTGCACCACAAACTAATTTCTACAATCATTTTCACGCTTACACATGAGATAAAGTGATTCTAAGAATTGATGCATGGACAATCCAACATTAAACTTTAAAAGCGAACAAACCCATAAGTCCCACTCGAGAACACCAGAGGCCAACCACTTGACTTATTTCGTGTCTCATAAAAGTCCAAAATCACGATAACCTAATATACGCACAATATTGGACTATGGACTATATATAATAGTCGATATTCGCCACTCCCACCATCCATTCCTATTACAAATATGGTTGGCATGTCAATTTATCTACTCATTACACACCCATTATTATTGACAACCATCCTCTGCATCTCTCTCTACTTACTGCACTCAATCTCATGCAGATTCCGGCGAGGCCGCAAAGTTTCCGGCCACCACGGCCCGCCGACGTATCCGATCATCGGATGCCTACTCTCCTTCTACAAGAACAGCCACCGTCTGTTGGACTGGTACACCGATCTCCTCTCCGATTCCCCGACGCAGACGATCGTGATCCGACGGCTCGGTGCCCGCCGGACCATCGTGACGGCCAACCCAGAAAACGTGGAGCACGTGCTGAAAACAAGATTCAGCAACTACCCAAAAGGTAAGGCGTTCACTGAAATCCTGGGTGACTTTCTTGGGTGTGGGATATTCAATGTGGATGGGGAGATGTGGTACACCCAGCGCAAGTTAGCTAGCCATGAGTTCAGTGCAAGGTCATTACAAGAATACATCGTGAACACCTTGGCTGAGGAGGTGGAATCCAAGCTTTTACCTGTCATGGAGTCTTTTGCAATGGGAGGTGATCAAACTCAAAAGGTCGTGGATTTGCAGGAGCTGTTGAGAGGTCTTGCGTTCGATATCATTTGCAGGGTTTCACTGGGGATTGATCCTCATTGTCTCGATCCATCCCTCTCGGTTTCGTCGCTCGCGAGCGCTTTCAATGTGGCATCGGCGATGAGCGCGAAACGGGCGTTGGAGCCCGTTTCGGCCATATGGAAGATGAAGAGAATGCTTGGGCTTGGATCAGAAAGAAGACTCAAGGAAGCCATTGGAGAAATCCGCGCATTCGTCGCGAAGATCATACGTGACAAGAGGGAGGGTGTTTTGGAGGGAGAAGATCTCTTGTCAAAAATGATATTGGAAAAGCACGACGAGGTGTTCTTGAGAGACATGGTGATCAGCTTTATAATGGCCGGGAGGGACACGACTTCGGCGGCGATGACGTGGCTCTTTTACATGCTTTCTCAAAACCGGGACGTCGAACAAGAGGTGGTTCGGGAGCTAGGGTTTGTCGGAGAGGAGAGGTTATCGAAAATCAAAACGATCAAGGAAATGCGGTACTTGGAGGCCTGCCTCTGCGAATCGATGCGGCTTTTCCCTCCGGTGGCGTGGGACTCGAAGCACGCGGTCGTCGATGACTCGTTGCCGGACGGAACCGCGGTTCGCGCCGGAGACCGGGTGACTTATTTCCCTTATGGAATGGGGAGGATGAAGGCATTGTGGGGTAAGGACCGGTTGGAGTTTAAACCGGAGCGGTGGTTGCCTGAACCGGGGAAAGAGGTGAGAGGAGGGTTGAAGAAGATATGGCCATATAAGTTTCCGGTTTTTCAAGCCGGTCCGAGAGTATGCCTAGGGAAAGAAATGGCTCTCATTCAAATGAAGTATGTTGTGGCTTCAATACTTATGCGGTTCGAGCTTAGACCGGCCGGTTTGGACAGTCCAGTCTTTGTTCCAATGTTGACAGCTCATATGGCTGGTGGTTTCAAGGTTTTTGTTCGCAGGAGACAGGAACCCGTGATTGTCAAAGATTGATCGAATTATTACTGATAGAAGTTAACGGTTCAGATTTAGTTTCTTGAACCGGTACATGTATAGGATAATATTAGGACAATTTGTTTTGGCTCAAGTGAAGCTAGCATGTGCTTGGAGTCTTGGATTCTCACCATTCTTGTTTAGATAAGACAAAAAGAGAGGTTTTTTTTTTTTTTTTTTACTGCGGAATATGTGAATTTATTTTAATAGTTATACAAATGTGTTAGCGTCTCTCAACTATCATAATTCTAAATTCTTGTAATTCTACTCTCTGTTCTTTTTTAAGTATGTTACTTCGTAAATTCAAGTTATTAAAAAGACATCATTATTATACTTTTTAGATCAATTTTTACCTCAACTTTACAACTTTTATCTTTATTTTTTAAAATTATCATCCACTTTAATTTACCCATTAACTTTTTAAAAAGACAAAATAATAATTGTACAAGATTTTACCTTTTAACTTTTCAAAATACATTTTATTAAGGAACAACTTAAAAAGTTAAAATGAAATAGTCAATTATAGAAAATGAGACGGAGTATTTTTATTTTTTATTTTTAGCAAATTGATATAGAACGCGAGAACGTGGGGAAGAGAAAGTGAGACAGGAGAGAGGGAGAAAGTGGACAAAGAGAAAACGTGGGGGCAAGGGGTGGGAATTTAGAGAGAGAGAGAGAGAGGGGAGGAATGAGAATTTTGTTTTGAGTAAGAGACTTTCGGAGGGTGGAGACTTGGGTTTTACTTATATAAAGAAAATAAATAAAAATCACACTTTTTTGTTGTGGTATGTTGGCTTTCGGAGGGTGGAGAGTTGGGCAAATGACAGCTCTGCCAAAATCATACATGTTTGTCCCCAACCACATTTTGCACAATCCAAAATCCACCCAACCAAGAGTTTTGGGAAATAATATACTCATTTTGCACAATCCCTTTTTAAGTGATAATTTTGAGAAATGTGTATTTTTTTTTAGACGTTAAAAAATGTACTTTTGTAGAACGTTTTAAAAAAAATTTAAAAAATTATATAAAGAAATATGTTTTTTGAGGTTTAAAACTACACGTATTTCAATAAAGATCACTTAAAAAGTGACGGATAGAGTAGATGTAATATTTTGAGCAAACAAATACTCTATACAATACTCGGTTTGAAGTATTTTTACAATTTCTAGTAACATAATTAATATCGCATTGAATATATTAAAAAATGATAGAAACACAATTATCCAGACACAATACATAACAGAACCCTTCATACACATACGTCCACACATTTGTTACACGAGATCCACATATATGTAAGAACCCTTCACACACAGGTCCACACATTTGTTACACACATTTGTTACACGAGACCTACATATATGTAAGAACCCTTCATACACATAGGTCCATACATTTGTTACACGAGATCCACGAATATGTAAATGATTGTGTTCAATGTTGTATCCGAATAATTATGTTTCTATCGTATCTCAACTGCATTACACAATGCTTTTCAGTTTTCACATGGGACTCAACTATGTGCGATGAGTTAAACTTGTACTTCTAGCACTTTCCTTGGGAACTCGTCAGAATAAGAAAATATTACCGTACAGCACATGCAATCTCTCACGCTGAACATTAGCACGTGAAGTTACACCACATGGGCCGAATATATATTTTAGGGAGAGTTTTTGAATGGATTATTTAATTTTATTCTCTTTAATTTTATTATTTTTTACGAATAGATAAAAGAAAGTTTAATTTTATCACACTAGTGGTTCACAACATTTTATCGCACTAAATTTTATCTATTGGAAAAACAAGGTAATTTTATAACCCCTTTATAAAACACCAACTAAAATCAATTTTCTCATTTTATCTCATAAAATACATTCAAGAACTCTTCCTTATTCGATGGAAGGTCAGGCATATAAACAATTATCCTCTTTTCGTGATGCCATAAGCACTTGCGTTTGCTTATTCATTTATTTATTTTAAGGAGTTGGCTTGTACACATATACAAGGATGAAGCCAATAGAGATAAGCGGTGGTGGCCGCCACTATAAGATTTTTAAAAAATATAATTATTATGTAGAAAATAATTTTTTATTCCTAAATTATGTGGACTCGCCACCACTAATTTTTTTTAATCTTTCATCCTTATAATGCATTTTATTTTTTAAGTACATATTTTTGCCACCATAAAGATAAAATTCTAGCTTCGTCCCTGCACATATAAACAATAAAAGTAATCCTGAACTAGAAAATAACACATTTTCAGGGCATGATTTTTCATTGACCGCATAATAATAATAAAAATTGCACGTGACCCCGAGGCAGACCAGAGTCCAAGACTAACCATCTTGGGCTGGGTTTGATCTTTCTTCTAAGCTGCTACTGGTTAATTAGGGTCAGCTGTGGCAACTTGTGATGTAAGCAATGTAAAACAAAATGGACAATGTGAAAACAAACAATTTTTTTAGTAGTAAAAAAGACGAGTTCATACATGGGTTTTATCCAGTCAACATAAATCGCAAGTTTTTTTTCCGTCACGCAGTAGGGAACAATTTCAGCTCTGGACTTGAATTTTACGCAACCGATCTCGCGTATTCGTGCCCCAAGCATAGAATATGGGGTACCTGTACTGACTTGAGTCGCTACATTTCAATTGTAAGGCCTTAATTTGTATTTGGGATCTGAATTCTATAATTTGTCGAAAATATTAAGTAAATTATTTACGTAAAAAATCAAATTAATTAGATATTTAATAGTCATATGATTGGATACCATTTATATGGATGACCAATATCATTCGCGAGAATCTGTTTGTAAGATAAATTTATCTCCGATTGTGGCCTACCAATCTCCGAGATGATCATAATTTTTTCTTTTTAAATAATGTCTTCCAACATTTACAAAAAAAAATGAATGGTATCTATCCCAAATGAAGATGGCAAAGTGCCCATAATTGAGATCACTACAAGAATGTACTAGTAACTTGGCTTACTACAAAAACCCTAAGTCCTTCTTGACATGTGTTGGACATGCTCAAGTACCGTGTATAATTTTGCTTATTTTTCATTAGACTTACTAGTCGGACACTGTCGGACACATTGGGAACGCAAAAAGTAAATGTTGAGAACACACAAGGGACGAGTAGGTGAAATACATTCTGAAAAGTCGGGCAGAGCTAAAATTGCTATCTGCTTAATTCGTGCAATGTCAAAAAGTGATTGGTAGATTTGTACTCCATCTTTAAGTCCTAATTTGACTGAAGAATATTATTGACAAAACAGACTTGTAACATACGCCTATATTCCATCTTTAAGTCCTAATTTGACTGAAGAATATTATTGACAAAACAGACTTGTAACATACGCCTATAACATATATAAATATATACATATAGGATTTATTATGTCGTTCACACTTCAGATTAATTACAACCTAAATGCTAACGTGCCCATGTCCTAAAGTTTTGGAAAATGACGGATCTTGTTTGTGTCTTGTGTCTGAATCCGCGTTTTTTTCTTGGCTTCATATTGATTAATTCATGGCAAACAAGACATAAATGACTACATCCGGTACTGCAATGAGTGAGTAGGATGGAAAATGCATGTCAACAACAGAAATCAACTTCAGTGAATGTACGGTTGATCTTGCTTGTAGTATATAACGTAGCTATTTTTTCTGTTTTCAATTTCACATTAATCAAAATGATACTCACACTGATAAGCTTCCAAATTGCTTGTTCCACTCCTCGTATGTACTGAGCTCATTCAGAGAAACAGAAGGCCTCACCTCTTGTAATGCATCCTCAAAATCCTGCACACTCAGAAAAAAGAGCAAATTAGCTCTATGAATATAATCCATGTCAAAAAACTTAAGGCAAATAAAATTATTTGGATCACAAAATAACCGAAGTTATTGCACTTATTTGGGTGAGTGTGAACACGCTCCCAGCTTATTAGATGTTATTTACCTGAAGAGTAACAGGCCTCATATCCTCCTTTTTCAGCTTGGTAATTTCTATACCCCGTCTCAGAGCCTCTCTTAGCGGACCCATGGAAGCATCCTTCACTAGATTCTTCATGTCTGATCCTGAATAGCCTGAAAAAATGCAAAATAATTAGATTAAATGAGAAGAGTGAATAAGCGATTAACAAAAAGAACCAAAAGGCCAAATGCTCAGTTCGATATTCAAAGGAGTCAAGTGCGAAGAAGCCAATGGGTTGAAGTTGAACAAGGAACCGTAAAAGCACAGACCTTCAGTTAACTTGCATATGTTGTCAATGTCCTCCTTTGACAACTTAAATAATCCGTCCTTCTCTAGGAGGTTACGGACAATCCAAGCTCTGGCATCTTCATTTCAAGTAAAATCGGTAAGCTTTAATTCATGGGATCTATAGAGGTATAAAAGTCGGAGGGCTGAAATTGTACCTGAGGAAGGAAGGGGAATATAAAGGCGCTTTGTAAGTCGCCTCCTTGCTGCTTCATCAAGTTCTTGGGGTCTATTAGTTGCTCCTGGATAACATACCAGCTTGTTAAATGACCGTGCAACCACTATACAAATTATTTAGAGGACTAAATCAGAATACATCTTTTCAAAAAAATGAATCATCCATAAATCATTTCCAACTTTCTGTTTGAAATGTAGATGGTGGAAATCAGAATTACTCCTATAATTTCCAACTTCTAAGATCGTCAACTATGTTATGGATGATCTAGGATGTTGATGATCTTAGAAGTTGGCTTCAGGTGAAGTTGTGGCACCATTTACTAGAACTCGAAGCATAGATTTCTCTGCTCATGGCAGCATCAGGAATCTAGGAGTACGTCATTTACATGGGCGTCTACAAAAGACGATCAAGATGGGTAATGGGCTTCCAGCCGCCCGCCACTGACTTAAAAATAAGTCTTTGGGATCAAGACTCAAGAGACTGAAGTTTCACAAACTTCGTGGATGAAAATATAGGGAAAGTAAGCAGTTCAATTTTTTTACCTATAAGCAGAATTTGCTCACTCCCACTATCAAACCCTTCCATTTCGATGAGAAATTGTGTCTTGAGCCGTCGACTTGCTTCATGTTCACCATCTGACTTCCGCTGCAACCATGTACAATTCCTTAACAGAACATCTTTTCTGACACTCAAAACACAGTGGGCAACTTACAGGGAAGTGTTCACTTAAACCATTAGGACGATCTCAAACAACATAGATCGTATCCCCTTTTAGAAAAAGCACACTATGTCCCATCTATGTGCTTTGAATCATATATCAAAGGAACCAGCGGAAAATACTGAAGTTCAGCTGATGCAACATAACCCCATGTTACCCTCTAACTCTTTAGTTACTTATTAGAGTATACCTGAGACAGAAGCGAATCTACTTCATCAACAAATATCACAGCTGGCTGGCGACAACAGGCAACTCCAAAAAGTGCCCTCACTAGCTTTTCACCCTCTCCAATCTAAAAAACCAATGGACATTTAATAAGCAGAATGAAATAGTTTTCTATCTGTGTGGGAAACAAAGCAGCTTCAATATCTTGTCCACATGTCACAATGCACCACCAAATAGAAGCAGAAGAAAATTTCCAATTGCTGCGCTAAAGTCTAGGGTATAAGGTAACCTTATTAAGAGGTGAAGAAATACAGTACTTGAGGTGTTTACCTTATTTCTGTGATTTGTAAGGCAAGAGTCATCTTTACTGAAATTAAAATGATGACTTTCATGCATTTCAGTCACATCAATCAGGTAATTGACTATGCAGTCGTAGCATTTTGAATTGCATGCTTGTTTTATCTTCTAATTGCTCTAAAACTTCCAAAGCAAAGAATTAGCTTGGGCATCTTGTTATATTAGAACTTGGGTTCATATATCATGCTACACTATTCATATGTACAGAACTGAACTAATAGAAGTAATGCCACTCATATGACCTAGCTAAGAAATTTTGTCATGAGACAGAAAATATGATCAAACCCAAAAATATAGAGTTATTTGGCTCCCAGAATCCAAAACTTAGGAATAATTTGAGGAAGCAATGAAAAAGATCAGATATAAAGTACACGAATACAATCATCTAATTCAGTAAGCAAAAGTCTGTTTACCATTTTGGCAACATTTCCAGAATTGATTAATGAACTTACCCAAGTTTTAAAAACAACAATTCAAAATTTTCCTGGGGGCTTCAAATCAGTAATGCATAATCACAGGAATAACACGTACCCATTTGCTTGTCAATGAACTAGCCGATATGTAGAAAAAGGTTGCTTTAGCCTCTCCAGCAATTGCTTTCCCTATCATCGTTTTGCCTGTTCCCTAAGATATGACATGAAAGTGGGAACAAAATAAAATGGTGATATTTTTATCCAAGCGTTGTGATACTTATTATCCAAGGCTCCACGGCTACAAATTGTACAAATTCTTACTGGGGGACCAAACAGAAGAAGACCTCGTCCTGGAGATCGACAACCTTTAAAAATATCAGGACGTAATAAGGGATATATCACCATCTCTGTGACACACTTCTTAGCATGGTCCAATCCAGCTGCAGTGTCGACATGTAGATGTAATTATGAGAAACTATCACAAAAGAACCTGCGCATCTAAGAGTCTGAAGTATCATAGTTTACCAATATCATCCCAACGAACGTTTGGATCCCGATCCATGATTTCATTACTGACATGTTCAATCAGACGAGGTTCTAAATTCCTCAACTTTTCAGGAAGTTCTCCATCAGGACCACATAGCATGTCCAAACTGAAATATCATGATGAGAATTTAAGCTACGAAAATGACTGGATAATGCTCACAATTGAACATCAGAATTGGGGGAGGGTTGGGGGATGCCATTGGACTTGCAACATAAGGAGCAACAGATAAAAAACTAACCATCTCTTAATAGAGTCATCTAATGCGTCATCACCTTTCCCTGCAACACGTGAAGTCGCATTACCCGCATTACCCCCATTAGATCTAATAGGGGGCACAAAATTACCACGAATGCCACGGCGTGAAAACCCATAAGATCTGGCACTGTAACCTCTATTGGTTCCATAGTTATCACTTTGTGGCGAGACAGTAGCACTTGGTGATCCCACTAACCCTCGCTTGTGCTTTGCATCCATTTCCTACAGTGTGAAGGTAATGAACTTACTTAAGAGAATGGCATTTATATTTCTGAAAAAACCAAGTAGAGCATGGAAATTTTTGATATGGTAATGCTGATCATAAATTTTCTAAAGATTTGGTCCTTTGCCAATAATATTACATGGCACAAAATAATATGTCAACACTAGTAAGCTTCCATAAGCAGATTGTTTTCTAAGAAAGGTCGAGGTTAATGTACAATCCAGCTTCTTTGGATTTCTAAGTCAGCATAACTAGATTAAAAGGAAATTTAATTACTTCAGTCAAGCTTCAACTAAGATAATCTCAGCACAGGGAGATACTGGTGAATGCATCAGTCGTACAGACTTGATGTTTCAGTTGGACCCCTTCGGTTTGTGTCTCTAGTTGCATGCAGAGTGCAAATAACTTGGTCGAAAAGAGTAAAAGAGGGAACAAATGAAGACAATCTGATTTCTGTCGTTGTCTACTGTAGTAGTTTTCAGAACAAAAAGAAAAAAAAAATGTCTCGTGAATTAGAAGTGGTTACCAATTTTGCCCGGGCAGTTACAAATCCATTGCCAGAGACGCCAGTGTTAGCTTCTTCATCACATTTTGGAGACTTAACATTCTCATTTATTGGGCTACGGAACTCCATGTGCGTACGTTTTGTACCATTACTACTTCCATGAGCTCTTTCTTCCTCCTCGACTAACGAATATGTAGAGATACCTTGAACTTTGGGAAGATTGCGGTATGAGTGAGCTTTTTCTACGATAGCACAGTCCTTGGAACAGTTACTTTTAGAATTCAGAGAACTCTTGGATGGCGGACTAGTGTTTCCAGTGGAGCTACTGTTTCCATACATAGATGTCAACTTTGCTTGTACCAGAACTTTTGAGGTCTTGGAACCTATCTTGTCTGGCCAGTCAAATGGATTCCCCTGAAATAAATAGTGATCTTCATTAGCTGTGGAATAATGCTAATAGATAATCAAGGAAGCTAGGTTATGGCTCAGCTCTTTATCAAAGGCTACTCGCAATTAGTCAATTTAATAAAATACAGTATAGTTAATTGTGGATGTGCAGGAGCTCGGTGAAGTGGTGTAGAAATGCATACCAATTCATTTGAATCTCTTCCTTTAGACTGCTGAAAAAGGGTTTGAAAGTACTTTGATTGCTGAATTTTTTCAAAGTCCATATTTCCACGCTTGCCAAAAACACAGCCTGGGTCTCTTCCAGCTTGTTCAAATGCTTGGCTGGAGACATATGGAACACAAAGAGTTGCCAATTACGTAATATAATAGATGAAATCAAACATCTGCCCAATAGTTAAACTAAGGAGAGCAAGTGATTCAAATATCATATAGAAAATTAAATAGCATAGGAAACTTTTGGAAAGTAAAGCTATTCCTCAATGCTGAGTACATGTTGGAGGGATTGACTACATCATTAAGTGCCAATCCACCCAAATTAGACTATATTTCATCAAATCCTCTCCTGGAGATTGAAAGCTTCATCATCCCTCACCATTGTCTGCTTTTAACAGCAATCTATTCTTTCCTTGGAAACAATGCACCGGACCAACCTGTAGTTTCAAGTTCCTTGTGTAGTTCTCTAGGTTTAAGTTAACTACCATTCCTCTTGTCATTTGGAAGTATATTAATCGACAAATATAAAGAGCTTCAAATGTCAAATGCCCCATTAAAAATATATAGCAAGTTCCATTTCCATGTTTATAAATCAAAAAATGATACCACATCACAGCTTCTTTTCTCATAATTCTAGAAACTGACAATAAATTTAACGTCTCTATTGGCCAATTACCTACACATTTAGATGTGCTCTTACTAGGGCTTATAATGAACTGAACAATCAAACAGTTAGATTATTCAAATTCGGTTTGAAAACTAACGAATTTCAAAAATATGTTCGAGCTTGGCGAATGAGACAATGCGATCTCAAATGAGCATTAATAGAGCCACTCACGAACCGACCTCCATCCTAAGTCGAACGAGCCGAGCAGTAGTTATTTCGAGCTTGGTTTGTTAGTACCTATTCGAAATGAGCTCGAAACTGCAGTTTGGTTCGTTTATCCGCCCTAGCACTTATGTGTGTACTAGTCTATCTCTGAATGCACAAACATATATATACATACACAGAGAGAGCGAGAGAGACAGAGAGTACCGATCTGATTCGGGAAAGAGGGAGCGACGAGCAGTATCGATTTTCGACAAGGCATCACGGCGGATAGGCCGAATGAAAGCCTCATCAACGTCGGTGCTAGAATTGGAGTCTAGGAAACCGACGAGGCGGAGGCCAAGCACTAGGGCAGAACTGAAATCTCCCTTCTGTAGAGCCAAATCAGCTCCGAAGAGAAGCGAATGGAGCCTCTTCAGCTTCGTATCCACTTCTCTCCTCCAACTGACCTCCTTCTCTCCCGGTTGCGAAGAAGACGGCAGAAGCGGCGACGATTTCAGTGGCGCTGGTTCAGAAGCTTCGGCAGTGTTTTCTTTTCCCGCCATTTTCTCAGACAGAAGAAGCTGGACTGGATGGTGTGTACTGTGCTTCCATTTTTCACGGGGTCTGTTAAGCGTCTCGAGTTCTCACCCTTTTTTTTCAAATTTAAATCAAAATTTGTCCAAATCTCTAATTTCGGTAGTTTTTTTTTTTTTTAATTGCGATAGGTTGAACTCCAACAAAAATATCCATTTTTCACCACAAAATTATTTTTTAAAATTACGAGTGACATATATGTAAATAAGTGAGATGATAAAATCAACTCCGATGAAAGTCCAACAAGGCTCAACAAATCCGGTGAAGGTGCGGTGACCCTTCAACCCTTGAGAAGCTCATCGAATGTCTAGTTGCTGCCTCAAATTGAAAGAGTTAGCAAAGCTTTGGTATCAAATTGAAAGATCCGACGGGACCCGTCTTCATTTCAAGACAGCTAGCAAAACTCCAACGAAAATCCGACATCATACGAAAACGACCGGCGAACCATGTTAGACATCAGGAAAATGGGTATAAATTTGGGGTGTCCCCAGAATGGAGAAAGAAATGGGTAAAACCCCAAAATGGGTAACGGTTTCTGTAAAGATTGAAGATGGTTTTTTGATGATTTTACCCAAATTTTAAGTTTGGGACTTAAAAGGGGTCAATATTGGAGATGCTCGCGACCTCCCATCTTCAAAACACGATTTTTAGTCGAAGTCAAATTTTTGTTTCCAAGACGCGCGTTTTGAGTAAGTCGCACAACCAATCCTCTCCACATTTCCTGTTATCCATTCCCATTGTTCACCGATTTAGTGCAAATTTCGAGACCACCGGGGTGTTCGGCCCAAATTACTCGTACTAATTCAAACTTTACCATCACCATTAGTATTTCCGGTTTGAAAATGTGGGTTTGACAGCTGATACCAACTAGAAGGAACATAAGATCATCTCATTTCGACCTTCAAAGTAGAAGGGCGAAGGACAACAAATTCCAGGTGATTCCAGACAATTTCCAGTCTTTTAGGTCATTCACAAGATCTTAATAATCATACACATTGTACCTTTCACAGTATCAAGCAGCATAAACTGTCCACCCAACATCGCTTAGGACAAGGGACGCAGACATCAAGCCACATCTGTGCTTGGAACCAGTCAATGTGCATGAGTCCCAACCAACCCATTTCAGAAGAGATTCACATGAATTGAACGGTTCCGAACACATTTGTGTCTAGATGTGTGTGTGTGTATGTGTGTGTGTGTGTGTGTGAGAGAGAGAGTGTTAATTATACAACCGATTAAAAAACGGCCTGAAATTCATGACAGTACCGTATTATTAAAAATCATCTGAAGCATAAGATCCAAATTTGGGTGTTTTCCACTAGGAGATTGCCAATTTCACAAAGCCCCGCGCAGGGCATGCATAAGGATAATGGTTACCAACAAAAACACAGAAACTGCTTTTGCTTGTAAAACAACACATGCACACACAAACTTGGAGTGCAATTCACCAAAAAAATGCATCAAAAAACAAGCACATATATCTGCTTATACTATGAAACAACAAAACAAAACAAAAACTCCTTGTGGAAGTACACCCATGAAGGAGAGAGGAAGCGACTTTCTATCACAGATAATCTGGACATTGCAAATATATAAACTATGAAACCTGGGTCCGTTAAAATTAGCATAATGACAGTACTGTGGACCTGAGTAACAACAAAGCAATGCAAAAAACGGCTACAAAGTACATTTTGTTCTGCACGTAAGCAACTTACCTTCTCGTCTAACAATGGGAAAGTCAAACATTCCAAAGGACTTCCAAAAGAGGAAAAAAAAAAAAAGAAAAAAAAAACACTGGTACATTGAGCTCAAAGGAAGTGCCCATCAGCAGTTCCATGATACATAATTCAAGTGCTTCCAGGGCCATCTGCAACTGGCTTGCGGTTCAGATAACGTATAACAGCATCTTCGACCCTATTTAACCCACAAAAAATAAGTAACAGTGATCCCAAGATACAAACACGTAATTATTCGAGAAAATGCATTCGCTGCTGAAATAGAAAATCATGTAAATCACCCACAGTTTATAGGCTACTAACATACAATTAACCTAGAAAATTGATAAACACGGGAATGACCTTGGACTAACATGTGGCAGATAGACTTAATCATATGATTAGACGTTTATGGCAGCTGATTGCTATTGTGTTTATAAAATTCAAGTCAGAGAAGTTGCATCCATCCTAAAACCCAATTTAAATTAGTAAATTGAGCATAGGCATCAAGAGTATAAAAATAATCATTTCTGAACAACGATATGGCATAGAACCATGTCAGTATATATTTATATCCAGAATCATTCAATGAAGAAAAATGTTGATAATGAAAGTTTCAAACCACCAGATGAATCAAACTTAAAAAATTTGTACACATTTTTCAACCATCAAGGTCATGCTTTTCCCCCCTTTTTCAACATGAGAACAAAAAGAAACATATTGTCAACAGCGAGTAGTTGATGAGCATACCAGGTTTGATTGAAGAAATCTGAGCGACGCTCTTTTTCAGCACTACGACTTGCTTCCCCTGCTACAAGCTTCAGATCCCTGCTTTGAGATTCAATCAAAGCATTAATAAATTCAACCGGGGATTGGCTGAAGCCGAGAAAGAACGCTCTTCTCTTACGGTGCTCGTGGATCTTCCTTATAGCAGCACAAATTGCTTCATCGCAGGATTCAACCTCTTTGGTCTTCTCTGTGTTAGCTAATAAAGCACTCAGTTCTTTCTGAATAGGAAATGGAACATCCACCAACACATCATAGCATGCATCTCCAGCAGGGCTATTCCCTGAAAGCTTGATCTTGTGCTCCAATTGAATAGGCTGTGGAGGAGACAAATGATGTGATATCTTTGATGAAACCATTGTGAATTTCATCTCTTTTTCCCCAAATACTCTCTGGAGTGGCGGATCACAATGAAAATACGAAGGGTCATTTGGGTTCTGCAACTTTCTTGCCTTCACATAATGCCAGATAGCAGCTATAACTCTAGGGCGGGTATCGACCTCAATACCAAGAACTTCCATTAAAGCTGGTGAAAGCTTAAATTTCTCAGGTGTACAACTCATTTCCAACCGTACACTAGCCCTGAACTCTTTATCCCCTATCCTCTTGACCTCAAAGCCCTCTTGAGGGGCAGGTGATCGAGCACTATCCCAAGTAATGATATGGTTTTCAGGATACAGTCTCTGGTCCAAGGAAATGGTGACTCTTTTGAAGAAAGATGAGAACTTTGGGAAAAAGGAACTCGATTTTTGCATCATCCCAGCTTGATCAGGATCTATGCCATCTTCCAAGATCCTTCCAACAATCTTGAGGGTCCAAGTAGGGGGGTCAGCATTTGGCTTCTTAGGAATTGTACGAATCTGATTAGCAAAAGTGTTAAACACATAGATCCGAAGCGTTTTCTGAATCGAGGGAGGGTTTTTAATGGCCTCCTGTATATCTATTTTTTTTCTCATCAAAGCAGCATCCACACGAGACTCAAACTCAAGGAGTTGGGTGTAAAGAGCAGATTCAGGTAAAATTGCTGCAACCCTCTCTTGCAACTGTTTCTCAGGAAGCTTCTGCTTCTTTTTACGAGCAGCAGCATTCGCAAGCTCCATATTTCTCAGTGGTGATGACATTGTATTGGTAGCTGAGATGCCGGGGGGGCGTACAGGTGGCTTCTGAGGTGCAGCGCGTTTCAAACTCGAATTCCCCGGTATGTTAGCCATGGGTGAAGAGGAACCACCCGGGTAACCAGTCCCAGAAGCGGTGAGCTCGGGGGGGCCATATATCCCCTGAGCTCGTAACTGAGCCTGGAATCGTAAATGAGCTGCTTCAGCTTGGGCTTTGGCTAATACTTTAGCTTGGGATTCGGCATGTTCTTTTGATTTTAGATATCCTTCGTGAATTTGCCTTTGGAGGGCAAATGTCCGGGCAGCCGCTTCTAACTCGGGTGCTGAACGGTATTGATTTAAGTAATGATTGAAGTCACGCGGTTTTTCCAGATTGGCGGGGGAACCTAGGTTTGCCGGTCGAGATTGGGACTGTGACTGGAGATGTGCAGTAGGGTTCGCGGGCAGATTTGAAGAACCAGTCTCGGCATTACCAAACGGGGACGAAACCCCAACATTATCAGGCAAGTTATTGCTATTTGCAGACATCCTATAACTGAATCTAGGGTTTACCCACCAAAATCTCCAAACGAAGCCAAATTCAAAACCTTCAACTACTATGATCTCCAAAAAAAACTGTGCTTCGAATTACAAAGATGCAAAACCCTAACTATCACCAAAAAAACCCCTGCCAAATGCTCCACATGAAACAACAAATTGCTTAAGTTTTAATCAGTACCTTGATAATCCAATACCAGCATCAGTGCCGGCCCTGCGAAGAAGCATAGAAAGCCACCGCTTCAGACTCTCAAAATAAGTGATGAGTTGAGTCTTGAATTGATTCACCCCGGAAGGTGTGATTTTCCACGGGACGGACCGCAAGCATATTCTTAAGCATCTCAATTACCCATAGCGAAAAACAACACACACACACACACACGGAGAGAGAGAGAGAGAGAGAGAGAGAGAGAGATGGTCGATGTCAGATTTTGGGCTGGTTAAGATCGTATAAACTGTAGAAATTGAGGGGTAGAAACAAAAAATACTCCATTATTGTGTTGCAAAAATTACATAGAAAATCCAATAACTTGATCTCTATCTCATATTGCCCACTACTTATTCCTTTTTTCAGTTTAAATCCTAAACTTCTAATTAGAAGAGGTCGTATTTCTTTGGGTTGTGTTTACATCTAAAATCAACCAATCCAATGATTAATTGACACGTAATCAAGAGTGCCAAACATTGGCAATTACTCGTCGATACAGACACAATGGATTAAAAGAACATATTTGAGTAAATACGATGTCGTATCGTGTTCAAATATAAAAACGGTTATTAGCAGTTACGAACCATCATTATTGGAAAGAATTGACCTCAAAGCTATGGCATCAACTGTTAAGTATATAAGTTCTACGTGTGAACTTGGGAAACAAGGCAAATTGGCAGTTATAACACGTGGAATACTTATAGAAAGGCAGTTATTCATCTTAACGCTTAATCATTTGAGTTCGTTTGAACAATCTGCATGCATTCAAAATCAAAGCTTTTAGAGGAAGATTTGAAAGAATTCAAATTGAGGCGTGGAGGAAGGAGCAACCGCCAACTCCGTGAGTGGAAGTTAGAGTTCAAGCAAGTTCGATGTTCAAATTCATTGAAATGGGAAGTTCAATCACAAAGAAAGATCTATAAATAGAAGAATTCAAAAGAGTAAAAAGCCCCCTGACAAATCTTCAACAAACGGTATCAAAAAAACCGATGCTTGGTTTGTTCATTGGCAAAAATAGTTTAGGATTTGAACTCGGTTAGTAGATTAGGAAGTAGATTAGGATTTAGACTAGGATTTAACTCGATTGTTCTTATAACAATCACCCCTATCCCGATTGTTCTTGCAACAATCACCTGTTCGAAGTTTTGTATTTGAAGTTGGAGACAATTTCAAAGTAAGTTTATCTTTGATTTATTAATCGAAGTGTCTTGTTTCTTTGTTGTTCTTCGATTTCCTAAGTTTGTTGGTTTACATTTCTTCACTTGTTGAAAAAAATCCTCTTAATTGAGGTAATTGAACCAATAAAACACAATCGCCTGATTAGATTTGGTTTTTCCAAAGTTAATCTGAGAGAGGAGATTGAAACTCTCTCTGGCACGCTCGCACACAATTATTTTCCATTTGCAAAGAAGTAAAAGAACCAAACAGGTTGGCAGTAGAGGTATGCTCTCATTATCTAAAATGAAGAACATTTCACCAAAAGATCAGTCCAATAATACCACTCCCTGGTAAATAGCACAATACTTCTTTGTGAATCTCTACTATTTGAATATGGAACATCAAAACAACGAAAAGGAATGAAACAGCTATAACTCCTATATGAACTACTGGGAAGATTATAGTGAAGAAGTCAAGACCTAACAGAAGAAGTAAACCTGAAGTGTCACAAAAGACTAGAATGAGA
Source organism: Vaccinium macrocarpon (assembly GCA_022606695.1). Classification (NCBI taxonomy): domain Eukaryota; kingdom Viridiplantae; phylum Streptophyta; class Magnoliopsida; order Ericales; family Ericaceae; genus Vaccinium; species Vaccinium macrocarpon. The sequence goes on along the minus strand of CM040181.1, from coordinate 38,913,102 downwards.
AACAAAACAGAATGTATAGGATTTTTAGCACGTACAACTATCAAACCAGAGACCAAAGCAAGACTTGACAAAACATAAAATGTCATGGTACGTCATCCTTCCCCAAAATGGAACTTTCATGCTAGTTCTTACTCGAGCATGAAATTCGATCTAGTACGACCAGCGCGGTTGTTTTTATTTCATTTTCTTCTTCCAATCCATTCTATAGTATCCTACTTAACTTCTCTAATGGAGGCAAAAACATACACACACGACATGTTATCTCCAGTCCTTACCTAGTTAGTTGACTCAATTATAAACTCGAAATTATGGCCTTTAAACTTACCCAATCAAATTGAGTTTTACTTGAATTTTAAACCAAATTAAGTGGGACTCCAACTTTTACTAAATTTTCCAAATTTTTGCTTAAATTAGACTTTTGTCTATTAGGGTGATTTGTACCAATATGAGGAAAGGCTGGATATGCTCTTAGTAATCCTTTGAATTTGGTCAAAAACTTAACGTAACCTAAGCTAATCTGAAGGGTGGGGAATGAGATTCGAATCCAAAACCTTGTACTAAGAAACAGAGCACCTTAACATTTTTGGTAACCTTTGTTCTCTCTAAAGTTTGATTTAAAAGGATGGAAATTTTATCCGAACCTTAATCCACTAAAATGAAATGATTAACACCATTTATAAAGGTGTTCGTGATATTTCGGAATCAATTGACCCAACAATTTCATCCAAAATTTATCATCTAATCGACCAAATTAAGTGTTAATTATAAATAAGCACATAATAAAATCCAGAGAGATTATAATCTTACTTGAATTTCAACCGCTATAAATTGAAAATGTTTTTAGAGTCAATTTCTCATTTACTCTTCAACATAATTTTTAGTGTACCAATTATTTGTTATAAACCAATTTTACAGGACCCGGGGGTCTTGGACAGTGGTGCCGTAGGGCGGCATCCGAGTGTTGATCTCGGCAGCTATCAATGCTCACGACGTGGATTACACCTTGGCAATGAATGATCTGAATCTGCAAAGTGCCGAGATGGAGTTCCAACAACGGAGAATGCTTTAGTATAAGTTGGCAGTGCCTTTTATTTTCAAGTTTACACACAGTGCAGTGGAGTTGACATTCAAGACAGGACTCAGCATCCTGTACAGTGTATACCACAAGGCTGAAGTAAAGACAGAGATTGCCTCATGTTTCTACAATACCGAACACTTACGCAAAAACACAGATAAAAACCAAAGTAAATACAGCCAATTGTACATATAACAGCGACACTTGAAACGTTCAAATTCAATCACACGACATGATTACACCAACACTCCACTCAATCAAACTACCATTTATTCAGGTACCTAATCACACAACTAAACATCGAAACAACAGTTCTGCATTTAAGCTACCATAACAGCACAATTGAGAATGAACTGACTAATGTTTCTGTTAGCAAGTTTCCAAACCAATTCTTCGGCATCAGGATCAGGGCAACAGGTGTAGATATCCCTATAATTCCCACCACCAGGGGCAGAAGATGAGCCTATTACAAGCAACTCATTCCCCAAAGACTTAAATGCAACACCCCAACCTCTACTGAAATCAGCTCTCACCAGGACTAAACCCAACTGCTTCCAGGTATTACTACTCTTCAAATACACCTTCAGCTGATTGGAAGAGGCTTCAAGCGAGTAAAGCTCGTTATTCACAACCGCAACAAGAGGAGGCGAATGGCTACTCAAAACTGGATTATCTTTCAACATGTCCGGAATCAGTACCCATCTGTTAGTAGCTTCGTCAAAAAATTCCCCACACGTGAGCTCACCCTCGTCATTTCTCCCTCCAATCACGTAGAACTTATTGTCCATGTAGCACCCAGAGCAAAACTTCCTCCTCTTCTTCATCCGTGGGAGGGGGTCCCATGATTTAGTCTCGGGATTATATTTCTCAGCAGTGTCATAGACTTCACCATTCGGCTCCATTCCAACTCCACCGGCTACAAAAGCGAAGGTGCCACATGTGGCAGAGGCAAACAAGCACCTTGGGCTAATCATAGAAGGACCCTTGTACCATCTGTCCATGGCCAATTCATACCTCCATATTACAAGACCGTCGAATTCTTTGCCTGAAACAAGCAGATGTGTTCCTGCACAAAAGGACTCTCTATCTGTGTTTGTGAAAGAGAAATCTGTTTGAAAAAACGGCAGTTTTCTCTTAGTCTTGAACTCACGATCAAATGCCCACCAGTTGTTCACGCCTATGGCTGCCATGAAAACAGATGGTTCCTTGATCCCGATCTCTCTCCTAATCTTAAATAGCTCTCCACTTTTCAAAAGAGATAAATACCTCTTGTTCACCAAGCATAATTTCCAGTACTCTGACCGGGGAATTCGAGCCAAGATAAGGGTCTCTAGTTCATAATTAAGTGATGGAATGACTGTGTAATCTGCATCCTGAGGTTCTATAACTGATGGAACGTCAACCCCACTATTCGTGGGAGGAAGTCCAAGCCTGTTCTGGTCTGATCTGTTTTTAGTTTTGGAAATCTTCATCTTTTCTAGTGGCAAATCTATATCCAGACCACCATTTTTGCTCATACAGCAGCAATATCCATCGAGACCGTCACTCTCTTCCCAATTTTCTCTCTCTTTTCCCTTGACCATCAATAAGACCTCTGCATTCAAACCAAATTACTGTATTTATAAAATCCAACAAACTCATTCTTTAATCATCAACTATGGCAGCAAGTACAAGGTATCAAATAAGAAAGCATAGTGATATACAGAGTATTTTTAATCAAGAAGGGCTTTGGAAGAGAGAAAGGAGAAGAAAATGATGATTGTGGTTTCTCACCAAATCTCACCGAAACTGGCGAGGGATGAGATTTGTTATGAAACAAGAACGGACCAATCAAGATTCGTCTTTTTTTTTCCTTCCATTTTTCATCCTTTCTCAGTTTCTCTCATCCCTATAAGTTATCAAAATAAGTGAAAAAGAATCTCCTTTCTTTTCTTTTCTCACTATCCAAGGGGCTGCAAAATATTAATCCTAAATCCAGAACCAAACAAAACAGTCCAACTAGAAACTGAATCAAAAAGACCACATATCTCTGATAGCATCATAAGATTAAAAAAATGACACAAAAAGCTATGGATTCTTCTATTTCAGGAGTCAGGGCTGGCCGTAATTCATAGATGAGTCCTCATATACGTATTAGCCAAAAGATATGGAATACCCAGATAACAAAGTACCCACAAAACTCTCCCAAAAAAAAAGAAAAGAAAAGAAAACAATCCAGATATAAATGTCCTATTCTCAAACTGATCAAGTTTCGAGATGAAATCAGGAGCATTGATTGCGTGATGAACGGTTCAAATGTCACACTATGGCCGTGTAGTGTGGTACTGCAACACAAGAACCACACTTCAGGATCCCCAATTTCCAAGTTTTCCATTTTCCCCTCGCCCTTTTCATTTTCATTTTCATTTTAACAACAAAGCAACATACACCTACACTTAAAAATGAACTAAAAAGCTACTTGAGTCCTAAGCTCTTGAACGTATCATAGATGTAGATTCAGTGTACATATCTGCTAAAAAACATAAATTTAGATCAAAAAACAGTTCTAATAACATGGGTTAATCAGAAAATTAGTAAAACCCAGATGAAAAACCAAGACAAAATTACAAAATTTGTACTCAAAGGAGAATCGATATTCAATAGAAGCAAACCTTAAACAGACATTCAACAACCCAGAACAGAAGTAGAAACCTTCAAGTCATGGAGACATCTATTTATAGACAAACAAGAGAGAGACATATGTCTTATACAGAGACAGATGTGAACCAGAGAAGGCAAGGTCGGTTACCAAAAAAGGTGGGATTGACGAATGTCTTTAGGGTTTGAAGAATTTAGGGCTTAATCAATGAACAGGGTGCTGAAAGTGATTTCCCGTAACTTTTTTCGAGAGAGAGTAGTGAGATATAGAGTGGAAGGGGAGACCATTAAAGGAAAGAGGTGGGAATAAATTAATATTGTAATCAAAAAGGTTCTTTGCAACCCTCGTTTGGTGGGGATTTATGGATAAATTAGTCGGCGGCGAGTAGGTCGTACTAGTGTAATACACCAAGATTATATAACCCAACAAGGGCCATAGTATCAGCATCGTCGAAAAAGGAAGAGAGAGAGAGAGAGAGAGAGAGATACTGAGTTGCTGTGTTGCTTTTGTCTACAGAAGTTTCAAAAAATGGTTAAGAAAATGGGTGTGAAGAAGCAGAGGAAGTGGATTTTGTTCTGTTCCAAAAAGAAAGAAGAAGTTTGTCGATTCCCACTCACGTCACTCCTTGCGTATTCCGATACTAAAAAGTATGAGCTCATTAACGGGAAAATATGATAAAAACAACTGCAAAAATTATAAGGGCAGAACAACTAGTTTCAACAAGTATTCAACACATTTACATGGTGCGTAGATTTCATATACACACTTGAGTGTGTATTTTGTATGAGATTCACACACTATGTGAGTGTAGTTGAGACTTGTTTGAGACATTTGTTATACATGTATCATTGTTCAAAGGAATGTGCATAATTACATATATAGAGTAAAATATGTACTTACCCCTTAAATTATCCAAGTTTTTTTAGTTTCCCCTTCAACTATCAATTACACATGGTTGCCCCTCCAACTATCAAAAAGTTCCTTGTTAAAGCCAATTCTCACATTCCATCCATTTATTTAATGGACCGAAAAGTTAGAACCTAACGAGTTGGTTGAAGGCTATATCTGTTTTTTAACCATCCAATATATATGTATATGTATCTCTCTCCTTCTTCCTCTTTTCTCTCACAGTCCCTACTCTCCCCAGTACTTAAACCAGTGATCGAGGGACTTTAATTTGACAGAAGTGATAGGGAACAAGTCTAAAGACGAACTAAACGAAGTCAAGAGGCCCCTGATATTTGAAGATCTCATTCCAATCCTAAGTCCAATACATGCAGTTGGCTCTCATAAACGAAGGCCCCCAAAGTGTATAAGAAAAAATAGCAAACATTGAGAGAGATGATTTGCTATGTTCTTTGATTCCCAATGGGAGTTTCTTCCCTTTTGATCTTTTAAAGATCGAACACGATCCATTTTGCATGTTGATCAATGGGAGGGATAAAGAGATCCATTTCGTAAAATGTTTTTTTGTTAATAGATATATTTTGTCGACTTTCAGTTACTGCCTTTTGAATTGAATTGCAAACATTAAAAACGAAAATGGAAATTGATTGGAAAAGGCGTAGAGAAGTAGTAGCGGAATAGGTTTCCAAGGAACACCCTTTTTTTGTTTTAGCTTTTCGTTTAGTAAATGAGGGTTTCCCCACTTTAATGATTACTCATCCAACTTGGGCGTAAGAGATGAGTAGGGATTGTGAGATAAGAGAGGAAGAAGGAAAGAGATACATATACATATATATTGGATGGTTAAAAAATAAATATAGCCTTCAACCAACTCACTAACAATTAGGTCTAACTTTTCGGTCCATTAAATGGATGGAATGTGGGAATTGGCCTTAGTAAGGAACTTTTGGATAGTTGGAAAGGCTATCGTGTGCAATTGATAGTTGAAGGGGAAAGTAAAAAAAATTGAATAGTTTAAGGGACAAATACATATTTTACCCCTATGAAACTTATTTACAGACGTGGGGTTTGCGCCACTCATTGTGGGGTTCACCGAACATACATTGTAATTATTAAAATTATTCATCTTGTGGGACCCGTAAAATAATGTATCTACACAAATAATCAGCTTGATCGGACATTTTGGTTTAAGAAATGGACGGTTATGGACATTTTAACTTAAGACTGTTGACAAAATCTACCCCGTTCGGTTTTTTAACTAAAATTCAACTTTTAACATACCTATTGAATCTGATCAAGCTGATTTTTAATGTGGACATTACTTTGCCGGTCCTATAAGATGAACAATACAGATTATTGCAATGTACGCTCGTTTAGGTCCCCAAAAGCTGATGGCACAAACCCCTCATCCGTAAATAAGTTTATCTCTTATATATAGATATTTGTTTGAGTCATTTATAGAAGATGAATTTGTACATGCTTGGTGTATTTTGACTCTTCGAGGTGGCTATGAGTAGATGGATATATAATTAAAAGTGACCGTTTGAAAAAAAAAGGCGCTAAAAAATAAGTAAAAGTAGACGGTTGTATTTTCATAATTAAGAAGCTGAATATAATAAGACAACAGGAGGTGGTGTAATTGTATCCGGCCAAAGCTTGGAATATTATATTTACCGTCCATATCTGGGAGCAAACAGCAAATATGAATTCGTTCGGATACGCTATAACGTGTCAACAAGGGATCTAGGGGCCCTGTAGCTGCCCAAAACGATACAAGGTTGTAGCCCCCAATTGTGGGCGTCCAAAAATGTTTTCAATGGTCTGGATTTGACGTTGTTTTTTTATTCGTAGAACCGGTAAGAAAACAACTGCAAGTCTAGATCATTAATTACTAAGTTGGACGGTGACGATGAGCGCCACAATCCTGTAGTGCCCCAACGATGCACTCTACAAACGTTGTAGCGTCCAAAGCACTACAGGGCCCCAGATCCGCCGACAAATGGGCCATTACAAGTAGTAGTAAGTTCATGTTTGGCATAAATTTAGATCAATGTCTTGTCCTTAAGTCTCTCGCTTAAATTTCCGTCAGATTCGCACTAATCTCTTTAGATTACTAATAATTTGACTTAACTATCTACAAATTAAAAGTACAATTATACAACCAAAAAAAATCAATGAAGACAACAACAGGTTCGGATTAGGTGGTTTTAGAATGATCTTAAATAAACCAATGCCAGCAACTTCGGTGTAGATTTTTATATTTTTATAATTTTTCAGTGCGAAAGGTTTATTCCATAATCTTAACAGAAAATAAGTTAGTTAAGCATTAATAATAACCACTGTCTTAAGAATTTTCACTATGGAATTTTTTATATTTTCAATATTCTTGAACTACAGATTAATGTATATGAGGAGAATGACTTTTTGATTTAACTATTTTTAATTATGTGTTTGATACTTTGATACAAAAAACCTAATCATGGGCGAAGATGATGTTTAGGATGAGTGATGGGTTAAGTTTCCACTGTAATGTTTGGACTCGAAGTTGCCAAACCGGTTGATGTATTCGCGTCGCGTGCATGATACATTAATTGATTTGACAAGTAGTAGTCCAAAAATACCAAAAAATAGCGTAGTGAAAACTCATATTTAGTTAAGATGGACTTGGGGTTGCTGTTGTACAGTTCCAGGCACAATAGGCGTTGTACACATCGGGCCGTCTATTGCTCAAATGGATGGTTTAGATTTCATCTTACATGCACGATAACAAATGATTTAAATGCAAAGGTGCTGAAGTGAAATCTGCAAAGATGTGCGCAGCACCTGCTGTGCATGGGGTTGCAGAGCAGTAACCCTAGATCTATCAAAGATTAGTTTAATCGCAATTAATGGTAGGGAAAAAACCACGGTGCATTAACCCTATGAAAACAAAGACCATTTGGAATTAGAGTAGCTTTCTTTTAGTGCCCCTACACAAATTATACAATATTTCTTTAACAAAAGGCTTTCCACTGATTAGTGTGGTGGATTTGCCTTTAATCTTTGGGGTTCTACTTTTCAATTTATGTACTGTATACTTCATTGTCAAATCGAGTAAGCTAGCATTTGTATTGGATAGAATCATGATTTAGGGTTTTGTCCTTTTATGGGTCCACCATTTTAAAGAAATCAAAGCATGCATTGGTTGGTGGACAAAACCTAATCAGCGTTAAGCCCACAGATAAGGGAAGAGCATTTTTGCTGGTACAAACTTTTAAATTAATTATGGAATTAGCCCACTGAATTCTTATTGAATCTTCATACAAGTTCTAGCACTATGCTCTTATTGGAGATTAAGAGGCTTCATTAAATTGAAAGGAAAGGATTTTGTTTACCTAAACTTGTCGTTTTCTTTCGGTGTCCACTAGTCATGGGAAGGCTTAGGCTGTGTTTGGTTGGGAGGTTTAGTTTAGTTTAGTTTAGTTTTGATGATGTAAGCATGTGTAATAAGTGGAGAGAGATAGAGAGAAAAGTGAGAAAAATGATGATGTCAGCAAAACAGAAATGAAACAAAACCGGAGCTAAACTCCTAAACGTACATGGCCTTAATAACTTGGCATTAGAGCATCTCCAATTTTCACCTTTTTTAAAAAAAATATAAATTTGAATCACCTCCGACAAAGTTCTGGTGATCCTTTAGAAGCTGCCGGCTATCCTTTAGAGGCTCCGGCGACCCTCTAGAAGCAATAGTCACAAGGGAGTGCCCACTAGTCATGGAAAGGCTTATAACTTGGTATTTATCAAAATATGTCACAAACACAAACGAAGACGCAGAGTTTGAACATAGATTTGAGAAGAATTGCATAATGTGGTGCAGGGCCGGCCCAAGGATTTTCAGTGCCCTAGGCCTAATTTAAAAAATGTGCCATAAAATTTCTTTTCAGCAACAATCACACAAGAAAGTCAAACTACATAAAGTTTTACATAAGAGCACAATGGGCCAAAAAAACAACTTCGATGTAAATTGTTTAAGTTAAAGAAATGTAAAAATGTTCCTTTGATAATATTTTGCTGAAATTTAGTAGAAAGTAGGAAACATACCTTAAAAACTTCATTTTTAGGAACATAATTTTGCTCTACAAGCCGAGTTCTATGATGGTCAAGCTCGGCTAGCTAAAAAAATACTTGAGCTCGAGCTTGTAACTTGCATAAATAAGATTGTCTCAAGAAATTTTTGTGGGACTTACTCAAAGACCATTGTGGGATCTCTCATTTGTATCTATGAGCGTTTCATTAGTCCCACATCAGAAAATTAGTGTTAGAAACCATTCATTTTTCCAATAAGCTACCACCACTCCACTTACTTTCATGTCAGGTCCTAAATGTAAATTTTTTTCTTACTTGGCTGCCTTATAATTTTTTTTGTTTGGGCTAACCTTGAAAAAGTCTTCTACTCAAGCCTACAGAGCCGGCTTAGAGGGGAATCGGAAGAAGCAACCGCTTTAAGCCCCCAAAATTTTGGCCAAATTAGAGGCCCCATATGTTTCAAACTCTCTATGTATAATTAAATCCCCCTTCTTTTAAACATACCAAGTCTTTGGTATTAGTGGCATGAGAATTATCCTAACTTGTACAAAATATAGTGTTCAAGTCATGAAGTGAGATTCCATTGCCTTTTATAAATTTTATTTTATTTTTTTCCTTTTTCCTCTTTCTTGGGACGATAAAAATATATATATTCATCACTGTTTCACTAATTTTGAAATATAACACAATCGGAAAACAATTTCTAAGTGACCCTTATTGCAGTTGATTTAATTCTTTTGTTACAAAGATTAAAAATCAAATAGTCAAGCGAACTATCATAATTCTATAATTTTTTTAAAATGTAGTTAAGAAAAGGATCTATTTTTTTCCTTATAACTTCTTCCAAAGATATGGGTCTTGTGAGCATACTTAATTATTTTGAAATTTTGTCATTTGTTCAAGTAAATCTTATTTTATAAATAGTTTTTGTTTCGGAAAATACTAAGGGTCCCAAGTTGGGAGTTCGCTTTAGGCCCCCAAAAGTTTTGAGCCGGCACTGCAAGTCTAAAGCTAAAATTTATGGGAGTGCCCCTAATTTTTGGAGTTTTTGGAGTGCCCTAGGCCCAAGCCTTGTAGGTCTTAGGCCTGGGCCGGCCTTGTGTACGTGGTTCCCACACGATAAATTTGTCCACACATGATTGGTAGAGATGAGAAAACTATCCTTGTTTTCTCACAAGGGAGTGCAACTATCTTTTCTCTCTCCCATTTTAAGAGTTGAAGTTGGAGCGGTCTTCGCGTGCGGTGTTGTGTCGTGGCGGTGCATTTCATGATTCTCTTGATTCTAACTTGATTTATTTATTTTTTGTGTTTATCGTGTCGTATCATTTTTCCTATCCTATCCATATCATAATTGTGTCATGGCAAAAGATTTATTTGTAGTCAAATATCAAAGCGATTCTTGCTGCGCAAATTGTTTGATCTTATGAGGTTGACTAAAATAGCTGCTACAAAAGAAACAGAGTACTTTGAAATCCATTTGAAACATGAATTTCTGTTCAAGTTGGAAGTCAATTATCAGCAACGGATTTTCTATTACATGGGATTAATGTGTCTACTTTGGGTTATGAGTTTGGTCCTAAACCGATCTGTTTAAAGTCGCGTTATGGTCCAGTGTCAAAAAAATGACCACTCTTAATCCGTGATCTTCGTTTCTTGGATAAGTGCTCAAAAAATTCTCACCTAAGGTAATGCTGCTAATGCAGAGGTAGTATAAAAGTAGCATTGCAAAAATGGAGCAGAACTTTCACCCCAGAAAGTGTTGCCCTTTTCGCAACCCTTCTCGTCATCGCCTGTAAATAGGACCATAGGAGGATAGGAACCCTGCTTAGGAGAAAATGTGATCTATTTGAACGACCTGTACGCGTTTGTTAGGTTTTCATTCTCTCAACAAATTCAAAATCTAAACTGACTTTTAACTGAGTGTCAAGAAAATCAAGATTTGCAGAAACAACTTCAAACTCGGAGGATGCTAAGGTGTATATTTGCACAGGGTAACATAAGTTCACACATCATGTTATAGACAGATGAATATAAAGAATTGATTTGCAAACTCTCCTGTACCAAAAAGACTCCAATTTCTTGATACTGTCTGTGTAGTGAGTACAATTTCAACATACAGCTTGTATCCTTCAAATTCTGACAAAAAGTAAAATTTTGCCCCTTACAATCAAAACCATTGCAGCAACACCCAGACAATTCAACTACAGAAAACACAACTTGCCATAAATCTTTTCCCTGCAAGGAAACGTAAGACTAGATCACCTTCACATTGTTTACACACAACCGATCAGTTTTCACTTCCAATGTAAACAAGTTTGAGTCACAACCATTCGCTGTTCTCGGAACTCTGGGAAGAAGCAGCACAATTATAAAATCGCATTCCCTTTTTCCCTGATTTCTGATGATGCTAGTGTGTGGTTTCTCCAGCCATCTAAAATCAGCCTTGAGGTGATGATCTTTCCTGCCATTACTGAACCAATGTATATTGCCAGCCGATGCTACAGTTGTTTGTCCATTTTGGCTATATGAATTCCAAGAAGTTGATATACGGGCTAGTTCTAGGGGAATCATCTAAAAGAACAGATTTAACAAGTCAGTCCATGAAGTATACCTTCATTATTCAACTTTAAACACTTCCAGAAAAACGCAATAGGAAATTAGGTTCATAGTTTGAATGTACAAGAACATAACCAGAATATCAACTAATAATGTGCCACTTTCACCTTCTAAGTAATCTGATAACATACTGATTGGAGAAGAAGAAACGTTAGATCCTCAGAGCCATATCCTGACAAATGCAACTATGCCAGAATTATGCCAGCTGATACTGCAGTCTATGGAGTTTGGTATATGGTGATATGGTCAACTGTCTTCTCAAATGATAACTTTGACTCTTTGTTAAACCTCAACACATTTAACTGACCTGCAAGCAAAAAGAAAACTATTGGATTGAGATGTCTAGTTGAAGAATGAGAACTTGAACTCCAATGCACATGGAACCATCACAATCCCAGCCTACATTTTCCAGTGACAGCTAAAGGTAATCCAATGACACCAGCTCTAGCATAGAGATCAGCAACTGACACACCAACGTGAACATACTTTTGTAAATTTTGCAGCAAAGAATCAAAAGCCTAATGGAACACAAATTAATTATCAGTATCGATCACCTTTGGACAGTAAAGCCATGGCTACATACAGTAAAAACATAGGTCTATGCCCCGAGATAATTAGACACTTGATTTCCAATTGCACAACATCGATCAATGACAAATCAAAGGGGAAATCAAATTGATCCATTTTCATCCCCCAGGTCATTTTCTAATTGTGCCTGACCAAGTTACCAAATACATGCATTTTCTGTCATATCAAAAAAGAGTTTTCTTGGTTACAGGCTTTAATTACTCATGTATTTGCTTGGCCAGAGGTGGATGGAGCCAAAGAAACATTGATTCCTCCAGCATGCTCCCAAAAGTCTCTTTCCCCAAAATGATGGCTCCACCTATCCCCCAATATTATCTGCATTGTTAGAAGTCTGTAGCCCAAGTAATCCTAATCACTTTAACCAAAAGAAAGCAGTTCGCACTTCATATACTTAGCCGATGCTCACCATACCAAAAACACAAACACAGACTGAAATCCAAACAATTTCCATTCACACTTTTAGTTGAAGTCTGAAAGTTTGCCCAAACAGAATGAAAAAAATGCAGTTTCATGCTTGGCCCTCCACATCTCCATAACAACTACAGACAACAGTTTGCACATCAACAAAATAAAATAAAGCATCATATGAAAGGAAACATGAGATGTAGAGATTTCGTGGGGCCATACAATGGCAAAAACATTCAACTTGTCTGAAGAAGGGGAGCTCTCACTTATCGAATTCCAAACCAATGTAACCTGTACTTCACATACGAGGCTGCGATTAGCATTAAACTGAGATAAAAGAAAAAAAGAAAACTGGCCAGGCCTGTTCAAACCTAAGTTTTACATCCCCTGACAATTTGATTGCAGAATTCTCCATGCTTGTCTGGGCATTGGTTTGACAAAGCACACTTATCTTTCATTTTTTCTGAACTGGAATGCTCATCCTGTTTATTAAGATTCAGGTGCTTATCCTGTTCATCAAGATTCAGGTCCAAATCTGATATCCGATACGGTGATACCCTCTGTGGCAATCGATGCACTTTTTCTCCCCTGGTTCAACTTATTATTGTGTGAATTTTTTTTTTGTCCTGAGGTTATCATTTTGTTATCACATATGTAGTTCTTCAGATGAGTTATCATTTGCTTTCAATTCATGACGCGTTTCTATTCTGCTCTGAATGAATTCCATCAAATGCAGATAATTGCTGAGGTCAATGTGAATCCCTTCACATTTATGTTACGGTTATGTCGAACTAGCCTAGCTGGTAAAATCTATCGGTATTGAATACCGACACTGTGGTTCTTTACACTTCTAATCTCCAGGACCCAAATTTTGTTTGCACTGTCTTTGCATCCGTTGGCTAAACTGCAAAAACAATATTGGCCTTGTTCGTTTCATAGTCATTACACTCATTTCTCTCTCTATCTCTCTCCACTCATTACACCTTTTTTCAAAACTAAACTAAACTAAAACAGTAAAACTATTAAACGAAAAAGGCCATTGTAACTGAAACCCAAGGGAACATTTGTTTAACTCCTAGACAGGTGGAGAAAGGATAAACCAAGGGAAAGCACAAAAAAATTGAGGTAATTGATCAGCATAAGTAAGATATTTAGCTATGGGAAAGAAGCTCCTACTGTAGTTATCTTTTGAAAATGTTTGAAGTCAATTCCTCATTCACACTTTCATGATTTTGAATATACCAATTATATGTTCTAAACCCAGTTTTTTTCAAACACTTGCATGGGCTTCTTTGGATTTTACCATTTTATCTAGAAGTTTGTTGTGTTAGAGCCCATGAAGTAAGGTCCAACCATCTTTCTCAAACAAAAACAAAGAAAAAACATGTGCAGTTCGAAATTCAAATTCTTAACTTGGGGTTCACAGGTTAACCGTGCCGAGTGAATTCCGGGACAAGTTCCTGGATTTCAAACAACAAACTCCCGGAAGATGCAGATAGCAACAATGAAATTTCACTAATATAGAATGCAAAATATAAATTGGCAGTTACTTCTATTTTCAGGTTTACATTGCAGTTACATTCAAGAGGGAAATTCAACTCAGCAGCCCGTACAACACAAGGCTGAAGTTAACACAGAGATTGCCTCATGTTTCTACAATACCTATGATACCAAACGAAATATACAATAACATCATCAAAAACAAAAATAAATGCAGGCAATTGTTCATTACAAGGGGACAATTAAAACTTTAATAACCAAAATGCAACCAAACCAATACTCCACTCTATGAAATTTACCTATTATTCAAGTACTTTAATCACCCCACCTGATACCAAAACAAGAGTTCTGCCATTAAGCTACCATGATAGAACTATTGAGAATGAACTGACTTATCTTTCTGCTATGAAGAAGCTTCCACTGCAATTCCCCAGCATCAGGATCAGGGCAGCAACTGTAAACTTCACAATTCCCAGAATTAGAAACAGAAGCTGTGCCCCTCACAAGCAATTCATTCCCCAAAGATTTAAACCCAACACCCCAACCTCTACTGATATCAGCTCGCACCGGGACTAAACCCAAGTGCTTCCAAGTATTACTACTCTTCACATAAACCTTCAACTGATTGGAAGAAGCTTCAAGCGAGTAAAGCTCGTTATTCACAACCGCAACAAGAGGAGGCGAATGGCTAGTCAGAACCGGATCATCTCTCCACATGTCCAGAATCAGCACCCATCTGCTTTGAACCTTGTCAAAAAATTCCCCACACGTGAGCTCACCGTCCTTGTTTCTGCCTCCAATCACGTAGAACCTATCGTCCATGTAACACCCAGCGCAAAGCTGCCTCTTCTTGTTCATCGGGGGAAGAGGGTCCCACGATTTACTCTCTGGATTATATTTTTCAGCAGTATCGTAGACTTCACTGTTTGGTTCCTTTCCAATTCCACCTGCTACAAAAGCAAAGGTGCCACACGTGGCAGAGGCAAACAAACACCTTGGGATTATCATAGAAGGACCCTTGTACCATTTGTTCATAGCCAATTCATATCTCCAAATGACAAGACCATCGAATTCTTTGCCAGAAACAAGCAGATGGGTTCCTGCAGAAAATGAATCTTTATCTCCGAATTGGAAAGAAATGTCTGTTTGTAACATCGGCAGACGTCTCCTAGTCTTGAATTCGCGATCAAATTCCCACCAACTGTTCTCCCCTAAGGCTCCCCAGTAAATAGATGTTTCCTTGATTCCAATCTCCCTCCTAATCTTGAATAGCTCGCCACTCTTCAAAAGAGATAAATACCTCCGGTTCACAAAGCATAATTTCAAGTATTCTGACCGGGGAATACGAGCCAAGATCAGGCTCTGTAATTCATAACCCAGTGAGGGAATGTATGTGTAATCTGCATCCTGGGGTTCTGCGTTTGATGGACCACTAACCCCACTGTTCTCGTCTGATCGGCTTCCTGTTTTGGAAATCCTTATCTTTGCTGGCGGCAAATCCATATCAAGACCACCATCTTTGCTCATACGATAGCAATATTCATCAATACCCTCACTCTCTTCCCCGTTCTCTTGGCCATTGAAGAGACCTCTGTATAACCACAAAATTAATGGCCCTGTTCGTTTGGTAGTTTTAGTTTAGTTTTGATGATGTCATCAAGTGTAATGAGTGGAGAGAGATAGAGAGAGAAATGAGGAAAATGATGATGTCATCAAAACTAAAACTAAACTAAAACTGGGAAACGAACAGGGCCAATAAAATCCGCCAAATGAGGTCTTTAATCAACAAATATGCAAGAAAGTACGAGGCCTCAAATAAGAAGGCATAATGAAATACAACTTTTTGTGCTGTTGATTGTTTCAAGATGACCCTTTGGAATCTGGATAGTGAGAAAGGGATAGAAGATAGAATTGTGGTTTCTCACCAAAATTGTTGAGATTTTGTGTGTGTGTTATAACTTTCCATTAAAAGCAAACAAACCAGATACAAGGGAGAAATCAACATAGCCAGGCCAAGAAGTGAAACGGACAAATAAGCATTCATCCTTTTTCTTTACTTCTCATCCTTTTTTAACCATTTCTCATTTCTTGGAGCAATCAAACTAAGTGAAAGGACTCTCCTTTGTTTTCTTTTCTCACACTCTCCCTCCATCCAAAGAGGAAGCAAAATAGTAATCCTAAATCTGGATCCAAATAAAAACAATCCAACAACAAACTGAAGCTAAAGTACATTATTATAAATATTATAGTAAGATGAAAATATGACACAAAAACATATGGATTCTTCCATTCCAGGACTCAGGGCTGGCCATAATTCATGGATGAGTAATACACGTATAAGCCAAAAAGATGTGGATCACCCACATAGCAAAATACATAAATAAAAAAAGTAGTAAGTTTGATTTTATCCTCAGGATAATCGAGGTGCACGTAAGCAGGCTTGGACCTGACTTATCAAAAAAAAAATTGATTTTACTTGTCCTATTCACAAACTGACCAAGTTTTTCATTTTCCTTTGGCCATGTCAAATTATTTTTAGAAGCAAATCAACATAATACTCCTAGACCTACAAACAAGTTAAAAAGCTACTTGAAACATTTATAGTTGTAGATTCAGAGCATATATCTGCTAAAAATCCTAAATTTAGCCCAAACAAAGGTTCAAACAACATGGGTTAGGCCTTGCTCTCCAATAGATTTTAGGTACATTTTATTAAAATCTCATAAAATGTACAGTTTATGGAAGGGTGATAAAATGGGGTTGTTTTTTAACTGATAAAATGTAGTGAAATGGTTTTCTGTAAATTAATTTTAGAAGGATTTTATGAAAATCTCGTAAAATCACTTTCACATTATATGTGTTCAAATTGAAGCGTCATAAAATGTGAAATATAAAATGTGAAATTTTATGAAACAAAAATCTGTTAAAAGAACGAAAATCAGAAAGTTTCAAAAAAATAACCCAGAAGAACTAACTAACTAAGACAAAAACGCAAACTTGTGAATCAAAGGAGGAACAGTATTGAATAGAAGCGAACCTTAAACAGAAATTCAACCACCCAGAACAGAAATTGAAACCTGCAAGGCGCCAAGGCCAGAAGACACATCTATATACACAAAGAAGGCTCTTTGCAACTCTCGTTTGGTGGGTATTTAAGCATAAATGTGGGGGCGAGAAGGTCGGAGTATTATAATACTCTAAAGATTATTAAACCCAACACTGGCAGTAGCATCAGCATCGTCGGTTTTCGGAAAGGCATCTTCAGACAGAGAGAGAGAGATGCTGCGATAAACAGGAAGTGGATTCGAAAAAGAAGAAACAAGACTGAGGCGCCCCTTGTTCTTTTTTTTGGAGAAATTGCTTAAAAATGAAAGTAGCGGCAATTAAATGCAAATGGAAATTGCTCTCAATATGAAAATGAAAATTTTAATTGCACATGCATGGTATCAATTTTCGCGTGGACCAAAATACCTTTGTCTAAAAAAACCCGCCGAAACCAACCCGTCACTCTCTCATTCACTTCTATGGAGTATTGCACTCTTCTTTCACTTTTATTGAACTCTTGAGAGGGAGTTTTCTAATGAATTATTTGATTTTATTATCTTCGATTTTATCATCATCTTTTACGAATAGATAAAAAGAATGTGATTTTATCACACTATATTATGCACAACTATTATTATACTATATTTTATCTATTGGAAAAACAAGGTGATTTTATCACCCCTCCATAAAACACCAACTAAAATCAAATTTCTCATTTTATCTCATAAAATCGATTGGAAAACTCTCCAATAGAGAATTGTTGCACTACTCAATAACTATTTTGCACCGGTGTTACATGTTTTTTACTCAAATCAAACTTTCTGAAAATATTTTTACTGGTATTGTACTCTTCCTCCACTTTTTATGAACTCTTAATGGAAGACTGTTGCACTCCTTAACAACTGTTTTGCACCCATGTTAAATGTTTTTTTTACTCAAGTCAAACTTTTTGAAAATATTTTTACTGACTATTGCATTATTATTCTACTTTTGTTGAACTCTTAATGGAGGACTGTTGCACTCCTCAACAACTACCTTGCACCTATGTTGCACGTCAAACTTTGTGGAAAAATTTTTACTAACTATTACACTCTTCTTTCACTTTTGTTAAACTTTTAATGGAGAATTGTTGAACTCCTCAATAACTTCTTTGCCCCTATGTTACACGTTTTTTACTCAATTCAAACTTTTTGAAAATATTTTTACTGACTATTGCACTATTCTTCCATTTTTGTTGAACTCTTGATGGAGGACTGTTGCACGCCTCAACAATTGCTTTGCACCCATGTTAAATGTTTTTTAGTCCAGTCAAACTTTTCTGGAAATATTTTTACTGACTATTGCACTATTCTTTCCCTTTTGTTGAACTCTTAATGGAGTACTGTTGCACGCTTTAACAACTACTTTAAACCCATATTGCACGTTTTTTTTTTTTTACTCAAATCAAACTTTCTGAAAAAGAAGAAAAAGTGCTCCCAATTAAAAACTGGAACAAGAAAATCATCACAACAAGGTTCTGAGCCTAGATCCTCAGAGGAACCCTCTTCATCCTCATTGCCTGCAAATTCAAACCCAAAACCAAAATAAATTTCCAAGTTCAAGAAATGTAGCAGAAGAAGAAGAAGAAGAAAACCAAGGCCAACAAGAACAATTAGATTATAGGCCCAGTTTTTCAAAAGATTTTAGCACCCAGTTGCTAAAATCACCATATTTCAAATAAAAAAATAAAGTGATTCCGTGTATCATTTTTTGATTTTTTTGGCACCAAATTAAAGTACTTGAGGAGTTCTTTAATTTGGTGCAAAAAAAATCGAAAAACGATATACGGAACCACTTCATTTTTTGATTTGAAATATGGTGATTTTAGCAACTGGGTGCTAAAATCTTTTGAAAAACTGGGCCTAAGATCAACTTTATTTGCAGCACTTCCAAAATCAACAAGACCCACATCAACAACTGCTTTTGTATGGTAGAGTAGTCACCCAACGCCAACAACAAGCAACAACAACGAATCAATCGAAGAAACAAACGTACTTACATCCTTCAACGTTAGTGGGGCAAAACGTCGAACACGTGTCAGGCAGAATGGGAGAGACCCAACAACATCAACAGAACCCAGCACCGCTGTAGTTTTGAATGGGCCTGAGACACTTGGGATGGGAGATCGTGGAAGTACAGGGCGGCCACATTGTCCGGTCCACGAACCGAAAAAGACCAACACAGCAAGGTTTGCACAGTAAAAGAGCCGAGAGATCGCCGCGTGCAGCTGTTGGTCCATACAGCGATCCAATTCTACAATGTCCAAGACCAGTTAAGCTACGACCGGCCAAGTAAAGCCATCGATTGGCTCATTAAAAAGGCCAAATCCGCCATCGATGAGCTCGAACAATTTCTCGCATGGGACCCCATTTCTTCCGCTTGGGCCTCATTGAACCAAAACCCATCCAAACACAGTTTTATGGCTGGTTCTTCTTCTCTAATGGATGAATCTACAACTTTCAAAATGTTGGGTTTTGAAAGGGAGGGACGAAGGAGATGTGATTTTGGGTTTTGAAACCCTTTCAAATTTTTTGTTTTGTTTCAGACAGAGGGAGACGTGATGTTGGGTTTTGAAAGGGTTAAGGTGTTTTTTGGGAGATAATATAAGTGAGGGGTATTTGGGTCAAATGATGTTAGTCTTCCATGTCTTTGAAATTGTTTTCCTTCCTGCCATGTTTTTCTAATTCCAAAAAAATACACCATGTATTGACAATTATTTGCTCCTACTTCCATTTTTAAGCAATTTCCTCATTCTTTTTTTATCACTAGGCGTCCCTTGTTCAAAACTCAGTTTGGGCTAAATTTTGGTGGCCCTGTTCGGTTTGAGATTTTAGTTTTGTTTAAGTTTTGTTGATATCATTATTTTTCTCATTTCTTTCTCTATCTCTTTCTACTCATTACACCTGCTTATATCATCAAAACTAAACTAAACTAAATTGTAAAACCAAACACAGCCGGTATAGTTTTTTGGCCGATTATTTCTTTTTATTGATATTTTCCTTTAACTTTTAATATAAAAAAGACTAAAATTATGAGTAAATTACTTGATGAAAAATTACAAGAATGTAGACCAAAGTTGCAAAAAGGACATTAAAAATAAAATTTTTAAGTGCAAAATTTTAATGCCTTTATCCTCGTCTTATATGAACTATTTTTACACCAATCTGATTTCCATCATCAAGATAGAGAAATGTGATTAAAATACCAATTATTTTTTAACAAAAAGTAATTTAGTCTAAACGTACACTGATTTTGATTTCATTAACCTCACCACATGCATATTAAAAAAAAATCACTCATGGGGCATAAGTTTAAATCATTGTATTTATCTTTAAAGTCGTCGTATCTAAATTTTTGTTACACTCGCATTGATTGTTTTGAATAAATTATTTAAGACTTGAATTTAAAAACTATCAAAATGAAGACGAATAAATTTGGAAAAAATATCTTTTTACCTGATCTTTTTAATATATCGATCTATATTTGTGTATTCTATCTCTTTCTTTGATAAGATAACCAAAAATAGATAATAAAAAAAAAGTTACAAATTAATTTTGTCACAACAGATGAAAAATACATGAAAAGTTACGATTAATTTAATCGAAAAAAGAGCCACGTTGCAAGTTGCAACCCTATAAAAGAAGAAGAAGAAGAGGCACGTTGCAACCCTATAAAATCGAAGGCCATTGGAAATGGAGTATCTTTCTTTTCTAGTGCCCCTAAACAAATCATTTCTTTAACAAAGGGCTCTCCACTAATTAGGGTTTAGTGTGCCGGATTTGCCTTTATTCTCTTGTGTTCTACACTTTTCAAATTGCATACTGTACTTCACTGCCAAAATTGAGTAAGCTTAGCATTTGCGTTGAATGGAATCATGAATTAGGGCCCCTTAAAAAATCAAAGCATGCGTTTGGTTGGAAGACAAAACCTTAAGTAGGCTTTAAGCCCCACTAATTCTTCTTGATGCCACTAATTGCTCTTTACAAATTCTAGCACTACACCCTTATTGGAGATGAAGAGGCTTCATTAAACTAATCAGAAAGGGTCTCATTTACCTAACTTCTCATTTTCTTTGGGTGCCCACTAGTGATGGAAAAGCTCGAAGGAATGACACTAACAAGGATGCGCATGCACGTACATCTTCAAACAATTTTAGACACGTTTATGTTTGAATTCGCACATTTCTGTCTTTGTCTGTAGCATTTTTATTTAGAGAAAAGAAAAGATCCATGCACTTGGTGCATGACATGTCAAAGTAGGCTGCAACTATCTTTTCTTCTTCCTCTCATTTTAAGAATTGTAGTAAGAGTGGAGATCGTGCGTTGTTGTGTCATATCAATTCATGTCCTGATTCTCTCAAATCGTAACTCTATTTGTTTATTTTTTGTGTTTATCGCGTTTTGTCATTTTCTATCTGATTTCTGTCACATGCATGTGAAGGGAAGAGATATATCCATAGTTAATATATCAAATGTGTAGAGATCATTTTGTGAGGAATGTTTATATATGTTGAACAAAATCAAGCTTTGCAGAAACAACTTCAAGCTCGGAGGATGTTGTGTATATTTGCATAAGGTAACACACAAGTTTACAAATCATGTTG
Source organism: Vaccinium macrocarpon (assembly GCA_022606695.1). Lineage (NCBI taxonomy): Eukaryota > Viridiplantae > Streptophyta > Magnoliopsida > Ericales > Ericaceae > Vaccinium > Vaccinium macrocarpon. Next base: position 38,891,622 of record CM040181.1, on the reverse strand, counting down.
TAGACAGATAAATATCAAAAATTGATTCAAACTCCCTTGTACAAAAGGACTCAAATTTGTTGATAATGTGTATTGCAGTACAGCCTTTCAAATACAGCTTGTATCCTTCAAATTATCAGAAAATAAAAATTTTCGCCCTGAACAATCAAAACCATTGCAACAACAGCCAGACAGTTTGGCCACATAAAACACAACTTGCCATGAACTTGCTTTCCCCTGTCAGGGAACGTACGATTCAATCACCTTCACATTGTTTATGCACCACCAATCAATTTTCACTCCCAGGCATATCCTCTAAGAAAGATGTAACCAAGTTTGAATCAGAGTCATTTGCAGTTCTCAGCTCTCTGTGAAGAAGCAGCACAACTATAGAATCGCATCCCTTTTTCTTCATTCCTGATGATGATGGTGTGAGGTTTTTCCAGCCATTGAAATTGAGCCTGGGGTGATGATCTTTCCTGCCATTACTGTCATAGCATTCAGCACGCACAGTGCCTGGGGTGCTGCTATGCTGGTGACGATTTCTTCTTCTTCTTCTTCTTTATTGATTCCTTTTTCTTCTTCCTTACCCCGGGGCCTCTTTTGAAAACGGCCAATATCTCAATGCTGCAGCCATAAACCTCATCAAATTAGTGTATGGTTTAGCATACTAGTAACGGGTGTGATGTGGTGATAAACAATCGCGAGGTCAATAATCTGACATAGCCTATAACACGGGGCAAAGCAAAGGAAAACAAATTTGTAGCAACAGCGAAGGTAAATAATGAGTGCCATGGCAATGAGCCATGATGTCTCTAACTGAAGGCAAATACGTTTAACTATAACTACCATTTTTTTACTTTATTTTTTTGATCGACGAAAGAATGAATTTTGGAAGGGAATATTTGCATGTTACCTTGATTATTAATCCACAAACCACGCCACATAGCCTAAAATGCTTAAGCCCGGGGTACTAGACAACTAGAAATAGTTTACATGGTTCTTTATATATCCAGGATCACCCACGTATACTTCCGATGTGGGACGGCGTGTTTAATCAACTTTTGCACCGAGGAGGCTTAAACTCATGCACAGGAAGCGAGTAAAAAAAAAAAGGCTAAAAATCCCCGAACAAATCCTCCTGGGCCACCTATATACTGCAAGTTCGGAACATTGAAAAATGTCAAATACATTCTCAACAGAAAGGTTCTACATGTCCATGTCACCCTCAAGGCAACGAATGCTTATTTTTCAACAACTGAATTCATTACGATAAATACACATCATCATCTAAAGGGGAGCCATGCCAAAATGGTTGCTTTGGACGGGGGACCGGATACGTTTGAAGTTCAAAGCCCAAATATGATTGGAAGCATAGAAAGAGAAAAAGGTAAATTGAAAGCATAATACTATCGAACCCCAAAGACAGTGGGTAAAACCGGTACATCAGACAAGAACAGATACCTCTCAGTGCCAGGGAAGAAGTTAAAGCCATGAGCCTTGTCCAAATGCCATGCCTTACTAGATAGCAAAGAAATGCAATCCTGATTTGTAGCATTCGTAAGATAAATAAAGTCAACATTCAAGTTTGAAAGTCAAACAAGGACTTCATCTAATTACATGGAAGTTCTTTTTTTTGATAAAAAATTATTCAATATATGGAAGAAACTCGATAGAGGTACATCGAGAAGGGGAAGGGCAAAATTACACGGAAGTTCTCAGCAACCAATTTAAATAAAAAAGGGAAAAAGTACCTCTTTGAAACTATTCCATCCATGACCTATATAAATAACAGTTTTAGGTAACAGTTGAACTTCCTCCCGAGTAGTTTTGCTGTGAATTTGAACTGAAGCTTCTTTGGCACGTAGAACCCATGGTCTCTTTTCATCTTTTTCCTTTGACAAAGGGCTGAATGATACAAAAATCAAGTCCATATACCTTAGGAGTGGTTCAATTAAACAAACATTCATATATCTGATTTATAACAGCAATGACCATCCATTTTGTAGACTTGACAAAAAAGAAAGATAGAATTCCCTACCTTCCAGTTGGCTTGGATTTCTTCTCCAGTGATGGTATCGCTCGCAATGTGTTAAGCAGGGATGGGTCCATCCCCTTCCTAGGCGGATCAACCACAACGACATCTGAGCCCACCAGCCAGGAAAGAGGTGCCTGAGCATGTTCCAAACCAATTATAAAATTAGTTACTAACCATTGTAAATTGCTGGCCGATGCTAAAGCTGTTTGTCCATTTTGGCTATATGAATTCCAAGAAGTAGCTATACGGGCTAGTTCTAAGGGAATAATCTACAAGAATAGATTTAACAAGTCTGTCCATGAAGTATAATTTCATTATTCAACTTTAAACATTTCCAAAAAACACAATAGCAAATCCGGCTCATAGTTTGTATTTTGATGAACATAATCAGAAAATCGATTAATGGTGTCCACTCTTGCCTTTTAAGTAATCTGATACCATACTGATTGCAGAAGAAAGTCTATATGAAGACGTATGCAACTATGAGGTGATGAACACTAACAATTGAAGTGTCAGCATTATGCCAGCTGATACTGCAGTCTATGGAGTTCGGTATGCGGTCAATGGTCTTCTCGAATGATAACTTTGACTCTTTGTTAACCTCAATGCATTTAACTGACCTGCAAGCAAAAAAAGGAAACTATTGGATTGAGATGTCTATTTGAAGAATGATAACTTAAACTCCAATGGACATGTAACCATCACAATCCCAGCCTGCATTTTTTCGTGACAGCTAAAGATAATCCAATGACACCAGCTCCAGCATAGAGATCAGCAACTGACGCGCCAACAGGAACATACTTTTGTAACTTTTGAAGCAAAGTATCAAAAGCCTACAGGTGTAAATATTATTTATTAGTACCACATTTGCACAGTAAAGCCATGCCTGCATACTACAAAAATATAGGTCTATGCCACTTGAATTCCCAAATTGCACAGCATCAATCAATTGGTTGTCAAATCAAAGTTGATCCATTTTTCATCCCCCAGTTCATTTTTCAGGGTGATAGGCCAAGTAAACAAATGCGCTTATACTATCATATCAACAAAGAGTTTTCTCAATTAGAGGCTTTAATTACCCGTGTATTTGCCTGGCCAAAGCTGGAGGGAGCCAAAGAAACATCGATTCCTCCAACATGCTCCCAAAGTCTCTTTCCCCAAAAAAGATGCCTCCACCTATTCCCAAATATAATCTGCATTATTACAAGTCTTCATCCCAATAAGTTCTAATCACTGTTAACAAAAACGAAAGTAGTTCACACTTCATATACTAAGCGGTTGCTCACCATACCACAAGCATGCACAACCGCAGACTGAAATTCAAACATTTTCCACTTACACTTTTATTTGAAGTCTGAAAGTTTGCCCAAACAGAATGAATCAAATGCACTTTCTTGCTTGGCCCTCCATATCTCCACAAGAACTACAAACAACAGTTTGAACATCAGCAAACAAAATAAAAGAAACCATCATATGAAAGGAAACATGAGATGTAGAGAGCTTGTGAAGCCATACATTTGCCAAAGAATTCAACTTTTCTGAAGAAGGGGAGCTCTCACTTCTCGAATTCCAAACCAAGGTAACCTGTACTTTACCTGCGATCAGACTTTAAACTTCAGCAAAGGAGAAAATAAAAAAAGAAAAAAAGCCCGGCCCAGTCAGTTTAAACCTAAGTTTTACATCCCATAATAAGGTATTCAGGAAATAACCATTCTTATATCTTTCAGCAGAAGGAAGGGATGTGTTATATGTGGTCACCGCCATCTGCACACAGCAATCATCTTGCATTACAAAAGCGAAAGCGACAGTATCATACTTGCTCAAATGAGAGAAAAAAAAATTGAGAAACATTATTCACCTGAACATAACGCAATTCCCCAGTTCCCTGATCTTCATCATATGGCTCTATATTTAGCTCAGTAATTCCTAATAACAATGAAATAAGAGGATTAGATCACAAGAATACTACTTCTCCATGATATAGAGACATCCCCAAGACAAGAAAAATGATCTAGATTAAATTTAAAGATTTAGGACTAAGAACAAGCCTTTCTTCAGGAGTTCAACAGCAACATTAATATTTGGATGGTGAGCTGCACAACCATGAGTTCGAAACTTAGAATATATTCCAAGATAAACACAATAATCTCAGGTATACAATCCAAAAAAGGCAGTGTTTGGTTCAGTGAAGATAAAATCAGAATGGTAGTCATTCCCTTAGAATACTCAATCGGACCTTGGGTTCAGCAAAAATGACATACTGTTCATCACAAATAGAATTATTATTCATTAAATGATTGGGTATTCTATTGGGAGGCCAAAAACTCCTCATTCCTTTCCGTCGCAAAATCATTCCAGCAAACCAGACACCACCTATACGTACATAAACACAAAACTAAACATACAACGGGTTTCAGACCTTTACACTCAGGAATATCAACTACATTATGAGTACCCTCTTCGTAGAGCCCAATGAGAGGGTCAGTTGATGAGCCACGAACTGCAAGCTTCGCACGACACCGCCATCCCCACTGTAAAGCGCTAAACATTTTATTAAAATCCTAAAGTAGGAACTCAAATCAGGTGACCTGAAGGCTGAAGCAAAGGGCCCTCTATATAATTCACCAAAAAAACAAACTTCAAAGTATATATCAAATACGTTTCAGTACAAAAATTGATAATCACTTCGATTAGTTTAAAATTTATATCACTTAAGCATCACTCTTCTGGTATTTTTAATGACAAAAAAACTAATTGTGCTCTTACACTAATTTTTATCTATAAAGCATAATATAAGAGTATCGAAAAGTTGGGCCCAAAATTAGATAAAATGAGAGAAAACGACGGCATACGTGCCCAAATCCGGCCCTTAGTATGAAAAAATTGAAAGAGCAAGTAAAAAAACGAGGACATACTAGTTTACAAGTATCAAAGGAGAAATCAGATACGCCCTGTCTCTTGAAGAAATCGGTAGCCTCGTCTAGAATGGTCGGACGGTGGAGATTGAACTCCTGAGTGCAACCCGAACACCTGCAAATTATATCAGCAGCTGGTAATAGCATCCCAAATGAGATTTTTTTTCTTAATAAAAAAAACAATGAAGTGAGGAGAAATTGAGAAGTGCGTACGATTGGAAGTGAGGGCACTGGAGGGCGCAGGTTAACGGAGTTTGGTTAGGGTTTGGAGGGAAAGAAAGTTGTGGCGGTGGCGGAGCTGAAGGAGCGCGTACGGCAGAGGGGGTGGCGTGACAGGTGGTGAGGGAAACCGAAGGCGGAGATGAGAGGAGCCACAGGGACATTGGTGGACGACGGTAGTCGGTCGGTGGACGGAGCGGGGAGTCGGTTATTTAGCTGCTGAAGTGGCGGGAATGGATAAAATCTGGTAAAATATGGGTTTCAGGAATGGCGACGCAAGAGTTGGAGTCGGGTCGGGTTTAGTCCAGAAGGAAACAGTTGAAAATGGGCTTTGATTTCTCTCCGTTAAGAAGTACCATGTGGGAGGGGCTGTGGCCCGGACACTAGTGAGATTCACAGCCCACCTCAACAAAGAGAAATGATGTATAGGAGTATACACAATAATACAAAAGACAAAAAAAAAAAAAAAAAACCTACATATAATTGGGGTCCACACACAATTACAGTGTCAGGTGTGGGGTGCACGTATGTGTGAGGAGTTATGCATTGGGTTGTGATTTTTTGGACGTGTATCTCAATAAAACTATTTTGGACAAGTAATGTGAAAGTGTCCACTTTTGACATCTTAAATAGGAATAACAGCTCCCCTTTTTTATTATTATTATAATCAAATTCAGAAATTGCCCAAAGGGCTACACACCCGGACCAAAGCCTTGGGTTGAGAAAAGTCTTCAACTTTCGGGTTATCTACGTGGATTGGGTAGATCGCATTGAGTATAGGCAAAGAATACATGAGGGTAGAAAAAATTTCAAGCAAGGAATGGAAAACTGCATGAACGGAAACAAATAAAAAGAAATTGAAAAGAAAAACAATAAAATAAAACTACGATCACTGAAAATGTCGACTGAAATGCTGCCTCGGATCTGGCCACTTAGTTGCTGGAGGAAAATGCCACACCACTCTAAAACTTTGTGATCTGAATAGTTCTAACCGTAGATTGATAGGAAGGATAGGCACCGACACCACTATATACGTACCATGGCCTCATATGATTTCATGCCAAACCCAGTAAAGGAACGAATATAATACGTTAAAAAAAGCCCAAAATCATGATGAAAATTCGGTAACGAGCTTTTTAGATTTTCTGAATCATACTACTTGAATTTATATCTTTTGTATCAAACTTTTGGCGTCGGGAGTAATTCTGGAGGTAAAAGAGGCAGTAATTCCACGATAAATTATCCTGTACCAAAATATATCAACCTCTCTCAAAAGGAATGAAAGCATAAAGATTTTTTTTTCCTTCATCGATAAACACCGGTTGCAAATTAATTTAGCTCCCGTCGCAAATACTTGGCAAGGGCCTTCCCCATTGCAAAATTTTTTGCCACTTTTATCACCAATTCACCAAACCACCCCATACCCGTGGCAAACTCGTCGCAAAAGCAGTTTTGCAATGGTAGAGACTGTTCGCGAAGCAACATTCCTGTCACAAAGGCTTTGTAGAGAGGGTAATGCTAAAATGCGCACCCTCTACAAATTACTCAAATATGAGATTTTGTGACTCAAAATATGAGATTTTGTGGCTCTAAATATGAGATTTTGTAGCTGGAGATACGAAATGCATATGGTATGCACACTCATATGAATAGTCATAGAATCTCATATATTTCCAGAAAATCTCATATTTGGAGCCACACAATCTCATATTGGATCCGTGCGGACTTTGCTACAATGCGTGCAGACCTCATATTTGGAGCCACAAAATCTCATATAGTCAATGGTCAAAAGTGGCATAAATCCCCCCACGTCAAAGGTGGCACAAATCCCCACACGTCATACGTGGCACAATCTCAGTAGTCCATCCATATGGGGTGCATACCGTATGCCATATCATATTTGGAGCCACAAAATCTCATATTTGGTGCCACAAAATCTCATATCTCCTCATTTTTTGTGCCACAAGACTCAGATTTAAAGCCACAAAATCTCATATGGGGATGTATATTGTAGCATTACCCTTCTAGAGAAAGTGACACATCAAGTTAATACTTATTAACTAAGGCAAATTAACACCGAGAAATATTTTGCAATAAGAAATGTAGCTCTTACTAGAATATACATAGATTGCGCCGAAGAAAAACGATCGTGAAAAGTTACTTTGTATAAGGATCCTTTAAAACTCTTAATTTTGGTTAATAAATGAAGTTCAAGCCTTCTTACAAGAAGAAAGACACCCCCAGAACTAAACAATCTATAGTTACATACCAGAGAAACCATGGAAATGCAGAAAGATCTAATGTCATTGAATGCATATACATATTTCTACATTTTGAGTATAAATGATCAATCAGTGCCAAAGTAACGATCGCCAAACTCCCCCAGTCCCGGAATGACTCGGAATTCTTCATTCAGTGACAAGTCAATCTCTGAGGTGACGATTTTCAAGGATGGGAACCGTTTGCAAACGCAATGTATTCCCTCAGGAGCCTAAATGCAATATAACACAAAGTGAAACCAGTGAATAAGATTGGTTATAGAAAGAAGCAAGTGGTAGAAACCAGCAGTGGGAAATAACTCACACAAATGAGATTCAAAAATATAATGCGGGATTCCGGAACACCTTTCTGTCTTAGTAGTTCGATTGCATGGTTCGCTGAGTTACCTTCAAGAAAGTTGCAAGGGTTTATGATGAATATTTGTTAAAATACATTAACTGATCCCAGAAAAAGGATAAGAGAAGAAAAAAGGAACACTATAAAGGGAAAACACAAGACTAACTAATATGATGAATTACCTGTAGCAAGAACTGGATCAAGAAGCAGGACATGTCGTTCTGATATATCCTTGGGAAGTTTTTCATATATAAGCTGTTTAAGAGATGAAAAGTTACCGGTAAAATCGTTTTTATGGTTTCTAAGGCAAAGAAATAGTGAAGGCCATGAGGAAGAGTAAAACAGATCACCTGCTTCCCGTTGTCGCCAACACGGTGGATAAGAATTTTCCCGATTTTTATACCTTTGCAACAGGCGCGCAGTGCGTTCTCCATGCTTTCACCACTATGAAAACATTAACCAAGACAACTGAGTCGCCAGATGAGAATTAGGAAAAATCCAGTAACAAGTACACGGATGCTGCTACAAAAATTTTATAGATAGTATAGAAACATCTGATTTTCCAACAGGTTCAAGGGAAATTGCATCGCAGTCCGTTAAGGTAAAATTACCTATAATAAAAGCACGAGGACCAAAATATTTTTCTTCCAGAGTGCCATAGCTAGAGAAAGCTTTGTTTTTGTGTTTGTTGCATTCTTATATCACTCACCCTACCAGCGAATACCAAATCACAACAATGATTAGAAGCGAAGGAGAATACACTTTGCTTTTTATGGGCATGAACAGAGAACATTGGTCCTAATAAAAGACAATGCTCTACTTTACTTTTTGCCTAGTGAATTCAGCGGATAAGTAAGCAGTTTCATGCTAGACATCAAAGTTTTTTGAAGTTCAGAAGGAAAAAAAATTCTATGACATGTTCATATCATAAGCCAAAAGGAAAAAGGGAAACTGGAATAGGAGCAAAGGAAAAACCATGAGGTCCATATGAATAGATGGATTTAAAACGTAGGGATTTGAGGTTATACTAGATAAAATTGAAGGAAGATCGAGTGTTGGAGGTAGATTGACAATCCTAAAGTTGGGAATTGAATAGACTGGAGAGAAATATTTTACAAAGTTCTTTTGCACAGTAAAGGAATTCATGGGAGGATTTCAAATCTATCAACCTAGTGCTCTCAAATCCGTTCTTGAAATCTTATCTATTCCTTTGGATGAGTGATGTCAAATCCGAAAATTCAACCACAATCGAAAGGCTTTGCAGGCACATGACAAGTTGACAACCACTCCAAGGTGGACCTGATTCTAATGGGATGGGTAGTAAATTTGACTCTAGCAAGATCTTATTTATTTCCACAACGAGTTGAAGTAAAATTAGCTCCAGAACCAGAATTGCCTCTATCCATAAGTGATTTAATCCTCACCTTGAATAATGGAAACTCCGCCATAGTTTCTTGCAAAAGTCTACTCCACTATATACAGACCCTGCATCAGTGTATGCTACAAAGTTAACAAAGTTTTTTTTTTTTTTTTGTGGATAAGCAACATAACAAACGACATAAAAAAGCTCAATGTTCCAAAAGAAGAAACCGAAACAAAAGATTCACATCGGAGCAATTCAAACAAGAGATGCAAATGTTAGACTCCTCATATTTTTTCCCAACAGATAGAAACGCACTTATGAGTTATAACATAGAAAGTAAAGGGACGTAAGAGAACAATAGAATGACCTAATATTAGTGAAAACAAAAACAAAGATGTCAGGAATGTCTGTCAACCTTCGGTTGTCCAAAAAAAACCACATAATAATGAAACAAGAAACATAGCAAATTGAGTAATTGTCAGAGACATAACTTCACAATTCACATTCATCCACCATGAGACTCTATTCCTAAATAAGAAAACATATTCTTTCTGGATAGAATCGATAGATACTAGTTTTGAATCAACCCCATGGAGTGGCTACATACCCGTTGGAGTCACTATTTGCTTCTCAGTGAAAGGCAAATGGCCAAGTCCATCTTCCACAACCTAAAAGTCAAAATCAATAGAAGCAATGATGCTTGGTAAGATTTATCTCTCTCCAAAGCTTAGGTATATCAATGAGTTTAAATAAACTAAATGGTTGAAAGTACCAGACGAATAAGCCGATCCGAATAAAACACAAAATCATGCTTTGATATATCCCGATCTCGAATCAAGGTATGCATACCCCTTATCTGCAGCATGGCCCTCCATTAAGAAAATAACTAAAAATCTAGTCCACAGTTGAAAGAAAAACTAATTTGCGGTGACAAATCTTGACCTAGATGTGAATGATTTATATTCTTAGGTAAGAAAAAAAAATGTTGTTGATTGTTGGAAAAGCTAACACCACCATGGAAATTTGAGATAACAGATAATCAGAAAGATATGGAAAGATGTACCTGAAATGTCGATTGAATAACGTAGACATTAGGATATATCTTGCAAAGGTCATGCAGACCAAGTTTTGTGTGGATATGTTGGACAATTAAATCAATGGCAACATGATTTTCAGCTCCCCGGGGTATGATAACGTCAGCATACTTCTTTGACGGCAGGACAAAGTCATCAAAAGCAGGTTTCACAAACTTTGCGTACTGAACAATTAAAATGATACTTGCAAGGTTTGTCATTGTTTTGTAAGGAGAAGCAAAGAATTACACATGTGGGATAGTTAACATGTGGATCCTAGAAGTAGCAATACTAACACAGATGAAAACACAGGAAAATATGGCAAATAATGGGCATTCCTAAACAAAATCACGTTTCTTGACAAAAATACCTGCACTGAACAGGATGCGTTGCGAAGTATATATTTTTGTACTTACAACAACATTCAACAATGGTAACAAATTCCTGATTTTGTTAGGTCAAAGGTAAGAGTGTGAAGTGCTCGGCCAGACGAACCATAATTTATTAATTTAGCAGTACTACAAAACTTAAATGAGATTCACCTATCAACTATCAACAATCTCAAAGAAACAAATTAACAAAAGTAAAAAGACTTGCCTGTTCAAGCACAGAGTTTATGTCCCTACCCCTCTCAACTATATCTCGCCTTATTCTACGAGCAAGCCTCACATCAGCATCTACAAATATTGAAGATCAACAAAGATCATAGACGGAAAGAATCAACATGGAAAAATCATAATTAGATATATCAAACATTAGCAAAGTATGTTCTTAATCGTGCACATAATAGTCTACTAAAAGATGGTGTACAAATATTTGCTAAAACCACATTAAAACCACCATAAAAAGATTTACAAGCATAATCATATTCAAATACAAGAAACACATTTCACAAGTTGGCTCTGTGCCATCCTGGAGGAGTGAAGCATGATATCAAAAACTCAAGATTTAACAGGACGTCCAGGCATTGAATTATCAATGTCTCTTCATTGTAGTGTCCTCATATATTGAGACGGCTGATATTTATGCACAAGTTGAAAACAAAAACCACACGGAACTAATTACAATAATACCATGCAAACAAAGCATAACAATATGTTGTACCAAATGGACGATTTTAAGGTTAACAGAAGAGCAGCAACCATAGTAAAAGAGTGAGACCTGCGTCAACAAAAATCTTCATATTCATCAAATTGCGGACATGTGGATCATGGAAAACTAGAATCCCCTCCAAGATAATTACATCGGATGCATTTACCTGACAAAGAATATTAAACCTGTTGCAAATTAAAAGAAGTTAAAGCAAAATTATAAACGACACATTTCGACAGAAATTGGTATAATAGGCAAAAAAAAAAAAAGAAAGGCAAACACTAAGATCTCCGAAATGGCACACCAATCATCTTTCTATCTGCCTGCCTCTCACTCCGTTTTTCCCTCCCTCTCTCCTTGAGACATGCACACAAATATTTTCAGCGTAGACAATAAGCACATTGACATCTTATTAATATGAAAATGCCTCCTGTTGCGCTTCAGGAGGGGAGCTTGCCGCCTTACGGGGATTATATTTTTGCCCCAGTCCGTGGAGTTCGACATCCAAACAAAACTCTTTATCTCACAGGCTGATAGGCCCATTACCAGTCATTGGAAGTGCCTAGATCAAATATCGCGAAAGCCAAGGCATCCTAATCATTTCCGGTCAACCAGGTTCAAGTATTTAAAAAGCTCAATTCAGAAAACACTCTCTCATCTACAACCCAAACAAAAGCAATCAAGAGTCTAAGACCCAACCAAACCCAGCCCAGAAGCCCTCTTTCCTGCACAAGAATTCTTAAGAAGATTGGTGTTTGAAAGCGAAGGCTAATGTAGTAAGGTAAAAGATTAGTGTAGGCAAAATTAACAAGGATTGGGTCAATCAAGTGACAAATTCACAATGGCCCGATGGAATCGTCATTGTTCATTTGATATCTCAATCCCAAATTCCAATGACCTCTACCATTATGACTAAGTCTTTCTATAGCCAAAATTGGGATATTAAAATGTATTATTAGCAAGAGCATAGAAGACAAACATTGAAATGGATTCATTCTCGATATGGGTTCAAGCTCAGCAACATGAAGTTTCATAGAAAATACTACCTGTCGGGAAACATCAGAACACCTGCGATGATTTTTGAAATCATAAATGGGAACTTGGACAGATTTACCGCATTTGAGTGTCTCAATGCACTCTAGAAGCTGTTCTGTGTCAAAAGCATCTACATACGAGGAAACATGCAGTCAAAAGATTTTCATAAATGTTCTAGTGCATTCTACTGAAATCAAGGAGGCGCAACAAATATTTAGCAAAACTGACACCTATACCACCCGAACTTACTTTTACACATTAAAGAATTATTTATTGTAACTTTTATTACCAGGATGATCAAAGTTGTATTCATGCACTTGTTCTGCTTCTTCAGCTGTCAAGCCACGATAAAATGAGTCCTACAAAATAGATACCATAAGCATGTGTCAGATAATAGTAAAAGATAAATTTGCTTTTGCAAAAGAATCGCCAATTAAGAACAAGCGCGAAGGTTCAAAATTTCAAGTGCATTTCATGTCGCAGTGTGCACTATAGTACGTCCAATATACACCTTAAATTCTTGAATCAGAATTACCAACAAAAACACCATTAGAAATCTCAAACTTGAAATATTTATACTTCCTTATTACGATTGTGGTCATAATATATTCTAATATAGAAAGGGAGGGCACTAATAGGTGTTGACAACTTTCAAAGCTGCGTCACAAAAGTGGTTTCTAATAATGCCCTAAGAGAAAGAAAATTATTATCAATATCTTTATTAACATGAATTAACTAACTATATTAAGAACGCCGTGGTAAAACTCTTGAGTAAGGTGACTAATGTTCTTCTATTACCTAGATATCCCTTCGACTTTCACGCGAGTCTCACTTTAGTCCTTCATCTTTCAATTTGAACAAAACTGACCTTCCATTTTCGATTGAGTGTCAACGTTGTCCCTCCCCAAACTTCCGTCCAAATTTTGGACAGAAAAGACCCATGTGATTGGCATGTGATATGTTCACAAGGGTATTTATGACATTCCAGCCTAATACCCACTTCCACCCCAAACCCAATTTTTACTGCAAACAAAATAATAGTGCTGCTCTATATTTCATTTCCTACTCAAAAAAAAAAAAAGCTAAGTCGTCTGCATATGCTAATTGATTTTTAATTTTTTATTGTCATGTGAACGCCCCAGTAAAACAATGGTCCCTCTTGTTAAAAAATGATCTGCTCTGCTGGTGTTGGAAGAACATTAGACAACTTTATTGTCCTACTTTTTCATAGGATCAAACAATTTTTTCTTTAACAGAATTGTTTTTTAAAAACGGTTAGGATCCAGGCCAGCTTAAGCACACCTCTACTAATCCATTTCTCGGTCCGATCAAAGGCAGATCATCTACGTTTGGACTAGAAAATTCAAGAAAAATTACTTTCTTGCAGCCTAACCCCAAGAATCGAATCTCAATCAATTGTATAGGGAGCAAACTCACCAACCAATCAACTGAACTAACCATCGGAGCTAATTAGGTAGAAATGTTGGTGAGCTACCAATGGAGCTAATTCTGCTCGTGTTTTGTTCCCTTCACAAAACAAACATCTTTTCTTTATTTTGTAACACTATTATCATATAACCACAATATTGCTCAGGTGCATATCAAAAGGCTTCCAAAAGGGAAGAGAAAAAAAAAACAAGCATTTAAGACGAGCTGTGAAGGGAAATAAGCTATGAAAGTCGTGCAAAGGCTGTCATGCCTCCCCCAATGCAAGAAAGTGCAAATAAAGCCATTGACTATGAGTAGATTTGTCAGATAAAGAAGCAAAAATGACCTAAAATTGGTACAATGCCATTGAAAAATATCAATGGGATTGATATTTTGGGTGGGGAAGTGGGTATTCGGTTGGAATGTCAAAAATACCCTTGTGAACATATCACTTGCCAATCACATGGGTATTTTCCGTCCAAAATTTGGACGGAAGTTTGGGGAGGGGCAACATTGACACCCAATAAAAAATGGAAGGTTAGTTTTGTTCAAATTAAAAGATGAAGGACTAAAGCGAAACTCGCGTGAAACTCGAAGAGATATATAAGTAGTTCACCCCGAGATCAAAAACAATTCAATGAATTACGTAACAAAAGAGAGTGATTCATATAAACATCCTTTTCAATGAAATATAGAATACGAGGAGCATTTGATAAGTTTGATACCTCATCGGATCATGAAAAGTGAAAACCCACTTCCCAAAAAAATATCTAGGAAAATCATTAGATAAACCTGCTCCAGAATCGACTTGGTTCAAGATGTCAAAAAATCTATGCCGTATCACCACTCACCACATTTGATAAAAAAAAAAAGGTTGACTATGTTTAGAGTGTACCTGATTGACAAGCACAACCCGATGATCATGCAGTTGTTGAATTATCCGGTCACATACTGTCGTCTTACCGGACGCCGTACCTCCCGAAACTCCTACTCAATTATACCAACAAAAAATTGAAGCACATAAAATTTTTTAAAAAAAAATTAGAGGAAATTTACAAACACAAGAAAATGAACAACATTTTCCGCAACAATTTTCAAGACGGCAGTGAAAAATGTTGTGCATGTTGTTGAGTTTATCCTAAAAAAGATATCAACTTGAAATCTCTAAAATCGAGAGTTAATTAAGATAAAACAGTAGGAATTACTTCAAGTGAAGAGAAAACCGAAAAGAAAACGAAAAAAGAGGGGTGATATTTCAAACTTTTACCAATGACGAAGGGCTGTTTGGGAGAATTGGAGTCAGAAAGGGTTGAAGATGGACGAGGAGCAGCAGGAGAGCGGAGGCCCTCCAATCGTAGACCGGAAAAATGAGGCCCCGACGCCGCCTTCTCGATCATTATGTCTATCTGCCTCCTCTCCTCCGTCATCTTCTCTCTCTCTCTCTCTCACTCTGCAACTTCGAACCTTCGCTCTCTCTTTCTCTCTCTCTCTCTCTCTCTGATCAGTGCTTCAAGAAAAGGTTTGAAAAGCAAAAGAAGCAAACTTGAGCCGTTTCAGTTGCGCCTCCCTGTTCTTTTGTATTCGTTTCCAAACCAGCTATGCGTCACATCCGCGTATGCGCACGAACACTTACTATGACCGTCTATTTCAGGAATTGACGGTCCTGATTTTAAAATCCTAATTGTCGGAAAAACGCATGAACGGTCAAGATTCATTATTTGTTCATATTACGTACATGTGGCGTGCATACACGTCGAATTTTTGGTTTGTTTCGTTGCTCTTCCCTTCTTTTTTTATTCCTTTTGTTGTGAAGAGAATAAATAATATGCCTCATAGAGAATCAAAAGCAAAGTTCGATGCTTTTTTCAAGAGTAATTTTGTTCGCAAGGGTGCTTATTCCGTGTTTCACTGTGATAATCAAAATTTGTTCTGTTGTTCAAATTGATTTGTTAGGTCAAGGTGACTAAGCAAAATTTAGTAAGCGTTTGATTTACGAGTTCAAATTTCCAGTCAAGAATTTTAAAGAAAATAAATATAAATTTATAGCTGAAGCAGTTATCGGTATTCGTCTGAGATTAATTTTTAATGAATACACTGAAAAATGAATTTGGAAAAATTAAACGGTTTCGATCAACAAAGTGAGACATAGAATGAACATACCATCGTTGAGGATGAACAAAGTGAAAGTGAACAAAATACACTCTCTTTTTTTTACTAGGGGTGCGCGTGTGATTTTATCTTGAAGTTCAACAACTCATCGTTTCCACTTTCCATGGATACCAAAATCCCTCAAACTTCGCACCAAAAGTACTTTGGAACTGTAATCTATTTTGGCGAGCCATTTTAATGGTGGTAGTCTATGATGTATTTTGTAGTACTAATTTGGTTCAAGACTTGAAGTCGCGAGCGATTTTTAGAATCAATTATGCAATTATATTTTTCAATTTCATATTTTATGAACATGTTTTGATGCTAAAAGGGTACAATCGATACCGGATTGATATAGCGGTTGGTTATGACTAGGTTCCATAGTTTTATTGGTTAGATTTCAATTCTTAATTTTTTGGAAAGGTTAGAAATGGTTTGGTTATTAGATACTTATAATTTGATTCGGCGGGACGAAGGGCCCATAATCGCATGAGTGGATCATGAAACATCCTTGAGTGTGTCCTCGTTAGGACAGATTCTTATAACAGAAAATTGGTCTAAAGGCCAAGTTTGGGGCTTTTAATAGTATTTAGTCCAACCTTACTTATTTTAATGCTTCTAATACATTGATAGAAAATATTTGATAACTCAAGAACAAAACTAGACAAAAAGACCTTTAATGAATTAGAGTAAGAAAACCACACCTGGAGGAGGAGTAAAACCGTGCTCAGACCAATGGAAGCCACGTGTCAATGAAAGCAACGTAATGAAAGCATTTACCAATGGAACAATGCTCTAACCA
Organism: Vaccinium macrocarpon; assembly: GCA_022606695.1. NCBI lineage: Eukaryota > Viridiplantae > Streptophyta > Magnoliopsida > Ericales > Ericaceae > Vaccinium > Vaccinium macrocarpon. The sequence continues at coordinate 38,874,914 of CM040181.1, read as the reverse complement.
AAGTGACATAATTGTGCCCAGGCCAATGGAACAATGAAAGCGACATGACACACTTTCTTCATCAGTTTATGCCCGACTCTCTCTCTCTCTCTCTTATGTGAGTGGGACAAAATTAATTGCCTTTTGGGATTGGATTCAATTTTAAGGGGTTTAGACTCTTTGGGGGTAGGGTATAGTGGGTTTAGGCATTTTGGGTTTAGGTACTTAGAGTGCACTTTTCAATTATAGAGTTTTAGCTGTCTAGGCACTTTCATAGGATATCCGAGTATTTTAGACACTTTCATAGAGTACTCTAGTATTTTAGGCATTTTCATAGGGTACTCTAAGGTTTAGGTTTAGGGTGCACTTTTCAATTATAAGGTTTTAGTATTTTAGACACTTTCAAAGGATACCCTAGGGTTTTAAACACTTTCATAGGGTACCCTAGAGTTTTAGGCACTTTCATAAGGTACCCTGAGATTTAGGTTTAGACACTTTTATTAGGTTTGTGGGTTTATGCACTTTCATTGGCTAGTGGGGGGTATTTTTGGAATGTGTAGGTGATTTGTCATTTTGACATTAAAGAAAAAGTTGATATCCTTATTGAAGTAAAGATCATTTTACTATGTCCTTCCAAAAAACAGACCCTTCAGTGGACCACACACCCGTGTTTTTCACATGCAAGTCCAAGTGGTCCTCTAAACGAACACAAAAAAGAAGTCCAACTCTATTCGACCAAAACAACGAATTTTGACTACAAATGACTATTTGTTTTCATCACTATTACATACACAGAAAACACATCAAGAATTTATCTAGAATTTGAAAATTAATGGCCCAAATTCACTGTGAATCTGGGCCGTTGATTTACACTTTCGAGATCAATTGGGGGGTAATATTTCCAGGTCTATAGCATTATTGATTTGTTTTTGGATCATTTACTGATTAATAAAAAAGATAAGGTCGGATTTAACTTATAAAGACAAGAAAGTACTTTTCTTTCTAAATTTTGTACAAGGATTCTCCTTTTGCTGATTAATTGCTCCAAATTATTTATCTAAACATAATTAGGATTTGAGCCCATGGGCCAATTAATAATAAGGGCATCATACATTCAATTTTATATGGTCATTTCCAGTTTTAGTACTTCCAAAGTGGTGCCCCGGATCCTAAACCACAATTTTACACGGGATTATACACTTAGTCATTAGCGTTACAAGAATGTGTGGGGTATTTAGTGATCTGAAGCACTCTGAGTTAAATAATTAGACCACTATCACAGATATGGTGCTTGGGAGAATCACGGTCATGCAAAAACAATATAATTGACCAATAATAAAATACTTTTTGTGATCATCTTATATTTCACTGGTGAGAAAACACCGAAAACCTTTAATTTGCTTTATCAACTTACAAACAACCATCCACTCTGACTATAATCATAATTAACTCCTTCAATAATCAAACGGAGGACGAAAACACCTCAGCCAATCTATCGTCAGTTTAATAATCCCAAACCTCACACAAATCAAAACAATACTAGGAGCAGAGAAATGGCTAGTAGCAATGTGGCCATCAAAGCGCCATGAGGAACTGCAGGGGAAGCGGCAGCGGTGGCGGAAGTTGATGCGGGTGAAGAGGAGGCAGAGGAAGAAGATGATGCCGGAGTGGTAGTAGTACTAGATGAGGCGTCGGCTGCGGCCGTCGTGATTTTCACCTTCATTCCTTGACCACAATGGCCTGATGTTCCGCAGGCGAAGTAACGAGTGCCGGGTTTGGTTAGCTTGACCACGTTGTTGCCTCCGTTTAAAGAAGTCACCACGCTGCTAATGTCACAGCTTTTGTACGCGCTTTCGCTGCCCAGTTCCGCCACACTGTGCAGCCCAGAAGTGTACTTGAAAACTGCAAAACTCAACATACAATTGTAGTATCTTTATTTTCAGACATCGTGCAAAAGTTGCATAATTAAGACCCAGGGCCGGGCCGGTCTCGGCCTAGGGCATTCAAAAAAGTCAAAAAAAAATAGCAATAAAAATGATTATGACACAAATTTTATGTCACTATCATTATTAAAAAAATTAGGAACACCTATACATATTTTAGTAGTAGACTTGAGTAGAATTCTTTTTCTAGACTAAGTTCACAAATGCCTTTTGACTTTCTCAACAAAGAAGCACCAGGTGTAGGAAATTATTTATTAGAGGGAGTGGATGCCTCTTGAGTTAATGGATTTTCAATGTGGGAAAAAAAATTTCCTCGTTCCACATGGTTCCCAGTTCACATAGCCTATCCTAAAAGATATTTCTTCTCTTTTATGCTTAGTCCCACATCAGCTGTTCACCCAAGTGATTTCTCTTTAAATTATTAGTACCTCCTCATTTCACTCACGCCACTAGCGCGTGGCAAGGTTATCGACGTGTGGCTCAGCTCTCTAGCTAGAGCGAGCCAATCTCAAGTTGTCCGAAAAGTTTTCACTTTCAAGCCCAGCTTTTGAAGCTCGTTTCAAGCTCAAGCCAGCCAGGCCTATTTTTGGCGAGCCAAGTCTGAATACTTGAAGCTTGACCCAAGCATGCTCATTAAAACCCCCATCTTACGGGCACAATTTAGATTAGGCATAGGACACTCAACCCTTGAGTCAGTCCTGTTAAGACGTTTGCTAAGTGTTTTTCTAAAGAAGAGTGCAAGAATCACCGAGAATGATATTGTTCACTCTCATTAAAAAAAAAATCAAACCAAACAAGCCATAACATCTAATCAATTGAGATCGGAAACAAGAACCAATGGCCGGCGTATCAACAAAAAAAGAAAAGCTTACCGAGTTGATCGCCGACGTTAAACTTCTCACCAGAAGCCCATGTGGTGAAGTCTGTAGATTCGTCCCACCCCTGGCTTCCTCCAACAACATGTTGCGTCGCCGCCGCGGCTTCTTCCACCACCAACGTAGCTAAAATCAATACTGCAAACAAAAACTTGTAAACGGTCTCCATTTTCTTTCCCTCACCTACTGTGTTCGGATATCGCTCTCACTTTTATCACCCTGATATAAATACGTAGACACCCATACATATATATATATATGCAAATCCCCTAGTGGTCATGAGTGCATAAATTAATACTATTATATCAACCGCTTCTGTTAGAAGTTTTCGAGTGATTATTCAGGGGTGTTCCACTTACAACAAACTGTTTTTTCTAAACATCAAGACAAGTTTTTCTCTCACAACACATCACATAAAAAATCGTGAAAAATCAATTTTTTCAAAAAACTGAGTTAGTGAGTTGTCCCAGAACAGAGCCACGTGGTGCTCCGAATCATTATAGTATCATACATTACGTGGTGTTCCGCGAAAGCAGATTCTAGAATAAACTTGTTTTTCACTATTTTTTATGTGATGTATTATGAAAAAATGACTTGTCTTGGTTTTTAGAAAAAATTGTTTTTTGTTAGTGGAACACCCCCTTTAGTTATGAACCCCAAGAGAATGCATAATGTTAGAGTGCCCTGGAGCACCATGTGACTGTGCTCCGGGATCACTAAACAAATGATTAGACGAAGTTTCCAGTAGTGATTACAGAAGACAGCTCTTGATCATAGCACATATTTTTCTTCCCTTGAACATCAATCCTTCATCAGATCGAGAAAAATGTTTTTTGGAGTGCCCCTAAGCACATTGCGGTAGGTGACAGAGCTTGGCTTCGAAGCCACGGTATAGTGGAAATCATACGCGCGTACTCACAAGAGGGTGTCAGTGACAAGCTTCTTAGATCTAAACTTTAGGAAACATGTATCGGTTAATTAGGTGAATTATCAAATCAGTACTAGGTATATTAGAGTCTGAGTTACACATGTCCACAAGGATTTAAAAATCGGTCGTTACGTTGCGGCCGATAAGGTAACAATTTTTCGGCCTTCTGTTACAATTGCACTCTAATTTACCAGTGAGTGGGAAAATCACATGCGTATCGGCTGGTTCCCGTTAAGTATCGATCGGTTTCCGATTCACAGACTGACTCACAGCTGTTACGGCTAATAGTCGACCATTACGGGTGATTTCGGCCACTTACATTTTTTTCCCCTTAGAAATGATTTTGAAGAAATTCACTGCCGCGACAACTGATTCTCATTATGTATTGTTCGACACTTCTGATACCGTTACACATCAACAGTTACCGTTATGTGTCCCGATATCCTTATTTAAAAACTTGCATGTACAGCTATCATTAGATATCAAAACGTCATGAACTCCTAGAGGTTGGCTTGGTAGTCAAGTGACTTTGAGGTTTGATCTTTCCTAGACCTAGGTCTCGTGTTCAAAATCTTCTAGATGTTATTAACTCTTATTGGGTTAGGCCACACAGAACTTTCTCTTATTGGGTCAGGCCAGACAGAACTTTGCCCACTTTGAATGAGTTCGCTCTAATTAACTATGAAATTTGTCAATATCATAAGTTCATCGAGTTACACGTAAATTGACCTAAACACCCTAAGTTACAAAGAAAAATCAACAAGTCGAAACGTGGTGGGTGTAATCAAAATGGTACATTAGTGATGAAGTAGCTGGACGTCCCCAACAACCCAGATAACCTCTGTTCCCTAGTTATCTAGAAAATGTCATTCCTTGGGCTACAATTTTGCTTGTGAGTCTTACTAAAGAGTTTAGAAGTCATACAAAAGGAGTTAACTTCTGGATAGTCTAACCTAAGCCCGCCTAACAATGTCCTGGATGTTTATCATCAAATGCATTTTCCCTTTTTTAGTCGAGGTGTGTGTAAGTTGACCCGGACACCGTTGACAGGAAAAAAAAAAAAGGCAAATTGGATGCAGTACCACCGAGTGCTAGAGCCAGCTTATGGCGTAAGCCAAAGAAACCGCCGTTTCGGACCCCAAAAAATTGTTTAAAATAAGGGCCTCCAAATATTCAAGGCCCTTGTATATGTTTGGTCTTATTTTGTTTAAGCCTTTTACACATGAAAATAGGTCCAAACATTTAAAGACTCTTACATATACTGAGGTTACTGTTGCGCCGAGGAAAAGAAGCTTTCAAAAATAAAATTTATTACTAAAACTTATCTTCTATCAACAATGTTTAAGAAAGATTCAATGGATTGGCTTATTTTCTATTGAGACGGATACGTAAAAAAAACTTGATTATGAAAACTTAATTAGTACATTTACAGCTAACAGTGTGAGAAGATTAATGTTCAAAATGATAGATTTTGAAGTGTCACAATGGTTGTTTATTCATCAACAGCTATAGGTTTAAATTTATGTAATGATAAATATTTTATGAATATTCTGTGCTGATAAATATTTTGAACCCTCAAACTTTTGAGCCGGCACTGCCGAGTGCGGTGGTCATGTGGCTCTATAATAAATAATTTCTACTCCTTGTTTCCCTACCGAGAAAATGCCAAAGCTATCGAAGTTCGCTGCCCAAATAATTTCTAGAGATTTCATTAGTTTCCTGTAACTCAAAGTTCTCTTTCATATGTGATACTTACCTTCAACTGGCCTACATAAATGATCCGGTTGATTGAACACAAAACGAACAACAGTTGGTAGGTCATGTGTCGCCAGATCATCTCATGTCCAATTCCAGAATTCCTGACAAATTTATGGTGTCCATAAACATCGATCGATTACTAATCATAAGGACGTTAAGTACTTCATTAGAAAAATAGCATGATACCGATCTCATGGATAACAATCAGATTATCGCAAGATATGCCTATTACATGACTTAAATTCGATGCCAAAGAGTGTAAGAAAAGATATCAGTAATACCGGTTTGCTATGATCAACTGCCACATGATGTCGGCGGCTGAACTGGGTCCCTCTAGTATTGCTGATCCACACACATCAAATCTTCTATTGGCCAGGATCAATCATTTGGAGAATTTTAGCAGCCATCGTCATTCCATCCTTATCTACTTGTATTCTTTAGTACGTACTCTTTGCTCACTTAAAATGAGCATTTTCCCCTGGTACTACAGAAAGTACAACGTTGGTACAGTGGTACCGCATGTACTTGCACTGAAACGTAGTAGACATATATACATCCAGTGTACGTCCATCGCTATATCTTCTCTCACAAATTAAGATGGAACCCTCCAAATTGCGTTGCAGATTCTACAATCACTCATGAGAGAGGATGTAAGAATGCAAGCGTGAATAATATTGAACCACATGGATTGTTGCCACAGACTCGTGATAGATCTAGAGGAGTGGCCTGCTTGAAACGGAAGCTCATTCATTCCATGAGATAATCAGTTCTCCTTTATGGCACCCTCTGGCAGCACCCATTGAGTTCTCCTTCTGCTCGAGTCTCACATTGCTAATGCACAAATTACGGTTTCCATACAAGTCGTACGATGCAATTGTAGAAACTGCACCCATCTTAATCTACTACTTTCATAACCTGATCAAACAGTCGATACTCAGGAGTCAAGGACTTTAGGCTCACTGACAAACAAGAAAGGGAAAGGGCTAATGTTTCACTTTTTTGTTGAAACCATGTTAATGTTACGACTCTGTTTTCCTGTTTGTTGCCAGTTCATCTTCTTAAACAAGAAAGAGAAATCGCACATTCCTTCCGTCTGCTCTGCTCTTGTTTTACTACATACAATTGTTTTATACAAAATTTCCTGCTATGAACAGACAATTCCACACCTCATAACATGATATGGTGAAGAATCACACAGCCAAAAAGTGTTTTTTGATGCATAAAAAAATGTGTTTGTTATTCCTGAATCTTTCTAAAACATCTGTAATTGAAAATTTTGGCCTCTGACGGATCAAAGCTTGGGTTTCACCACACAAAGCTGAAGTATCCAGGTAGGTTTGACTGAACTATCACAGCCTACCCAACTATTAGGATTGAAATTTGGTCAACTTCAACCTAAGTAATCCAACGAATCGTACCCCAGCTTATCCGGAAAGCAGAAAATTTATGAGCTATATTCTTTCCTACTGCTCTATACATATTCTTGAATTGCATCACTGCTAAGTGAAACACAGATTCTATAGCTATTTTACTCAATCTCATGGATTTAAACTTGATAGACTTCCAAGTGTTTCAGAGCTTCCATATTATGGAGGCATCATATGCTTTATGCTTAATGTAATGGGAAACCAGCCAACTACCCAAGGCTAGGAGTAGGCGTCGTCTTCTTCCTTCTTTCACGATAGCTCTGCGTTGAAAGCACTCTTGGTAGACAACACTGCCCAGACTTAATTGGTTGTTTCTCCTTCTCAGATGTATAACCACCATTAGAAGTTCTCGGATGTATAAGAGGGATGCCAATTTCAGGTCTTGGAGTCACCCCATTTTGATTGGTCGACATATTCTGGTCATCGATGTCGTGTTTGGTTCTTGAGCTGTCTCGGAAAAGTTCAGCTAGTTTCTTCTTGCTTGTTGGAGATGGTTCAGGTTTGGAACCAGGTGTCTTGTCATCAGAAAGGGCACTATTAGCACGCCAGAGAGAAGCTCTGGTGCAGTGGAGTGCTACCGCGGGATGGGGTAAAATCTGCATTGAGACAATCTTAATCAAGTAAGTGAACTCTAACCAAAATATGGTGGTTCCAACAACCAAAAACCAAGTAACTGTCATGGCAACAGGAGTTACACACTCATAGACACATACACACGGAGAGACAAAGGGAGAACACAACTTGTACGTAAGAAAAGCTGAAAGAGTTGTCAAGGATTCTTACCACCGTTAACACTGACAAAATCATCATCACAATCTGATTCTAGCCAGGTTTGTGAGTCAAAAAAGGTCTCCTCTTTACTGCCTGAAAACAAAACATTTCATGCATCAAATGTAGGAATTGAACAAGTATGAAAGTAGCTTAGAATATAGATATAGAAGTAGAGACCAGAAGGAAATTTCTTTAGCTCCATCAGTGACACAAGCCCCATAACAGTGACCTAAATGCTCTTATTGTCTTGAAACTTGCTTAATTTCTCCAAAACACCTCTACAACAATAAACAAATTGAGACATGCTTCACACGGTCCAGGACTTGTTTACCGTCGTCTAAAAAGGATAGAACTTTGACACACTCGACTATATACACTGTCATTTTACATACCTTATAATAGTGTGTAGTAGGCCAACATTTCATTCAATTCCAATATACTTCCAGGTTTAGATAATGACCCAAAAAGGTGACGCTAATGGCCATCATCACCGTTGGGAAATTTTTTTACCCCTAGAGGGGAGTCATTTCCAAAGGCTTTCACAATTAAAGGATTCAGCAACTACTACTGATTCACTAAGGGACTCTTTCATCCTATCGTTCAGTTTTTCATACAATACCTCTTACACTTGATGTTATGCAACATTCAAGAATTGCCATGTGCATGGGAGTTATCCCATTTGGATTTTTTGTACATTCAAGCCTTTAACCGTTGCATTATACACTTGCACCATCTTCAATCAGTTAATTGTGCAAATTGAAGTCTTTAGATCATCGAACCTTGTCCAAAATAGCTACTCTTTCCAAAATCCCTGCCAGCTGAACTGGGAAAGTTTGCATGTAAAAAATTGTAAACCCTTGCTGCCTTTCACTAACCATGTTTGGGAACGGAATCAGAAAGAAATCTTGTCTCAAAAAGTACTCAAGAAAATGAAAAGACTTCAGCCTCAGATAAGGCAACAAGTAGCAGTGTTGCTGAGGGAAGAAGGTACCATATTTACCAAAAAGAAAAAGGCACCACCCTGGCATCCCATAACTTCAATTCCACTCCACAACCTTCAAGTGTACAACTTGGTAAACAGGCACTACTAGAAAGTTCTAATGCAAGTTCTACTGTGCAAAGCAGAGCTACTGGAAGGTAGAAAGCCAAAATAGGAATGAGCCATTTCATTAAAGGGAACACGAGAAATTCGGAACCAAAAATCCATTCCGGTCGAGGAGTAGTAGATTGGAAATCAAAGCTTTTAATTCATCTTCTTAGAAGTTTAGAAGCCAAAGAAAACATTAGGCATTGATGTCACATTATCACCTTAACTAGCAACTTTTCTTTGCCAAAAATAAAAAGAAAGATGGACAAAATACATCATTATGCAACAATGCTCACATGACTATTATGCAAGGGTAGCCATCAAACATTAATGTAACACAGAAACCAACAAACAAATACATTGTCATTATATGTATCATCTTTTATTGAGGGAGCAGCCAGCTGTTGTGATTCCAAAATGATTATGCAGAATCACACTATTTTTAGGCAAAATTTTACTTGTGGAACTGTTTTCAATTTTCTCACCTGTCAACGTTTGCAGACAAACTGCTTTTAATTTCTCATATATCTCAACCTCATCCACGTGGTTTTACTTCTTACTCTGCACATTTGAAGTTAAATTTTGGAGATTGTTCATACACGTGCATCTCACGTGAACGCCACACCCCAAAGAAAAAGGGTCGGGATTCTCTCCTACACCGGATAATCCAACAAGGAGATTCCTACCAGTTAGACTTTCCAGATAAATTCACACTTGTGATAGAACTTCAACACTATCGAGACAGTTATTGAAGAGGATTCATTTCCATAAAAACTACTCCCTCAGTCCCAAAAAGATTGTACGGTCCGTATAACAAGAACTTAAAACAAATTCATTTTGTCATGAAAATTTCAAAAAAAAAAAAATTGATGAATTAAAAGAACTTATTGATATCTAGTAACTAGCAGCAAAAAGAATGAATTTTTTTCGACAAACATACTTTATTTTTAAATTCTGGGACAGAGGGAGTACAAATAAACTACTATATGAGAAGCAAAACACCACCAATCAAACAATTGAACTTCGGTTCGGTTCATAAACATGACGACAACACAATCACAACACACAAACATTCCATGACAGATAGCAAAGGTGAATCAAACATTTGATATGATAAGTACCCTTTTTTGGACTGAGGACTAGATAAAGAATCCATAACAAATCTAATTTTGATTCTATCAAATACCATGTCAAGATCATGAGCAGAGCAAGATTGGGTTCATACCAAAATCATGAACAGTTGTCACTGGGTGAGACTGTGACCATTGAGATTTAAAACCACCTTCGGCGATCCGACGGTCACCAATACCATTGACGGTGAGTTTCTCATTGATGGGCTCAGGAGGAATCACAACCTTGTCAGCCGTAGTCTGTTTGTGGACTGAAACACAAGCCCCCATTGCTCAACACACCCCAGTAATCATAACAGTGCACACAAAAAAAACTCTCTTTTTTTGCATCAAAACACAAACAGAGAGGGGAGAGAGAGAGAGAGAGAGAGAGAGAGAGAGGTTTTATGGTGTAATGCTTGAAAGAGAAAAAACTTGGAAAGAAAATTGGGAGAGGGGGAAATTGGAAGGGAAGTTAATACGCTGAGAAGGAGGGGCTGGGTCCAAAAGGAAAAGTAATTACTCCAGGCTTTGTCCGTTTTTGAGTGTGAAACGGAAAATAATGCGTGAATAACGTGGAAGGCATGGTGAGGTGCTGCGCGTCTCACCATCTAAAAGTATTTTGAGCGGTTTAAATTTCTTTCAATTTTTTTCTTCTACTCTTGTATTTCTCCCTTTGAAATCTGTGTCATTCAAAATACTTTGGAACGGTCAAGGTACATACGTGCTTGACATTAATTCATCTCTAGTCCTTATCCTATAGGCACCCAATTCCTCTCTTCTTACACTCCTTATCACCCATGGCTTGGTTTTGGGTAAGGTGCAAAATTATTGTTCCACAAAATTTATTTAAGCGAAGTTGACTTTTTCACTTGTAAAGTCGGTAACAAAAGGACATCTTGTTCCACTACTAGTATTTTATATCTTTGTAGTAGCTTTAAAAGTTTTTAATGAAATACTAAACAATTAAAAATGTACTTTTAAAAATTTTATCTTTTTTCTTTGAAATGACACACAATCTCAAGTAAAACATAAATTATAACACAAAGTGAGTAAATAAGATGTCAAACCAAATAGGCCCTTTGTATCACATTGTTAGGACAAAATTATGCGAAAGCTTAGGATTTACAACCCTTGACACTATATAGTATAATTAAAATTCGATAGGCATGGACAATAGATCAACTAAATTTTTATAAGGTTTTTACCTAAACAGATTGTTGATACATTATTTTCTAATAAACATAAATATCAATCTACATTAGTGCACATGTAAAACATTGTTGTATTTTCTTGAAACTAAGGTATAAAACGTAGGCTTAAGAAAACATTCTTTTTCAGTCATTCATAAGGTTAATTTGTTGTGAGCCTAGCCTAGGTGACAAGATGGACTTGTTCATGTGCCAAATACGGCGGAAGACTATCTATCATTCCCCACTAGTCTTTGGTCAAGAGTAGGATGGGATCTTTGAATCAGAGAAATTCACCTTTACAAAGTTAAAGTCACAAAATGTCATGGTTTGTTGTAATTTCCAAGATTTTCTTCATTTATTTTTGTTAACACATGTGTCTGGACTAAACTTGTAGAAGAGTCTAATTAAAATGGAGCAAAGTTTCGTATGAACTAGCCCAAAAGAATTAATAACACCATGCAAGTATTAAACCTGAGATATTACGAGAGAGCAAACCTTATGTCCCAGACCTTGATTACCAGGTCAAAAGCTTTTTGGGTTTCTAAATTTTCCTTTATTACAATTAGATTAATCTAGAAAATTTGAAAAGATTAATGTGAACATTAAGATACATCTCCAAAAAGAAGTTTTTTTTTTTTGTTTCTTGTTTATATTGGATAAGAGAAAACAGTGAAAACACATAAATAACTCCACAATTTTTTGTGAAATTTAGATTTGTACACCTTAAAGAAATCTAGTTTCCTCTTAAAAAAAAATTACTATATTTTTTTGTTATATTTCCTTAACTACACATAAAGATGGCCGACATGATAGTGCGTATGGGAAAGGTGTCAGAAAGTTACAAATCTTTGGATATATTCCCCCCACCAATCTCGTTTCTATTCTACAAGACGAATGAGGGCCAGTGTACGTTATTCTTGCGCTCGGGTCCTCCAGTGAGATGAGGCTGGGGCACTCTGACGCCCTGTCTGGCGACTTTGTTAGCCCCTAATTTGGGTGTCTCCTGGATTTGGGTTTCGCATTCTAAGCCGTTTAAAATGTTTTTAATGGTTAAATTTTGTTAAAAATCTCTAGAAGAGTCTACTTTTCTCCGGAGGAGTCTTTCTAAAATTCGGGCTATTAATTGTTGAGAAAAAAAGGAGCTTGATGTGGTAGTATGCTTATTGCCACTTTTTGGATTTTTTTTTTCAGATTTGGGATTTTTTTTTTTTTAATGTCAGACATGGGTCAACTATGTGATCTTAGAGTAAATTTATTGAATTTGGGGTAGCCGTATTTATCCAAGTCACTACACCCAGTTGTGATTTCAATTGTGAGCACTCTATAATCTGTATTTGAAATCGGAACCGTACAATTTATTGGGAATGTTAAGTAGATCATTTGTAAAATGAATGGTTCTGATCTCAAATGAAAATTTTAGAGGACCCACAATTGAGGTCACTACGGGATGTAGTAACTTTTGTTACTACTGGAACCCCAAGTCCAAATTTATGTCATGATATTTTCAGAATCATATTCGTCATTCAAAAAAAATTACTATTAAGTGGTCTCTATAGTGTCTCAAAATCACTACATAGTACACACTGTAATGCCCCCCAAAACACCACACGGTGTAGTGTCCTCCATCTGACCCTCCACTTCCATAATGCATGGCTAGTATTTTATCCTAGCTTTCTAGAAGAAATGTGTGAATCATCCATTGCACATATTACGTCCGAGCCATGCATTGTCATAATAGTAGCCATATCTAAACCCACCCTAGATATAGAGGCCCTCTGCATTGGAACCGGGGGCCTTGTAGTGAGGGCACTCACTACAGGATGTAGCGAACAACAATGGCCGTTGGATTCGGCAATCAATTGTTCAAATTTAAAATAAAACTCTTCCATGTAAGAGACTATTCTTACATAGAAGAGTTTATATTTCTCTTACATTGAAGAGTTTTATTTTAAATCTGGACCATTGATTACCACATTAAACGGCTATCGCTGCTCACTACACCCTATAGTGAGCCAAAGTTTGGCTCACTACAGGGCTCCTGATTTCGCTGATGAAGACGGGGTTGGTAGTTTTTTCCCATAATAAATTTTAAACTTAGTTGTCTTAGAGAGTCCATAAAGGACTCGATTCTGTTTCTTCAGTGGTCTTTGAAAGCAGAACTGGCATGACAGCCAATCAAGCAGAAAATAAACCTCCCCTGGTACATATTTCATAGTTGATTCGGCATAAATCTACTATGTATATTTCGACCAAACATGGTACAAGAGAATAGACCTCCCCTGGTACATATTTCATAGTTTATTTAATCTCATCTTTTGATTCATGTATATATGTGTGTTTGTATGTGTATTGAACGGGTTCGGGATGTGTCCGTGTGTGCTGCACTGGGGATGTCATTTTAGAACATTCCTATTGCACTAAAAAGGTTCGGGCCGATCCTGTTTAAAGTTAGTATAAAAAAGACAACTTGTTTCACCGACTTAAGATACTTAAAGTGATTGAGTTTTCCACTTGTAAAGTCAATAACAAAAAGACAGCTTATTTCACTAACTCAAATTGGCTTTGACAAACTGTCTTCTAACAGAATGGAACAAGCTTTTGGCTCTTTTGTGGGCCTTAAGTCACTTGTTACGGACCAAACTCTAAAAATTAGTATTCAAGAAGTTAGGGAGTGTAACATGCAGGGGTGAAGCCATGAATACCTTACAGTAGGGTCAATATTCAAAAAAATAATAAATCTAGTTCACTAGGCAACAGTTGAATATATATTGCTGCTAGAAAGTTATTGGTTATTGACAACCCTTAGGGAAGTGATATTGTGCTAAAAGAGATTCGCTATTCATGAATTATGCATATAAGTTGTTTTTATTTTGAACTGAAAAAATACATATTGACCAATGGTTTGTGGTTTGACTTTGTTCGCTTTAGTTTTCCAAAACCACCTCCTCTCTATCAACATGGTCCCCAATAAGTTTTCACTAATTATTACTCTCGTTTTTTTATATATTTATTTTCACTCATTATCCAAAAAACCCTCCCTCGAAACCTATCTCTTTAGTAGAATTGCTTGATACTTGAGGCAATTTCAACAAAATTATTGGATAAAAATCACAAAACATGTAAAATTTTAACCAATTTAATAGGTAATAATTGTGGAGGTTGGTGAACCAAGATAGCTCCGCCCATGGTAACATGTTTAAACGATCGGTAGCAATCCATAGAAGAAGTTGATCTCACTGCTTGAGTAATCCAAATGCAATTCCTCCACATGCTCTAAAACTCAAACCAGGACCCACAAGTTTAGATTGGTAAAGAGTCAAGATATATACGAATCGCGTGGAAACATAAATAATGCAAGGATCATGCAACCATCACAATTCGCAATAATTGGAAAATGCTAAGTACAAAGAAAACTTAGCCAGAAAGTATCCAGAATTAAAAAAATGAGTGGAGACATAAATAATGCAAGGATAATGCAACCATCACAATTCCAATAATAATTGGAAAATCTTTGAAAGTCTGAAAGCCAAAAGCCCAGGGAAAGTCAGGAATTCAAAAATGAGTGGAGACATAAATAATGCAGGGATCATGCAACCATCACAATTAGCAATAATTGAAAAATGCTAAGTACAAAGAAAATTTAGCCAGAAAGCACTTAGAATTAAAAAATGAGTGGCGCCACTCATTTTTGGCTAAGTTTTATGTGCATGTAGCATTCCTGGCATTAATTTTGGTTTCAGTGTAGTGCAGGGGTGCAATAAAGAGTCGTAATGCACAATTTAAACTATCCAATGTGTGGTTTTTTTTTTTCACGGTGAAAAAGAATTTTATTGCTCCAAATAGATGAGATGCAATAAAAGGGACAAAGCATAAGGCATCACAACACGAGAGGAACATCCCAACTAGGTTGACACCTAACTCTCGCAACAATCATAACGGTTTATATTTCAAATATTATCCTGCATGTTATCTTATGTGTAAAATAATCTAAATTGTTGTTTGTCCGATGAACGGCTGGTATCGCAGGCTAGACGGTTGTATTGTATACTACAAGATTCCTGGGTCTCTGTTTTTAGTCCTTGAAGATCTAAAGCACTATACTTAATTTGGACTATTCACTTACTGTGAAGTGTGAACGCACCAAGAGAGAGACATTATTCCAAGGAAAATTCCAAAACAAAGGCGTGCTATAATGCATGGACCACTTTTATGTTAATTCAGAGAGTTAATTAAAGAAGCAAGGAATTGGGTTTGTCTGTTATTGAGAGTTATTTTCAACCATGGCTAATCCATACAAGAGAATGGCCTTATCACATCATTTTTTACTGGTGAGAAACTACTTCACTCTAAATTTTGATACATTTGATATTAGCATGAGCCCGTTTAGGGAGAAGTTTTTATGTGCCGGGTAGGTATTATGTGGCAGTACCCAACATGCATTTTGGCTATGCAAAAATGTTTTTGACGGATCGATTTTCGGAAAAAACTAGAGAGAGAAACTGGCGAGAGCTAGAGTTAGTGTGAGAGGGAGAGAAACACGGAGACTACAATGGCGGACAAGCAGCCAATAATGGCTGAACAGCAGAGGATCCGACTCCTTGTCACGCGTAGAAACCGTTACAAAATCGTAGCCAACGACGAATACAACGTCCTCGTAGCCAAGTGCCACAAAGAATTCTGAGGATTCATTGTCGGTGACAACGACCTTGGGTATGGCAACGATTCGAATGTATCTGGCCATATTCATCCAATGTATGTAAAACTCCACAAACATGAACGACTGCAAGCATTGGGCAATTCCAAACACATGTGAATATGTACGCACACACGCATATAAAACTTTTCCAAACATTACTCTCACTCTCATTAGTTTAAAATACATGGATCCCTATAGTTATCTCATTTACATGTCAATCCCATATTCCCATGGGTCCCCCATGAGGTGATCGATGCTTGGCCGAGTACAGGCTTTGTTCACTTAGGGTTTTTAGAACACACACACTCTCTCTTAGTGCGGTTTCCAATAAATTCTCTCTAATTATTACTCCCATCTCCCTATCTCTCTACAGTTATTATCCCAAAAACTTTTCAAAAAATTCTTTACCCCCAAAACCTTCCTAGAAATCTTTATCTTCCTAAGAATTAAGAAGAGTCAAAAGGGTGAAAGCTCGACATGGTGAATAGTCCCCCCTGTGAATATCTTGGAAGAATTAAATCATGACAAAGGGAGCTTTTTTCTTGACATTTTTATATTTTCAGACAATAGAAAGAGTAACATGAAGGTGGACAATGAATAACCAGCCTCAACACTTCCGTCACAATATCATATTCTAGTTCAAGCGGGAAAAACCAAGAAATACTAGGAAATGAAATTGATAGATGCATCCACCACTCGCGTAGTTCCTGAAGCACGCAGCTTTTAGAAGAAGTATTAGGAAGCAGGAATGGCGCGACGCGCTTAGGGGGTGTTCCACTAACAAAAAACTATTTTTTCTAAAAATTGAGACAAGTCATTCTCTCATAATACATTACATAAAAAATCGTGAAAAACTAATTTTTTCAAAAAACTAACTCAGTGGAACACCCTTTTAATGTACTGCACCATGCCCATTAATTGCACAAGATAATAAACAAGAAATTCCATTGGTGTTTAGAAGAAACTGGGCCTTGCAGGCTAAAATTGGATCGAAATATATTTGTCAGCCCGTAAAATGCTGATTAAGCCCAATAGGTGTCGAGATTGGTTCACTCCATTGGCGCGAAAGCTACCAAGTTTCCCGCCATCTCACTCGATTCAATGAGTTCGCGTTTGTAGAGAGAGAGAGCGGCGGGAACTAGAGTCAGAGAGTGAGAGGGAGAGAAACACGGAGACTGCAATGGCGGACGAGCAGCCAACAGTGGCCGGACGGCGGAGGAGCAGAGGATCCGTCTCCTCATCACGCGCAGAAGCTCTAGAACGCCTAAAATCCCTCCGCCGCGGCGAAGGCGGCCGAAGCGAATACCAGATCAAAATGGAAGATCCCATTTACGACACCGTAGCTGACGACGAGTACGACGCCCTCATAGCCAAGCGCCGCGAAGAATTCGGAGGATTCATCGTCGACGACAACGGCCTCGGGTACGGCGACGAAGGCCAGGAGGAGGATTGGACTCGGGCCGGAGTCCTTCTCTCTGACGAATCGGAAGGCGAAATGGAGAGACCTAATAGGCAGAAGAAGAAGACGGAGAAAAAAGATCCACCACCCAAAAAGCCCTCGGCTTTATCCAATGCGGCCGCGTTAATGGGTAAGCAACGCCTCTCCAATATGTTCACTACCTCGGCTTTTAATAAGAAGAGTGGTAATAGCAAGGATGATAAGGGGAATAATCTATCTTGTGATAGTATTGTTGATGATGTTATTGCCGAATTTGCGCCGGATGATTCTGATCGACAGAGGCGAAGGAGGGGGCACTCGAGTTTATCACTAGGGGTTGTTAAGACTACTAGCATGTCAATTAAGAAAGAAAACCTTAGTTTGGATACTGTTGATTGGACGGGTAAGGCTGAGTTTTCTAGGGGTAGTTCTAACGGAGAATGTAATTTTGAAGTGGCCAAGGAGAGTGATTCGATAAGAGAAGCTGAAACTGGAATGGATTTGGATACTAAAATTGGTGGCGATTCGGATTTACAATTGGTTGAATGTTCAACGAAGGGCAGTGGGGCTGAGGAGAGCCTGGTGAATGGTTTTGAAGCAAAGGTGGAGCCGGGGGTAAATGAAGGGGTTTTTACTCTCAATGCCACAATCAAGGAGGAAAAGAATCCGGCATTGAGTGCAACTGCTGGGTGGCAGGCAGTTAGAAGTGCTGGAAATGGGAGTATTGGGCTTGATGGCAGTGGGACGAATCCTACTTTGAATAGTGAAGAGAAACCAGACTTTGAGCTGGATTCAGATGGGTCATTGCCGTTCTACATACTTGACGCCCACGAGGAGTTTTACGGTGCTAATATGGGCAACATTTATCTGTTTGGGAAGGTATGGTGCTAATTTTAATTTTGTCCATTGTATTTTCTTGTTTATACTGACATATTAGTTGCAAATACATCATCCTATGCTTACATATTTCTTGTGTACACATCATACTGAAGTTA
This sequence comes from Vaccinium macrocarpon, assembly GCA_022606695.1. Taxonomy (NCBI): domain Eukaryota; kingdom Viridiplantae; phylum Streptophyta; class Magnoliopsida; order Ericales; family Ericaceae; genus Vaccinium; species Vaccinium macrocarpon. The sequence continues at coordinate 38,856,715 of CM040181.1, read as the reverse complement.
CATACTTCCTCTCCTTGTTTAAGCATTATAAATTATTATCCTTAGTGGCAAATACATCATTCTATGACCTTGTTTCTTTTTTCTCCTTATGTTACTTGCATTATAAACTGCTGGCATGTATGAGATAATCACTTCTGGGGACGGACGCAGAATTCGAGTGTGGGTTGGGCAAACACTAAAACAAAATTTAGAACATTCAAAAGGCAACATCGATCGAGTGAATAAACATTCCACAAGTATTATAAACAAAATGATCGTATATGCAGTGTTGATCAACCTATAAGATCTAAAAAATATGATCGAAAACAATAACATCCACACGTTATAGTGCATCCATTTCTATGCAAAAGAAAGAACCTAAAACTATGCGCTCTTTTATTTGTGATTGAGTTGGATGAGGGCGACTAAGGTGTGAGGCGAGAGGCGAGAATGATGCTTGACCTGACTCTATGATGATTTTTTTTTTAAAAAAATCTGATCTCAACAACCCTACTTGTTAAAGAGAAAAAAAAAATCTAGTTGGCGGTGTCATCGCTAAACATTTATGGGATCATTTGGTAAATTAGAAAAAAAAAAAAAAACTAGATGAGGCAATAGATTTTCAAAAAAACAATTAAAAAATCCTGGGTAGTTTTTTTTTTTTTTAAAGTTTATTTGGCTGGCAAACCTATATAGTTGTAAAATTTAAAAAATAATTATTACTATATTTATAAGAAAAGTTTAAAACTTGGGTTGGGCAGTCACCTGGGTGGGTGACTAACCCGCCCTGCGTCTGTCCTTGATCACATTGTGAATACAGTCTCATCTATTCAAGTTGATTACTTCCATTTTTTTGCCTTTTAAGTATGTACTTAGCATGCTCTAATCATTTTTTTTTGTGGTGACAAATATAATTGTATGGAACCTAAGTGTGAAGAAACACGAAAGTATGCATCCACGAAGTTTCAAATCATTTTATATTTCTCAATCATGACTATCAAGCATCAGAAAGATGAACATGTCAGAAAACAGTAGAACTCATGGATATGTAGTGGCATGTTAGTTTTAAGGATTTGTTAAAAAGTTTATGGTATAAAAAATTGATGGTTGACATCCCATTGGCATTCAGGTCAAAGCAGGAAGCACATATTGCAGCTGCTGTGTGATTGTAAAGAACATGCAGAGATGTGTCTATGCAATTCCAAATGGATCTCTGTTTCAGAATGACATGATTATGAAGCTTGAGAAAGATGTTGAAGAATCACTAATTTCTCCTACACTTTTCCGTACTAAGTTGCAAGTAATTTCTTTGCTGTTACAAACTTTCATTCCAATACCGGATGTTTCTTTATGGTGATTGTTATTTATGTAATTTCCAATGGGTAGTTTTAGTTGTCTATTTTGTTCGGTTTGTCTAGTAAATCATAGCTTTCTGTTTATGTTATTAGCAATATACATGATACGGATGTCTGTGGGTGAGGTGGCTTGATTTTGAGGGAGTTTTTCAGATGGACGGATATCTGTGGGGTTTTCTTTGAGGATTGCTTGAGGGCATTTCTTTTAGGAGTATGTCATTTTGGGGGAGTTGCGTGATAGAGGATGATTAGTTGGGGGTGTTGGTTGGATGAGGTAGCTTGACTTTGAGGGAGTTCTTCCAGATTGGGTCCTCTTGATGATCCGGCGGAATATCAAGAGCTCGTTGGATGCCTTGATTTGAGACCTGATATTGCTTATGTTGTCCAATGTCTGCATCGTAAGTCAATTTGTTTCTAGCCTGTGTTCTACACATTGGCTGCCTTGCTTCGTATCCTGCACTTTGTTTTCTGGGCCATTCCCTTATTTCAAGGAAAGCAAAAAGCATTCGATTATAGTTCTGTCCACTGCAGATATTGGAATATCATGTCGTGGCCCATGCCACCTCTGAAGTTTTGTGGCTACGAACGCTTTTATCAGATATGGGTGTCACCATTTTTTTTCTCTACGCCTCTTGATTATTACAATAAGAGTGCTGTTGAGATTTCTCAATATTCGGTTTTCCATGGGTGCACATAACATATCTTTAATTGATTGCCATTTTGTTTGCCATCATCTTCAGTTAGGCACTACTGATTAGCCATTTGTTTCCTCTTTGCTGCATTTGGCTGACTTTTTCATGAATCTCACGTTGCTGCTCTTTTTTGTTTCATACTTGGCAAACTCTTGGTGCTCTCTACCCTTACACCTAGAGTTTGTGGGTTGGCTTCTTGAATCCATTGTATCCATTGAGTTCAGTGTATACCTAATTGGACCTATATGTTTACATTATTAAGAATGTTAGTAATGTACACGATATATTTTGGTTCTCTCGACTTCTTGGGAAAAAAGAGGAAAATCACTTTGATCTCTTGGCCCTTTCACGAAGCCGAGTGAGAAGACCTAGGAAGCTTTGCTTCTTGTAGTCTGCCCGTAATGCCTCCCTTCATTTGATACTTGTATCAGTTTCCAGCGTCTTTTGATGCTCTTTGCTTCTTTTATTTGGCAGGAGATGGCATCAGGATTGAAGAGTGAAATAGCAAAACAGTTATTGGATCGTAATGTTTCAAGTTTTAGCATGGCTCCTGTTAAGGTTTGCAGATTTAACTAATTTCATGTGTAAAAAGTGCACTATAACTCTTTTCCATTATTATTTCAATCTTATTTTATGGTTTACTGTCGTGCTGGCTTCATTTTTTTCCTTGACATTTCGCAGAGGAGCTACGCATTTGAGCGACCTGACATACCTATTGGGGAAAATTACGCCCTCAAGATCAATTATCCTTTTAGGGTACATTGCTTGTTGTATGCTCTGAATCAATGACATGTTTTGAGTCTTCTGGCAATGTGTTATTACTGTTCAATCTCTCAGTTTACCTAATTGCAAATAAGAAAGCTGGAATGATGTTTCTCTTTTGAGTTTCTTTTACTTGGCTGATTTTTTGTTGCGCTTTATTTACCACCATCCTTGAAGTTTAATAGCAATGCATTCTGTAATTGCAGGACCCACCGCTTCCTTCAGACCTCAAGGGCGAACTGTTCTCTGCTTTGCTTGGAACTCATAACAGGTATAAGTGGTCTCAGCAGATCCCTGGTGCACAATCCCTTTTGTACATATCTTATGTATGGCAAGGAAGAGAGGATCAAATGATGAATGAGCCTAGTGACACGATTTGAACATTTATGTATATTGCTGATATGACGTCCATTGTACTGGTTTGGGTAGGAACCTTTTGCTTGAGACATCTTTACAGAAGAAATATTTGTTGATAGTCGACAAGATAGTAGAATTTTTTTTTATACTTGTGTATCTTTCCTGTGCTGCACTTTAAAGTTTTTTTTTACCTTGTAGAATTTTCTTTGAAAGGCCACTTTTGAAATTCAACAGTATTCGACAAATCAGTAGGAGTTGAAACCTTTTTCGTGGTTTTCAGGTTTATTTAGTGTTGTAAATTTGTGTGGTGGGCATAATTTTCTGAGGTCTTAGTCCTGCATGAGTAATCTGATTACCTACTCAATAAATTTGAAGTACCATGAAGAAGTTTGAATCATATAGCATTTCTTGATGTAATTATTTTATAATCTGTATTTGTAGATTCCATTGTGTTCATTACATTTGCTTGTCTAGAGGAATTTCTGAAAATTGCATCCTCTAAATACCTATTTGTGGACAACAAGAATCCTGATTAGCATCAATCGTTGGCAGTGCTCTGGAGCTATTTCTAATAAAGAGGAAGATAAAGGGACCTTCCTGGCTTTCAATTTCAAAATTTTCCAACTGCCCAGCACAACGTGTGAGACTTGAATCTCTAATTGTGTTATCAATCAGTAAGGTTTGTTATTCGCTGTAAGGTTACAGTTTTCCTTTACCTTAACAGTTGGATGAATTCTGGACAGGTTAGCTGGTGCAAGTTCGAGGTTGTTGTTGATTGTCCAAAGGACATACAAGTTTCAATTTCCTCAAAGAATACAGCGGTGATTCCTCCTGTTGTTGTCACTGCAATAAATCTGAAAACTATCCTCAGTGAAAAACAGAACGTGAACGAAATTGTATCTGCATCTATAATCTGCTGCCACAAGGCCAAGGTATGCTGTTATAAATGGTTTGTTTGGTGTGCTGATACTGGTATAATCAACACACATGACCTTTCCAGTATCCTGGACTTGGCACTTTGCCCAAAACATGAATTCCCGTCCGCTCATTGATGTCAGATTAGTGCTATCATTCCTTAAAGTGCCACGAATGCATGTGAACAAGCCAAATGTTGGCTTGGGCGTAATATTAAACAGATCTTTTGAAATAACATACCGCAGAACTAAGGTCATCTCGTTCTTGGAAGCAAAGGTAGAGATGTTGTGTGTGAATTTATCCCCCTATCAATGGCTTCTATTAAGTTGTATGATTTTAGGGTATACTCGGTTTGGGCAGGAATTGAGGTCTATTTCTTGGTTGCTGTAGTCATTATGTCATTGTTGCTTACTAGTTTTGTTGTATTTTGGATCTCTGAATTAAGGTTGAGAAAACATACATTTGTAATGGGACAGTTTCAGATGAAATAAGGACCATAAAACCCAGGATGTCAAACTTTCTTCTTTTCCTTTGGTTTAAGCACAACGGAGTATATTTCTTGTAACCATTTGATCTGTTTCCCCGGTGCTCCTGTTCCTTATCTCTTGGAACCTTCAGTACGTTAGATCAGATGAGTTGCATGGATTGGAATGTTGTAGACTATTTTTTGTTCAATTGGGTACAGCTCTTTTAATTTTTGATAATTGTCTAAGAGTTCAGAATTAACAAGTATATCCTCTTGGAGTATCCAAAGGTCACTGAGCTGCACTCTGAACATGTTCACTTTTGCATTGCCAAAGTTCAGGTCCCTATGTCCCAAGAATCCAAGATCTTTTGTTGCTATACTGTTTTCTGCTTTAATTGTGGAACTGAAAATTCTTTGTAATGTTTTGTCCTATATGATTGTAGTTTTGTACTGAGAGTAGCTAATATGATTGAACCCTCAGGTTGACACTCCCACATTAGCCTCGAATGGGCGAGGGTCGGGGATGCTTAGCCACTTTTCTGTTGTCCGTAAGCTTGATGGAGGCATATTTCCAATGGGATTTACTAAAGAGGTCAATGATAGGAATTCATTGTCTGGACCAAATGTCATCAGCATTGAAAGCAGGCAGGTTTTGGTTATAAATCATGTTTATTTTAAAATTTCCACATCAACTTTGGTCATTATAGATTTGTTCTGATTTCAATCACTTTGCTTTTTATGGTTTCCAGTGAGAGGGCTTTGTTAAACCGTCTGATGATTGAACTACACAAATTAGACAGTGATGTTCTTGTTGGGCACAATATTTCTGGGTTTGATCTTGATGTTCTGCTTCATAGAGCTCAGGTGGGAATATCCATATCTGCATATTAGTCTCCAATCATTTAGTATGTCAGTGTATGATATCTGTATCATAAATTCTGTATATTGTAGTTTGCACATAATTAACTTGTGTTCTAATCAGAGAGCACTGATGTCAGCTTATCATTTATGATTTTCTCTTACATTTGATTATGATTGCAATGCCTTGCACTCATTTTTGTCACTGAATTAACAAAAGTAGACTCTAGTTAGACTTTTTTTAAGCTTTATTTGTGACTTTGTGTATTGTGAGGCCAATGAGGGAAAAATTGTGTATACAGGCTTGCAGGGTCCCTAGCAACATGTGGTCCAAGATAGGCCGTCTTAAGCGCTCTGCAATGCCTAAGCTTACTAAAGGAAGCACAGTCTTTGGGTCTGGTGCGAGTCCAGGGATTATGTCCTGCATTGCTGGGAGGCTTTTATGTGACACATTTTTGTCTTCTCGTGAACTATTGAGAGAGGTAAATATACTGGTTGGTTATCCCATCAGGGTATCAGGAAATCGTGGTAGAATTCTCATACTTGAAGTCTGCCTCTTCCAGGTCAGTTATTCTTTGACACACCTGGCAAAGACTCAGCTGAAGAAAGACCGGAAGGAGATTGCTCCACATGATATTCGCTCGATGTTTCAAAGTTCTGAATCCCTTATGGAACTTGTAGGTTCCTATTCTTTTCTTGCTTTGTTACTACGATTCTCATGCGTGTTTTTCAGTACCAACTCCAAATCCCAAGGTTTGACAAGCTTTGGGTGGGTTTCAGTAGTAGAAAATGTTAAAAGATGCAGTATATCTATATATTAAAAAAAAAGAAGAAGATTTCCATCAAACATGTCGGTAGTTGATTATTTTCTTGTTGAGAGCACTGTGGTTACAGAGCCAGTATAGTCAAGTACTGTGATGATTCCTGCAATAACTTCACACTGTATGACCACGTTTTGAGGGAACTAAATGCCATGTTTAGATTGCATTTATAATGTCAGCCTTGTCCTCTCAAAACAAGAATATTAGATTATTAACAACGAACTCATCTAAAAGCTTAAACTATTAGCAATAGGGGTAACTTTATTATGTATCTTCAACATGCTCCCTCAAGTTTACCCAGGATCTCCTCCATAAGCGGGTTGAACACGGGCAAGTACTTTAATCATTAGGCAAGCAGTGAGGATTCAAGATTAGGAGATACCACAAAGTGATCATTTTAGGTATTTAGGTTCTATTTTTAGTAAATATGGTGAGATTGCTGATGAAGCGACTCATAGGATCCAAGTGGGGTAGCTCAAGTAGTGAAGCGCTGCTGGTGTACAATATGACAACAGGATACCCACAAAATTGAAAGGGAAATTCTATGGAACTGCCATAAGACTAGCAATTACGGGATAGAACGTTGGCCCATCAAGAAACAACAAGTGAGTAAGATGGGTGTAACTGAGATGAGAATGTTGAAATGGATGTGTTGTAGTACTAGAAAAGATAGGCTTAGAAATGAAACTGTTCATGAGATGGTGGGTGTGGCACCTACAGAGGAGAAGTTGCAGGAAAATAGACTTAGGTGGATTGGACATGGCTAATTGGCTACCATAGACTTGTAGATGCAATAGTTTAGAGAGTTGATAGAATAGATTTGGGTAGTAACGCTATGAGGAGAGTAAGACCTAAATTGACATTATATGATGTAGTCCGCATGGATATGAGCACTCTAAATCTCATTGAACATGTAGCCCTTGATAGAGCTCAATGGAAAAATAGGATTCACGTAGCCAACCCCAATTGATTGGGACAGAAAGTTCGGTTCGGTTTGGCAGGCAATGAGGTTCGAACATAGGATGTATTGCCTGCTCTAATACCATATTATTTAATTAACCACCAACTCATCTAAAAGCTTAAGCCGTTAGAGTGGGGTAACTTTGTTATTTATATCTTCAACAAAGAATACCATGATTCAGTTGATCACTATTGATCAAATGGACTAATGATCACATCAAATCCTCCCATCTTCTCAGTCTAGTCATGTTAGCTTTTTTCTAGAACGATGAACTCATAACCCTCATCTACCATACCTGGAAAATTTGTGTTGCCTTTGATGCATCTCCAATATAGGTTTCTCATGGTTTATTTTATATCTTCAGATTGAATGTAGTGAGACAGATGCATGGTTATCCGTGGAACTCATGTTTCATTTGAGTATTCTTCCCCTCACCCGTCAGCTGACTAATATCAGTGGTAACCTCTGGGGTAAAACTCTCCAGGTGAACATTCACAATAGTGTTAACGTTACCTGACCTCCTACTTTTGTGGTCTCTACTTGGGACACTAAATTGTTCAGTCTATGTACGTTTTTTCAGGGTGCTAGGGCGCAAAGAGTGGAATATCTTTTGCTACACGCATTCCACGCAAAGAAATATATTGTCCCAGACAAGTTTTCTCCTTATCCAAAGGAAACAAAAGTTATGAAACGTAAAGTGAATGATGCTGAGGAAAAGGAAATAGATGGTTTGGATGTCGACAATGCAAATTTTGAGAATGATTCAACTAACAGCGATCACGGAAAAGCCAAAAAAGGAACTTCTTATGCAGGTGGATTGGTCTTGGAGCCAAAAAGAGGGTTGTATGACAAATATATCTTACTTCTGGACTTCAACAGTCTTTACCCTTCTATAATTCAGGCAAGTCAATGATGTTATCTTATTTGTCTTTGATCTGTTTGTCGAGTGGTTATTCATTTATTATTTTTCACATTCTGGGCCCCACATGTCTTTAACAGGAGTACAATATCTGCTTTACAACTGTTGAAAGGCCTGCCAATGGATCAGTTCCTCGTTTACCATCTAGTAAAAAGACTGGAGTTTTGCCAGAGGTAATTTGCTGACAATTTTAACTACGATTTTCATATTGAGGACATCTGGGTATTTAGCAATGGGTCATGAAAATTTCGAAATAATTGCTCATGATAAGCTGGACAATTTAAGATGTCATTTCCCATCTAGTAAAAAGGTTTGAGTTTCACCAGAGGTTGCCTGCTGACATTTTTAAGTATGATTTTTGTATTAAGAACATTTTGGTATTTGGTAGTGGGTCATGAAGTTACCAAAATTTTGCCCCCTTGTTTGGGTACCAGCGATGTTCTGGCAAGATCAAGGGCCAGATTTTCCTCTGATACCAAATCATGCATCCAAATATTCAGTTGGTAATCTAGGGAGGTAGCCCCCTTGTTTGGGACCAGCACCAAGGGGAGCATTTAATTAATATCAATTAATTTAGTCTTACATAGAGCTCAAGCTTGGCAAAACCCACCTAAGTAGTCAATTACCAATAATAGAAGCTCCTCCTTCAAGCAATCACTGCAACTAAGAATTGGAGTCAATTGCAAATGCTTTTTCCCCATATATAAGTAACTCTTATGTATTTACTTTATATTTACGTAAATTTGAGTAAAGGTTTTTCTAGTATGTTGTCGCTTTGAAGTAAATGCTTTTCTTGTATCTCATCATCACTTCAAACTTTCTCTTGCTTGTTGTTATTCTCTTGTTTCTTTTGTGATTCATATCTTTGCGATGGTCTATTCTAGTTGGGAACATGCTCTTTTCTAGATGGGAACGAGGTCCCCAGGAGGTGGTGACTTCGGAGCGCGGGAGCGAGGTTTTTTATTGCTTGTTTGTTTTTTGTGGGTCAGAGATTTTTCCCTTAGCCTTTTCTATCTGCCTTGCAGCATAGTTAATTTGCGTTTCCAGTGAACTAATCAAGCTGGATCATTCAACCATCTCTAATCATCTATACGGTATCTTTTTGGAGAAGACTACAAGAGCAGTGGATATTTGAACTCAATGTGCAACTCAATTATCCGGCTTAATGCTCCCTCTATGGATTTTTTGAAACCCAGATAGTTTAGGTAGAATCCAAAGTGTCAACCCGACTCTGTAACCAGTTGGGACTTGGTAAATGCATAGAAAAGAGGGATAAAGAGGAACAGAATACACCCCCACATACCCCTTTGATTCATCGAATTTCCACATTGAGCAGGCCTTACCAAGTTACAGGGTTACAAAAGTCCCCCCCACCCCCCCCTCTCTCCAAACAATACCCCCAGAACGCATGTGTTTAATCTTAGGATACACTTCATGATAAGGCATGCATGATATGCTTTGGTATAAACATAGGTGCACGATAAATTGGAATGGGTGGGATTCATAGGATACACTTCATACGAGGCAATGTGTCGTCTTCTTTCTCATTAGCATGGGAATGAAGTATATGTGCAACAGATGGACTCTGATTAATATCCATTGGCCTTTTTTACTGTGTCTTCAGAAATATGGAATTTTCTTTGGGTTCTTTTCTGTTTAAGCTTTTCTCTATTTCCTTTGTCTTTCTATCCTTAGTATTATCGGAGATTGTGAAAGCATGACCTCTGTTTATAAATTCCAACTCTGATGTAGTTGCTGAAAAATTTGGTCGAGAGAAGGAGACAGGTGAAGTCATGGCTAAAAAATGCATCTGGTCTTAAGGTCCAGCAGCTTGATATACAGCAGCAAGCACTGAAACTCACTGCTAACAGGTTAGTATTTCAATTCGTTTCCATTTCTTTTGGTTCTCATGATAACTCTTTGTAGCTCTTGTTTGTTGTCTCAGTGATATGTAAATTTTCCATCTTTGTGTTTCTTTTCCACCTGCAGCATGTATGGTTGCCTGGGGTTTTCCAACTCCAGATTCTATGCAAAACCGCTAGCAGAATTGATAACACTACAAGTAAGACTTTTACTTATATCATGCAGATTGTTAACATGCTTAAGTCAGCAGGTTTTTTATGAATGATTTTTACCTGTCATAATTTCTTGCAACTTGCATGATCTATGTCCAGGGAAGGGAGATCCTACAAAGTACTGTTGATCAAGTTCAGAATCACTTAAACTTAGAGGTTTTTTCCTACATATTTCTGTCTTCTTTTTCTACTTCAGTTAGCAAGTACATTGCTTACCATGGCATGTATTGCCTTGCACCTTGCAGGTAATCTACGGGGATACAGATTCAATCATGATATACACTGGCCTTGATGATATCGGAAAAGCCAAAGTGATTGCAGGAAAGGTCATCCAAGAGGTGAGGTCTTAGTGTCTGTTAAATGACATTAGTTGTTCTGTTTTGTCCTTTCATTTTCTCTTAAATTGGATAATTATCAAGTTAGTCGGCATATAATATACAATTAAAATTGAATTCTTGATTTCTTCAACCCGTGCCGCATACATGTGCACACAGTATTGTTGCCTGTTCTACTCAAAATTCAACCCAAAAAATAGATATAAAAAATCCACCACTTATCCACTAGTGCTTTTTGACCTCCAGGGAAAATAACATGCTCTTTATACGGTATGGTTTGGTGGCCAAAAGACATTGATTTTCAGCACTCATTCACTCTTGGACATGGTTTTCGATTCGGAAGCCAGGAAATAGTTATATTCTTTCAAGAACTACATGATGCATTTCCTTTTGCAATTGATGTGTGGAATTTTTTCCCTCTTTTTTTTTAGGTTAACAAAAAATATAGGTGTTTAGAAATTGACCTTGATGGCTTGTACAAGAGAATGCTGCTTCTTAAGAAAAAGAAATACGCAGCTGTCAAAGTGCAGTTTAAGGACGGGACACTACACGAGGTAGTTTTTCAAACTGTTTATTTTTCTTTATGTTTTTTAAACTCATTAAAAAAATTGATGCTCAGTCTTCTGGTGAATGGCATTCTTGGTGAAGGATATTGAACGAAAAGGTCTTGATATGGTTCGTCGTGACTGGAGCTTGCTATCAAAGAAGCTGGGAGATTTCTGCCTAGATCAAATACTGTCCGGAGGGTATATTTAACTATTTTTTTTCTTTTCATCTTTTTGGTTGTCTAGTAATCCAAATCGAAAACTATTGGCATTTCCGTGGCTCTCGTGCTTACAGGTCATGTGAGGATGTTGTTGAATCAATACACAAGAAACTCATGGAGGTAGTAAACTTATGACCAAGTGGATTCTCACCAACTATTCATATTTGGATGGTTTTCATTTGGTGCTACTTTGCTTCATGACCATCTTGTAACTGACAAAAAGTTGAGACCCAAGGCTACAGGATTTCAAGCTTGGGAAAGTTTTACAGCATAGTTGGCTCAAACAGGAAATAGTAATAAAAAATAAGTGATTCTGACTGAACTTATGGATTGGCTGGATTTGAAATTTGCATTGCATTAAATGTTGTACCCATTGAACAAGGCTCCTGGCTCCCAGATTACAACATTGTTAGGAAGATGCAGTAGACAGGGCTACCTAACCACACTTTTACTTCAGTGTCACAACACTTAAGGCAGATTTGAAACTTGATTGTGTAGTACCACTGGGAGCTTAAGACTTTCAAATGTGACTGTCTATTAGTTTGATTCAAGTAACTATTGCAGGACAACTTTTAACTAGGAGTTCATAATAGGAGAATTTATTGGTTTCACTGTCTGTGCAAGTGGATCAGGTACAACAGGAGATGAGGAATGGACAAGTGCCATTGGATGAATACGTCATCACAAAGTCATTAACAAGACCACCAGAAGCCTACCCAGATGCCAAGAACCAGCCACACGTTGAAGTGAGTCCGTAAACTACTGTGATCTTGTCTTAGAACCATATATCTTCCAAATCCACTATCTAACTGGATCGTCTAATATGGATCCTTTTCCAAGGTTGCACTTAGACTGAAGAGAAATGGCCACACCACTGGTTGCTCTGCTGGGGATACGGTTCCTTATGTAATTTGTTGTGAGCAGGTTTGTCTTCAGAGGTGTTCTCTCTTTTTATATGGAGAATGTCACTAGACGTTAATCATGTTGTGGTTCTCACATGATTGGAACAATCAGTAATGGCTGTTCTCATGTGAATAGGGGGCTGGTTCAGATACTTCCACAGGGATTGCTCAGCGAGCAAGACATCCGGATGAATTGACAAGAGACAATGGAAAATGGATGGTTGACATTGATTATTACCTGTCCCAGCAGGTTTGGTTTCTATTTATTGATCCTTACTCAGCATGACTTACATTGGTTTTGTATCACTTTCTAGAATGGACTTGCTTAGCAACTTGGTTTGTTCTATACAGATACATCCTGTTGTATCACGGCTGTGTGCTTCAATTCAGGGTACAAGCCCAGCACGTTTGGCTGATTGTTTGGGGCTTGACTCATTGAAGGTAATTATCATTATTTCATGGCGTGCCGGCTGACACATGTTCAGTATTGTAGTTTTTGCTGTGGTATTTGGAATTAATAATGCAAAGAATGGGTTATTGCAGTTCCAAAGTAAATCAAGTGAAGGTGTCGATAACGATTCTTGCAGCTTGCTCTTGTGTGGTGTAAATGACGATGAGAGGTAATCCTTTCTTGTTCTAAGAGCTATACTTGCTCCTCGTCGAAACATTATATGGAGATCTCTGAGTACATTGTCAACTTTGCCAGATTCCTATCAAGGGTATTGAGTGTGTGGCCTTATGATATGGGCCATAGCCTCAAAGTTACATATAGACAAATGTATTCAAAAGTACTTTGGACTATAAGCATATAGTAAACTTTGTTGCTGACTATTTCAGCACTCATCAGGTGTATTTTTGCCTTCTATCCCTTAATTCCATAACCTTCTTCAATTGTCTTGCTACTTCTTCTCCCCTTTTATGTTCTTCCTATATTTTTTGGACTGTGATTCCAACAACTGCCTTAATTCTTCCTCTATGCTGACTTTGATGCAACTGTATCCAATATAGAAATTTCTCTGAGTTGAAAGTATATTGCTCAATTTTTTAAGTGAATTGCATTGCAGATACAGAGGCTGTGAGCCTTTGACTTTATCATGTCCTAGCTGCTCTGGTACTTTTGAATGTCCAACTGTGTTGAGTTCCATTCGTGCATTAATCAGTGACAAGAAAACAGACTTGAAGGCAGAGGAATCCTCTCAATCTTTTTGGCACAAATTGCATTGTCCTAAATGCCCGGATGAAGGTGATGTGGGTAGAATATCTCCAGCATTGATTTCCAATCAGGTACTAATGAAATATGCTCTTTCGGACATGATTTCTACTTAGAGAATCTTGAACCTTGTAATCCCCAGCTTTTTTTTTATATCATATTATATCTAGGTCAGTTGTCATCCAGTTGTACCTCAAAAAATTCTTTGGGGACTTTCAGAGTATAACATTATATTCTGAACTATTTCTCTTATCCTAGAACCATTAAGTATGGAAATTTATTTGAGATGCTAGGATTAAGATTTGAAATGCTCGGTTATAGATATGTTACCTTTTTTTACGAGACGCTAAGATTAGGATTTGTAATACTCAGTTCTAGATACTTTACGCATACACCAAGTGAGATACGCTAGAGTCCACAATTTCCAAACATGGGTCCATGTACAGGTTGTTGGGCCTCTGTGCATTTGGTGCTCCAAAATCCATATTTTTTATTTGAGGTTGATTTTCTGGTGAAGATTTGTTTAGTTGACCCTGCCTAAATGTGTCAGGTCAAGAGGCAAGCAGAAGGATTCATTTCATTATACTATAAAGGCTTGATGACGGTATGTGTTGTGGATCGTTGTGATGCTATAAAATTTAGGAGTCCCGGAACAATTTTGTTTACACTAGTAGGTGTTTTTTGCGTCCAGTGCGATGATGAAACTTGCAAGTACACAACTCGAAGTCTAAACTTGCGGGTAATTGGTGATTCTGAAAGAGGAACAGTTTGTCCCAATTATCCTCGTTGTAACGGCCATCTCATAAGAAAGGTTTCCATCTCTTCCTCTATGCCTCAAATTTTAGCTATACACATTAGTTTATTTTTATTTACTCATAAATGGGATACCTATTCCTGGCATTAGTACTCTGAAGCGGATCTGTACAAGCAACTAACGTATTTCTGCTACGTGTTGGATACTGTACGCTGTATTGAGAAGGTTAGTGAGTGATATTTCGTAATTTAGCTCCGAAGTTGTAGAGAAATTTTATACCGATTCGCGTGGTTAAATAACATCAGTTAAGATGGTTTTCAAATTAAAGATTCCCATCACATCGTTCTGTAGAGATGTTCTTTGCAAGATTATTCTATCAGAACAACTGTAATGACCGTTTCATGAACATGGGAGTTTCAGGTAGAGCATAACCTAAGAATACCAGCGGAAAAAGAGCTAGCAAGAATCCGACCACTGGTTGATTTGGCAGCATCTACAGCACAGAAGATCCGTGACCGGTGTGCCTTTGGGTGGGTGCAGCTGAAGGATCTCATTGTCACAATTTGATACCTAAAAGGGACATCAAGATGTTGATGTCAGTTTGATTTACCAGAGTCTTTGTACAATAGTGAGAAAAACTTACCAATCTTGGTAAATTTTCGATTTATTGGGCAGGTTACACATAAAGCCAGTTATGTAATGCAACTGTAAGCTATATGCAAGAATGAAATCTGCTTTCACTATTGGACTGTTTTTAACATTGCTGTCTATCTTCTAACATTTGTCTAGCGATTACTAAATTTTGGAGGTTTTCCGCTTGTGAAGTACTCCTGAAACTTTGTAGACTCAAACTGTGTATGGTTCTTTGGTAGTCTGAGAACTGATGTCGTGCCAGTTGATAGGGCTACCTGGTTCACCTAATTTTTCCGATTGCTTATTAGAAAGTCGATATATATAGAAGATACGCGTTAGAAAATTGGTCCGAAAGGGTATGTTTTCAAATTATGATTCCCAGCACCAGAATTGGTTGTGTAGTGATTCATTGGAACATATTAGCCTACTGGCCTCTGAACTCTTCTCTTCTTTTTTTTGTCAATAAAAAGAAATTTTGTTAAGTTGAATTCCGAACAAAGATTGAACATACCCTAAAAAAAATGAGAAGAGCCAAAAACCGATAATGGATGCACTCTTAACTTTATTGGTATCATTATGTCTGGGGACGGATGAATCAGGATGCTGTCGTGAAGGGTGAAGCTCTTGGATGTCCTACAGTGCATTTTGGGATTGAGGCTCATTCTTTCTCTCTATGTAATATATTAAGAATGATGGGGAAAAAAGAGGGCATATAGTATCCATCTGTAGGTTAAGGGTTTGTTTGTTTGGAACTTGGGAAAGAAAGAGGACAGGAAGACCACTCAAACGAAGGCCGAAGCACAAAGAAGATCGAAGCTCCAATTGAGAAAAGTACTAGGTCATTTGTACTAGAATTTACACGTATCCTTTTCTACATGTAAATACGGCAGTGGGCTGGGCCTATGAAGCACCAAGAGGAAGTCGTAGTATCCGTATCAAACACGCCTGAGGCACAAGGGTACACAGGGTGGAGACACTAAACTCATTACACCTATAATTCTGATTCCATTAATTTTTCATTTTAGTACTACCACTGAGCTCGATATTTCAGAGTTTTCACGAAGAAAAGTTTAGTTCACACTTGTTTAGAGCGATCATTGCATTAAATTTCTGCTAAATGTTTAAGAGATCAATGTTTATTTACTCTTACCTATGTGAAAAGTTTGCAGTGCATGTAACACAACTCAAAATCTATTTCATAGCTACACTCAGGGCGGAGCTTTTAAGGGGCAGTGGCACGGGACACTTTAACTCTCATCCTCCTACCAAAATACATTGCTTTGCTTCACAACCTTCCACTGATTTGAATTACTTATTTTTTACTATTCCTTGGTGGATGATTAACATATGGAGACATGTAGTTTTTTAGGTACTAATGTAGGATTGATCTTTTAGGTACTAATGGAGTATTGATCTTAGAATGAGTGTACAATTTTTAGAGCGATGGAAGTGTATTTGATCCTTCTGGGTAGCACATCCTTCTGAGGTTGTTGTTGTCATTGACCTCATGCGAACTTCAAGATTGGGGTCCTCACTTAAAATTTACTCTTCTTCCATTTGACGACAAAACTCATAATTACCCTAGCATATTCAATCTTTTCCAGTGACAAAACTTATAATTACCAAAGCATATTCAATCTTCTCCTTGCGATCTCTCTTTCAATGGTTATCATAGCTAAGCCATTCAAGCATTCATGTGACATGGGCCTTTCGTTTTATGGTTTTACACATAATGAGCTTAACAATCTATATGGTGAGAAAGAACCCTATAGCTATGGTTGCAAACAAACTAAGTTAGTTACAAACAACTCGTGGTTTGACTCATTTATTAATTGAGCAGAGTTTAAGCTCAATTTTTACGCGTCGTTTGTATAGGCTTGGACCATTCGTTGTGTAAATTAATCAGGCTCGACCACAACAAAAACTTGATTCAGAAGATCCCGACTTCAAACTCCTTATTGCACCAATAGCCCGTTGTGGCTTGAGCTCCTCAAGTTTGGTCCATAATCGGGCAAGAAAAAGATCTTCTTCTTCTTTTTTTTTTTTTCTTTCGTAATCAATTATACAGCAGGAAGGGGACTAAAATTCGATCACACGATAGAGTATGGGGCATAGCCAGCCACCACTTGGATGACTAATATCTGTTTGGTTGGTTGGTTGGTTGGTTACGAGTATATCAAGAAAGGGTAAACTTGGGCATACAGAAAAACTTATACATAAAATGTATAATTTGCGTTTGGAGACCTATTTTTGGGTCCCACAAAAGTGATCTGAACCGTTCATTTTTCTTAAAACATTTTTTTGAGTGGGACTTTGGTTCAAAGACTTCTAACCGTTCGATTGAGCTAATTTTTGGTGGGCCGGCTCAAAAAAATGTTTTAAGGAAAATGAACGGTTCGGATCAGGATCACTTATGTGAAACCAAAAAATGAGACCCCAAACGCAATTTGTATATTTTCTGTACAAATTTTTCTGTACGCCCAGCAGGGTCCATCAAGAAAACGTGGGAGTAGGTAAGACGACAGTAGGTAAAGGACCCGGGAACTGAATTTAACTAGAAACGACGTCGTCAGCGCGTTCAACACGAGAATTCAGTAGCTGTGTCGTGTCTACTTCTTCTTTTCGCAGATTTCCTTCTCTCTCTAGAACTCCGTTCCGACGTCCGAGACCTGAACCAGACGCTGTAGCAGATAATCCGAGCTCAAAACAAGGGAAGGGACCCGCAGCTAGAACATGCCGAAAGCGAAGATCGCACCGTCGATGCTTTCATCGGACTTCGCCAATTTGGCATCGGAAGCCCACCGCATGATCCAATGCGGTGCTGATTGGCTCCACATGGACATCATGGTAACTCACTCTCTCCCTCTCTAGGTTTTACATTATATGTATACTTGTTTGATAGGTTCTGTTTGTTGACGTTGTTTTGATGGGAAAATTGGAATCAACGGCTTAGCTTGTTCCCTTTTGTTCTTTTTTATTTACTCTTATAAAGCAGTGATTTTAATAACATAATTTATTAGTTATGATGGATTCTATGTTAATTTGCTAGAAGGAATGGTAAGTTGTGTGTTTTGATGTGGTAATGATCTAGCTTAATCAAGCTCTCTGCGTCTGCCTTGGCTGCTTTGGGAAATTAACTTCGTGATTATCTTGTTGTATGTATAGGTTGAAGAATTGTGGTTTTATAACTGATGATGAGCTGATTAACCACATAAAACAAACTACTAACCAAACAAAAAAGACGGTATTAGGTAGAACTCAATTGTAAAAGCTAGCTATGGAGGTTAGGCAGCCTGAATAGTATGTTGCAAAATAATTGCGCACCCTGGATGACAAGGTCACTTGGAACCAACTGCTGCATGTTGGCCGAGGAGACACACCCTGCTCATCCGTGGATATTCCAGCTCTGATAGTACATCACTCAACCCAAAAAGTCAGCTATTATTATTGATTCAAGAACAATTACCTTTTCCATTACTTTTTGTTCTAGCGTTTGTATGACAATCCGCCCTATATTTTCAAATACAAAGAGTTAAAAGGATGAATCTGCTCTTCGGAATCATTTAAGCCTAGAAATGATTATTCGGATGTATCATGGGAATTCTTTCAAAGAAAAGAATCAAATCATTTTTATGGGGTGGAGCAAAATATCTCTCATTTATCCTTTTCTCTGCACAATGCTCTCTTCATACAACTCAAGAGGCAACCCAAAACTTATACCTGTAGCAGGCTGAACCGTCAGCCCAAAGGGCTAAGCGCTTGGGCTGAACTGTTTTGCGTTCGGCCGGAACGAAGGTATGGCTGGTCAGGCTTAAGCCTAAGTGTCTAGATTCATGGAGCGGGGCTGGGCCGAACTGAGTCAGATAGGTCAAATCCAAATCAAGACAAAAGGTCTGTGTGTTAACTGGAGGTGCAGTTCAGTCATGTGGCCGTCATATGGCACTCAGTGTGTCAGGCAGGTTGTCAGTCCGTGTGCCTAGCACGAGCTTACTTGAAGCCTATGCTTAAGTCACTCTACATAAAATACAGTTCTAAAACTTCAAGAGGTATGCCGTGACCATTCTCTCAATAGAGCTTTCTGCTTTCCTCTCCTTCATCTGAGACTTAGGCATCAAGTGCCTTCCAGATAACTCCAGCCAGCTAGGCACTTACCTGTCTTGGAGTCCAAGCTGAGGTAAGGCAAGGCTCATTCCAAATCCCAACCAGAGGTCCACGCGAGATCAGGATAAACACAACCCACAAGACCATTACCAGAAGTGATATAATAATGCATTTTCGCATTACATCTCCTTGTTGCTTGTATCCTTGATTCAATGGATAGAAACTTGAAATGATTTTGCAGATGAATTGTGTTCTTTTGCTAGGTCTTATTTTCCCCTCAGGCTAATAATTTTCTCAAAATCTTACTGGGTTCTTGTCTTGGTTCCTCTGCAGGATGGGTAGGTTGGACTCTCAGCTCGAACCATAATATACTTGCCGTTGTTGCTATTGATTATCAGATTTATAACAACTGGGTTTGCTGAAATGTTCGGTTTATTTTCAGACATTTTGTCCCAAATCTCACTATTGGCGCCCCTGTCATTCAAAGTCTTAGAAAGCACTCAAAGTAACATCTTACTGCCACTCTGCTTCACATTTTATATCTCAAATTCATGGTTGCTGGAACCTCTTGAGCTCAAAGAGGAATTCTTGTATTGCAGGGCATACTTGGATTGTCATCTTATGGTCACAAATCCTCTTGACTATGTGGAATCATTAGGAAAAGCTGGTGCTTCTGGTTTTACATTTCATGTTGAGGTATCCAAAGGTGAGCCATGGTGCCGGTGGTTGTTTTTTATTTGACCGTGCTTTTTATATTCTTTCTTAAGTACATCTTGGTTTTACTTCTTTGGCTTCTGTTTTTTTTCTTTTCCTTCTTATGTTTACAATGGAAGAATTAAATGGCTTTTACAGATAATTGGCAAGAACTTGTCCAGCAGATTAAATCAAAGGGCATGAAACCTGGTGTGGCTTTGAAGCCTGGAACACCTGTTGAAGAGGTTTATCCACTGGTAAGCAAATTGCTCTTTTTCTTGAATTCTGATCTTTCGAATTGTTAGATGACCATATCAAAATTGCTTTTTAAAATAGGACAATTACAACTACTCCGTATACGAGTGGCAAAAGTCCAAGTATCATTCCACAAGGCAAGAACAAGTCTTTATCGGTTTCAACCAATATTTATTCCAATTCAAGTACGAGTTTTGAGGTTTGGGTAGGGCTGTTCAGCTGCCCGCCCCACCCCAGCAAAGAGGTCAAGGGTGGTTCCGATTGCTTCCGTCGATTGGGGTCGGGTCATAATTTCTGAAATGTTTTGCACTTTGGTCGGGTTTGGGTTTGAGTATCATAACCCTTGACCACCCGACCCGACTGAATATCAGAAAACAAAAACATTAAAAAAAACTAGGTCTTTAAGTTTTCTACTACTCCTGACTCCCTCTCTCCCATTTCCTTCAAAAAATGGCACCTCTCTTTCATCCATCACTCTCGTTCTATCGCTTCTCTGGATCTGACTGTGCGAACTGCGACGTTGGCGGTTGGTGGCGGGCTCTCTTTTACTCTCTGTTGGATTTCAAACTAGACGACGGTGATTGGCGACTGTCATATTCTTTTTCTTCTTCTTCTTTCTCTCCTACATATATATATAGGAATAGTTTGCAGACTCTCTGTTTGCTGTTTTATATGGTGATTGAGATGCATCAACATGATATGTTTGGAGTTTAGCATATGAACACCCTGGATTTCATATCCTCACCTGAATTGGAGCATTTGCTCTTTGTTGGTAGTCTTCTCTACTGATATTTCAGGTGTGTTTCTGCAACCTGCTCAGCCTCCCAACCCGACCTGACACTATTTTGGTCGAAACCAACTCCTTATGCGGTCGGGCTCGAGTGGGATTATGAACAACCCGATGTTTGGTTGGTCAGGTCAAACCCATACCCGACAGGACCCGACCCATGAATAGCCCTAGTTTTGGGTATTGAATCCTAAACTAAGAAAACTAGAGAATTGTGGTTTTTCCCACTATTGGAAAAGGTCTAGTTTTGGGTATTGAATCCAGTTTCACCCTAATAACTTGATTTGAACGGTCAAACACTGTCCATTCAAACCATTATACGATATTAAGTGAATGGTCGTAAAACAGTAAAACACATACAAAACACAAGCTACTTGAAAGGAAACCTTCATCTAACCCTAGAAACAAAGTTTAATCGGCCATGGAAGGAGAAGATTTCAATTTCTTTGGGTTAGAACTCCTGCTCATCTTGAATGTTCTCCTTTCTCTTTTTATTCTTCTTCCTTCTTTTTCTCCTTTGCTTAGCCTTGAAGCAAGCCTAAACTAGTTCCAAGGCAAGTTTTTTGCATAGGTTTGCCCCCCAAAAGGCTTATATATGCTCAAGAACCGGAGTTGGCCCTTCAAAATCCAAAAAGTCAAAGAAAGTGGCTTGGGTTGGCTAAATCCGTCCAGTTGGATGGATGCAATCCGTTTAGACATCTGGACATATGAGGAAATACGTCTGGTTGGATGGACCGGACACATGGCCCAGCAAAACAATCCGAGAGCAAGCATTTGGTATTGTCTGTACACATTGAAGGCTTGTCCGGACACATGAAAGGCTCTTTTGTGGAATTTTCACTTCAACTCGACTCCAAGTCTTGCTCATTGCTCCTAGCTCCTACTCACAAGTTCTAACTCTTGCCGTTTAGCTCCAAATCCCACACAATCGGCTTGTAATACCTAAAATGCAAATACCGTGTATAAATATCCGAGTATCATCTATGTGGACCTAACAAAGATATGTTGGGGAGCTTAAACATTTACATTTAAAGTCCTATCATTAGGTCTATTACTGCTGACCGAAGTTTTTCCATCTACGAGTAACCTTGATGCTAACCAGAAAAAAAAAGATGGATTACTCCCTCCATCCCAAATTTTTGGCCCATTTTGGGTAGTTATGCCGGCAATTGAAATAAGTTATAACCCATCTCCATGAATGGTGTATAAATAAAGTACAAAAAATTCAGGGAATACACAATTTTTTAATCCGATTGCGTGCACGACTACCTAAATGGGCTGATAATTGGAGACAGAGTGAGCAACTTTTAAACGTTTCTCATGAGGATCCATGCATTTAGTAATTATTTCCTTTCCTCTATTTCACAGCTTGATGGGGAAAATCCTGTGGAAATGGTTCTTGTTATGACTGTAGAACCTGGATTTGGTGGGCAGAAGTTCATGCTAGAAACGATGGACAAGGTGCACATATTTTTTTATTTATTCATGTCTTTTATCATTTTCTTGTCATTATTGTATGCTTATCATTTGAATTGAATTGAATTGCAGGTACGAGATCTGAGAAAGAAGTACCCTACACTTGATATAGAGGTAAGTCCAATCTCTAACTATGATGCTTCAGGTCCCATTCCACTAATTTAGAAAAGCCAAAAAGCCAGCTTATTACGAAAAACAAGGCAGTCACTCTCTCACAATACATCACATAAAAAGCCATGAAAAGTCAACAAGCCAAAAAACTCCCTTAGTGGAACTGTGGAACAGCCCATCTTATTCACTTTGAATCCCGTGCTTTCATACTTGTGCATCCTGTTGTTTGTCTGCTAGCCACTACAGTTGCCTGAACCTCATTTCCTAGGTAGAATGATTCATTCAATTTACAAACACCTTGTGAAGGTATTCTCAGGAAGCATTCTGAAACTTCTTAAAGATATTTTGGGAAATGTCAACTGCAATTTGTTTCTCTAGTGATTGCTTGTGATCCAGCCAAGTAGTTATGAGCTATTTTCAAAAGGAACTCTCTTATGTAATGGAGTATATACTTTTAAACAACAATTATGAAGGTGCCCTATCTTGGGTGTAATTTTGGAAGGTCCTGCATGGTTTGGCAGCTGTTTTTCCAGATGAGTTCTTTTTCATTTTTGGTCTCTGTTGAACTGTTCTTTGGAAAATTATTTGACTTTTTGGTGTTTTTATGCCAGGTACTTTTTTGTGATATTAGGTTTATGTATGTTTATTGGCTTGCCTACATGTTTCAAGCATTGCTTCCAATCTGTCTTGATCGGGTCCTCGTAGTGCTCATGAATTTTAGCATCAGCACACCTTAGTCATAGCTAATCTTGTTTGGCATGAAAAGTGTTAGAGCTTGTCCCACATTGGTTAATTATAACCTCCAAAACTAGTATATGAGTCTGGAAACCTCTCCACTCATTTCCGATTGGTTTTGAGTTGTATATTTTAACATGGTATTAGAGCTAGGTTTTCAGAGGCTTTTCGGCAAGTCTCTCTTCATTGATTACCCTGTTGTTTGTGCCATAAGTGCACCTTGTTTCATTGTGATACGTATTGTTATGGATTATTTTTCTCTCTCTCCGCATGCGGGTTTGGGATCGAACGTGCAGGGAAGTGTTAGAGCTTGTCCCACATTGGTTAATTATAACCTCAAAACTAGTATATGAGCCTGGACGCCTCTCCACTCATTGTCAATTGGTTTAGAGTTGGATGCTTTAACAACAGACAAGAATGTTGGTGCTAATTATATCTTTGTAGTCGATACGGCAGATTGGTTGCCCGTGCAAAGGAATGTAATTTCCACTACTAGTTAGTTCGTATGGACGCAAACTTGATCCATATCCTGTACTTTACATAACTGACTTAATTCTACGACTTCTTCCGATTGCATCCTTGGTGGCACTGGATCAGTTTATACCTAGTTTAACTACACGCTGATCCACTCCTTGTTACAGCTAAAATTGGAAAACGTATAATTTCTGTCACGGTTGACTTTGTAATGCAGGTGGATGGAGGTTTAGGGCCTTCGACCATCGATGCTGCAGCTTCAGCTGGAGCAAACTGCATCGTTGCTGGAAGTTCAGTCTTTGGAGCTCCTGAGCCTGCTCAAGTTATATCACTTATGAGAAATAGTGTGGAGGTCGCCCAATGATTCCACTTAACATTAATACAGGCAAGATCCATGATGGTTGGATACTAATTTGCTGTGTCCTAATAAGCTCTTTGATATATTGTCATTACGTTTATGAAAATAATGTAACAAGGTGATTTGTTGCTAAATGTTACCTCCTGTGTGATCTATTGTTTGATGAATGGTTTTTATTGATAGTATTGTTTCACCTCCAAACAATTGATATGAGACATAACTAGCACAAGAGACATATTTATGAAGCCCACGTTTTCTCGTGTCCCAATGAGAATCGAATGTGAGAGCTCTAAGAATTACCCGTCGATGGAAATCTCATATCAACCCCTTAACCATCGGACAACCCCTGTGGGTTATTTTGAGGTTTTGTGTTCTGGTAACATGCGTTGTGGTTTATCATTATGATTTGTTGTGTGAGTAAAGTCATGATGCATTGTAATGTCTTTGCTGTGATATTTGGTGGTGTTAGTTACGACCATTGTGGCATGGACTTATGAAAGGGGTACCCCTTACTAACCCAGTATGGAATGTGCTCGTATACAAGAATAAATGGATGACAATGACTCACAAACTGGAATGGCCTCGAGCACTAAAGCTGATATATTGCAAGTCTTTTGGGTTTGCATAATCACCTTAATGAACACCAGTTAAAAACATTAGTAGCAGGAAAATTTTATTAGTTGAGGACCATTTAGTCGTTGGATTGGAGACATTTCAGTACTCAACCTGATTCTGTTCTTCTGTATTTAAACAATTTTTTCTTTGAATACGAAAGTAGTTTTTTCTTCTGCTGTGTAGTTCCTGACAAATGATGGTTGGTAAGCACGCGCTAATATGTGCAATCTTTACACCCTGCACTGATAACCTAAGGTTTAGTTTCTCGGTAGTGATGTCCATTATTTCTCCACTCATTTTTCACATAAATTTGTTTCATAACAATTGATTGACTTTACAAAGTGTATACAAAGCTTAAATCCACATATGCCTTTCAGATCAATGTATTCGCCTTTCTGTTTCAAATTTACAATATGATCAGAAGAACTGAGAATTAAGGATTTAGTGTCGATGTGTGAAAAAGTGGCCACGGGTTTTACTTCTTTCTTTTATTTAGTGTTACCGGTGCTTTTCACCAAGGATATTCATGGCAAATTTGACCTTAAATGCCATAAAATGTCCTCGATCTTCTAGCTTTTATCGTGCACGGATGTCTTGTCAATCCAAGCCGACAAGTCAAAGTAATATCAAACCATATATTTTCCACAATGTACATCATATTTATCTACACTTGAAAGTTAAATCACTTCTAATGGGCGTACTAAACAAGCGATCAAAATCGATAAAAGAACTAGAAAACAAGAAAAGAAAGGGATATAAAAATTGTATATCTGTCCATCGATCATCCAATCTTGTTCCCCTTATGAATATCTTATGTACATCAACGTCTATAGCCTTTTGCCTGCTGTCTTATCGTGTTCTATAGCCTTTTGCCTGCTGTCTTATCGTGTTCTATAGCCTTTTGTCTGCTGTCTTACCGTGTTATCGATGAGGTTCATGAAAATAATTTCCGTTGGTTTTTCCATATATGCACTCATGTTTCCCCGTCTGCTCCATAATGCATGTATGCGATTATGTTTGGTCACATGACTATTGTGCATTCACATAATATGATCAATATGCTCATCTGATGCAGATTTTACGATATGTATGTGCAATTATAAACATACACACATGGTCTTCTTTGGCATTTATGTATCATGTATGTCAATACATTCATCATATTCCTAGTGAAATCTTTTATCTTAGGTAAAGAATATTATCTAAGTGTCTAATCTAGGCACCGGCCTAGCTAATTATATGAATATCTATCAATCTAAATGCATTTAAAAAACTGGGTTTGGATGATCCAGGAGTCCACTGAAGTAGTTGGAAACAATTGCAAGCCGATACAAAAAAAAATACAGAAAACAGGAGTCACTCCCAGCTCCCAAGAAACCTGTCTTTTAATATTCCTACCCTTTATAGCATTTTGTATAGATTCAAAATATTCAGCCCCTCAAAGACTGAGGAACCTCTTTTTATATTACTAGCCAGTACTAATCCAGGTGGGTCAAGTGGTTTGTCCTGGAGATTGCAACTAAGATGACCAGACAGCACCTGGGAGCTTTGTTTTTCTTCACATGGGGCATGGTCTCTACACTTGCACAGAACCTGCTAAGCTGTGATTCTAACTCTCCATCTGCTGCTTCTGGTTATTTTTGCAATGGATTTCCGAATAAGTGTGATACGTTTGTTATCCTTCGCACGAATCCGTACTACTGGTCTCTTTCGAATCTGAGCTCGTGCTTGGGGATAAACCGGGTCATTCTGGCTCAAGCCAATGGCTTCTCTGTCGACACACAGTTTCTTCCCCAAAACCAGCCTTTGTTAATCCCAGTGGAATGTCAGTGCAACGGTGATAACTTCCAAGCTGTGGTAACCAAAACTGCAGTTGAAGGAGAGAGCTTTTATGGTATTGCTGAGTCGCTGGAGGGCTTAACGACTTGCAAATCCATCCGAGAGAAAAACCCCCGTGTCTCACCTTGGAATCTCAAAGACAAGATTCAGATATTGGTTCCATTGAGGTGTGCCTGCCCAAATTTGTCTGAACTCAATTGGAAAATTAAGTTTCTGATTTCTTATCCGGTAAGTGGAGGTGATACCATTTCCAACTTGGCCTTGAAGTTCAATATTACTCCAGATAGCATTATCTCCGCGAATAGTGAATCATTGGGAAGTTTCAAACCGCAAAGGCCCTTACCGGTTTCTACTACCCTTCTGATTCCGCTCAAAGAAAAGCCTGTTTTTGGATCTGATTGGGAATCTCATACTGGCACTCCTAAACCGAGGAAGAAACGGTCAAGAATGAGGAAGAAGATTGGCATTTATGTTGCTGTTAGCGTAGTTGTATTTGGAATTGGCATTGCAATTGCAGCAGTCTTTGCAGTGGTTCAATTGAAGAAGAGGAAACAGAACAAGGAGATTCCAAGAAAAATGGCAGATTTGGAGCTACAAAATCTTAGTCCGAGTGTCCGAACCATGAGCCAAAAAAAGGTGTCATTTGATCAAGCTTCCCAGGGTTCTCGTGATGGTCAGATCATCGACATAAAACCCCGTAGGACTTCAGTTAAGAGATATACGATCGAGGAGCTGAGAAAAGCAACCCAAGACTTCAATCCAAGTTATCATATAGACAAATCTGTGTTCCATGGTCGTCTTAGCGGGGAAAACTTCGCAGTTAAGCGTGTAAAAGCCGAGACTCTATCAAAGATTGAGTTGGGGCTTTTCCACGATGCGATTCACCCTCATCCCAACATAATCAGGTTAATGGGTACGTGTTCAACCGATGGTCCTGATTCATATTTGGTTTTCGAGTATGCTAAGAATGGGTCTTTGAAAGACTGGATCCACGGTGGGTTGGCAATGAAGAGCCAGTTCATAGCCTCCTGCTATTGTTTCTTGAACTGGAAACAAAGGCTGAGGATCTGTCTCAACGTTGCCACAGCCTTGCAGTATATGCACCAGATAATGATCCCAAGTTACGTTCACAAAAACATAAAGAGCAAGAACATCTTTTTAGACGAAGATTTCAACGCAAAAGTTGGAAATTTCGGTATTCCAACAAGTAGTGAAGATGAAAATGAGGAACAACCATTTCGGAATAAAGGGTATCTAGCACCTGAATTTCTCCGGCAGGGGAGTACTTCTCCGGGAGTTGATATTTTCGCCTATGGTGTGGTTCTGCTTGAGGTATTATCCGGCGAAAAACCCATAACGAGGGGCAATGGGGAAGGAGAAGAGGATGTTTGGTTGTCGGAGAAAATCAAATCCATTTTACGAACAGAGAGCGCGAAGGAATTGAAGGGGTGGCTGGACAATGCATTGGGGGAGAATTATTCATTTGATGAAGCTGTCACATTGGCAAATCTTGCTAGAGCTTGTGTTGAAAGTGATCCATGTTCGAGACCGAGTGCAGGGGAAATTGTGGAGAAATTGTCGAAGTTGGTTGAAGCATTACCAGAGGGAGAGGAATTCAGCTCATTTTGTGAAAGCTCTTGTAAACCTCTAGTCAAGGCAGCTTGAGAGTAAGCATGTGAAAAAAGCACTACAGTAAGGAATTCTCATGGACAATTGGTTCAATCTCTTGTGGTAATTTTGAAGATTAAATGGGTTGTAGAAAAAAAAATATTGTATTACTATCAGTAATAACTTGGTGTCCGGACCAGTTTAGGGATCTGTAAATGGAAGGGTTGTAGATAGTTGGTCTCTTAATTTGC
Source organism: Vaccinium macrocarpon (assembly GCA_022606695.1). NCBI lineage: Eukaryota > Viridiplantae > Streptophyta > Magnoliopsida > Ericales > Ericaceae > Vaccinium > Vaccinium macrocarpon. The sequence continues at coordinate 38,828,652 of CM040181.1, read as the reverse complement.
ATTGAGAGGTAGTGTAAAATAAGAACCTAGACTGAATAAAATCTAGCAGATTTGTACTTTTTATTGTTCTTCATTATGGAAAGAAGAAAAAAAAAAGTCTACTAACAGAACCATTTATACAACGCACATATGTGGCATCGTTTTGTGTTGCATAAAAAGCTGTGTAATATGTTTAGTAGGCTGTCCCGAAAAGAAAAAAATGAATATCATATGGTACTTATAAAACTGCAACTTATTGAGCAAAGAGAAGTCCGGTTCTATTCACCCTCATCTAAAAACAATGAAAGTTACTCTCACTTTGATTGGTGAAAATTGTGTAGAGTCTACGGGATCAATACATATTTTGGAAATAGTGAAATTAGTTTATAGTAGGATCTAAACTTTTTCCACGAATCAAAATGAGAGTAGCATTCACTTTTTTTTAACAAGGGTGAATAAAATCACATTGTAGCCAATTCATTAGGAAATCAACTTGTTGGCAATGACATTCGGGAGAAAGTTGATTTTAGGCAAATGGCATTTTTTTTTCTTCTTGATAACCGGATGTCCAGGTTGGCTTGTGTGCATCTTGACTAATTCCGGAGGACTGAAGGTAATGACTGGGTGTAGACACCCCAATTTTAATCCATGTGCATCCCCGATGATGAAAGAGATACTCAGTAGTACCTTAGAACAACTATTCTAGACTTCGGAAATTTTTTGGACAAAATCTCTAGCCGTACAGCTTACTTTCCTAGCTGTACGGTTCATCATCTTGTAACTTAGCCGTGCGGCTGACTAATGTTGGCCGTACAGTCACCTTGTTTAGCCGTATGGCTATGTGTTAGAAAATCTCGAAAAATCTGACAGCAGAAGCATCTCATCATTTTAGAAGATTTCGTATGCGATTTTGTTCTTTTTTTTCGTCTATAAATAACCTCCATCCCCTCCAGTTTTCACAAACCAGAAACACCAGTGATACCCCCATTCCGACGATACGTCGGAAAATTCTCCGGTTACTTTTCCCGTTCAAAATCTCATCAAAACATCCGTAAAAACCTCAAATTTATTCCATTTTCTTCATTCAAAAGTCTTCAGTAACCCTCCAGCATAAATCAAATCCATTCCCAAAGAGTTCACATCCAAGAATCTCTGAGGTTTCTAAAGTCGTTCAAAGTTTCACAAAGGTACAATCACATTTTGTGAAATCAGGGTTCAAGCCATGGTTCTTTGAGGGGATCCCCGGGTCAAAGGTGACTCTAATAGTCATCTTTAGGCTCGGGTGGTTGAATTTTCCACAAAAATCAAGTTTTGCAAATAAAAACAAGCTACTGTTCGAAAAGCAAAATTTTGGAAAATCTTTCAAAATTTAACCATGCGGCTAACCTAAGTGAACCGTATGACCAACTTAGGGTAACCGTACGGCTAACCTCTGCAGCACAAAAATTTCCCTGTTTTCCCTGTTCGTGCTCTGTTTTCTGGTTTTCCTGCAACTTGTTTATTGCACCTTTTTCCTTCTACTTCTCTGTTATTATTTTTAAGTCCATTTCTTTAATTTTATTTCAATTATGGTTTTATTTGTTGTTATTTCTTATTATTTATCCGTTTATTTGTCAAAGTTTTCAATAAAATGTTTTCCAAAATCCCACAAAAATTTAGTAGAGACCGGAAATTTCCCGAGCGAGCGGGGTGCTTTTCAATAAAACCTTCCACATTCGTAACCTGGCTTCTGAATCCAAGAATCTTTTTCGCAGATCAAATCCTTTTCCAAAAACGGCATGAGAGTCATCATTTATTTTTCGAAATGGTTTCTCAAGTACCAAAATCATTCTCCAAATAAATCCCAGGTGGCAACTCACATTTTTTCTTTTCACTTTCCAAAACACACAAAGGCCGAGCCACGTGGCACCGTCCACACCGGGCATAACCCCTAAAAGCCTCAAGAGTTTGTGGGTAAGGGGAATTAAACCTAGGACCTTAGGTGGGTGCAAACCCCTAAGTCTCAAGTCAAAACCACTTTGAAAACTCATTGGGGTGATACTTCGCAATTAACGTCCTTTTGGCCAAAATATGTAAATTGACCCATTTTTAAAACTTTTATTGAGTATTTTTTTTCCCCTTGCCAAGAGAAATTATAAGGTAAAGGGTAAATTACTGACCTCCACTCGGGTTTAAACTTACTGTGACCACCCTATTTTATCTAAAATATGCATGACCTCTCACGGGTTTTATATTTTAGTATCAAAGCACCAGCCAGTCTGGTGTCTGGGCAGTACCCGATGGCCCAGAAGACCCCTTTGTGGGTCCCCGATAGTCTATCCGGATACGTTCATTCCAGAATCCCGTGCGAGGTGGGTCTCTGTGGGAATCACCTGTCGGATGGTCTTAAAAGGCTCGATCCAAAATCACCCCATTTCGGTCAAAATTTTTGGATCGAGCATTTAGGACTGTTCGATTGAGGTGATTCCCGCGTACACCCACTCGGAATTTGTTTTGGAATGAACGGACGGCTCGGATCGACCGCTGACCTACTGAGGGTCCCTCGACCGCCGTCGATGCCAAGATTTTATTGAATGGTGCTTTTGATACTAAAATATAAAATTCAGGGGAGGTCAGTGCTATTTCAGATAAAGTGGGGTGGTCAATATACAAGTCAGAAACCTCTGGGGTGGTCAGTGTAATTTACCCTAAGGTAAAAAATAGAATAATTATTTACGAATTACAAGTTATAACTTACTTTTCTCTCTTCAAAAATTTTGTCCGTTGAAGCCATTTCTTTTATTTATTTTTTTGTCCAGATGAATGACATAAGAACTCAAAGTCCGTTAGTTTAATTTTGATGATGTCATTAGGTGTAATGAGTAGAAACAGATAGAGAGAATAGGAAAAATGATGATGTAATAAAAACTAAAACTAAAACTAAAATGGAAAACAAACAAGGCCGTCATAATCTAGCTTGTAGCTTGTCGCTGGGAAAATAAATTCGCTATGTTTTCTTAGTTTATAGGACTTTTTTGGTTGGGTTCTTGGGAACTGGTCTTAGAAACCACCCCTTGTTTGGTTTCCAAAACCTGACCTCTGCCCCCTTTTTTTTTTTTTAAAGCTCTGTCCAGTACCTTTAGCTGGCCAGTAGGCCACGTTTTTAGCCTCAGACGTTTGACATTGGGAGGGATCCACAGCTGTAGATGATTGCGTGTCGAAATATTACTGCCGTGTTTTTTTTTTATCCCATTGCCATGTTCACTTGGGAGGGACCCACAGCTGTAAAAATATTTAATGTCTGAGAAGCCACAAAACTTGTTGGAAATGAGGTTGGAGGGACCCACAGCAGTATCACTTTTGAAAACCATTTTAAAGTGAGATTTTCAAGTCCGGTTTCTAAGAACCCAACCAAACAAGGTGTATGTTTCTTGATTCCCAAAAAAAAATTAGGTGGGGAGAGAGTCACCACTAACGGAATTTTCTAGAACTTTTCCAAGAGAAAGGGGCAAACAGATTGCTGGAGGTTCATGGAAGGTTCTGGAAGACCTTGGAAAAACGTTTTGCAGCACTTTTGAATGTCTTTTTAGGATATACGGAGTATATATATATATACTACTTGTATAGAAATACTGTGGGCTATGACTACCATTGACTTCATGTCTTCAATGACGTTTGACACACGCTAATGACAAGACCATCTTACTCTCTCTCCCAATTTCTTGGCCCCTTTTGGAGAAATAGATTTTTAAGGGGTGTGAAAACTTTGTATTGACTTTTCTATTTTGCCCCTAAATCTAGTGAATATTACTGTAACCAAATTTTTGAGACTAATTTATTTTATGAAAGTCAAAATATATTCAAAATAGATCTTGTTTGATAGATATCAATTAGTTTTATTATACAAAATTTTCAACATCATAAAAACCATTATAAAATAAAAGATAATAGACTAGCCAATTAAGATGAGAAAAGTATTTTTTAAGGATAAAATTGGAAAGTGACCCATTTTTTATGGATGTTTTTAAAAGTGAGACAAATATTTTGGGACATCCTAAAATGAAAAAAAAGACTAAGAAATTGGGACGAAGAGAGTTTTTTTTTTCCCACAGAAAGGATAATGGATTTTATTTAGAATAAGTAATAATACGGTCCGAAGACCGAACATCATAAAGGGCAAGACTGGATAGCAACTGAGGGACAGGACCCCCCAATTCTCCAATTGAGCACCTAATAGGGATTGTTTAGCCAGCGAATGGGCTACCCTATTGCAATAACGTTTAACATGAGAAAAAATACAAAAGGAAAAAAGAGGAATAAGCTCTAAACAATCCGAGAAAATAAAGCTACAATCAAAAAAAGATTTGCCCTCTTGAGAGAGTGTCTGAACAACCTGGGCACAGTCATCTTTCACGATGATGACAACACCATCTTATTAACCGATGTTTTTTAGGATAAGCGATATCCAACAAGCTGAGCAATTGATAACCGTTAATAAGTTGCCGTTATCTTCTTCTTCCTTTTTTTAAAATTTTTTTTTTCTTAATATTTACTCCCTCCATCCCAATTTCTTGGTCCTTTCTATTTTGGGATGTCCCAAAATATTTGTCTCACTTCTAAAAACATCCATAAAAATTGGGTCACTTTCCAATTTTACCCTTAAAAGTACTTTTTTCATCTTAATTGGCTAGTCTATTATTGTTTATTTTATAACGGTTTTTATAATTTTGAAAATTTTGTATAATAAAACTAATTGATATCTATCAAATAAGATCCATATTGAATATGTTTTGACTTTCATTTAATAAATTAGCCTCACAAATTTAGTTATAATAATATTGACTGGATTTAAGGGCAAAACAGAAAAGTCAATACAAAATTTTCACACCCCTTAAAAACCCGCTTCTCCAAAAGGGACAAACAAATTGGGACGGAGGGAGTAATGATTAGGTATTCCTTTCAATAAGCCGCCCAGTTTGAAATACCGAATTCCATTGTCTATTTGCGGGGTTCAATTAAAATCATGACAAAGCCGTAGTTACTCTTGCCGTTTGCCAAACCCTAGCTTGTTTATCAAGCTAATCGATCTCAAGTCGAATAAATTTTAATTGACAAAACGAGAGGTACAGATCAAAACACCTAGAAAATCTACCGAACCCTCTTTGGTACCCAAAAGTGGATTCCACATGAACGATCTGAACCGTTCATCCATCTTAAAATAAAATTCCGAGAGACCTCTCTAGAAATCAACTCAATCGGACGTCTATGAATGCTTGATCCAAACTCCTCCAATTTTTTGCTTTTTTTTTGCATGAAACATGAGGAGTTTGGATCAAGCATCCACAGACGTCTGATTGAGCTGATTTCTACCGTTGCCCTTCAGAATTTCATTTTAAGATGAATAAACGACTTGAATCGTTTGTATGGGTCCCACAAATAAGTCCCTAAGAGCAATCAGTACATTTTTTAGGTGTTTTGATCAGTACACATAGCAAGGTCCAATTTTAATGGAACCTATCGTGAGACAAAATTCGAGTAGCGTGACTTTTTTAATAGAACTACTCCTGATGCAAATAGTAATTACTACTATCGTAAAGGTACCCCCAAAGTGACATTCAAACTGAAATGAAGGATGTTATGGTCTAGTTTGGGTGAATTAAGAAAATTAGTTTTTTTTAGTTTTGTTCTCATTCCAAAAAAATTTACATTTGTTGATTTTTAGTCGATTTTTTATTATTTCTTGTCTTGTCTCGACGAGATTTTGAATTATTTTTTGTCTTTATTTACAAAACTTTAAGTTTGACTAATAATTTTATACGTAGTACTTTTTAGATTCCTCTCGTCGAAACAAGCCAAGAAATAAAAACCAAAAAATTCAAAAAAAAATTAAATAAAGACAAAACCAGAAACTAGTTTTTTCAATTCACCCAAACCAACCCATACTCCTTTCGTTCCTAAATAAATAGTTAATTACAAAAAATCATGTTATTATTAAATAAAAAAAAATTACTTCCATTTATATTTTTTTCACCAAATTAAAGTGTACTAATCAAGTACTTGAATTCGGTGCAAATAAATTCAAAACATCGTACACAAAATAGTTTATTTCTTTATTTGAAAATGTCAAGGGAGAGAGTGTGTGTGTGTGTGTAAGGGACTATTATTTAGGAATAGATGGAGTGTATAGGTTTACGAAAAACTATTTAGATCAAGCTCTTTTTATTTTATTTTTCTTCCTTACGAGAATCTTTAAAAATATATTTTAAACACATTGAACGAATTAGAATCATCAAAATATGACTGGGAGAAGGGAGACCCGCACTGTAGCAAAATAAGAGATCATTTACTTGTCCTCAGTGTATATATATATTTTCTAGACGATCGGGATATTCAGGCTAGTTTATGCACACCTCGATTAATCTCATATCGATTCGGTCAAAGACAGGCTTTCTATGCGAGAACAAAGAGACTCACAAAACATTATTTTATTGTGATCTGAGTCCCAGAATCTTTTTTTTAAAAGAGAGTCCAAGAATTGAATGTTAATTAATTGTGTGAGTTGCAAACTCATTAACCAACCGGACTGAGCCTTTAGACGGATAGACCTTATAGTATTGTTTTTGGTAACACTGCACAAGCATACTGAAAAAATGTCTGGAATACTGACATTCTACAATAGAAAAAAAAAATCATAATAGATATCTGGAAAATTTATTAAATAGGCGCGAAACTTATCACTGTAGAAAGAATCAATGACACCATGTTCGAAATGGTTTTAAAGAACCGGTTTCTAATAGGTGGGGTTCTGTTCGAAAATGACATTTGAGTGGCAAATAGAACTTTCCTTTCTCCTCTCAATTTTTAAGAACTCTATTCCCAGTTATACATTATACGAGATGAATCCGTAGGATCTATTTTAAATATCCAAACAAATAATTTAAACCGTTCATTAATTTTAAAATTAATTTTTTGAGTCATTCCAAAAAAATTAGCTTATTCCAAAAAAATTAGCTTATTCGAAAAATTATGAATAATTGATTTGTCATCTAATTGTGATTCATTGTTTAAAATCTTCAATTTTGACAAAAGATTGAAAATAAATTAGACAACTTGATCAAGTATTTAAAATTATATAATTGACTTTTTTTTCCTAGATAACTCAAAAAATAATTTTAGAATTAATGAATAAATTAAATCATTTGTATAGATATTTAAAGTGGACCATACTGACCATCTCGCACAAAATATAAACTATATTAAATTCTTGAAAATTGAGAGGATAGGGGAAAGTCACCTCTGTCACATGGATGTCTTTTCCCAACAAAGCCTCACTCGTTGGAAACCGAATCTCTAAAACCATTTCGAACATGAATCTCTACTAGACATCCATGAATATAACATAAGTGCTACCAATCTATACGTGTGTGTCTAAGGAGAGATTCGAACATAAATGTGTCCGGAATTATCCGAGATATAGCTTAGTTTCTACTAGCATTCCTCCGTACAGAAAAGACGTGTGCAAGAATCTCCAAATCAAGCCATCATATTCCTAAACTCCTCAAAGCTCAAAACCCCATCCCCATTCATATCAAACTGAGAAATCATAACCACACATTCTCCAATGCTCTTCTTCTCCCCAAGCTTACGGAGCATCCTCTTCAAACTCATGGGCGTAATACTACCCACAGTACCACCACACTCGTTCATTTCTTCATACATCTTGAACGCCTCCTTTAAATCCTTCACTTTCTCCACCTCCTCTGTTCCTTCCACTAACCTGATGAAGTCCTTCAGCCCCAACAGCCCGTCGCCGTCGGAATCTGCTAGCAAAACCACCGCCTCTGCCTCCAACTTCGATATCTCCCCGCCTATCGTTCCCAGACAGAGACGCAGCTCCGACGCCGAAATCTTCCCGTCTCTGTTTTCGTCGAAGCGATTGAATACTCGCTCGTACTGCTTGTTTTTCTCGTTCATTCACACTCAGTTGTCGATTCAGTTGTCGATGTGCACGCGTAAATTGACTCGAATACTTGAATTATAAAAAAGTATTTGTCTGCAAGAGAGATATAGACACAGATAGAGAGAGAGAGAGAGAGAGAGAGAAGGATTATTAATTTTTGGGATAATTGGATAGAATTGCTGTTCAAGTGTGTGCGTATATATATATGGAAAGGATGGATCCGCGTGTTTTCTAGAACTTTTCCAATAGAAAGGGGCAAACAAATCGCTGGAGGATCATGGAAGGTTCTGGAAGACCTTTGGAGCCCTCAAAACGTTTTGCAGCAGTCTAATGGTATAGTAGAATACCGTGGGCTATGACTTCACTTCAATGACGTTTGACAATATACTAACAATTGATTTCCATTCAATGAACCTGGAGGTGGAGGTACAGAAACAAAAACAACGTACAGGAAATATACCAAAATCTCTCTGGATCTATTTTTGGGTCCTACGCTAGTGATTTGAATTGTTTATTATTATTAGAATATTTTTTATTTTGATTTGGAACGGTGGGGCTTTGGTTCAAATACTTCTAACTGTTCAATTGAGTTGATTTTTTGTGAGGTCACTCGGAAAAATGTTCTAAAAACAATAAACCGGTTGGATCACTCGTGTAAGATTAAAAAATGGGTCCCTGAGAGAGCTTTTTACATTTTCTGTACGTTTTTCTGTACTCATAACAGGGTCCATTTCCATTTCTATCCCTTGAAACCCTAAGTTCTTGAATGAATTTTATCAGCTCTCTCCACGAAAGGATAAAGTCAAAGGTTTGATTTTATTAGATTTTGATAAAATTTATTCAAGAACTTAGCCTAAGTTACCATTTTAAATTATTTATGAGAGATTATTTTGAAATCCACCAACATTTTGTACTTGATTTTTCCTATTCGACTATTATATTGAGACAGCTCAAAATGAAATATAAGGCCAACTTCATTAGACAAAGAGACTATAAGGGTGAAAGAAAAATCGAAAAAATCGAAAAAAATCCGACCGATTGGTTCAGTTTTTGATCGGGAAAAAATTGTGTCGGTTGACTTTGGACCGAACCGAACTGAACCGAAAAATTATCGATTCGGTCTCGGTTTCTTGGAAATTGGTTTGGACTTAACCGAACCAAAACCATGCCAATTTGGACTGAAATACCCCGAAATCACCCCTATTTGGATCGAAAACAAAAAAAAACGATCTTGATCCCCCAAAAATAACAAATTCTAGCCGTCCATCTCAATCTTAACGCCGGACCGAAAAAATCGAAAAAAATGAACCACCCCGAACCGATTAGTCCATTGTTTTTTTCGGTCGAGATCGGTTCTTAGCAAAACCACCCGAACCGATCGATTCAGTCTCGGACACAGGGCCAGCCTTGAACCAAACCTGGCAAGACCTTGGGCTAGAGCAACCTCCTTGGCAAAGGCAACCAAAAAAAAAATCGTAAGTTATATAATTAATTTTTAAAAGTTTCCCTTCTGTAACTAAAGTGATGAATTGGTGCGTTGGTCTCCTGAGCTTTTTAAAACTCTTGTACGACATGACTGGTGGTCGAGTCCCACCACAGACATCCATTTCTTTTTTCTTTTCTTTTTTTTTTCTTTTTTGTGTTCCTAAACGGCCAAACTCAAAGGTGGGGTACTGGGGTTTTGAAACAACCAAGTGCCAACAAAATTACAAAATCAAGGGTTTTGCTGCTGACTCGGCTTTGAAACAACCAAGCAACAAAAATCAAGGGGTTCACCTATTAAAAATTGCTTGAAGAGGTTACAGAACTACGGGTAATATATTCTACTCTTCCTCATTTATAAAAATTTGTTGGTTCTAATTCCTAAATCTATTGTTTATGAGGGCAATACTTTTTTACTCATTTTTAACTTTGTGTTTAGATTTTGATTGTTTATATTTTAGGGATTGAGTAACCATCTATTAAAGTGTTTTTTTTTTGTGCTTCGGAAACGCGTGTTAATGTGTTATGTGTAGTTGTGTCGATTATAATATGATCCACTATCGAAAAATTTGCTACAAAAAATGCAAGGAGAAGTTGTTTTGTTTGAATCAGATCGTGCTAATTATAAAGCACCACAACTGATTAACCGGGGTTACATTTTAATTTTATTCAAGCTAAAAATGTAATATACCCTTGATTTTGCTTTGTTCATTTACTTGTATGTTTTTTTTTTCAATGACTTTCAAGTATGAGAGCAATCAAATTCAAGGCTCGGCTAGGGTAACCCAAACGTCAAGGCCGGCCCTACCCAGACATTCCGAAAATCGAACCGAAACAAATGATTTTCACCCCTAAGAGAGAGTACATAAAGTTCCTGTCATCTTCTTCGTTTTTTTTAGGTACCCTGTTCAATGGTGAGATACCAAATTCTATTGTCTATTTCCAGGGTCCGATTAAAATCACTACAAAGCCGGTATCAAGTATCAACTTATCCAACACTTACAGTCATAGCACGTGAATATGTGTCAAACAGACAGGATTACTAGAGCAAAAAAATTTGTACAGATTTTGTACAAATCTGTTATTTTGGGCTTCCTCTGAATATCACACGGATGATTATTGGAACTATTCATATTTATTAAAATAATGTTTTCTTGTAACTTGTAAAAAGTCAACTAAATCGGACATAGGAAAAATACTTCATTGGTTCATCCAGTTTTTAATTATGAATAAAAAACTGGATGAACTGACAGAGTATTTTCCGATATTCGATTTTAGTTGATTTTTTATGGGATACAAGTAAACATTATTTTGAAAGATATGAACGGCTCCGATCATCCTTGTGGAACCCCAAAGAGGTCCAAAACCGTAGATTTGTACAAAATTTGTACAAAATTTTTTGTACCTACAGACAGGGATGGATCTAGGAATTCTCCACAGCGGGGGCACCAATGCTAAAATCAAGAGCAATTAAATGATACTCCAAAATTTAGGAAGCTGATTTTGGGACTCCATTTTTTTATGCAAACACTCCAAAATTTAACAGTCTTCAACAAGTCACCGGCGATGTCTTCAACAGCTCAATTTTTGAGGGAATCGATCCCCATTATTGGTAAATTAATTCGTAACATTTTGATTCTTGAGGAAATTTCTTTCTCTCAAGCACATTTTTGCTCGTTCTTGACCAAGATGAGATTTTCGAAACAAAGTTCAAAACTGTAAATGGCCTCCCCGAATGAGTGGCATGATCATGACCTCCTGGGCCACGCCAATACCACGACCAATCCTCTAAATGGCCTCCCCTCGGACCCTGTCAAGTCAGCCGAGGGTGGACTCATTGTCCAGGTCGGATCATCTTCAAAGGCCCGACATCTATCATCGTCGTCTTCCAATATCTTAGGGAATCATAATCGATTCCTTCATCATCGTCTCTCATCCGAGACTCGAGTGGTATCGATTGTGTCACCATCGGGTCACCTCTTGATCGATGCACCCCTGTCTGTTACTCAAAAATCTGGCTAAGTATGGAAAAATATCTTTTTTAGGAAAGTTTTGATTTGGCCGATAAAAAGTCCCGGTATTTGTTCTTTGAATTTTTCTAAGCATAATGGTATAATCGGATGATCTTTTCAAGTACGGGAAGGTTGTCTTTTGCCCCTTTTCTTCGGAGAAAAACGTGTTATTTTTCGCCTTTTTATTAAAAGTGGGGGATAAGATTTTAATAAGATTGGAATATCAAAATTCTGGAAATGTCATTGTTTCCGAAATGGGAGTACTTCCTTATTTTCATAAAAAAATTAAAGTAAAGAAATCTTTACTTAACTTTGATTTATGAAAATAAGTGTTCCGAAAGGAATACTTCCTTATTTGTTTTCTCTTATTTGTATTAAAAAAAATCCTGAAATCCAGAGGGCACGTGACCCCAGGCCCTTGTGGGGATCCGTCCCTGCCTACAGATTTATCGGTGTCAAATGCCATTCGACCAATTAAAGGCTGAGGGCCACCAGGCCCTTTGTCAAGTTACTCTTGCCAACCCCTTGGCTTATTTATCAAGCAAATCGATCTCAAGTCAGGATAAAATTCGATTACCTCGATTTGTTTAATAAGTATAATATTGAAGCAAATAGTAACTTGTTCAAGTTTAGCTTCCATAATGGTGTAATCTAGACATGAGCTCGAATAGCTTAGCTCTTTTTATCATCCTCAGACACCACAAAGTGAGATTCAAACTGAATTGAAGGACGTCATATTTTTTTTCCCCCTGGTTCGGGTGTTGGGCTAGCTTACTCGCAACTCGATTAATTTTCTTTTCTGGTTCGGTCAAAGACAAGTCATACATACAGAGACAGAGATACTCACAAGACACAACTCTATTGTAGTCTAATTTCAAGAATTGAACCCTAATTAATTGCGTAGAAAGTAAACTCACTAATCAATCGAACTAACTCTTGAGGCGGAGAGACCTCTATATTTGGTAACACAGCAAAGTAAACTGGAAAAACGTTTAAAATAAAATTAAAATAACCAACAAAAAATGTCATATAACTATCTGGAAAATTTATTACAATGGCCTTAATAGGCGCCAAACTTACATTACTATAGAAAGAATCAATGAATCTAAGACATCCATGAGTACAATATATACGTTTGATTTACAAAGATCCGAACATAAGTGTGTCTAAAATCATCCGATATAAGCGTAATTCGCTCTATCCGGAAAGGAAATGCACAAGAATCTCCAAAATCAAGCCATCATATTCCTAAATTCCTCAAAACTCAAAACCCCATCCCCATTCAAATCAAACTGAGAAATCATAAACTCACATTCTCCAATGCTCTTCTTCTCCCCAAGCTTACTGAGCATCCTCTTCAAACTCCTGGCCGTAATACTACTCTCAGTCCCACCACCCTCGTCCATATCTTCATACATCTTGAACGCCTCCTTCAAATCCTTCACTTTCTCCTCCTCCTCAGTTCCTTCCACTAACCTGATGAAATCCTTCAGCCCCAACAGCCCGTCGCCGTCGGAATCCGCTAGCAAAACCACCGCCTCGGCCTGCGCCTCCGATATCTCCCCGCCTATCGTCCCCAGACAGAGACGCAGCTCCGACGCTGAGATCTTCCCGTCTCTGTTTTCGTCGAAGCGGTTGAATACTCGCTCGTACTGCTTGTTTTTCGCGTCCATTCACACTCCGATGCCTCCTAAATATGGTTGTTGATGTGCACGTAAGTTTACTCGAGCACCAGAATTATAGAAAGTAATTGTGTACAAGAAAGATCTAGAGAGAGAGAGTGAAAAAGATAATCAATTTGTTGGATAATTGGATAGGAGTTGTCGTTCAAGTGACTGCGGTATATATATGGAAAGGAGGGGTCCGCGTGATTCGAGCTGGGTTGACTGAAGAAATGTGATTTGGAGGGTATTTTGGTAATAGCAAGTGGTATGGACGCTGAATTCAGGGACGAAAGGTACGTAGGAGGTGACTTGTCAAAGGGGTGAGGAAGAGGAATCAACGGCGAAGGGGGCGTTTGGACAGAAATGGGCATGAGGTGAGAAAATACTAGTATTTTAATTTTCGCTGTTGATAAGGGTCAAAGAGAGGATGGAGCAAATTTCAATTGGGGAAACGCGGGTTCTGGAAGAAGATGATCGGAAAGTTACGTCATCGATGAGAATTGCGGTTAAGTTACGTCATCAGTGGGAAACTGTACTCCATTTACTGTATTTTTTTGTTTAATTAAATTTTTGGATAGGAGCACCACGTGTGTCTCGGTTTGGACTTTGGAGTCTTATCATTTTTTCCGCTTTATTTTTGCAAGGCATTTGTCTTAGCGGAAAATGACAGATACATGGTATTTAAAACTAATAATACCAATTAAATGGTAACGCTTTATCAAAATGACTGAATTAGTGACAAGGAGAAAAATATTTTCACATACATGGTACCCCAAATAACTTTCCTAAAATACCCCTCAGTGAATTAAAACCTAACACCAAACCCCTCTTCCTTGTTTTCTCTCTTGCTGAACACCGCTATCCACATATTGTCCCACGTTTTTGCAAGCCAACTGATGACACATCAAACCCATAGATTCACATCACAGTTGTGTAACGGTATTGAAATTTCTTCTTCATTTTTTTGTTTTTTTTACTTTTCTCCAACTTACATCACATTGGGCTCAGAAGTTTCTTTGTTGAGTTGTACTTCTATACCAATTTCCTTTCAAGCCGACTGATGGCACATCAAACCCACCAATATGAATCCGCTTAGAAATATGCTCTCTTGGGTTCCCATTGAAAACAAGATTGACGTGATTTGTTTTGTATTTTCCTCGTGAAAAATGGATCAGATGCAATGTGAGGGATTTATATGATTATGAAAAGATGATGTGATAGTCCAATTGTGAAGAAAGTCAGTGTTTGTTGAAATGCTCACAAGGTGTTTGTTCAAATGTCCATTTCTTTAATTGCATCATGGATTTATGTTTTGGAAAAATGATCATTGCTCCTTAACTGGAACAACGTTACACCTTGAGTTATTGTCTATTTTTCCAAACAAGCACCATAATGGTTAATTTGCAAATCAATAATGCTTACTCCTTATATGAAAAATTGTTGCACCTTACAATAACATGAGTTATTCTTTGTTTTCCAAACTAGCACCATAATTGTTTATAAATTCTCATTTGAGCAATTTTTATCATAGAGTGCAATTATGTTTTTATGAATAATGCAATGGTGAGGTATTGTCAAATCAAAATGTTTTGACCATAGGTTGCACTATACATGAAAAAAAAATTGCACTATGTCTTCCATATACTTGCACTATACATGCAAACAAATTGCACTCTGTCTCAAAATGTTTGATCCATGTTAGAGAGAGATTTTGCGTATTGCACTCTTTCTTCAATATATTTGCACCATTACTCCAAACAGTTCCACTCTCTCTCAAAATATTTGCTCGTTGTATTAACAAATTGTGCACCTTACGTAAAACAAAATGACACTATTTGACAATAATATTGCACATGAATAAGGAACATTGGGTTGCCAATGTTATTTCTCAGTCCCACTTTTTGTATTAGGAAAAAAACGTTTGCTCCTTGTATTAACAAATTGTGCACCTTACGTGAAACAAAATGACACCCGTTGACAATAATATTGCACCTGAATAAGGAACATTGGGTTGCCAATGTTATTTCTCAAACCACTTTTTGTATTAGGAAAACAACATTTGCTCCTTGTATTAACAAATTGTGCACCTTACGTGAAAAAAATGACACCCTGACCGTGTCGTGTCGAGTCAAAAATAGATATTTAAAAACCAGGAATTAACTTCTATTCTGGAGAATAGCGGTTAAGTCCGAGTGTCGATCCTCGGAGACAAATGGCTGAGTCGCGTTAATTCCAATTAACCTCTAATTTAATTCGGTAAAAAGGGTTTTGATTGTTGGTGAAATAATTGAACTAGAGAATGCAATAATTTGAAAGGTGAAACTTTTTGGAAAGAAGATCTAGGGTTTAGAATCTGTTCACACCGTATAATCGAGTATCATATAGATATGATTAATATTCGAATCGCAAGGGATTATCAATAGGGCTTGCCAGACCTAACGATAATCGTCAAGAAGAAATAGCGATTGTTAAAAGGCATGGACTATCCCATAGCACGGACCGTCTCACTATCGCGGCACGATCCGTCTTACGAGCATAGTCCATCTCAGGACTCCAATCGCACCGTTGAAAGCAATTACATGATTACGGTATTTGAACACGCGAATACAAATACCCAATAGATTGAAAGAATAAAATCATAATTCCATTGATCATATGAAATTGAGTTCTTAACATGTAATCCGATCCGAATAAAAACCATAAACTACATAGAAAAACAAGGTTACTTGGTGAAGAACTTCATCTTCCCCCTAGAAAAGGGGTTTAGCCGGCCATGGAGATGGTCAACAAGCTTTGATTTGAAGATTGCACGAAGAACATGAAGAACCCTAGCTTTCTATCTCAAAGTAGCCTCTCTCAAATGTTTCGGAACCCTAAAACAATGTTAGGTTATAGTATTTATACCTAGGGCCCTCAAATTACACAAAACTAGAAAAAAAAAAAAAACATAAATTCCCGTCGCCTTGGTTCGGACGGGGATTCCTTGGTCCGGACTACCGAATCAGTAGGTTTCTCAATAGCTCGCGAGGACCTTGATCCGGACGGGGATTTGCATGGTCCGGACCATGGTCCCAAATTTTGGCCATTCGATCCTCTTTTGCTCCTCTTCGCATCCTTGACGTTTCTAACCACTCCCAAAACATGTTTTCCAACTCTTCGAGCACCCGGAGCCTGTAACACCATTAACCAACAAATGCTAATCAAATAACAACCGAATTTACCTAACAAAGTATAAGTTATGGGGTTCAGTGGGTGCTTTGCGGCACCTATCACACCCTTTGACAATAAAATTGCACCTGAATAAGGAACATTAGGTTGCCAATGTTATTTCTCAATCCCACTTTTTGTCTTCTGAAAACAACATTTGCTCGTTGTATTAACAAATTGTGCATCTTACGTGAAAAAAAAAATGTCACCCTTTGACAATAATATTGCACCTGGATAAGGAACATTGGGTTGCTAGTGTTCTGTCTCAATCCTGCTATTTGTATTAGGGAAAAAAATATTTGCTCTTTGTATTAATAAATTTTGCATGTTAATTGAAATAACATGGCTTCCTTTAACAATAACATTGCACCGGAATGAGGACCACTATATTTAGTTTTCTCAATTTACAGGGATATGTTGCTTACTCAAGTTGAGCTAATTTTTATCCTATGAAAATATTTGCACCATTCATTGAAATGATTCCCCCGTGCATGTAAAACTGTAATAATAGAATTCTAAGAAACCTTGTTCTTCACCTCCATTTTTCAAAAAAAAAACCCTCTTGGCCCAATTCAACCTCCCACATTTGGCATTAACTGCCAAAATCGAAGCTCCTACCAGACCAAATTGCTATCAAATGTATTAACCTCCTAGTTTCTACATCCCCACATTTCCCACAAGCCTACCAAATCTTTATGAAAAGAAAATAATCAGGCACAATACCATCTCCCATCAACATTTTATAAAAAAAAGATCCCACCACTTCCTTCCACCTCTCCTCTCTAGAAAAAGCCCGAATCATGGCCGACCACGAATACAAATTCCTCTCAAGCATTTCGTCAAACATTTTACGGGTGAGAGTTTTTTTTGTCTACTGTTTTAAACAAAGTGACAAATATAATTGGAATTCTACGGAGTTTGCTAGTAGTAGTTTGGTGATTGTGGTAAGGCTACTGCGATTACTAGGTGATTTCAATTTACCTATTCATCGGAAGAAGTTGTGGGAGAGAATTCTGGGTTTCCAGATTGGGTTAATGGGACATCACATGCTTGGTGAGGTAGCAGGGGTCTTAGGGCAAGTGCATAAGGTGGGAGCTCAAGTGTAGCGCCCCCAAAACCTATTTGGGGTTTATTGTGTGCTTCAAAAAACAGATGATGATGATAAAGCAACAACTGGACTCGACAATTTAGGGGCAACCAGAAGTTTCACACCAAATCTTTATGAAATCTTGGGTTGTTTGGTTGAAAATCCAGTTTGGGTTTCTCGCTTGAAGGGTTGGTCACAGGAGGTGGAGGTGGTCGCCGGTTATGGTGGGAGTTGCCGATGGTGATCGGGGAAGAAGGGGAAATCTGGGAAAGGGAATGAGAGAGGGAAAATAAGGAGGGTATCGTGGGCATTGCAGCTATAAAATGCCATGTATATGGAATATTAATTTTCCTTATCATGCTTTGGTCATTTGCCAAACCATGACCACTTTTTAGTCATTATTTGTTCCTGATACTGTGTATCTGTCATTTTCCTTTTGTCTTATTGTGTACCTATGCACATGAGCCGAGATTTTGTGATGTTCGAGCTTGGGTCGTTAATTAAAATAGTTTAAAATTTGAGTTCGAACTCTAATCCTAAAGCTCTCAACAAGCCTAGTCTGATCCGTTAACCAAACGAGCATGTATAAATAAGTCGACTTATGACAATGAGCTGAGCTTTTTTAAGATGATCCGATCCTAAAGCTCGATTATTGAACGAGTTAAGTCGAACCGGGTTCTTAACGAGCCACAAGCTACTCGCGAATAGCT
Organism: Vaccinium macrocarpon; assembly: GCA_022606695.1. Classification (NCBI taxonomy): domain Eukaryota; kingdom Viridiplantae; phylum Streptophyta; class Magnoliopsida; order Ericales; family Ericaceae; genus Vaccinium; species Vaccinium macrocarpon. The sequence goes on along the minus strand of CM040181.1, from coordinate 38,810,572 downwards.
AGGTTCGTTTGCAGTAGCCCTAATTGTGATTGAGCCGGGAAAATTAATCCATATTGCGGGATGAAAAATGCAATTTTTTCTTTAGTCAAATAGACGTTGCATGATGTAAAACAAGATATTTAAGCGACCGAAGGGCAGATAGCTTGCGACCGCTCTATCCACATTTCATATTTTTATTAGAATTGTAAGATTTTAAGCCAAAACTTTTAAATCACATGTGTCAGCCTGCCCAACATCAATTTGAACAACTCAACACCTACTTAACCAATAGTTTTCAAAAAGATAAATAGCAACATTTTGATTGATTATATATGTAATACTAATAGTTCCAACCCCAAGGGGTTGGCCTAGTAGTCAAAACTTAGGACTTAGGGGATTGCTCCCTCATAAGGTCTCTGATTCAAAACCTCTTAGGTGTCATCAACTCCTTTGGGGTCAATCCATAAAGACTTTTGTTCTGGCTTTAAATGGGGCTCCACTAGTAGACGGTGGGATTGGTCGTCAAGAATTAGTCGAGATGGACAAAAACCGACCTGAACACCTGGTTATAAAAAAAATACTAATAGTTCCGGTAGTGTCTTTACAACTTCTATTGATAGAATCTATATTGTCTTTTATATGTTGTAAATATTTTAGTGTTCAACCACCCAATTTTGAAAATTTTCCTGTGTCCCCGTCTTTTAAATAGCGGATTTGGTAGTTCGATTCAGAAAACTAACAAAATTTGCAGTTCCATTATCTTGAAGTAACACCTTTTTGTTACACAATTCCGGCTAATCTATATGCCCACATTAAATTTTATTACCACATGATGGTGCTTTTTGCAGTGAAAGCCTGGTACAAGGTCTTGTTGGTTGTCAAAGTTATTTGCATGTCCAAACCATGCATCAATCGCAGCACCAATTAGTAGCGAAAATATTATCGAACCTTGTTATTGGTACCGACCGGAGGGTACCGACCATGCACAGACGGCACCAGGGAGCTCCTTGTGGGTCCCATATGGTCAATCAAACCGTTTATTTATCTCAAAATCAAATTCCATTTGAATGAAATGATGTGATTTTGAATCGAGCTCATAGGGCCGTTCAATTCGAGCTCATAGGGCTTTGATTCCGGCGTGAAACCCTCGGAATTTGATTTAGAGATGAAGGAACGACTTATACTGTTCATGTGGGACCCACAAGGGAGTCGCTGCCGTCGTCCGTGCATGGTCGTTACTCCTGGATTAATCGAATATATTCTACATCCAGCTTAGGGCTTTTTTAAGGGGAAATTTAATACTCTCCTTTTTGTCTTTTAGTGACATTTTTATGTGTAAAAATGTCACTAAAACAAAAAGGGAAGTATGGTTAACAATTTGGGGGGTGTGAATATCAATTACCTTTTACTAATAATACTTCTCTTTTTAGTGTGTGAATTTCCAAAAATACTCCATGCATTTTATGAAAATTTATTGCATTTAGGGGGTAGATAAGTAAATTAACCCAACTAAAAGATACAAGGGGAGTGCCATTGGTAAAAATGGGAGTGTTAACGTCACTTTCCTTTTTATCCCCCCCAAAAAAAAACCTCGTGCACCTATAGAAGTACTATATTGTTTTCAAAGTCTACTGTGTGTATTATTAGCATATTTCTTGATATAGACCTTGACTGACGGATGCCCGTCTAGCTCAGTTGGTAGAGCGCAAGGCTCTTAACCTTGTGGTCGTGGGTTCGAGCCCCACGGTGGGCGTACGCGTACAATTTTTTCCCTCTGCAAATTTTGTGGACTTGCACGTTCCTCCGGATAGTCCTTTTGGTTCTGCTTATTGGTCTCTCCATGTTCAAATCTTCAATTTTATTTTAAAGGGGAAACTTGGGTTTGTTTGGAACATGTGGAAAAGAAAAGAAAAGAAGATGAAATGAGAGAAATCTGAGAGGCAAATTTTATTATTCACAATACTTAAATTTTTTATTTTCTCTCCAAAACAAACAAAATGAGAAAATTTTTAACTTTCCTTTTTTTTTCCCTCACTTTCCTCAAGTTCCAAACACACCTAAATGAATGGCCCAACATTGATCATATTCTACATTATATGTACACATGATTATAAGGAAAATTATTTGGTCATACCCCAACGCCCCCAACACTATTTTATCTAGTCATTGGCAGATTTAGGAATTTTCTATAGAGGGGTCACAAATTCAAGTTCGGTCCTCTAAGTTTGAAGGCCTTATTTTTTGGGGTTAGGTAACCCTTTTGTGCTTATATTGGATCCGCCCTTATATATAGGGACCAACTACATGCAACCCTCAATTTCACATAAATGAAAGTTGATGATTGGGTTCTTATCGGTGTCCGAATAACTTGCTTTCATTTTATTTGAATCAAACTTTTACTATTATTTTTTCAGTAGGAAGCAAAGTTACATTTTTTTTCTTCTTATTCTTACCAACAAAAATAAAAGTGGACTCCCATCTAACATAGATACTTTCCTATCCAAATCTGGTAGGGACCCACAACTAGTTGCGAATTCCACATAAATATGCGGTATTGAGGGGATTTGAGGTTTCCGTAGTGACTTGAGCCACTATACCCACATAGTGACATCAATTGTGGCCATTTATAATATATATTTAGAATCGAAATTGTTCAATTTGTTGAGAACATTGAGTAGGTCATTCATGTAACAAATCAATTTAATTGGATAATCATAGTCATACGGTCGAATACCATTTATTTTATAAAAATTGATGGCCAATATCATTTAAAAAATAAACTGTTAGACAATTTGTCTCAATTGTGTGTCTATCAATATCTGATGATAATAATTTTTCATACACATAATGTGCTCAATGCTCCTGAAAAAATGAACGATTCTCGATCTCAAATGAAGATTTCAGAAGGCTCACGATTGAGGTCACTATGGGGTGTAGTGACTTAAGTCATTATGGGGACCCCAAGTCCGCGTTGAGGAGTGTTGGGACACCTTTAATAATTGAAAAAAATATTCTTTACAGTGCTAGTGTAAAACCGTCATTTTTCACCGTTGATTTTAAAATCCATGACCGTTCGTTTACAAAAAAAATAAAAAAAATTCTAATATATTTGCAAATCAAAAACTAATATAGGTGGTGGTAGAAAAGGACGGTGTTACACTACCGGAATAAAAAAATGTAATTAATGAGCATTATTTTATAAAGATACTCTCGGTATAAGGAATGTTTTGACTAAAAATTAGTGACTACATGAATCTACAGCTACATGATTACACAAAATTCGTGCTCGTGTGTATTAGAACGCCGGCGGCCGGCAGTGATTTTGTTTGACGTTTGTCCACGCGTCATCAACCCAACCTGCGTGAATAAGCTGCTACTGCAGTTTATGGTTACTTCGAGAAAATTTTGTGTGCAGATTGGGTAGAGTTACGTGGTGTCTGACACCCAATTCAAACAGTCCAAAACATGTCTGTGGCCGACATCCAATCTGAGCCGTTCAAAACATGTTTTAACCCTATTTTGGGTAAAAAATCAAAAACCAAAAAATCACTTTTGCCCTTATTCAAATTTTTTTTTGCATTAAGATTTTGTGATTTCTAGATTTCTCTCGATGAGACGAATCTAACAAGTATAAAATTATGGTTAAAACTCAATTTTTTTTAATAAAGTCAAAATAGGTGGATTATTGGCCATGCAAAACAAACGAATACAAAAAATAATTGAATAAAAACAAAAGTAATTTTTTGATTTTTGGTTTTTTAGCCAAGCCACCCCTTCACTCTCTCACTCCCTCCCATAAACTTCTCAAGTCAACCAATCGTTTAGCGGAAAGGAACATGGCATCACTGTAATTACTGCACAAAGATGGTGTCATTTCCACAATATTCTCCTCGTCTCTCTTAAACCTCAAACCCCTCTCTTTCCATTCAAACCCATCTCTCTTTCCCCCTCTCCGCCGCTCTCGCACTAAAAGCCCTCTCTTCCTCTCTTACCCTCCCACCGCCGCCATGGCCGCACTCTGCCGCTCGAGACTAGTGGCGCGACCGGATTTGCGACGGTGGCTAGGGACGGTCTCCTCAATCAAAGCTTACGGATCATCTGCGGCGGCTCAGGTCCAGTACGATTACGACGACGAAGAAGAGGAGTACGAGAGTGAAATTTGGCGCAATCGGAACCGAACGACCGAGGAAACGGAGGGATCGGAATCGGGAAGGGGAGTGCAGTGGGTTATAATGGGGGACCCACTGGCGAAGAAGCACGTGTACGCCGAGAGGCTGTCGAAGCTTCTCCACGTGCCTCACATTTCCATGGGCTCTCTCGTTCGTCAAGAGCTCCACCCTCTCTCCTCTCTCTACAAACAGGTTTATTTCTTTCCTTCATCTGTTTGGTTGCTGAGAAAAAAGCGAAAGAAAAAATAGGAAATGCTACAAATGACGTTTTTTGAGGGTTGGTTTTTTATGTCGTTTTTCTGGGCAATAAACTGTCAGTCTGGATTCTGGAGTTGTATAAAGAGAAAGTGAGCACATGAAACTTATACTTCAACTACTAATTTTCATGAATTTGGAGCGAATTCCAGCGTATGATCTGCTGGTTGCAGGCATAGACAATTTAATTGAAGGCTAATATGTCCAGACAACTGCCCTATCCCACATCAAACTTCTATTAAATCGTAGTAGTTTTATGTAAAAAATGTTGAAATCATATTTGTTCGCCTACTTCACACCAGTTTGAACAATTCAACACCGCCCAACCAAGAGTTTTGGAAGAATAATGCTGTTTTTACAAGTTACTTTGATTGAGTACATGTATGTAATACTAGTTTTGGTATTATTTTACGATTTATATTGGCAGGATTAATATTGCTTTTAACATGTTGCGATTCTATTCAATGTTCGCCCACTCAACCTTGAAATCCCACGTCCACCCCTGTACTTTTGAGCTCATATAAAGCAAGCCTGTGATTGTAATTCTTATCATTTCAAGAATGTATGTATTTACATGATTACCTGTTTTACAGTTGGTTGTGTGCTTCAGAATTGCGTGGATACAGTGTTTAGCTTGTCTGGGTAGTTTATTGTTTCGCATTTATGTCAATTTCAGACGTGATTATTGTTTTGAATTTAGATTGCGAATGCTGTGAACCAAGGGAAGCTTGTTCCAGAAGATATAATTTTTGGTCTGTTGTCAAAGAGGTTGGAAGAAGGTTACTCCAGGGGTGAAACCGGTTTTATTCTAGATGGAATTCCACGGACAAGAATCCAAGCTGTGAGTTGAAAGTTTTTCTTGTAGCATTTACACTTTCATTGGAAAATAAGCGTACCCGTTAATTTGTAGTCACCACATGCTACAGTTAAACCACCAAGAGTTGTGCTTTCTTTAAGTAATTTGAGCAATACCTTGCATACACCCTATGAAATTAAATGTATAATGGTTTTGAAGGAATCCCTCCTGTGGTAGTTCCACTGACGCTTAGTTTATGATTAGTTTCTATCATAGCTGCGGTCAATAAGAAATACTGAGGCTTTACAGTTTGGATTGTTGACATGATGCAGGAGATCCTTGACCAAATTGCTGATATTGATTTGGTTGTGAATTTCAAATGCGCGGAAGATTTCTTGTTGAATCAGCATATGAGAACTGGAATTTATTCTCCGGGAAAAGAATTTCTCAGCATGAGCAGCAAGTCTGGGTATCCAATTTCTTCAAGTTCTGATGCAGAAGATGCCTGGAAAGATAAACTCAGAGTCCATGCTGAGCAGGTACACTTCATAAGTTCATATATTATTGCTGTTGGTGATCTGGAACAAATACTCAAATTTGCTCAGAACTGAGATGGTTCCTAATGATTGCAATTTTCCTGAATGTTCATAGTCGCACTAGTTTTGTTCCGTACTTCCATGTCCATTGTTCCCCTATTTTATCACCTGTCCCTTTTGTTGGGTGCCATTTCCAACAATTTCATTTCATTGTTATTGGCCTTGAGGTTGGGAGTACTCATAGTTGAAACAGCTAGTTTTGATCTTTGATAGCAAGTTTTGGGATTCTTCCAATATGAATCTACTACTTTGGCATTTAGATTGCGTATTTCTGGGCATATTTCTGAACTTGTTTGTACCCAATGCTCTACTATGTAGTATTGTGGTTAGTTTTGAAGAGAGAATAGCATCCTAAAATCTCTGAAACTGCATTGATTCGCCTGACATGTTTTGTGTCTTTGCGTTATTTTCAATCTTATTCCATGCTTACAAAGATTTCGAGTTTTACCTTGGCAGTTTCAGTTATAGAACTTGGTGGAAGACAATCTTCTCTAACAGCTTTTTTTCCCCAGAGCAAGCCATTAGAAGATTATTATCGGCAACAAAAGAAGCTCCTCGACTTTCAAGCAGCTGGCGCACCTGGAGAAACCTGGCAAGGTCTCTTGGCAGCATTACATCTTCAGCATATGAATGCCATCTCTTCTTCACAGAAGCTGACCGCATGATCTCACACAATTTGATCTTCTTGACTAGCTCAATTCTTGTTTGTCATTATAGTATATACCACAATTGCGAGTGTAGTGTAGTTAGCTGGAGCTTCTTCCTGGTGAAAAGCTCCTGCTTATTTTTGAAGACTTGAGGTTTTTTTTTCCCCCCGTTTTTGTTTTCCAAGTGCAATGTGTTTTTGTCGGTGTTTGTTTTGTAACGTGGTTTCAGCAAGAAGCTGAACTGGAGAGAAGAATATTCTTGGCATTTTTCAGGCATTATATACGTCTAGCATGCTATTTGCATTTTTTTCTTGGCATAAATGTTGTTGTCGTGTCTCATTGACTGTGTTGCTGTGTTCTCTCAAATCTTCGCGGAAAATCGTTTATTTCTGTGAAGCAAGTCTGATGAATAGAAATTATGTAGATCTTAAATATTCTTCAATGCCATTTTTAAGTGGTGGAAAATTAAGGATAGAAGTTGCAAACTTGCAGAACTGGCAAATTTCCAGCAATGTCACAAATATGCAGAAAATATTCTCTTCAAAACAAAAGTTGTATATTTACAGCCACCATTCAAAGATTCACAACTCACTTGAATTACTTAGTCCCACCAGCCCCATTCACAAACTTACACATAGTCGTTTATGTACATGAAGAAGCTTCTTGTTCATCTACTATGACCAGACAATTAGCGTATTTCCAACCGACTAAATCCAAGAAGCTGTATCTGATGTTCAAACCATGGGATGAATGAACCAAATCTTAGTGTAGTCTAGTCCAGTGTTCCCACTCACCATTCATCCATACTTCCCGAAGAAGCTGGTACCTCACAGAATTCCGGCTGCCATTCTCCGTCGATGTCCAACCAGATTTTGTTGGAGTTGGTGAACTCGAACTCCTGATGTTGTCAACAATTGCATATAAAGGTGAATCGAATTCATCAAGCTCGTCGTCACTAGTATATGATTTCTTGAGCACTGATGACCCACTTCTTCTCAGCTGAGATTGGCTTCCTATATCTCCGATAATAACAGCAACTGAAGCTGCTGGAGGCGGCAAATAGACTATTGGAGACGCGCTGCATGGGACGTTTGTGAGGAAACCTTCTTCCGCCTCATCAGGATCCTGAATCAAATTAAATCAGAACAAAGTGCTCTTATCGCTCTCATAATAAAATTCATAAAACCTTAAACCTCTGTTTGGATAGATGGGAATTTCAGATGAACAGATTTGACATTGTTAACTCAAACGAATAGCACGGATTCAGATCTGATAGTTTTCTCTGGATTTGAAATATCACTACTCGGAGTTATTTGAAATCCTTCATGTTAAAAATGGTTAAGAGGAAACATAAAATCCAATGGTATGAAATCTATACCTATCCAAACGGATCCTATCTGCTTAAATATCATGCAAGGAGTCGATTTTTTTGTTACATCCATTTTTTGAAAAAATCCTAGACTCTTGCGGAGCCACGAGATTTACTTTGCTTAGATAACTGGGCAAGAAATTAAAGAATGAATTCAGAAGAAACAGACCTCCATATCCAGAGCTTCAAGCACAGCTTCAGGAATTGGGTCTGGACAAAATTCATCTGGGGCAAAGTTGTTGAGTACCCTCTTGATCAGCGGTGCCCCAAATGTAGGACATACCTTCGTAAACAAAAATATGGGATGGGAACAAGTAACAAATTATATAATGGATCATGCATACAAAAAAACGCAAAGGATTTTAATTCCTAAGTTGTACCTCTTTTCTGATTGATTGGCTTAAAAGCATGTCCTTTGGAAGCATCATGAGGTCACTCAAAGCGTTTAGGTGGTGGAAAGGCTTCAAAGATGTATCATAGTCTTTTCTCCCCTCGTCGTCTTTCATGGTTTCCAGTGAATCAACATCTTCGATACCAAACAGGTCAGTTAGCCATCTAGACCAGTTCCCAATCTGCCATGCAGAACACACAAAAGGGACCCATTATTATTCAAGTGCCATCGGAAACATGCTCACTTCTTGAGGAGTCTGAGGCGTCTTAAAACAATTAGATTAGACATAAACAGCAATGGTTGTTGAACAATGACAAGAAAAGGCGCCTAAGGCAGGAAGCTTGAGATCATAGGGGTCTCACCGCGTTTTTCAGTTGCGCACCAGCCCCAAAACTTGCTTTCCCTGCTGGAATAGGGAGAACCTTCGCTTCACTAATGGGATCAGAGACAGGATCAGTGGGAATTTCATCATCTGATTCACGTAGAATAGCATTAAACATTGCCACGTCCAATCTGACCATGCACTGCTCCATGATCTAGCCACATGCAAAAGATGCGTTTGAATCATGTTTCTAGGTATGGAATATGGCCGACTGCATTTCATAATCAAATCTCACTTCCAACACGCAAGTGATTTTTTTTTAATTTATTTTTTTCATTATCGAAAGTAGAGGAGAAAACTTCTTTGTTCCAAGCACCGGACGAATTCACCAAGGTAGGAATGACATTTAAGCATAAGCTACAATATACTTTGTTGGAGCTTGTCCCACATTGGTTAAATATAACTTCCAAAGTTAGTGTATGAGTTTGGGTGGCCTCTCCACTCATTGCCAATTAGTTTTGAGTTGGATGTTCTAACAGGGTATCAAAGCTAGGCTTCCGGAGGATTTTGGACAAGACTCTATGTTTTTGATGGTCGGTTCCCCCTTTGTTTGTCGTTGATGCTTTAACATACTCATTGCCAATTGGTTTTGAGTTGGATGCTTTAACATACTCTTTTACGCGAATTCTAACAAACAACTAATTTGTACTAAAAGTGGGATCCAACATAGCACAAAACATGAATCTGGGGTCTGGACCATAGAAAGGCCCCAATTTGCAGGTGATTTTGAATAGTCTAGTATTTCCAAGGTAGCAGCAAGCTCAACAAGTCTCCTCCTTTTCTACAATTTGTCCAATTTGCTGCTTGAGTATAATCAATATTTCAGCTAGACCTCAACTATGCATGGTTAAGAAAAAGAGTGCAGATTTTACCAATCTAGGCAGCAAAGGTAAGCAACCACATTCGTGCCCCCCAGCTCGAAGAGGGCAAAGCCGTTCACAGGCATCCTTGAAAGCCTTCTTCCAGACCATTAATGAGACGTTTACCTGATCTTCATCACCAGAACTAGATGTCCTTTGAATGTTTTTACTTGCATGGGAAGCCAAACCTCTATTTACAGCACCAGATTGCATATGTGGTGTCAGAGTCTGAAGCAAAAAGAGAGCAAAGTTAGCTTGACTACCAGCAATCATCCATGGTTCAAACTAGAATTTTGTGATTATTATGTGGACAAGATTTGGCCCAGAATCCAGATCATACGATTCATAATCCCTCCCACTAAAGACAACTTTCAAGCTCCTAAAGAGACTTGATAAGGAGTCCAAGGAGAAGAAAAGAAAATAGATTTATAAAAGGAGTCATCACCCAATTTTACATTGAGTGTTGGGAGAGGCGGACCACATACATAATCTTTGAAGTTACTTTCTAAAAAAGGGCATATAATATGTTAATATGGTATGACCTGCCACCAGACAGACTCGACGATTCGCAAGAAGATCCAAGCTTCTATCTTTTCCAATGCAGATGCAAATTTACAAGGGTCATCCCAGTCATCAAAACTTTCACACAAAGCACCTTTCGTCTTGTTGCTTGGAGAGGACTCCTTCCATTTAAGTGGAGATAATTTCTTGTGGTTTACCTTCTCGCTACCAGGCCTTCCAAGAAAAGGTCCATCCGAAGATGGCAGTTGACGTTCTGTAAAGGCTCGGGTTATGATGGCTCTCAAAGTGACGGAATTCGACAACCAAAAAGTCAACCTGGTTTTTGGTGATTGGAAAAGTAAATGAACTTTTAAGATAGAAAATTAAAAATAGCTTGAATTGTAAATACAGTTCAACCTCATGCCAAGAGAGCATCAATGAAGCAACATGAAATAATAGGAACACTCAAGGCAACAAACTGAGATATAAAAAAGCAGAGAGATTTATCCAACCAACCGAGCAAAAGGATTGATATAATTGGTCCCAAACCCAATCAATCTAGAATATTCAAGTGCTACATTCCCTGAGCTTGGATGAATGGATGGAAAGCATGCTTTCAAAGGATTCACTGAAATGCTAAGATTTGGAAGTACCTTGAAACATCATTTCCACATGCTTTTGCAACAACAACTAACCCTGAGACAGCACTTTTAGCTGCACTTGCTCTCCTCGATTGGGAACTCTCTTTGCATGCATGAAGATAGAACCTAGAAAGGCGACGAGCTGGAGCATGGACCTTATTTGTGGAACTTCCATGCTCTGCAGCAACCGAATAAAGACCAAACTCAATGGCAGCAGCTTCTCTCAATTCTCCTTCAAGCATCTCTATTCTATGCTCTAGTAGCTGGATTCTACCAACGGAAGCAACTTTTCTTGTCTCCATCGGATAAACTTTGGTGTCTTTTCTTTGATAACGGATATCAGTTTGATGGCCATTTTGTGCATCTCCCACCTTAGCACCCCTGACTGATCCATTGCTCTTAACTGAGTCCCCAAGTGACCTCACAGACTTCACAGGCTTCAATCTATCACTATTTAGGTATTACTCTTTTAGTCTGGTACCTTCCGCACAAAAGGAAAGTGCTTCAATTTCTGATGAAACTTGCTTTCTGGTACTATGTTGTCGATACCTATTCCATGGTTCATCACACATGAGATGCTGGCCCTCTTGCTGCATTTCCGCCCCTTGTCCATTTTCTTGATGTTCCTTTCCATCCCTCTCTTTTGAAGGAACATCATGGATGACATCAGCAGTTGCACCTTCATGTTCGTGCTCTGCCCTAGGACTCCAAACTTCATCACTATCCTCGCGATTGACTAGAGATTCAACCGAGATTGCCAAAGAGCCATTCAGTTTGGTTACTTCAGATCCTTGCAGAGCATTTCCGCTAAAAATGTCACTTACACCATCAGAAAGCTCTGCATCCTGCACCAAAGTGTCATTATCTTTACTTCTCGTGTTGTTTGACATTTCCACTGTAGATGAGGATGAAGGTAGAAAATTATGCGATGTGATTTTCTTTGGCTCAATGTTAAGCTTGTCTCAGGAAATGCGGATAAAGCACCATGACAATTTTCTAGACACCCCCTATGATTTGATGAGTTCGTTGAATAGCAAGATGTACTAACCTTAAAATCTTCATGTAGTTCAATCACAGGCTTCGCATCTAATCTGACAATACTCTTTTCAGAAGTTAAGTGATGTTGGTCATAAGCCTCTCCAGGGCTATGCTTCATTGCCTGTGATCCACACTGCAATTGGAACACCAACTAGGGGTCAGACTAAATGAAATCATGAAAAGCTATGATAACCCAACGGGATGATATCAGCCACGACACAAGTTTATACATGTTCTAGTTAATTGTTTCCCAGCTGCAAACAAGTTGCGGAAACAAATACACGCCATATCAATTTTAACAACAGAACGAAAATGGATGCGTTAGATTCTTATGACATGAATCCAATTTAATGAAAATGAATGCTGCAGCAAAATGAAACACGGCAACCAATATAAGAAATGAAGTGGAGGTACCTCTTCAATATTAGAGGATAAGCCCCCATTAGTCTCACCCGCCAAAGAAGAAACAACTGAAGATGAGTGAGAAGAAATATCATCATCAGTAATCAATGCAATCTCAGCTTCCTCAGCAGCATATTCTTCACTCATCAAGGCCGAAACTGATTCGCTGCCGCTCCTCTCCATAGACATTTCTTTCAACGAGTTGGTGCGGCCTTTTTCAGTTGGCTGGATCTTAATAAACAGCACCGGCTGAGCAATGTTGCTAAAGCTCCTCTTGGCATTCATTGGAACATTTATGCTAAGAGCATCTTTAACAACACCATAGTCTGCCAAATCAACAATGGCTGTACCCAACAACTGGCCTTTGGTCATCTTATCCCTTCTAAGTTCATACAAATTGAACTCTAAGCAATTCCTCTGAAAAGTATCCCCATCCCCACCTTTAGTGTGCATTAACCTTAACAGTGTCACTGGAAGCCTAAAAGACTCATTGAATTCAATTTTTCCTTCACCAATACCAAACCCAACAAAAGGGGTAACCGGGTTGGTAGAGCCAGACTTCCGGTCACCGTGCTCCCATTGAATTATAACAGAACGAAGGGTTTTTAACGAATGAGATGGGGGCCAAGGCTTAACCTCTTGAACATGAATCAAATAATCAAGTTGAATAGTGGGACTTCTTCGGGTTTTTGTCCTCAGTCCCAGAACCATGATTGCAGTAAAAATTGGTACAGCCGGAATGAGAGTTGTGATGCCAGTTCGTCCAAAGCTTCAATAAAAAATCCTTAAAACCCATATATTTAAAAGGATCAGGTAAGCATCAATTGCGAAAATTACCAAAAAAAGCATCAATTGCAAAATATTTAAACAGAAGCCACCACAAACATGATATGGAATAACGGAAGTACTTTTTTCTGGTATGATGCTCAGCTCATTAAATACAGCAGACAATCTCTTCTCCTTTTCTTTTTCTTTTTCTTTTTACAAAATAAGAAACTGTTACTGTTGATGAGAAGAAAATAGCAGAGTCTGACACATTTGCACAGTATATTACAACTTAAAAGCTCCATGGTTCCTCAAATAGTTCCTCTGGGATAATGCTCAGTTCATTAAAAATGGCAGGAAAAATAATTCCTTTTTCATTACAAAAATTGAAAAAAAGGAACTCAGCAATAAATGAACCCACATTAGTAAGAGGGTGGTAGTTCAACAGTAAATCAGATCCGCTAATTACAAACACAATGTATAAAAAGCACTCAATCACAACAAGCTCCAACCATTAGAAACCGAATAGATTCTACCAATGCTATCAGCATCAAAAACAGTATTAAAAAAAACAGCTGTATCTTACATACATACATACATAGATACAGATATATTGACACCACAATGATAAGCAGAATATAATCAATCTTCGGTTGAGAAAACATTAATAGCAAATGGAAACACTTACTGTGAATATCAGTGGCCGAAAAATCAGAAGAATGTGAGATTGAAGTGGAGTGTAAGTTAGATTGATAGAGAGAGATTACCTGAGAGAGAGAGAGAGAGGCTGTGAAGTGTGAACGAATAGAACTGACCAAAGAATGTTTTATTAACGGAGGAGTTAGAGTTCAAAAAAAACGGAGTTAACAAATAAGTGTACTACCTTCAAATCTACAGTGTATTTACCCTTTTAGATTAATCAGAATTCCTTTTGTTTTTTAAGAGAAAGAATTCCTTTCGTTTGTTAGTACATTATGTTTGGAAAGAACTGGTTCTCATTCGAAGCACGGAATAAAAAACAGATGCACTCCATTCGTTCCTAATTACTGGTCCCAATTGCTACTTTTTGTTGTTCCAAAATGATTATCCTGGTTAAAAAATAATCGGTAAAAAGTTGTCAGTTTATTTTTTTACCCTTACTTTTTGAAATTAAGTACATGCAATACTAATGTCTTAAAAAGTAAAAGGAGAATGAAAAAAAATATGACAAATGCAAAGATTATCCTCTAATAAGTTAAAATACATGCAATGATGATATTTTAAAAGGTAAAAGGAGAAAAGAAAAAATATGACAAATGCAATGATTACGTTCCTCCAATAAGTTAGAATACATGTAATGATGATATTTTAAGAGTCCGGTTCCGGTCAGGACTCCCGGACCTATCTTAGGTCTAGAATTTTCATTTTTCGGTCATTTGGCCGGGATTCGAACCGTTGGATGTTTTTAAAACATGTTTTTTAGGTTCCACGCAGGAAATGGGCAAAAAAAAAAAAATACCGTGAAGGGCTTCATCCGAGCATTTTTTGATAAAACTACGATTTTATAGTTTTATCGAAAAATGCTCAGATGAAGCCCTTCCCGGTATTTTTTTGCCCATTTCTATCGTGGAACCTTAAAAATACATTTTAAAAACATCCAACGGTTCGGATCCCGGCCAAATGGCCGGGAAGTTGGATGTCCGGACCTAAGATAGGTCCGACAGTCCTGACCGGATCCTTGTTGGATATTTTAAAAGGTAAAAGAAGAAAATATATAATTAGGCCTTGTTTTCTATAAAAGTTTAGGTTGAAAAGCTTTCAAACCTCCATCTTAAATTCTCAAAATTTTGATTTTTTAAATTTAAGAAATTGTTAGAAGGAGAACATGGGGGAGAGAGAATTTGCGGGTTGGGGAGTGGAGAGTTGTGGTTTATCATAAAAATCACACCATTTAATTTTGAGAAATATTATAGGTACTCCACTCATGCACACCAAACTGATACAGTAGATGAGGAGAAACCAACTGTGGGGCCAAGCCAAAGAAATGGATTTCTCCTCATATACCTCATCAACAAGTTTTTTCCTTTAATTTTGGTTTGTTTTTTTAGTTTTTATATTTTTTCCACAATTAAAAACTAATTTATGATAAGCTTTGAGCGCATTTGTGCACGCGATATCACTTAACAGGGAAAAATTTACCACATGCTCACTCCGTCCTAATTTATTTGGTTATTTTTGGGATTCTAACTTATTAGAGAAACGTAAGCATTGTATCTGTCGTATTTTTAAGGGAGGATAGATCTTGAATGGGTATACATATTATTGTCATGAATTAAAATTTTATTTTGTTGAACAAAATTAACTCTTTTTTTTATTCACCACAAAATTGGAGATTTCATCACATCTAAGACAAGTCATTCATTTTTAATCTTCAATACACCATAGTAGGGAGATTTTACTTATTTTTTAAAAAAGCAGAAAAATCTAATACAAAAGTTTTATTGTGAAAAGATCTGGTTATTTATTATTATTATTATTATTATTATTATTATTATTATTATTATTATTATTATTATTATTATTATTATTATAAATGCAATGTAAAAGTGATACACATACTTTTTGGACTTTTGCACAATCTCATTTTTCTTAAAATTTTGGCTTGACTAAAACAGTAATTTGTTGAATCTATTATTCCAATGATTCATTTTTACAAACTCTCAAAAACTGGAATTATGCTAATTTTTGTGTTTTTTTTCCCAATGTTAGTAGTAATTGTTAGATTTGCTCCTCTCACAATTGATTAGAGTTTGATTTTTGGAGTCAAACTGCCATATAAAATAATTTGTTATGAATTTTCTAATTTCGGCGTAAAAGACCTGCCTTTTATCAAACTATAAATGAGATTAGTCGATGTGCGACTAACTGGCCAAACACTCCTAACAAGGAAAGGGTCTTGATAAAGTGTGCTTAATAGGCACACCTTAAACACACAAACAAACAAAATAACACACACACTCCAATATATCTTTTACACTTTTCAATACACTTTCACACTTCCCTATACATTTTTCACATATTTCAATGTATTTTTTCAACTTTAACATATGCCTATTGGGCACATGTTAGCATTTTCCTCCATAAAATGAATGGAATCTCGTAACTGTCAGTTGAACGTGGGTTAGCCTGGAGAATTGGCCTGACATGTTTGGCTTTGTTGTCCACCTCTTCCACAAATATTGATCCCTAAAATGAATGGAATCTCATTTTTCATCTAATCGAGGCCTACACACTTTTTTTATATATAAATAATAATGGATGTCCAAATCATTTTGTGCGCACTTCAAATAATTTCGAAACCCTAGAAGTAATGATAGGGTAATAACCCTAGTGACCCTAAAAATTTGCAAGCAAAGGCCTAAACTCATTTTGCAACTATTTTTCCCAAACTAAGGTAGAAGTAGGACAACATTTGAAGGCTCGTTCATGAATCGCTCAATGTTCAACTTAGTAAGGACTTGTTCGAGTTCAGTTCGTCTATTAAATTGGTTTTTTCCAATTTTTTAAGATGTATTGTGAGAGAATGACATGTCATGATTTTTAAAAGAAATAATTTTTGTTAGTGGAACACCTCCTAAATCTAACTCATCAAATATTCATTGGGCTCAAGCTTGAGCTCGGTAAAAATTACAAAGAAATTTGATCATACTAAAATTTGGCTTGGCTCGGCCAGTTTGTAGGCATAAGTGTGAGTTACTTTTGAGTTTTGAATGAATCGGTAATGCTATTGACAGTCTATTGGGTTGTCAACAATGCAAGAAGAATATCAAAAAACACAATTTTAGATGTACTTTAACATTTTTCAAGACACTTTAAACCGAAACTTGTATCTTTTTGTTTTTTTTTTTTCTACCTTACCAATAACTAAAGAAAGATAATGAGGAAAAAGATTCTGGAACAAGATTTTTGTTGCATACAAATTGATCCTACTTAGTTCAAAATTCTACGTAGGAACCCAAAAAAATCCAATAAAGTGAATCGTGTGGTTCAAATTCGCTCAATAGTTCAGGGACCACATACACAACTACATTTGAAACTACACAAATCTAAGGTCTGGCAAAAAAGCACCGGATTGGTTTTTTGATTTTTTCGTTTTCTTTATTCAAAAATAAAATAAAATACATTTGTTAGACGAATTCAAGAAGTATAAAATTATGGTCCAAACTAATATTTTCGAATAAAGCAAAAAATAAACCAGGTTATTGGTTTAATTTTGGCTTTATTTAAAAAAATAGTTTCGATCATAATTTTTTTACTTTTTAGATTTGTCT
Source organism: Vaccinium macrocarpon (assembly GCA_022606695.1). Taxonomy (NCBI): domain Eukaryota; kingdom Viridiplantae; phylum Streptophyta; class Magnoliopsida; order Ericales; family Ericaceae; genus Vaccinium; species Vaccinium macrocarpon. The sequence goes on along the minus strand of CM040181.1, from coordinate 38,793,471 downwards.
CGTCGAGACAAATCCATAAACGACAAAAACTTGACGCAAAACTAACAAATGCAATTTTTTTTTTGAATAAAGACAAAATGAAAAAAAACCAAAAAACTGTTTTTTCCTTTTTTGCCAAATCACCCCTAAAATATAGGCAATTTTCTTGGTTTCCAATTCTAATAGTACCATAGAAATGCAAATATGCATTTCCTGCGGTCATTTTATTGCATGATTATGACCTTTCAACTCCAATGAATAAATGATTACATAGAAAAAGAAAACGTAAGAAATTTATTTATTCATGATCAAGGCTGGTATGAATCTATGTCCTATGATCACCTACAATTTTGCCTTTTTCTTCTTGATCCAAACACAACCTAACCAAACAATCATTTTACTCCACTTCTACCAGAGGAGATATGGAGAAGAAGTTTACAAGTCCACTTCAAGTTGCTCAAACCAAATACAGCTATTCTTGGTGGAGGGTACATTATTGTGTATTTTCAAAGCCAATTTAGTTCCTCAGTCATATCCAGCAACAACCACATCACCCTCCTAGGTATGTACATAAACTACTCCTTACTTCACACGTCCATACCATATAAACATCAACAAAGACCCACTATACGTATATCGAGATCATTGCTTAAATCTTACAGCATGCTCCGAGCACTAAAGAGTATATTTAACTCCATTCAGCGATTAATAACCATCAGTAAAAACCCACTATACCTACATCGAGATCATTGCTTAAATCTCACTGGGTGCTCTAAGCACTAAAGAGTATGTTTAATCCCATCAAGTGACTAATAACCATAAGCAAAGACCCACTATACCTGCAACGGGACCATTGTTTAAATCTAACCGCATGCTTTGAGCGTTGAAGAGTATGTTTAACCCCATCAAGCGGCTAGGGAGACTTGAACCAAAGTATTGAGCTAGAAAGCCGAAGCTCTAAACCGAATGACATACACTACGTCACATGTCCATAACATATACACATCAACAAAGACCCACTATACATATATTGAGATCATTGCCTAAATCTCATAGTGTGCTCTGAGTGCCAAGAGTATGTTTAACCCCATCAAGCAACTAATAACCATAAGCAAAGACCAGTTATACCTATATCAAGATCATTGCTTAAATCTCACCGCGTGCTCTGAGCGTTAAAGAGTATGTTTAACCCCATCAAGCAACTAATAACAATCAGCAAAGACCCACTATACCTATATCGAGATCATTGTTTAAATCTCACCGCGTGCTCTGAGTGCTAAAGAGTATGTTTAACCCCATCAAGCGACTAATAACCATCGGCAAAGACCCACTAAACCTGCGTCGGGACCATTGCTTAAATCTAACCACGTGCTCTAAGCATTGAAGAGTATGTTTAACCCCATCAAGCGGCTAGGGAGACTTGAACCGAAGTACTGAGCAAGAAAATCGAAGCTCTAAACCGAATGACATACAAATATCAATATAGACATGGTCAACCAAATGGAGTATAATAGTTTGTGCAGGCTGGTAGGTAACCGACTCAATAACTCATTACAGTAACAACAGCTGAGTGTTAACAAAGAACTCTTACAAAGAAGCACAAGCAACTCCTAATTCCAAGAGCATATGAATTCAGAACTATCTAACCGTTGCCTTGACCAAATAATTGGAAAATATTGTTTGCTGCAATTTCTATATAGAGATAAATAAAATGAATCAAAAGAGTTCATGATCTATAACATCACCTAAGTTTAATGTCAAGCATTAAAAGTAAGACTTACATGTTTACAATTTACAAAAGGACAACGAAACTAGAATTCTAAAAATATAAACGAATGCAGTGGTGTTCATATGAAGTCACGAATGTGATGAGGCGGCATCTGATTTCTGATCAGAATCTGCACTGGCCTGGACTTGAGCTGCATACTGTAAGTTCCAAAGGACATCCTCGAAAGAGGGGCGGGTTGATGATTGAGCAGAGATGCATTTGGTGGTGATGGATATCACAATCGATAAAGACTCCTGGGTGGATGTAGTTAACACGATTGGATCCACAATACGTTGACGACCATCTTGGCTACCAAAGGATTCCTGTCATTTGCAAAACCAAAATATACGATGGTCTTAATAATCTACCATATAAAGCAAGGTTTTTGCCTGGAAACCTGAAGAGCGCACGCTTGGTCATTTTCCCATTTCTCAAGCTCAATTCACTGTCTACCTAGTTAGTAAGTTTTACGACCTAACCGTTAAGCCTCAGCACATGACCAAAAAGGTACTTTCAAGGTTCTACGGAGGAAAATGACAGAATTTCAACTAATTTTTGTCCGAAGTATTACTGGCAATTTGGTATAAACTCGGTGATTCTCTGTCGTGTGCGTGTGTATTTACCTGCTTACATGTGCTTCTGCCAGCACGGTAGATGTGAAAAAATCAGAACACAACAAAGAAGGTGAAGTTGTATTACTAATAATCAAGAACAGCATGTTGAACGTCCTCAGCCGAATTGAACAGGTTCATGTAGGATTAACATACCATTTCATTTAGCAAGAAAGCTTCTCCTTTTCCGCTAACGATTGGCCCCACTAATGATTCTAGTAGTATGAACCCGAATTTGTAGACGTCGTCCTCTAACCTTGTGATGTGCCTGCAAAAACGGAACACCACACAGTCAATCCTTGCAAATTAATCTTAGAAAACTATAACAAAGGGATACTTCTTTTTAAAAAAAGAAATGGGAAGCAATAATGGTTCAGCACTTCAGCCACATATACAGAGGTTTTCATGGTAACCATATTTCATTGTACGCTCTTAGAACGCCATGGTAACAAAGATTGTGAAATGGATACCACGGATAATGAACTGGAGGTAGGACGGACGGAAACAAGGGTGATGTAGTGCACTCCCTGTAGTGCGCCATGTGGACCGTCAAATGTGTTTTCAACGGTTCAGATTTCATACATTTTCTTACATGTAGATACTGATTTTACCTGCAAGATAATCTGGACACTTGAAACACATCTGACGGTCCACATGGAGCACTAAATCCCTGTAGAGCTGGAGTGCCCTGCAGGAACCCTGGATCCAGGACTTTTGCCGGTTCCAAAAACAAAAGGGTAGATTGAACACTATTGATGCTACTAAGCAAGGACACTATACCAAAATAGAGTTCATCAAGAAAGATCCCTACCATGAGTTTTGCCCGTCTCCCTTTCCCTAGAACAACGAAAGAGTAATCATGTCAAAAACACATCATGAAACCAACAAATGCTGTGAGATCATTACTGTAAAAAGGAAATACCTCGAGTGACTCAAAGTCTTCTGTAATGATGGACATGCCATAGTCACTCAGCTTTGCTATCCGATGCTCATCAAGCAATATATTGTTTGTCTTCAATCTGTTACTGAAAGAAGCAGGCATAACCCCGGTATGGAGGAAGTGCACTGCCTTGGCAACGCCAATTAAAACTGCCAATCTATCCGACCACGTAAGAACCATCTCTGGGCAACTTTCTGCATAGAGAATGATAGTTAGAGCCCTACAGCTTCGAAACAGAAAAGTTACAGTGCCAATAAGGTGGAAAAAACCAATAGATCTCAACGTTTTTTAATACATATAAACCAAAAGTATATGCAGATGGGATACTTCAGGACACTACCTTGACTCCAAATGGGTACACCAGGTAAAAAATCAGGCAATCAAAAGACCGGATCTTGACAACTAGAACACAAATATGAAATTACTGCTCCTGTACATTCTTTCCAAGCAGTTCTTTTCCCCAAACATGAGGGATACGTAGGCTCTAGAATAAGATGGCATATACCAACAATTGCTACTTAGTTCTCTGTTGATGCAAACAAAATTCTCTCTTTTTTCTTTATCTTTTCCTCTCTTTCTTCTCCAGCTAAAAGAGTGAGTTCAAAGCTTGCAACTCTAATGTTTACTTGGTGGCCCTACTCCCCAAGAGTTGCTGGTACAACTATTACGGGATAGGATGCATTCTTCTACTTGGATCTCTCTGCCTTCCATGTACTAGCATAAGACAACTAAAAGTATGCATAACTCCGATAAGTGACCTGACCTGAGAGATGAGAACGAAAATCTCCGTTGGGTACATATTCATAGATAAGGAAGACTCTGTTAACAGTAGAATCATCCTGTCCACCATCATCAATGCAATGCCCTAAAAGACCAACCAGATGTGGGTGTCTGAGCTTTGAAAGCAAATCCAACCGCAGGTTAAGGTTCCGAACTGAATACTTTCTATAGAGAGTCAGATATCGAATGGCCACGTAAGTGCCATTCTCCAGTCTTCCTCTATAAATCTGAAACAAACAGAGTTACAAGTTAAGAAGGTGCTCGAATCATTCAATTGTAACATGTATCACATGGTGGCTCATTAGAACGTTTATTTTGGCAGTAGTGTTGGACAAAATTCTCTACGCAGAAAGCTTTCTTCTCTCTTGTTTTAATATCCCATATCTCAACTCTTTTCAAGTTGTCAATACCACTCACATGTGAGAATCTATCATTCAAAAGACTCAACACTTATGCTAATCTAAATGGCAATTCCTATTCAATAAAATTCATGTTCGAGAGGGTGATGAAGAGGTACCTTACCCAGAGAACCTTCACCCAAAAACATAGACTTATCGAAATTGGTTGTGGCTTCTTCTAACTCTTCCAATGTAAACACTTTGTGTACTGGAGCACCCCGTGTTCCTATTTTTGCCGCCTGAGAAATTAACCCTGAAGCAAATAAAATTGTATAAGTTTCAGTTTTCTGCATAAACAAAAGGAAATTATGGACTAATTTCTGTACACCGCAAACAAATTCAGGAACTTCGGAAAAGCGGAAAACAATTGAACGAATAAAAGTAGATTTCTAAAATTAAAAAAAAATACAGCTTACTGGCATTTGCAAGGAGCTCAGAGGAGATCCCTGATGGTGCAGTTTCTTGCACAACCTTTGGATATGCAGTCTGCTCCAATGTCGGTCGTGAACGGTATCTTCTAAACGAAATGAGAATCCCTAGAACCAAAAGCAATATAACAATTGCTCCTCCACTTATGCCAATTAATAACCATATTTCTTTCCACATAGAACTTTTCCTCTCCTTATAGGCTGCTTTGCAGTATGATTCTGGTTGTTGATGCTGAAAATCACTGGCCAAACAATTCCCACCAAATTTAACAACTCTATCACCAGAAGTAGTGCCCAAGCAATAAGGAAGTGAACCAATCAACCTGTTAGCAGAAATATCGACGAACCCAAGCTTGCCCCCACAGCTCAAATGACTGGGAAGCTCCCCAGTCAGCATATTTGATGCTAAATTCAGATAACTAATGTTTGGCAAAGAAAACAAAGCAGAAGGCGGTGATCCGCACAAAATATTGAATGACAAATCAAGATGCTGGAGCTGATTTAGTTTGCCAAATTGATCAAAAATCTCGCCAGAGAACGAGTTATTGTTCAAAAGGACTGTAAACAAGCCTTTGGGCATGGGAGGTAGCTCAGAATCCAAATGGTTGTCTCTTAAATCCAATAAATGTAGACTGGTTAAGGTACTCAAGTCAGGCAATCTTCCAAAAAGCTCATTGTGGGAGAAAGCAATATTAGTGAGTGTCCGAATTCTGCATATGGAAGAAGGAAATTGACCCTTCAAGCTATTATTCCTCAAGCTCAAAAGTTGAAGTTTTGACAATGAATCCAGCCAATTAGGGGGAGTACCATTAAAGAAATTGCTATCCAATGTCAAACTTTGAAGATTCACCAGTCTGGATAACTGTTGCGGAACAGCACCAAACATGAAATTTGAACTCAAGTCTAAAAGTTCAAGTGAAGACAGCCTATGAATTTTATCAGGAAGTGGTCCCCAAATACCCAAAGAGACTAAACTAAGAACCCTTAAAGTGCTCAATCTCGCTAGTGTAACCACAAATGAATCAATAGAGAAACTCTGGGATAATGTCTGATTTGGAATGGCAAATCCATTGAAAACACTAACCTTGGCAAGCTTATCTCCCATAATTTTGAGTTCAGTGACAGAACTGTTCTGGCATGTGATGCTCATATGTTGGGTCGGAGCCAAATCACACAAATCTCCATTGTAATTCTCCCAAATTTCCGAAACCAAAGGGTACTCCAAATGCTTTCTTATCTGGAGAAGAACTCCAGTTTGAGAGGACTGTAGCTGATGGGTTTTTGAAATACAGAAAACCCATGAAAGAAATACTACAACAAACCAGTTTGGATAACCCATTAGACAAATCAAGTTTCAGAACCTTAGGTTTCACAATGTTGAAAGAAAATGACCAAAAAAGCAGGAAAATAATATATCTGATGTCTTTGAAGATTTAGGACAAACCCGACAGATGTTTAACTGAGACGAAGGAAATTACTGCAAATTTTGCAATTTGACAAAAACCCACAGAGCAGTTGAAGTCGACATTTGAGGGAACGTTACATAAGGACAGAAAACCACATGGGATGCTAAACATTAGGGACCATGGTTAAAACCCAACTCAAGAAGAAGTGCGAGGTACATGTAAACAAACTATGTTCTTAAAGTGGAGAATGTCTGGTCCAAGATATCCATATTTTCCAGGAAAATAGAGAACAAACCAGGAAACAACATGAGAGAAGAATTCGCGAAGAAGATTTTATGCCTTGTATGATGAATATGGAGAGAACTAGTCTAATGGAAGTATGAATGTGATTAAGAGAAGTGAGTCACAAAGAGAGGGAGGAGGTAGTTGAAAAGCAGTGACAGACACATGGTAAAGTCGCATTTATAGCTGCAAGCATTGAAGAAGAAGAGGAAGAGGAAGACAATACAGTGAGGTTGCAGACATTAATATGGGGTCGGTTCGTCTGAGTGACGCAGAAAAGGACAAGTAGAATGGACTCCATATATGGTCATACTATGGAGTGTGTTGTGTGCCCAAAAGAAAACTAGGAGCACAAAAAGAAATGAGAACTTTTTTTTTTTTTGTAAATGGAAGAGACGGTCTGTTGTCCCACCACTGGTTTGGAGGGCTATTTGTCCATCTAGTACTGAGGTGACGCTGTGGTGAAGGTCTGTTCTTTCAAACACTAGCTATGGCTCAAACAAGACATTCCACAAAGAGTCGGAAGCCCCTATGGTCACGCCTAAGGAGCATTGCTATGCTGATTGACCACTCCCACCTTTTTGCCATTCCAAAAAAAGAAAAGAAAAAGGAAGAGACATTTTGGGCAGCCGAAAAATTATTTGGTGGTTTGGGCACCTCTCCCATGGTTCCCATCACTCTTATTACTAACTGTATGGACTCTTGTATATATTCTACTGGTAACTAGATAAAAGTGTGTGGAGACCGCAAGGCGGTGCCCCAAAATATGAATAATTACTTGTGGTGCACATCTATTTGGGCCTAATCTCGATAGCATGGACTCCAAGGCAGAGATTTGTTTGTTAAAGGTCTCAGGTGGCACGTTCATAACGGAAGAGAGATTGAGTTTTGGAAGGACAAGTGGATCTCTATGGTGCCTAACTTTCAATTTCAACTAAATGGACGAGTTGGTGATGAACAGATCAAGGTGGCTTCTCTCATTAATCCATTTACAAAAAGAGTGGAAAGATCAGGAGTTGAAAAAGTGTCTCCAACCAAGACCTTAAGGCCATTACTTTCCATTCCTCTTTCAAAATTCGATTTGCCAGACAAGCTCATTTGTCACCATTCTAAAGAAAGGAGTCTATTCAGTCACGATTGAATACCATATGGAGCTAGCAGGGCAGTGGTTTGAGTGTGTCCGAATTTGTTCATTTGTGCAAGTGTAATCCATGATATTAGGAAGCTTGTGTTACACCTCAACTTACATCTTTCTTGGATTCCTTAGAGTTGCTAACAGAGTAATAGTGCTGCCAATTGCGTGGCCCTCCTCCATATCAGAGTCGCTTCCTCAGAAATGGATTTCTAATTGGGATGGAGCCGGGACCTAAGAGGCCGATGTCCTTTTAAAAAAAAAAAAAAACTTTAATTTTATATGGAGAAAAGAAATTCAAAAAAAATTCTGTGAATTATATAAGCTCGCCCCAACAAGGGAAAAAAAACTTTAATTTTATATGAAGAAAAGAAGTTCAAAAAAAATTATGTAAATTATATAAGCTCGCCCTTACAAGGAAAAAAAAACTTTAATTTTATATGAAGAAAAGAAATTTAAAAAAAATTCTATGAATTATATAAGCTCACCCCTGATAACTAAGTGTCATCCTCTCTTCTGATATTTGAGAATATCCTCCAGTTCGGAAAAAAAAAAAAAAAAAAAGCCCTCCATGCTATGGAGTGACTTATTAGTGAGTATGTGGACCCACGGCCCGGACAAAGAGAGATGTTTGTGGGCCCAAACTAGTTATACACGTCCAGACTTTCATGCAAATTGCTTTGGATTTTACGACCAAACAGGGCCCACATTTAGAGGTGCAAAAGGATTGTTTATTACGTTGCATTCAAAAGTTGCATGACCAGCTCGACTGTCAAACTCAAAATCCACTATTATGAGACCTGACATTAAACTTCACAATTAAAATTAATGTTAGGATTAAATCTAACTTTATTTTCAGGGGTCATTAATTCTTTATAATAAAGAGAATTGGATAGTTAAAAAGAGGGACTTGGTTTGTGAAATCATCCTACTAATAACGATGAATGAGGTGTGAATAACTGGAGTATTCTTTTTTATAATTATGTGTCTTGGATAGTTTGCGCCATCTCAATTAATTTTGCGAGACTAATTTCACTGTCCACTAACAAAAGAAAATTTGTTAAATTACGGCAAAATAGTTAACGATTTGTTATCCACATGTTCTTATGCGCAGACAATTTTTCAGTGCCTGATGGGCACCCGCTAGCCCTGCCAAGTGGCGCCCGTGGGCTCATTGGATGGCCTATCTGTCGGGGTAGATTTATTCAGTAAAATTACAAAAATGCCACCAAACAACACCAACAAATCTAGGCCATCCAAAACACGAATAAACAACCCGGATGAACTTACGGACACTGCATGGCAGTGCCCACTCGGCAGTGAAAATTTTCTCCCTTATGCACATTCCCTTGGTGTTATTTCCCATAAAAGTTCTGCCATAGGAGAGAATAGTTAATGTCTTTTCTTATTAGTATTTCCATCTGAAAAGGGATTAAGTAGTTAGCTTTATCATCCTAGAAAGAAGTACATTATTCCAACTGAAATTTTGGTTCTGATTAGTACTATATTATTTCACTACCAGCTTTCCTAATAAAGAATATTATCTGGCCCACCAAAAAAATGTCTTCAGAGTCATCAAATGACCATTATCTTTGCGTTTGAAAAATTACTGGGTCATGGGATTCAACAAAAGGAAAAGAGACAAACGCAATGATCAAAAGTTTAGTACTGTAATATTCCATCCCCCCAATGTAAGACAAAGACTAATTTTTAGTATGGGAGAAGGGTGTAAATGATGCTGCCCTGCTGTCTACTGATTACAATGTCTGCTAGAAGACACCCAGGGTTGCTCCAGTAGTTCGGGCGGATGCCAGACTTTGAGGGTATTTCTTAAGGTCTGGCAATGGACGCACCGCTGGATGAGAACCCTGATATAATGGGTCGGGTGGCCGTGGCAGTGTATTGCTATGCTACTTCCATGGAGCTTTGGATTGCGCAGTAGGATCCAAAGGGCATGAAAATAGAATGTTCTTCCGTCAAATAAAAAAATGTCTGCAAGTATTAAGACTCACATAGAAAAGTATAGTGGTCAGGAGTGGACCACTATTGAAAGGCTGAGCAAAAATGGCCAAGAAACCCTATCATTTTGGTTATCCCTATGCATTACACACAGTCCACAAGAAAGAAGTGTCTAAATAAGCTTGCTCGCATGTCAACTAAGTCTAAGGGACCAATCCCATAGTCCATGAGCAGGGAATCAAATTGCATTCTCTTAAGAGCCCGGTTGATTAACAAATAACAGGATTGGATTTAATTACAAATGTCGCCGAGAATCGCCTTTCAATAGGCGGATGCAACAATTCGCTTTTAAATGGAGTTATCAGTCAAAAACCAAACTAAAAAAAAAACTATGTCAAACAGATAGAAACTCATTGAAAAGTGATTAAAGTTCACTTAACGTGAGCCAACTCAGAAGAATCTCATACAAGCACCCTATTGATTCAACCGGAATTGAAGGTCAATACCATTTGGATGGAGTATTTTGATAAGAATTGAGAACAGAAGTACAAAAATAAAATGTTTTAATTGGCCATTCCCCTTTTTCAGCCAAATCTCACAAAAAATGAAGAGATTTAGTGAGAAAAAGCTCTCGTTTCTTATCTCTCCCTTTCTTGCCATTCAAAGGAGCTGGTGGCAATTAAAGGGTCACATCCCAATTAGTATCACATCAATAACAAATTTCTCATATTCCCTCTCCTCCATCCCTTTTTTAAGTGTGCGTCTTCTTAAATCCAACTTATTAAAGAAACTTTATTATTACACATTTTACATCAACTTTACCTCCGCTTTATACTTTTCACATCAATTTTTACCACCACTTTTACCCATTAACTATTTACCAACTTTTCAAAACACATTTATTAAGAGACGGCTCAAAATGAAAATGTCCACACTATAAAGGGGACGGAGGGAGTATTTTTTTTTAGGTACTTCGGAAATTCTAATTTCTCATATCTGGCTTATGCTTTTTTGAGTTTTTCCAAGTATTAACCTCCTAATATCAAAGCTACCACGTACACAGGAAATTGAACATATCCGCAATCCATCAAGTCATGCCAGTGATCTGGTGAGCCACTGCACCGTGAATCTCTGTTTAACCACAAAATCAAAATATGCTAAATTTCCACGGGCAACAGTCTGAATCAAAAGAAAATGTTATCAACCCAAAGCAGAATTCACAAAACAAAGCAAAATTTTTAAGGGTAAATGAGCTGAGGTGCCATCCAGAAAAGCTCTCCCGGTACAAGAAGCAGATGAGCAAATTATTTTCCAGTTTAACTTGACAGGGCAAACCTAACATTTCTATCGAAATCCTAGAAGAATATTCGTATACATTGAACTTGTTGGAATCAATCTTAAATGCTTTCGAGGAAATTCAGAATCAAGAAAGCATAGTCAATGTAGTACGTAGCATACATACAAGTCTACCTCTCATATGTATTCAGCAGGGTTGTTCATTGGACACCTTGTCATGTGAAGAATACTCCAGATATGAGATCACAAGATCAGCTGCTCTGCACCCAGAGGATATTGCCTTTCCGACTGACAATCCTCCTCTATGGTTACCTAACATGTCAATGGTAATTGGTTACATAAGAAAAATAACACAACAAAATTACAACCTCGTGTGATTGTATTCATTTTGCCAGTGCATGGAGCATCTACCACAAAACTAATCAGCTATCAGATTATCATTCATGCGTGTAGAACTGCAATAACAACATTAGGCTGCCAATTGTTTGTCACATCATGACTTTATCCCATCTTGATTAACTGAGTGGAAGGAGGAAACGTATTTTAAGATGAAAATGGTTCCTATTCTTAGTTAAAGTTATGGAGCTAGTGGCTATGGGAGTGACGGGGTAGGTGGTGTCGAACTGTTGATGACGGCTGTAGTGGTGGTGGTGGAGAGTGGTGCTTCTGATTGGTAGTGATAGTGCCGTAGTGGTATTGTAGTAGTGTTGATCCAGAATGAAGTTTCCCACCTTTAAAAAGTCAAAAATGTTTTTCACCAGTGTCAACTTAATTTCCCTAGACAAGGAAAACATTTTTCATTTGACTTTTGTTTTCTGTTACATTAAACACCAGAAAATATAAAATTGTTATTTTCCAAAAAAGGAAGAAGAAAGTTACCTGCGTAGAAAAATCCTGGAAGGTTAACTTCCATCTTCTCAATTGCTTCTAAAACTGAATCATAATTATGTCCATAAAGTGGAAACGCCTTACTCCAGTAGAAGTGACTGCAATCAAGGATGCCATGTTAAAGAAAATATAAGGATTGCCAATCTTAACAACAATAAGAGAGAGAAATGAATTAATTGCCAAAATCATCTCTAATCAGGGAGTGTTAAGGGTTTCCATACTTCACGAATGTTGGCTCTCCTTCTGCACCCAACAGCTGTCGAAGGTCAGAAGTTACAATCTGCTTCAACTCGTCCCTACAACCATGGTTATATTAAGGAATGAATTACTTCATAATACATGACTATAAAAAAAAACAAAAAATTACGTTGAATCTTTTTCCAGTTCTTTTTCAGATTGAGAACCAATATAGAGCAAAGGATGTAGAAGGGATATAGTTGACAAAGGCAACAGCATTTCAGATAACATACCTTGAAGCTTTTGCTAGTTCTTTGTTTCGACTTCCCCCAACAAAGGTAGTGTAGAGATGTAAGTCACTTGGGGCACGATCTGGAAACATCATTGAAGAGAAGAGAGTACCTGCACTACAGAAAATTGATAGTGGCTAATATAAAGAAAACATTATCAACTGTTCAAGTACATGCAGTTACAGCCCATCATTACCCAGCGTTTTCAAACCATTTTGTTGCTCTTTTGAAGGAACAAGAACACCAAACCCCTCGAGGGGTCTCCTGACACGCTCCTTTTTGAATGTGGTGATTATAACAGAGAGTGGTAGGTAACTCACCTGCATTATTGAGAAGGAAGCTCTATTATTGATGATACTGCCAAGGTGAAAGGCACAAAACAAGAAGTGTTTGAGAGTCTGTGACCTCTTCAACTATCAAGGGAACTTATTGCTATGACTACCCACTTTAGCAAAATAACTTAGTGAAAATCAATGGGAGCAAAGGTATGATAAATAATTGTCAATCTTCATTTTGTCCACAAAAGTCTATCTAGAAAGGCTTCAGGCCCTTATATGCTGCTTCTTTTTGTAAATGTAGGCAGGCACAGATGCATGTATTCTTACATTCATGTGTGTTTCCTTATTAAAAAAATACAAGTAAATGGCACAAGCATCGTAAGTTTGACAAGACCTTAGATGAATCTGTTAAGCTACACGAACATGTACCTCAGGGATAAAGTCGAGATCAAATGGACTTCCTTTCGTTGTAATCTTCATCTCTTTAACATTACAGAGAGGGGCCTAAAATATATAGGCTCTTCATTAGTAAATCAATTGCTTCACATGAAGAAGAAAAAATAAAAGTTGAGCATGAAAAGGACTGTTGTAGTATCTATGCTTCTGAATTTGTGTGAACTACAGAACTATCGTTTGCATATGCGGAGAGAGAGCATGCCATCAACCCAGTTCAACTCATATACAGAGTGAGTCTGCGTGTCATCAGGGTGTGCATTTATGCTTCTCAGATAGCTAATATTCGAAACCTAAGTACGTGAAACTGGTAATAACTTTTGAAGTATCCATGTCATTGCAACACTCTTTCCTTCGTAAAAAAAGGTTTAGTGACAATAAAAAACCCAAAGTTCTTCCATTTGTTCAAACCCAAAACTCCAGTTTCCATATCAGTTCTTGCAACCCCATTTGTTACATGATGACTACACTCACCGTCATGATCACCGCGTCAAAAGATCGTTTGTCAGACTGTTTGTTATGCATTGGAGCAGAAGAAACGGACCAATTTTCTGACGGGTTGCCGCTGTAACCTAATTCAAGCACCTTTGATTGGAGTTTAAGTTCATCTCTGCCAAGCTCTTTGCACAGTGCATCAGTAAGGGTCTGCAAAGGGGGAAGGAATCGGATCAGATCGCAATACCAGCCATTCCGTAGAAGGCAGTTTACATTTCTGAAACACATCACCAAACACTGGTTTTGAATAGAGTGACAAAAGTATTCTGTGGTCTTGATGTTGCACAATTTAAGAGTTCAGCATCTACAGGACAAATCTCCTTTCTCTTCACCGCAACAATTGCTTTATTGTCCAACATTATTTATAGGACATATTGTCGAGCAAAAAACGCCTCAGGAGAATAGGTACTGCCCAAAAGATGAGACAGGCGAGGAGATATATAAGAAAATATGGATTAAGAAATGAACAAATTTGTGGATGCTTTGGGAGTAGCACTAATTGAAATAACAAGAGGTGTGGTGTGGCTTTCGGCAATAGTGCACCCACCAGCTGCGACATAAATCAACTAATGCTTAGTACAAAAGTGGTCCAATCTCCTGTGGCCTTTTGAGAAGACATGAGTGCCTTAATCGCTAAGAGACAATATAGCCAACTAGACCTAAGACCATGGGGTAACCTCAAATAGGTGGTATCAAAGCTGATTGACTGAGCATAGCCAACATAGAAGCAAAAGCACCAAAAACATCCTTTTCTTTACCGATTTACATGAAATAGAAAATTCTATAAGCCTTTTTTAACTTTTGCCGTTTTACAAGTTCGAACCAACAAAACAGCAATGGACCACATGGTTAACATAGCAGACCACTTTATGATTGATTGTCGATTTCATTTGTTGAAAGAAAGCAAGTGTAAGGCATTTCCTTAACAGAACAATAGGATGTTGAACAAAGTGCAAACTAAACAATCCATGCAAGTAGCGGAGGCCGGAGAGTACTTTACCTGCATTCCACCCAAAAATGAAAAAGAACCTCGCTGATGCTTTTTACTTGTTGAAGAACTGTCCAGCTTGCCACTTTTTCCCTTTTTGGTAGATAATTTTGATTGAATTGCCCCAGATATGATTGAACCAAACCTAGAAGTACATAAAAAGTTGTCATTGATCACCTACCATAAATCCTGCTTGCAGAAAAAGAGGAGCACTTCGCTGGTGACATTTATTAGTATCTACATACTACAATGTGCAAATATTCGGAGAAACAAAACCCCTCGTAGAATCTGTATACATAATAAGGAATGTAGAAATACATCACATAAATTTGCTGCTAAAATTAGCTCAACTTTCATCACAACTAAAACTATAATCACAGGGCACGGAGTTTTGGAACATTCGGAACTAGTCATCCTGAAGTCATGAATAACAGGCTCCAAATAAGTTTCTCACAAATTCCGCTATTATATAGTATGCATAATTCTTTTCCTTGTGTTCAGCATGGCAACTTTTACCAGTGTACCTGGAAACATTAGCATATCCAAGTGTAATAAGAAACTGAAATAATTGAGTGGCTATTTAATATTATCTTCTGATGTCTTTGGTGTAATTTTTTTAAAACTTCAAGGAGGTACAAAAAGTGCTCATGCCAGCTTAAAAAGAATCTGGGGGGTATAAAGTGACATGGGCGATAGTTAGTAATAGTCCTGCAATTTACAAGAAGGTCAAGTATAGAAAAACATGCTAATAAGCAAATAGCTATTAAGACTAGAGGAAATTAGAAAAAAATAAAAATAAAAATGGCATGTGGCATATACTTTTTCTCCAGGTTCCATAAGTCCGGAAAAGTATGTCGCACCTGTTTGGACAAGAAAAGTACAATGTTAAAGAACGAATAACACAAAGTGACAGACTGGAACATGAAAGGATAGCCCAATAAAGGAAGTGTACTAAAACCTTTCGATTCCCTCCATCAAAAGAAAAAGAAAAAGCGAAACAAAAGTTGCACTATTGAGAAAGTTGCTAGTGTTTCTTTTAGTTTCTCCCTAACCCAAGCATGAGCAACATCTCAAGAATGGATCATTAATCGCAGGGGTGGACCTAGGGGGATGCATGCAGGGGCCCAGGTCCCACCACACCTCCCAATTATCCCCTCTTTTTTTCTTTCTTTCTATATTTTAGGATTTGTGTGCAAATTTTATGAAGGAACGTCCCCTAAAAATTGTGTTATTAGTGTTTAAGGTTGATATTTTGTTTTTAATTTACAAATACATGTGATTTGGTCCTCCCCCGCATTAAGAATACTGCGCCCAGCAGCCCACCACTAGTTAATCACCTCTAATCTTTCTTTGTTTCATTCCCCCTGTTTCCCGCTACGGTAAGGGACCTAGAGTGTCTGTCATTAGCAATAATTCAAAGGAATCACATGTACTCACAGAAAGTGACTCAGGATCCGCAGCACTTGTGCCCGCAACAAAAGGGTCAATCAAATAGTCAACAACCTTACACAAAGAAAAGCGGAAGAGCTATTAATATATTCACAAGTATTACATCAAAAAGCATTGACTTCACTACATGGAAAGTCATCATAAGACAAACTAAAGAAGTTCTTGTATGCATGCAAATTGTTCTGCCAGAGCTAACAGTTGGGCCTGTGTAACATATCATGTATTCCCTTCCATCAAGCATTCGCATGCACCACAGGGAAAGACAGATAGATAAGTGACAAAAGGTAAAACAAGGTAACACAAACCTCTTGCCCAAAATGACGCTGAAAGAAACCGCCCACACTGTAGCAAAAAAAGGTAGGCGTAAAATGTCAGAGTTTAGAGATACAGCTATGAGACAAGATTGATTCCTCAAATTCCAGAAGGGAAAGGGGAAAACACATACCAGAGGAACTACCTAATAATTCAATTTATGCAGTGGGACGTAAACGGGAGAACAAATTTACACTAAACGAAGATAAACCGTAATAAATGGAAAATATAAGAGAGCTCCCTACTTAGACAAGAATAAAATTCCTACCATTTATAAAGTTCAGAACGAATGAAGAATTGAAAAGTTTAAATCAATTTGTGTTGATACAAGACAAAGAGAGAGTAGAAGCAATTTTCTGGGAATAAGAGGACAGAAAAAGATTAAGAGCAGCAAAATATTCTTGGTTAAAGAGCTCTTGAAGCTGGATATCTGGAAAAAGGATTATGGTTCCAGAATTCGGGTGGGAAGTTGGGGTCGAGTGGTAAGGTGTGGCTAACTGTCCATCGTCCACAATTTTGGTGCCTTGAAGATGTTTGGAAGAAGTGGTAAACAAATAAGAGATGTTTTGAATAGTTGAGAGCCTGATGTGCTGGAACAAAATGAAAAGCGAGTTTTGAGGTTTTTAACAAAGTTGGACATCAGGGAGAACAAATCATTGATTTTGATCGTATGGTTCGGTGTCTGTATAACTTGGATTAAAATACAGAGGAGCATAATGCCTTACCGTGCCTTCTAAATGTTCATATAGCTGATAGTGGATAATTCAAATGGAATACTTGGTTTAAGTTCAATATTTATCCGTGCCAAGACAAACAAAAAATGCATTTGGACTTGCATTCCAACACTGAGAGGCAAATATGAAGACAAATCACTGATTATTCCATAAGAACTAACAAGCAACATAATTGACCAGCCTATTGAGCCACAAGGTGCATTAAGTGACACCTTGGACATGAAGGGAAGAAGCATATGAAAAGGCAAAAAGTCGTGAGAAATATTAGATCAATCACCTTTCTCCAGAATCAGACACCTTTGACGAGTTACTTTTCTTCCACAGAAATGGTTCCAACATTATCAGCAACTGCAGATAGATAAATTCAATCAATAATGGCATACCAACCCAAATAAGAGTGTTTTCTACTTGTACAGATTCAACTGAATGAGCTATTTCAACAAGGAAAGGGCAACTTTTGCGGATACAAAAAAAAAAAAAATTCATAACGAAACTACACAGCAGCCAAAGAAAGTGCACACTTCTACATGTCAAATTTGTACTGGAACTTCCACATGAGGAATTTGGCAACAATGGTTACTCATGATCATGCTACCCACAAAACTCTTGCAATATCCAAACGGCAAACTAAGAAAGACTTCTGTTCTCCCAGTCTCCGGAGTCTAGCAACCATAATTCTTATGCTCACAGCCTCACAGGCATTGGTTAACAGATATGGATGTTAAAAACACATTTTATGGCCATGCTATACACTGTCAGTTCTGCGGCATTTGAGAAATTCAACTAACAGATAATAATCCCAGAGCTTTTGACAGAAGCCATTAATTAGTCTGGGTTCTTGCCTTCTTGGAAAAAGATTGAGTTTCTACAGCATGACTGCAGTTTATAGCTGCTCTTTGTTAGGTGAACAAATTGAGTTTTTGGAAAATGATCAAGTGTATACAGCATGAGTGCAGTCCATTAGTTTGGCTCAGAAAGTATTGTTAAGTGAACTGATACTTAGATAATATTGCACACAACTTCTCCCCGAAAACATGAAATTCCCAGTGCTTAATACAGATTTCTTAAAGTAGAAGAAAATATTGCAAAGGGTTATTACTTTGTGAAAACATTCAAGAACATCTCATGGTATTTTTTCTTCGATTCTATATCTCGTCATCTGCATAGTGTGCCCCTATCATGTTATATCTTGTTGGAACTTGTGGCTCATGTGGAGAGGTACATCGCGGGTCCAACTGTTGTCATGTGTGGCTCATAGGGCTATATATACTCTCTATTGTAAAAACCCTAGCCGATTTTTGGATCATAATAATACAAACTCACTCTCGCTCCCATGGACATACCCGATCTTGGGGAACCACGTAAATTCCTATGTTGATTTACTTTACTGTTTTCGTATTTTGTTGTGTGCGTGTGGTGATTATTCTAACAAGTTCATCAGACTTCCATGATTGTACTTCATAAGTAATAATTTGAAAGGACATGACCAATGCATTAAAATAGAATTACCCGACAATATAGTCTAGTATATGTCCTAGGCATCTAAGAGAGAAACATACCTTTGATTGTGTTGAGAGAAAATTGCTTCTGATCAGTGCAATGGGATTTGAGGGTATCTGATATTTGATTTGACAAGATGTGAATGGCAGAAATCTCTAAATGCATAAGGGAAATAAAGAAAAAAGGAAGTACACCCATATGTGCCACTACGTTAGCATAACACCCAATCAGGAGGCTGATAAAAAACATACCACCCAATCAGAAGGCTAGATGAAACAAACAGAACGTACCAGTACAGGTTCTCCATTTCTTACAATGTACCGTTTGTTCTGGGAAATTGGCTGCAATATAAATGGTATGAAAAACGTTTTTAGTGACCACAAACTTTCTCTCTTCAAACTAAACAACCTCAAAATAAATTTCGAAGTAAGTATTTGCTTTGGATTTCAAATACCTTATGCCTAGTTGTTTATATAACTAAACCAAACCAAGCCTTATGTCCCAATCAATTGGGGTCGGCTACATGAATCCTTTTTCTCCATTGTGCTTTGTCGCCTAGTTGTTTATATCATATTCGCAAATATAAGTAACTAGTCCTTGACAACTTTTGTTTTAGTACATGTCTCTATCACTCTTTTGGCACTAACAAATACTTTTAAGTTTGTTTCCTTCTAAAAGTAGCAGTGAAAAAATCTTCCACCGTTAGAAACTGAACTCACGACCACAAACATTATAAACTAACTCACATTCATTCTAATTGCTGAAGGGACAAAAAATTTCTATGATATTGTTGTAGATGAGTATTCTTACAAAACTAAAGTTGTACAAAAAAAAGTGCAATAACCAATCAAGGAGAAACAAACAAAAGAGCATTTGGTTGGCTTGCCGGGATATGTACTCATTAATGATGCTGCTTTTGGTTATTCCAATAATCCAGTCCGTCTGTTATGGCATGAACAAGACTTATAGGAAGGATTAAGGAGCCAGTGATACAAAAAAAAAAAAAAACCGAATAGGATGGAAGTTGGAATTAAATGTTGGCTTCTCATCCTAGCATGAACATGGAACCAGCACAACATATGGTGCATGATCAAGTTTACCTATCTATTTGGTCACCAGAATATTAGGTCAAGTACAGAAAGCTTACTACTCAGTTGCAAAATAAAAGCAATGGATGGTTGAAAGGTGAGTTCAAAAAGCATCTGCAACCTACTATAAAATGTAGAAGCTTAAAACCAAGGAAGAACACCCTTACAAATTGCTGTACGTCACGAAGCCCAAGATTCTCAATCAAATAGCTGACCTCCGACTCACTTTCTGTCTGCACAAGATCAGCAAAAGTTAATGAACTGATGTCAGCAAAAGCTAATGCACTGATGTCAGCATCATTAGATTCGTTGGAATTTAAAGCACATCCTAAGGTTTGGTACAAGAGTAAGATATTTATTTTTTAAAAAAACCTTACAAATTACAATGAACTTATTACCATAGTGTTCGCTCCCTCATCCCATATTAGACCATCTTGTGAAATGCTTCTGAGCTTCCCTCCAGCTCTTTCTTCAGCTTCAAATACCGTGACATTCAGACCATGTAATTTTAACTTGTATGCTGCAGCAAGGCCACTATATAATAATAGGTAAAGCCAATGTCAACTACTATTAGAAACACAAATCCCCTACAACCTACAAAATTACATAACCATAATGAAAGTCAAACGTCAATTTGATTATACATGGGCAATTTCAGAACTAAGAAAACACAAATAAGATCAGAAAATAATTACAAGAATACGACACAATTCAAGGAAATATAGATTGCTTATCTACAAAAGCTGATGACCAAATCACAGAATACTAAGAACTAATTTATGTTTTCTCGTCAGGGGCGGTACTAAGGGGGTGCAGCAAGGGGGGACTCCGGCCCCTGCACAACTAAAAGTATCCTCACGTATTATACTAGTTTTTCAGTTTATTTAAGAAAAATTCTATGGGATTGGTCCCTGCAAGTCCCTTGAATGAAAAAAAAATTCTTAAAATTTCATTTTTTAGGTTGCTTTTATAAAATTAAATGGTGGCTACGCACATGCACACAATATCGTCTCTTCTTTGGACCTCGCAAGTAGCAATAAATACTTACAAAATATTGTTTCTGTTACATGGTCTTGGGTAGAACTCAACCCCAAAAGCTAGCTCATGAAGTGAGGGTGCCCTCACGCTTATATACTTCATACTATTACTTTGGTAACCAGGCGATGTGGGACTTCGCTTTACAGTTTCCTATGAATATGAAAATACACGTGATTGACCGCTGCTTGAGTCAAATCTTGCGTCCGCCACTGTTTCTGATTATGCAAGCTTTGTCTGGAATTGTAATAACTTGACTAAATAAATCCTTACGAGTATAAAGGAACAAAAAAATTCCAAATTTGTGTAGATAACTACAAGTGAGAAAATGGCATATCCATATGCGCATAAACAATAATCTTTTGGATTAACTATATTATTTCCTTCATATGATAGTTGTTAAGAATATAAATAATAAAGTTAACCGCCTTTCTAATAGCTTAAGCTTTTAGATGAGTTGTTAGTTAACAATCTAATATTGTATTAGAGCTAGCAATAGATCATGTGTTTGAAACTCACCGCTTACCTAATGCTCTTAAAAGTTACACACGTTTATCCCATTTATGGAGGAGAGTCTGGTTACACGTGAAGGGGCGTGTTAAGAATATAATAATAATAATAATAATAATAATAATAATAATAATAATAATAATAATAATAATAAAGTTATCCCCCTCTCTAATAGCTTAAGCTTTTGGATGAGTTGGGGTTAACAATCTATATGGTAAAGCATCCAACTCATAACCAATTGGCAATGAATGGAGAGGCCGTCCAAGTTGATGTACTAGCTTTGGAGGTTATCATTTAACCAATGTGGACAAGCTTTAACACTCCCACACACGGGCGACTCGTGATCCGCACGTGGAGAGATAAACAACACATCCATGACATAAGGATCACAACAAAAAAACAAAAGAAGGTGAGTGCACAAATAACAGGCCAACCAGTTAAGAGTATTGTCCAAAAGTTTCCTAAAGCCTAACTTGGATACCATGTTACAGTATCCAACTCAAAACCAAGTGGCAATGAGTGGAGAGGCCACACAGGCTGATCTACTAGCTTTGGAGGTTATAATTAACTAATGCAAGACATGCTTTAACAACAGTCATGTCCTCTACCTATCATTTCTTCCTCTTCTTGTTTTTTTTGGGTAATACATGGTGTCCAAGCCAGCTTGTGTAGTCGGACAAATCCCGGCAGCGCTTTTCACAGCTTACGCTTGGGTGCTTGGGTTGAGGTGGCCCCAAGAGTTTGAGTTGCTGGAAGGTCTTCATGGCACAATTAAGCTATAAAAATTTCCATATAGAACAGCAATGCACAAAAATACGTAAAAATTCAAGGTTCTTAACACAACAACAACCAAAATCTGTAATTTAAACCTCAAATAACGTACCTAACACCAGCACCAACAACGGCAACTTTTTTTGCAGAACCTGAAATTGCCACATACCACAAATTACTCTCTCAAGCAATCTTTGCAATTAATTACTCGTAAGATCAACCAAAATTCTGTGCGTGTGTTTGTATGTGAGAGAGAGAGAGAGAGAGAGAGAGAGAGAGAGAGAGACTTTGCTTATCTTCGTTGTTAGCGGAAGCCATTTCTTATCTCAAGGTCTACTGGTACTCCCCAACTACATTTGAGATAATCAGAGAGAGAGAGAGATTACACGACTGGGCCAATGCGGCCCAGAGGGATAGTAGTTCTCTTTTGGGCTAACATGTCAATTATAGTAGGAGGTTATTGTTCTTTTTTTGGGCCTGTGGACATACAAGGTCCAACAGGGAGCAAATATCAGGAAAACTCTTTGCGAATCCCAGGCTCCCAGCATACCCAGATATGGTTGCCGGTTGGGTAAACGAGACGAAAACTCAAGCTCGAGCTCGACTTAGCTATAAACAAGTTGAGCTCTTACAAGCCGAATCAGGTTCATTTACAAAACGAGCCAAGCTATACATACGAGCTGAGTTTTTTCAGCAGAAACTTAGCTCATTAGCTAAACAATGCCAAAATTCGAACTCGGATTGATTACTAAATGAGCCGATGTGAGTCTTGAATTGCTCACTAGCAACTCTGTTCGTTTCCAACCTTAGTTGTCGTTGACATCTCTTCTAATTTGTTAATACGAGAAGGATATTTTTGTACAGAAATCAGTTCGTGGATTGGGTGCAATCTTCTTTTCTCTTTTCTTTTCTTTTCTTTCTTTCTTTTTTTTTTTGGAGAAAGTGAATGTTTTCTTGTAATTATTTTCCCCTCAGTTTGGCGATAGAGCTTTTATTTTTAGTGCCTCTCAACTTCAAATCAAACCGAGTTTTAAGGCCCAATTAATTGTGGTTAGCAACTACCCATAAAGAATTTAACTACAAATGATCAGAAACAAAAAAACATAAAAAGAAAGAAGAATATTTATGTACTTTCTAAAAAAAACTAGTAAATTTCATGTTCGCTTTGTCTCGATTTTAATTGGGATCCTCGCAAGTGGACCGTGAAACCGAGTCCCCAAGATTAGTCGAACCGTGCGTTAGCGGACTGAACACCCGAGTTATAAGAAAAATAAACAATCCCAAGTTCCAATAGGATTACAAGTGCTAATCAATTCTGTTAACGCCCCAGACTCCTTCAAACGTTTCCATAATTTTAGTATCATGGTGTCTCAATCGCATTACAAAGCACTTTTGAAAAGGATTACAAGGAATCGTAAATTTGCTTGTTTTTTAATGAAATTTGAGACTCAAGCAACTTCATTTGGATTGGGTGGTTAGTTGGAGAATTAATATTTCCTTCAGATAGTCGAAGAAAAAGGACTAATAATCATGCCACGCCTAATGCTTTTACCAAACAAATTCGCACAAGTTTGAATCACGATAAGCAACGCTGGAGCCACATTATGGCAAGCGGGGTCACTTGTCCTCACTCATTTGCAAATATTAGTATAGATACTTCTTTTTCTGAATCTGACCCCACATATATTAAAAAATTGCCCCAATAACTCAATAAATTACATTTGTCATTTCTCCAAATATGTCGTAAGTATTTGACCCCACCGTCTGACAATACTGACTCACCCACTCACAATAAGTCTCTTTTGCTTTGCTAAAGGTCCTCAAAAATTAGTACCATATGTGACAATAAATGGAGCGTTGCGTAGTGGCCGGGCACCCCCTGCGTCCAGCCCTAACTAAGTCCTCAGGATTAATGGAGGTGCGCGTAAACTAACCCAAACACTTGAATGAACAAAAAACAATCCCAAGTTCCAAAAGGATTACAAGTGCAAATCAATTCCGTTAATGCCCCAGATTCCTTCAAATGTTTCCATCATTTTAGCATCATGGCGTCTCAGTCGCATTAAAAGATCATATCCATAAAATGCCACAAAGCACTTTTGAAAAGCAAAGTAGTTTTCATTTGCTTCATTATCACGCTGCGCATAGGGGAAGGGGAAGAGGAAGAGGAAGAGGAAGAGTCCAATATGGCTACAATTACGTTTAAAAAGTTTCCCGCTGTGGTTAGTTATGGCATATTCGAAGGAGATAGATAGAATCATAAATTTGCTTGTTTTTATTGAAATTTGAGACTCAAGCAACTTCAACACTATTAATGGTTAGTTGGAGAAAAAATTATTTCCTTTCGGGTAGTTGAAGAAAGAGGACTATTAATCATGCTATGTCAATTGCTTTTACCAATCAAATTCGGATTCGTGAGTATGAATTCCGATAAGCAGGAGCGAGTGGGGTCACTTACCTCCACTCACTAGCGAAAATTTACAAATATTGGTAGTATAATGCTCATTAATAAAGGCCGAACTTTTTCACAATAACTTATTTTAATCTCTAGTGGAGTTTTTTCATCTCGTAAAAAAATACTCAAAATGCGATTTCCTCACTGAGACGAGTAATTGACAAAATATTGATTTACTCTGGAAAAGCACATGAAAGCAATTAAAATTAGGAGTTTTTTTTTTTTGTTTAAGGATCATTTTTTAAACTTTTGGTCTAAAGATCACGTTAGTTTACAAATTTTTCTCGCCGAGGCATATCAAATAATAATGAAATTTTGTCCCGAAATTGGATAAGCCAAGTTAGGCCCAAGCGACTACTCCGTATGTGATAGCCTTTGGTACATTGAGTTCCATATCCCATATGTACCGAGTAATTACTGGACCTGTGCCCTAATAATGGCTGAAATTTTCCATAATTAATAACTTATTTGAATCCGTAGTGGACTTTCTTTTCATCCGGTACAAAATGTGCATAATGCGATTTCCTCACTGAGAGGAGTAATTGAAAAAATATTGAATTACTCTGGAAAAGTAAACGAAAAAATTAGAAGTGGTACTTTTTTGTTTTTAAGGACCATTTTTTGAACTTCGGGTCTAAACTCTAAAGTCGTTAGTTTATGAAATTTTCTCATCAAGACAAATCGGATAATAATAAAATTGTGACCCGAAATTGGATAAGCCAAATTAGGCCCAAACAACTACTCCGTATGTGATAGCCTCACACCGGATAGGATGTATATTCAAATTTGCAAGTAAATGAGCGGCTCAATCACTACTTTATAACGTCCAAAGAAATCTACAAGTCAAGTCCCACCAACAGCCCCGAAGGTTAGTCTAGTTTGTTGGTGGGTTTACTCTCCGCACAATTGATCACAGTTCATTAACGAGGTCAAGCTACAAGAGAGTAATTTATTATGAATCTCCTAGTCTCAAAGTGAACGGCTTGCTTTTGACCGGATTGAGGAAAATATTAGTCGAGGTGCGCGTAAGCTGATCCGGACTGTAAAAAAAAAAATCCCACCAACCATTTTAGTGGTGCCTTGTGGTGAACTCTTTGCCCTCTCATGAGAGGCAAGTAGGTCATCAAACTTGAAGAAAAGTTGCATTTCAAAAATTAAAACAAATGAATCTTGGTTGAGATGGTCACCTATGTCCCTTAACAAAGAACACTGAAACCTTGATTATTGTTATTCGCTAGAAAAGAAAGAAAACAAAAAAAAAAAAAAAATCATTGCCAATGACCCTACATCAACTGGGTAATGGCGCCAATGGTGTTTCAAATTCCGGTGAACGTCCCTCATTATTGGGTGAGTGAGGATTGTACTTGAAATGATGATGAATTTATAATGCTCATCTCACTTAACCAAGGGGTGCTTTGGCTTAAAAGCCATAATCCAGATTATTGAATTATTCGTTTTGTTTTTATTCAATTCTTTTTTTGTATTTGTTACTTTTGCGTAATAATCCAAGTATTTTGGTTTTATTTAAAAAAATATTTGGTTTGACCATAAATTTATACTTGTTAGATTTGTCTCGCCGAGAGGAATCCAAAAACTACAAAATCTTGATGCAAAACTAATAAATGCAAAAAAAATTGAATAAAGACGAAACGAATAATCCAATAATTTGGATTATGGCTTTTAAGCCAAAGCACCCCCAAACCTTCATTTGCCTAGGCCTTCCAAATTGGTTTGGTAACAATGCTATGGATGCCCTAAAAAGACACCCCAAATGCACACTAGGTGATGTGGTGAATGGAAAGCCACTTATATTTTTGGATGGACTTGACGCTAAACTTCTTTCCACCACACAACCCACTTGGTGTGCATTTGGAGTGTATTTTTGGGGTACCCATATCATTTTTGCCTTTTTATTAAGGACCACTGAGCAAAAAAAGGAGGAGCTGAGTAGCCAGAATTTGAAGATGTTCAAAGGTTGCAAAAATGGGTCTACATTGTCTCAATGAGGAAGAACCCACAAAAAAATTCAAATATTAGCATTAGGACGTTTTTGAATTGATGAATAAAGGTAGTACTGGAGAGCAAAAGGGGTCGCGTGCGGATTAATTGGTCCCCCAAGTTAAGGCTTAGTTTGGCTAACTTGGAAAAAATGGTTTATTGGTTTATTTGGTTTTTTCCTTATTCAAAATTTTTTTGCATTTGTTAGTTTTCGGTCGATTTTTTGAGGTTTCTTGGCTTGTCTTATTTTTTTGTCTTTATTCACAAAACTTTAAGTTCGGCTAATAATTTTATACTTTTTAGATTCCTCTCGTCGAGACAAGCCAAGAAACCTCAAAAAATCGACCGAAAAGTAACAAATGCAAAAAAAAATTTGAATAAGGACAAAACCAAATAAACCAATAAACCATTTTTTCTCAATTTAGCCAAACAAGGCTGCTCATTAGGTTGAATATGGAGTTTTAAAAAAGAGGGGTCGGGTGGAGAGTGTAGCCTATACAACTTTGGCAATTTATCAAGCTGCCCTAACAAAAATAAGTTAGTCCCTCCAAAGTCTTTATAGTTTTTAAGTTATTTTCTCCCTAATCTAAAAATATTTCTTGATAAGCCCAGTTTAAACTTGAGTAAATTTAGTGACTTACAAAATAAAATAAAAACTTTAGCGATCAATTTGTTAATCTGGAGCTAGTGGACGATGGAGTACTCTTCAAAGTTGTGAGAGATCTATAAACTCTGATTTTTAGTCCTTCAATATTGGTACTACTTGGGGATAGTAATGTCCAATTTTCCTGGCAACATGCCCATAACAAATTAGGGATATTCACCGGTGTGTAGGCATGCCACTTTTGTCATTGTCGATTGAATATGCTTTAGTTTGTTTACCCGGAAGTGCATTAAGGAGTTATGTTTGTCAGGCATTGTGCGCTCATGCATCCTATGATTCTGTATTCCTGTAATTTGTTCTTGTTGATCCTGTTTGTAATGACAATAATTGACAATGGCAGTGATTTCTCTTTTTAAAAAAGAATGTTCCTAAATAAGACAATTTCAACAACATTCGTATGTGTTCAATTAAAGAACATTATTAAGAGGACATAAATCAAGAGGACGAGGTTGGCAACAAATTGTTAAGAGTTCGTTGAGAATAAAAGACTACTCGTCAATAAATCAGGTAAGCGGCTTGAATTTGAAGCTTTCAGCGGGCCCTTCAGCTTGCTAAACAATCATGTGGACCCTTGAGCAAATGAACACCAATTTTACTTTCAGTCATTATGTTACAGAAAAAATAAATAAATAACATGGTAAAAGGAATTTGCTTTGGCATCCACTAATAGGTAAGCCAATTCCTTGAGAAAATAATACTCCAACACCCACAGAATAAGTTGAATGTGGAGATGTCAAACAGGCCAGGCCGATATAGGCACAGCACGACATGACCAGAGACGGAGCCAGAATTATTGCGTAGGGGGGACGAGCTATATATGAAGGAGGGGAGGGACTAAATAATTTGTTGATATATAATTTTTTTCACAGCAATAGTAAGGTTTTTTCAAATTGTAGCAATAGCAACAACCCCTACTAGCCACCCATTGACTCCATCCTTGGACAATACCTGATCTTATAGGTGGACTAGGCTGGGACGGTGTTTTGAGGCACATATAAGATTTTTTTATGTAAATACCCATGACCAAAAAAGAAGCGTGAATCCCGTAGTCCCAGCCTTGTCTTTGACCAGACTGGGAAAGGGATTAGTCAAAGTAAGTATAAGCTGGTCTGAACACTCTTGACCGTAAAAAAAAAAAAAGTGTGGAGATATCATCAACATAGAACATTTGGAGAAATTGATGATGAGGCGAGGAGTGCATGTTCTGAAATTTTTTAGTAAGTGACAAAGGGCCATTAAGAGCGTAACATGAAAGGGGTGTGGCACTAATGTATGCTCCTCTCGTCCTTTGTATTTATAAAATTCTTAGCCAGGTCCCTCTAATAAAGAAAAAGGGAGTAGCTTGCCAATCAAAACAGATTTTGTTTGGGGACAAGATTTCAGCCTCCCATTGTGTGTTTCTCTCGTTTTCTCCCATTCAATATGAAGTGAAAGATATGGGAAGATACTGATAAACTGATGACCAAACTATATGTTCTATTCTGAACATTTCATGTTTCATAGAGAGGAGATTGAAAACTATTCGTAACCATAATTACAAGGGCAATGAGTTTTTTTTTTCCCCAATACACGACATTATTGAACACGGGTATTTAGGGACAGAGCTAGAACACGAAGGCAGTAGGGTTAATTACTCAAAGCATAACAAAAAGAAAAAAATGTACTTCTAACCGTTTGATTGAGCGCAAGTGGAGTAGAGTGCAGTTGGTGCCTCCCTAATACTCTCATGCACATGCAGCACATGGACAGGGTTCGATTTCCATAAGCACTCATCCCCCTCCCCAAGTCTCCTAGGATAGAGTAAATTAGTATTAACGAATGACAAAAAAAAAAAAAAACCATTTGATTGAGCTGAAATTTTGTAGGACCTTCAGAAAAATGTTCTAAGAATAATGAATAATTCGGATCACTTGTGTGGGACCCAAAAATGGATTCCCAAGAGCGCTCTGTGCATTTTCTGTGCATTTCCCTCTGTACACGTCGCAAGCTCCATTAGCTTTTGAAGATCATGAAAAATAAAAGGCATCTCACGTTTAGTGTCTTAGGGTTGGGTCTAGTCTAGTTTAAATTATTACATGGTAATCTCAGATCTTATAAAAATTATTAAAATTGTTTAGTTTCTGCAACTCGCTTAGAACATTAACATATGTTGAAAATCAGTTTAATCAGATATCAAACAAAACTTCCTACCACAAAATCGATGGTATGACTTTAAGAGTTCCAAAATGAAAGAAGTTATCCACACTCCAACAGCACAGTCAATTAATAAATCGGTCCCATTGTGGCTTTGGTTCTCTCTGTGCTGGGACTTCAACTTTTTTAATGATAGGAGAGTTCATTAGTGGAAGGATCTCTTCTTTGTCTTAAAGCAAAAGATTTAGGACCAGAGTGGGATCTGTTTATGTAATTGGGACCAGAGTTTTATTTCTCTCTCCGGTTGCTGGTTGCAACCACGTGACCCTTATTGGTCGCATTGCGTGGCAGTCATACCGGAGTCAGCGGAGCGGACCACTAGTCGCATGCGCGCGTGGCAGGGGAAAAACCGGACCAAGGGTCTGTTTGGCTTCGGATCAACCAAAAAATACTAAAAGGGGGTCTGTTTGGCTCACTTTTACTTTAATACAGCAACAGATAGTGATAAAAACGTTACTACTATAACAGCAAGCGGAGGGCTGCAAAGAGGGGTGGAGCCAGCCCAGGGCTGGGGTGGGCCCTGGCCTTTCCCTCAATTTAAAAAATGTAGTGAAAAAAAAATTAAAATTTAGATATAAATTATTATTTTTTGTTATTTTAACGCATGATTACTCGTTTGAAATTAAAATAAATGTTTCCAACAAAATTTGAATCAAATTGTTATATAGCACTAACAAAACAAAACAAAAAAAGCATGACCAACTTATGAAAGTCTATATATAATAAACATATAAGAATAATAGTTGTTTGACATTAGGTTTAATGTGAAAATAGTAAAAAATTGAAGAGAATTAGATGAGTTCTTTACATATAGCTTTCATCATAAATACGCTATGCATTTTATCAGATCATTTGAAAATCATAAAAGTCGCCTCGAACCCTCGCCCCCACAGATTCATTAATCCCTGGGCTGCCACACAGAACGACCGAAAGGTTCGCAGTTGTATTCTCGCGTACCAAGGCTGGTGATCGGCCGATGCTCGATAAGTAACGAATGAGCTCGAACATTTTCAAAGCTCGCTTTAGTTAACGAGTTTCATAAAGTTCTCACTGCTCTAAAACTCCGGACCGACACATATTGCGCTCTGGGCCACTTTAAGGAGACCCACAAGAAATTACTCCTGGGCCGGGCCGATGTTGAACTGACCCGCTTATGACCGAAATGGTACTGAAACAATTTTTTCGCCTGCTTGCAGACCTTGCAGGCCCAACAATGACTACGTAAATTGGGTAGTGTACAATGCAAAGAGAGTGATCAGTGCCTCAATAGACCGAAGGAGATATAAAGAGGTATTGTTCATCAATGTATTTTCCCGAGGGGTGTATTGAGGTTGTTGGAGATTTGATGTCGACTAGAACTCTCTAGTCTCTATTATACTACTGCAATGGAAATTGTTTGGCATGTAGTATATAATTCTAATTGGCGAGCTATAGAGATAAATGAGAACCGAAGAAGAAAAGGCTCGCCTAATACGTACATTCGTCGAGAGATTGCTTCTTCCAAAAACAGATGTAATTAGCATGAGTAGATAGTCAAATCATCTTATTTTACTTGTGCACAGACAAATATATCACGGCTTAACGATTTTTGACTAAATTTCAATGACTTCATCAAATTCAAGAACTGCGATGTATCAGATTTCGCCTCCTTTTTCTTCCAAAGCCTTACACCCACTCTCACACGTGGTGAGAGGGGTGTGGTTTGAAATTCGAATTCTCGGAGAAATAAGTATATATATCATTTTTGCAAATTCAAAGGAGAGAATGAAAGATCAACTAAAACTTCTGGTTACTGATGAAACATAGGATTAGTAAATATTTTCAAATGGTAAAAATGCTCCTGCGGTGTATTTCATTTTCTTTAAATATATGTGTATATATTTGACCATATACAGAAAAAATGAAGATTATAGGAAATTAAGAATTGGGTACAAGTGAGGGACCTAGGGCCGACACTGTACACAACAGGTTGTTGTCCCATACCTATAACCCGTGATCAAAATCGAGTTCTTATAAAGAAACAAATGATTTTTTTAATTTATTACCAACAAAGGCGAAGTTTGGCTTAATAAGCTAGTTGACTCTTTTTTTCTTTTCTTTATTCAAAATTTTCTTCATTTGTTAGTTTCATGTCAAATTTTTATTCATTATTAGTTTGTCACGATGAGATAAATAAGAAAGGTTAAAATAAATAAATATGTTCCAACCTGAATTTTTTTGAATAAAAGAGTGACTTATTTTTGCCTTTAATCAAACCACTTTGAATTTTGATCATAATATTTTAATTTCCTATTTATTCCATCGAGATAAACCAATTATTTCCGAAAAATGAAAACAAACCTAACAAATGCAAAAAAAAATTAAAATAGTAAAAGATAAAAACTGACTTATTAAAGCCAAACCTACTAGTTAAAATGCAGCACAATTCCAATAACAACCTTAGGTCTGCTTTGTCCAACTCTAACCCATCCAAAGGGCTGCAAAAGTGAGAGTCCCGGTCAAAGAGATTGACTGCAGGTCTACTTGGGGTTGCTTCTCGGGTACTCGTGTTGACCACATTATTGGAGTAAAGAACCCTCTTTTTTACCGTTTACATGCTAGCTTATGCGGTAAAAATTTTAAATGTCTCATATTATATTTTAGAATTGAGTCTCATTTTCTCCTCTTCTCATGTTCCCTCCAACAAAAGATAGAGAGAGAGAAAAAAAAAAAAATTGGTGCCGGGAAGGCGCCACAGTGGCTGTCCACCCGTCCCTAACATCCATCTTGGTCATCCAAAATACTTTTGGACGGTCCGAATTTTAGAAAGAGAAGAAGAAGAAGAAATTTGACCCATCTAAAATACTTTTGGATGCTCAAAATAGGAACTAGGACACAACAACGTGGTGTCCGCCCGGCATAAAAAAAAATTCAAGAGTCCAGAGATCCACAGCTAAAGAAAATATACTACTACTAGTTACTGGACAAGTCTGGGAGATATCTCTGACAGAACATGTTGGATACGTTTTTTTATTTTGATCGATCAGAACAAGTTGGATGCACGACGATCATCGTGTTGATCTTGTAGGAGTAATTAATTTGATTCCCGCATCTCTTTTTTTTTTTTGAAGGGTAAATCACACTGACCTCCCCTGAGGTTTCTAACTTATACACTAACTACCCATATTTTATCTAAAATATCACTGACCTCTCCTGAGTTTTATATTTTAGTATCAAAAGCACTCTTCAACAATACCGACGGTGCCAGAGACCCCCTTGTGGGTACCTAACGGTCGATCCGAGCCGTCCGTTCATTCCAAAATCGAACTCCAAGTGGGTCTATGCGGAAATCACCTCAATCGGATAGTCCTAAGTGCTCAATCCAAAATTTTTGAACAAAATGGGGTGATTTTGGATCGAGCACTTAGGACTGTCCGATTGAGGTGATTCCCGTGTCGACCCACTCGAAATTCGATTCTGGAATGAATGGACGGCTCAGATCGACCGTTGGGGAACCACAAGGGGGTCCCCGGTGCCGTCGGTACTGTTAAAGGGTGCTTTTAATACTAAAATATAAAACTCATGAGAGGTCAGTGCTGTTTCAGATAAAATAGGGGTGATCATTGAATAAGTCAAAAACCTCAGGGGAGGTCAGTGTAATTTACCCCCCCCTTTTTTTTTATCAGTTCCCGCATCTCTTTCACGTTCTGCTTATTACCATCATCTCCGTGCAGGCTGGGACTTGTCCTTTTTGACCAGTAGATAGACGGAGTTTTATAATACTGTCCCTTTTGTTTTGGCATGTATTGGTCAGTTTTATCTGTTTCACAGTAGAGTCCGGATAAAGAAAGAAAGGAGCATCAGCACGCGTTATACCGCTAGGGGTTAATGCCCCGAAAAATGATGTGCGGAATGCATTGCATTTTGTATCACAAAATAGTAACACTACAAAAATTCATAACTGGGCTCCGATTAGGGAAAAACTTTTGAAGGGTTAGTACTGGTACATAGGCTGAGTTTATACTATGATATTTTTTGTATTTATTGTATTTTTGAATTACAAGTTGTCAAATTAAAAAATCATTCTCCATTAAGTAATTTTGGTTGTGTTTGTTTAGATAGTTTATTTTAGTTTTGATAATGTTATTAAGTGTAATGAGTGAAGAAAGATAAAGAGAGAAATGAGGGAGATAATGATGTCATCAAAATTAAAACTAAAACTAAATTGAGAAACAAACAGGGCCTTTATAATTTGTAGTAAAAAAATAATGAAAAAACCATAGTGAAAACTCATCATTAATTTCATGAGTATATATTAGAGGGACTTGATGATAGCCTAGCTAAGAAAGGGATTAAAGGGTTGTTACTCATTTGCTAAAATCAAATTTCCTCGTTTGACTTTAGAAAATGGGATGGTAAATGATGCATTGGGTGGAGATTTTAGGAAAATTGGCATTTGTCTAATGGGGAGAAAAATGAATTTTATTAACCTACCTAAGACTCAATTTTTATGAGATTTTCCATTCCAGCAGATGAGAAACAAACCCTAGGCAATTAAGCTGATTTTCCCAAAGTGCTTTTAGCCAACTTGTTTCTAAAAAAAACCTTCAAGTTGACGTATGGGAGGAGATTGATATGTTTCAAAATTCGTATTTTTGTGGATTTTTGTCCGTTTAGTTATTTTAGCCCATTTAACACTTTTAGGAAACTCGGCCTTATTTTTCCATTCGTATATTTAGGCTCTACTGCTACGAATTTTGATTAATCGTTTGTTTAGATAAATTACAAAATGGAACAAGTTTGTAGGGAAAGAAATATTTAAGTCGTCGTCCCTTTAATTTTAATTTCATCTTATGCATAATATAACTTTTATGGTTATTTAGGTTGAGTTACCGCTAAGGTATTTTTTATATTTTTGTACTACAATTTGTCGAATTAATAAGTTATTCTATTCACATACATTAATCAATACGATAACTTATAGTCCAATAATACTTAAAATGGCGTACGGAAGTAGTGGTTTGCTCTTTCTTTTCTTTTTTTGTTCTAAATTGAAGCGAAATTGTTGTCATTAGAATTTAAAAACATCGGGGGGAAAAAGAAAAAGAAAAAAAGTACAGTAACAAATTTGGGGATAAAACGCTGTTTGCCTGAACTCATCACAGCTGGACTGAAATGGGAGTAGCACAGAAGCCTTCTGACGATCATTGGATTCTTACGCTGAAATAGTCCGATTTTGTATCATCCCCTCACCACCAGCAGTACGGCCAATCCTTGTAAGCATGAGTAAATAGCAGTCCTACACTACAGTCTACAGTTTATACCGGGCCCATTTAAAACTATTAAGTACCAGTACACTATTACATCAACGCGTCTATGGGTACACCACCCGGGTGTACTCCAAATGTACACTGTCAAATTTTGATCGTCAAAAAGCATTTTTCGATGTTCGACCTTTGAAATGTTGTATTACCCGTAATAAAACACTTTAACCGGTAAAATAACATTTCAAATCTGGAATGTCAAAAAATGATTTTGGACTATCAGAATTTGATGGTGTGCAATTTAGTTACTCATGGTGGTGTACCAGATCCGGGGATCCTGTAGTGCGGCATATGAGCTATTGATCTCGACAATGAACGACTTGAATTTCATCTCAGCAATAAACGGCTCGAATCATGCGATTACTAAGATGAAATCCGAGCCGTTAATTGTGCAATTAACAGTTCGGATGAAGCATTACAACCCTACAGTGCAACACTGCATGGGTGTTTTGGGTAATAATCCATAATCGGATTATTGGATTATTTGTTTTGTCTTTATTCAAAAAAAATTTGCATTTGTTAGTTTTGCGTCAAGATTTTGTGGTTTCTGGACGAGATGAATCTAACAAGTACAAAATTATGATCAAACCAAATATTTTTTTGAATAAAGCCAAAATACTTGGATTATTGGCTAATAATCCAAGTATTTTGGCTTTATTCTAAAAATTTTGAGTTTTGGCTATAATTTTGTACTTGTTAGATTCGTCTCGTCGAGAGGAATCCAGAAACTACAAAATTTTGACGCAAAACTAACAAATGCAAAAAAAATTTGAATAAAGACAACAAATAATCTAATAATCTAGATTATGGATTATTACCCAAAACGATAATGCCCTCTTTGAGTGTACCCATGGTGCGTTCACTACTACACTGGGCTTCTTTTGGCATAATAATTTAGTCACATTGGAAGTCTAAGAACTTGATTGATAAAAAAAAATACTAGGGATTATTTTTTCTTAATCAAATATTTTTATTTTGTATTTTTATGTCTAATTTATTAGAATTATTGATTCGTCTCAACAAAAGAAACTTAAAAAGTAAAAGATTATGTACTAAACTAAAATTTTGTGGATATAGACAATAAAAAT
The DNA here is from genome assembly GCA_022606695.1 of Vaccinium macrocarpon. Classification (NCBI taxonomy): domain Eukaryota; kingdom Viridiplantae; phylum Streptophyta; class Magnoliopsida; order Ericales; family Ericaceae; genus Vaccinium; species Vaccinium macrocarpon. The sequence goes on along the minus strand of CM040181.1, from coordinate 38,757,823 downwards.
TAAAAAGTCTACCTGTTTTAAATTATTTTTGTCTTTGGTGAACCTTTTAAAGGTTTTGATTAGATTTTTTTTTTACTTTTTAGAGTTTTTTTTATCAAGAAGAACTAATAACACACAAACAAATCGATGTAAAAACTTACAAATTTCAATTTTTTTAATAAGGACAAAAAAATAATTCAAATGGATTATTTAGCCAAAACACCCCTAGACAATTATCCGACATGGTGCAAGCGAGCTCGTATGAGTATTGTAGTGTTTTAACTCAACTCATTTACTTTACAAGCCGAAAATTCAAGCTAGAGTTCGGCTCATTTGCCGAGCTAGTATTATTTACTGAACGAGCTTTTATACCAGTGAGTCGAGTTATTTTGAACCAAACCGAATTTTAGAGTGTTGAGTTCTGCTTGTTTACAACACAAACCTAAAACTAGAGTTTAAAGGAGATAAATACATATGGGTTGTGGAAGCTAAATACTAATAGGAAAACTTTCTCTTGTTGATAAGAGTATAAAAAAGAAAAATCTAAATTTTAGTGTTTGATGAGAGGTGAGGTACAAACATATGAAGGGTTGAGATTCGTAGGGATTTTTGTATGATGCCCAATGAAATCTAGACCATTAGGACTTGTAATTAATAATATTTCTAATATTGAATTATTACTGTTGATCATTTTGTGATTAATATAGCTAAACAATGGTTACTCTGAATAAACAATGAAATTGAATGGTTCAATTTAATTAACGTGGCTAGATTATGAAATTAGATCGAGGGATTTGATTAAAATGTTTGCAGGTTTTGTGCAATTGTTTGATTCGCAAAACAAGCGTAACGACTAAATGACAAAGACAATAATATAAATGGTACTAATAGTTAGTAAATATTGACGATAGAATTGACTAGATAAGATTATTTTTATTTGATCAACGACTAATTTGATTAATCCTATAATTTCATCAATCTAAGTAAGTAAATAATTACTAACATCATTGGATTGAGTCGATTTGATTATGTAGCATATCAACTGAAACTGTTGATTGTTAACAATAGTTGTGATGGTGGTTTACGGAGTGCACAGCACGCCTACTGTGTGGCTTATTTGGGGGCCATCTTGGGTGCCGTTTTTTTATCCGAATTGTTCATTTTGTTCACTTCATCGAGTATGTGGTTCGCGTGAAAATTCATATTGATTCGGACATTGTTAACTATTTCATTGGTGACCATTTAGCTTATTGTTTTATAAAAAAATCAACTACAATAGTTTATTTCAGTGTTCCGTTTTCAAGAAAAATACAGTCTGAAAACGTAGTTAAAGATCTCTGATCAACATGAACTTTTGGATGGACTATATACTCGAGGAGATGAACAGAATAAACAATTTGGATTTTAAAAAGGGACCCAAGGTGGGCCCAAAATGGACCGCACAGCACCCGTGATGTTCACTAGGTGCACAACACAAACCCTTAACCCTTTATACAGAGATTAGTAGAGATATTATCGACCGATAGTATCTGAATGGCCGGTAAAAGATTGATCTCTACCGTTGACTAGTAAACAGATAAATTTTAATGGTCAAAAGGATAAAACGAATCTCAGTGATCTCATTTATATGTTTGAACAATTGGAGTAAGAGGGTTTTCAAAGGTGATTGGTAATAGGCTAATGGCATCATATTGATTCGTTCTGATCCTCCTACAGATGGACCCAAAAAAATTTGATTGTTAACAATTACTATATATTGATGGTTTATGGAGATAAGCAAATATGTTCTCTACCGGCAAGTAACCAGAGAGCGTAGGGCTGCAAACGAGTCAAGTTTTGTAGTATTCAAGCTCGGTTTGTTTGTTTAATGAGCTCAAAACTCGAGCTCGAGTTCGGCTCGGTCGTAAATGAGTTAAGCCCACAATGAGCCAAGCCAGCTAATTTACGTACTTAACGAGCTTCTTTAAACGAGCCGAGCTCATACCCAGCCTGTAAGCTTGACTCGTTTAGTAAATGAGCCCAAAACTTGAGCTTGTGCTTGGCTCAATTAGTAAATTAGTCAAGCCGTGCCAAGCCGCGGGCAACTCGGCTCTTTTGTAGCCGTGAGTAAATAATTGAGTAATACAATTGACTGCTTATATTTTTTCATCCGATTCAATTGACTGGATTAAATTGGCAAATTTTACTGTGGTCAAGGACGAAGCGAATCCCCGTGATCTCATTTACTTCCCATATTTGAACAATATACCTATTCAACAAATACTTAAATGGATCCAATAAGGGTGATGATAGAACCAACAATTCTATGGCTTGTTTGATGGCGGGTTACAATCTCCCATTAATGGTATAAGGAAACATGCGGGGCTACATGTTTCCCGGAATTAACTAGCTCCATGTTTATTGGGGGGTTAATTTTAAGATTGGACCATGGAGGATATTATTTTGTCACTTGATATATTGGTCTAATTTGATTCGTAGATTGAAATGCACGAGATTAAAATCTTTGGGATTAATAGTCCCTGCACTATACCAATCCCATGTTTGAATCGCCTGGGATTACATGTGGGATACAATTCTATAGCATGTTTGATGGGGGATTACAATCTCCCATTCATGGTAAAAGGAAACATGCGGGTCACATGTTTCCCATAATTAGTTGTCCCATGTTTATTGGGGGAATAAATGTAAGACCGGACTATAGAGGATAATATTTTGTTACTTGATACATTAGCCTCCTTTGATTCGTAGATTGAAATGCATGAGATTAAAAATTTTGGGGTTGATAGTTCTTGACTTATACTATATCAATCCCGTGTTAAAATCACCTGGGGTCACGCGTGGGATAAAAAAAAAAGGCAATTTATTTCCAAAATTAGTTTTTTTTTTTTATAAAAAAATTTAGAAAAGAGAAATTTTTGAAAAAAAAATCAAAAATTTTTTTTAAAAAAAATTAAGAACAAGTTTCAATTTAAACAAAAGAAAGCTACTTGTTGAAAACAATTTATTGAGAAACAAAAACAGTTTCTGAAAAAAGTTTTTCTTAAAAAAAAAAGGGATTCTTCAAATAAGAAAGTTTCGAAAAATAGTTTTGTAACGCCCCGATTTTCGGAAGCATTAATTTAAAACTACTTAATAAATAATTAATAAAATAAAAAGGATCTCATTAATTAAGTAGCGGAAATAGCATAATTGTCTTGGTTCGATTACAACAATAACATAGTACTTTGTTGGGAAATAAGATTACAGTTTTTCCAACACAAAAATAAAGGAGATTGGCTCTACAGGTTAAGGTTGAGATCTTGGTCCCAATGCTCCTCTTGAACTCGATCCGCTGGAAAACCTTCTGTTCCAAAATAAGCGCCGCCCTCGACAACTACACCTCCTGTTTGATCACAATCTGGCATAATACGTCCGAGTCGCAAAGCAACATCATGGTATTATACCAGGGTCACACGAAGTGTAACACCGTGAGCGATAAATCACTCAATAGCTACTCTAACCCCCCAACCCTTACGTAATATACAAGAACAACATATATGATTGAAAAGCAGTACGTAAAAGAGTAAACACATAATTGATTTCATTACTAGCCATTAACCTACATTTTCATCTAAGTTCTCAACCTAGAGAACAACCTCAATAACCACCAAGTTTATGGCCATTTAAGGATTCAACTCCTCCTCACTTGCCACGACCGGGAGCCCGGATAGAAAAGCCTAAGTTATTTACTTAGTCGAATTCATCAAACGCCTCACAAGGATGAATTTCCCGGGACTAACCGTTTTACTTTGGGCCCTCGAGGAACTAACTTAGAACCTCGAGTATATATAGCCGGACCCGGTCTATAATCACGAATCACCCTTATATCACCAAATAATTCAGTATGGAGTAATCACAAAATGCCACAACTTAGGGTTCCGAAGCTCTGTCAATCCATAATCACATTATCTCCAATTTCAAATCACTGGCTGACTGTCATCCGTCTCATCAAATGTCATCCGAACTCTTTATTCAATTTTCTCATTAACTTAACGTCTATGTGAATTCTATACACGAACACCAAACCCGGGAACCTATTTGTTCGTTCTAAAAATCAACATTTGCATTTGAGCATGCAGTGATAAAATAAGGAACTAAATTATATGAAAATTGGTAGCGTACATGCAAATAACACAATTTGTTTGAGATTGGTCCCAATGGCTTTTGGGTTTCATTGTAACTTAACACATAGATCGATTTTTATTATCTAAGATTCTCGGAGATTAAATTTACATTTCGTGAACCATATATAACCTTAATAAAAAGTTGGGATTCATAGAATGAAAACATTTTCTTTTCTTCCTTTTTAAATATATATATATATATATATATATATATATATATATATATATATATATATATATATATATATATAGTTATCAACTGGATCCTATAAATTTTTAATTGCTAAATAAAATTAATAAAATTTCTATTAGACTAAAAGGAATTAAAAGTGATTTTAACCTTTACCTTTTTCCGAATCAAGCAACAGGTTATAAGTATACGTATGACAAATGTTTTTTTTTTATAAAAAAAAAATTAATAGTAATAATAATAATCTAAAAGAGCCAAATTCTAATTATCTGTTGTATCTCGTAATTTATTCAAATTAGGCACTTCTATTTTTTTATGCTTACTAATAACTTCACTTTAATTAATAAAATACATTTAACAATGAATCATCCTAACTACTATACAAAAGCACCTCAGCTTCTAACTTTTCGGTTCATTTATTAAGACACAATGACAATGTATAGTAGATTTTTGGCTAAACAACTTCTAATTTCTTAAGAAAAATAATAGTAATTTATTTCTTGGTGCACCATTAACTTAATTTAACAATTCAGTCTATGAAATTTTAAACTATGCATGCATCCAAAGATTCCAAATGTATGCTTTACAGAATGAAGGGAAACACATGTTAGCAGGCACAAATCATTTCATGCATGTCAATACACTTCACACTTCACAACAATTGAAATTTTCAACATGTTAACGAAAGTTTCGGACAATTACTACAAAACTGGTTTCGGACGGGATTTGATAAAATCATTTCTATTTTGGTTCATATTGTTACATGTGGAAGACAAGTCAAAAGGGTTTGAAACTTTGTTGTACCCATGGGAATAAAATACTCCTCCTAGGTACTAAATGTTAGAGTGACCTTGGAAGAACTTTTCGGCTACAGTGCAAAAATGGGTTTTTTTCGAAAAACAGAGTATAAGTTGCTCACATGGTTTTTGCGCATGGGTTCGGTTTATTTCCCAACTAAACTATGGAGATAACATATAAGCATCAAAATATACTTAGGGAATATGGAGAAAAGTTATTCTACCTCTCCTCCGAAGTCTTAGCATGAAAAAGAGATTTTTGGCGAAAAAAATGTAAACGGAGAAGATGACCGGAGAGAAGGCCACGGGGTGGCGTTGAGGTGAACGGTGGGAGCTTGGTGGTGTATGAGAAGGTGTGAGAAGGTTTAAAACTCAGAAATTTAGTGTGGATGTGTGTGTATAATAAACCCACTTAGTTTTTCACTCTAAAACTCCATTGAAGGACCCAAGCTCTCACTCTTTTCTTTCTCTAGAAATTTTGCAGCAGAAAATAAGTGAGTTATGAGTGATTTTCGGAGTGGAGGAGAGGGGATAAAAGAGCAAGTGGTTTAGGTCCATAAACCAAAGGACAATAGGGTGCTTGAGGAGGGGTTTTGTTTGGAGGTTAAGGGAAGGCCTTGAACACATTTTATTGGCTGATTTTGAATGGTAAACAAATGTGGTTAAACATAGATGATAGATTTGAAAGGGTGATGGGTGTAGATGGTGGTTTAGTGGGTAAAAGAATGCTTAGGGATAATAGGTTGTTTAGTTGGTGTAGGACTTAATTAGGGTACTTAGTTAGGAATTAAATGAAATAGGGAACCAAATGGTTACACATACATGTATATCTATATACATATACATACCTATAAACGTGAGGAAAAATGTAGTAGTAAATAAGGTCTACTTACATTTTACGCTAAGTAAATAAAGCTTAGAAAATTTAAATGACTAACAAAAATAAAATAAAATAACGGACCGTTACAAGTTTTTCGTACAATAAACTAGTTTTTGAAAATCTATTTCTCAGAAAATAGGAGTAGGTTTTTCCTGAAAAAACAGTTATTTTGATTAAAAATAGTATTGACAATAATTTTTTGAAAAAAAAAATCAAAAAAATATGTTTGAAAAAAGTTTGTTTTAAAAAATAGTATTGACAATAATTTCTTTTTGTTTTTTTTTGTTGAAAAAAGTTAGTTTGAAACTATTTTTTAAAAAATACAAAATTTTAAAACATTTTTGAAACAGTTTAAAAAAAAATGAATTCTTTCCCAAAAACAATTTTGGAGATAATTTTTTAGAACAATCTCAACATCATTTTTAATATTTTTAAAAGCAATTCCTTCTTGTTAATACTACGCAATCCCACATTCCCCTTGGGATTATTTAATACCCTCACGTAGGGATAAAATTAATCTAGGATTAATAATCCCAATAGTCATTCAGGAACCCAACTTGGGATACCTCAAGAACTAATATAGTTAGTCCTATCCCAACCAGTAAATCCGCTAATGAAACGAGACCTTTACGTGGGACTTTCCAATATCCGGTCCTTTGTGATTACTTCTCTCATCAACAAACAGTCAAAAATCATTCTCAACTATTTATCCATTCCTTTATCCCACTTAAATCAAACATAGTACAACTAAATCCTGTATTTCATAAACTCCCATCTATTATTTCAGGGATTCACATGTGTTATTTATTCCCGTCTCTTTCCAATCCTTCCAAAAAATAATCCGATAATAAAAAATGCCCAATACAAATCATTTGGATCTAAATTGTGTGCGATGGGTGGGGTGCGTTGGCTTGACAATCGAGCCTACCCCTGCCCTGAACCTACCATGCCCCACCCCAATAGTTAGTGTGTGTGTATATATATATACCACACTTCTGGTCCAAACTCTCGGATTTTAATAAAATATGGACCTCATTGATCCCGATCAAATTTTGATGATCTGCACCGTCCAATGTGTTTAAAAAGTGTTTTTTAGGGCCCCCACGAGAAATCCACAAAAAAATATCAGGAAGGACTTGATCCGAGTATTTTTTTGCGAAACTATAATATTTAAACACATTAGACGGTTCGGATCATCGAAATTTGATCGGGATCAATGAGGTCCGTATTTTAATAAAATTAGGGAGTTTGGACCAGAAGTGGACTATATATACATAGGGTAAGCTTCTCCTTCGGACTCTGGACTTCCGGACCTCCACGATCCTTTTTTTTTATGATCCGAGTGGTCCAATGTGTTCAGAAGTTGTTTTCAAGGGTCTACGCGAGAAATCTTCAAAAAAAAAAAATATCAGGAAGGGTTTGATCCAAGTAGTTTTTGCAAAAATTTAATATTTACAGTTTTTGCGAAAACTGCTTGGATCAAGCTCTTCCGGTTATTTTTTTATTTTTTAAGATTTCTTGCAAGAACCCTTGAAAATACTTTTTGAACACATTAGACGGCTCGAATTTTTCAAAAATAATTTGCAACACAAAAAAATCACTTTTTTCTTATTCTCGGGAGAGTTTGGACATATTCTCGAATTTTTCAAAAATAATTTGCAACACAAAAAAATCACTTTTTTCTTATTCTTGGGAGAGTTTGGACATATATATATATATATAGGATAGGGTAAGCTTCTAGTCCGGACTCCGGACTTTTGGACCTCCATGATCCAATTTTTTTTTGACGATTCGAGCCGTCCAATGTGTTTAGAAGATGTTTTCAAGGGTCCACGTGAGAAATCTTCAAAAAAAAAATACCGGGAAGGGCTTGATCCAAGCGGTTTTAGAAAAAAATTATATTTACTGATTTTTGCAAATCGTTTTGGATCAAGCCCTTCCCGGTATTTGTTTTTGAAGATTTCTTGCGTAAACCCTTGAAAACACCTTTTGAACACATTGGACGGCTTGGATTTTCCAAAAATAATTTGCAACACAAAAAAATCATTTTTTCCTTATTTACGGGAGGTGTGAACTAGAAAATTCATGTATATATAATAATAATAATAATAATAATAATAATAATAATAATAATAATAATAATAATAATAATAATAATAATAATAAATAATGGGTAAGGAAAGGGGTGGTTTTGAAAAACCCATTAGGATTAGGGTAGGGGTAGAGAAATGGTCACCCCGCTCTGATACATACACTATATGATAATAAAATTACATTTTCTCTCTTCAATGCATAAATTTTATTCTTACAACTAAAATACCAAATTATATTTGTAATTGTTTTTCACTTTACTTCTAAATAGGAGATCTTGGTTATGTTGTAATTATTATTTTGCGAACTTTTTATTATTTGCGCTCATTTTGGAGTCTAAAACATATATATTTTTAATACATACTATATAAAAAAAAAAGGGGCGGGGTGGGTAGAGTAAACCCGTTACTCGATAAGGGCAGATGCAGGAATACCCAACCCACTTGGGTGTCGTCAATAACTTTTAGGCTGGGGACTGGGATCATCAAAACCCGCCCCGTTACTGTCCATAGGAGGGAGGGGGGAGGATTGCATGGATTAAATGATTTTTCACATGCTAACTCGAAAGTTTTTAATGAATAATTTGGATCATTTATATATACATAAATGATTAGTACCCTAAAACAAGGAAAATTTGATTTTCTCACTCCAAAATATTACCATATCCGTTCTAAAAGTGAAGTGCGGAAATCAATTGCATATAATGATTGATTTTTGTAATCCTCATAGTCAAATTTGAAATTTGAAAGCTTTCCTGAAACCATAGAATGACCCCCAAATATGGACCAATTAGGAGGTGTTTGAGAGCCACTTTTCGACTTTACATTTTCCCTTTTTGGGGTTTTGAAAGTTTGGGAGGCTTGGGCAAAAGTGACTTTTGAGAAAATGAATTTTTCATTTTAGACTTAAGAGAGCAGAAGTGAAAAGGAGGTATAGAGGAGGTTTTTGATTTTTGATTTTTCACTTTTTCTATTTTCATTACCTAAATGGCCCACAAAATTTATTTTGTACATATTACCCTCACACTACTCCTGTTGGATAATGTGTTTTGTATATTTATCTTAAATACTCATACCAAATTCAAAATACATTATGATCATATTTTTTGTGGGGGGTAAATTCTGGTCATAATTCAAAAAACAAAAAAAATCAAACAATTAAAAAATGAAAAGCTAAACACCTTATTTGATTTGGTTCTTAAGAATCAGTTTTCTCAATTATTATTCAATTATTATCACTATTTTTAAATATTATTTTTATTTTTCTCTCTATCTCTCTCCAATCATTAGTACCTATTTTTTAAATTATTATTTCTATTTTTCTTTCAAATCATTACAAAAATTAAAACTCAAAATCCAAATCAAACACAACCAAAGAAAGCTCTCAAACACCCCCTTAAAGTTCTGCGGCACCGTTCCGCGACAGTAATCAATTCTTTGATCCACCATACATCCTGTAGTTCTCAGTACAATATACAGTGGATGAGGTTGAGAGACCATGGAATAATTATTCCCAAATTATGACCCATCGCCGACGTCACAGTCCAAATAAGCATTTTCAACCATGGGTTTAGAAAAGTTAAACCGCATTTTCCAATAAATGCCCCTCACTCGCTCACTCCTTTCCCTCCAGTTGTCCCTGGCGCTCACTTCTTTCAAGTTTCTCTCCCTCTCGACTCTCGTGTCTATATAGAGTGTCAGAAACAACAAATATTTTAGAGAGAGAGAGAGAGAGAGAGAGGAAGGTTTAACGCATAGATAGATAGAGAGAGAGAGAGAGAGAGAGAGAGAGAGAGAGAGAGAGAAGCGAAGTGAGTGACCTACTTGCAGCTACCACTTGCAACGCCGCAAATGACGGTGTTCGGCCACTCAGGCGGGGCCGGGGGCAGCGGTTTCCTCGCCGGCAAACAGGTGTTCCCCGTGGACTGCGAAGCGGAGGTCTCTCATCGCCTCCTCGAAGCTTCGCACACCAACGATCTGAGATCGGCTCTCGAGTGCATCGCCGATCCGTTCGTCGACGTCAACTTCGTTGGCGCCGTTTGCTTGAAGGTTCGCAAGGCGGAGGTTACGTGCCGCGACGAATCTCCAAACGAAGTTCGGTTCGAGTACAAGGAGTTCAAGACTGACGTCACGGCGTTGTTCCTTGCTGCTCATACCGGGAATGTCTCGCTTGTTAGGAAACTACTGGTAACGCGATTTTATTTGATTTTGATATAGCGTGTCTATCCGCTGATTTTGAAATGCTCTATACTTTGACTAATGTTGAACTTCTCAATCTGTTTCTTTGCTAGTTTGTTTATATTCGTTCTGTTGATCTCTATTTGCCTTTTTGACTCCTGTTTTTTAGTTTTCGTCATTCCTCTGTTTTTTGTTTGGGTAAGGTTATTCTCGCTCTTTCTCTGTTACTCTGTGTAGTAAGGTTAATTCAAATTTGAAACTACTGGCAATGCTATTTGGATTTGATTTTAATTGATTGTATCTATCCGATCAATGTTGATGAGGTTTTTGTTTTGTTTTGTATGATTTTTTATCTTCGAATTTTGGAGTGATTTATGTTTTGACTAATGTTGAAATTGTCGATCTGCCGTTTACTAGTTTGTTAATCTGCGTTTTTTTTTCGGTATCTTTATTTTCCTTGTGGAATCCTGGCCTTTTCGTTTTCGCCATCCTATGTTACTCTGCTTAGTAAAGTAAATTCAAAATTTGAAACCAGGTGTCGTAATCCATTTGTGTTTTACAGTTTCTGAATACTTCCTGAGGTCAAAATAAACGCCTGAGTAGTTATGTACTACATTTTTAAGATTAAGAAATGCATTCAGTATGTGGCTTAACTTTATGATTTGATTATTTTCCATAAAATAAACATTGGTTAATTTTGCGTGATTTTTTTGTGGATTAGAGTAATTGTTTGTCTGGACGCTAGAAATCTGAAAAGTTCCAAATTGTGATGTAGAATTCACTAAATTAATGTATTACTTTTGTCTTCAATAAATTTTTGAAGCTTTTTGTCATTATTTTTAAATGATTCCTGTTGTCGTTGAAACTAACCAATCTAAAAAAGTTTGGCTCAAAACTCATTAGAATTTATTCAAACTAAATTTTGTGAAAAAAATTGAAAAATGAAGTTAGGCTGAATCTCACTGACTATCAATGTTTTTTACCCGGAGCATGCTTTAATTAGTTTGAGAAGATTTTTGGAGCTTGAAACTGAATTTTTCTTGACCATTATTTCTGAAGTTATACATATGCAGGGTCCTGTGGCTGCTATATCACTCAGATTCAGTAAATCAGTACCTGGTTATACTCGTAATTTTTGTTTTTTCTCCTACTAGATCACGAGTACTTTCAATTTGGGAAGCTGGACACATTGTCTGTTTTAAGTCTTTTTTTCTTCTTTAAGCTATTCTCGATTTTGCAATTTAACTTTTGATTCCGTCTTTTTTCCCCTACTAAGCTGCATACTTGGTGAAAATTGCTGGATCAGAGCATAGTTAGGCCTTAGACTTCGCTGTTCAAAAAGTTAGGCCTTAGACTTGACTTAGCACAATGTGAACTTTTGAAGCTTGACGTAAGGTCTCCACTCTTGAGTACAGCGAATAAGCGGCAACTGTACTTCCATATTTCAAAAGAACTTTTCTTTTTGTAGGTTCATGCACATTGTCCATTCAAAAAATCAAGTTGATTGAACATTAGGAGCGATCTTAAAAATTTTACATTTTTCTAGAGAAAAATGAATCATGAATCATCAACGTTCTTGTTGATCAATTGATTTTAATCAGTCACTTATCAATGTTCGGTGATTTTTTTTTTTCATGAATGATTTACATGTTTGGAGCAGCAAAATAAATGGCTCGGATTGTAAAATTAAGATGTGGGACCCTGCGCTATTGCTGTTGTGCTTGAGAGGTGTATTTGAATAGAGTATACGTAAAGCTTTTTATTCCTTGGATTTGTTTATGTCGTTTGATTGCCTTTTTTCACTTGAGGTGTATTTGAATAGAGTATTGATTATTTTTATTCGTAGAGGAAAAGAAATCTTGATTTGCCTATTAAGTCGACATCAAATGTGATTCCCGGAATTAACTCAATTACTACTTAGTAGAGAAATTGTATTTAAGATGATTCTTATTACTCAGCATTCACTCAATCGGATTTTCTTACCAATTTGCATTTATTTTGTTTTATTTCTGTCCCACTGAACATGCTCATGTTGTCTTTGTTTTATTGGTGAGCCTATGGTGGTCTTTTGACCTGAGGTAAATGTGTTGTGTACGGATTATTCAGGACCTTGATCGTCCCACTAATGTTCTGTTGAGTTGATTATTGCGGCGTTGAGTTTTGTTTGACACAATTTTATTGAGGGTACATCATGCTAGGAAGCACAAACTCCCCCATCTCGAAAATGAGGTATTTGGCCAAGAATTTGCTTTATGTTTGTCTTAGTCTGTTCTTCAACTGCAAAGTTAGATAAACCCTTCTACCACAGGACTTAGATCTTATACATTTCATGTTATGCCACGTGTTACAAAGGAAAATATCAAGTAACGTTACCTCTAAGATAAACTTTTTAATTTCCTTGCTTGGGTTACCAGCCCATTTTGGGGTGTCTCTAACCCTTGACCAGAGTTTGAATGGTCTAGAATGTGGCCCACGTACATGATACATTCCCCTTCTTCTTCGTATTAATGTCTACCAAGGGCTTTGCTTGGTAAAATATTCCATGCCCCATTATGTGTCACATCCATCATGTTGAGCATTTTGTCTGTGAGTGGCCATGACCACCTGGTCTCGGTGAACAGTCCAAAATGGTTACTATTTTGGTAGTTTTGTTTCTTTCTTATATATTTAGCCAAGTAAAAAACATGTGAATGAATTGTTTAGTCCTTCTGTAATTTTACATGCTGAGGGTTTGCATTTGTTGAAATGACAGGGTATTGGAGCTGATGTGAACCAGAAGCTCTTCAGGGGCTTCGCAACAACAGCGGCAGTGAGGGAGGGCCACCGTGAGATTTTGGAGATCTTACTTAAAGCTGGTGCTTCTCAGCCAGCTTGTGAGGAGGCCTTGTTAGAGGCTAGCAATCATGGGTGTGCAAGACTTGCGGAACTGCTCATGGGATCTGACCTTATTCGGCCCCACATCGCTGTGCATGCCCTTGTCACTGCATGCTGCAGAGGATTCACTGACGTGGTAGATGCTCTCATTAAGGTAAAACATCATATTCAATAACACTATTGGTCAGTCCAGGAACTAAATTCTTTTTATATGATATAAACCGTAGGCATGCAACAAACGAACTGTAAAATTACATTTACCATCGTACCATATGTAAGAGACTTAGTTCGCAGTAGTTTTGCCTGTGATTTGACTATTTTCTGATCTTTGTTCGTGATGTAGTTTGAGTTTAACACAATAGTTTCAGCATTTCTGTTCTGTAACTTTTTTATGGTCAATCTTTCATGGACCTGTGGCTGTGTACCGCGTCTCTAGGAAGTTTTTTTTACGTAGTTAAAACCAAATGGTTTTCATCAACTGTTCATAATGCTTGAAAACAGCACAGAAGTTTGGCTTTCTCAAAATTTTCTCCGGAAAAGCATTCTGCTGCTTGTCAACTTGTTGAAGTTTGAGATTATTGGTTGAATTGTGCAAATATTCCAGTGTTATCCGAAAATAGAATGGTGACATCATGGTGAATTGCACCAATCCGTGGTGCAAATTGGAATAGATTCTCCTAGGTGCTCAGTGGGGATTACCTAGGGACTTCGGATATCTGGAGTTATTTCTCTTTATGCTTTTTGTTTGTGCTAATTTAGCATAATAATTTAATGCAATCACTCTTTGCTTATTGACAGTGTGGAGTAGATGTGAATGCAACTGATCGGGTGCTGCTTCAATCATATAAGCCTTCTCTACACACAAGCGTCGATTGTACCACACTTGTGGCTGCTGTTGTAAGTAGGCAGATCTCTTGTGTCCGTCTGCTGCTAAAGGTAAGGCTCTAATCTTCATTTGAATAGTTTTGCACGTAAAAAAATGATTTGGATAGAGAGTAGAACGATTTATAGCAATGGTGCAAGTCTATATGCATCATCACTCAGACTCATGCATGAGGATGTGATTAACCCCACAGGACTACTAACAGTGACGGGTTTAGCACTATTAATTGCATCTATGGGTGGTCCCCTCTAAGTTGTCAGCGTAACAGCTGGAAATAGCTGGATTTGGCCTCTGGAATCTGGATGACATTTCCATTATCATAATTGTACTTGCTAAATCACAAATTTAGGATCTCAACAGAAACTTACCGTATCTCCATGGTACACTGAATTGTACTACGGAATCAAACAGAAAATGACAATTTGAACCAGTCTTTTTTTGTATTTTGTTTTTCGTTTCTATTGTCAGTCTCTTTGGAAAATGACTAACTTGCTTTCTCCCATTGTAAAACAGGCTGGCGTTAGAACAGACATCAAAGTGCAACTAGGGGCATGGTCATGGGACACAGCTTCAGGCGAAGAGTTCAGAGTGGGCGCAGGATTAGCAGAGCCCTACGCCATCACGTGGTGTGCAGTGGAATATTTCGAACAGAGTGGCTCTATCTTGCGCATGCTCCTCCAAGTGGTCACCCCCGACACCCCTCACCATGGAAGAACCCTCCTCCACCATGCCATTCTCTGTGGCAGTAAAGGAGCTGTCGATGTGCTTTTAAGTTGTGGTGCAAATGTTGAAGCCCCTATTCGAACAACGCAAAAAGCAGAATTCCGTCCAATACACTTGGCTGCCCGTCTTGGATGTTCAGAAATACTTCAATCCCTTGTCAGCAATGGCTGTGATATGAACTCAAAGACGGACAATGCTGAAACAGCTCTAATGATTTCCGCTAAATATAATAGGGAAGGGTGTCTGAAAGTTCTGGCCTCAGCTGGTGCTGATTTTGGCTTAGTCAATATTGCCGGTAATTCTGCATTGTCAATCGCGGGATCAAGCCGGTGGTCCCTTGGTTTTCAACAAGCTGTTGTGGATGTAATTAGGTCTGGAAAAGTTCCCAAATCAAGTAATCCATCTGTTTTCTCTCCTCTTATCTTTGTTGCTCGATCAGGTGATATTCAAGCCTTGAAAGCTCTGATCGGATCGTCAGAAATTGATCTCGACTATCAAGATGATCAGGGCTTCTCCGCGGTCATGGTTACTGCAATGGAAGGTTACGTTGAAGCTTTCCGGTTACTTGTATATGCGGGGGCTGATGTGAAGCTGCGTAACAAATCTGGCGATACTGCTCTTACCCTATCTGAAGTAAACCAAAACCGTGATCTATTTGAGAAGGTAATGCTAGAATACGCTCTTGAAAAGGGAAATCGCAATGGGGGAGGTTTTTACGCCCTACATTGTGCGGCTCGGCGTGGAGACTTGGATGCAGTGAGATTGTTGATGAAGAGGGGATACGACGTAAATGTCCCTGATGGGGATGGATACACGCCACTCATGTTGGCGGCAAGAGAAGGCTATGGACGCATGTGTGAGCTCTTGATTTCATTTGGAGCACATTGCGATGTGAAAAACATGAAGGGTGAAACTGCACTATCACTTGCGAGGAAGAACGGTGGGGCGCAGAACAGTGCGGTGACGGTGATACTCGATGAGCTTGCTCGGAAGCTGGTGTTAAGTGGTGCTATTGTGTTGAAACATACCAAGGGGGGCAAAGGAGCACCGCACAGCAAAGTAGTTAAAATGGTGGAGGCTACCGGTGTTTTCAGATGGGGGAATTCGAGTAGACGAAATGTGACGTGTCGAGAGGTCGAGATGGGACCCAGCTCGAGTTTCAAGAAGTTTAGGCAAAGGAAGGGTGATGCCGACGAGCCTGGAGTGTTTCGGGTGGTGACGACGAAAAACAAGGAACTGCATTTCGTATGCTGGGGTGGAGTCGAGACGGCCGAGCTTTGGGTGAGGGGGATTAAGCTTGTGACAAGGGAGGCTAGGCATGGTAAAAAGGCGATCGAAACGTAACGGATGAAGGAGTAAGAAGTATGTATAGATGTTTGTTGGAGTACTTCGACTCGAAGTACTGTGAACTATTTGTCTTGTCAATGTAAAATTTTTGGTTGATGTAATTGTACATGCTTTCGGAAGGGACCCTGCTATGGGTACAGAAAAAAATGTACAAAAAATGTACAAAGCTCTCTCAGGGACCCACTGTTGGGTCCCACAAGAATAAGTTTGATTTGGAACGGTGGAGCTTTGGTTCAAACACTTTTAACCGTCCGATTGAGCTGATTTTGTGATCCCTCGGAAAAATGTTCTAAGAACAATGAACGATTCGGATCACTCGTGTGAGACCTAAAAGTAGGTCCCCGAGAGAGCTTTGTACATTTTCTGAACATATTTTTTTTTGTACCTCCAGGTTTATCCTTTCGGAAGTAAAAGCAAACATTTTTTTTTGGGTAATTTAAAAGCTAACATTTTCTTTAAGCAGAACCTTTAAGCTTGTCTTAGCCTCTTTGGGATAAGAGACAGAAGCCCAAATTTCTTAATCTAGGAATCTCTACCTTCTTCTCAAGGCATAGAGCCCCAGCACCAGCCTCTTTTGGTCATATACCCTGTGGGCCGTGGTGCTAGATTTATCAAAGCTGCAAGACAAATAAAATGACCAAAACCAACACCAGAAGTAAAAACAAGATCACAATTGAAAACCGGCTGAAATGCCCGTGCGAAGGGAAGAAGGTATGATAATATGGAAAGGGGAGAAGGTATGATAATATGGAAAGGGGAAGACGGGTAGAATGGGAGAGTTTTTTTTTTTTTTTTTTTTTGGGGAAGCCAGAATGAGAAGTAGAAGTGAAGCCCTTCCTGAGCTCTTTTTGCATTCTGGCCTGGATGGTGAAAACTGGAGAATCTGTTTTTAGGGAATGGATTCTGGGTGTTGTCGCCCAAACCCCCAAATTCCAAAAAGAAGAATGTGAAAACGTGAAAAACTGGCACCCAAACACCCCCTAAACCGTGTCAGGTGAAAATAACGGATGAAACTCATGCTCTTAACCACAACAAGGAAAAGGGGAAAATATGAAAGAAAAGGCGATATCTCAAGTGATTTGAGCAATTTGGGGATTCATAACCACTGAACAGTTCACTCCATATCAGCAATACCTTAAGCAATTAGATGAAAGCCAGGTGAAGACATTTCCGAAGTACTACTAAAAGAAGAAAACCAGATGAGGGGGCTGGAGAAGCAAATAACGAACAATGCAAAATACAACATCTCCCCCTCAACGAAACACAAAACCTCAACCTTCGTAACATAGAAAAAACGAAAAAGAAAAGTAGTTGAAAAATTAAGATGTCGCACCCTAATCACTTGAAGATCCATCATCATCATCTTCATGGTCTCTCACAACCTTCTCTATAAGCCTCTGCCGAACGCCATCAAGGACAGCTTTTCTTGATTGCTCGCCTCCACTTTGCCCATCAACAAGAACAGGATTGGACTGGCAGAGGACCAAGGCAACACCTACCAATTTGAAAAATGTATAACTATGGGAAATGTAATCGAGTACTTAAATCAGAATAAAAGCCAAGTTACAGAAGGCATATTAACGAAAAAATGTGGCCTATGACCAACTTAAGTTTGCAGGGGGGAAAGAGAGTTGAAGTTGAAGAAACGTTACAAATATTGGTTGAACACTCGATGCTCTAAAAATCCACTTGAAGTGTTTCATCACATGATTAAAAGGCACTGAAACAATGGTAATGAAGTGCTAAATACTATCCCACACCCCTTTCCAATAGGAACTATCAACAGGACACCATATCGGAGAAAAATTTCAACTGCTGCTGTTTCTCTTTTTTCACCTTCATCAATTAATCTATGTTACATGGACTCGGGTGCGAGTATCGGGCGCGGGTGGGAGTCCAAGCGTCGGAACTTCGTAAACTTAAATCTTACGATATTGGGATATGTGTCCCCTAATTGGGTGTGGGTACGGGGATACATCATGAGCACTTGTTTGTAGTATATATTGCATAACTTCTTTTCTTTTCTTTTTTTATTATGTATCGTAAATATTGTGCAACGTCAATGCTCTGGATGCTGAATGAAAGAAGCATGGTAATGTGCACATAAATCAAAATGATTCTTGGGTCTGCCTTCTTTGATGTCTTTTGGCTTTGATTTGAGGGCATGATTCCGCAACAAACTCGACGGTATAGGGGGACCACTGTTTCAGTGGTATTCTATGAGTAGCCACTTTGTGCATTTATTGCCAAAGGTTAGGTCCGTCTCAAATCCATTTGTGGTATTTTGGGAGTAGCCACTTTGTGCATTTATTGCCAAAGATTAGGTCTATCTCCTATCCATCCCCCGCCCATACCCCCAATTATTGGGGACTAAATGGGTTATGTTATTATTGTTGTTGTTGTTGTTGATTATGTATCATAAATCATATTAAAAATGTATTTAACCAAGAAAGGAGTAAGAAAAGTATGTTTTTGATATTTCACGTCCATGTGAAAGACTTTAAATATCGATTCTGTAGCAAATTTGATATTTTTTTTCTGTAAATATCAAGATAATAGAGGATCTGAGTGTCCAAAACGGATACGCTTGCCAGACACATAAACACGGGTACTTGCCAGACACATCAACACGGGTACTTCAACCAAAATGAACGATCCATTTAACATAGCAATTAATATATGACTTCATGAGATTTCCATAGTACATACACATTGCGTGTGCATTAACTCTTGTTTCTAGGAGAAGCAACAACTTATTGGCACATACCGATGGGCCAAAAGTAAAAAAGCAAAATCGATAAATAAATTTGACACATACCTTCTGGAGTGCACCTGCGACCAAAACTATGCAGTCCAACGTAATTACCCTTCACAGCACCATTGTTGTACACCAACAGAGTGGGAAGATTATGATCTGGGTAGTTAGGTATACAATCAGTAGATATTATCTTGACAAACTTTGTTCCAGGGTATTTTGTTGCCAGCTCTTCCAAAGATTGCAGAAGAAGCCCACACTCTGGGTATCTATGAGAATACACAATGAAGATCAAGATTAATCAAAAGAAAAGTATACACCTCCAAAGACTTCTATAGCAGAAAGAATGACCATGCGTAGCATAAAAAAAGATGCAACAAGTCGAAGATCAACGGAATTATCAAAATTTGAAACATAGGTAGGAATGCAGTCTGTAAACATATAATCTTTCAATAAATTCTATTGCTGGGCATCTGGTAGGCTTGTAGGTAGTTCTTCCGAACATTCAAAGTATCTATCATAAAACAAAACAGAAATCAAGATGCACATGACCAAGTAGTAGGACAATCAATAGCGTTCTCACTTGAAGTAGGAATCAAATTTCCATTAGTAGCATGATAGTTGAAGTATCAGATTTTCAAAAATCAGTTATTACCCATCTTTGTACAAAACCACCACGACCCAAACATCTTCCGGAGCTTGAGAAACCTCACGTACAAAATCTGATCCAGAAATCGGAATCACTGATCCATACCTCTGAACCTTGGCTACTTCTCTCATTTCTGCTAACCTCTTTTTCCTGAACCAATCAAATTACGAAATAATTAGGGGTCAAATAATTATAATGTAGAGTGGAACATAACCACCACCTTCACAACGAAATCCGATGAATGCTCATTTTTCTTCATGTGTTTTCACTTAAGTTCGAGATAAGCATCTAACAACAACTAAATTAACCTATTCCCAGGAATTTTTCTTGTCAAAATGATTTTTTTCCTCATGGATTTTCATTCCAACATCTATCTACTCCTAAAATATTATCTATTTCCTGGAAATAGGTTACAAGGAAATTTCTTTCTCTAAACAAATAAACAAAGATTGTTTTGATGAATTTACCTTGGCTACTTCTTTCATCTCTGCCAACCTCGTCATACTAACCAATTAAGTTAACAAAGATTTAGGGCTCCAAATCATGTAGAGTGGAACATAACCACCACTGTCAGAATAAATTCTCATGGGTGTTCATTTTTCTTCATGGGTTTTCATTTAAACATCCAAAGTTACCTATTTCCTGTAAATAAGTTACCAGTAAACTGTCTTGTCTTGTCAACCAACTAGGCTAGCCTAGTTGGCCACCCTTAAACTCTCAAGGGGGCAAATCTTACCAAAGGCAAGAATTGATTGCTAATTCTCTACAATAACTTCATTCGCTATTTATTGAATTGGTTTTAAGTACTGGCTTTGATTATTTGTTGCGGCCACAAAATTTGATTAATTGATCAAACAATTCTCATGGGTGTTCATTTTTCTTCATGGGTTTTCATTTAAACATCCATTCACACCAAAATTTTACCTATTTCCTTGCATATAAGTTTACCAGGAACCTTTCTGGTCAAAAGAAATAAACAGGAAGAAAAAAAAAAACTTGATTAATTGAAGCAAACAATTACCGGTACTCTTGGAGGAAGCGATCGTCGTCCAGATCGGGGTCGTCTTCAAGATCTTCGAGCTGGTCCTCGGTCTTGTGATCGATCCAGGATTTGTCTTTGGGTTTGGAATCTTGGTCTTCGGATGGGGTAAAAGGAGGAGGCTTGAATGCAGGGGGCTTGGGGGGAAGGTTTCCCAGCTTGCGCTGGATGTCGTCCCATTGCGTCGACGCTCCTTCCACGTCTTTGTACACGAAATGGTAATCCATCTCTCTTCTCCGGTCGGATTCTTTCTCCAGAAAGAGCTTGGGATCTCTTTTTTACTTTTGAGCTGCCAGCTCGGAGTTACAGCGCGACGGTGAGAAAGGAGAATTTCGGGTAACCGACACATCTCAATTTGGGTATTCGTAGTCACTGCAACTCTTATCTCTATGCCCAAGTTTTTCAAATAAATTTAGTACTCAGTTGCTAAAATTAAAATATTTAAACTAAAAAATAAAGTAATTTTGTGTATATTATTTTTTTTTTTTTCACCAAATTAAAGCAACATTCTTGACATAAATTGTACAATTTCGATCCTATGTACAAATTAATTAAATATTGATAGTCATAGGTTCGGATACTATTGATATTGATGACCAATATATGGAGTATGATTTGGAGAATATACTGTAAGGAAAATTTTATTTTAATTGTGTGTCTACCAATCTCTGATAATCATAATTTTTTTATACCTATATTGTGATCAATATTTCTTAAAAAATGAACAAATAAAGATTTCAAAGGATCCACAGGTAAAGTCACTATAAAGATGTAGTAACTTGACTCACTGCGAGAACCCTAGGCCCAATGGACGAGATAGCTTTTTTTTTTATTTTCTCACGAAATCTCTCTATCAAACGTGCTGTTACAGCATTCCTCAAGAAGTAATAAAAGACTCACATTTGATTATTTGAAGATCCAGTTGTGCGGGTCTGATTTGGCTAATTTGAAAAAATTAGGTTTTTTGTTTTTTTGGTTTTGTTCTTATTCAATTTTTTTTAGCATTTGTTAGTTTTCGGTCGATTTTTTTTAGTTTCTTGACTTGTATCGATAAGAGGAATTTAAAAAAGTATAAAATTGTTAACAAAACTTAAAGTTTTGTGAATAAATACGAAAAATATTCAAAAAAATAGGTTTTTTAGATTATTTTTCGTTTTTATTCACAAAACTTTAAGTTTGGCTAATAATTTTATACTTTTTAGATTCCTCTCGTCAAGACAAACCAAGAAACTAAAAAAAAACGATCAAAAACTAACAAATGCATTTTTTAAATAAAGACAATGAAAAAAAACCAAAAATCAGTTTTTTGGATTTAGCCAACGGAGGTTACTAGTCTAGTTTCTCAAGGAGTAATAAACTCTTTTAACAACTTGTTTTTAGCAAGAAGATTACCTGAGATAAATTTTACTTGTAACAATTTAACCTTTAGCTAATGGAAAATAAAAGTGATTTTAGCTATAAAGCTAAACTCAATTTTTATTGAAAAACTCATTTTGCAAATGGGAAAAAATGCCTGAATTATGCAACACCCATAGCGGCAGTTCGAGTGGTCGTGAATAAAAACTCAAGTGTCCGTCTGCGCGTATGAGGTCTCAGGTTTAAATTGATGGAACGAAGTTTGCTTGCTGTTATAATTTAACTCTACTAACATGCTAACATTTATCATTTGAAAAAAGAAACAGAAAAAAGAAAACCTGAATCAAGCATCTAAGTTCGAAGTCATGTTTATTCGGTGAAAATTTAAGCTTAAACAGCCATTAAATTCTGCTCGTTCAATTTATGTGTATTAAAAATTCAAGTTATTTAAAATTGGTTAGGGGGTGTTCCACTAAAGTGTTTTTTTGTTTTAAAAATGTTTTTGGATGTTTTAGTTTTGCAAAAAAACAAACTTGTTTCACTAACTAGTTTTTTGGTTTAGTTTCGCAAAAAAAAAAAAAAAAACTAACTTGTTCCATTAAACTAACTTGTTCCACTAACTTGTTCTATTAAACTAGGTTTTTTGTATATTTAGTTTTACAAAAAAATTAACTTGTTCCACTAACTAGTTTATTTTGACTTTTTTGGTTTTTAGTTTTGCAAAAAAACTAAGTGATTTTTTGCTAGTGGAATGAGATAGTTTTTTTAGTTAAAACAAAACTATTTTTTTTTAGCGGAACGGGGGGTTTGAAACTCGTTCGACATTGACTCGTGTTAGAAACAAGCTAGAACTTCAACGGTTGTGTTTGGTTAGATAGTTTAATTTAATTTTGATGATATCATAAGGTATAATGAGTGGAGAGAGATAAAGAAAGAAATGAGAAAAATGATGATGTCATCAAAATTAAAATTAAAACTAAACTGAAAACCAACATGGCCAACATGTTTTAAAGTTCGGAAGTTATATCTCATGGCCCAAAATATGCCTCGGCGGAGTAAATGGGCTAATTACATGGTGTGTATGGGTTGGCCCATTAAGTAGCCCACTTCTGCTGAAATCAGCCCAAAATCTTCCTAAACTTCGAATGGCGTTTTTTGTCTTTTCATTATTGGGCTTTTAGCCCTCACTCACATTGACCTGGCTTTTCGTTTTGGGCCCGGACAAGGCCTAAGACCATTCCCTACCGATTCTCCAACTCAAAGTCTCAAACAACTCGAGAACGAGACACTCCCAAGTCCGCACACCCCCATCCGAGTGACGGCTAGTGGTTTAATTGAACTGAGCTAATAATCTCCAACAGCTTGAGGCTTACCTCGTTACGGGTTCGGCTTGGTTGAACTACTTTAATCTCATGGTTGAGTTTTTCGTTTGATTTTAGCAACTCAATTACTAGTTGCTTGCTAAAATCATTTCTAATTTTAGCAAATGAGTTTATCATGTGTTAAAATCGTAGTTGATTTCATTTGAAAAACTCAACCATCTTAAGCTAATTGCGACTCAAATTGTGTGTAAAAATTTTGCTCGTTAACAAAATCTTGTTTAGTAAATGAGCTGAACTTGAACTTCTCGATATAAACAAGTAGAACACGAACTTGATTGTTTAGACTCGAATCCGGTTTAACCCCGAAATAAGCTAATTTTAAATGAAACAAGCTCAAACACTTAAATAGCTTGAGTTGATTTGGCTTGTTCACTATCCTTGATAACCTGACCCATTTTTAATAAGAGGTGCAAATGAGCCAAATCCTTAATGAGTTGAATTAGGGTAAATTATTTAACGACCATTCGTAAATAAGCCGAGCCAATATAAACGAGTTAAGCTTTATCACGCTTGTTTTCTAAACAAGCCTAAAACTCAAGTTTGAGTTCGGCTAAACTATTGCCTCATTTGGCTAAATACAAAAAATTAGTTTTTTGGTTTTTTTATTTTTGTCCTTATTCAAATTTTGTTTGCATTTGCTAGTTTTTTGTCGATTTTGTTGTGGTTTCTTAGTTTGTCTTGACGAGATGAATCTAAAAAGTATAAAATTATTAATCAAACTTAAAGTTTTGTGAATAAAGACGAAAAATTATGACAAAAAACTGTTTTTTGGGTTTATTTTTCGTCTTTATTCATAAAATTTTAAGTTTGACTAATAATTTTATACTTTTTAAATTCTTTTTGTTGAGAGAAACCAATAAACTACAAAAAATTGACCGGAAACTAACAAATGTAATTTTTTTTGAATAAAAACAAAATCAAAAAAATTAAAAAACTAATTTTTTGTATTTAGCCAAATCACCCGCAAATGAGCCCAATCGGCAGCTACTCCCGACAGCTGGGTTGGTTTGCAGCCTTGGTTCTTATATAAAAGCCCGCACAGATCTCTCCAAAGCATTTTCATTCTCCTTGCGCTCCTCACTCCGTTCCGGTGAAATCGCCTGATTCGATTGAAGAAAGCCAATCGATTTCTTGAACCCTAGAAAACGAAGAAAGAGAAACGATGAACCAGAACACGAACCATGTGGAGTCTATGGTGTTTCAAACCAAGAGGCTATCGGGCACCACTCCCGAAGACCTCAATTGCCTTCACAGCCTCCTCAAGAAATCCGAGGAGATTCTTCGCTCTGAGTCGACTCGTTTCGCTTCTTCTCTTGCTGACCTTGACCCCTCCAAGCACTCTCTTGGTTACCTATACATCCTGTAAGCCTCCGTTTCTCATCGACTGTGTTTATACAGTCTGTACATATGCGTATTTTTTGAGAAATTCGTTTGTCTTTGTGTTGGGAACTCGGATAGTGACACGGCTTATTGCATGGGGTGTTGTTTTAGGGTTAGGGTTAGGGTTTGAACTCATATCCATTTGTGTACTGTCTATTTGGTGTTATTCTATGTTCGTGTGTATTGATTGGAAAATATATATGTAATTTGTTTGGATATTTGTGCATTTGTCCAGAAGGCGTGGGGCGTCGTTTTAGTGTTTTTCTATGTTGATGTATATCTTCTAGGAAAAAAAATATTTGTAATTTGTATGCGTACTTGTGGTTTTACCTACATGCTTGTTTATTTCGCTCGAATAGTTTTAGTTCATCGCATGTGGTTTGTTTTAGGGCTAGGGTTTGAGTGCATATCCATCTGTGTGCTGCCCCTAGTCACATAATCCTTCAGTTAGGCCCTCTTTTCTCAATACTTGCTTTCGCAAATTTTAGTAGTTTGGAATATTTTTGGAATACGGTGTCACACCCACTCTCCGCTCATGCTCACTATGCGACTTAGGTACTGCCTATTTGGTGTTATTCTATGTTCCTGTCTATGTATTAGAAACTATATTTGTAATTTGTATGGATATTTTTGTGTGTACGAGT
This sequence comes from Vaccinium macrocarpon, assembly GCA_022606695.1. Classification (NCBI taxonomy): domain Eukaryota; kingdom Viridiplantae; phylum Streptophyta; class Magnoliopsida; order Ericales; family Ericaceae; genus Vaccinium; species Vaccinium macrocarpon. The sequence goes on along the minus strand of CM040181.1, from coordinate 38,732,514 downwards.
ATCTATATGGGTGTTTAGTTGTTGGAGTTCCGATATTTAGCAAAGATGTGGGAGCGTCGTTTTAGTGTTGTTCTATGATAAGCAGTGTTGTTCTATGTTGATATATGCGTACTGTAAAATATATTTGTAATTTGTATGCCTGCTTGTGCATTTTTCTATTGATACCTTGGCTGTGAGTTGATTCCTCGACTTGTAACTTACAAAATTGAAAACAAAGACTGCGAGGGAGATCAGCTGTCCACTGTGAGGGAGATCGGTCGTCCAGTCAGTTTAACATATGCTAGTGTCTTTTTATTAAAGGAAAAGGAAGAGGCACCAGTCTATATGAGTTTTATATCATAAGATTATCATAATATGCAGTTGTTGCCGGTCGTCTTAGTTAAAGATAAACTTCTCAAGACTTGATATCATGACTCTGTTTGGTAACATGCAAAAGTTTCCACTTTATGGCAGTAACTCTATTGCCAAGTAGCAGAATTTTCCATGATGTTGCAACTCGCTTAAGAATTAGAGAAAAGGGGAAAATATAATAGTTGAACTGCATGACATGGAAAATTCTGTAGCACATTGATACATTTGTTTTCTTGCGATTTGTGCATTGGTCTGAGAACTTAAACATAGTAAGTGTGCACTGTGGCAGTTTAAAATGGTAAACCACAGTCCGCAAATATATTATCTGCTTTAAGAAGTCACCGGAGCGGCAAACCTTGTAAGATCACTGCCTGCTCTGGGTATTGCATATAGCATGGCTCAAAACTAGGGCTGTAAACGAGCCAAATCGAGCCGAGCTTTAAAATGTTCCAAGTTCATTCATTAAATTTTTAAACGAACTCGAACTCAATGAAAATTTGACGAGCCGAGCTCAAGCCGAATATTGTCAAGTTCAAGTTCGGCTCATTTATTAAACGAGCCTAATATTGAGGTTCGAGTTCAGTTTGTTTAATATCCGAATCAAACTCGGACAAGCCTTTACCGAGTCGAGCCTCGAATAGTTCACGAACGGCTCAGTTCATTTACAGCCCTACTCAAAACTAAGGTTTATATTCTTTGGCTCGTAACTGCAGGGAGGCATGTACGGCTGGAACGATCTCAAAAGAGCTAGCTAATGAACTTGTTCTGTCCGTTGCCAGATTTATCAATGAATGTGATGCGGAACAGATCCGTTTGGCACCTGAAAAATGTATTGATCTTTTAATTTGGCAATTGTGATATTACCTATGCTGCAATGTACCTTTACCACTTCTTGTTGATATGTTGAATTTGCAGTCATATCTCTTTGTAAGAGGTTGAAGGACCAAGTAATGCAGCTTGAAGCTCCTATGAGGGGGGTAGCTCCTCTTCTAACAGCTATTAGAAAAGTTCAATCCTCGCCTGAACAGTTGACTACTCTGCATCCGGATTTTCTTCTCCTTTGTTTATTGGCGAAATGCTATAAAACTGGTTTATGCATTTTGGAGAATGATGTATTTGAGGTTGATCAGCCAAAGGATTTTTTCCTCTACTGCTATTACGGGTGAGTTGCTTTTGCTTATCAGTATTTTTCTTCATTTCTTTTGATGCTTGCTTTTGTATGGGAGTGTCAATTAGTTTCTTGGGAGCTTCGTTCTTTTGGTACTTTCTTCTTCTCTCTGAAGACTTGTGATGCTGGGAAATATGACACCGTTACTGAGTCGCTATTGAGGAGAACGACCTATATGATAGTGTGAATGTAGGAATTCATCAGCAAATAGAGGTGTCGAGCCTAGGTTTCCAAGGGAAAAAGATGCATGACATGATCTCAAGCATCTTTTACGTGTTAATTTTTTATTCAATTTGTTTGGAAAATTTTAAGTAGGTAACACTTGTGTTGTCTGATTTTGAATTTTATTTGATCAACCAACATTCATAGGGAAGGAACCTGACTTTTGGATGTTTTTGTTGATTATGCCGGTAGATTATTTGTATTGAACTTACCCTGGCCCTCAACGATTGGTGTCCAGAATGTTACTCCCGTAGCTAACAGCTTTGATCACCCTGCTTTCTCAACCAAAATGTAGAAGATTTCTAGGGGCCTGAACTCACTAAGTTCCACTCGAAAATAGCATGGAAAAAAGGGCTCTTCAGACTTCACACATCAAATGTCATATGGGTGTTCAAGCGTCTTAGTTCCCTAAATTGAACACATTCCGATATAGGCTATTGAGTTGTCGTGTCTGGACTCAGTTATTAGCTTGATAAAATGCCAATTTGTATGCTTTTGATAATTAGTTTTTGATTTCTTCATTTGTTTGGCCCCGGGTGCCTTATGATGGGTTTAAAGGTGCTTTGGGATCAACAAGAAAATTTGACAGAATTATTTCCTTTGGCATCTTGACAGGGGCATGATATGCATTGGACAGAAGCGTTACCGCAAAGCATTGGAGCTTCTGCACAATGTAGGTGAACTTTCTTTAGTTCAGCCATGTTATTTGATATTGGTTAAGTTTGCTATAAATGACTGTTATACCATCTTTGCGGCTTGCTGGCTTCAGGTTGTAACCGCTCCAATGTCTTCTATGAATGCAATTGCCGTTGAGGCGTACAAGAAATACATACTTGTCTCACTCGTTCACCTTGGGCAGGTTGGCTTTAATTTTCTCCTTTAATGCTTTTTATTTGGTCATTATGTGTTTTGTAGAATATAAGGAACTGAAGGGGGAGGTTTACAGAGAAACGCCTCAGTAGTTGGGCACGATTGTTGTTGTGTTCTATTGTTGTATGTGATTTTTTTCCAGTAGATTTGTGCTTTTTCCCAAGATAAAAAAACTGTTTGTTGTACTGAATCTGTTTCATAAAAGGTAGTTGCTAATTGTTTTGACCTTTTGATGTATAACTTTTTTAAGTGTTTAATTCTCACATCACTTCATTCAACGTAGTTGTTTTCGGTTATTCAGAAACTCCTATTTTTCAATTATAAAAATAATTCATGGGTGTCACTCCGTGTGCTTCAACTCCATATTTTTACTCGGCTAATGTCTATCTGAACAACCCCTTTTTTGGAAATGTCGTATTATTATATAGCCTTATATTTTTGCTTTTTTTGAGATTTTTATTGATTTGTTTCTCTTCTGATGGTAGTTCTCAATCAGTTTCCCTAAATACACGTCTTCTGTGGCTCAAAGGGGTTTGAAGAACTTCTCTCAGGTAATACTTGTAATCTGTAATTTCATTTGTTGATTGATAGCTGAACCTCTAAATCTTGCACATTTAAGAAAAATGTGACCAAATGAGTGGCTTCTTTATTAGAATGGGAGCCGTTCATATTTGCTTAGAGGCTGCAAGCTAAAAGAAGCAATGCATGGAAGTGAAAATCCTGAAATTCTTTTTCTTTCAAATTCTCAATTTGTGATGTCCTGATTCAGGCCAATCCAAGTTTTGGTTCTTTTAGAAGTTCAGGAACCAAGTCAGTTGACACTTCAGCATATTCTCTATAGTTGTTCAGTGATTTTGATCCAATTCCGAAAAATGCATGCTAGTCTAATGAAAGGAAATAATAATACTGCAGAACAAGTAGGAAAGTAGATCTTCACAGGCCAACTTTGATGCTCTCTACTGGCCTGTAGTCTTCTTCTTAGTAATCGACTTATCTCCTCTTCAGTTATGACTTCTGATAGAGTACAGGATCATTTTGTTTTGGCAACTCTATATTTCAGTTGTTTGCCCTATTCAGTAATCTCGTGCCCAACCCATTTAATGCACCGTCCAGACTTTATATTCATATCTGATGTCTCTTTATCCCTGACAATTCATTATGCAACACAAATAAAGAAATCATCCTCCTATGCAATTTTGCTTTCCTTAAGAATGTTGTGTACTTGTTTTTCTTGCATTTATGTTACAAATGGCCTGTCTAAGTTCTTTTTAAACTGTGTTAAACTCTGTGAACTACTAGTTAAACCACTTTGTTTCTTCTTTTTTCTTGGGCAGCCCTATATTGACCTCGTGAATTGTTATGGCAACGGAAAAATTTCAGAACTTGAGGCATTTGTCGAGGAGAACAGGGATAAGTTTGAACATGTGAGTTCTCTATGGTTCACTTTACTCTTTAAGTGTACTTTTAAGGGCCTTGCTAACCACCGCCCCCTACTGGCAGTGAATAATATACACAGTGCCAAATTAGTTACATTTTCAATACACGTTTCATGGATATCAATGCAAATTCGTTGATATTAATGCACTTTTCTCGGATATTGATATACCTTTTACACGTTATCCACTGCCTAAACGGCGGTAGGTAGTTTTTTCCTACTCTGAAAAGAATTTTGGGAAAAAATCCTCTGGCTAGGGTGTGCGGTTTGATTCTATTTCGTTTGACGGATATGCTGAATTTTTTCGCTAATCGTTTGGTCATCTGAATGGTTTTCATTTTGTATCCTTTCGTTTCCAAGGACCACAATCTTGGATTGGTAAAGCAGGTTGTATCATCCATGTACAAGCGGAACATCCAAAGATTGACTCAGACATACTTGACTCTTTCCCTCCAAGACATAGCCAATACAGTGCAGCTGAATAGCCCTAAGGAGGCAGAATTGCATGTACTTCAAATGGTAGCTGTTAACTCTCTTGCTTTTTAGTTCTGCACTTTCCGTTTTTGCCTTGACTGTTCTAATTATTTTCATGTTAATGTGCATTTTAGATCCAAGATGGTGAGATATATGCAACAATAAATCAGAAGGATGGAATGGTTAGATTCCTAGAGGATCCTGAGCAATACAAAACCTGCGAGATGATTGAGCGAATCGACTCATCAATCCAGAGGTAAAAAAGTCAGGCTATTGGGAACTTGGATATTTTCAGTTCTGTAGAGAGATAAAAAAGTCAGGCTATCTGCAGCAAGCTCGAGAACCTAATGGCACTGCCGATTGGTAAATGAGCAATGAAAGATCACCCGAGTAGTTTCACTTTTGATACTTCTGACCACAAAATAAATATGATAGTCAAAGAATCGACCTTTCTTTGAGTAGTTGATGAGTTGTGGATAATGTTTAGGATGGTTTTTCCATTGAATGGCAGCCTATGTTAACAGTGATTTACAGCAAAATACTGGTTGTGACCTGCCTACCTATACTAGAACGAAGCCAGTGAACACTTTAAAGGCATTTCCTCGTGATTCGTTGCTTATATTAAAGCAGTGGAACTTAATTTTGACATGGTTTTTGTTCCAGGATAATGACACTATCAAAGAAGCTGACTGCTATTGATGAACACCTCTCATGTGACCCTCAGTACCTAGGAAAGGTGAGTCTGCCATTAACATTCTCCTAAGAGATCTTTGTTATTTAATCGTAGGCACTTGTAACTAAATGTTTATGTTATTTGACGTGTTTTGCCATACATGTAGGCTGGGAGAGAGAGACAAAGACTTGAGTTTGACGATTTTGATTCCGTACCTCAAAAATTCAATATATGAAACACGCGGGGACCTAACTTCATACCTGCAAGAGATGATAACAGATGATGGGAGTGTTTTGGTCGACCTACTTTCATTTATCGAAGGCGAAATGTTCTGTCATTTTGATCCCAAGTGGGAACGTGAGGGATATATGCTGTCAAAATCTTGTTTAGTTGTGAAATAGTTATGAACATGTCCCGTGCAAGTATTCTTTCCTATTTCCTCCATCCTCTTTCATTGGTTTACAAGCCCAGAAAGGTTACGATTGATTTTGAAGTTGATTGCTTAAAGAAATATGCATGGTGTGGGAATTGAATGAGATAGTTTGGATTTCCCAGTGGAGGTACGGATCTTTTCTTAGGAAATGGTTTTACCGGAAGCCTTTGCTTTACTCTCCCCTTGTGCATACAAAGTAAGCTGTTTGGAGATGAGGATTTTCATTGTTAAGAATTCGTTTGCTCATAATTTTCCCCTTTTACAAAGGTGCTCTACCGCTCTCTGATAGAGTGGAAAAGGGTGGAGCTGAATGGCTTTTGCTGTATATCTGCATCTTGTCGATTCTATTGTAGGCAAGGTGAGCTGGGGTTGTGTTCGAGTTGGAGCTCTATTACATGCTCTGCTTGGCTCGGGGGATATAGCTTAGGAAGGATTGGTCAACAAAATATGAACCGAATGAAGGTCCTCGGAGTGTAGATTGCGATTGGTAGCAGGTTATCAAACTAAATATTCGGGTAAGAGAAAAACAGAGCCTCCCGTAGTGCATAAAATAAAATTTGAAAATTCATCATAGAATTTCTTGAATCAGCACTAGTTTTTACCTCTCTACACTCCTGTAACTGGAATGGAATTGGCAGTTGCGAAGAAAAGGAGTTCCAGGGGATTCCATTTCAAGAAAGAAAAATGATGCAAAAGATGGGAAGAGGATAACGTATTTGGGAACAGCATTTGCCCTGTCCATTCTCAGATTTAACGTCTCGGATCAAATGCACTCTCTCTTGTAAAAGCAAGAACATCACCTGCGCCGTTCGATTCTAGATTCAACGCCCCGGGTCAAATGCAGTCTCTCTTCTCATTAAAAGTAAAAACATTATTCTTTCCTCATTAAAAGCGAAAACATTCTTCTTATTAGTAGTCCAATCATAGCACATTTAATTCAAGTACGTATGAGAAATCAACAATAACTTGGAAGTGATTTTCATATTTCACTTTCTTACATTCAATATAGTATATGTATATATATATATACACCGAGCTTCCAATCCAAACTCCTGGATTCTGTTAAGTTCCGGACCTCCACCTTCCCAATTTTTTTTTGAAAATCCGAACCATTAGATGTGTTCAAAACTTGTTTTTAAGGTCCATCGCGAGGATTTGGCAAAAAAAATACCCGGAAGGGCTTGATCGGGGCAATTTTTCTTAAAAACGCTATATTAGCATTTTTGTGAAAAACTACCCCGATCAAGCCCTTCCGGGTATTTTTTTTTGCCAAATCTCCGCGTTGAACCTTAAAAACACGTTTTGAACACATCTAATGGTTCGGATTTTCAAAAAAAAAAAAACTGGGAAGGTGGAGGTCTGGACGGTAGGTCTGGATTTTGGGTTTGGATGAAGAATTTAATTATTTACCGAGATTGCAGTTCAAAAGTTGTAACTTTTCGAGTATATCTAGTCACCCATTGTGACTTAAAACTCCTAATCTTCAATTTACTTAAAACACTCATTAGTCTTTAGTCATATTCTAAATGTTTAAATGTGGAGTGCAAGTATCACTTTCTTCCTTAAACATTGTAGACAAATGGTAGATTGTCTCTCTCTCAGGCTTTAACAAGGTATTTTCAAAATATTGTTTCGGATTCCAATTAGATCACCTCCCAAATATGATCTGCACCACATACTATAGAAAGTCTGACACAGAGAACTATTTTATAAAAAATTAAGTAAATTAGGTATCGGTAACTTATTGAACAAATTACATTTGTCTATAGTATAATATTTAGGATATTCATAATTGTTTAAAAACGTGATTTGTTCAATAAGTTACCATTGAACAAACTACATTTGTCTATAGTTTAATATTTAGGATATTCATAATTGTTCAAAAACGTGATTTGTTCAATAAGCTACCATTGAACAAACTACATTTGTCTATAGTTTAATCATTAGGATATTCATAATTGTTCAACAACGTGATTCATTCAATAAGTTATCGATATCCGACAGACTTACTTATTCAAAAGTTTGTTCTACGCGTCAAGCTCTACATAGTAAATGTTTGGATCATAATTTTTAGACTTGAGATGCCTGTTTTCCACGCATATCTTCGGAAATGGAGACCATGCAAGGCGCTCTTTGTAGGGCGACATCTAAGCCATTGATTTTGGTAAAGAACGACTCAGATTTTATCTTGGTAATGAACGATACTCTACAGTGCGCTTTAAGTAGGGTGACATCTGAATCGTCAAATGTGTGATTCCATGGTACTCGTTTCATCTCGATACTTTGTAGATCCGAATCGTCTATTATTAATATATAAAATTCGAGCCATCCTTTTTTTTAATTTAAAATTCTAAGCAGTCGAGAATTGCTGGGACGTCGCCCTCCAAGCCTCCAAGGCCAAACACCCACCCAAACTTCTTTTTTTTTTTTTGGTGCAACGGAAATTTATTACCCAGCCAAACTTCTACTGTCAAAGTCCGAAGACTCCAAACTGCTCGCATTGGCCGTCCCTTATCCTCTCTCTCTCTCTCTCTTGTTTACGACAACCAGAAGTCAGAAGACGAAACCAGAAAGACATCTCCCACGTCTAACCCACTCTCATTCAAATTCAAGAACTCAACGAAGAGCAAAATCAACAAATCCAGAAGAACCCTAAATTCCCAATGGGCTTCGCTCATCTTCACCAAACCAAACTCATTCCCTCTCCAATTCTCCTTCCTCCGCTTCACCCTAACTATAGGGTTTCGATTTCACTCCGCAGAAGCCCTAGAAATGCATACTCGTGTCGGCGGATTAGGAAAACAAGCACTTGCTCGGCTGCTTCCAGTTCTGATACATTAGTGGCTGCGAATCGAAAAGAGGATTCTTCCAAGTCAATTTTAAGCAACAAGGAAGAAGAAGACTTGAAATCTTGGATGCATAAGAATGGCTTACCTCCTTGTAAGGTTGTGTTTAAGGAAAAGCCTTCGCATGATAAGAATCATCAGCCTATACATTACGTTGCCGCTAGTGAGGATCTTCAGGTGTTTACTTGCGCTAGTGATTTTTGTTCTTGCTTCGGTTGTTCAAGAATTTGATACTTATGAGTAGGGGTGATAAATGAACCAAACGAGCCGAGCAAGTGTGGTTTGAAAAATTAACAAGCTTCAAAATGAATAAATGTCCAAGCTTTAATTTGTTTTTGAGACGAGAAACAATCTCAGACGTGTGCCGATCAAAAAGACAATCTCAGACGGGCTTTAATCCACCCGAACATGAGCTATTCTAGCTCGAATATTTTAAAAATTGTTAGCTGAACGAGCCGAGAAGTAGCTTGGTCGAGTTTGGTTTGAAACCTTAACGAGATTCAAGAAAATGTTCAAACTTAGTTTGGTGGTGTAACAAATAGATCTTGAACAAGCTTCTAACGAGCGAGTAGGAGCTCAAATTCAAGTAGCTTGGTTCCTTAGCAATGCTACCCTGTCCCCATTTGTAGGTCCCTTTTGGGATTCCAACCTATTCAAGTAGCTTCGTTCCTTAGCAATGCTACCCTGTCCTCATTCAACTTGTGATATTTTCACTCTCTTTTTACCCTTCAAGCTGTTTAGATCTTTCTGATCTTTTCTTATTGCTAGTAATTAATTTCAGAAGAAAAGTAAATGTATAAACTCGTTAACTTTTGCCCATTACTTTAGGACCAATACGATCTTTTTGGACAGTAAAAGGTGCCAAAATGGACCTACGAATGGGAGGGAGGGAGTATGATTTTTTCCAATTAATTGTCTCTTGTTTTTGTTTTCTTTGTAGGCTGGAGATATTGCATTTTTGGTCCCTAATTCGTTGGTCGTAACACTTGAGAGGGTTTTGGGAAATGAGAATATTGGTAAGGTGCAGTACAAACTTTGGATTATTTTGTTAACCACGTTTTGTACGATAGACTATGTACTTAAACTTTGACCCAAATTTAGGCCTTGTTTAGTTTGCTGGAATGAATCTGCAACAAATGGCTATTTTCGTTGAATTCTCCTTTTAACTTTTGGTTCACTAATACAATGGTTTTACAAATTGATTTATCATTCACCAGCATAGGTTATGGCCATTGCCAAGGAATTACTGTTCTAGTCTCATATATATAGTCCCAAGTCATGATATCTTGAAAATAAAACCTTACATTCTAACACTATCTCATTTCTTATAATTAAGCTAGAATAGGCCCACATTTTTTACTCGCTGAAATGATTGCAGTTTTAAAGTATATTTGCTACGCTATAGTATTTTAGTAATATATGTACATGTTCCTTTCACACTCCCAGCCTTGGGAGCTTCTATATTCTACTGCTCCCATGCTTCTGCTCCTGCTCCTGCTTCGTGCTACTGCTACCTAAGTGCAGTTCAATGAATGGCAGAAGTAGTTATCTACTTCAAATGGGATCCTTAGCGTAGGGCCTTAGGCAGTCAAGAAGCTCTAGAGAGAAATCTCTCAAATCCTCCAAACGTTACACCATGGGATTCTTGCCATTTTCTACTATTTAGCCGAAGAGACATTGCATATAATATCGTCCGAGAATTGCCTAAAAAAATAAAAAAAAATAAAAAATAAATTATCACGTAGTATATGATTGCTGTATTTTATTATCTCATAATCTGATATTAGGATCTGCCTTCACGTATCTTGTGGCAGCGTGGGTAGGCAAGTAACTTTAAATTCCTTGGGGACTAAATACCACGTACGAGTATATTCTGTCTTCTTCTCTATTGGTTGTTGTACGAGCTTGTTGGAATCTATGAAATGAAGTCTTTTTACTTAGATTATTGTCTGGGTCTTCATGCAGCGGAACTCTTAACGACAAACAAATTATCCGAATTAGCATGCTTGGCTCTCTATCTAATGTATGAAAAGAAGCAAGGAAAGAAGTCTTTCTGGTATCCATACATCAGGGAGCTTGATCGTCAAAGAGGAAGGGGCCAGCTAGCAGTGGAATCACCTCTTCTATGGACCGAAACAGAACTTTCTTACCTTACAGGCAGCCCCACTAAGGTTTTTAATGCACTTCTCTCTTAGCTATTGTAAATTGAATGCACTGTGCTCATGAGTCATGGCTACATCAGAAATCTCAAGTTAACTGAACACTTGTTTGTTTATAAGCACTAACCCCACATTATTCTGGGAATCATTTAGGATGAAGTAATGGAGAGGGCTGAAGGGATTAAGAGAGAGTATAATGAGCTGGACACTGTTTGGTTTATGGCTGGGTCTCTGTTTCAGGTCACTGTCTTCCACATTCTAGCTACTCCTTGTGTATATGATGACCAATTGTAAACTCTAATTGGCCACAGTTCTCCCTGTGGTGTTGAATGGTTGTCCTTTAGGCTTTGGAATATTGCATCCTGTCACTGCAATTGTTTTTTTCTGTTGCTTTTTTGCAGCAATACCCATATGATATACCGACAGAGGCCTTCCCTTTTGAGATTTTCAAGCAAGCTTTTGTTGCAGTTCAATCCTGTGTTGTCCATTTGCAGGTAAATCCTGTGTTGTTTTCTTGATATTCATTAGCCTTTTTTGATTGTGTTTCTTTCTTCTTCCCACCACATCCTTCCTTGTGTGTCGGAGATATAAATGAGTGCTCTGGAAAAGAACGGGAACTGGGTGGATCTATTCTATGGCGAAGCATAACTGCACACTCGTACGATCTTTGCCAAGAGGTAGAGCATTCGGCGGAACCGGTGAACTATACTTGCTTCTGCATAGATGTGTGGGACAGAGGGCTTGTGATACCTGCTGCCCACCCTTCCTCCTCTGCTTTGAGAACCATGTGAACGGGCTTCCTTTTTTTTTTTTTTTTTTTCTTTCTCTCTCTCTCTCTCTCTCTCTCTCTCTCTCTCTCCTAATATTGGTTTAGGAGGCTTGTATTATCCAAGCTTTCATATACTAAGGTCTTGTGCAAATGCCCTGTCACAAGTGTCATGTCTTTTGGGTGTCATCTTTCCATGTGCAAATTCCCTGTAATAAGTATCATGTCTTTTGGGTGTCGTCTTTCCATGTGCTCTCTGCACACTAGGTTTAAAATTGATGAAACTGTTATTGGTAGCTTTAAAACATGCATGCGTCCTCAAGCACCCAATTGACTTTAGGTCCATGAAAATTTTGATGATCTGCGGCATAGAAGTAATATTTATCTTTACCTTTGGCTAGTCCTTTGGAATAAGATCTCTGGTATAAAATGGGCTTGATGGTAGTTTTGTTTTTCATGCACTCTATTTAAAGTCACGTTTTTGGATGTGCATTAGCATACTGGTGCTTCATTAGTGTACTGCAGCCTGGCTTTTTTTTTTCCCTATTAAGTAGAAGAAGTAATTATCATCAATAATAATAAAAAGAATTATGTAGGTAGATTGCTATGCAAATATGTACGAGATGTTTATGTGCTTTTTCTTTGTTCTCTTTCATTTATATGCTTTTCTTAATTTTTTGAATAACCTTGTAATTCAGAAAGTCAGTTTGGCTCGTAGATTTGCATTAGTGCCACTTGGCCCCCCATTGTTAGCCTATAGAAGCAATTGCAAGGCAATGTTAACTGCTGTCGAGGGTGCTGTTCAATTGGTTGTGGATCGCCCATACAAGGCTGGGGAACCTATTGTTGTCTGGTATTACAATTTCTTTCCTTGATATTGTTCAACTTTGCTATAATGTTTAAGTTGCCCTTGTTATCCCTATGCAACGAGGATCTCACCCTGTCCATCCTGCTTATTCTTATGTTTTAGTCACACAGTTCGTTGTTGATAAACTGATAAATATTGTAGGTGTGGGCCACAACCCAATTCAAAATTGCTTCTGAACTATGGTTTTGTTGATGACGATAATGCATACGACCGTCTTGTGGTGGTGGTGAGATTTCAAGCAGCTTTCCGTTTAGCAGCAATCTCTTTCGGTTCAAGCAGTTATCTCTGTTGTTTAATTTGTTCTACTGCTGTTTATTATATTTATATTCCTCAATGTTATTCAGGGAGCGCTGAATACTGAGGATCCTCAGTATCAGGACAAGAGAATGGTTGCTCAAAGGAATGGAAAGCTCTCAGTGCAAGTTTTCCATGTATGAAGATATCTACTTATGAACCATACTTCAATTATACAGTTGTTCCACTGCCCCATTTCATTCAAAATATTCCTATCTCAGGTGTCTGTTGGAAAGGAGAAAGAAGCTGTCTCAGATATGCTTCCTTATCTGCGGTTGGGATATGTTTCAGATCCTTCAGAGATGCAATCAGTCATTTCTTCTCAAGGCCCAATATGTCCGGTAAAGCTTTTTCTGGTTCAATCACTATTGGATATAGTTTAGACAAGGACTAGGAATGTAATTTTTGGGTGGCTTAATGGTGTAATGGAATTTGTGGAAATTCACAAATTGTAAATTTGTAATTGCACTCAGTTGGTCTCCTACTTTGTTTTTGACATGCCATATTTTTGAGTGGGTTTGGTTTCCTTAGGTTTTGGTTGATTCTGTGCTTAGGCCTCACCATTGAATTCCAGAAAGAAGTCAAAGCCACCCCCACCCCCCGTGCTTCTCTCTGATTGAACTACTCTTAGTTTTTGTACCATCGAGTTTTTCTTATGGCCGAGTGACATTTCATGTATTAGGTGAGCCCTTGTATGGAACGAGCAGTTTTGGGTCAACTTGCTGATTATTTTGTATCAAGGCTTGCTGGTTACCCGACAACTTTGAGTGAAGATGACTCTATGGTAAGTTTGGGCCTAAATTCTATTTGCAGACTGTTGGATCTTATTTATACTTGAAGTTTAAAGGACATACTTGTGGCTACTTAGTTGGCAGATTTCAATCTGGACCCGAAGAAACGAGTTGCTACTCAGCTTGTCAGGTTGGAAAAGAAAATGCTAAGTGCATGTTTGAAGGCAACTGCTGACTTGATAAACCAGTTACCTGATAACACTGTATCCCCATGCCCAGCTCCTTATGCCCCTATGTTAAGATGAAAGGTCTCCCTCTCCCTCTGGGTGTGTGTGTATGTGTGTGTGTGTGTGTGTGTGTGTGTCTGTGTAGGCATTGCCAAGTGCAGCTGTTGCATTGGATAGTTTATTATCCCACTGATGCTAAACTTGATGGTATCTGCAGAAGTTGCCAATCTTGTTGATGAACCTTGCAGTAGTTGGATATGTTCAGTTCAAGTGGAGAAACATATAGGAGGTCAGTCAATCAATTGTATCCTTTGCGACAAATTAATAACTTTCTTCAGGATTTCTTCAATCTTTCTAAAATATGTTTGAATCCTTGTTTTTCACATGATGCATGACTTTGTATGCCTCGTAAGCAAGATTTGAAAGAGTGAGAACTGCATCCACTTGCTGAACAGTCCGTTTGCCTTGTAAACAAGATTTGAATTCCTGGGGAGATTGACCATGTTGGAGTTGGACACCTATTTTGTAACCTTGCTTTCCTACTATGGCTCAGGTGTCAAGTAATCAACAAAGTTTCTTATCTAGTTTGTTTTCCTGCATGTTCATGACCCAATCTGATTTCACCACAAATCACATGGAGGCCCTGGACCATGGAATAATTACTTGTAAGGGCCTTTCGCATTGGTTGATGGTTGGATGTGCATATGCTTGGTAATTGGTACCTGGTTGTGTACATTTATGCACACATGCACATATGCTTTTAGCCCAAGTGCAAGCACAGAACTTTCCCATTTGTAGTGGTCAAGCTACTTGATATTATACTGGGATTTATTTCTGTGCCTTTAGAAATATATATGTCTAGTCCAGTCAAGTACTTCGAGCACTTTTTATAACGTATTGGATGTTTTCCAGGTCAATCCAGTAAGGCAGAGACTATTTGGGTGACCCAAGAAATGGAATTTTATCAGCTACCGGAGTAGTAGCCGTCTGTAAGATTGATATATCCATGGCTGATGTTTGGAGTTCGAGACGTGAGAGAATATGTTATGCTCTTGGAATCTCCACATATACTGCCCCGTCTTCACAGAACTTTGTGCATTTCCCATCTTCGTGTTCATTTTGTATTCTTCCAGCTATGCTGTAGAGGCCAGAGACGATATCATAGCTTTGACGTGGCATAGATGGTTTTCTTCCCACCTTTGTATTCACGTGAACTTGCTGTTCTTTGTAAATGCTCACCTTGTATCGCCATTTTGAATTCGACCTGTTTCTGTCATCTTAGTGTTCCCGAGTGAGAATGTCATGAATGTTTGATTCCTGGAGTATTGGGTGGAAATGGAATGTTGTCTGCCAGTTTTAGCTACATTTTTTTGGAAAATGATTACAGCGAATTTCTTTACAACAGGAAAAGGAGGTTTATGCAAGGAGCAATTTTATTTGCACCTGGTTTGGTCACCGGTTAACAAGTCAGGTGATTCTAAGATTAGAAACCTTCTTGAAGATGTCACGGCACAGCTCAATGGTCTGAGTTTCTTATTTGATTAAATCACCCTTGTGATTTTATCAAATGAGGAGGGTAAAAAAGCTGAGAATTTATCAACCCTTCCCCTCATTCGATAAAATCAAGAGGTGATTTTATCAAATTTTAATAAAATCTTTTGAGAAACTTCAGTGGTGAGTTCGACTCTCACCATCTCCATCCCCATACCCTGCTAGCGCTAGGATAGTGTAGGATTTGTTGTGTATGGGAAAAATCTATGACTATATACAAAAACATTTCACCACAAACACCGACAATCTCTCAACTGCTTTTGGCAAAGATACTTCATTTTACATCAACTTTTTACAAGAAGAAAATGCAAGCCTATCATTTATTTTATAGCTGACACAACAGACAAATAATTTTTTATGGACAAATACCTGAGTCAAGATGGATTAGCTAAAAAAATTCTTATACAAACTTACAAAATGTTGAAACTAAGTAAAAATTTGTAAAGAAAAAGGGGGAAACGAGAAAAACAAGAACATTCCCAAGTCACATTAATACTATGAGTTCGACTCAAAACTCAAGAAGGAGACTAAATACCGATTTTACATGGTAGTATGGTACATATATCTGATGAAGTGTGCCCGTTTGTTTGATCAGATATGAGTATAAATACAAGTAACTGAATTGGACTATATACCCAAGTGAACCACATACTCGTTATTTGTATAAAATTACTATAATTCAGACTAACTATCTCCTGGATATATAATTCACAAATTGTTAGTCATTACCGATAAAAACAACTAATCTCCATATTGCTATTAATTTTATTAAACAAATGGGCTACAAGGTATTGGGCCAGCCCAATTAGAATCCCAGAAGCCCAAAGCTTATTTTGACGACGTGAAGATCTCACAGTCAGGCGGACCCGTCGTGTGGCGACCTCGGTTCCCACATCATTTCCTCCATTTTCGTCCATTCCTTTTTGCTCCTCAATTCTTAATTCATTCATCCGATCTCTCACTCTAACTGCTCTCGGAGTCGTGTCAAAATTCGCCGTCGATCTACCTCCGCCTTCCGCCGCCGCCATCGTCGTAAGTCTTTTCTCTCTCCTCATTCTACCCTTCGCTTTCACGATCGTCTCTGCTTACATCACACTGTTAGGGTTGTTTGTAGAAGGATACGTTTACAAGCTCACGTAGTGTATTTCCAGATTCTTTCACATGATTTTTTTTTTTTTTTTGTATTCAGAAATTGAGTTGAGAGAATACAGTCAATAACTTTTAATTGGCATAGCGTCATTTTATGAGATATGGTAAAGTGCGGTGTACAGTCAATAACTTTTAATTGGCATAGCGTCATTTTATGAGATATGGTAAAGTGCGGTGTTGTGCTGCCAAGGCATTTGTTGGCTTGGCGATATCTTACGGAAATTTTATGATTTATAAATGGGTTCTTTTGTGGGTAAGGTAGATAGTTATTATCTATTAGAGGTGTTAAGAAGAAAAAGAAAAACTATTAGAGGTTTTAAGCTCTGATCCATTTCTGAAACTGATGTACAGCAAATTATCAGCATTGGACGCCGATGGAATCTGTTTTTGGTTTATTGGGCAACATATAAGTACCCGTTTAATTTTTAATCAAGCTTAAGTTTATCCCGGAGTTTTGTAGTTAAGCTGTTTTTTTAATAACCCCACCCCAAATAGAAATTTTGAAAAAGGAAAGAAGTATTGATACTCTCTCTCTCTCTCTCTCTCTCTCTCTCTCTCTCTCTCTCTATATATATATATATATATATATATATATATATATATATATATATATATATATATATACCATTGAGGAGGTAAAGTTTTGTTGGTATTGCTCATGGAGTTGTCTCTAATGTTTCTTGGTGCCGCCTTCAATGTGATGATGGAGTCATAATTAAGCTCTTTCAGGTCTCATGATTTTTGAAATTAAATTGTGTTTCTTTTGGCAAACAATGTACAGGTTGATCAAAATGGCTGGTAGAGCAATCCACCAGTTACTGACACGGAGACTTCAATCTCAATCTGTAAGAATCTATTTTCCATTGTTTGCTTTGACCTTTATGGATTTCTTACTCATGCAATCTCATAGCTTGTGAATGTGGTTTAATTTTCTTTCTGTATTAAGAGCTATAAAATGTGAGATTGAGATGCTTCTTTTGTGTGTCTGAGCTTCTATTAAAAGTAGTTATGGTATTTTGTTGTGGAAAAGTGTGAATCAGTTGAAGATGGTAATTGGGTATCAGTTTAATAAAGTGCTTGAAATCGAGGTTCTAAAAGACGCTAGGTTGTCTGGTCGGGTACCGACTACTGACTAGAGGATTAATCGGCGAGTCAGATTCTCTATTTGTTTTCAATAAAAAAATAAATATTCTGTTTTTTCGAACAGGACGATTAGGATATATGACCTATAGGTTATTGCTTGCGTCCTTGGACTGTTGGTTTTAGCCTTAAAGCGGCAAACTTGACTTTTGATTTGGGGGTGGAATTCACTTAACTTCGTGAATGACGCAAGATTAAAAAGACTAATTGAAACAAGGCGAAGTCAAGGGGTTCACAACACCAATGACTTAGGTCGGTTTATTCTCCTCTAAAATAACTAGCTTGGGGCGTCGTTAGACAACCCCGAACAGAAGATTTGGTATTTAAACTAGTTTGACTAGAATTGGTGTTACTCAAAGAATAGGATTTTTGTGCCATTTATACAAACATTTTGATTGACATAGCTCGAAGCATCACACGTGCCAAGTGGTCACGCCCTTGGCTACGCGTGATCAACGGGATTAACAAATCCAAATTTTGATACATAAATTTAATCCTAACTCTTTGATTAACAAGAAATGTTTGCAATATGGCGAGGAGAGTGAATCAACCTAAGTCACGGGGTGCTAATCACCCCATGACCGAGCCTATTACGACTACTCGATCATAACTACGTAAAACATGACTAATTTTATAAAGGAAATAAATAACATAACAAAAGATTCTAAAAAGTGATTTTTAAGGAAGATTATAAGATAGCTTACAACTTTAAACTTTGAGTAATTAACAAAAAACTAATAGAACCAAGAGTTTTCAAAGGATTAAGCTAGAAAAACAAGAAAATGAATTAATCGATAAAAACGGAAATAAACTAGATTTATATAAAGGTCTCAACAAGTTCTACAATTTTAAAGAGGATGATTTACCTTGAAACTAAGTGAAAGAGCTTGAAAAACTAGAGAGAAGGTAGAGCTTTAACTAAGAACAAACTATGGAGGAAGAGAGAGAAGGTAAAAATCCAAGCTAACCCTAAAAATCTGAGGTTGGGAACCGTTTATAGGCCCTAAAAGTAGTCCAAAGTTATTACAAAAATGCCACAAGATATTTCCTGATCGGGCTCAAAAGTTGCAGAAAAATTAAGCTTCAACCGGTAGAGAAAAAAGTGTCTACCGGTTGAAAAACCTTCTGTTCCCCTTCAACCGGTTGAGCAAAATGTTTCTATTGGTTGAAAGTGTAAAAATTGAGGATTTTTATGCCTTGATCCGTTGACCTTCCAGCTTGTCATCACGACCTCTAGGCTTCCCGAGTCTTGTTCAAAACTTTGTTTCTTGATTCCCGGGACACGGTAGCGGGGTGTCATGTGGCCTCTGGTGCTCAAGCATCCGTTAGTTTAACAATGGCGTCAAAACACGTCTTTTTCTCCCGTTCTTCCTATTACTAACAAAAACACAACCTTGCGTGACATTAATAGTTTAAAGGAACGTCATGCATGTGTGTGTGATCAAAGTGAGCAAAATAAGCCCCATTATTAACACTTTTGGGGGCTTATCAGTTATGTCTTGTTGTATATGTTTGCTTTGGTATTAATAACAATTATCCCTTGTATATTTTAACATCACATACTTTAGATTTTTTTTTTTATATTTTAAATATCAAGAAATTACCTCCAACTAGGTTCCGATTAGTCTCTGACTAGGCCCGACTTGCCGACTAATCCTGACTTTCCAACTCATCCCGACTTCTGACTAATCCTGACTCCCGACTAGTTGCCGATTAATTCCCGATTAATCGGTTTGGCAACTAATTGACCGCCTAGACCACTAATTGAGTCAGCCAAGTGCCGACTAGTCAACCCACGAGGCTGATTTTTAGAACATTGCTTGAAATCTTAATATTCTGAAACTGAAATTTGAACTACCTATGCCCATGTTTCACGGAAGGAAGAATATGTTACTGATTCTGTTCTTTCAAACCAGTGTAAAGTAAATATTGACACAGTGAAGTACCCAAGAAGGATTTTGTTTTAAATATATGCAGAAAATGAGAAGATACGAGTTATATTATTCCACTGCCAAATCTGTTCAATTTACACGTAAAATGCGGAAGATACATGGTTATTTACATATTGTACTAATGGTTATTTCGGTTTGCAGAAAATGACAAGATGCGAGTTACTATAGTATTCCACTGCCAAATGTTTTCAGTTTACGCTTAAAATGCAGAAGATAAATGGCTATTTACATATTTGCTACTAATGGTTATTTCGGTTGATAACTTGAGAATGTGATTTTCTGAGGTGGTGCTATGTGGTAAGATTGGCAATAAGATCGGTAGTGGCAATCTAGCACATTTTTTTATGGTGGAAACTAAAGATTGGGTTTCCTGTGTCTTATGTTTACTTACTCAATGGCTGGTCTAGGATTCCCCATCATTAGTACTAGAAACATACCACAAAAGAATACCACTAGACATTTATGTTTGGTCTTGTGAGCTCAATTTAACTTGGGGTTGTGCTAAGGAGGGGCCATTGGGCCATTATTAAATAGTAGAGGAAAATGCCAATATAGGTAGGCTTATGTGACACTTTCCACAAATTCTACAGCACTTTTATGTGTTTCTAACACTTTGACTTATTTATGAGAACTTTTCTTGCGTCCATCTAGGCTATTGACCGCCTCTTGTGCTATCATTAACATTTTCCTATAGCTACAATAACTAGCGATGCATACCATGTAGCCCTGAGAACTTTGTCTTACCTCTTGTTCTGAAATGTTTACCCGTGTAGCCCTTTCTAGTATCTGCAAGAGCTTTGGAGTTAGTTGGGTTGAGGGTTGTTCACCATTCATGCGGGCAAACTTAAGGACAAAATGTTTTTGGATGATTGACTATGCTTGTAACTGCTTGTAAAAGATTTGGTGCCGACTGCTGAACTATTGGTGTCTTGGTTGCTCATGAAACAAGTCATAAAAGGGTAGATAATATGAGTGATTACTTTGGTTTTCCTAATTGTCCCGCTGGTTGTTGACACCCTAGGTGCGACACTAACCACCGCGCAATGGGCAGTGTACACGCACATGATGCCAAACAGCAAACAGAATAGAATTCCAATACATATTTTACAAATATCAAAACACATTGGAAGTCTCAATACATTTGATACGGATATTGATGCACTTTTTGCACATTAACCATTGCTCTAAGGGCGATCATTAGCATTTTCCTCTCATAATTGGTAATTTAGTCGGTTGTGTTCACCACTGATGGCTAATGGCTTCTGCATGACACTCGGCAGGCTCCAGTTTTGTCATCCCTTGTTTCAAAGAAAGATCAAGAGGGTGTTCAATCTACTGGAATGAAGACCTTGAGAGCATTTGTGCTTCTTGGAGCAGGTGTGACAGGGCTTTTGAGTTTTGCAACAATAGCATCCGCTGATGAAGCTGAGCATGGTTTACCATGTCCGGACTATCCTTGGCCTCACAGTGGCATCCTCAGTTCATATGACCATGCTTCGTGAGTACCTGTTGAACCACGAAATGGTTACTGGATGCTCTCTCTTAGTTGCAGATGAGCAGCATAATGTCTTGATTCACTTGCTTGTAATAACTTGGCAGTTTTATATTCCTCTAAACCTATGTTACACGAGCAGGATTCGTCGTGGTCACCAGGTTTACCAGCAAGTCTGTGCTTCCTGTCATTCAATGGGCCTGATTTCATACCGTGACTTGGTGGGTGTGGCATATACAGAGGAGGAAACAAAGGCTATGGCTGCTGAGATTGAGGTGGTTGATGGGCCAAATGATGAGGGTGAAATGTTTACTCGCCCTGGTAAACTGAGCGATCGGTTTCCTCAGCCATATTCGAATGAACAAGCTGCTAGGTTTGCCAATGGAGGGGCATATCCTCCAGATTTAAGTCTTATCACCAAGGCAATACCCGTTTTCTGTCTTTAATGTTGTTATTGAGGGGCTTTGCCTACCTATTCTAACGATTTCACACTGTTTGGTGTTTCAGGCTCGTCACAATGGCCAGAACTATGTATTCGCACTTCTAACTGGTTACCATGACCCTCCTGCTGGTGTTTCAGTAAGTTCTACTTGGACTGTTTTTGGGAATCGTCTTCTTGAACTTACGTTGCAATGGTTTTGGTTATTCACTAGTGATGATATTATTTTCCACAAACCTATGTAATTCCACAGTGATCAGCACTATGGTTTATCACCATAGCATAAAAGAAAGAAAGAATAGCTATGAAAGCATTGGAGAAAAAATCTTGCAGCTAATTTCCGTTGTACTGTTGGCTGCTATTGTTGGCATCTATTTGATGTTTTTCTTTTGGACAGCATTTATAAGCTATAGTTGTAATATTATTTTTTATTCGCGTAAAGTTATGTGGACTCCGGTGGTAAGGAGTAATTATTCATGGTATTGGGGCGCCGCCATGTGATGCCCCAACACTCTTATCCACCACATATCCCAGTGGGGCCCAGTACAATTGTGGTGGTATCCACCACGTATTCCAGTGGGGCCCAGTACAATTGTGGTGGATAACGGTGTTGGGGGCTTGGGGCACCATGTGGCGGTGCCCCCAGACCATAGAATAATTGGTCCATGGTAAGTGTACTGAAAGATATCATAAGAGCAGAAGCTTCACTCGAAGAAGATTATTGCTTGTGTTGGGCGACACTGGTTCTCTTTTTGGTTCGAGTTAGATTTGGGTGATTCTGTACTATGAAGCCGATTCACGTGTGTGTGTTTTTACGCTGTTATGAAGGTGATGTTATATTTAAAATGGTTATAGATTTATAATTACTGTGAGGAAATGGCAACTTAGACTGGTTTGCTAAGTTATTTAATCAAGATAGCTGCGATGTTATTGTAGATTCGAGAAGGGTTGCATTACAATCCTTACTTTCCTGGGGGAGCTATTGCCATGCCTAAAATGCTTAATGACGGTGCTGTTGAGTATGAAGATGGTACCCCTGCAACAGAAGCTCAGGTCGGCTTCCCTTTTTTCCTTTCTATACTTATTGTTCTTGTTCATAAATCCTATTATTCAGCTCATATTTCATAAATCCTATTTTTCAGCTCATATTCTCTTGATACCATTGGTGCAGATGGGGAAAGATGTTGTGACATTTCTGGCGTGGGCTGCTGAACCAGAGATGGAAGAGAGAAAACTGGTATGCTGTTTCAATATACTTATACCTGATTATTGTAGGAGATAATCAAATCTCACTTGATGTGCTTTTGCTTAATGCAGATGGGATTCAAGTGGATTTTCGTACTGTCATTGGCATTGCTTCAAGCTGGTTATTACAGGCGCATGAAGTGGTCTGTTCTCAAGTCTCGTAAGCTGGTGCTTGATGTTGTCAACTAAATCTCCTTTCGTTCCTCCTAATACAGTGTTGTGGTAGGACTAGAATTGGCAATAATTTTTGTCAATCGAACTATTATTTCTTCATCACAATTAGTCGTTTCAACGCGTCTGTGGTGCTGTGAGTGACCTGAGAGTCAAAATTTCTATTTAGGGAGAAATAAAGAGACTTGTACAAACTATTTGTTATTTTCCGCGTGGCGGCGAACTTTTTAGTATTTTTGGTGAATGCAAATTTTCAAGGATGGCTTCCAGTATTTGGAATTAGCAGATCTTTCATTTTCACAGTGCAGTTAGAATACAAGTGATTTAATACCTATGTCAGTGGTAATCTTGGGGCCACTGGGGTTTTGTCCGGTTGTTACCTCCAGAGTTCTAGAATTAGTCGAAGTGCGCGCAATATAGAAGAACCATAAGGACTGTTTGTCAGCTCACTATTGGGTTGGATAGACTATTGGACAAGATTAGGTAATCCGGAAATAACTAAGCCGGTGTTTGGTAAGCATATATAGACAATTAGATTATTTAATCCTGGGGAATCAATGATTCAATGGCTTCCTTTGACCCATTCCATAATTAGTTCCCCATCCACAATTATGTCTCACAACTCCCAAAAACTTTGTAAGACAAACAAGGAAATATCTCACCTTTTTTTCATTATACACCTCATTTTATACTCTCAATCAATCTATCAACCAACTAATAAATTGTTTGGTTGGTAGTTTTGGAGATAATAGTTTTGTGTGAGAGTGGATTTTCTATTGTGCACCATGTGGTGTGGGGGATTTCGCCGTTCATTGTAAAAATGCACGGTTCGGATTTAATCTCTGCCCCTTGTAAATCCAAACCGTCCATTGTTAGGATTAAATCCGAGCTGGGCATTTTTGCAATGGGTGACTAGATTCCTGCACCACACGGTGCTGCGCACATGGACCCTTGATCCGTTTTGTATGAAGAGTGTAATCTTTCGTCTTTAGTATTTTTTTTTAATATTTTCATGAACTTTTTTACATTTTCAATAGTGATATGCAATATACATCTAAAAGTAAAAAATAAACAAAAATTTTTATTAAAGATGAAAAAACACAGATGATGAAACAAAGAAAACTTTGAAAGATAAATTTCCAAAATTGAAAACCAAATGAAGTGTTATTTTGTCACACCCGACTCTAACAGGACTAAGGCCAACACAAAGTGGTGTGACATCTTTCACAACTTGTTTAGCTACGGTGTGTGTGTGTGTATGTGTGTCAGTGTGTGTGTCTCAGGTGTCAAGTAATAGCTATGGAGAAAAATAAAAAATAATTTTATGTTTTAAACAATTTCCTGTTTTTTAGTCCTCAATAATTATCTTCAACTCAAAAGAGAGGAGTTATTGATAGATTTAAGAAGAGAAATAAGTGCGAATGTAAAAAGACTAATTAAAACAAGGCTAAGTCAAGGGGTTCACAACACCCATGCCTTAGGCCGATTCATTCTCCTCTAAAATAACCAGCTCGGGGCATCGTTAAACGACCCCGAACGGAGAATTTGGTACTTAAAACTCATTTGACTAGAAGTGGTGTTTCTCAAAGAATAGGATTCTTGTGCCATTTATACAAACATTTTGATTGACATAGCCTGAAGCATCACACGTGCCAAGTGGTCGAGCCCTTGGCTACATGTGATCAACGGGATTAACAAATCCCAATTTTGATACATAAAATTAATCCTAACTCTTTGATTGGCAGGCAAAGTTTGCAATATGACGAGGAGAGTGAATCAACCTAAGTCACGGGGTGCTAATCACCCCATGACCGAGACTACAACGACTACTCGATAATTACTAAGTAAACTATGACTAATTTTATAAGGGAAATAAAGAAAATAACAAGTGACTAAATAAACTTGATTTTAATGAAGATACTATGTTAGCCTAACACTTTAATACTTGAGAAATTAGCTAACAATTAATAGAAGCAAGTGTTTACTAAGGAAATAGATAGAACAACATGAACATTAAATACTTGGGGGAATTGAAAATAAACCACATATATTGAGAGAGCTCAACAAGAGTAGCAAGATTAATAAACGACAAACTTATGGGAGATTAGCAGTTACACGGTAATTCTAGAGAGATAAAGCTTCAAGGACCTCCCATGGAGAAGCAAAAATTAACTAAGGAAAATGAAAGTGTAAGTTATGGGAGAGAAGGAGAGAGGAGAGTGTATATAAACTTGTCCTTCTCTCTCTACAAAATATCCTAAAAGCTCTCACATTACATAAAAACTTTCTATTAATAGCATGTACATAAAGTGCATTAAAATGGCTGCCCGGGCTTGTTTGGATCGATCCAAATGGCTCTGGTGAAATTTCGACCAAGGTTGGATCGATCCAACTTCCTTTGGATCGATCCAAAAGGCTCTGTTGAAATTTTATGAAACTTGGATCGATCCAACTTCCTTTGGATCGATCCAAAAGGCTCTGTTGGAATTTTATGAAACTTGGATCGATCCAACTTCCTTTGGATCAATCCAAGTTCTCCTAAGCTTGAATTTCATTCATATGATCACCCCGCTTGAATTACGTGCTTCTGGATTTCTTCCAATGGACTCAAATGAATCGTGCGACCCTCGGGGAAGATGAACCTCGGTCTTGTGAGTGCTGTTCAATCCCGGACCCCACCGGGAATTTTTGTGAACGTGACACATGGCTTCAAAGCACCAACTTTTCGCATTCCCGGGCCTCAACCAAATCGTCATTTTGTGGCTAGTGAGACCTGGTGTTGGCGTGCCATGGGGCACGTGACCCTTGGTAACTTAGCATGCTTTTCAATGCCGCTCAAAACGCGCTTATTCGCGTGTTTCACCTGTAATTTAGAAAAACACACTACACACATATCAACCATAAAAAGCGCGCAAACAAGTGTGTGTGTGTGAGATAAATGAGTAAGATAAGCCTTGATTATCTACAATATTGGGGGCTTATCACCCCCCATATTTACTAACCCTCCATCCAGTACGCTTAGTCTGACCCCAACCCGCCATCCCTCTGAAAATCCTAATCAAACTTCAACTACAAGACCAAATCCTTCCATACCTGTTTCTGACCCTGCTTTATTTGACATTTATCTCAGTCAACTCTGCTATCTTTACTATCAGAACCTCATTTTCATCTTCCAAACGTTTTTTCTCTTTTTCCAACTCTTATTTCTTGCCTTGCATGATCTTAGCATACTCCAACACTCCAAGTTTGCTTTCAGGATCTGCCCATTGAAAGTAATTGCATCTATGTTTTTTTTTATTTCTGAAAAATGGAAATCCAACATTTTTTGTCAATCATTATTGTGAATATTAGGCTAATGAAGCATACAAACATGCATATAATCATTACTTTGTAGTTCACACAACCATAGAACTTTCTCCCAGGGTTCTTCACAGTTAATGAAGTCCTCATCACCACCCTAAGATCATAACTGCATTTTTCATCTCCATTGCCCAATGTATTGATGGTGTTGTTGTCATTGCACTTGCCACTATTGTTGGTGTATCTATTGTAGTTAGAGCTGCTGCTGCTCATGGTGGATGTGGTTAATCTTGGTTTTCTGGGTTTACTGGGGAGAGAGGGTTTTCTGGGTTTGGGGATGAGGGACTAGGTTTTCTAGGGAGGAGGAACACAGATTGGTGGTTGTGCGAGGAGAGAGAGAGAGAGAGAGAGAGAGAGAGAGAGAGAGAGAGAGAGAGAGAGAGAGAGAGGTATTAGGGTGTCGGGTGAAAAACCCAGATTAGAGTTACTGCTATCGTTTGAATCTGAAACCCAAAATTTGATACCCAGATTTTGGGTCTGTCAAACCAAGCTTTTGGGTGTCGGGTTGGGGTCACATTTTGGGTGGTGTTGGGTTGGGGATTGGGGTTAGATGGTGATGCTCTAGTTTGTGTGTGTGTGTGTGTGTGTGTGTGAGAGAGAGAGAGAGAGAGAGAGAGAGAGAGAGAGAGAGAGAGAGAGAGAAATGAAAACTCAGATTTTTGGCTCTGGTTGGGGTGTGGGATGGAGGGAGGATATAGAGAGAGAGGGTGAACTTCTAGAGGGAAGAAATTAGGGTTGGGGTATTTTATACTCAATCCATTTAAGGGGAAAGGGTATTTTAGTCCAACATTGACCTTAAATTCATTTTCCCATCCATTTATTAACAAAATCATCCATTTTATTAACAGAAGGGGTGAATGTGATGAATTTTCATACATGAGGGGGTGAAAGTGTTGAATTTTATAGATAAAGGGGTGAAAGTGACAAAAGGTGATAGATTAGGGGGTGTACAGTAAATTAAGCCTAAAAAGTTCACTGTCGCGTTATTTTGCTCGTCTATGTGACTACGTTGCATGCTAGTAATTTTTTTTTTTAAATTTTTGGATCCCACGGTTAGCGGGTGTCTAGACTAGCTTATACACACACGATTCGTCAAATTAAAATCATCCACGCTGAGACTAGAAAATCATAGGATTTTTTTTGTGGTCATTATCCCAAGAATTGAACCCTAATTATTTACATCTTATTGAAATATTGTATGCTTTACACCATTGTCAATTACCTGTTATGTTTTCTATGCACAAACTCTAGATGATAAGTAAACAGTTTGTTCAATCATGTGCAATATCGAGGGGGGTAATCACTAATCAACGTGCGGACATGATAGAAAATATCGAGGGGGTTATCAACGTGCGGACATGAAGCCAACTAAATTTGAAGATCTGGGCCCAAGGTCATTCTTCTTCACCTCCTGACGCTTAAGCTTTTCTTTTTCTTTTTAACAATTAATAAGTTTCAAACCTTCAATTGCTCATCCAAAGAAAGCTAATATAGTAAATAGCATATAACATGGTTGAGTACAAGATACGAAACACATTTAAGGATTCAACCAGAATTCTACGAGCAATGCTACAAACACAATCACAACCTTTTGTTGCACATGAAGTGAATAATTACAGACACCATTGTAATCGTGATTGTGTTTTATTATTGTGTGTGTATGTAGACTTTCCAAATTCTAAATAAATAAAAAATTATTTATTTATTTATCAGAATGAAAAATAATATTTATCAGAGTTCTTAACTCGCCTTTGGCATTACCCAAATTGGGGGAGGCCAAAACTTATTTTTTCTATCACCATTAATGTAACCTGCACATGTAACGACTCAATCAACCCATCATCTATGTTGTAGATACCCATATCATCTGTTCCTTGAAACTTTGCTTCACCTAAAGGACAAAAACTGCTGACATCCGTGAAGTAAATACAATTTCCTTTATAGCCAGGAAAATCGCCCAACGAAATCGACAACGATTAGTTCCTCCCCAAAAACAACGAATCTCCACCCAATTAGGGTTGGCCATTTCATCCGCCCAGTCTGAATCCGATCTGAACGGATCGGCAATGTGGAGATCTGTTTGGAGATTGGATAGAATATGAAGATTTTTTTTGAAAATGTTTGGGGATTGGATAGGGGGTGGAGATAGGCATGTCCTCGCCCCGAATCCGCTCCGAATCCATTCCCCGATCCACCCCGCCCCGCTCCGCTCCGTCCCCGTCCCCGTCCCCGAAATATAGGGGTCTATTCATGAATTATGAAACTTTGGGGTCTCACTGAATTTTCTGCAATATATATGGGGTTACACCAAAATTTCCTTCCTCGTGCATAAGGTTGGTTTGGTAATTGAACCATTTTCATCCACTGCAATGGCATTTTAACATATATGTTGCAATCAAAATGACCATTCATGTGATTGATTACACAAAAAATATCTAGTAGTACAATCTTTAAAAATGTTTCCTGGGCATATCAACAGTGAATTGTAGACTTGTAGTCTCTTTTCCTGTGAAACAATTATGTATGCTATCTACTAAACAACCCATGTTGCATTTAATCAATTTTAATTAATGTCATGAATATACATAAGAACTCTACATAATTTCTATTTTTCTGCACTCTTTATGTTGTTCTACAAACACGTGTAGTTTTACACGCTCAGGGTTTGCTCAGTGATTGGATTTTAGGAAAAATGATTGGTAATTGGGCTTCTATAACTATTTACTTGTTACTCTAGGAAAAATGATTGGATCCCTGAAATTCCCGTGGGTATCCCCGTTCCCCGTTTAGAGCGGGGATGGAAGATAAAAATAAATCCCCATTGGAGATTGGATAGGAGATGGATATGAGTAAAGGGTTTGGGGAATGGGGGTGGAGATAGTAGTCTCTGGCCCCGATCCGTCCCCATGCACATCCCTACACCCAAGTCTCTCACCTCGAACCAAGATGAACGATTAACATCAAGCTTGTAAACTTTGAACTCATATGTTACTTCTCTTTTGTAAAAGGGTACATGCTTCATGTTTTTGTATATGCCGGACATTCTATCGACCCTTAGAAGCCCACCTGAATCCTCTACCAAGTACATCCCCCGCAGCATTGGGTCCCTTTCTGAAAGAATATTCATTTTCTTTATTACTTTCAGGCTAGCTCCAACTTCACAAATCAAAAGGTTTCCTCGCCAATCTAAATCATATAGTTGCCCCTTAAAGAATATCATACCTGCATAATCATCCCCATGCAAGTGAACCCATTTTGTATATCCCTTTCTACAATATGCCAATCCATGACTATGATCAGGCCACGCTCTATCTCCATAATAGGCAGCCACAGCCACATAGTCATCGTTGGCAGGACTTGATGATAAGATAATCTTGAGCATACGACGTTCTCGAAGCTCCCTTTTACTTGGGGGAAACACCGACCAATATGTCGGGCAATCGGGGAAAGAAGACCTTGGTGGAAGTTTGAGTTGAGCCCTTGAGAGTGGATTAAGGAGACATAATGAGGAGCAATCCTCACTAGTAACCACCCAACCATGAGAGGATCCTTTGAGCAACGTGCCTTGATTAGCTAGCTCAGGCAACGCCAAGTGATAAAACTTCTTATCGAGCGGGCCGGCTAAACAATCCATACGACATGACACTATGATTACCAGTTGGTAGCAGCGAGCACGAAGATTGGTGAAGTTTCTGATGAGGCAGTTTCGGTAAAGTTGAGAACATCCACGACGCACAAACAGAGCAGAGTCGAACTTTATCAGCATATAGGACAACACGCTCTTCTACGGCCTCCCAAAGATGCTCTGGAAGCTCAGAGCATTGACCCATTACTAAAAATGATGATCCCTGCTAGTAGATGGCGAAATTTATCCCAACAATTAATTTGATTAATAAGATGATATCGAATCAAGAGAAGAAAAAAAAAAAACTGATGTGGATTGAATCTATGTTTAAGTTTCTTGCATATTAATTAATGAGGTAAGAACAACAACTATGAACATGCGTAGAAAAACTTGAGTCAATAAAATTTTGGGTTTTCATTCTCAGCCCTAAAAGAGGATTTTAGCCAATAATGAGGTCAAAATATATGATCGAATATAAATAAAACTCCATTTTATTTTTTATTTTTTTTAAAAAAACTTACAAAAGGTGAAAGGATTTTTATTCCAAAGCTTTGTTTTCTCGTTGCTCTTTCGCTCAGTTCCCTGTACTAGTGGCCTCCTAATTTCTCTCCTACTTTTTCCACTGCAGCTGCAGTGTTTTGATGCGTGGGGATTGTCTCATTAAATTTCCTAGTGTTCCTTTTTTGCATGCTGCCGGAATTCTCCACTAGAAAGGATTGCTATTTCCTTTTCCTATTCGAATTCCTTGTTTTGCCGCAACTAATCACAATTGGAGTAGCCTTATGTCACTGACCTGACTACAATTGACTTCGCAGCCCTTTGATGTTGTGGATTTCACGGGCATCAGACGGCTATGACGTCAGTTGTAATCGAAACGATATTGATCCATTAATTTTCCACGTGGAATGCTTGAAAGCATGGGCTGATATTTCCACGTGGAAGGAATTAACTATTTCCTTTTCCTATTCAATACACATAAAATCAAAAAAAAAAAAAAAAACACTCCTATGCACTTTTTTACTTATTTCAATACACTTTCACATTTTTTCATAGATTTTTTACACATTTTTATATATTTTCAAAATCATAAGTCGGTCCAATGGGCTGACTTTAGAATTTGCCTTTTTATTTTCATTTGAAGAGAGGATAAAAAAACCCTGAAGGTTTCATCAGTGGTTGAAAATGATTTGCTTCAATTCAGGTAAAAAAAGAGAGATGGTTTTTATCTCCAAAAGAGGTACTAATGGTTTCCACTGATGACAAACCCATGCCAACTTCCGCATCATTTGATAGTAATGTCTTTCATGCTCACCAGATTTTTTATTTTTATACTGTTGGTTAGTATTGGAGTATTTGTTGTGTTTAATAAAGAAGCTGTATTTGGTTAATGATTCATCATGTAAACATGTTATTCGCATCGCTCTTTGATGTCTCATTTCATTTTTTGACTAAACTTATTGATATACTTATCCACCGCATCGTTTTTGAATTTAATTTCCAAATTCGCTTGGTCTTTGCGACAACAACATTAATTTGAGGGAGACATACCAATCATACAATATTTGAGCTTATTTGAATTTGCTACAAAGTAATAAAGCAAGGACCTAAATGAAGCTTCAACTATGTAAGTGAATTAGCTCCTTAAATCTAACTCCAACCCATAACTTCTTGTCACATAATATTTTTGATACACGGCCATTAAACTCAAATCTCAATCTTGCATAACATGCATATACTTAAACCAATGGTTCACATTCGAGTTTCGACCTACTAGAATTGGTCATTCTCATTAATCTCTTGTACTTAGCAACACCATCATAAGTATATAACTAACATATCAAATTACACACACAAACAAAAAGTGATCTCTAGGTTGGGCTAGAAAATTTCCTTCAACCTTTTGATTTCTCAACATCTCTCTTTGTGAAATAAAAAAAAATCTCCTCTCATTTGTGGCCATTGATCTTCAGAATGTTAACCATAGGTGAGAAACCATGTGGGGAAAGGAATATGGTTTTGATAACCTCCACTGGCCACACAGCACCTAGTGCTAAAGGAACTTTTTATGCCACCCATGCAATGGAAACAGTTAGCCAATAAGGGCATCCCAGATAAATACCAGTACACCAAAATATTTTTACTTACAAAAATGATACATACACTCCCCAGAGTCACTCTCAGTCACACCCTCTCTCACATGGGGTATGAGCCCCAAATGTGAGCCCCACACCTTATGTGAGAGAGGGTGTGACTGAGAGTGGCTCTGGGAAAGTGTATGTATTAGTATTAATTTATTACTAATCCCAGATTTAGTACTTGCATTTTCTTTAATTTATTTCCTCAATATTAAACTGTTGACATGTTTCTCACCATTATTATCTTCTTCTATTTTTTAACTGACACCATTATTATCTGGCTCTGTTCCTTTCCGAGTAGCTTTCCACCACCTGTGGTCGAGCACGAAACACACATTTGGATGGGGTCTACACACTTGAAAGTGAACCTCACATATTTGTAGATTTAGAGTACAGGTAATGACCCAAGTACTAAGGGGCGGCTCCAGGGTGGCTCTAGGAATCTCATTCAGTAATAACAAAAATACGTAGCATGTACTAAAAAAAACTTATTTTTACTCTACATGAGTAACTCAGCGTTGACAATACGAGAATGTTGTAACTTGAGTCAGTATGAAAACCCAAGTCCCACACATTTGTATGATGCACAGTAGCACTCAACCATGCCAAATGGGATTGGTTGAAAACTTCTCCTTCCTCAAGGTTTGCTTATCCAATGAAATAATTCCCAGTGTCCCATGCATATGATGTTAGACCTTTTTCACTTTATTTAATTTATGTCTTACCTGAAAGTAAATCTTCGAAATTTTCTAGGTTTTTCTTTTCCCTTCAAATTTTGATGTTTTCAATCAATATGGCGCAACAACTCAATAAGTTCCACCCACTTCTAGATCTCGAAACAGTGGATGGCAATCTCGGCCGATCCGTCTCTATCCAACCCGTTACCTACTCATTCGGGAAGGGGATTCGGAATTTTTTTTGGGGATCGGATAGCAGATGGAGATTATTTAAAAAATTTCGAGAATCGGGTAGGGGATGGTATTGTTAGTCCCCTATCTGATCCCTCCCCCCCTCGTTCCCCTGCCCCTCAAGATCCCCATCCCGTTCACACACACACACACACACACACACACACACACACACACACACACACATATATATATATATATATATATATATATATATATATATATATATATATATATATAAGTTTTCAAAGGTGTAATGATGATATTTGTGAGTTGAATTGTAATAATAAACATGGAATGAGTTCTATGATTGTAATATTAATGTTAGTGAACTTATGAACTTACGTAAAATTTCTAATTAAAGTTTTTTTTTTTTGAAATGTTTGTGTTCGGTTGTCATTATGATGATAAAATTAGTAAGAAACAAAAAAGATTTTGAGGCAGTTTTAATGCGTATCATATATTACTTTCACTCATTTTCTAACATTTTTGGATCCCCGATTCCCTGTGGGGATCCTCGTTCCTTGCATTGAGGCGGGGATGGAGGTTAAAATGAAATCTCAGA
The DNA here is from genome assembly GCA_022606695.1 of Vaccinium macrocarpon. Taxonomy (NCBI): domain Eukaryota; kingdom Viridiplantae; phylum Streptophyta; class Magnoliopsida; order Ericales; family Ericaceae; genus Vaccinium; species Vaccinium macrocarpon. The sequence continues at coordinate 38,699,265 of CM040181.1, read as the reverse complement.
TGAGGATCGGGGAGGGGATGTGGATTGATATAAATTCGGGGATAAAAAATAGAGATAGTAATATCTACCCCTACTTTCCCCATTGCCATCCCTACGAAACACTTGAGTCGAAAGTTCTGGTTCTGCCACCAGTTGAGTTGAATGAGTCTGATAACTGAAATATATTTCTGTGTAAGACGTGCTTAAGATAAATAATAAGAAGATTGTAGCTGAAATCATCACTCCTTCCATTAACCTTTGTCTTCTTAATTCACAAAAAAGAATCTAAGGCTGAATTTCCAAATGGATTTTATCAGATTTTATCAAGATTTGATAAAATCAAGCCTTGATAAAATCTAAGATTTTATCCATTCGGAAACTGAGTTGATAAAATCTTAGATTTTTGCATTCAAAAGGCGATTTTATCGATTTTTATCAACTCGGTTCAGAATGGATAAAATCGTTTAAAATCAAAGCGCGATTTTATCGATTTTTGATAAAATCCATTCGGAAACTCAGCCTAAATACTCTTAAACACACATCAAAGATCAATTCAGGATTACGAGGATGCCAAAGCAATTAAGTACGTCCAATTTCATTCTCATTACTTGAGATCTGGGTTTCCACAAGGTAGATATAAATTCATATATACATCTATATATATATATATATATATATATATATATATATATATATATATGTACATAGATCTATATATACACACCCTAGCTAGACAAATTATTCAGAAACACTATCCGATCACTCACCGACCATGTTTTGAAAATCGGTAGTTGCCCACATAACAATAAAAATCCACGACTACTGCACATAATTCTCATTATGTAACACTCGATACTTCCAGTGTCTTCATCGTTGCCATTATGCATCGATCGGTTTTCCGAAACTTGATTAGAATACATCAATTACCTGATTAGATCTATAATTCTTGGCTTTCAGGATTTTCCATCGGCCTTTGGCTTTTCCTCCTCTTAACGTCCCAAACTAAGAGCAGTTTGGACATCCAGCCTCCATGCAAACCCTCCATAATCCATCTTCCAAACATCACACGTCATCGTTCTTGACCGCTTCGATTTCCGCCACGTGTAATACTCCACCCTCACTCGGCATGCAAACGCCGGATACCCAACCGGCAACCCCTCCTTCACTACCAACTTCACTGTCGTCTCTGGCGGCGACCGTTTACCGCCTTCCCCCTCCTCCTCCTCCGCCGCCACCATTTCTCGATACGATTGGTTAATCCACTGCACACTATAACTCCCATCCGACACAAACGCGGGACACGTGTCAACCTCTAGATTCTTCATCCTCTCCACGTCTGTTTTCCCTAACCACACTCCTCCGTGAAGGTGGAATTCGTCCATCGTCGTCACGCATTCCACCGTCACCCACGATTCTGCCGTCCTGACACGCGGCGGAATCACAGTCGTCAGATCTGACCGATCTGATGCGCTATGATCTATCGTGATGCTCTTTTGATCTAACTTACCGTCGAAGTTCAACCACACCGGAAATTCCCTGATCACAGGAACGCCACGATTGCTATCAGATCCCACGGTTGAACACACCGGCGGCATGGAAACGGTCCGATCAACCGCCTCGTTTCCGTTCTCCGGTTTCTTCGTCTTGCACCAATTATTCCTCTTACCTCTCATGTACTTTCTCTTTCTTCTTGCTTTAGTATCAAAGTCTTTCTTCTTATCAGGTTGTGTTTCGCCGGAGCCCGAAGTTCCGGTGGCCGGTTTGGGTGCAATCGGCCGAAATCTTAGCATTATCGGGTTGATTATCGTCTTATTCGTACCACCTCCGGCCGCCGGCATAGCGTAAAAACCTCTTCTGCCGTACATCTCTCTCTTTCCTCTTTTCTCTCTAGCCGAGACCGAGAGAGAGGTATTTTTATTGGTACGTAATTTTCTTGTGTTCTGTGTGTGATTTCCGGAAGAGCTTCAAACGATAGTACGATGGTGTGGTGAGGAGGCAACACGTGCCATGGGTAAACCGTGGAATAGTGAAGTCATCTGATTGGAGGGAACAAATGGTAACTTTTTGTATGGAGTCTGTGAAGCCTTTCAGTCTAATTTTGCGCGTCCTTGATAATTTGGTCAACGTCTATGCCTAGCCATGGCAAAGTGTTACACTACCCTAGTTTCAATAAAAGTTATACTCCATCCGTCCCATAAAGTTGTATCACTACGAAATTACGTATAATTTTCAAGCTAAAAAATAACGTGCTTACGAAAATAATTTTTTAGTTAATATGGATCTTGTTTGATAGATCTCATCGAGAACTTTTATACAATGCAAAAAAAATTCAAAAACTATTTTGGTAAATACATTATTTTTTAGTTTGAAAATTGCACGTAGTTTCGTAGTGATACAACTTTATGGGACGGAGGGAGTACTAGTTTACACTAAGGCCTCGTTTGATTCGGGTATTAGGAGGTGGGATTGGACTATTTTTGTCCAATCCCGCGTTATCCCTTGTTTGGTTCCGCAAAAATGGCATGGGATTAACAATCCCGGGACAAATTTTATCCAATACGTATGAGATTACACAATACCTGGGGGGTGGTGGGATTGTTTAGTCCCGGATAAAATGAAAGTGGAAGGGAAATCCACCAAATTGCAAAAATGCCACTTGTTTAATCCTGAAACGTAGTTTAGGGAACTAAACATGGGATTGGCCAAAACATGAGATATCCCAATGTTAATCCTGCATGAATCAAACAGGAGATTGTATGAGATTCAGTACTAAATTAGTCCCAGGATAAATAGTTCAGGACTATCATCCCAGGACTATTAATCCCACTTTTTTTAGTCTGCGAATTAAACGAGGCCTAAATGAATTAAAGTACTTACCGATAGTCGACGGCAATTTAAAAAGTGAGTGACAAGATTCCAAAATACAAAATGACCAAAGGATTGAATCAAGCCCTTACTCTTTTTCAAAAATAAAAAATAACAACCAAAAACAAAGTCAGATTTTACTCTTAACATTTGTGTTCATATTTTTAAAAATATAGATAACAATAAAAGTGGACTCTCTATTAATAAATAGCACCGACCCAATCTAAACCCTTGGCTTCTTCATCGACAACCAGCATAGTTTTAAATACCGGCTATTACATAACAATTTTTTAACTCCCATTTCCGTTGCACTCAGTATATTGGCGAGAGTATAAAAGTCGAATGCTTACCAGCCAGTTTCCTATTACGTATTGGTCCGTATTTGATTCACATATTGGTTCATGGCTATTATGAACGATAGTTTAATGTAGCAATTTACAACTGCTACACCCGATTCCCGTCATGTAATGTTCAATACTATCAAAACCGTTTCACCCAAACCATTACTGTTACTTATCACAAAATTGCTATTTAAAACCTTGACAACAAAGGGCTTGGGTGCAATAAGTGCTCCTGAGACCTAATCGGGGGTTAGGGTTAGAGGAACAGAGGGGCTCTGCTGTCCCTAGCAAGGGACAACACCTGCTGTCCCCAGCGATTCCGGGGCGCTCCGGTCCCGTGTTGATGATCGGAAACGTTCACGTCGAAGACCTCACTGAGTAGAACAAGTGTACAAAAAATTAGCTCAATCGAATATCATTTAGTACCTAATCGAAACATTTTTATCTTGAAGAGAATGCATCCAAAACACTAGATCATACCCACTCAAACCCATTATTGCTTAGTTATATTTGTACCGACCAGGTACGAAATAGTATCCAATTGAGTTAATTTTTGGTACACTTGTTCTAATCGGCGAGCTCTTCGACGTGAATGTTTCTGATCATCGACACGGGACCGGAGCGCCCCGAAATCGCTGGAGAAGCAGGTGCTGTTCCTGGCAAGGGACAGCAGAGCCCTCTGTTCCGGGTTATAGATGATCTATAAATACTCCTTTTTATTGTAGCATGTAATCAACAAGACAATCAGAAGTCACGTAAAATTATTTGTGTTGCGTTTTCAATTTTCTTATCTTGGTTATTCTTTTATTGCGCTGTGTATTAAAGTATTCGTTGGTTTGACCCATTTTTTACGGTCTGCGGAAAAGCAAGTGATAAAGGAATTTAGGGTTGTGATTGGTGGAGAGGTTGAGCCAATCAGCGGGCAGCCACGTATCCGGGCACTTGGGGAAAAAGAAGGGACACGTATGTGCCTCGGGTGACATGACGTTCAGCGGAAAGTGGGGGAGCTCGGAGGTTCCAGAAACTGGACGCGTGGCTTTCGATTTTTGGCAGTTGGGACACCCTCCCTACGCGCCAATATTTTTCGGGTATAAAACACTTTTCTATATGAGAAATTCTATTCGCACCCAGCTTCTTTCTATTTTTTACCCACGCTAGAATGGCCCGTGGGGTTCACCTTGGACCCATCTTAATTATTCATAACTAGAATTTTGCGAAGAAAAGTGCGCACATCAATTTTACAAAAAAAAAAATTTGATCGTTCATCGATAAGTGTTTGATTTGTGTTGAAAACAACGGACAATTAGAAAATTCTATTGATCCTTGTTTTCAATAGAAATTAGTAAATTACTGATGTCTGATTAACTTGAACCAGAAAAACAAGTGAAATGTATTCTTACTAGGCGCCCTTTGATTAACTCATGTGGTCCCTCTCATTCCCATTTCATACTTTAGGCGCAAGGTGAGGGAACATCAAGAATTGTGTCATTTTATAGTTGGTCCGTTGGGTTGACGATAAGAAAAAAAGCATCATCAAAATGTGCAAAACTCATGATATCATGGGGGCGGAGATTGAAGGGTTGATGGACACATTCTTACTCCTAGAAGTAGAAAGATTGTTTCCGAGAATCGAATCCATAACCTATAAGTCACAATGAGATAGCTTTAATACTGCGTCAGGTTTGCCCTTCGTTGACAATGACCAAAAAAACAAAGACCAAAAATATAGAAGCTTCAGTGTATTTTTTATGCTTTCTAAGTAAACCTTAACGACAATCTCGGGAATACTAGTTTAATGAGTTGATTTTAGAAAAAAAAAAAGAAGCACAAACTCCAATTTACTTTTTTCATTTTCCTACACACTATCACACATTCTTATACAATTTTCACACATTTTAATATACTTTTTAGGGTAAATTACACTGACCTCCCCGAGGTTTTAAACTTGTCTGTTGACCTCTCCTACTTTATCTCGAAATAGCCTTGACCTCCCTTTGGGTTTATATTTTTAAATATCAAAAAGCACCCTTACACCGCTTAGGCCGGGTACCAACGGCGCCGAGGACCCCCTTGTGGGTCCCCAATGGTCGATCTGAGCCGTCCATTCATTCTAGAATCGAATTCCGAGTAGGTCTCCGCGAGAATCACCTCAATCAGACGGTCCTAAGTGCTTGATCCAAAATCACCCCATTTAGTTCAAATTTTTTTGGATCGAGCACTTAGGACCGTCCGATTGAGATGATTCCCGCATAGACCCACTCGGAATTCGATTCTAGAATGAATGAACGGCTCGGATCGACCATTGGGAACCCACAAGGGGGTCTCTGGCGCCGTCGGTACCCGTCGGAAGGGTAGAAGGGTGCTTTTGATACGAAAATATAAACCTCAAGGGAGGTCAGTGCTATTTCAGATAAAGTAGGGGAGGTCAGTGTACAAATCAGAAACCTCAGGGGTGGTCAGTGTAATTTACCCTACTTTTTAAGTCTTAATATTAGTTTAATGCACTGATTTTAGAATTTTCTTTTTCTTTTTTGTGCCTATAGTCGGTCGTTGAAGTTGGGGATAATGGACGCGTGGAAGTGTCCCATGGGTATAATGAAGCGTTAGGACGGTTTGGTTGAGGTCATCATGGATGGGATGGACGATGATGGTTTGATGTTATAGGTACATGTCAAGGCTCTGTCCCGGGAAACTGGTGTCCCGCCCTGTCCCAAAGCCAAAACGGCAACGTTTTGGTGTCAAACCAAATCTTTTTCAAAATGTTATTTTGTGGAGTCCACTTCCCCACTTCTGAATCTTGCATAAACGATCTGGACTGTTAAATATTTTAAAATAATTATTAAGGTGGTTTTGGAGAAAATCAAGCCCATTGGATTTTTTTTACGTTATTCATCTAATTTTTTGATTTTCATTCAGAATTTAAAACTCCATCAGTTTGAAAAAACATTTGGGAAAAGTTATAAAATTATAGGTTTGGAAACTCGTTGATCTAAACTATATTTTGGGCATCAATAATGTTATGGGTACACAAAAAATACATACCAAATGCACATCAATATGGCGGATAGAAAGAAGCCTAATCTGGAGCCCACTCAAAAAGATAAGTATGTTAATATGGTGGGCCGAAATCCAATTTAACTCTCTCATTTGGATATGAAACCATTTCTTTGTTCCTTACTCTACCTCAAATCAAATTAATTGGTGGAAACCATTTCCAACCACTGACGAAACCAATCTTTTTACCCGCCATTGGAGTAATTCACATGTATCCATCCCCATATCAATATCCAGCTGTCCTCCCCAAATACTAAAGATTTAGGCCTTGTTCTTGAATGAATTTTATGAGATAAAATTTAATTTTGATAAAATACAGTTTTGTTTAGATGTGTGATAAAATGACATTGTTTTCCTAATAAATTAAATCTAGGGTTGATTGATAAAGGTGTTTTGGAAATGATTTTGTGAGATAAAATCTAGGGTTCATAAAATCCAGTTTTGCTAAAATCTGTTCAGAGGATTTTATCAAAATTAGATTTTATGAGATAAAATCCGTTCAAGAACAAGGCTTAGGATACCAATCCCACTCTGATACCCTATCAAACTAAAGACTGGGCACCCTCCAGCAAACTTGGGGCCAAATAATGTGATCGAAATTGTTCAATATTCCTGGGTTCATAGATTAAAATTAAGTTGGTTGCACACTAGTAGCCACATAATCAAAGGATAGATGTTCAAAATTTTCAAATGAATTGTGATCTCATGAAGAATTTACGAGACGTGTATTCCAATCACGTGACTATCGTTGTCTGATCAACTTAATGTTTTATAAAAGATAACTTGCCTACTTAATCCAACAAAGCAAAGCAAAAAAGGAAATTTTTTTAAATCAGCTCACTGTGATTGGGCTATTGGTAAAGAGTAAAAAATGTATTAAAATATGCTAGAAGTAATTGAAAAGTGAGAATTTTTTTTAAAATGTAAAAAGTACATTAATTTGAGTGTAGTAGTATGTAGAGAGTGACCAAGCTAAAATGACCTAATACCAACCGAACACCATTTTATGTCAAAAGCATGGACTTATTTTACCTCACACCACCTACATTTGTTCCTTAATTTCATATGTAATCAAAGTTAGATGGTAGAAATTCAAGGAGTACAGGATATAGTCATAGAGATCATATTAAAGTTTATAGTACAAGATAAATTATTCGTGACAGACAAATAAATAATTAATTTTTTTTGACAGTTTAGTATTATTGGTGGCGTGGCAATATGAAACTCTCATTCACTATACTTTAAAATTGGGAACAAATTAGTATACTTTAAAATTGGGAACAAATTAATACTAAGTGAGCAAATGTAAGCAACATAAAAAGGTGGGGGATAAAAGCCTATGGCACATGATATTTACGTAATAAATTTGAAAGCAACATACAAGTGAAAGCAGTTGTGCAAGAATATTTATGTTTTCTGATTCCTTTCAGCTAGATGGAATTCCATCCTATCCTTTTACCCAACTTATACATGATTCAAAGGCCATCGACAATATCCAAAGAGCATACCAATAAGGACCCTTTCTTTGTGTGGCTAATTCATGGTGTATCAAACAGCTTATAAGCACCTGAAATTCCTCGGGATCAATCTCACGTTCTACTGGCAAAAACCCATTTAGAACCGGGACAAAACCCAATATAACTAGTTCCACAAGAGTTGATAACACTTCAAGATATAATAGCACTGATTTTTAAAGACTTGAAGAAGTAGAAAACTATTAACACAACATTACAGCAATACTACAAAGGATTAAAAACTCACAGGTAATCCGTAATCCCCATGTTTCGTATCATTTCAGATTACAGATCCATCCCAAATTTGCACTCAACTAAAACTAAGGAATACAAAGATTTGTCTCCATAATATAAAGCTACCAACGTCAAGGAAAGAGATCGCATTCTCTGGGAGAGAACATTTCAACTTGACCAGAGGTTTGATAGGGGTTTACCCTTTTGGCAGGTTGTCACACAATCCAGTACCATCTCCTTCAGTTGTTTCTCGACATCTTCCATGGGAAGACTTGCATCTATACTCTGCAAAGCAGACCCATAAAATAAAGTCAGTCTTGTAAAGTATGACAGCCTTTATATACAAATTGTGTAGATATATTTTCTTGGAAACGGAAGTATCAAAGATTTTGCTCCGATTAATCTCCCCTCTCCCAAGTCATATGCAGTTCCTTGATCACGCGTAAGATAATTACTAGGCCTAACTCTGGGTAGTCTCAACAGACATTACTTATCGGTAAACCCCTTTGTATTCAGACGAATGACCATATGGAAGTCAAAGGCTTACGGTGACAAAATGTAAATTTTATCCGTTGCTAGCTTGAGTTTGAAATTTGGAGAAATAAAAGGGTACCAAACAATTGAAACACTGATATGTCCCAAACAACTAGGCAGCAATATGAAGCATTTTGAGCTATACTGCTCTGTAGGATGCAGAAGGTGTTAGCTATGGATGCCCATACTGTGACGGCCCTAAATTTTCTTTTCAAAATTATAATTGGTCGCTTAGTAATTTAGCTTTTATGATCGTGTATTATTTAGTTATTTTGCGCTTGGTACTAGTATAATTGGCATAATTGTAATTTCTTTTTGAAGTATGGATAATTGGTGGCACGAAGTATACCGTAGAATCTTAATTCGGTCAGATTATTAGGGGGTGTTCCACTAAGGTGGTTTTTTTAAAAAAAAACTAGTTTTTCACGGTTTTTTATGTGATGTATTGTGAGAAAATGACCTGTCCCGATTTTTGGAAAAAACAATTTTTTGTTAGTGGAACACCCCCTTAGTATCAATAAATATTTCTAATTATCTACTTATATTTTAATTACCCAATCAGCTAGTATTATTTTGGGGGAACATGGGTGAGTGGGCCAAGTTGTTCCTATTCTTAGGCCCAATTTTTCAAAAGATTTTAGCAACTAGGTGCTAAAATCATGATATTTCAAATCAAAAAATAAAATGGTTCCGTTTATCATTTTTTGATTTTTTTTGCACCAAATTAAAGTACTGGGCCTTATAGCCGAAGTTAGGTTTTGAGAGAGAGAAAAGCCGTAGTTGACTGCTAGTTGGTGATACTCGAGGTAAGGGTTTTTCTTCTCTTTAATTCTCTTTCCCTCTGTTTCCTTTTCTCACGCTAGGACTATAAGTGCACGTGAATGGAGATAAAAGTTTGACATTGTTGATTGGTACCGACTAGGATAGTGGGTGAGAAAATAAAGGGGTTTTGCACTTTGTTTTGCACAAGTCTCACTTGTGAGAATTTATGGAGAATTGGAGATCTATTTGTTGATAGAGTGGGACCCAATGGTAGGAATTGTGCGTGGCGGTGCACATACATGAGTTAGAGTGGTGAAAGTTGTGTTTGTAAGAGATTTGTTGGAGTATTTGTTAAGGCATTCACATTGATTCGGAGAATGATATTCTACTAATTGGTTTGGAGATTTGTAGGGTAATAAAATTTGGCTTTGGAATTGTTGTACACGTCAAAAGTAATCTGGGGGATGGGTTTATCAGTTTGAACTAGAGTTATTCTTAAAGGGTAGATTTTAATTGCTACTGTGGCAGATTAGTGATTATGGTTAGATTAGGTTCTAGCTTAAATAACACACAAGATATTAACTTCCATAATCAGTGTTACATTATTCGCTTAGATAGTTACTTTGTACTCTCAATTTTGTACAGGTTAAGTCACTTTTTGCGTGTTCGAGTTGTATTACTTTTGGGCTCAAGTCAGTGGTTAAGTATGTTACATACTTTCGAAATTACCCGTGTTCCTTAAATTAGTTGTTGAAAAATTTAGAATTGTTAATTGAAAAATCAAATTATTTTTATTTGGTTCTTTTAAATTGGCATGCGATAAAAAGTACTCTTTTTGGTGAGAACTTTAGGGATATTATTGGGAACTTTTTATTATTGGAAGTCCAGGGAAATTATTCCTTGTATGGGTGACCCTGACCATAAGGGAAGAGACCCGGGTTAGGCCGGTGATCTTTTTGCTCAACGGTTGTTCTTTCGCCGGATCGACTTAGGGAAGAGTACCACGGTCTTCCAATGCCTGGTGACTCTAAGTTCGATATTGGATCCAATTTTGAGATTATTGTTTTGTTGGTCATGGTACTAATTGGTTGTGGTTCCCCATTGTTATTGGATATCATTTGTGATCACTATTAAGATTTATTTTCATTTTATCTTACATCGTGTGTGCCAAATTATTAAGATATGATAATTTAATTTAATCCCTGTTTTGGAACTTTATTTGATATACATGCTTGTCATTCATTAAGGGGTAGTTTTCCATTTGCTAAAATGGGAATTTGCTAAAATCAAGTGGTTGATTTTAGCAAATTTTCATTTTAGCAAATGAAAAACTACCCCTAAGCTTGTCATCTGACGAATTTATTCCAACACAATTTTTAGGAAAATCAAGTCAATAGGTGAGGACTCTGGCGGCGACTTAAAAAACTACTGTATCGACCTCCGTAGGATATTGCATGCATCGTAGCTTGGTTATTAATTTATTTCGCTTCCACACATAGTTAAACCTTTTTGGTAAAGATTGGATTTATGGTATTATTGGTGAGCATTTTTATGTTTAGATCATGGGATGGTGTGCCCCATGCTTATGCTGAGACAAATTTGGTTTGGTTTTGTTTAATAATAAAGATGGTTATTTAGTGTACATGGATTATTTTATTTAGGCTTTGTGATCCATTTGTCAGTTAGGTGGATCACAGCCGTTCATTTCCCTTTTTGGGGCATGACACATACTAGGGTAGACCTCCTTGAGTTTGTTTTCACCTTTTGGCCTCCTTCGTACCAAAAAAATAAAAGAGGATCCAAAGATCCCGAAAATCACAAAAAGCCATCTGAAAATGGACTTTAAGTTCAAGTTTAATCTGTGTTCAGCATCATTTAGTGGCTCCACTAAATTCTTTTCCCACTATCATGCCACATTAGAAACTAAATGACAGTACACTGCAAAATTATGAACTGGTTATCTTCGGCATTGCCGACATGGAATAGGAGAGAATTAGCATTTTGCAAGAATATATTACCTTCCATGAGGCATCATGGAGTAGCTTATAGGAGTGGGCAACTTTTCTTTGAAACTCAAGCTGCTCATATCTCTCACCTCCATAGCCTCCTCTTTCAGCAGCTTTCTGGAAATATTCAATGCGATTCTTAGTTTTCAGTTACCATGAAAGCAGCTTCAAGAGAGGGAACTGAAACTGTTTTTCTTCATTTTATGAACTTGATAAAAGCCTATAATCAGTCTTTAACGAATGGTCAATCCTCTATTGGACCAGATGGAATGATGAATGACTGAAAAGGTAGAAAAAAGTATAATTGCATTCTGGACAGGAGCCTTCTGTATGTCTTCGCTTATAAGGTTTTTCATCTTCTACTATTCCTCCGCATCCTTTAGTGTGTAGTGTGTACTAGTTTGTGTCTACTCTAACTTAGAAATTTATTTTCACTGTCATTTCTTTTGTACTCCCTACATCCAATTTTGAGAGTCCCTTATTCCATTTTGGGATGTCCCAAAATGGATGTCAACTTTCCAAAAATATCAGCAGAAACTTGATAAAATACCATTCTTGCTCGTGTTTAAATAGAACTAGTAATATTTCCACCAATTGAATTTCAAATCGGAGGGCATATTTGGAAAGTGAAATACTTTTATACTCCCTTAAAAAGTTGGAATCCCAAAAAAGGAATATGAAAATGGGACGGAGGGAGTATAACTAGACTAGCCACCAAATAAGAAAGCATTTGGTTAAGCATGAGAAACTACTAATCTGCAAACTCCACAACATTATGGCGATATGTTAAGGTCCTAATATCCTAATTAAACCAATAAACACAACGATGGAACGAATTACCTCTGGTGGTATGTCTAGGTATATTACCAAATCTGGTGCCAGCAATCCCATCTCTGGAGCCTGCACAAGGATTCATTGTTTCACTAAACAAAGAAGATCAAAACTCCGTTGTATAATAGTTCAAGCATGTCATCACCTTACACCATTCAATATCCAGTCCTTTGGCAGATGAAAAGGCTACCCCAGAAAACGAATAACGGTCCACAATGAGGGTGGTCCCACTTCTCAGCTTATTCTCCATTAAGGATCTGCAAGTACATTAATAAATTGATCAGGTTGAAACCATGACATCTCAAATTATTTGCCCATGTGAAATGGAACACATAAACCACTAATCCCCAACTATTCAAATGTTAATGACATCAGTGATTTGGGACATAGGTCCAATATTTCAAAAACTTTCCGGATGGACCCATCAGCTAGTAGAAAGGGAAAACAAATTATTGAAAATAGAGAACATAAAGATGTTGACGTAAATTGTTGTGCATGTAACAAGGCTTCAATGAAATGATCCAAACCTATTTCAAAATGTAAAGAGTTGGGGGTGTGAGTCTACTTCGTGTCCTAAACCAATCGCCTATAAGTTTTGAAGCTACTTCAGTCACTTTTAAATATTACTTAAGGTTCTGAGGATTTAGATGACCTCTTTAACGGAATACAGAATGAACTTTATCCAATGACAGAAGATTAGGGACACCTTTTGTATTTCACAAAAATGGAAATCAGGCTAGCCAAAGCATAATAGTTGACCCATTGCACAAGTTACAATGTCATGTCAACAAACAAGATGACGATGTCATGCAAACTTAAAGAAGCTACGTGGTTGGCTCCCACAGAAGGCCTCACAATAGGCAAGGCCCACAGAATACTAAAATTGACTTCAAACTGGAATAGAGAATCTAAAAAGTGAAGTACTAAAATTGACTTCAAACTGGCATAGAGAATCTAAAAGGTGAAGTACTAAAATTGACTTCAAACTGGCATGGAGAATCTAAAAAGTGAAGCATACGGCTCACAAATCATGTCAAAAAGAATCATCTTTACACAACTTTTAGTTAATATCGTATGCAGATTCTAAGTTTAGGGTAACCTAGTGTAAATATATGATTAACCAGATGGGAACATCTGGATCCCCTGTTACATCTGCAAATCAATGCAATAGGCAGCCGAACCAGGTCACACATTCGAATTTGAAGTATATATTCGACTGCAATGATTTGCAACAAGTGAAGCAAGACAATAATTGCATCCTGTACAAAATATGAAATGACAATCAGGCGAACTGATATTCATAGCTGAAACTCTAGCAACTAAGAATTCAAATTCAAGTGACCAAAAAATGCTTATAACTTCTAGGGAGTCAAGCAATAGACTATTTCCTATATTATATCCAGCCACTTTACTTTTTCTAACACAGTTTATGAGGATCAGAATGTCAAATTACTAAGATTTGCTGCAAGCCTGCAACTAGTGCAACCTAAGTTATAGTTGCATCAATTCAATCTTAATTGTAACAACCAATGATAAGCACAAATCCAATGATGTGCACTACAATTCTGGTTATTAAAGTGAATGTGAACCACTAATAGAAGTAGTTCAAGCTGTATGTGAGACTGACTTGGGGTTCTCATAGGACCTCAGAAAAAGCCAAACACCACATGTTGCATGAGATAAGGAAACAAACCTCTTCTCCCAACGATTTGCGCTGAATAGTAAATGGATAGCATGATCATCCAGCTGGGACTTATTAGTGAGATAAGAGGAGATCATTTGCCCAACACCTGTATTCCGATCAGGAAAACGCCACGATTCAACTGAATGGCTGAGTCCCTCCAAGTAAGAAATCAACCTGCTTGATTGTGAGGTCTTCCCACTGCGATCTAAACCTTCTAATACAATTAAAGCACCTCTTGAATCACTCTTATGGCCGTTCTCCATGAGAATTTGCCTTGAAGCACACTTGGATGAAGATTTCAAACTCTGTGGTCTTTGATATACTACCGCTCCAAGTTTTCTAGAAGTGAAATAGCTTGTCATAAAAACCAGCTTCATCTATCATTTGACTCACAATTCAGGTAAATATATTAGACCTAAACAAGAATACTGATCCAAGCCACATGATATGGGTATACAAAAACTGAGAACTTCCATGTTCACTTAAGCACACACTATTATCACTGAGATTATGATGTTGAGGCTCTATTAGATAGCAATAATAATAACATTAGTGCCAAGTTCTTGTGTTTCTCATTAGATCTCGGTAATCGTTGCTATTCTTTGTCGATTCATTTCTCCCAACTGAAACTAGTGATACTTATATTTTGTACCTTCGGACCTCAATAGTTTGGGGAGGAAATGGGCATTATTTTAATCAGTTTAATTTGGCCATCCTTCATAAAAAACTTGGACATTCTTCACCAGTGGGAACCTGGGAAACCGAATTACCCCTTCTTGTGTTACCGCTTTCCATTCAAGTATTCAACAAGGATATAGATCGAGGGGTGGATGAGCTTGGGCAATCACCCTACCCATGTTTAAGCTTTTTATTAGTATTCTAGTAGTTTTCTTCCCAAAAATTTGACGTTGTGCAATTTCCCCCGCCCACCATCGTTTTGAACACTCCAACACCTGTTCAATCAAGAATATCAGGTAAAATAATGCTATTTTTTAACAAAACTTTTACTCTTTTTACTACACTATTTTGATCTATAAAATTGACAGGGATGCTCGAGATTGTCTGCAGTTTTAATTTCAAATGATCATATCTGGGTAATTGATTATGTCGATGGAGAATTCATGCTAATATAATGGTAGTATTTTACAATATGTATTGGCTAATCTTCACCCACCCAACCTTAAATCCTGCATATGTCCTTGCAATTCAGCACCAGTATCACTTAGCAGAGGTATTTTTTTTTATATTTCTACAACTCCCCTCGTTCTCCTCAACCAATAATGGTATAAATCACAGTTAACGCACAAAAAGAAGTAAAGTAAAGAAACAGAGCGCGAAACACGAGAACCGGTGAAAGGATACGCTTACAAAGCCTTCGAAATTGGGAAAGAAGAAGCATGTATCATGACAATCTGGAACTGATAGCAATTGACAACAGATGAACAGAAAACATTAGTACGAAGCCATAACTGACACGATCGACTTCAGATCCAATTGAGCAAATCGTACACTACAGATCGTAACCCTCAGCAACCATCTAAAAATATTTTTACACGTACTATGTATAAACGGAAGGGGGGCAAAAACAAGCTTAATCGGGAGCATACCTGGAATTGACGAGCGGAATTAGGGTTTTCGCAAATTAAATAGGTGAGGGCATATGCAAGTACATATATATATCTGTTGTTGCACTTTTGTCGTGAAGAATAGATCTAGAGAGAGAGAGAGAGAGAGAGAGAATATTGGAGTTTGGATTCAAATCTGAAACTGGCGATTGCGCGCCATTTCCATTGATCTGACGAGGGAAATGTCAAGGAGATTTTCCCTCCAAAATTATATTTTCGCGTACTATGGGTAAACTTTATGCTGGGTGGGGTCCAATAAGTCGGCGCGCACCCAGGCGCTTACGGTACCTGCCATGTGGCACTCTCAATCATTTTGACACCATCCGAGGCACACCCACTTGGTCACCTAGTAATAGGGATGACAATAGATTGGTTCGGTCTAAATTTTACGATTATCATATTCAAACTTGAAGTTTTTATTTATACCCAAATCCAAACTAATATTCGATGAGCATAATTTTTAGTGAACCATAACCAAATCAAATGAATTTGGATTTTATCCGAACCACACCAAATCCGCATTAATATTCATTCTATTAATGAACATATGAAAGAAAAAGATTATATATTAAAATAAAAAATAACATGGCATAAGATTTTACTATGAAACATCCAAATTTCAACATGTATCATGTTTTGAAAATCAAACCGAGCTCTATGGGTAGAAATTTTTGAAAAAAACTGCCCCAATAGGGCGGTTTGGTTTGGGTATCCATCGGCTTCGGGTGGAATTGCCATACCTACAAACCAACCACACCCACCCACTTAGTCACATACCAGCCACACCCACTCGTGTGGCTTGTCATTCTTTTTGGTGTTCTTTTATTACTCCCTCTGTTCAAAAAAGGATGTACTCCTACAAAACACTGTTCACATATTTCATAAAATTATCCATATTTTTTCATTTATAATGATTTTTATATGCAATATATATCTTGTTTAATAGATCTCACTTGCTTTTATTAAACAAAGTTTTTAAAATAAAAAATTATCATAAATTATCAAATAAGAAATTTTTGACAGGTGTGAATAGTATTTTTGGACATTTGTTTGGGACAGAGGAAGTATTATTATAGATGGAAATGATAAATTTCCAGTAATAAAATTAATTTTTAGACTTGCACCTGACCTACTTGTGGCTTAAGTTTACTCTTTTTTTCCAAGTTTATTGTTTGCTTTTATTATTTGGGACACTTCAAATTGCTTATATTTTCAGATACACAAAATTTTAAATATGCATATATGGGTTTCATTTTACAGCTCTTGATTAAATTTATTTATTAAGTAGTATCATAGATTGAAAGATGTAAGTAATTTAAAAATGGTACCCATGTAAAAACAATGGACAATAAATTTGGGATAGGTGGAACTAAGATAGTTTTTAGTATAAACTGCTTTTTCACTATTATTTATGTGATGTATTGTGAAAGAATGGTCTGTCTTGATTTTTAGAAAAAACTAGTTTTTGTTAGTGAAACACCCCTAAGTCATAATTTATATATGGTTTTGTTGATTTTAATTTATGTATTTTTATGATTACACTGAGTATGTATTATTTCTGTTGTTGGACTAAACGATTATAAACGTGAAACATTTATTTGGATATAATTTTATGTATATATTTCGAAGGATTTTAATTAAACAAAAAGGTTAACATTGTTTACCCAAATGCGATATATTTTTATAGATCAAGTTAGTGTCAAGATGTATGACAAGTTAACGTATTTTGAAACAAACTAGAAATGACATAATTCAAACACAATACAACATGACACGATACACATCCTAAGTTCTAGCATATAAAACAATACTCGTTGAGGGTTAAAAGAGATCTTTCAAAAAAGCTATGGATCGTTTTACTTGTAACATGGCTTTTCCTTTTTTTTTTTTTGGATTTTAAAAAAAGGATTGATATTGGCATTCTATAAATTGTTAAGGTCACTAAACAAATGAAGTGTCAATATTAATCTAAGAGGGTTTGGAGTGCCATTAACATTTTGGGAGTGTTAATATCAATTTTCTTTAAAATTAACAATTAGACAAACTACTAGTAGGCCTAATAGTTCAAAATATTTGGCCTCCGTAAGAGTTGATCTTTCGGCCTCTTGAGAGGCTCTTTGCTTGCTGTCTCACGCTCACTTGGCCAAACCATTCGGATTTTTCTTGTTTACATCATGCTCCTTGATTTCATAATACCCCAGTACGATAATGTGCTCATTCTATATGTTTTTATTTTGGTACTTGCTCTAAAATCTCGCAGTCGCATTTTTTTTATTTGAGATGCCTTCAAATATTTCACCAACGGTGTGAGAAAAATTGCATAGGTTGTACCCTCGTCTATGAATGCAATTATGCAAATGAGCCTAGTGAAGCCGAGATTTTGTGATGCTCGAGCTAGGCTCGTTAACTAAATAAGCCTAAATTTTTAGCTCAATCTGTTTACAAATGAGCAGAGTCCTTCAGGACCCAAGCTAAGTTCAATTACTAAACGAGCACTGACCATACGCTCGGTTCCACAGTTGGGATTATTCGCTACATTGGTTTCAAATCTCTCTCTCGCAAACTATAGGCTTTGTTTGGTTTGAATTTTGAAGGAGGGTTTTGGGGATAATGAATAGGGAGAGAGAGAAAATTTTATTGTGACCGTGCAGAGGTGGGTCTTTAGACCGAAACCGAATAAGATGATAAACACCTCTTCTTCCCCCGTCATTCGCCTCACACAGGTGCTCTAGTTATGTGCCCATACATCAACTACGATGATAATCATTCGATACAGCTGTGCAACTACATGTATGTTCAGCCGTTCAAGTACGAATTAAAACTTTCATTTAATGGCTGAAGGGTGTGGTGTGGTTACGAAAATTGTTTCGAAAGTGGTATTCTCTATGTTTTGATTGAAAAACTGGCGTGTCGTTCCTTTTTGTCTCTTTGGGTTTGTTATTTAGGGTTCATTTGGCAAAAAAACTTAATCCGGTTATAATTGGAGGCTTATATGATAAGTCCCCGATATTGTAAATAAAGAGACTTATCTCTCTCGTTTTTGGCACACACGCACACGTATTTTAGCTTTTATACGATTGATATTGTGTGTGAGTAGTTTTTGTTAGTTACAGAAAAATCGAAAGAATAAGGCTTACTTTAACGCTTTGGTTGAACCAAGGGATGCCCGAGAACCCGAGGCCATGTGGCACTCCACCACCGAGTCTAGGGAGTCAAGAATGAAGCATTCAACAAGGCTTGGGAAGTCCAAAAGGATCAAGTGAATAGATGATCAAGTGAAGAGAGAAGAAAAAAATAATTCAACAATTCTCCATACCAGTATGGGTTTTTTTCCATACTGGTATCCAACAACCAACAAAAGCAACCAGGAGGTCTAGATACCAGTATGCATGTTTTCTCATATCGGTATCCATCAAGCAAAAAGACTCACAAAAGGTCTACATATCAGTATGGGCTTTTTTTCCATATCAGTATCCAGAAAGCAAGAAAGCAGTCAGGAGGTCTACATACCAGCATGGGTATTTTCCCATATCAGTATCCAACTTGTTTTTCTGCAGATTTTTAGCCCGATCTCAGTTTATTTACAGGGACATTTTGGACCTTTTGTACACATTTTAAGGGGCTATAAAAGCCCCCAAACATCAGATTATTAGGGTATCTCTTACTTTCACCTTCTCTATCTACCTCCTTTAGTTTGTAACCAAGGTTTTTCTCTACCATCTTTCTAGAATTTCATGCTTTTCCACTTAGATTCAAGTTAACCTCCTCTTTAATGTCGTAGTACGTCCTTTGATCTTTATATAAATCTAGTTTGTTTTCCTTCGAAATCTCTACCTTCTAAGTGTTGTTTGTGATTTTCTTAACAAAAATGATTGTGACACAAACTTTGTGCCACAACCAATCACAACTCCACTCACATGGGGTGTGGGCCCCACACCCCATGTGAGTGGGGTTGTGGTTGGTTGTAACACAAAGTTTGTGTCCCTATCACTATTGTTTTCTTAATGCTTAAAGTGGTAGGCAAACTTATGAACTTTGCTAAAAATCAGTTTATTAAGTCACATGTCATGTTCTTTATTTCCTTTATAAAACTAGTCATGTTTTCCTTGGCAATGATCGAGTAGTTGGTTTAGGCTCGGTTATGGGGTGAGTAGCACCCCGTGACTTAGGTATATTTGCTCTCCCCGCCATATTGCAAACATTGCTCGTTAATCAAAGAGTACGGATTAATTTTATGTATCAAAATGAGGATTTGTTAATATCTTCGATCACACGTAGCCAAAGGCTTGACCACTGGGTACGCGTGATGCTTAGGGCAATGTCAATCAAAATATTAGTATAAATGACACAAAAATCATACTCTTTGAGAAACACCATTTCTTATCAAATGAGTTTAATCATCAAATTTTCTGTTCGGGATTGTTTAACGATGTCCCCGAGCTGGTTATTTTAGAGGAGAATGAATCGACCTAAGTCATGGGTGTTGTAAATCCCAAAACCTTGCATTCTTTTAATTAGTCTTTTCAAATTCCGCAAGAGAATTCCACCAACTAAACTCCAAAAGCCAAGTTTGCCGCTTTAAGGCTAAAACCATCATTTGTGAATCAACCATCACGCTCCGCGCATTCGGTTTCTGTGGAATCAATCCGGACTTTCGATTATCATGTTATCGCCGGCCTAAACCCTACGCTTGGGGAAATAATATTGGAATACAATCCAAGAGCGCAAGCACCAGATTCAACACTTAAAACTAAATGAATTAAGTAATAAGTAATTAAGCAGGTTTTGATAACCACATTTTGTATTACTTAAAAATTAAGTGGCTCTTAAAATGAAAGCTAAATTGTTGATAAAAATTAAGTAGCTTTGAACTATTTAATTTTTACTGAATTTACAACTATCACAAATACTCTTTTGCCTCATCCACTATGCCGCTGTCACCACTCCTATCGTCACTCCACCACCACCACCACCACCACTCTGTCACTTCCACCATATAACTACCACCACCACCATTCACAACACCATGACCACCGCTTCGTCACTCCAACCACAACTGCCACCACTATACCACCACCACAACCACAACCACCACCACTATAACCACCGCTCCCACCATCACTACCGCTGCCACTCCACTACCACCACCACCACCACCACCACCACCACTATTCATCTGCCACTCCAACCATAGCCACCGCCACTACACCACCACCACTCTGCCACTCCACCACTTGACACCACCTTCACCATCACTTTCCCACCACCACCACTACTCTGACACTCCTACCAGTCTACCACAATTATGACCACCATCATAACCACCACTTTGCCACTCCCACCACCACTATTGCCATTACATCACCACTACTCTCCCACCATCACGATGCCACCATTCCACAATCACTACCACTACCACCGTTATACCACCATCACAACTATCACCGCCACTACACCACAATCTAGCCAATATCTTGTATATTTATTATTTTGCTAAGCGTACGTTTTTCTCTCTCTTTATTTATGCTTTCCAATATGAATTTATGAAAGACAAAATTAAAAGATTTAGGGAATTTAATACTTTAGCTCCTCGTACAAATCAAACAACTTATTTTTTCAATGTTTAAGATTCAATACATATCAAACAGCTTATTAGCTTAATAAATTTATCATTCAATTTTTAGTACTTAATTTTTAGTTTTCAGTTTTCATATTTATCAAACAGCTTCTTAAGGCAGCTGATTAACTGATTTACGGTTATTTTATTACTTTATTAAAGAAAACGTGTGTTTTTAACTTTATTTCGAAGCTACGTTAAGGCGTGTTTGTGAAACACGTTTTCTAAACGTGTTTGCAAAACATGCCTTCTCGGCAATTAATGCTGTTAAAAAAAATGGCGTAATTAACTTTTTGTCATATTTAATTGAAAACGTTTTTAGCAAACATGTTTTCTAAAGACGTGATTGCAAACCATGCTTTTAAGGATGTAAAAATATGATTGGAAATAACGCTTTTAAGGGTGTAGGCAGCACTGGCCCTAGGCTAAAGCCCAATGTGCTAGGGCATTTGGCCCACCAAAATTAGCAAATTTTTAGGGCCCCCAATAGGTAGTTGTGTTATGCATATATATACAAAAAAAAAAAAAAACTAGCCTAGCCCACCTTAATTTAAATTTGAAGGCCTAAAAACTATTATCCAATGAAATAAGACCAAAACTCTCAATGACAGAATCAATTTCATTATGTAAGAACATCCCAATTCCCAAACCCATTGTACACATGCAACACCTTTTGGTTCCATTTGAAATTGGAAATTCGGAGACTGCGGTCTCGAGAAGAAGAAGAAGAAGTTCGGGTTAGACGTCACGAAGAAAAATAGAGTGAGATATTGAAATTAATCAGGAATCAATAAGTGCTAAATGCTTTTAATGTGATATCTAAATGATTCTTTTGAAATATTGAAATAGTCGACTATGATATTTGGTATTATTTCTTAATGATACTCTTTTGTCTAGGGAAAATTCTTAATTTTTTTTATGCCTATCGTAAATGATCCTTTTTTCATTTATTGTCGCTTAGCCCTAAAAAATACTCAGGGCCGGCCCCTGCGTGGGTGTTGGATTTTTTCAAAAAACTAGACCTTTTCTCTTCCTTCGTCTCCATCAGTCTCAGACTCTCACAGATCGCAAACGCAACCAATCGGTTCAGTCATCGAATCCGGGGACCCAATCCTACAACTGCACCGCCTCGTCTGTTGTTAAACATCTCAGAAAACACCACACAAACCTTTAATTTTGAGTTATGTTTTTGTTTTTGTGGGTATAGTGTGTGTGTGTGTGTGTGTGTGTGTGTGTGTGTGAGAGAGAGAGAGAGAGAGAGAGAGAGAGAGAGAGAGAGAGAGAGAGAGAGAGAGAGAGAACCAGAGAAAGAGATGGTGGGTAGCGCAGGGATTCAGTCATGGAAGAGAGAGAGATAGAAAGAGATGGTGGGTTTGCAGGTTTTGTCTCTTACTGTATTTCTCAATTCCCTCCTCCTATTTTGTCATCATCTCGGTGGACTAGCTGAATTGGTGAGTGTTGAAGGGGAAAACTGGGTTTGCTAACCACGCTTTTAGAAGTTATGTTTAACAAACATACCTTCAGACCAGATTAAGAACCCACTGTGAAAGCCTGTAACCAAAAAACGTTTTTGCGCGTTTGCTGAACACATTTTCTCACGTAGTTTTAGAATAAAGTTTGAAAACACGCGTTTTATTTAATAAAGTTTAAAAAACAACGCAAATCGGTTAACTTACGCAGGTACTTATAATCAGTTTCGGTGGTGTACGGTAGTTACATTATTTGGGTTGGCCAAACGACAGTATGGTAAAGTAGGTCAAATGATGTGCCGGATTATTTTCTTGTTCTTACCTTTGTATGATGTCCCTTGGTCTTACCCTGTTCTCTTCACAGTGATTATATTTTGAACAATGTGTAAAACAACATTTTGGAGTGGTGTCAAAGATCCTAATCTATCTATTCAGTGCTGTTATTTCTTTGGTCTAATTGGAATTAGATGTCAAAGTTATTTGGTCAAGGCTGATCACAAGAATTTTATCCGTTTTCTGCTAACATTGTGTAATTGGCAGATACATTGAAAACGGCCAGAGTTATGCCGAATGAGTGTTTTTTTACCTACAGGAAGGAGAATATAGTGGAAATGGAAAGGCATAAGTTTTTTGGAATTTTCATATTGTTTCTACAATATTCACCTCTGATATAAAAATAGCAAAGAATGGTGATTTAATTGGATTAGGTTCAAATAAATAGGCTAAGGTGGTTTGGGCATGTCTATCGTAGGCCAACGGATGCAGTAGTTAAGAGAGTAGATAGGATAGCTTTGGGTAGAAACGCACAAGGGAGAGGAAGACCCAAATTGAGATTAGATGCGGTCGTACGCAAAGATCTAAGTATACTAGGTTGAAGCGATGAAGTAGCACTTGACAGAGCTCAATGGAGAAAAAAGATTCATGTAGCCGACCCTAATTGATTGGGACGCAAGGCTTGGTTTGGTTTGGTTTAGGCTCAAATTGACAACTGATGAAATAAAACAAGAGAAAATGCTACTTTGATTGAGAAAAACGAACTTTGATACAGATTACAAGAGAGCACATGGGCTTATATACCCATACAAAGTAATTAACTAACGGTGCTACATAACGGAAAGGTAACATAACAGAAAGATAACAGAACACAAAAAAGTATCTTTGTGTCTGGTTGTCTCTTGTTACTGTGTCTGGGGTTGGGGTTTGTCCTTTGCGTCTGGGAATTGGGTTGCATCTGCCTTCATCTTGCTCTTGTAACTTCAGCTTGCTCTTGTTTCTTTATAGTCTTGTTGGGTTGCATATGCTTCTACTGTCTGCATATTCAAGCTCTGGCTGCATAGATCCTTATCATTTGATTGCTTACTGGGCTCTGCTGCTGGCTCTATTGCTTTTGCTGATAGCTACAATGGCTACTTCTCAGGGATTTCTCTTTGATACTCTTGGTCTTTGGTGACAACTATGGAGAGGCACCACTCTTGGGGCTGCTTTACTTATATAATTGCTGATTTTTGCAAATGCTACTTCTCTGGGATTCTCCCACACACTTGGGAAAGCTGATACCTTGTAGTCTTTCAGCTTAGATTACACAATCATGCGATGTATTGTTTTATTTTAGGATTGTTACTCTCTAGTTTTGCTGGTTGATTGCTAGCCAACCATGCTCTCATGGAGCTTTGGCATGTGATTGTCGAGGGGGTTAGGTGCCAACCTAGTTGGGATGTTTCCCCCTTGTTGTGATGCCGTTTTGTTCTGCTCCATTGTATTTGTTGTTTCCAATTTTTCAGTTAATGAAATTGTCCTTTTCGCTCTGCAAAAAAAAAAAAAAAACAGAACACAAAACATAAAGATAACAATGCTCCAATACTAACTAACTAACTACTACTTCTACTTAATGAAAGTATTTTTCATTCAGTCAATATGACCTTGCAAACTGATGCTGGAAGGAATGCTAGCTTCAGTTTGTCATGAAGCAAAAGAAACCTTGCCCCAGTCAACGGTTTGGTAAGTATATCTGCCAATTGAAACTCTGAAGAGACACGACGAACAATCAACTATTTTAGAGCAATTTTCTCGCGAACAAAATCAAAATCAACTTCAACATGCTTTGTTCGAGCATGAAAAATTGGATTGGTTGCAAGTGAAATGGTAGAGACATTATCACACCACAGAATAGGAGCACTGATCAGATGATCAATCGTAAGATCTTCGAACAATTGTAACATCCACATGATTTCAGCAGTAGCATTGGCAAGTGCCTTATACTCTGCTTCGGTTGAAGATCGTGCTACAGTGGTCTGTTCTTAGCAGACCAAGACACTAAATTGGAACCTAGAAACACACAATACCCCCCTGTTGAACGTCTATCAGATGTACTTCTAGCCCAGTTAGCATCAGAGTATGCAGAAAAAGCTAATGAACTTTTGGAAAATTCAAGACCATGTGTTAAGGTGCCTTTTACATAACGTAAAATACGTTTAACAGAAGTAAAATGACACTCCAGGGGATGGTGCATGTGTTGACAGACAGAGTTAACAACAAATGAAAGCTCTGGTCTTGTGAGAGTGAGATACTGCAAAGATCCTACTAAAGACCTGTACAATTCTGGATTAGGCATGGGATTCTGAGTTTCTGGAGCAACAGGCTTTAGTGAAGAAGGAGATGCACAAGGACGACAATCGTGCATGCCTGCTTTAGAGAAAATGCTACTTTGATTGAGAAAAACGAACTTCGATACAGATTACAGGAGAGCACATGGACTTATATACCCATACAAAGTAATTAACTAACGGTGCTACATAACGGAAATGTAACATAACAGAAAGATAACAGAACACAAAACAGAAAGATAACGGGCTTGTTCGTTTCCCTATTAAGTTTTAGTTTAGTTTTGATGACATCATCATTTATCTTATTTCTCTCTCTCTATCTCTCTCCACTCATTACACCTGCTGACATCATCAAAACTAAACTAAACTATCTAACCAAACACAGCCAACAATGCTCCAATACTAACTAACTAACTACTACTTCTACTTAATGAAACTGTTTTTCATTCAGTCAATACAAATAACGTTGTGTTGTGGCTTCGCACGGCCATCAACTAATGATGTTTTTTCAGATGATGTATGTATCTTTATTTACTTTTGTTTTTTGTTGTCATCTTCAACTCTGAACTATTATTTGTCTACTTTCTTTTTTAATGTTTAATATCTTTGTGCTGTTAACGTTTCAATTTCTTTGTGCATGTGACAGATTCCGAATTTGTCAACAGCAAAAGTTTCGAGGCTCTTTGTACTAATCAAGGTACGATCTGAACCATTTCTTGTTTATTCATATTTCATGTTGGAAGTTCATGATTTAGAGTACATTCTCGAATCTCTCTTGGTTGAGTCTTATTCCGACGCCAAAAGTGGGTGAAACAAAAATAGTAACCAGGTTGTCCTTAAATGAAAATTAGATGTGATTTATATACATCTTTTAACCAGCAGTTGTTACCGTTTGTTTCGTGAATTGTCTTTGGAATGCACTTCACTAAAAGTAACAACTTTTAGATTGAGTCAATGTGTCAATATTTCTATTTCTCTGTGCCATGCAAAATCAGAAAAAGTATGTTGTAGACATTCACCTAATTGAATTGTTCTATGATCTATAAGTACTATTTTGCAATATTTGACGGACAATAATAACACTGTACAGGTACAGCAATTCTCATGTAAAAACATAGAAAGTCAAGATTGACGGACAATAATAACACTGTACAGGTACAGCAATTCTCATGTAAAAACATAGAAAGTAAAGATTGGAAAAGTTAAGCAAGTATGATTTAGTTTTATTACAAGTAAAAGTTTTTAAACATTGCAGTCTAAAAACATATGAAACATTCTTTTTAAACCGTCGTTGAACTTTGCACGTCCCTTTTTTCTTTTTATTCTGTTTTTTCGTTGCATTCTCATGTTTCTTATATTTTCAGCTTATAAATTATAAGAGCAGGGCAAAAACTATTGCATTATCAGAGTACGATGGGCAAAGCAGTGGCCTTTACCTCTAAATTCGCGATGCAGAAGGTGATTTGACATTTTTCATACAGATTTATTGTCGAAACATTAGTGGCTTAGTTAGGAGTTATTTTTGGTTTTGCTTAATAGAGCAGTTCATGAATTCTTTTGGTTTGGTTATGGTCGCTGAACAGCATGTTTGGCAATCCCCTGTGCTCATTTGCTTATTTTGTTTATTTTTAAACAAATAAACAAAAAACTAACACAAAAAATTACCAAATGAGTAATTCCTTGCCAAATGTCTTTGCTTATATTTGCCATTTACTTTATTTGTTTATTTTTGAGCAATCAACAATAAGTAAATCAGCAAGCGAACAAAAGGGGCCCTAAATCTTTTATATAAGTTCCAATGGTTTTCTGATTCCTGATTAAACTGTTATGCGTTCCAATCTTTTCATAGTGTAACAATAAACGGGAGGATTACATTAGCAGATTGCCAGATGAAATCCTTGTGATCATCCTTTCTGGTTTGTCAATTAGAGAAGCAGCCAGAAGTAGCATCCTATCAGGAAGATGGATCCGCTTGTGGACATTGTTCGCTGGCAGTTTGGTCTTTGATGGTTCAGAGACAGTATTTGAAATAAAATGGAAAGGAAAGTCCCTCAAATTTGAAAGGACTAGATTCGTAAATTGGGTGAATCAAGTTTTACGATTACACCAAGGTCCATCTGTGGGCGAACTCATGGTTTGTTTCGACTTGGATAACCACTTTAAATTCGACATTGATGCTTGGATTGAGTTTGATATCCGAAAGAAAATCAGGAAGCTTGAGTTGGACTTCAAGCCAACTTATGTAGGAGGACAAAGCTACACTTCCCCATCACCCCTTTCGCTTAAGAATCTCACCCTTTGTTCCCTCACAGCTCTTCGTTTGTCATCCGTCTCTGTTACTGGAGAGGCTCTGGAGTACTTGTTGTCCCACATTCCGTTTCTTGAGGTGATAGCTGTGGAATTTTCGCAGGATCTAGTAAGTTTTAATGTCTCTGGGCCATCACTGAAGCTGAAGTACTTGGAGATACTCTGCTGTTTCGGTTTGAAAGATCTTGAGATTTCTGCGGAAAATCTCGTATCATTTAAGTATAAAGGGCCAAATATACGGATTCCATTTAAGAACGTGCCTTCTCTTGTGGATGTATCGTTTGCAGGGGACTTTTCCATGTATGCAACTCTGAACCTGCGCAGTTTCTCATGCTATTTCATGCAACTTGAGAGGTTTTCATTGTTCCTGGAAACAAATCAGGTTAGGATTTAAGATAATGCTCTCTCTCTCTCTCTCTCTCTCTCTCTCTCTCTCTCTCTCTCTCTTCTTTGTTGTTTTATGGTTACTCAACCACTGAGCTTTGCTGGCCATTTCTTCACTGTTTGTCCAGGCAATATTCTCCCCAATGATTCCTGAATTACGTAATCTCAAGTATTTGGAATTGGCCGTCTCAGACTATAATCGACGAAGCCTCCTTTCTTGCATTTTCCTATTAGAGGCGTCTCCCTTGTTGCATGAATTTACACCGAAGGTGAATAATTCTTCTTCTCTATTTATGAACTTATCACCGTGGGATCTGTATTTTCTTGTCTTGTGGTAAAGTTGGAATTTTGATCCTTTTTTGTTCCTCATCAAGGTCCCATTTGCTATGGGTCCTTTTAAAAATGATATACTTTGGATGCTTGTGTGTTGGAAAATACTACTCTCTCCGTCCCAATTTCTTAGCCCTTTTTTGGGAAGCGGGTTTTTAAGGGATGTGAAAATTTTGTATTGACTTTTCTATTTTGCTCATAAATTCAATCAATATTACTGTGGCCAAATTTGTAAGGCTAATTTATTATATGAAAGTTAAAACATATTCAATATGGATCTTGTTTGATAAATATCAATTAGTTTTATTATACAAAATTTTCAAAATCATAAAAACCGTTATAAAATAAAAGATAATAGACTAGCCAATTAAGATGAGAAAAATACTTTTTAAAGGTAAAATTGGAAAGTGACCTAGTTTTTATGGATGTTTTTAGAAGTTGGACAAATATTTTGGGACATTCCAAAATAGAAAGAAGGACGAAGAAATTGGGACGGAGGGAGTATATTTACTAGTTTGTTATGAAGTTCAGAACAATATATGTGATTTAATCATTTAATCATGTATTGGACCTGTAGTTCAGGTCAATTTGAGCTTTTGTTGATTGATGCATTGAGTTCATTCCTCCATTTATTTCTTCTTTATTTATTTCTTTCTTCTTCTTTTTTTTTTTCCGGTTAAGTTTCATAAAACCAAAAGCAAGGTTTACAACTACGCTACGGCAAACCCCAGGCAGCAGAACTAGATTTCTCCAGCTAAAGAAACCAAATATCCAACACCTATTGACCACATCTAATAAGAACCAGATGAACAGATGCAACCCACAAGGAAAGCAAATATTCTAGCAAAAGCTCATATAAGGCTTTAATTCTTAATATCTAACAAAGACCCAAACAACTGAGTGGAGGGCCCAAAAACTAATTGATTTTAAAATTACGACGACAGGTAATTATTCTTCAGATGCACGCATTTTGTATAGAAAATTGGTCGCCATTTCAGTCTATTAAATCTGTGCCTAAACGTGTGTTTGCTCATTATCAGAGAGGATTTTTATTCTTATTTAGCCCAAGTGAAGTAGTAATTTGGGTAAAGGGCTGGAGATTAGAGATCTTATTGTCAAAGTAAAATGGGACCTTAATATATTTGTGCTTCCTTTTTAACTCCTGTTTAGTTTAGAAATACGAATTTGCCCTGCATGAATTCCTTCCGACGATGTACTCACTGTGGATCTGAGGACACATTTCTCACAACAAACACTTCTCACGTCAAATTTTGATACACATGAATTTTTATTTGGAGAATATATTATCTTTCTAATGTTAATATTGATTAGTTTGGGCCCTCTGCTTGTTAGATATTAAGAACTGAATATTGGGCAATGATCTCGTGAATCATCCTATTCCTGGCCCTAGGCCATTTGCAAGCCCCTTGGGGAATGAATGAAAAAACTTAAAGCCTTTTGAGATTTCCCAGATTAAGCTCCTGTATCCCCATTTTTCTCATACAAAGGACCCAAGAGAAGACAGTTATCCAGCCACAGGAAAGTGGCTCTCTCATCCCAAGTAGTATGTCATCCAGTTTTTCAGAACTTGTATTAGTTGCAGTGAGGCACGGATACTTTTGTCTTTACACTTAGAGATTAGTCGAAGCAAATCCCCGAACATCCACGTGAGCAAATAAAAGGGAATGCTTTATAAAATGTCATCACGCGGCCCATCTGTGTTCTCTTTTTGCAATTCTGTTAGACGCGCGTGAAGTACTGTTATTCCTACGTTATATTGAGCCTTCTTTTTCCCTTCATTTCCTTGTTATGCTAACCTGATCTTCGTACACTCCTTGGATTATCAACATCCCCTGCATTTCCCTGTACTGCCGCATGCAATGAACCACAATTCCTTTAATTTCATTGGTTTTTGTCTTGATTGCACGAGAACCTTGAACCAAGTGAGATAGCCACTTCCCCTAGTTATTTTTGACTAATATGCAACTGGGGGCTTATTATCCTTGTGTGGTGGTGTATTGTAAATGTTCACGATTGTTACCATTTGCACATCATGCTACCATATGGTAGAAAATGAATTAAACTTCCATCCACCGTGGTCTCATTGGAGGTTTTCTTTTTGATTCCCTTCTCAGATTGGTAACGAAGGATCTATTACGCTTATAGAAGAGGTATTTCTCAATTAATTCTAGATTGTTTTGTATTCCAACTCTATCATTTATGTGATTCCATCATGCGTCTTTTGATGTACATATCTCCGTTTGTAAATTTCTTAGCCTCTCTGAAATAAGATCCTCTTGAATTGCAGGGTATGGCATTGATATGGAAGATAGCGATGAAAGGCATTACAAGGAATTGTCAATACCTAAAGGTGGTGGAACGTACTGGTGGGGTCTGTGGGGTCGATTGTTGTTGAGTTTATGAAGTTCGTGCTTGAGAATGTTGCGTCACCTGAGAAGCTTATCGTAAATCCTCGCATTTGGTGGAATGAACGACTGCCAGATGAGTGCGAGGTCAAGTACATGCCGGAGCAACGATTAGCTAGAGAGCACGCTATGAAGCTGGCACCAGAACTTCCTCCAGGGGTCGAATTTGTGATGCTTTAGTGGTAAATCACCGTGGTTGCAAAACACTGGATGGTAATCTACTAATCTCTATGAACTGGCCTGGGCATGCACGATGGGATTTTTAACTACCCTGGATACAAAGTTAATTTGGAAACTCATCTATGGTAAATGAATCCGAGTTCTTACATCTTAGCATGTTACATGGTTGATTTGGGTTGTTGAAATGCTGTTAAGCAAATGCTATCTATTCGATTAATCTTCACAAATCATTCGACTATGAAATTTATTGGATATTTGATAGAGGATTCATTTTTGTTAAGAGTTATAATCGGTGGCCCAATAGAAAACAAGAGTGATCACCGAAGGTGGTAGTCTAGATGGCAACGGCTAGTGGGCTTAAATGCTCCTCTCTCCCGTACACGATATGACAAGGTTCTAGTCCCGCCAAATGCAGGACTAGGGGAGAGGGCCTTTTGTCCATCTATTATCTAGGTGGTGCTATGGTGACAATATGTACTTTTGGATAGTAGCTATAGCTCAAACCGGTCATTTCACAGCGGGTTGGGAGCCCCTATGGTTACATCTAATGGGAGTTGTTACGCTGATTGCCCCCTCCCATCTTTTTGTCATTCAAAAAAAAAAAAAAAAAACAAAGAGTGCAACAATAGTTTACGTCAGCTAAACAACTGTATTCTTTTGTTTTACAAAATTGACTTAAACTAAAAACTAACTTATTGCGTTTTACAAGACATGTTACTTTCAATATTATTTACCGAACCGTCATCATGACCGAGAGGTCTTGATTCTTCTTGATCGTGAGAATCGTTCAAAGATACCGGACAGGCAACGAGACCTTAAGGCCTCTTCAGTGTGCCGAACCGTTGATGTTACGTTACATGCATGAGGCAAACCTAGAGGGTTGGTTTGAGTGAATTGAAAAAACTAGTTTTTTGATTTTATTGGTTTTGTTCTTATTCAATTTTTTTTTGTGCATTTGTTAGTTTTCGGTCGATTTTTTGTGGTTTCTTGGCTTATCTCGACGAGAGAAATCTAAAAAGTATAAAATTATTAGCCAAACTTAAAATTTTGTGAATAAAGACGAAAAATAATCCAATTTTTTCAATCTTATTCAAGTTTTGGATTATTTTTCGTCTTTATTGACAAAATTTTAAGTTTGGCTAATAATGTTATACTTGTTAGATTCCTCTCATCGAGACAAGCCAAAAAACCACAAAAAATCGACCGAAAACCAACAAATGCAAATTTTTTTTTGAATAAAGACAAAACCAAAGAAACAAAAAAACTAATTTTTTCAATTTACCCAAACTAGTATGTTTGCCGACCGGTCCCTCCGGCATCACCTTTCTATTAGATGCCTTGGAGGTTTTCAGATCTGCTTCTTGTTGAGGCGTCCGATTGTTTTCATGGTAGCAAGGCGACTGCTCGGTTCTTAACAAGGGTCAACTGTCCGGCCCCTAAAAGGCGCAAGATAGCATTTTCATTCACGGTAAACTGAATTTATTCACAGCATTTTCATAGTTGAGGAATTGTTGCAATTGTTGAATAAAATAGGTTTATGGAGGACAAGATACGGAAGAAACGAATGAGGTAAATCAATCACAAGTACCGCATAAATGTTGGGCCAATTTATAGAGCTTCAAATAGGAGAGCATTGCTTCACATGGCCTCCACATTTTTGTTTGGGCTCCACGCATTTTGACATGAACGCCATACAAATATGTGGTTTATAAAATGCCATAATGCAGGAATGGGGTACCAGAATGAAATGTAGTTACTCAATACTGGATGTAGTAAAAACTTTTCGGCCGTCCCCACCCGGTGATCAACTGGGTTCGGATAAATCGGAAGTTAAAGTAAATGTGAAAAATCTTTTTAAAGAAAGCATAATTGCACCGGCCGTTGATCTCGTGATCGATCGACGCTTTATAGGAAATTTCACTCACTACAGACCCCCGGATCCCATCATGCAGCCCAGCTTTGTGTTATTCTTGCATTTCTGTTAGAAGTGATACGCGATGATGTGTGCACCATGTGCAGCTGGTGGTTCTCGCTTGAACGGTTATGGGCGAAATTGTCAAACATGCCCTACTTGCATTGCATGTTGTATCCGACTAAAGAACATACATTTGTCGTGCTTTCTTCAAAAGTAGACGTTGACATGCATTTACACTACTCTTTGCCCCACATTTATGCTCTCCTCCACATAATAGCATCAAATCAATATCACTATGAACAAATTAACTTTTAAATTAAAGTAGAGAGCAAATTTTTAAATTTTTTTAAAAAAAATCAGCCTCACCAAATACCTCACCAATTTGCAGATTTTTTAACTTTGCTACTACAATATTTGAATAAATTTGGTACGGCATTGTTCACGCACTAAAGACATTGTTCATGCACTATTCACGCATTGTTCATTTTTATTTATTTATTATTACTTTTGGGGAGAGTGAGTAAAAAGAAAGAATAATTTAATTTAATGAAGTTAGAATAAGGAGTCTGATTTTGTGAGTTTTTTGAAAAATGATTTGGTAAATTACAAAACATGTTTTTGAGTTTAAATTTGGTTTTTTTATTTTTTATTTTTTATGTGAGATTGATAAGGATGCCCTAACGTGTAATAACCGTGCATAATAGGTAGGTAAATGTCAATATTAATCATCTATTTGAACTTCACCCTAATCATAGGCACATAAAAGATTGAAAATGATATGCTTATGGTCCTATGGAGGCTTATTATATATCCTTGTGTGTGATGGAGGTTTCCTTTTTGGTTCCTTTCTCAGATTGGTAAAGAAGGATCAATTACGCCTGGTTGATTTCAAGAGGTATTTCTGGGTGACAGCTCTGGCGTCTCTCTCTCTTTCCTGAACTTATTTTATTTTATTTTTTTGTTGTTTGTTTTGTAGGTGGTTTTTGGCCAGCAGTTTTGAGGGCCGGTCATTTTGTTTTGGTTGCTTTTTGTTTGCCAATTTTGGGTCGGTGGTTTTGGTTAATAATATTCTTCTACTTCTTTACCCCCAAAAAGAGAGATATTTCTCATTAATTCTAGATCATTTTTGTATTCCAACTCATCATTTACGTGATTTCATCACGAGTCTTCGATGTGTGTGTGTGTGTATATATATATATATATGTATGTATCCGTTTGTATTGTATTGAATTGTAGTCCGTAGCATCGGCATATAAGAAATTAACTGCAGGGGTACATTACAAGTAATAAGAATCAATACCTGAAAGGGGTGGAACGTTCTGGGGTGGTCTGCGGGGTCAACAATTGTTCAATTTATCAAGTTCGTGCTTGAGAATGTTGCGTCACTTGAGAAACTTATCGTTATGCCTTGGCGAGCTGAACTCGTTTGCCTCTCTCTTACCCAATGAACCAAGGAGTAGCAGGATGTGGTACTAATTAAGGAACTCGAATTTCTGTACCAAAAAACAAAAATGGGATTGCTATCAGCAGCAATAAGATGACATTTGAGCTGCTAGGCCAACATAAATTCAGGAATGAAAAATGGATTCAATACAGCATTTATACCTCACTATGGCGTAGTTACAAGCCACACCGTATTAACTCCTGAAATATTCAAATACGTCGAACCCGGTCGGACCGTCCAATTGCCTCAACAATTTTGCAATACTACAATTTTTGGTAAGCATGACATTACTTTGAAATAAGCATAACATCACTTTGTGTTAAGACCCGTATGTTTCAACCAATAAGAGAGAGAGTTTTGTTAACCCTATTTTAAGGAAGGTGAACAAAGTTGCTCTATGCAAATAGAGCTTATTGTTAAACATTGTATTTGTGAAAATTAATTTGAAGTATAAAATTGATCGCATCAAGTGCAATTATATTAAGATATCTCAGGCAATAGAAATTCGAGAATGAGTTTTTTATTCTAATTTAGTATAAACGACATGTAATGGATCCAAAATTGATGTAGGACAAGATTAAGATAGGTTATAGTATTTATATTTTATGTCTTCATATCCCGTTGCGATTCTTCTATGGAAATTTCTTCCCCTTAATGCTTCATTTGTGTTTGGTCAATTTTATTAAATTTTAGTTATAGATTTCGACCTAATTCTGTTATTTTAATTTTGTTAGTCTTTTATTTTATTCCTTTATTCAAAATTTTATTGATTATCAAGAAATTACCTAGTTTAGTTCCTATCAAAAACAAGATTAATTCTCTTCCTATAAATAGGGCCGTAAGTCTACGAGCAAATCAAGTTACCTTATTATTTTTTATTGTGGATTAACAACCCGTCTATTAGAATGATATATAGGACAATATCTTGCGTTTCTTGGCTACTACGCCGCATCATCGTCACTAATAATTGGTGGACTTGCTCTGAAAATATAGCCATAAGTTGTTTAAAATTATCTGATGAACGAGTTCTTTAATTTTTTTTAGAAGTATCCAACGATCAAGTTAACGCAAGATATATTATGGGCCTCTTCTTGTTTTCCAAAAACACAACAAAGCTAATAGTTTTGGACATTTTACCGTAAGATTTCGTAGTTGGTTTGGAGTACCACGTGTAAATGCAAAAGTGGCCCTTAAGTTTATTTTCATAAAATTCTTCAGAATTCAAACACGTGTCCACAGGTTCCTTAAACTTTTAGCCTTAATATTTTGTTGGACGGATGTCTCAGAAAAAATCGAGCCCAACGTCCATTTGATAGTAACTTTTAGCCTTAATTAATATTTTGTACATGCATTTCTGTCATTCAATACGAGGATAAATAATCATATGTTTCTAAAATATTAAAAAATTATGAACTTAGACTTAATTAATATATTTTCACCTTACCATTTTTTTATTTTAAATTTATTTGTTGACTTTTGTGCTTACAAAAAGAGAATAAAAAGATTTGAATTTCAAAATTTTGTCTGTTTCCTTTTCAAATTCTGGTGGTGGTTAGGAATCTCCGGGGAGCTCGTTTTTCTTCTCTTTTAAAAATTTTGGAGTTTTTTTTTGTTTGTTCGTGCTCTAAACCTCCCACCCTTTACATTATTTTCTTACCTATTTCACAACCAAATTACGAAAAACGGAACATTTCTTTCGTGGCTAAAATTTCTTCGCTTCTGTCCGTAAAGTCTCGCTGTTTCTTGCCGATTCTCGCTTTCGCTTTCGTGTATTATAAAATACTGTGTTCACTTCACGTTTTTAATTTTTTTTCAAAAAAATTCTTTCTCCATCTCTCATATCTCTAATCATTAATCGCGTTTCTCTCTCTACTCATACTCCTCTCTTTAATTATTATTTTCATTTTTCTCTTTCTCTCTCTCCAATTATTACACCTTTCTTTAATTATTATTTTTTTCCCAAAAACTCATCCAAATACTATCTCAAAAATATTTCTAAAAATATTCTTCTCAATATAGTTTGACATGTTTTCAAAATATGAATTCCCCTGACATACGTGCATTAGGGGTGCACATACACCTGGCTAGGCCGGGCTCGGGCTGGGCTTATATTAGATAATAACGAGATTAGAGTATTTCCAAACCCGACCCATTTATAATTGGGCTTCATTTAATTTGCCCAAAGCCAACCCAAATAAAATTTTAACTTCTCAAAACCGTCCAAGAAGCCCATTTATCTTATTAAAGCATAGCATTATAAACGTAAATTAATCAATCATAACGATCACAATTACAATTTGTAACCATAATAATATATTTAAAGTTCTAAGTTCTTACAAAAATATTAAAAATTGACCTATAAATTAAAGTGCAATTAAAATATTTAAAAAGATGAAACTCTCCGATATTTATCAATCCCTATATGTAGTATTTAAATAAAATATTATTTAGCAGAGTTTCCCAAACCCGACCTATTTAGTAAACGGGCTTAAAATCTCAACCTAGTCTAGCCCTTTGGGCCTGAATATTTATCTCAAGCTTTAAAAGAACCGGACTAGGTTGGGCGGACTAGGTGGGCTACTAGGCCGGTGTACACCCCTAACGAGCATGCACATATTTCATAAAATTAACATGCTAGTATGGAAAATCTCATAAAATCATCCGGTCATTTTATAGGATTTTCCATAAAACCTTATGACAAATCTAGCCTTAAATAACATCCCCATGGTTGCAAGGACAGACGCAAAGGCGGGCTGGTCCAAGTGATCGCCCTATTCAAGTGGTCAAATTGGTTTATAAATATAGTAGTAATTATTTTACAAGAAATTAATTTTGGCACTCCAAGGTGTCAAATTAATCAATTTGGAGAGTGCCAAAATTGCTTTTTTTTTTATAATTTTTTAATGACAGTTAGGTTTGCCCGCCTAATAATTTTTTTTTGTAGCATTCATCTAACCCACGCTCAAACCTTGCGTCCTTTTCTGCAGTCATGCACCATAACTTTCCGAAGATTTATGGCCTTAGGTGCCAAGAGTAGATTTACTATCCCGAAAATTGTGTCCCAATTCTCTATCCCTTTCATTAGAGTAGTTTAGATTCACAGATAAACATATATGGACAGATTTGATTAAGGTGAGATAAAATCCAAATTTGATGAACAACTCGGATAAACGGGAGAGAGAATTGGGGATAGGGAGTTTGGGACAGACCTCTTAGCTGAGGTGCCCTTTAATTATCTCAAAGACTTGACTTATCGCCTGGCTTTCTGGGGTGCCCTTTATCTTGATCGACTCAACCACACCAATTCCACCCACCTCTCTCTATCTCCCTCATGATTTATATCCTCACAACTCTTCTTCCAATTCCCTCCAATTCGATCTGAGCTCTCTCAGAAAAATGGAAACCCTAACCCTAATCCCAAACCTCCCTCTCTTCTTCACCCAGTTCCTCATCATCTACCTCATCGCCTACTTCATCGTCTTCAGAAACTGGAACCCCAAATTCCGCCCAGAAGCCGCCAGCTGCTTCATCTCTCTCGCCCACGGCACCCCTGCCGCCTTCTTCGCCACCCGCGCCATTCTCTCTCACCCAAACCCTAGCTTCTCCTCAATCAACACCGATTCTCAAAACACAGTGCTCGATTACAGCATCGCCTACTTCTTAATGGACCTCGTCCACTACCTCGTGTTTTACCCGAGTGACATGCTCTTCATCGGCCACCATTTGGCCACTCTGTTTGTTTTCGTGACGTGCCGGTACGTGGCGAACCACGGGGCTTTCGCGATCCTTGTACTTCTCGTTTTGGCCGAGGTCACCAGCCTTTGCCAGAACACTTGGACGCTGGCTAGGGCTAGGAGGGATGATTCGAAAACCGCAGCGAAAGTGTATGAGTTCTTGTCCCCTCCGTTTTATGCTCTTTATTCGGTTGTTAGGGGTTTGGCTGGACCGGTTTTTATGTATAAGATGATTGTTTTTTATTGGAGTGGGAATGCGGATGGTGTGATTCCTAGGTGGGTTTGGGTTTCTTGGGTTGTTGTAGTTGTAATGGCCATTTCTGTTAGTATATTGTGGATTTCGAATCTTTGGGTTGAGTTGTACAGAGAAAGAACTGGTAAAATTGAGAAGAAAACTAGGTAGATGAAATAAGGCCTGTTGTATGTTTATTTATTGGAAGAATTAATGACAATCATTCATTTCGTGTTATGTCGAATTTGGAACTTCTGATTCAGCATATTGGAGAATGATTGTGAGTCTGCCTGTTGTATTTTTATTGGAAGGATCAATGGCAATCAAAATCTTTTCTTTTTCTTGCTATGTCAGAGGTTGGAGTTGTCAATGAATACTTTTGTGAGTGTTTGTATTTTGTTTCATTTAAGTATTGAATGCACTTTTCAAAAGCTTGTTTTGTTATGTATTGTAATTTGAACATAGTTTGGTATGTTATAGTTTCATCTTTGCTTTCTCCCATTTGCTCATTGAAAATCATAGTCTGCCTCCTCAAACTATGATACTTCTTCCGCATTCCCTCTTAGCTATCTATTTAACCAGCACACACCTTCAAAATCGACATGGATTCCACTTGCAATTCCCATAGAAGAATCAGACTTACTTTTATTTACATGACAGTAGTACAGAACATGGTTTTTTTGTGAGGGGCTGTGTTGTCCATCCAAAATGCTCCTTGTGCTTTATGAAATAGCTCATTCATGGAATCATGAGGTATTTCGTCAAAAGTTGTACTAATATTGTTAGCAGAGTTGGAGTGACCTATAACCTCTGCAGTAAGTAGGAGACACACCCTATACAAGTATGGGACCTGGTAGGTTGTGGTTTTGCGATTCGAGTTGCAGAGGGTGTCCTCTAGGCTGGATTTAAGACACATAAAAGTGTTGCATTTTGATAGGTGAGTGAAGCCGCCAAGGAAAGGGCTACCATTGGGTCTGTGTAGTGTAGGTAGAGTTGGTTGCCAACGCCATCTGCAGAGCTTGGTAGTTTGTTACAATCCTAATATCCCACCTCGGTTAAGTCTTTGTTCCCACATCGTTTAGGTCTAGGTTCGGCTGTGTGGATATAAGCTCTGCATCTTTACCTCTCCAGTTCAATATGTAAGGGTGTTACTTTGAGGGGTTAAAAAGGTGAAATTTTCCCATTTCTGGAATACTACCATCTTACAAGTTGTTTCATATTTTCAGTAAACATAGTTGTGGAGCATTCCTCTCATATTCAATTCATATACATGGATGTAATCGTTTTCTTGAGTGTCTTTATTGCTATCTCAAGTAGACTAATATATCCAATGACTAGCCTTGCGGAATTAAATTCTGGTTGGTTTATCTAGTAGAGAAAAGTAATGTCTCATTCTCAACCACTAATAATCTACTACTTGACTACTCTGTCTGGTTGCAACCTGCTAATAGGAAAGGTATAAACAATAATATCATGAAGGCAGGAATTAGCAATGATAGGAGCAATGATAGTGTTCGTGGTAAGTAAAACTAGGGCACTGGTGCCCCAATACCACTTTGGGGCACCACAGCCGGAGCCCATGTATCCAATGATTCCAGACGCAGTTGTGTCCACAGTTGTGAATGAAAGGGTTGTTCCTAGACTTTTCCGAAAGCAGTAGCCTCAAAATTGATTAAGTTTTTGTACTTGTTTCCAGTTCCCGTTACTTCACGTATGTTTTATTAATGTATATAGGGCTCTTCTTCTCATCCTTTTCTGGTAGTTCAGAATATTCCCAAATTTGTTTTTCAATCCAACCGAGTTGTTCCAGGTTAGCATTCTGCGGACAGTTCATGTTTTTAGTCTAAAATCTTAATTGATTGATCTTTACATGGTGAGGAAGTTCAATGGTGCTATTGGATCGGATCTCGGCCGTCTAAATATGTTTTGGACGGCCCAGATTTCAGGGGAGTTAAAATATCCAAAACATCCTTCGGCAACCCTCCAAGGCCATCCAAAACATATTTGGACGGCCGAGATCAGGTCAGCAGGGTCCCGAGTTCGGTGCTATTAGTTCTCCTAACATCTCCTGCCATAAAGGGACTGCATAATTCAATTGACAAATCGGACAAGAATTAGGATGTACTTACTCGATAACCGACCCAGGTGCTATTAGTACTCGGAAAAAGGTGAGAAACAGGAAGGTAAGCCCAGAAAATAAACAGGAAAAGGTAGGCAAGGGCTGTGATTGAACCAGTTATTTTCTGGGCTTACTTTCCTGTTGTGTACGACCTCTCACTGCGCGGAGTGGTTGATTACATGGTAACACATTTTCGTAGATTTAGGAATTCTCGAAGCCAGCAACTTCTCTTGATTTCCACACCCAACTTCCACACACACACACACACACACACATGTTTCATTGATAATTCCACACCCAACATCGAACTCCATGGTTCAATTTGCAAGGTAGGTGTGGTTCTAAACTTAATTGATATGCATATCCCTGTGTGAGATATCTTGAGAAATTTTACTGCACGAGACTGAGAGGCAGAGAGAGTAAATTAAAGGTTGGGTGTTACAAATGGTATCAAAGCAATTTGTTTACACAATCATGTGGGCGCAGGTCAGAGAAAAGACTCGCGATGTACCATGGTGACTTTGTGCTCTAGGCGCAAGTGGCCTCAAGGGAAAAGACCCTGGAGA
This sequence comes from Vaccinium macrocarpon, assembly GCA_022606695.1. Classification (NCBI taxonomy): domain Eukaryota; kingdom Viridiplantae; phylum Streptophyta; class Magnoliopsida; order Ericales; family Ericaceae; genus Vaccinium; species Vaccinium macrocarpon. The sequence goes on along the minus strand of CM040181.1, from coordinate 38,658,510 downwards.
TATTGTGGTAACTTTGGTCACAAGAGAAAAAGATCATGAAATATCTTCGTGACTCTAGTGCTCAACCACTCAAGAGGGCACGTCGCGCTAAAACTTCGGAAATTGTGATATCCCGGCCTGCTTCAAAAGTCTACATGAATTATTTTGGGAAGCCATTGAACTAATGAACTACTACATATAGTACTAGCTTAAGATTTTTAGGCCATGTGGAAAGGCTCTAACAAGTTATTGGGTCAACAAAGGATAGGTTGTTACAAACGGTATTAGAGAAAAATCCCAATCTATGTGGTGGGAGCTATGTGGTACACCATGGCCACCGGGAAGCCACCAGGAAGGTTGTTGGGCCATGAGTGGCCAAAGAGGACGTTTTGTACTAAAGTGAGGGGATTGTAATACCCCTAAGTTTCTCCCATATTGGCGGATTAGAAGAAGTATCATTGAGATATAAGAGACTGCCTGTTCTTATCTATCTGGTGCTTTAACATTTTGGGCTATGTTGCTAGGTTCCAATAGGTTTATTGGGCTGGTAAAGGGTGGATTGTGACAGTATTGATTTCAACATCATCTAAATTTATTTTTGGTGGACAGATCAATGATGGGTCGAAGGGGATGAAGCTATTCTAGGGTTTTGGCTGCTACTCTTTCTATTCAAATAGTACCATGAAATGAATTTTCATTTTTCTAGACAAGTTTTATTTTATGTAAATCAACACAAATAAAAGTCACACAACCTTTAATAATCGCAAATTCTTGGAGATTTAGAGTCCAATATAAATCCAAACACAGAGTAAAGACATGTATGCACACCAAGTAACGAAAAGCAGCAGTAATGTATGGAAAAAAGGTCCCCTGGTAGCTTTCTTCGTCGTTGGCTCCATTGCAACAAAAAAATGATATTCCAAAAACTTTCTTCTAAGTTCCCTTTTAAAATGAAGGTCACACAAACCTTTTATAATCACAAATTCATCAAGAATCAGAATCCAATCCCGTTAACAAATGAAAGTAGTCTTTGAGAAAACAACAGAAAGAAACCAACACAGAGTGATGACATTGATGCAGACCAGTCATTGAAAAGAAGCTTATTCTGAAAAAAAAATAAAAATCCTACTTAGCCATTATACTGTGGTCGTTTCTGCTACATTTTAATCTTTGCTTTTCCATTTGGGTATACGATTTAACAGCAACTTCCAATGTGCCGAAATCCAGTGTTGTTTAAGAGTAGAATGTATATGTCGATGCTTCTAGTATAATTTGCCTCAGCCCTCCAATGGATGAGAAAATCATCAAAAGAATACCCAGGAAAATGCAGATCTGCAATCCAGAATAAGCGACGAGCGTTAAACTTCAAAACATTTAGAAGAAAAGAAATACCGAAATCAAAGCCAAGTTTTAAACCACTCATACCCAGTTAGCAAACCAAGACAAGCCAAACCTCCTTGGTTTATAGATGACAAGCCACATAATGCAAGGCAACTGCAGGAAAGAAACGAGAAAAAATACGAAAGAGAAAAAATAATGACAGCAAGATATTGTGTGATTTTAGTTGCAACAACCATTTTGTGAAATCTTTGTAAAGAAATGGCCATATATAGTTACTTACAAAGTATGTTGTTGGCGAAAATGCAAACCCTCCAAAGAAACCAAGAAGAGCACCAAAGAAAGGGAAGGTCATGCCAACAAACATTGTGAAAGCTGCAATAAAGGGAAAAAGAAAAGAATAACAGTAGAAGTAGAAGAACGTAAACTCTCCTTGATCAAGAAAAACAAATTTCTAATGATTCCGTTTGGATGAAGAGCATAGTGTACTTACCCACGTATAAATTTCGTGAAGCAAAGCGAAGCATCCAAGTGGGCCTGAAGTTCAATTTCTTTACCAGAAGAGTTTCTATCATGTCAAACACCGGCATTGCATAGATCTAAATCAACAGAAACAAAGAAAGATTAGACAAAATGCATTTGAACAACTTCATCGAAAAGAAGTGTTTTGGGCTGTACTGATAGCTTCCGATAACGTGAACAACGACAAACAAGTTAGCCATTGCAATGAGCCAAGTCGGTTTCTCCAATGAGATGAGGATATTGTCTGAAACTTGGTTCCCAAACGTCCAAAAACCGATTATAGCGACAGGGAAATAGCACAACGCCACAATCGCGTAGGCAAACATGACTCCCCTCCACATGGGAACTTTGGATGGCTTCTCAGGGGTAGAAGGCATTGTTGCTTGAATCTCTAAGACCACATTGTGCCCAGCATAGGCAAAAGCAACATCACCCAAGGCGTTAAAAAACCCGAAAACTTTTCCTGGCGTGGTTTTATTAGGGTAGCCATATTGCACATCCTTTTGCACCCCCTTGTGAACAGAAGCAGTCCAAGCAATTGTAGAGTAGCTTCAAGATAAAATTTAAAAAAAAAAAGAAAGAAGAAAAATCAAACCATAGTTACAATAGGAAACTCTTTAGAATAAGGAACCTCCCTTTCCCAGAATTGCTATGTTAAATGGAATCGATTAGATAGACACATCTTAAACATTTAAACATATCACCAATGTGAATTATTACGGCATAAGATTTTGCAACTTGCTAAGTATTGTGCTTCGCAATAAACAAGATTTTCTAAAAATAGGAATCTCTCACAAATATCTACTTCTCCTTTCAAAATAGAAGAGACTTGAGGTTCAATTGTCGCATCCTGGTACGGAGGCTCAAAATAATCACATCTTAGTATAACGTGTATAATTAAGAAAATCAACTAGGACTAGTGCATTTCATGTTTTCAACCCAAAAACAAGGACTTTACCTCAATGACATAACTGCAGCAGCCAAAGACACACCAGAGATGGAGTTGAAGTTGGGGAGATGGGAGAGCACGAAATGGGCCGAAGCAAAGATCATGATAAAGAAGGTAAGCTTGATATCTTTGCAGTTTTTTGTGCACACCAAATTGTGGAATTTCTGTAGCGACTTCCCTCCGGTCACCATGTAGACTATGTCCACTCCCACCTCGCAGATGAGTTGTTGGGGCACCACAATGTAAAGACCGAGCTTCTCACCAAACGCATGCTGCCCCAACTCATGGTATCTGTCGAAACGTTTTCCAGGTACCATCTCATGCATCTCAATCATTTGCCACAATGTGTACAAAGTTATAACCCATGACAGTATTAGTATGGTCACACCAGGACCCCTGAAAATGGGGGGGGGAAGGTCATTAAGTAGATTTTTTGCTTGAAAGGTATATGAAAATGGTTAATCGGTATAATTACTCATCTTGGCATTTATGTTTCTGGGGTAGGGAGAGGGCAGGTGGGAAGATGCTATGGTACGCCCCCTTGGAAAGTGGCCTACCGAACGCCCCATTACGTATGTTTTTGGTACTAGTTACGCATGATTTTAGTGAATGTTACGTATTTTTGGTATATTTCTGTGAACAGTACCATGAATCCGAGCATAGTAACTTGAAAAGCGATTTTTTTTAAAAAAATCCAAACTGGGTCGTAACAAGTATCAAAGCCATACGTAACAAGGTTACTATAGATAGTGACGTGAATAGTGAATGCATAATAGTTTATAACTTGGTAAAAAAAACATACTCTAAGTAAACAAGTACCAAAATCATACGTAACAACTACCAAAAATCATAGGTAAATGGCCGGAGGATAAGGGATTATGATCAGGCATACCATCCTAGATCTGCCATTGCAGAAGGGAGACTGAGAACTCCAGCTCCAACCATGGCAGTGACATTGTGGAAAGCTGCGTACCACCATTTTGCATTTCTTGAACCGGTGATCGGAAGCCAGTCATTGATCGACCTCTCCTTCTCAGACATTGCATCAACCTGCCACTGATGATTACAATTTCTTTTAAACAAGTTCACTTCAATCAACCTTTGTTGCCTTAAAAGGGAAAAAAAAAATATGATAACCACCATAACATACTCTTTCGGGCGAACTGGCCATATAGGAATTTTTTGAGGCTACTCCCTCGTCTGTATTTGATTCCTGGTTTGAAAGAAAAGAAAAAAAAAAGTGTATTGAAATGTGCGGCAAGTATATGAAAGTTAAAGATAAGAGAGCTGACTTATTCATCCATATCAGCTGAAATTTACCGTGAGATATTGGAAATTTTCATTCCTTAATTTTACAACTTTTGGTGGATAATCTGTCCGTTGACATACGAAGTGTTTACTATCATGGAAACATGTGGAAATAGCCAAGTATTATTACAAATTAACTGATGCCTACTCTCTTAGTGTTATTGGCATTTTCCGGATTTCGACAAACCATTGGTGTATGTACTTCTATCTTTTTCCATTTGGGTTTGAGAGGTAGCTTAGTTGATTGAGTCTAGATGCTCCACCCGATGGTTAAAGGATTGGAGAAATGGAGTTGCACGTTCCTTGGCCCTCTTTAGGGCTCCGACCTTGGCACTTTAAAACTTATTTTTCACTGTTTTAGGTCAGATTTTGAGAGCATTAGCCTACCTTAGAGAGAGAAACACTTCTCCTTCATTTGTTAATGGGGTTCTATGCTTTAAAGGTGATTTATATTTTGATTTGAACAACTTTTATTCATTCTAGTGCTATATTCTAATAGCCACGTATATGCTCTAGTTTGATTCTTTTCAAAATCCTCATTGCATCATCAAGAAACATACTTTTCATATATTAATGTGTTTAGATGTCTTAAGTATGATTTAAACTTAATGTTTGATCATTTTCCTTGTCAATCTAGTGTAGTACTTTTGTTCACCATGTATTTGCCATCATGAACAGGGAAGAAGGAGAGATTTGGGGTGTTGATTTTTTAGGGGTATTTTAGTCTTTACACAATAATAAAAATTGAGGAGTTTTTAGTAGGTTGAGCCTCTTTTGTGATTGGGGCACAACAGACCTTGCTGTGCTCTTAATTTGGGTCACATTTCAGGACTGAAGAAATGATCTGGTGTTGGAATTAATTTAGATTCAGTTTTTAAGATAGATACATCGTTAACATAGATTCATGAATTAGGTAGATGAAGTGTCTAGGTATGTTCGATGTAGTAGGTATCATTGTATGTGCGTGTGTGGAGGTTCATGTATGTGGTTAATTAACTGGAGTCTAAACGGGGGCGAAGCTAGGAACTGAAGTCGGAGAGGGCTGAACTATGAAAAAAATGTTGGCACGATGATTTTTCCAATACTAAATCAAGTCTTTTTGAGTTTTTATGGGACGGTTTTGATAAATTGAAAAATTAATCTCAAGTATTGTTGTTATCATATCATTATTGCACAATATCATTCATCATAATTTAGTGTTCTCGAAATAAAAATTATTTTTACTTTTTGATTATTTTTTCAATTTAATAGTATTTTTTTTAAAGAATATCAATAAAAAAATATGCAGAATATACTCTGGACTAGAAAACCAGGGAGGCCGGGGCTATGGAGTGAAATTCAATGTTTTGGAATTTTTTTAAATGTCTCTTTTTTATTATTATTATTATTTTTGGATGGTTGAGTGACTTGTGCTTTTCCTCATTTTCAGTCTTTAGTGTAACACAAAGTTGAAAGTTTAATACTCCCTCTATTCTAATTTTTTTCTCATTACGAAACTACGTGCAATTTTCAAACTAAAAAATAATGTATTTATCAAAATAATTTTTTAATTTTTTTGCACTGTATTAAAGTTCTCAATAAGATTCATTAAACAAGATTCATATTTATTAGAAAATTATTTTTGTAAGTACATTATTTTTTACTTTAAAAATTACACGTAGTTTCGTATTGAGCAAACAAATTGGGACAGATGGAGTATTAATCTTCTTTTCCTGAGAAAAAAATACACTTACAAAGTACACCTTACTACTGGCCAAAAATTATTTAACAGACACCTCAAAAAATGCGTAACGGACATGCAAATAGTGCTTTAATTATCCTTAAAACACGAGCCGGATTTTTTTTATTATAAAATTTCACTCAAGTGACTCGACTAACGATTTTGAAAAGGAACAGCCTATGAACACACCTTACCACCATGTCTCCAATGATTTAGACGTTGCTGTCCCGACTTGTGTTTTAAAAGTTGTGTTTCTATGAGACTGCAAATGTGTCTTATGTACACTTGTATGATCAGAGCCGGCTCATACTTTTAGTAGGCTTAAATCGAACTTATATATTAAACGAGGTCTAGTCACTGGGGAGAAAAAAAAAAAGGGGGTCCACCCTATATTTTGTATACAAAAATTGGCCAATAAAGTGTCATTGTAAAAACTATTACAAAAGATTTACCATTACAAATGCAAACTTATAGTTATCCAAAAATATACAACCGCTACAGTATTTCAAAATCTATCATTCGAACATTTGTCGTCTTACACTTTTAGCGCAAACGCAAACGTCAAAATCAGATTGGGCACTTTAGATATATATGTAGAGGTCCCCAACTAATCGGGTACTTTTTTTTTTGATTTTTGGGGAAATTTAAATCCTGGGGTTCATAAGATTCATGCAAGAGCCGGTTCTATGTATGATGTTGAGAGAATCAGAGAGTGGAAAAGCCTACGAATATTTTCTTCTGTACAAGTCTTATGTATACTTGTATGTATGAGAGAGAGAGAGAGAGAGAGACTAACTTTGTTGGAAGCATAGTTAACATCAGTTGGAGGTTCAGTTGCCATGGCTTTGAAAGTGCAGAGAATATAACAAGGAAGAAGCTAGAAAGACAGAATCCGTAAGAGGAATTGATCTGAAAACCCCAAAAATGTAATGGGTATATGTACCGATCCAAAGGGATCCCTTGGCGGCTTGGCCCCAGCTGTATATGTTCACTGGAATGACATAAACAAGATAGTTTTAGAGAGAGAGAGAGAGAGAGAGAGAGAGAGAGAGAGAGAGAGAGAGAGAGATGGTGACGTCAAGGACGAATTAGACCAGAATTGGAGTTGGTAAACAGAATAGAAATTGATTTCTTCAAAACGATATTTTCATGCAAAAACAACAAAAAAAAATTATAAAAGCTTGACGATCGTTTGTAAAAAACTTTACATGAGTAGCAATTGGAAAAAAGAAGTAGACTAATTGTTGCAAAATCACAAAGATTTGTGGGTATCATGACACCTTATTTCTCTCCCGATTTCTTTCCTTATTTCTCTCCATTGTATCAATTAGTGATTTTATAGAATCTTGTAAATTTATCTTTCCTATATTAGCGCTGTTGTATAATGGCTATTTATGCCCATTGATTGAATGAGAAAAACTTGACTTGTGCATTCTAAATCTCTGTAATTTCTTGATCACTAATGATTATTAAAAACTCGAGGGGGCATGGAAGCCCCTCCATTAAATTTAAAATGATAGGACCAAAATTTTATTAAAAGGCAGAACATCAGACCGGGCATCTATTCTCTTGGAGGGATGGTTGAAGCCACAACAAAGGTTATATTCGTGTGTACAAGAACGAATCACATAGCTCTGTTGATATTCGGTGACATTCTTCGTTTGATTTGTTACGATTTGATAAATTGTGGTACCTTAGGGTAGCTTACGGCACCTCAACTATCTTATATTTTATTTGCAGGCCAAATTTTCATTAGCAGAGCAACTCGCGCTATGTGATTCCTTATTAGATAAAGATACTGCAGGCAACTTTTTATATGAAGAGCTGTTGGCTTACTACGTCACACATAATTACAATAAGATGTAATACTTGAAGTTAATTAGCTTTCAAATTAAAAAAGGAAATTCAATTAACCGAAATTTATTTTGGCCTCCACTCCCATTGTTTTTGTGTGGTACAGTGTTAGGTGTGTTTTGGCCTAAAAAATTACTTGGATTATTTTTTCATCTTTATTTGATTTATTTGTGTTTTTTAGTTTTGCATAAATTTTTTGTGTATTATTGGTTCGTCTTGGCGAGAGGAATCAAAAAAGTAAAAAATTATGATCGAATCATAAATTTTTTGAAATAAAGACAAAAATAAGTCAAAAAGACATCTTTTTACACTAAAATCGATCTTATTCAAAAAATTGAGAGTTGTAGTCATAATCTTTTACCTTTTTGGATTTCTCTCACTGAGACGAACCAATAATACTCAAAAAATTAAAAACTAACAAACACAAAAAAAAAAGACAAAAAAAAAATTAAGTTGACTTTTTAGGCCAAACTTCACCTTACTTTGGGTGGGATTTCAATCTGTCTTGGTGTGTGACAACGGAGTTTCGTAACAATAATGAGTTTGTTTCTCGTTACAAATATAAAGCCGTCTTTTGCAATTCTCATGGCATCTTTTAATCGTTTTATGAGTCTTGTTATGTTCTTTATAAGTCTTTCTTGTTAATTGTAGTCAAAGTCTTAGTCTATTACCTTATCGTCTTAAAAATGTTATTTGTTTTCTTTGCCTATGCATGGAGGGGTGTTTCAAGAATGTCCTATTTAAATATTTGTTTGTAAATAAAACAAGTAGATTGAGTTTTTTTTTTTGTCATTCGTCATTCCTTAGAGTGGCGCCGTGTTACTAGACTATACGTATCCCTTGTTAGACATATCGAGTGGTGATTATCTGCATCCCTGGCGTTCTATTTCGGGTGGTGAGCTTGTACCCTTTTATCATTCATTCCCTCTACAAATTGACCCCATTAACCAATTAAGATAATTGATATGTTTGCGGGTTCAATTATGGGTCCCACTTTGATAATCCAACACATTCGCCTTTCGCTATTGGTGTTGATCATTGGTGAAAAAAATCGTGTTGATCAAAATTGGTAAGGATGAAGTTTTTTTCATACTCCCTCCATTCCTGTATTATACGCCCACAATGAAAAAAAGTGTCATTTATCAGACTATTAGGGATTATTCGTGTCTAAAGGCATGACGCAATGTAATTTGAACACAATTTGAATAGATTTATTTATTTTTCCCTTCAATTCAAATATATAGCAAATTACCCGTGTCTAATGGCACTTACCTCTAGATTGTTAAACTTGGGTTGATGTGTATTGATCCCATCTGATTGTTGTATGCGTTACCATACAACGAACAATAAAATCGCTTATTCTTGATTAAGAAAGGAACTGGGCAAACACAACATTGCCACTTTAAGGCACGGAAATTTTTCTAAATCAAAAGAAATGAAAAGAATTTTTTTTTCTTTCTATAATTGGATGTCCAGGGCACCTCGACTAATTTCGGTGTCCTGGAAGTAACAACCAAATATACAGAGCCGATCCTAAGTTAAAGCAAGCGTTGCGACTGATTTAGGCCCTCCAAAAATTACAAATTTCAAAGGCCCCTCATATTTTAGTACCCATAGCTATCTTTCGTAATACGGAAAAAAAAAAAAAAATCGAAGTGTCTCACGAGAAGATGTAACGAAACCAATTAGGTGGCAAGTAGAATTTTCCACAAAAGTTTCCCAAGCCACTAAACCAATTTCTCACAAATGGTCAAACTCAAGCTCTACATGGAACTAAACAACAAATGTCATACAATCATTACAAATAACAACAAGATAACAGCAAGAAGTTTCATTTATCAGATTATTGATGTAGAACAAATGGCGACAGATTTTCTGAAAAAAGATACGAAAAGTAATACTGATGTAGAACAATTCAATTAACAAATGAAAGTAAGACTTCAAGAAAATAACAGCAAGAAACAAACACAAAGACTGATGACATTCATGCACACCATATCAATGAAAATAAGCTTGTACTGAAAAAAAGTCTTCCGGCAAGCTTTCTTCCGATCGAGGTCGTCGCGTTTGTTTATCGATCCATGTATTCGACTTATTCATTTTTCCGTGGCCGTTTCTACGCCATCATAATCAATGTTTCTCCATCTGGGTATATAATTCAACAGCCACTTCCAATTTGGCAAGAAAAAAGTTCACTTATCTAGTGATATTTCCCAAGTCCATGAATTATACACTTATACGGGTTCCGTGTCAATTAATCTCCAAAAAAAAGTGGCTGTTGGATTACAAAGAAAGTGTCATCTTATATATGAACTTTTTAAACTTTAGCCCATATGATTTTATACTTTTCTGATTCCTTTCGTTGATATGAGTAATTAATCTCCAAAAAAAGTCATTAAACAAATTTCATAAACTTTTTGTCTAATGACTTTTTTCTGGTATTTTAAAATTTTCGTAATTTTTGTCATTTTTTGGAGATTAATAATTTTTTCCCGGTATTTTAAGCATTTTCCGCTTACCACATTAGCATTTTCCACATGAATTTGAAAGAAGGGAAAAATTGAAATTCGTCTGAAATTATAAGGACGAAATTGGCACAAAATATTTTATAAGGACGAAATTGAAACTTGGTGTATTTTGTAGGGACTAGAATAGTAGATAAGCCTTTCTTTTTTGTTTTCTTCTTTCCTAGACACCGAATGGATCTTAACTGTCCAATGCACTTTCATATTTGTTTTCTTGATTTCTTTTCATGTATTGTACTATTCCTCGGGACGACACCCACTACATCGAGGCCTCCAACAGAGCTATCGCAAACCTCATTCTCGACAGCTCCTTTTCCGACCCTCCGGGTGTGCCCGTCGCTGAGGCTAGTCATCACATATACAACCCATTGAGACAGCTATTACAATATGAAAAGAAAATGCCAAAAGGTTGATAATCAATTGAAAGGGATGAAGCTTTATAAGATTTTGGGTCCTTTACTTCTAGCCTTTTTTTTTTGATAATCAAGTGTCCGAGTCAGTTTCCGTGCACCTTAACTAATCCTGGGAGATCAATCTCACCGTCCACTAACGCCCATTGTGAGAGTTGGAAGAGGTCCACCAGGTTTTATTATGCACTAATGTTTGGTGCATACAAGATGCGTGTGCAAATTTCTCAAGTAGATAATAGAAGAAAAAGAAAGAAAAGAAAACCAAATTGTAGATAGAATACAAATTTGACAGAAACTCCAACGGAATATCTACTGGGAGAAGAAAGATTCAAAACTCACTCTGAAGAGAATTGCCTTGATCCACCCTCCATAGCTTGCAGAAGTGAGATGTTGTACATGTTGCGTATAGCACCATCACAAATTCATTGACATTTAGAGTTCAATCCCATCAAACAAATGAAAGTAAACTTTGAGAATAACTTAAAAGTTTCTCATCATCACAAATTCATTGACATTTAGAATCCAATCTGTGAAACCCTAGCTTGTCTAGGTTTATAGATTTTCTTTAATCTAATCTCTTTTAAATATCGACCCACCAATCAAAACTTTAACCAATCAATGAAACGAAATCAAACAATCGAAGAACACCGATTTACGTGGAAACCCTAAATGGAAAAAAACCACGGTAAGGAATCATGCACTAGAAACATTGTGTGATTACAAATAGACTTACTAGATGACCGTGTATCCTCACCACGAATCTTAAGCCCTACTTGCCGAATCCACGTACATCACACCCTTGCATGATCGCCGTGTCTTGAATCCTCAATCCTTCCAAATGTTTTTCCTTTCAAACTCCACGAAAGGACTTTGATTGAGAAACATTGAATTGAATATGAATGAGAAAACCCTTTGAAGATGATCTTGATCTCACGGCATTGGACAGCCTTCACAAATCTTCAAAGTTCATGAACCCTAGCACTCTATAATGGTATTTCGAAGAGAGGGGCACAGAGGGTCGAAAATATGGCTGCTGTGGTAATTAGAAAAAACTTAATCGCTGAGATTTTATAGTTGCTGAATCAGGCATTTTTGCCGGCTGTTTTGCTCGAGCAAAAAATCCAGCAAAAAAAAACAGAATGTTTTGCTAATAAAAAGGCCTTGAAATGCTGGAGCAAAACGTGCGACATCTACCTTTTGCCTTGTGCATTTTTCGCCGACTTTTTTGCTCGAGCAAAACATCCAGCAAACTCCATCAGAATGTTGTGCTCGTAGAAATCCTTGAAATACTTGAACAAAACATGTAGCACCAAACCTTGTCTTCAAAATGAGCAATCCGTCTTGACTAAACAACTACCGCACTCGAACAAAAATACATATTGAGATGATTCATTTTCCACACCTAAAACAGACACTCTAAAAATAAATACCGAAGATTACAGTGCCATAGAAATACGATACACCCAAATGTATATGTTTTAGGCATGGATTTGCCAAACCAAAGGAAGCTCGGCCTATCGGGCTTACACAATCCCATCAAAGAAATTGAAAGTAAATTTTGAGAAAAGTACAGCAAGAAACAAACACAAATAGTGATGACATTTATGCACAACAATTGACGAAGAAAAGCTGTAACTTATATTAGACAAATGGTGCTCCAAGAACCTTTCTTTTGTTCATCAAGCAATGACTCGAAGTGGAACCAAGCCATCTTCCCAAGGCCTTCTTTGCGCCATCATAATCTTCGCGTCTCCATCTAGAGTACGATTTAACAGCTACTTCCGGTTTGGCGTGTCAAGTAATTTGTCTATGAGTAGAATGTATATGTCGATGCATTTTGTATAATTTGCCTCAGCCCTCCAATGGATGAGAAAATCATCAAAAGAATACCCAGAAGAATGCAGATCTGCAATTCAAATTAACCAATGAGTGTTAAACTTCAAAGCATAGGGAAAAAATATACACTAACAAAATCAAAGCCATGTTTTAAGCCACTCATACCCAGTTAGCAAACCAAGACCAGCCAAACCTCCTCGGTTTATAGATGACAAGCCACATAATGCAAGGCAACTGCAGAAAGGAACCAGAAAAAATACGAAAGAGAAAAAATAATGACAATACGATATTGTGTGATTTTAGTTGCGACAACGATTTTCTGAAATCTCTGTAAAGAAAGGACCATATATATAGTTGCTTACAAAGTATGTTGTCGGTGCAAATGCAAACCCTCCAAAGAAACCCATAAGATCACCAAAGAAAGGGAAGGTCATGCCAACAAACATTGTGAAAGCTGCAATAAAGGGAGAGAGAAAAAGATAACAGTAGAAGAACGTAAACTCTCCTTGATCAAGAAAAAAAAATTTCTAATGATTCAGTTTGCATGAAGAGCAGAGTACTTACCCACATATAAATTCCGTGAAGCAAAGCGAAGCTTCCAAGTGGGCCTGAAGTTCAATTTCTTTATCAAAACAGTTTCTATCATGTCAAATACGGGCATTGCATAGACCTAAATCAACAAAAACAAAGAAAGATTAGACAAAAAGCCCCAAAACTCATCAATATTGAGAAATCATTTGAACAACTTCATCAAAAGAAATGTTTGGCTTGGACCTGATAGCTTCCAATAACGTGAATAACGACAAACATGTTAGCCATTGCAATGAGCCAAGTGGGTTTCTCCAATGAGATGAGGATATTGTCAAAAACATGGTTCCCAAACATCCAAAAACCGATTATAGCGACAGGAAAATAGCACAAGGCCACAACTATGTAGGCAACGATGACTCCCCTCCACATGGGAACTTTGGATGGCTTCTCCGGGGTAGAAGGCATTGTTGCTTGAATCTCTAAGACCACATTGTGCCCAGCATAGGAAAAAGCAACATCACCCAAGGCGTTAAAAAAACGAAAACTTTTCCCTGGTGTGGTTTTATTAGGGTTGCCATATTGCACATCCTTTTGCACCCCCTTGTGAAGAGAAGCAGTCCAAGCAATTGTAGAGTAGCTTCAAGATAAAATTAAAAAGAAAGAAAGAAGAAAAATCAAACCATAGTTACAAGGAAACTCTTTTGAATAAGGAACCTCAAAATAATAACATCTTAGTATAACGGGTATAATTAAGAAAATCAACTAGGACTAGTGCATTTCATGTTTTCAACCCAAAAACAAGGACTTTACCTCAAGGACATAACTGCAGCAGCCAAAGACACACCAGAGATGGAGTTGAAGTCGGGGAGATGGGAGAGCACGAAATGGGCCGAAGCAAAGATCATGATAAAGAAGGTAAGCTTGATATCTTTGCAGTTTTTTTTGCACACCAAATTGTGGAATTTCTGTAGCGACTTCCCTCCGGTCACCATGTAGACTATGTCCACTCCCACCTCGCAAATGAGTTGTTGGGGCACCACAATGTAAAGACCGAGCTTCTCACCAAATGCGTGCTGCCCCAACTCATGGTATCTGTCGAAACGTTTTCCAGGTACCATCTCATGCATCTCAACCATTTGCCACAACGTGTACAAAGTAATGACCCATGACAATATTAGTACGGTCACACCAGGACCCCTGAAAAGAGGAAAAACAAGTTCATTATAATTTTCGCTTTATCGGTTACAGGTGTGGTTTTTACATATTTGGTCTATCTCAAGTTGGAAGCCTTTTTTCTTCTCATACTTAATGAATTTCTCTCTCCCGTGAAGTAGGTAATTAGGACCTAATCACGTAAACTTGGTTTGATCTTTCTTCTGTGTGTGCATGGTTATTTTTTGTAGCTGATTTCCCAACATTATCCACTCAAGCAAAGTCATATTGAAAACCTCTGAGAAATATTAAGGTAAATGAATAGGGGATAATGATCCTCCATACCATCCTAGATCTGCCATTACAGAAGGGAGACTCAGGACTCCAGCTCCAACCATGGCAGTGACATTGTGGAAAGCTGCGTACCACCATTTTGCATTTCTTGAACCGGTGACCGGAAGCCAATCGTCGATCGCCTTCTGCTTATAAGTCTGTGTGTCAACCTCCGGCTGATGGTTACACATGCTTTACAACTAGTTCAAGAATCATAATCTATTTTCCATACATTCAGCAAACATGGATACAGATACGAACATGACTGGAGATACGAATGGATACAGTGCACGGGAATTTTGAAAAATGGGGACACGGTGAGGAACTGAGGATACAACTTTTTTACTATAGTTTGTTTAGTTATAAAAACATATATGATAACCACTAAACGTTTAGGTTAGCACTTTATGCCTATACACATGCACATGTGTTTTATATCTCACTTTTGCACTAATATTTTTTGAGTTATGAATACTTTACTCCAAAAAAGCTTCTAAAATTTGCAAAATATCACCCTGGCGTGTCCCAAATGCATCCCACCATAAAAAATGCTCCAAATCACAATTTAATGGACAAGCCACGTGATGTGTTCCATATGTATCCCTGAGTGTTGCCAGCTTGTCTGTGTCCCCAAAATGTCTGACACAAATTTGGCGATTGTGTCGGTCGATACTTCATAGACCAAACACTCCCACACATACAGCATACGAGATGCTTCATAGACCAAAAACTTCCACATATGGTAAATATAAGGTTTTCAGCATCCACAACCTAGAATTTATAATCTAACAAAACAATCAATAATAAATACTTCCAAGTGTCGAGACAGTGGTATCGGAATTACTTACTAAGTCGGGCGTACCGCCTACATAAGATCTATTGAAAGCCATTTCCTCCTGAAAGAGAAAGAGAATGCATCAAAGAAACAGTACTGAAAATTCACTTTGTTTCTAATCTCAGTGTCCTTCTCTTTTCCTCTACAATAATTTCCCTCCACTATTTTTTTTTTTTGGGTTAGAAACTCAAGCAAAGGAAAAGAAAATCCTTTTCTAATATTTTCTCTTTTTCTACCATATTTTCTCTTTTCTAATGTGATCTCTTCCATAAAACTTCCCAACACACCCTGATGTTAGGTCCAAACTTTACTTATCCATATCAATTGACATTTTAAGAGTTACCGTCTAGAATTTTTCATTTATTGACATTAACACTGTAAACTATTTTCAGACAAATCTAGAAATAGCTAAGAATGATTACAATTTGAGGAAGAATCAGGATAGTTCAATCTGATAAAATCCCGCTGGGAGGATAATTCACCAAGATTCAAATAATCAAACATCGATAACTATGCAAACAATAGATTTTATTTGAGAAAAAAATGGTCGCGCAAATAGAGTTTGAAACTCCAACGGTCGAACAAATTTGTTTTATAGTTATCAATATCCGATCATCTAATGTTTGGTGTAAATAATCTATGAGATTTTCTATCTCACCCCTATATCAAGACTTAACGGAACCAAAAGACTAAAAATGTTACGTACCGACCGATACAATACATAACAGCCGATAATTAAAACCTAAATGCCCTAGTCATAGCCCTTGTAATAGGATTAGTAGTCAAAGATTTCCAACTGTCGATCCATAAATTAAGTGAACAGATGTGGAGGGAATATTTACCACCAACCAAGCCATTGTTGAGAGTCATCACCGACTCTCTAGAAGTCTCTAGATGTTTCCAGAATATTTCGGGTTTTACTAGAATATTCCACAATGTTCCGAAATGTCCTGGACTCTAGTGGAAGGTTCCGGATCCTATTATAATGCCCCGGGTTATTCTAGATCCTTCCGGAAACTTATGGAAGGTGATGGAGTCTTCCGGATTACTTTGGAATCTTCTAGACTGTGGTAGTATAGTCTAGGTTTCTCTAGAAGATTTTAGTCTTATTCTAAAATTGGCTTGTATCTAGAATATTCTATAGGTGACTATAAATTGGATAGGTGACCTCATTTGTATGTGTGTTGGTGAGAGACACCAAGTGTGTGAGTGATACACTAAGTGTTGTGAGAAGCACAAAGTGTGTGCATGTGAGTGATACTCAAGTGTGAGTAAGTGTCAAAGTGAAGTGTCTTGTGTACAAGTAAGTGTACTTGTGTAATTTTGTATTGAATAAAAGTGAGAATATTCAATACAAGTGTATAGTTTAGGGTGTCCAAACTGAGCCACATTCAACTGATGTGCTAACAAGGGGTTTCTAGCTCAATTGGTCCTATACCGGTAGTTGTTCTACTAAGGGATGTTTTTTAATTTTTTGGCTTTTCACAACTTTTTTATATGATGTATTATAGAAGAATGATCTGCCTCCAAAACTGCAAGCTGAATTTTTGAGTTAGTGGGATGGAGCTAATAGCATATTTGGATGAAGATATTTCAGGAGAAAACAAAAAGAAAGTAAAAAGTGAGCCATATTCAACTGATATGCTACAAGAGTTTCTAGCTTAATTGGTTATGTTGTACCGATACTTAATAGCCCATTTGGATAAAGAGATTTCATGAGAAAACAAAAAGAAATGTTATGCTTTCTAGCCAAATTACTCATTTGGATTGTGTATGTTGGTTAGAATCGGAGAGAAAAGTAAAAAATGAAATGTTTTTTATTATTCCTCTCATTTCTCACCCAATCTCACAAAAAATGGAGAGATTTGAGATTTGGTGAGAAAGAGCTCCCTTTTCTTATCTCTCATTTTATCACATCTATGCAGATATTACAGCAGTATATACGTATCTATATATGTGTACGAGAGAGAGAGAGAGAGAGATTACATTTCTGTAGCCGTAGTCCTGATCAGTTGGAGATTGAGTTCCCATTGTGCAGAGAATAACAGGGGAAGAAGTTGGAGAAAATTGAAGAGAAGAGGAATTGATTTGATCTCAAAACTCTGTAAAATGCACTAAAGGGTGTATATGTATATATATAACTGGAAGAGAATCCTTTAGGCTGCCCTGTATGAACACCTCATAAATTTGAACTACTGCAGTAGATAGTTTGAGAGAGAGAGAGAGAGAGAGAGAGAGAGTGAAGGGGACGTTTTTGTTTGACTTATAACAGGGGTAGTCCTTAATGAAGAAGACGGACAATGAACTACCCCGAATTCATACTGCATACAGTGTATATTTGAAGTCCTGTTACTGCATACAGTGTATATTTGAAGTTTTGTTCTCGTTAGCTTTATGCGATACCGCCACAAATGAACCGAGTTGTTCACAAGCAAGCTGAGACTTGGATCGGCTAGAGTAAATGAGCTAAGTTTCGAATAGAATTTTTAGCTCGTTTAATAAAAAAGATGGCATTCTACTAAGGGAGTTTTTAAAATAAATTGGTCTTTCATAATTTTTTTATGTGATATGCTATAAAAGAATAACTTAGCTTAGTTTTTTAAAAAAACTATTTTTGTTGAACACCCCCTCTAGGTCAAGTTGAAGTTAACTATATATTGTTTGGCTCATGTAAATAAGCTCGACTCCTACTAAAGAAATTATTCAATGTTCATGGGACATGATTGAGTGTGAATCTGAACTACAAAAATGTTCGAGTTTCACTCCCAAGTGGATAGACTCCATCTAATTGTGTGGTCCAAGTTTCATGCTCTATCATGCCTCAGTGTCAATTCTTTTAAAGAGACTTGTTTAATACGCGAATCAAGTTCAAGCTGGTCTTGAGGTCACTTAATTTTAAAAGAGCTGAGTTCGGACATTTTGAAGCCCCTCTACTCGTTTGCATTTCTAATGCAAGTGCTCACTCTATCGCAAGTGGATTAATAAACGAGTGGTAGGCATTATGTATACCAATACATTTGACCAGGTACCAGGTTTAAATCTTATTGACTATAACTAACAACTCTCTCTCTCTCTCTCTCTCTCTCTCTCTCTCGTGACAGTTGACCCAAAACCGCGTATGTGCTGGAATTCTTCAAGTTGGTTAAGACCGGAGACAGAGACATTTCACCCAATAATTTTATCATACACTAGAAATATTAAATGAAATCCTTCAAATTGATGAATAAAAGATTGAGTTGTACAAGAGTATATATAATTCAAGTAAAAAAAGTACTACTTACATTTAACAAAAGAGAGAAAAAAGAAATTATACAAAATTTTGTCCCAATAGCTGGTCAATTTGGTCTTCCGAATTAATCGGTCGGTAAGCAGGAAATGGGAATGAATAAAAAATATATTAAACCTTCGACATTAAACCAGTGCGAAATTCAAGAAATTTTAAAATTCATGCAATCTTGCAATTTTTAACACACACACACACATATATTGGTACTTCAGAAATTCTGCGATTTACTATTGGACTCAAAGAAAATCGACATTTTTGTAAAGGAAATATAAATAATAAAATACCAACTCTAGACATTAAACCTTCGACATATTTGTGTCAACTTTTTTCATTTATTTTGCTTTGTTAGTATTAAAATGTTTTTTTTGTGTTGCAAATTATTTTTTGAAAATTCGATCCGTCCAATGTGTTCAGAAGATGTTTTCAACAGTTCACGCGAGAAATCTTTAAAAAAAATACCGGAAAGGACTTGATCCAAGCAGTTTTCGAAAAAAATGTAAATATATATTTTTTGCAAAAATTGCTTGGATCAAGCCCTTCCCAGTTTTTTTTTTGAAGATTTTAAGCGTAGACCCTTGAAAACACCTTCTGAACACATTGAACGGATCGGATCGTCAAAAAAATGTTTGGATCATGAGGTCCGGATAAGAAGTTTATATATATATATATATATATATATATATATATTGTCCTTGGACAAGTGTAATAAAATCTTCTTTACCCAAATATAATTACCAAAATTTTGGTAGACATTGAGTCCTGTCTTAAAACAAATGTCCTTTCAAAGTTATGATAATAACGTCCTTTCAAAGGTTAACTTTCACACATATTGATAAATTTCGAAGTCTTAAATTAAAGACCGAAAAACCTCTGGTACTACTTCCAATAAATCTTTTTTTGCTACCAGTGATCAATCAAATTATGTGGTTTTCATGTGACGTGACGGAAACAACAATCCGTTTACGCGTTTCTGAATTATAACTAAAAATAATACTCCGGTACTTGATTGCTTAATTATCTTTTTGGAGTAATATTAGCTCAATTGAAAGCTCAGCTCACAAGAAAAATAAAAAAACCAATATAAAACTTTACACTACTATTTTTTTTAAACGTAGCTTGCGTATTTTCAAAGTAAACTTACTTTTGTAAACACCAAATGGTGTGAAAACTGTTTTAATTAATTAAATTAATGACAATATTAGACTATTGAGAAGTACAATAGGCTTCAAAATCAATGAGAATGCCAGTCTGTCTTTTTTGGCTTCATTTTACGGCAATGTCGACGCAGTTTCATTCCTTGTAAACTGGGTCTTTTCATTTGTCTAGTTTTGGAACTAAAAAACTTTCTTGTAAAAATGTACTCCTATTCCTGTGGCGAAAATGATATGAGTACACCACTTATGCACTACATGCACATCACAGTGATGTGGCAGATTAAAAAAAACCTAATGTGTGGCCCATCTAAAAAATGAGTGGCTTCTAAACAATAAAATCGCTTATTCTTGATTAAGAAAGGAACTGAGCAAACACAACATTGCCACTTTAAGGCACGGAAAATTTTCTAAATCAAAAGAAATGAAAAGAATTTTTTTTTCTTTCTATAATTAGATGTCTGGGGCACCTCGACTAATTTCGGAGTCCTGAAAGTAACAACCAGATATACAGAGCCGATCCTAAGTTAAAGTGAGCGTTGTGCCTGATTTAGGCCCCCCAAAAATTATGAATTTCAAAGGCCCCTCAGATTTTAGTACCCATAGGTATCTTTTGTAAAACGAAAAGAAAAAAAAATCGAAGTGTCTCACCAGAAGATGTAACGAAAAACCAATTAGGTGGCGAGTAGAATTTTCCACAAAAGTTTCCCAAGCTATTAAACCAATTTCTCTCAAAGGGTCAAACTCAAGCTCTACATGGAATTAAACAACAAATGTCATACAATCATTACAAATAACAAGAAGATAACAGCAAGAAGTTTCATTTATCAGATTATTGATGTAGAACAAATGGCGACAGATTTTCTGAAAAAAGATACGAAAAGTAATACTGATGTAGAACAATTTAATTAACAAATGAAAGTAAGACTTCAAGAAAAATAACAGCAAGAAACAAAAACAAAGACTGATGACATTCAATGAAAATAAGCTTGTACAGAAAAAAGTCTTCCGGCAAGCTTTCTTCCGAGGTCGTCGTGTTTGTTTATCGATCCATGTATTCGACTTATTCATTTTTCCATGGCCGTTTCTTCGCCATCATAATCAATGTTTCTCCATCTGGGTATATAATTCAACAGCCACTTCCAAATTGGCAAGAAAAAAGTTCACTTATCTAGTGATATTTCCCAAGTCCATGAATTATACACTTATAAGTGTTCCGTGTCAATTAATCTCCAAAAAAAAGTGGCTGTTGGATTACAAAGAAAGTGTCGTCTTATATATGAACTTTTTAAACTTCAACCCATATGTTTTTATACTTTTCTGATTTCTTTCGTTGATATAAATGATTAATCTCCAAAAAAAATCATTAAACAAATTTCAAAAACTTTTTGTCTAATGACTTTTTTCTGGTATTTTAAAATTTTCGTAATTTTTGTCATTTTTTTTGCAGATTAATAATTTTTACCCGGTATTTTAAGCATTTTGCGCTTGCCACATTACCATTTTCCATCATTAATTTGACATAAGAGCAAAATTGAAATTCGTCTAAAATTATAAGGACGAAATTAAAAGCCTTCGTTTTTTTGTTTTCTTCTTTCCTAGACACCGAATGGATCTTAACCATCCAATGCACTTTCATGTTTGTTTTCTTGATTTCTTTTCATCTACTGTACTATTCCTTGGGATGGCACCCACTACACCGAGGCCTCCAACAGAGCCATCGCAAACCTCGTTCTCGACAGCTCCTTTTCCAACCTTCCGGGTGTGCCCGTCGCCTAGGCTAGTCATCACATATACAACCCATTGACACAGCTATTACAATATGAAAAGAAAATGCCAAAGGTTGATAATCGATTGAAAGGGATGAAGCTTTATAAGATTTTGGGTCCTTTACGTCTAGCCTTTTCTTTTTTTTTGATAATCAAGTGTCCGAGTCAGTTTTCGTGCACCTCGACTAATCCTGGGAGATCAATCTCACCGTCCACTAGCACCCATTGTGAGAGTTGGAAGAGGTCCACCAGCTTTTATTATGCACTAATGTTTGGTGCATACAAGATGCGTGTGCAAATTTCTCAAGTAGATAACAGAAGAAAAAGAAAGAAAAGAAAACCAAATTGTAGATAGAATACAAATTTGACAAAAACTCCAACGGAATATCTACTGGGAGAAGAAAGATTCAAAACTCACCTTGATGAGAATTGCCTTGATCCACCCTCCATAGCTTGCAGAAGTGAGATGATGTACATGTGCACCATCACAAATTCATTGACATTTAGAGTTCAATCCCATCAAACAAATGCAAGTTAACTTTGAGAATAACTTAAAAGTTTTTCATCATCACAAATTCATTGACATTTGGAATCCAATCCCATCGAAGAAATTGAGAGTAAACTTTGAGAAAAGTATAGCAAGAAACAAACACAAATAGTGATGACATTTATGCACAACAATTGATGAAGAAAAGCTGTAACTTATGTTAGAGAAATGGTCCTCCGAGAAACTTTCTTTTGTTCATCAAGCAATGACTCGAAGTCAAACTAAGCCATCTTCCCAAGGCCTTCTTTGCGCCATCATAATCTCCGCGTCTCCATCTAGGGTAGCCACTTTCGATTTGGTGTGTCAAGTAATTGTCTAAGAGTAGAATGTATATGTCGATGCATCTTGTATAATTTGCCTCAGCCCTCCAATGGATGAGAAAATCATCAAAAGAATACCCAGGAGAATGCAGATCTGCAATTCAAATTAACCAATGAGTGTTAAACTTCAAATCATAGGGAAAAATATACACTAACAAAATCAAAGCCAAGTTTTAAGTCACTCATACCCAGTTAGCAAACCAAGACAAGCCAAACCTCCTCGGTTTATAGATGGCAAGCCACATAATGCAAGGCAACTGCAGAAAGGAACCAGAAAAAATACAAAAGAGAAAAAATAATGACAGTAAGATATTGTGTGATTTTAGTTGCAACAAACATTTTCTGAAATCTCTGTAAAGAAAAGGACCATATATATAGTTGCTTACAAAGTATGTTGTCGGTGCAAATGCAAACCCTCCAAAGAAACCAAGAAGAGCACCAAAGAAAGGGAAGGTCATGCCAACAAACATTGTGAAAGCTGCAATAAAGGGAAAAAGAAAAAGATAACAGTAGAAGAACGTAAACTCTCCTTGATCAAGAAAAACAAATTTCTAATGATTCAGTTTGGATGAAGAGCAGAGTGTACTTACCCACGTATAAATTTCGTGAAGCAAAGCGCAGCATCCAAGTGGGCCTGAACTTCAATTTCTTTACCAAAACAGTTTCTATCATGTCAAACACCGGCATTGCATAGATCTAAATGAACAAAAACAAAGAAAGATTAGACAAAAAGCCCCAAAACTCATCAATATGGAGAAATCAATTGAACAACTTCATCGAAAGAAATGTTTGGCCTGGACCTGATAGCTTCCGATAACGTGAATAACGACAAACATGTTAGCCATTGCAATGAGCCAAGTGGGTTTCTCCAATGAGATGAGGATATTGTCTGAAACTCCGTTCCCAAACATCCAAAAACCGATTATAGCGACAGGGAAATAGCACAAGGCCACAACTATGTAGGCAAGGAGGACTCCCCTCCACATGGGGACCTTGGATGGCTTCTCAGGGGTAGAAGGGATTGTTGCTTGAATCTCTAAAACCACATTGTGCCCAGCGTAGGCAAAAGCAACATCACCCAAGGCGTTGAAAAACCCGAAGACTTTTCCTGCCGTGGTTTTATTAGGGTTGCCATATTGCACATCCGGTTGCACCCCCTTGTGAACAGAAGCAGTCCAAGCAATTGTAGAGTAGCTGCAAGATAAAAAAGAGATGAAGAAAAATCAGACCACAGTTACAAGGACACTCTTTTGAAATAAGTAACCT
The DNA here is from genome assembly GCA_022606695.1 of Vaccinium macrocarpon. Lineage (NCBI taxonomy): Eukaryota > Viridiplantae > Streptophyta > Magnoliopsida > Ericales > Ericaceae > Vaccinium > Vaccinium macrocarpon. The sequence continues at coordinate 38,634,879 of CM040181.1, read as the reverse complement.
CCCTTTCCCAGAAATGCTATGTTAAATGGAATCAGTTACACAGAAACATCTAAACCATTTAAACATATCGCCAATGATGAACTATCACAGCATAAGATGTTGCAACTCGCCAAGTTATTGTTCTTGAAATAAACAAGATTTCGGAAAAATTGGGAATCTCTCACAAATTGAAAACAATTTCTGGCGCGATTCATATTTTCAACCTAACATAATTTAGTATAACGGAGGCTCAAAATAATCATATTTTAGTATAATGGATGTAATTAAGTTCAACTAGGTGTGCGATTCATATTTTCAACCTAACATAATTTCTTAAAAATAAATAAATAAAATCAAAGAAATGTAATGTACTGGCCGAGAACAAAAGGGGGCTTTACCTCAAGGACATAACTGCAGCAGCCAAAGACACACCAGAAATGGAGTTGAAGTTGGGGAGATGGGAGAGCACGAAATGGGCCGAAGCAAAGATCATGATAAAGAAGGTAAGCTTGATATCTTTGCAGTTTTTTGTGCACACCAAATTGTGGAATTTCTGTAGCGACTTCCCTCCAGTCACCATGTAGACTATGTCCACTCCCACCTCGCAGATGAGTTGTTGGGGCACCACAATGTAAAGACCGAGCTTCTCACCAAACGCGTGCTGCCCCAACTCATGGTATCTGTCAAAACGTTTTCCAGGTACCATCTCATGCATCTCAACCATTTGCCACAATGTGTACAAAGTTATGACCCATGACAATATTAGTACGGTCACACCAGGACCCCTGAAAAAGAGGAAAAACAAGTCCATTATAATTTTCACTTTATGGGGTAAGGGTGTTGTTTTTACATATTTTGTCTATCTCAAGCTGGAAGCATTTTTTTTTTTCTTTTTCTTCATACATATTGAATTTCTCTCCCCCCTGAAGTAGGTAATTGGAACCTAATCACGTAAACTTGGTTTGATCTTTCTTTTGTGTGTGCATGGTTATTTTTTGTAGTTGATTTCCCAGCATCATCCACTCAAGCAAAGTCATATTGAAAACCTCTGAAAAATATTAAGGTAAATGAATAGGGCATAATGATCCTTCATACCATCCTAGATCTGCCATTGCAGAAGGGAGACTCAGGACTCCAGCTCCAACCATGGCAGTGACATTGTGGAAAGCTGCGTACCACCATTTTGCATTTCTTGAACCGGTGACCGGAAGCCAATCGTCGATCGCCTTCTGCTTATCAGTCCGTGTGTCAACCTGCGACTGATGGTTACACATGCTTTAAAACTAGTTCAAGATTCATAATCTATTTTCCATATATTCACCAAATATGGATATAGATACGGACATGACCGGAGATACGAATGGGTACAGTACACGGGAATTTTGAAAAATGGGGACACGGTGAGGAACTGAGGATACAACTTTTTTACTATAGTTTGTTTAGTTATAAAAACATATATGATAACCACTAACGTTTAGGTTAGCACTGCATGCCTATACACATGCACATGTGTTTTATATCTAACTTTTGCACTAATATTTTTTGAGTTATAAATACTTTACTCCGAAAAAGCTTCTAAAATTTGTAAAATATCACCCTGGCGTGTCCCAAATGCATCCCACCATAAAAAATACTCCAAATCACAATTTAATGGACAAGCCACATGATGTGTTCCATATGTGTCCCTGCGTGTTGCCGGCTTGTCCATGTCCCCGAAGTGTCTAACACAAATTTGGCGATTGTGTCAATCGATGCTTCATAGACCAAACACTCCCACAGATACAGCATACGAGATGCTTCATAGACCAAAAACTTCCAAAGATGGTGAATATGAGGTTTTCAGCATCTACAACCTGGAATTTATAATCTAACAAAACAATCAACACTAAATATTTCCAAGTGTCGAGACATTGGTATCGGAATTACGTACTGAGTCGGGTGTACCGCCTACATAAGATCTCTTGAAAGCCATTTCCTCCTGAAAGAGAAAGAGAATGCATCAAAGAAACAGTACTGAAAATTCACTTTGTTTCTAATCTTAGTGTCCTTCTCTTTTCCTCTACAATAATTTCCCTCCACTATTATTTTTGGTTTTTTGGTTAGAAAATCAAGCAAAGGAAAAGGAAATCCTTTTCTAATATTTTCGGTCTTTTTTCACCATATTTTCTCTTTTCTAATGTGATCTCTTCCATAAAACTTCCCAACACACCCTAATGTTAGGTCCAAACTTTACTTATACATATCAATTGACATTTTAAGAGTTACTGTCTAGAAATTTTCACTTATTGACATTCACACTGTAAACTATTTTCAGACAAATCTGGAAATAGCTAAGAATGATTACAATTTGAGGAAGAATCAGGATAGTTCAATCTGATAAAATCCCGTTGGGAGGATAATTCGCCAAGATTCAAATAATCGAACATCGATAGCTATGCGAACAATAAATTTTATTTGAGAAAAAAAATGGCCACGCAAATTGAGTTTGAAACTCCAGCAGTCAAACAAATTTGTTTTATAGTTATCAATATCCGATCATCTAATGTTTGGTGTAAATAATCTTCTCAATAGAGTCTGATTATCTTTGTGGGCCTAGAAGAACCGTAAAAGAATAAACTGGATGGACCTGGAGGGTAACCAAACAGGAGGTCTAGCTTTCCTTTAAGCTTACGAATTTAGTGAGTAAAAGTTTACAATTTTATTTGTTTGTATGCCTACCAAGGTTTGCAATAATGCTATCGGGACACATAACAGTCAACGGTCATTGTGTAACGATATCGAGAGTAACAAATGATATGTAACGGGAATCAATTGCAGGCCTGAACTTCTAAAGATAAATTATTTACAAAAAAGAAATTAAAGTGTCTAAATCATCTGTTGATCAAGTATTGGCCGTCAACTAATTTGTTAATCGGAAAGAGACCGATACATAACAAATGCCGAACGTTATCTATGTGATTTTCTATCTCACTGCTATATCAAGGCATAACGGAACCAAAAGACTAAAAAAGTTACGTACCGACCAATACAATACATAACAGCCGATAATTAAAACCTAAATGCCCTAGTCATAGCCCTGGTAATAGGATTAGTAGTCAAAGAATTCCAACTGTCGATCCATAAATTGAGTGAACAGATGTGGAGGGAATATTGACCGCCAACCAAGCCATGTGCTAAAAATCTGCTCCTTAATTGAGGGGATTGACTCCAACAGAGAGTAAAAACTGAGCCACATTCAACTGATGTGCTAATAAGGGGTTTCTAGCTCAATTGGTCGTGTACTGATACTTGTTCTACTAAGGGATGTTTTTTTTATTTTTTTGCTTTTCACAACTTTTTTATATGATGTCCTATAGAAGAATGATCTGCCTCGAAACCGGAAGCCGAATTTTTGAGTTAGTGGGATGGAGCTAATAGCATATTTGGATGAAGATATTTCAGGAGAAAACAAAAGGAAAGTAAAAAGTGAGCCACATTCAACTGATATGCTACAAGAGTTTCTAGCTCAGTTGGTTATGTAGTACCGATACTTAATAGCCCATTTGGATGAAGAGATTTCATGAGAAAACAAAAGAAATGTTATGCTTTCTAGCCAAATCACTCATTTGGATTGTGTATGTTGGTTAGAATGGAGAGAAAAGTAAAAAAATGAAATGTTTTTTTATTATTCCACTCATTTCTCACCCAATCTCACAAAAAATGGAGAGATTTGAGATTTGGTGAGAAAGAGCTCCCTTTTCTTATCTCTTATTTTCTCACATCTATGCAGATATTACAGCAGTATATACGTATCTATATATGTGTACGAGAGCGAGAGAGAGAGAGAGAGAGAGAGAGAGAGAGAAATTACATTTCTGTAGCCGTAGTCCTGATCAGTTGGAGCTTGAGTTCCCATTGTGCAGAGAATAACAGGGGAAGAAGTCGGAGAAAATTGAAGAGAAGAGGAATTGATTTGATCTCAAAACTCTGTAAAATGCACTAAAGGGTGTGTGTATATATATATATATATATATATAACTGGAAGAGAATCCTTTAGGCTGCCCTGTATGAACACCTCATAAATTTGAACTACACCAGTAGATAGTTTGAAAGAGAGAGAGAGAGAGAGTGAAGGGAACGTTTTTGTTTGACTCATAACAGGGGTAGTCCTTAATGAAGAAGATGGACAATGACCTACCCCGAATTCATACTGCGTACAGTGTATATTTGAAGTTTTGTTCTCGTTAGCTTTATGTGGTACCTCCGCAAACGAACTGAGCTGTTCACAAGCAAGTTGAGACTTAAACCGGCTAGAGTAAATGAGCTGAGTTTCGAATAAATTTTTTGGCTCATTTAATAAAAAAGAGGGTGTTCTACTAAGGGAGTTTTTAAAATAAGTTGGTCTTTCATAATTTTTTATGTGATGTGTTGTAAGATAGTAATAACTTAGCTTAGTTTTTGAAAAAAAAAAAACTATTTTTTGTTAGTTGAACACCCCTGGGTGAAGTTGAAGTTAACTATATATTGTTTGGCTCGTGTAAATAAGCTCGACTCCTACTAAAGAAATTACTATTCAATGTTCATGGGACATGATTGAGTGCGAATCTGGACTACACAAATGTTTGAGTTTCACTCTCAAGGGGATAGACTCCATCTAATTGTGTGGTCCAAGTTTCGTGCTCTACCATGCCTCAGGGTCAATTCTTTTAAAGAGATTTGTTTAATGCGCAAATCAAGTTCAAGCTGGTCTTGAGGTCACTTAATTTTAAAAAAGCTGAGTTCGAACATTTTGAAGCCCAGTTCTGCTCTACTCGTTTGCATTTCTAATGCAAGTGCTCAATCTATTGCAAGTAGATTAATAACCCAGTAGTAGGCGTTATGTATACCAATACATTTGACCAGGTTTAAATCTTAGGGTGAGTTTTCGAATGAATTTTATCTTGATAAAATCAAGCCTTGATTTTATCCATTCGTACAGAGAGTTGATAAAATCTTATATTTTTTAATGCAAAAATCTAAGATTTGAAAATCAAAGGTTTGATTTTATCAGATTTTGATAAAATCCATTCAAAAACTCACCCTTATTGATTATAACTAACAACTCTCTCTCTCTCTCTCTCGTGACAATTATTTCCAGGAAATTAGTCTGCAATTGGCAAGAAAGATGCCCCGTTAATTACTGAATCTCAAAAATTGAAACCAAAAAAATGAGATGCACAGTTGACCCAAAACCGTGTATGTGTGAATTCTTCAAGTTGGTGATGTAAATATAACACCTCCGACAGAGACATTTCACCCAATAATTTTATCATACACTAGAAATATTAAATGAAATCCTTTAAATTGATGAATAAAAGATTGAGTTGTATAAGAGTATAAGTAATTTAAGTCAAAAAGTAACTACTTACATTTAACAAAAGAGAGAAAAAAGAAATTATACAAAATTTTGTCCCGACTATAGTGATTGATTCCCTGACAATAGCTGCCAATTTGGTCTTCCAAATTAATCGGTCGGTCAACAGGAAATGAGAATGAATAAAAAATATATTAGATCTTCGACATTAAATCAGCGCAAAATTCAAATTATGTGGTTTTCATGTGACGTGACGGAAACAACAATCCGTTTACGCGTTTCTGAATTATAACTAAAATACTACTCCGGAACTTGATTGCTTAATGATCTTTTTGGAGTAATATTAGCTCAATTGAAAGCTCGGCTCACAAGAAAAATAAAAAAACCAATATAAAACTGTACACTTCTATTTTTTTTAAACGTAGCTTGCTTATTTTCAAAGTCAACTTACATTTTTAAACACCAAATGGTTTGAAAACTGTTTAATTAATTAAGTTAATGACAATATTAGATTATTGAGAAGTACAATAGGCTTCAAAATCAATGAGAATGCCAGTCTGTCTTTTTTGGCTTCATTTTACGGCAATGTCGACGCTGTTTCATTCCTTGTAAACTGGGTCTTTTCATTTGCTTAGTTTTGGAACTAAACTTTCTTGTAAAAATGTACTCCTAATATTCCTATGGTGAAAATGATATGAGTACACCACTTATGCACTAAATGCACACCACAGTGATGTGACAGATTAAAAAAAGCCTAATGTGTGGCCCATCTAAAAAATGAGTGGCTTCTCATCCGTCACACCACTTTGGTGTCAATAGTGTGCATGTGTGATGTACTCATAGCATTGTTGGTTGTTCTAATTGAAGAGTTTTTTACTCTGTTGGTTGTGTACCAATACTTAGGTGTTGAAAGCATTGGTGGAGCCAAGATTTTGACCCAAGGGGGCCGACTAAATAGACATATTCTTATTAATTTTAATATGAAAATGAGTAAAAGTGTAACGCCCTGATTTTCAAAAACGTTATTAAAACATTTTTCAAATAATTTATCTGATAAAAACTCATAAATTAAATAACAACCGAAATTTAGTCTTATTACAACTAACTGATTTTTTTTAAAAAAAGTTCTAATATAGAGTTACAACTTCAAATTAAAGTTTTTGAAAATAAACAGAGCATCTACGGAAAGAAAATCCAAGCTTCGTTTGGTTCACTTTACAGAACAGCATCCTCTTTGTCTTGATATGACTCTTCTACTCCATCTTTTATACATGGCGTACGAATACCAGGATACATAGTACCGTGAGTATAAAACGCTCAGTAGATATATCCTACACCCACTTAACCCACATGTATCTAGCTCATAAGTATAGATAATGAACAAGATAGATAGAACAATTATTCATTTTACGCACATAAGCATGGATAATCAATAAGTTAAATGTAATCAAAATCTTCACTTTATTACTATCCGTTAATAAATGTGATATCTAAGATTTCATCCTCAAAAATCTTTCCTATCTTGCAACCTTCAGCATAAGCTTACTGGTGTGATTTGACTCTCCCTTGTAGATTAAGGTCCAGATAAGAGCACCTAGGTTAGCTACCCGGGTCTCCCATCCATGACCACACAAGGAATGAACAAGACTTCACCGGGTTGTGACACAAGCACGCTACCCCGGGTTGTGACACAAGTACAATTCCACCCTTATAACCAAACCGTTAGAAGCCAATCACCACCATGCCTTACTGATAAGCCCCAAATGTTGTATATAATCTGGACTTATCTAGCTCATTTTTGTTCTCACACACACGTGATTTTGTGCTTTATATGTTTGATATGCGCGTAGTGTTGTTTTTGTTAGTTATAGGTAAAACACGTGAATAAGCACGTTTTGGAGCGCATTGGAAGCCGTCCCAAGTTACCGAGTGCCAAATTGCCCCATGGCATGCCACCACCGGGCCTCAAGAACCAAGAAATGAAGACTCGGCTAAGGCCCGGGAAGTCGAAAAGCCACAAAGACAAGTCGGTGCGTTAAAAGCCGTGTCTCACGCTCTCAAAGACTCCCGGTAGTGTCCGGGAGTGAACAAGCATTCACGAGACCAAGTGCCCCTCTTCCCGAGGCTCACACGATGTTTGGAAGTGTTTTGGAAGATGTCCGGTAGCACACAAGGCCAATGGATGGCGAAGAAAGAAGTGGCAAGCTCAAATGTCTAAGTATTGATAGAGGTATTGATACCAGTGAAGCTAGGTATCAATACCTCTGAAGAACAAAGTTGGACAGAACCGTGGGTATCGATACCCCCAACCTTGGTATCGATACCCAAGCCTTACGGGTAGCATTTTGAAGCTAGGTATCGATACCCCCAAATTTGGTATCGATACCCAGCAACCCGAAAAAGTGTTTAATCCACTTGTTAGACTTTCCACTTATGAAAACTTACTACTTTTAGTTGCATTTAGGATATTTTTGTGAGAGAGAAGGGTTATGTGTATATATCTCTCCCTCTCTCTATCTCTCTCATATCTCCTACACTTTCATTTTATTTTCTTTTTAGTCTTAATTAGCTCCACCTTCTCTCTAGTTTTTAGGTTTCAATCTTCAAGAACCAAGGTTTCCTCATTCATTAATGTTGTAAGCACTTCTCTAATCTTTATAAATCCGTAGTTTATTTTCATTTTCGTCATGTTTTGTATTTCCTTTATATTTCCTTTAATGTTTAGCTTGATCATGTTTGAGTAGTAGTTTAGGCTTGGTCATGGGGTGAAGATCAGTCCATGACTTCAGTGTTACAATGGTTTCTCACGTTTTTTATGCTTATTGTGGGTTTGTGAATGGATTAATCACTCTATTTTCGGTCTAAACTTAGAGTTGTTAACCTCTTTGATTGGGTGTAAACAACTCCTTTGGCACACACAATGCTTTGAGCTATGTCACTTTGGGTGTTCAACAAAATGTCTAAGAGGGTGTCTTTCCATTTACAAACCTCATTCTCGTGATTAAGATTGGTTTTCATTGGGTACGTTCAATTTTATGTATCAAAACTTAGTCTTGTTAACCTATTTGATCTTGTGTAGGCAAGGGCTTGACTACTTGCCACACATGATGCTTAGAGCTATGGCATTCAAAGTGTTTGTCAAAGTGCCTCAAAGAACTTATTCCATTGTTAAACCCATTTTCTAGAGTCAAAATGATCTTCATTGTTAAATCTTCCGAGTGAGAGCAAGTGACTTTGTCTCTCACTTGAGTTATAGTTGAGAGCCATTGAATATCCTTAGTCATGGGTGGTATGAACCTCTAGACCTTGCCGCCTTTAATTTATAGTTTATATCTTCATTTTCAATCACGTTAGAGGTAGAGAGAGAATTCCACCAATCAAACTCCAAAAGCCAAGTTTGCCACTTTAAGGCTAAAACCTACATTTGCAAGACAACTGTCACGTCGGGTGCGTTCGGTCCCTGTGGATTCGACCCGGTCTTACCGGTTATTATGTTACCGCCGACCTAGCCCTACGCTTGGGGCGACACCATCTACGATACAATCTAAGGTCGCAAGCACTTACCTAGGGTTTTGTAATCTTAATAACCACAATCTAAAACCAACCCTTTCTCCTCCAGGGCCCACAAAGGTCACCCTCACAACAAGATCCATTATGGTCGTTCTTTTTCCTCAAACCCTTTCTCATAATTGTTATTTCATTAATCTGTATACATGTCTACCGTGAATTTCTCAACAAACTGAAACCACCCAGTGATCCCATCATTCAATATAATTTCGTGTACCCAACCTTCAATTCAAACTGCAGTAATAAACTAAGCTAGTCACAAGAAATTACTTTGTTACAAACTAACCTCTAGAATTAAAACATGGTCAATTGTGTGGGGAGCAGATCAACCAACCAACCAACCATACTAGCCCTTGTGCCTATAGAAGCTCTTGTTTGATCCTATCGTGTAATACGACATAGAAGTTCAGTTTACGCGAATCTAAAAGTTTGAGAACCAATTCTTTAGGGCATTGTTTGGATATTGACGGTGGATAGTGGCGAACACAGAATTATGAAATTGACTTGACTTGCGGGGATCTCTCTTTAGTATTTATAATTATAAAATAAAAAAAATAAAAAACCAAAGGCGTACTATAACTGGGAAGAAAATTGGGAGGTGTGCAGGGACAAAATACCCCCTCACACCCCCAGTTTGCCCCTACCTGTGGGGTAGAGTTATCAAGGGAAATATGTAAGAGGGAGTATATGAAAATGGAAGGAGAAATTAAACTAATTTTACGTCCTTCTCCCTTTCCCTTCATCCTTTCTTTCATGATTCTTTTCACTAATCCTTGATTGAGAGCTTTTTGTCGAAAGATTTTTAAGAATTCATTCTTTAAAATCAACCAAGATTTTTAAGAAATGAGTTGAGTTCTTAAATTATTTAAAATTTCAAATCATAAAATTAAGTGGTTCAGATTTATTGTTTTTGATTTTTTCCCCACCGAGTTAAAAGTCAGTCTTTAGGAATACTTTTAATTTGGTGCGAAAAAAATTGAAAAACAATAAAAGAACCAATTTAATTTTCACTTTAAATTTCCACGATTTAAGAACTGGCTCATTTCAAAAAAATCATTGATTTTAAGAAAATGAAATTCTTAAAATCTTTAAAGAAACTAAGCCTCAGATAACTATTTTGTCATGTATTTTTCATGCAAAAGATACCACAATTCGAAATGAAATTTGCCTACGTATTTTAAGTTTTTGTTTGGCATGTCTAAAAAACCAGTTATGTTGCAATCTTTCCTAACGTATTGCCATATATTTTGAGGGCCGGATTTCTTTACAGTCTGGATTTGGACTGCATAGCCAGCCGTCCATCACAATAGCCAATAGTTCAAGTTTGTGCTAGGTGTATTTTTTGTATAACTACTTTTAGCAAATTTGAACCATGTGAAATACACTAGGACCATTGTCCATTGTGAGTACATGGACCACAGAGAAACCGAATAATTATACAAAGAACGAAAACAAAAAGGATAATACAGAAAAATTTCGGCATATGTTAAAAGCAACGCATAATTTTTTAAGGCAAAATCTAAAGTTCGCCCACATGGCGGATAATAGTGAGCTCCACATGCTTTTTGTGACTCTGACTTTGTCACGTAGTACAATGCAATTTCAATCTGACTTGACATGACTGATGTAAAAGACCAAAATGACTAAATTAGCCTCCACTTTGTTAACGCCTTTTATCATACCAAACACCAACTTCTAAAAAACATCAAACACCCCTATGATTTTCCTAGTATTTCCAATCTTTATTATTTTGGCACGTAAATTTAAAATTCGGCAAGAATTTTTTCTGAAAACTTTCTTCCTTCGTTCAAATTAAATTAAAGTGACTTATATTTACTCCAAATTTTAGAAAAATTCACTTTGTTTGGTTTTACTCTAAAAAAATTTAGTTCTAAAAGTTTTTATTCTTTTGTCGTTCGTGTTATTTCGTCTTTAATGATTTGTTAATAGATTTCTATATTACTCCTATTTTTTACTATTTGAATGTATATTGCATACTGCTACTCAAAAAGTAAAAAATAAAAATAAAAAATGTTAAATTTTTTTACTAAAGACGAAAAGTTAAGTGGCTTTATACAACTTTTTTTATCTAAAAAATCTCAAAACTGACAGCCAAACAATATCTTTACAGAAAAAATACTACGGGTAGATACAACCTGTCCAAAGATGGCTGTCTTTTGCCCACACAGAGTTTCTCATTTTTAGCACCCATTAGTAAAAGTCATTTTTTTCACTCCCTAAAAATACTAAAAGTCATTTTATTTCCTATTAGCTAAAAGCCATTTTGTCTGAAAGTGACTTTTATGGTGCTGGAGAAGTCAGGTCAAACCAAAAAACATGGAGGAATTTAGGGCGAAAAAGGGGGTGCTTTTAGCAACGGGAAATCGAAATACTAAAAGTTATGGGTACTAAAAATGAAAAACTTACCCTGAATCAAACTCTTTAGATTATTAAATTGAGTGGATTTTTGCTAGGTCACTCTAAAAATTATTTTAAAGTTAAAGAATGGCTTGAATTATTATGGGCCTCATAGGCAGATTGTGGACCATCGATTGGTGCACTATTCATTGACACCCCCTAGTCGAAAAAAATAAAATATTAATATGCGTACATTTTTGGGGTCTAAATTTTGTACAAATTGGTTAGTTAGGCGCACTCCGGACCCTCATTCAAATGACTAGAACCGTTCATTTTTTTAAAATATATAAATAAAGTAGGGGTGGTCAGTGTATAATTCAGAAACCTCAGGGGAGGTCAGTGTAATTTACCCCAAAAAAAAATACCTTGGGTGAAAAGGTTGGAAAAAACGAAGGCTAAAATCGTAAGATGAGACAATGTTAGTGAACTTGAATGTTGTAAGTGGAGAGGCACGTGTCAATTGGAAAATTAAAGAAGAATATTTTATTTCAACTTAAATGTCCACCTATTGGGCGGAGTATAGAAAAAAGTGTTTTTTCAAAGCATGCCGACTGATTCATTGTTTAGTCGTTGTATTTGGAAACCGACGCTGCCGGGAAGTTCACCAGCAAGTGGGCTACAACTTCCCCCAGAATTCTACAGTACGAAATTATCATTTGCATCTAGACCACGCCACATGATTTTTTCCATTAGACTTTTTGGGAGAGTTTCACCACAAATTTGGAGAATGACGGTTATGTTTGGTTTGGGTTTTGAGTTTTGATTTTTGTAATGATTAGAGGGAGAAATATGGGCAATAATTAAAAAATAAGTATTAATGATTTGAGAGAGATAGAGAGAAAAATAAAAATAATATTTAAAAATAAGAGGTAATAATTGAGAAAATCAGTTCTTAAGAACCAAACCAAACAAGGCTGACATCTCTCATAAAGCACAATGAGTTGTTTTGAGTTTATGTCAAAAATTGGCCCATCTCAGAGTCGTGCATTTAGCAGAAAATAATTTTTACATATTCGATTTTTTATTTTGTATCAAAACGTGACCGAATAGATCAAGCACTTAATAATATTCATCTTTTCAAACACACACCCACAAAAAAAAAAAAAAAAAAAAACCAATATATTTTTTGTTTTAACTCAAAAACTATCTAATTCCACTAATAAAAAATCACTTAGTGTTTTTGCAAAACTAAAAACCAAAAAAGCCAAAAAAAAACTAGTTAGGGTGAGTTTCCGAATGAATTTTATCTAGATTTTATCAAAGCTGATAAAATCAAACCTTGATTTTATCCATTCTTGCAGAAAGTTGATAAAATCTTAGATTTTTTAATGCAAAAATCTAAGATCTCATCAACTCTACTTACAAATGGATAAAATCAAAAGCTTGATTTTATCGGATTTTGATATAATCCATTCGGAAACTCACCCTTTGTGGAACAATTTAGTTTTTTGCAAAACAAAACATATAAAAAAAAAAAACTAGTTTAATGGAACAAGTTATTGAAACAAGTTAGTTTTTTTGTAAAACTAAAAACCAAAAAAACTAGTTAGTGAAACAAGTTAGTTTTTTTGCAAAATTAAAACACCCAAAAAAACCAAAATACCAAAAAAACCAAGTTAGTGGAACACTCCCTTGAGTAAAGGAGTGGGGCATGTGACCGCCACCTATGCCAAGTTAGGAGGGTGTTCCACTAAGTTGGTTTTTTGAATAAATTAGTTTTTCACGATTTTTTATGTGATGTATTGTGAGAGAATGACATATCTCGCTTTCTGGGGAAAAAAAAAATTTTTAGGGGAACGCCCCCATTTTTTGTTTGATTGATCAATTGCCAAAATCAATCATAATTTTAACAAATGAGTTCACCAGGTACTAAAATTATAGTAGTTCACCAAGTCTGTTAGTTTTGCACACAAACATGTGATACCCCATCCGTGAGAAGAGGCGAGGAAGGCTTATGCCACGGGTCCCCAAATTTTTTCAAAAATGCCCCCCAAATTTATAGGATGTAATACTACAAGGTATGAAAAATTAAGTCTAATATGTTAGCGTAATTACTACTTTTGTCGTTTAAAAAAAAAAAAAAGCAAGAAGCTAGAGTAATATCAAAGACAGTGATAAATATATTCTTTTAATGATCACTATTTTTGATAATTTAATCTACCTCACTACATGTTTTTTTGCTCTTTTTTCAGGGTGTTCTGCAGCTTCCGCTAAGGTTGTTTTTTTAATAAACTGATTTTTTACGGTTTTTTATGTAATGTATTGTGAAAGAATAACTTGTTTTGCTTTTTAAAAAACTATTTTTTGTTAGCAAAACGCCTCATAGATTGATTTGCCACTTATTTTGTTCGCCCGTAAAAGCACGCAAGAGATCCCAACCTTTGAGAAATTTCCCTCGGGCCTCAATAATGTAAGGATGGCCCCTGGTCTATTCTTTCAGTTCTCTCAGTTGACATTAATAGCCACCCAAGACAAGCTAATTCGTCCAATTCTTTGGAGGATCATTTATACTTCTAAAAGTACATAACCACTTTGGACTAATAAAAAATAACGTTGAATCTAGTCCGTAATAGATTCCATATCAATCATTTCTTTCGAAATTGGCCTTAATGTGAAATGATTAATCGCATGATAAATAGTACTTCCCTTGTCTCTAAATAAATATCCGGAAGGCAAATTTAGGTTTTAAAAACATGCACTTTTGTCTTTAAAAAAATTATACAAACTAACAAATAAATAGCTTGACGATATTTATTTAAAAGCATAAGTTTGCAGCCCAGATATTTATTTATAGACGGAGGAGGGAGTACATCACAAGATCTCTATTGTAGACCAAATCAAATTTGGTTAATTATTAGAGATGAGTTTAATGATGATAACATATATGTTTAAATATACACTGGGCCAGTTTGTTTGATAGGTTGCTAGACAATTTATCCATGGAGATTACATATTTTTTAATTAAAATTTCGCATATGTAATCCTGCAATATGTGGGAGATGTATTATCGATCACAGAAAATTTGCCCCGTGAAATTATATATCCTGTCCTATTAGTTCTATCACACAAATGCCTGCAAGATATAGCAAAAACACACTTAAATCTTGGCCCTCCATTTATTTATTTGTATAAATTCTATGAGGTCCACCTGATTGATATGAAGCTCGATGGCTATGGCTGTTGAAAGTTCACAGTTATTTCCAATTTCCCAAAGAATACTTTGACTTGAATTGGTCCCCTCCCATTTTTTTTATTTATTTTTTTGCGATAGGATGTTAGTATGTTTGTAAATTAGTTAATTTAGATTAATACAATGAATAGTGATACTGTTCCAAAAGGTTTGATCCGAGAACCTCTCAACACTTAAGTAAGTAGTACAAACTAAGCTAGAAGCTACCCAAGACAAGATAATTCGTCCAATTCTCTGGACGATCATTCATATTTCTAAAAGTACAGAACCACTTTGGACTAACAAGTTAACGTTGTATCTGGTCAGTAATATATTCCATATCAATCATTTCATTCGAAATTGGCCTTAATGTGCAATCAGACTGGGAGACTTTTAATACAACTAGAAATGATTAATCGCATGATAAATGGTACATGATTAATCGTATGATAAATGGTACATGATTAATCGCATGATAAATAGTACTTTCTCTGTCTCCAAATAAATATCCGGAGCGTAAACTTAGGCCTTTAAAAATATGCACTTTCGCCTTTAAAAAAATATAAAGACAAAAAGCTATTTATTTGTGATTTTTTTATTAAAAAAATTATAACAATAAGTGAATGTTTTTAAAAGCCAAAGTTTGCGGGCCCAATATTTATTTAGGAATGGAGGGAGTATATCACAATATTTATTTAGGAATGGAGGGAGTATATCACAGGATCTCTATTGAAGACCAAATCAAATTTGGTTCAATTATTAGCGATGAGTTTAATGACAAAAACATAGAGGTTTATGTTATGATTCCAACAATGCACCACACGCAACAGAAGTAGTAAAATCGAGAGAAACACAACACACAATATACGTGGTTCGGCCAAATCCGACCTACATCCACGGGGAGGGGGGTTTCACTATAATCCGGAGGAAATTCGTGATCTTGTGTTACACACTCACACTCTCATCTCATAATAATGAAACCTCACACTTCTCTTGTGTATCTCTCTCTTCTGGAGAAGCCACAACCGGCTTCCTCTCACACACTCTCTGCCTCTCTCTCTACATTGTGTTACCACACACTAAAACAAAAGGCATCACAGAGTATTTATAGAGTACAAATAAAAACCCTAGTCACTCCCTCTGGACCTAAGCCCAAGTGGCCCACACGGGGTGGAATCCCAACAATCACCCCCTCCACACCAAGTGGGCAATGTCGTCTGCAACACCCCCATGTCACCTCCTCCAATCAGCTACCTCTGGCAAGTGCCTGTGTCACTAACCAATCGAGCATCCATGCACCACCAAACAGAGTACATAAACCCAAAAGAGTGTATCCTTGCAAAACCAGACTCCGCAGCCAATCAGAAAAACTCGAGTACCGCACCCGCTCAAAAAGAATGCTTCCACTCGTCCACCTCAAACCCGAATTGTATGCGCTCACCAACAGAAGCGTTCACGCTCTCCAACAGAAGCGCCAATCTATGTGCTCACCAATAGAAGCACATGCACCCCATCAACTAGGGTGCCCGCACCCCCTCATCGAGTGTCCGCAGCTTCATCGTCGCGCTCTGCCACTCTAGCATCCTGTCCTGTCAAGAAAATGCAGCAACCCTCTACCCACACCAGAGGCTCACTCCTCCAAATGATCTCACACACCATCTGTGATGAGGCTGACTCCTTCTCTGACACTGTATCCCCCACTGAGTACCTCGGCACCCCAAAACCGGGATACACCTCTCATGAATCCGGGATGGAGCAAATCCTGCTAGATATCTGTGGCTCAAACTGATCTACCGCTCTGACAGGCGCCTATGTCATTCCCAAATAAGCATATCCGCACCCCAACCGGGCACACTACTCGAATGAATGTATCCCTGCAAGCCAGATCTTCCGCAGTTGATCATAATCCTGCACCCTCTATCCGGAGTGCCCGCATTCAGGCATCCAAAACCCAAATGCGCATGCCCAATCACAGGACATAATCCGTGACTCCATCTCTCCATACTACATGAACTCATAACTGTAAAGATAATCTGCCACAAAAACACAGAAGAAAGAGAATACCAGTATGCATCATCCGATCTCCATCTCAATCCCTCTATCTGGAGCTCCCGTGAACATATCCTGAACAACCTATCACATCATCGTTGTTGGCCAGCATCCTGCACACTTCTGATTCGACTCTCAGCGCATCCAGTACCATCCCAATCACGACACCTCGGTACAATCACAATCCCGGTCACGACACCTCGGTACAATCTCATGTTTATCCTGTGTGCATCCGCAATGGTTGTCATCCCTGCTCACGTCACAACACCCATACTGCCTAATCATGCCTGACATCAGCTCCAACTGTCACTGCACTCCCACAAGACTGTATGGTGGCCCATCATCCAATCCAATGTAGCTTGAATCACAACTGCAAATCTTGATGGTAAGTCTTCAAATCCGATTGAACCAGACTGCCTCTGATCACTGCTGACCAACTCCGACCTGTCACTCTAGTAAGCGCCTGTGTCATTACCAAACAAGTGTATCCGCACCCATCAACAAAGATGCAACACCTGAGAGAATGTATCCCTGCTCACTAGCTTCTCTGATTGATCACCACGGCTCAAACGCCGCGAATCCACAATCATTTGATTGCCTTGATCAACCTCCGATCTCTGCAAAGTCTATCCAATACTCCTAGTGTGTAGCCATCCAACTCCGCTCGCCTCTCTGTCACCAATCTGTCACCTAACCGCCACTCCTGCCACTATCCTAGTCTTCTCGCCACTCTCCGCCAGCTCTCCCGGGTCTCATCCTATCCCTTGGTCCATCCATGTTCCATCTCCGGCCTTCCTGGCACCCCCTGGACTCCCATCGGATCTCCCAAAAAATCATCGCTCCAGCAAGCGCCTGTTGCCACTAACCAGACAAGCCTCCATGCACTCCTAACCAGCGTGCAATAACCCGAAAGAGTGTATCTCTGCTTGCCAAACGCGACTAATCATCCCTGGTCTACCTCCGACTCAACAACATCCCATCTGACTGACCTGACCACATCTGATCTTCCTCAATCTCTCCAGATGTGTCTAGGACTGCAAAATTTGACTTGAATCACTCAAATCCAAGCCCACCAGTGAATCCGGAACCGTCCAATTAGCTAGGAACAGCCTCCTCACAACCCAAAACGCCTCTGAACGTCTAAATCCGGCCCAATCCAGCAACAAAACCTGCTTCCAAGCCTCTTCATGAAAAACAGAGCACGTGGTTGGATTCGAAACAAAAAATCAAGTTGGGAACCGGTCCGAACCAGCCATGAACCGGTCAAAATCGCACTGAACCGGCCAAAAAACATAATCTAGTCTATTTCCAGACCGTTATCCGGTCCGATCCGATCTGAACCCGATTTGCCTTTACACTGAGCCGCCGGTCTGAACCGGTTTGACCCTTTTGAACCCCGGTCTGCCCATTTGACCTGACCTTTGATCCTTTTGACCCCTTGACTGGACTTGACCCTCTTTGACCTCTTTAACCCTGAACCTTATGACCCTTTTACTAACGTGGCATTGACCTGCTGACGCGGCACCCCTGTGGCATCCGACACGGCGGCCACCCGCCACGCGGCGCCTCTTCCAACTCCTCCTCCGCTGGCGGGCACGCATGCCGCCGACGGATCCGACGCCACGGAAATTCAAACGGCAAGGTCCGACGGCTTCTTCCAAATGAATCGGGCTTCCATCACCGTGATCGTCTTTCCAAGACAAACACAACCCCGTGCTCAAATCTTACTTTCAATCACGTTTTACGAGAAACCCACCAAATCCACCACTCGTCTCCGCCCGCCTCTATTCAGACCACCCATGGGACCCTCTCCGGTGACAAAAATTGACTCCAAGCACTCCGTTGGACTCGTCTCTAAGAGTAGCACCTTTTCCTCTGATTAAAAACAAGTTTCGTCACCTGTTTTGTCCTACCAAAGCTTCAAACGATGCTCCAATGGCCTCTGAGTTATTTTCCGACAACTCTGTGCTCTCTGGTGCTTTAACCAAAGCTCTGATAACACTTGTTAGGATTCCAACAACGCACCACACTAAATGTAAAAGAAAGAAAATCGGCAGAAAACACAACACACAATATAATGCGGGTTCGCCAAATTCACCTACATCCACGTGAGGGTTTCACTATAATCCGAAGAAAATCCGTGATCTTGTGTTACACACTCACACTCTCATCTCACAATAATGAAACCTCACACTTCTCTCGTGTATCTCTCTCCTAGAGAAGCCACCTACCCCCTCCCCCACACCCCCTCACTCTCTCTCTCTCTCTACATTGTCTTCTGTTGTGGCTAAAACAAAAGATCACGTAATATTTATAGAAAGACACATAAAAACCCTACCACATAAGGGCCTGCCTAAGCTCTCGCTCCGACACACGCTGGTGGAATCCCAACGGTTTAAATATACACTGGGTGAATTTGTTTGATAGGTTACTAGACAATTTATCCATGGAGATTACATATTTGGTATTTGATTAAAATTCCACATATGTAATCCCGCAGTATGTGGGAAGTAATATTGATCACATATGGTTTGTTCTGTAAAATTATATATCCCATCACTATTAGTTCTATCAAACAAACAGGCCCACAAGATATAGCAAAATCACACTTAAGTATCGATATTGATATGAAGCTTGTTGGCTATGGCTGATGAAAGTTCATTGCTATTTCCAAATTCCCAAAGAAGATTACGACAACTAGTATCAATATTGTTCCATAAGGTTGAACCCATAACTTTTCAACACTTCTGGTACACAGCCAACTGAATACCTCTCAACACTTACGTATAGCTTTACATATAGGGAGGATATTACAGGATCTTTATTGAAGACCAAATCAAATTTGGTTCAATTATTAGAGATGAGTTTAATGGCGAAAACATATAGGTTTAAATATACACAGGGCCAGTTTAGTTGATAGGTTACTAGACAATTTATCCATGGAGATCGCATATTCGGTATTTGATTAAAATTTCGCTTTATGTAACTGCAATGTGTGGGATGTAATATCGATCAGATAAGGTTTGTATACTAGTTCTATCAAACAAACAGGCCCGCGAGATATAGCAAACGCGCTTAAACTTGGCCCTCTATCTTCGAAAATGATATGGGTATAGCAAACGCGCTTGATGGCTATGGCTGTTGAAAGTTCATTGCTATTTCCAAATTCCCAAAGACGAGTACTTTGACTAAAATTAGTCCCCTGCCCTTATATTGTGAAAGCTTTATTTTATTTTATTTTTTTTTAACGAGAGAATGTTAGTATGTTAGTTAATTAGTTTAATTTCAATGGGATTTTCTACTGTCAGCCCATTGGGTTGCCAATAAGACAACAAAAAAATACAACAAAAAAAAATGCATACTCCAATGTATTGTACTTTCTTACTTTTTCATACTTACACATTCCTATACACTTTTTACATATTTTAATAGACTTTTTAAACCTTATAATCAGCCCATTGGGCTGATTTTAGAATTTTCCAATTTCGATTACTAAAATGAGTAGCAATATTGTTCCACAAGGTTAAACCCAGAACCTCTCAACACTTAAGTACTAGTACACGGCCAGCTGATTTGGAAGCCATCCCGGTCAACCCTTCTATATTGTCAACTTAGAAACTAAAAAACCTGCATAATCGAAACTGCTATGACAATTTCATTGATTTCAACTGCTGCAAGAAAATGTGGAAAAACCTATGGAACTTATCATATGAAGAGATGGACTATTGTTATTGTAAGACCTGCTCAAGAATGTACAATTAGGGGTGTTTGGGAGCCAATTTTGGATTGTGCTTCGTAGATTATAGATTTTTGCATTATAATGAGAATCTCAAAAAATGGTGTTTTGTTGATATGTGCAGACTAGATTTTCCATAAATAAATAAAAAGTGTTTTGTGAATAAAATTATAATTAGACTCCAAAGAGCTCCTCCGGCCATTTTCTGGATTTTGCATTCTCTAATTCTGCATTCTCTAATAACGAGCTAGAAAAATGGTGTTTGATTGAAAGAACCCATTCCAAAATCATCTCTCTAAAGCACTCAAAATCTGAAAATGCAAAATGGGCCGGCCAAACAGGGTTAATATTATACTTGAAATTCTGTCCAATCACATCCAGGGAAGGTTGTGTTTGGATTCCTCCAAACATTGAATAATTTTTATTTACTTATCTAGTTGACGTTGACTTAACGAGAGAGATCCTCTCCGGTTCCCCTTCAGAACGGACGTTCCTATTTGTTTTAACTATATGTGGACGCCTCTCGCGCTCTTTGATGATAAAAAAGAAAAACATTCGTTTTCCAAAACTTGTTGAGAAATTAATCATGTGATCAGATATGAACAGAAGAAGATCGCAATACATTTATCTTCAAGTAGAACAAAAATAAGCTAGACATATATTGAAGATAAATCTAGAGGAGTTATCTAGTCCGGGAATTCTGGATCTGGAATTCCACCTTCCCGATATTTTTTTTTTTATGATTCGAACCGTCCTATATTTTTAAAATGTGTTTTAAAGGGTCTCACTAGAAATCATCCAAAAAATAATCACAGGGAGGAACGATCCAAATGGTTTTCACAAAATCGTATATGTGCGATTTTGTGAAAAAGCTGGCTGGATCAAGGCCTTCCCTAAGTTTTTTTTGATGATTTCTCATGAAACTTAAAAAACACGCGTTTAAACACATTGGACAATTCGGATCATGCAAATTCACATTTTAAAACCTCAAAAACACCAAAAAAAACCTTCAATCCGGGATCTTTGATAGGATCCGTGGCAGATAAATTTATATAACAAAATACAGTGGTTTTCAAATCTTATCTCCTACATAAATTCTCACCGTTCATTTTTTAAGGGCTAACAAAATACAGTGGTTTTCAAATCTTATCTCCTACATAAATTCTCACCGTTCATTTTTTAAGGGCTGAGATTGCAAACACTCTCTATATTGAAGATAAATATAGTCATAGTGTGTTGGTTAACTTGATTGATATATGGCTGATGTTCAAAAGAATTGAAGAGGCCCAAAAAAAAGCACGCAACGGGCTGGAACAAGACCTTTAGTTTGTACTTGTACTGTATGTAGATGTGTGTGGGCTTAAAGGGAAGTCCCACACCCATATGAAAACTTGAAAATGGGCCAAGGCCCAAGGTACTCCAAAGAAGTCAGTCGAGTTCGTGCTTAGGGGATGCAAAATCAACCCAAATTAACCTTGTGTGAGCCCAGAGCCGGCTTGTTTTGCCTCAATAGTAGTAGAGGCTGATAAACGAACCAAATCACTCGAATTTAAGCTCGTTTTCACTCGTTAAAAAAGCTCGTTCAGATTGGTTTTTACATAAACGAATCAAACTTGAACATTTTTTTGAAGCTCGTTAAACTTTAGATCAAGCTCGAGTTCGGCTGCTTCAGCTAATGCTCTCTGAAAATTTCAAGCTACTCGAGAATGATTCATGATCGGTTCAATTAAAATTCGTTTGAGATTGATTCATCTCATTAACAAGCCATGATTGAACATAAATTTAGCACATGTGATATAAGGGTTTGGAATGTAGGATTCTAAAGCCGCTAAGCCCCTTCGACAGTGTCTTTCTTCTAAGGCTGTTCTGTATGGATTCAAACAAGCGCCACAAGCATGGTCTTGCATTAGTACAACAAGAAAGATTAAGTTCTTCAGAACTAGATTAGTTTCACACGAATCACATTACATTTCGTCTCCTTTTCAGTTTTATTATAATATTGTTGTCTCAATCTTGTAACTATTTCTAAGCAACTATCATTTATTTATGTATGCCAGTTGGTTTGAATTTTTCATATGATTATGTAAAAAAACACCTACCACTTGTGTATATCTGCATTATAGTAATCTTTGTCATCAAACTTCTTTCCATATTTTCTGCAAACATTTCCTCACCATCCAATCGATTAGGGCCGGCCCTGTGGGTAGACTAGGTAGGCCCGGGTCTGGAGCTCACCAAAAATAGTTCATTTTTAGGGCTCCAATTAAGAAATATATATGTTCATAACAAGTAATAAATATATAATATTGCACTACAATAAATAGAGATTTATTTGGTATAGTGGAAAGGTTTGTGTGTTTCTTACTACATGTCAGGGTTCAATTCTCACAGGCCTTTCTTTTCCTTTTCTATTTTCTCTCCTCTTTTCGTTTTTCTTACCATAGTCAGTTTCTACCTTCTCTTCCCTTTTTTTTTTCCCCTTTCCACTACATCTATATCATTTGTTGACTTTTAAAAAAAAAAAATGCCGGTGTAGTAATTAGGGAAAATAAATAAATATAACATTTCGTGCATATTCATAAAATGTTCGCATTGCCCATTTCAATTGATTTTCTAATTCTTGCAATAAGAATAGACAATTATGATTGAAAACTATTTTTTGTTAACATGAAGACGCGAATTACAAAAAAGACAAAATATAGAACAAGGTATTTATCATTTGAAATAAATATAAGTTCTTTAATTTTTGTTTTTTCTCTAGAAAAATACAGGGATCTGGTTTATATTTTCGTATGGGCCACGAAAATTTCAGGGTCGGGCCTGAATCGATGCATTACTTCTCTCCATCTCCGGGAACACCTATCTCACCGCCATAGTATGTTCTTCCACCCCCAGCATTAACTCCAGCGTCACCTTGATTCTGACTTAGAAATGACTTCTATTCGATACACCCAAGACTCTGTCAATTGCTATATTGCTTGCCTGTGTCATATTGGTTTGCCAATTCGCGTTGCAGCATTATGGTTCTCACAGAGTAGGTTTCATGTTACGATTGTTATTGTCTGGTTTGATAACAATTTTTGCCATTGGTCTGTGATCTGTATCATACAATACAGTGGAACCCAAAAATTGTGTATGCAGTTTCTCCACGTTATATTATCAGATTCCTTAGCGAGACTGGTAAAGATGGATGGATTTGGCTTAGAGGGATCCTTCTCTCCATCACAGGTATAAGAGATCTGTGAACTTGTGATCTTCTTCAGATCTTCGGATATGGTAGTTGTTGTGGTGGTTTGTGAAATGTTATTGTCACTTTCTTTTCCCTTCTGAGTGCTTTGTAATTGTGATCCAAAAGTAAGTTCAATTCCCCTTGCCAGCAACTCTTGAAGCCACCTCACTCCGTGCATAAGTGTGTGAAATGGTTGTGGGAGGGGCTGTAGAGATTAGTCCAAGATGCGTGAAAACTGGCCCGGGACACCCTGTATTACCAAAAAAACTACCAATACACCTTTATACAGAAAACCCCTAAAAACTGAGTCACTGACTTGAGACGCATCCATGCTGTGTCCGAACGGTTTATACGGGCATGACTCCCGTCCTGACAGAAAATCCAGAGATTTAAGTCTTGGCTTCGCATCAAGTAACGAGAGTCCGGGCAGTCGGGACACACAAGTGCAATTGAATGCAAACTCAACAATGTCATTTCTTAGAATTACATCCCCTTAGCATATCCATAAACAAGAATTTTGATTGCTTTTCTTTGCTGTTAAAACATCAAAACCACATATCACATCTAGATCCTTTCCTTCCCAATATCAGAAATCAATAGACACAGATTCATATCCAGTGTTGCAGAGATAAAGCTTGCATTAGTCATGCATCTATTCCACGTTATGCCATGTTTGAGATTCAGATCAACCGGCTATTTCATTTTCCTCAATAACCGAACAATCGTAATTTCCGGTACACATACATATCCCAAGAAAAATTTACAGGAGACAAGGAAAACCTAGCAGCTCAAAGCTACTGCATGATACTACAGTTAACAAGCAACCATCAAGTTCATGACAAGTTTAGAAAACAGCTAGTATAAAACTCACTGACCTACAGAGTTCGAGGGATAAAATCAATCTCTTCATTTTGTGGTTATCAAGCCACTGATAGAACATAAAGATCTTGCTCCCCAACCGGGTCTTTTGCAGATAGGCTCGGCCCACCAAAGCAAAGATTTATCAAACTCCTGTTAACTGACCGTTGCTTGGGAATCGAAGTCGGTGTTCCTTCATCTGACATTTGGTTAGACCTTGAAGGTCCCGCAATATCAGTACTCTCAATACTGACACTTTTCTGTTTTTCCATGGAATTGAATGAGGAGACGGATGACTTCGAAAATGAACTCGATCGTGATCGATGTAGAACATTGAGATTTGGCACTGCCTGCATGACACCTTGCACTAATCCTGATGCAAGTTTCTTCTTTGCAGTTGGACTAGGAAGGTTGCTTCTCATGGAAAGTGTCCGTTTGTTGTTAGGAAGGGATGAGGGCTTTGAGAATCGTTGGCGGAGAGGCGTTGGCGTTTCATCCAAAGTACTATCCGAAGCTCTTTCTTCAGATTTCACCCTCTTGTTTTTCCTTGCTCTCGTTCTTGGCCAATGAAAGAGGCGTTTCCAACCTTGTGGTGCATAATTTACGGACATCTGCTTCTTGTGAGTTGAATTTGATACATTGGGGATTTCTGGAGTTATGTCATGTTGACTCACTTCAGTTGATGTGACTTCTAAGGCATTTTCGATTCCCGTGTGCAAAAATATTTCTGTGTCTGAGATTCTAAAGGAAGTCCCCGGGCTTCCAATACTTCTCATTCTTAAATGGGAAGCAATCGTTTTTCTCGTCGTATAATCCTGAGAGCTGAAAATTCCCCCGGCTGAAATCAAATGTCTTGTTAGTATATCAGATGAGGCGGATGGTGGATGTTGCTTGAGGAGATCAAGTGGGGTCATGCCATTTGAATCGCGGATGTTCACGTCAATTGACCTGACGGTCATCAGTTGCTCCACTAAATCAGTATGAATGTTACCGCTGACTGCCAAATGGATGGCGGTTCTACCATCATTGTTTTTGGCGTTTATAAGGTCTTCCATGTTGAACAATTTTCCAGATGCTAATTGCTGCACGAGTTCAATCTGTCGATCCAATCTGTGGAAACTGGGATTTTGGAAACCAGACATGACCGAGTGAAGGAAAGTTTCTCCGGCGTTGTTTCTTAGATAGACGGATGAGGGAGATGCCTGAATTAGGGCCTCAACCACAGGTAATTGGCCTCTGTGAGCAGCTACATGCAATGCTGAGTTCCCATTATTGTCTGTGGCATTGATGATATCAAAAGATGATATAAGCTCTTTCACTACCTGCAAACATTAAAGAGAATATCAACTAGAGAAGCATTAGAAATGAATTTGTGGTTCTACAAAAATGAATTCTCAGTATCTTTGTATTCATAAAGCAGTATTTCAAGCATCTTTCGGATTTGATCTTTACATTCATGAGCACCTCTTCGCCTGCCAATTTACTTCTCAGATTTGGGCCTATTTCCTCAGGAGAAAATGCTTAACTGAAGTTTCTACTAGGTGCGCCGAAGAACTTGCATGAGCTGCTTAGTATAGAAGTGGAAGTCTACTACTACCAACTGGTTGGTTCAAGCACCTGAAGTTCCTCACTTTATGCTTGGGTTCAAGCCTCCATAGTTACTTGGTGAAATACACATACCGTATCATGTGCATAGCACGCGTGAGGACCATAGCTTCAGGCCCAACATTGGTGTCGTGGGGTCCCCTACAAATGGTTTTATGGTTTTGAGTGCAATACTCCAAGGCAGATATGTTGAGTAACCTATCTGCATATCCATGTTGTGTGTACAAAAACAAAAGTGGGAAGTCTATCCCTCAAAACCTTCAAGCTCTCTATGGCTGCTGTGAAGTATCACCTTTGAAGTGAGAGACACCAACAGATAGGCGGACCTAAGGGATGCAAGCGGGGACCCAGGCCCTGCACACTCCCCAATTATCTCAATTTTTCTATTATATTTTAGGTTTAATTTGTAAAAATTATGAAGAAAGGTCCCCTCAAAATTGTGCTATTAATATACAAGGATGATATTTTGTTGTTAATTTATGAATATATATGATTTGGTCCCTGCGATAGGAATCCTGCGTCCACCACTGCCCATGGATTTTCCAGCACAAGAGGTCTGTCTTTCAAGTTGTAATTGCCAAGATTCAAGGAGAAATAAGATCTTCTGTCATCTTTTGTTGATTTTGTATTTTATGGGGGTTCCTTGCTTGTCCTTGCTTGGTTTGTCAATGAATTAATTTGTCCCATATCAATGAATCAGTTATAATAGCACAACAGGAACAGAGCTTAAGAAAACTCCATACTATTTGAGTTGGCATAAGAAGAAACTACAGGTAAAAGCAAAGAGATGGGCAAACCAAATCTTTCTCACAGGTAAAATATTGACAGAACCTAATACAAATAGACCAGCAAATTCCACTGATAATTACCACAGACAGAAGATCATTGGTGCGGCGTGGATGCAAATATGAAACACAGAACTTGATACCGGCATCTTGCTCAAATAATACTAGCTGAAAGCAACTTTGTAAGTTCATTCGTTTTCTTTTGTTTTGCTAACAGGCTGCTCTGGGCAGCTTACGAGCATCTAGACTAATTTCGGAGCCCTAAAGTAACGATCGGGCAAACCTTCAATGTGTGAGAGTCAAATTTTCAAGCTTGGGACAGTAACTTCCTAGCTTGTTGACATGCTCTTGCTCTACCAGACCCTAGAGATGAAGTGGGTATCTACTAAACAAAGAAATCCAAAGAAACTAACATTGACGCCAGATTTACGTAGAGTTTTGGTCGCTATCCAGTCAGTACAAATTAACTTGAAACTCAATGGCATACGAAACGCAAATTTCACTCAGAAAAATCAAGAAAATCAATTATTATAGTAAAAAATCAAGAAAATCAATGATATTATAGTCTCACCTCAGCCTGACCTCTTCCAGCAGCTGCATGCAAGATAGTAGAACCCTGCATATCTCTAAAGGCCAAAACATCACCATAATCCCCAACAAGTTCCTTCAAAACCTCCAAATTCCCCCCTCTTGCAGCAGCATGAACAGCTCTATTCTTCATCTCCCACTTATAAGTTGCAGGAATCTCCCCAGTACTCTCCTCCACCCCTCCCCCCTCTCCGGCCATAAACCGCGGTGAGGATGCAAAATCATAAACAAGCCTAAATACCCCACAATTCTTACTCCTCGCTGCGGCGTAGAGTATATCAGTCACCCCATATTCTCCTTCTCCAAAAACAAGCAAAGGGTCTTTTTCAAGTAGTTCTTGAACAAAACCCAAGTCCCCAGCCGAGGCAGCAGTGTATAGAAGCCAACCCCCATACCCAGACCGGATTAGGGAATTCTTCTCCCTCTCCGTCTTGGTTTCGCACTCGGAAAATAGCTTCTTGGCGACCTGAGAGCGGCACTTGGCCACATCATCAAACTGTGCCTCATCATCCCACACGGTCTCGAGGCGGCGGATTCGCCTTGAGAGAGTGAGTTTGATGAGGTTATTTCCGTCTAACCGGAGGAGTTCCCTTACTAAGTCATAGTGGCCATTGGCAGCTGCCCAATCTATTGGGGAAGCATACCACCATTGGTCTCCGGTGCTTTCCCACCGGAGAGGAAAATATTGAGGAGGCATTTTGCAATTCAAAAACTAATTCTAAACCCTTATGAGTGTTGTGCAGAAACACCCAATGAAGTATGAGAATATAAACACCCCAACAAGGAAGGTCTTGAATTCAAAGCATATCAAATTTGCTTGCCAATCTATGGGGTTCTTGAATCAAATAGTCTTGTAGATTCTCTCACAAGAAAGCTTACAAAAGTTATGAGGTGAATTAGGTAAAATTCATGGGAAAGGTGAAAACCCAGATGGAGGAAATTATGAAAGCTTACAAAATACAATAATTATGAGCAGTTGAACAACCTGTAGTAATACCCATTAGGATTAAAACCTGACAAAAGTAGATGAAGATATACAGGAGGATCACATGGGAAAGCAAAGAGGATCCATTAGAGATGACGCCAATAACGGAGAGAAGTAAAAGAAAAGGATCAAATACTTACAAGTTTTGAGAGAAATCGAAAGAAACAAGGAGTGCGAAAACAAGCATTAATCACAGGAAGCAAAACCCAAAAGGGAAAGCTGTTCCTTACAAGGTAGAGTAAAATATTTTCTCCAGGCAAACTACGAAATGGATTTTTTTTTTCAGAACATAAAAAGGACAGAAAAGAAGAATAGTTTGATATACCAGTGTATCTCTATATAAACAAACAGTTTGTGTGAAAAGGAGAGATCCCTGTTAAAGTGAGAAAGGGAAAAATTATTAGTTGCTCCTCGAGCACTGACGCATGGTGTGTGGTGGTGTTCTAGGACCCTCTATCCACTATTGATTTTGTGAATAAGGTCCTAAAACACTGCCCCGAGGTGTTTTAGGAGCACTGAATAATCACCCACTGAGAAAGAGCTGTAAAAAGAACTAAAAGATGTAATGATGTGGATATCAAGGAGCATGCACGAGAAGAGAGAGAATAACTGATAAAGGCGGCAAAGATGTACAGAGAGTTGGAGCAATTATGGGGTAGAGAACGGAGTGCTGTTTCTGCTAAAAATTTGATTAGTATTTTAGTAACAGAACGTTAGTTATTCTTCCATTAAAGGAAATAATACTATAGTTAATTGAGACAATCATTTTAAGAAGAATGATGATATGATTCTTTTCAACGAAGGGTTGCAGGTCCGCCAAAGTCAAATTTTGAAGTATTCAAGCTCAGTTCTTTCAAATCTAGATAAGCTAAATTTAAGCTTGTTACGGTTTATGAAGGTCGAGCAAACATGTATAAAGTTGCCCAGCTCGAAATCGAGCTCAACTAACTCCAGCTTTCTAAGGAAACTAGTATATAATAAAACACAATTTTATAAGTACTATTTTTTTAACTTTGGCTAATTCAGGTTCTGTTCGTTAAAAGAAAAAAACCAAACTCAAAGGAGCTATTATCCAGTCATTGAGCGAATCGCCTGGATCGTTTGCCATCCTACTCCCACACTTGGACTTAAGGGGATATTAAAAATTAAAAATTAAAATTCTCAAAAGACAAAAAAATAGAAAAATCATTTTTATCTTGGCCTGCCATTTAACTCAATAAGACTTTTTTTTTTCCAATGAATTTGAAAATTTAACTCCTTTGTGGACGTTCTTAAAGCTTTTATCTTTTGGATCTCAAAATTTGGCCCCAAGCCGGATAAAGGAGGGTTGTGCGTTAGGTAGGCGACAAAGACATAAAAAAAAAACCCGTCAGAACCTTATGACATGAACCTTAATTATACAACGAGACATGCTAGAAGCGTTCCTTTTAAGCGGCGCTAGCGTTGTGCACCGCGGGTGCCGAAAAAAATGGGCAAAGAGGCCACATGGGCGCCGGGTGTGTGATAAGTGAGCAAGGGTTCCCCGCGTGCACAGGCAGCGAAAGGGTAAAAGCTTAGCCCAGACTATAGGATCCGCTTAGCAACTTGGAATATAGGGACTTTAACGGGTAAGACTAGGGAGCTAGTTGATACCATGATTAGGAGGAGAATTAGTATAGCTTGCCTTCAGGAGACTAAGTGGGTAGGGGAGAAGGCTAGAGAGATAGAACCGCAGGGTATGCTTTATTATACCTGCAAGGATAGGCATAGAAATGGGGTAGGCATCATAGTAGATAAACACCTTAAGGACTCATTAGTCACGATCCACGCAGGAAAGGCGATAGGATTATTTTAGTTAAGCTTGTGATTGGAGAGAGCATAGTGAATATTATTAGTGCTTATGCTCTTAAGTAGGCTTGGATGACCTCTAAAAGAGCAATTTTGGGAACAGATGGATGATGTGGTTCAAGAGATACCTTGTGGAGAGAAACTTTTTATAGGAGGAGATTTCAATGGTCATGTGGGAGTGCAGAGGCAAGGGTATGAGAAGGTACATGGTGGATTTGGATTTGGTGACCTAAATGAAGGTGGTAATGAGGATTTTGGATTTTCTGCGGTAGTTGGTGACCTTATAGTTGGGAATACTCTCTTATATAAGAAGCGTGAGGAACATTTAATTACCTTTAAGAGCGGAGCCAATAGAAGCGGTCGACTACTTCCTTGTTAGAGGCGCAGACGCTTGTTGTGTAAGGATTGTAAGGTCATTCCTGAGAGAGTGCCTAGTGGCACAACATAGACTTTGGTGTTAGATATTGGTCTCAAAGGGAATCAGAGGGCCGAGAAAAGAAACTAGAAGCCCACGGACTAAATGGTGGTTCTTAAAATGAGAGAAACTAGAGGTGTTCAAGGAGCGTATGGGCCAAGAGATGGAGTGGGGAAGAGAAGGTGATAGTGATAGTATGTGGAATACAATGGGTGACGGATTAGAAGAATATCAAAATAAACTTCTTGGAGTCGGCGGGGAAAGGTCCAAGCTCTAAAGAGACATGGTGGTGGAATGACGAGGTTCAAACCATGGTAAAAGCCAAGAAGGATTGCTTTAAAAAGTGGCAAAAGGACCGGAATGTGGACAATTTCCAGAGGTACAAGCAGGCTAACAGGGAAGCTAAGAAGGCCGTTAGTGAGGCTAAGTTGAGAGCTTACGATGATTTTTATGCTAGACTTGATAGTAAGGATGGAGAAAAGAATATATATAAACTACAGCCAAACTAAGGGGAAAGGAAAGCTAGAGACTTCTCTCTCAAGTTAAGTGTATAAAAGGTAGTGATTCAGAGGTGTTGGTGAAAGATGAGGAGATCAAGGATAGATGGAAGATGTATTTTGAGAAGTTGTTAAATGAGAAACATGAAGGAACATTTGGTGAGGAGGAAGTTGTTGTCCCTAGCGAGAAAATAGAATCGAAGTTCTATCCTGAGGATACAAAAGTTCGAAGTGGCCAAGGCTTTGAAGAGGATGAAACCGGGTAAGGCCTTAGGACCTGATGGCATCCCCATTGAAGTATGGAGAAGCCTAGGTGACTTGGGGGTGACTTGGTTGACAAAATTGTTCAACAAGATTATTTTATCTAGGAGGATGCCTGACGAATGGAGGAGGAGCACCTTAGTACCTATCTACAAGAATAAAGGGGATATCCAAAGTTGCAACAACTATAGAGGTATTAAGTTGATGAGTCATACGATGAAGTTGTGGGAAAGAGTTATCGAGCATCGATTGAGGATGGTGACTACAAAGTTCCGAGAAAACAATTTGGGTTCATGCCCGGGAGATCAACTATGGAAGCTATTTACCTACTAAGGAGATTGGTAGAAAGACACAAATCAACGAGGAAGGATCTCCATATGATTTTTATAGACTTGGAAAAGGCTTATGATAGGGTGCCTAGAGACATTATATGGTGGGTTCTGGAGAAGAATGGAGTGACCAGAGGCTATATTGACGTGGTCGAGACATGTATGAAGGTGCGAAGTACCACGCCATTAGATCACCAAATAGAGAAAACGAAAGTGAATTTCCCATCACAAAGGGGATTGCACCAAGGGGTCACCTTGGCCCGCATCTTTCGCATTAGTTATGGATGAATTGACTAGGCATATTCGTGGAGGATATCCCATGGTGTATGTTGTTTGCAGATGATATTGTCCTTGTAGATGAAACGGCTAGTGGTGTTAAGACTAAATTAGAAATTTGGCGGAAGCATTAGAGTCTAAGGGATTTCGGATAAGTAGGAGTAAACCGAAAGTATATGGTCCGCAAGTTTAGTGATACCGTATGAGTATGAGGAAAAGAGTGATGATCCAAGATCGAGATACCAAAAGAGGGACCATTTTAGGTATTTAGGCTCTATTATTAGCCAAGATGGAGAGATTGAAGATGATGTGACGCATAGGATCCAAGTGGGGTGGCTTAAGTGGAGAAGCTCTACTAGTGTACTGTGTGACAAGAGGGTACCAACCAAATTGAAAGGAAAATTTTATAGAACTGCCATAAGACCAAATGCTGCTTTATTTTTTACGTAAATGTTGGCCTATTAAGAAGCAACAGCCAACAAGTGAATAAGATAAGTGTAGCGGAAATGAGAATGTTGAGGTGGATGTGTGGTAAGACTAGACGTGATAGGATTAGAAATGAAACAATTCGTGAGATGGTGGGTGTAGCACCTATAGAGGAGAAGTTAAGGGAAAATAGGTTAAGGTGGTTTGGGCATGTCTATCGTAGGCCAGCGGATGCCAGTATTAAGAGAGTGGATATGATAGCTTTGGGTAGAAACGCACAAGGGAGGGGAAGACCCAAATTGACTTTGGATGCGGTAGTACGCAAAGATCTAAGTATACTGGGTTTAAGCGATGAAGTAGCATTTGACAGAGCTCAATGGAGAAAAAGGATTCATGTAGCCGACCCCAATTGATTGGGACATAAGGCTTGGTTTGGTTTGGTTTGGTTTGGTAACACGTAGGGGTCAGTTTGTTTGTTTCAACACACAATTAGTCGTCCACCGACCTTAAACTATAATTACTCAAAGATGGAAGTTTTTGTTTGCCTGACTCAGCTACAATTGGATGTTGGAACAAGTACTATACAAACCCCAAGGGGCAACAGGTAGGGGTGTACACGGTCTGGATCGGATCGGATTGGCATGAATCCAATCCTAATCCGCGAGTCACGGTTTTTAGAAAATACAATCCGTGTCCGGACCAAAAGTCTCACGGTTCGGTTCCAATCCGATCCGCGAGTCACGGATCGGTTCCAATTTTATCCACAGATTACATGTTATATAAGGCATTATTATTTACGGTAGTCGTAATTTGGCATAAAAATAAATCAAGAGGCATCCCAAAGTACATTATTCAAATTCTATAAATACTAAGGACACCACAAGTTCACAAACACAGAAGTTCATAACAGCTAATTCCTATTTTGAAACTAACACATCAACTTGAAACATAGGAAATCAAAGTAAAGAGCTCCCATAGCTAATTAGAGAAGATGCCTTTGTTGGAATCTCACAGTAATGTATCATCAATAAAAATACACATCCAAGTTTTGAAAGAGATCACAGTTTACCCCCTAGTCTGTGTAGTAGAAGTTTGTGTAAAATTATGTGTGTGTGTGTATATATACATATATTTTAAAAAATTATATATAATAAAAGTCTCACGGTCCGGATCAGTTAATCCACGGTTTCGAAATCAAAATCCGAGTCCGAACCGCGAGTCACGGTTAACTATTTTTTCAATCCGTGTCCAGACCATTAATCCACGGTTAAAATCCAAAACGCACGGATCGGTTCGGTCCGGACTGGATTCACGGTTCACCGGTTTTTTTGTGCAGCCCTAGCAACAGGAACGTTGGCATAGTGGTCAAAGCTTGAAATTTAAGTATTAAGGTTTATTCATTTTTACGGTCTCAAGTTCGAAACTTCTTAAATGCTATCAACTCTTTTGGAGTCGCTCCATACAAAGCTTTGATTTGGCTTTATACGAGGATGTTGGAAAACATGTTTACTTTTCGTGATAAAATCGGAAATATGAAAACAATAAAATCGGAATGCAAAACCTGGAAATTGATGAAATGAAATATTGATCAAGGCGAGTGTATAACACTCTGTACTTAAGACAGATTCGCCCCCGCTATGGTGCTTACGGTTTGCATGGACGTCTATCTCCCAGCACTACTTGATCTTCACCGAACGGAAGTAGCACTTCAATCTGTTCGGTAGGCGAACCAAACTTGTGTTTTGTACTCTCTCCAGTAATGAAAAGACTCTCAATGAAAATGTAGGAAAAATTAACTTCTGCAATGAATGAATGATGCCATATATATAGGCTCTCTGGTGACTCTACGAATAGTCACCAAGAAGAAAAAAAAACATCTGTTCACGAAATGACGCGTCCGTCCATAGTGAACAAGTGTCAATGAAAAGATGCAACTCCAAATCAAATCAATTTTCATTCACTTTAAATAAAATATTATATTCAAAATATTTTTTCCAACAGAGGATCCTGCCTCTCGTGAGTGAACGATGAGATTAGTTTTTCAAAACTAGTCGAGGTGTGCGTAAGTTGGTCTGATCCCATGGTTATTGAAAGAAAAGTTAAAGAACTTTACTTTGAAGTAGGTTAGGCAACCAACAACCATCGTAACTGAATTAAGTACTAGTAGTAGATACTAGTGTATTGGTTTTGCTTCCTGATTAAAGAGCCCATGTTGGGTAGCTCACCAATATGATAATGTATCAATTAGAGAGGTAGGTTTGAGTGAAAATGATGACTCTTAATTCAGGTAAGAGTTTTATGAGGCAGGAGAGGACTTTTAAGCATTGAAAAAAAAGAAACAATTTTGGTGAGAGGACGAGGCTGCAATTAACCAACATGCTTGCTCTTTAATTTTTTTTGGGTAATTATCCATTTCATTGGAAACCAAAGAAAGAATTCTCAAGAGGTACAAGAAACTAAGGCAAAAGCCATCATGCTTGCTCTTTAATTAGTCCAAGTAATTGTTTATTACCAAGATTTTTTATTTTTTTTTCATTGACCCTTTTGGTCTCTCATAAATTAATCCCCAAGTTTTTGTCATTTCATTTCGTCAAACGAGTGTTTGGATTTTCTAGGTGTCAGAAAGGTTTTATACCATTTTCAACTGTACATCAAAGTATTTTCCAAATTAAAAGAGCTTGAAAAACGGAAAGACAAGTTTTCGCAATAGGAGAGATACCCTTGTTATATTCGTTCAAAAGGCATGGTTTATTAATTATGTCTTAATAAATGAGTATCCGACCAGTTAACGCACATTTTGACTAGTTTCAAAATTAATAAATTTATACAACCAGACAACCTTCACCCTTCTCAGTAACTTTTGTTGGCGGTGAAAGTTGAATCTGCAACTTCGGAAAGGTAAATTCATTTTGAAATCCGAATCAAACGGAGGCCTAGCTATGCTTTTAAGAATCAACTTTGTTTGGTTGAGATTGTGGTAGGTTTTGGTCCATTTTAGCCCTAGGGTTGAGATATAACTAGACAAGACAAGGATCACCCATACACACCAGCTGTACTCTTAAGAGGAAGGAGACCATGTGAGAAGCAGCTTTAACTTTTGAGTACTCAATTAAAAAGATCATCATCTTAGAGAGGTTGGGGGTTGCATTCTTGGCCTGCTTTTAACAACAATAATGCCATGTGTTTCTGTCAAGTTGCAGTGTGCCTTTGGTGGTTGCCTTTTTTCTGTTACTCTATTTTCATTGCCGGTATGGGTTCAGGTCAATATGTGCACATTTCAACTATTCCTCTTCCCGGTTCAGTCAAAAGCAAGCCATCCACACAGAGACTAGGAATTCACAAGAGATTTCTCTCTTGCGGCCTGGCCCTAAGAGATTGCAAAATTTTGATATTAGTTTACAACTCATCCCTTTTGCCACGTGAGCTACCGATTAGGATTGCCTTTTTTCCTGTTACAGCCTTTCCTTTCCCTACTGTACTGTTTCTTTCTCACTTATTGGGGGTTTATAAAGGGACCCTTTTCTTTATAGGGTAAAGGACTTGGTTCACATGGGGATATATAGAAAAGCATGCATGACAAATGACAATGTCTACCACATCATAATCCCATATACCGACTTCAAAGAGCCCGGCTCCGGCTTAGAATCCTTCGTTTGTCCTTGATCCCATTTTATTTTTGAGGACTGTCACGCTTACCAAACTTTCAGCTAGGTTTGCAATCGGCTCGTTACTAAAGAATCTAAATTTAACAGATTTCGAAGCTCATAAGCGACTCCTGATTAACATTCGATTTCTATTTGTTTGAATGGTAAATATGTTAGCTTAATATACATTATTGAGCTCATTTCCTAACTGCTTAAGCTTTTGGAACAACGGGTAACTTAACATTGTACCATAGCTTGGGCAATTGAAGTGCATGCATATTCATGGGTTTAAAGGCCTGTGAAAATGGTGGATCCAATAAATGAAAGAGATGGCCAACAGACGAGATCAGTGGACTTTACATTCCTCGTGGAAGCCTTGAAAAGGAGAAGACTTTTAATTTGATGCCATTACTGTATGAGTTGAGTAGGGGCAATATGATGTGACTTTCGACCAAACTGAATAATCCAATGAGCTTTATGTTGTCTGATAGTATGATGCAAAGAACACGCCTAAAATCAAATACCTTTAAAGTGATATTTCATGATCACCATACAAGCAACTGATGTGATTCAATTGATTTCTCAACTTAAGTTGTTCTATGAAAAAGAAGGAATTCAGTAAGTTTTCTAACAACTTAAGATCGTGAAAACACCTTGAAAGTAGTATGACCAAAACACGGCTTAAAATACACGCGGATCTGGAAAATAAGTCGAAAACCATCTGTCTTGTGAATAAGCTCGCGAACCCTTCCAAATTGTGAATCAATATGCAAAACGTGTCTGGCGTATTAGTAGCCATCTTGTTGATTACTCCCAATACCAAATGATTATGATGATATTTAACGTTTGGTCGACCAACATATGAATCCCAATCCTTTCAAGTACGCTGAATAAAGCCGAACAACTTTAGCTTCCAATACTTTCTAAAAGGGAGAGCAAAGGAACATTTCCAAATCATTAATTAGAAGGCATCTTAAGTATCCAAACATGACAAGAGTTGGCAAGTCTGATCATGGCCACAATAATGACTCAAAAGCATTCCACAAGTGATAGAAACACCTAAGATAACAAAGGGAATTTGACCATGGGAAAATGACTTACGAAATTCTCATCAATTCTTTGCCTTGACAGAATTGTTTTCCTTGATCCTGGCTCGGTTGTCCAACTTAACAAAGCGCTTGAGATCTTCATAAGGAAGAGTTTCTGTGTTCTTCCTCCTCAGCTCACTCAATGCTGGTTTTTTATCAAGCAAGTGCCATAGCCAATCAGGATATTCTGAGTCCGGTAAGACTTTGGGGTCCGCTCCATCCTTGAGGATATTCGCACCAACAAC
Organism: Vaccinium macrocarpon; assembly: GCA_022606695.1. Taxonomy (NCBI): domain Eukaryota; kingdom Viridiplantae; phylum Streptophyta; class Magnoliopsida; order Ericales; family Ericaceae; genus Vaccinium; species Vaccinium macrocarpon. The sequence continues at coordinate 38,597,571 of CM040181.1, read as the reverse complement.
TGTAGTGGACTTGACTTCTTTGCTGAGAGTTGAAGCCTTGGGAGCATCAGATGCTCCGCCACCTTTGGATCCCTTCTTTGCCTTCCCAACAGCAAATGTTCTACGCCCCTCTACCATAGTTAACTCCATCGTCTTTATAATGCTTCTCAGTGGTTTGATGTGGTTCATTGCCATCTATGTATCACTGCCGGATGCAACAAAAATGGTGATGACTATGTAAAAGAATCATATGTGTATATGCATGTAGGCATAACAGAACATCAAGGGGTTCAAATGCCTGTTAATCATAGCCCAAAATTTTCAAATCTCAATGAGCCCAAAAGAAGATTCCATTTCCTCAAATCATGAGAGTCCTGATTATAGACGTAAATAAAAACCTGAAATTGGGTTTTACTCCAATACACAAGTCTGACATAGTTCAGAAAACCAATCTTAGAAATATCTTCAACTATACACAAGCACATGGAAGAATTTTCTAAATCTCTTGCTTCCTCAAAGATGTTAATGATGAGAGGCAACCCTATGCAAGTAATGAATCAAAACAACAAGTATGATAGAAGAACCAAGTTTCTCGATCAAAACAAGATTTGTCTTACGATGACATTTTTAAATGATATAAGCTGGTGTATGTTCCACAATGCCTGCACTTGCTGAAGTAAGCCAATAGCTTAAATAATAAAATGTCCAACCATGATTCCATCTTGAGATGTAGTAACTAACATTTCGGGCTATTTTGAGGGATAGGCCTGTTGACTAGGGGATGGGTCATGGTGGCTCCATTCTCTCTCGCTATTGGCAACTTTTCAGTTAGCCATCCTCATCTCACAGTGTTTGGAGTAGAACCACTGTGTCATGTGAGTGAACAAAGATGTGTTCACTGGCCTATAATGAGTCTTTGAGACACTTGTATTTGTGTCAGAAATCAGTTGGAGCATCTAAGTGAGAGTGTGCGAATCTGTAAAGCATAAAGCTAAGAGGGGTGATGAATTTGTAAAGCTCTGCTGTGGATGTACATATTTTTGTCGGGGAACCACATAAATATTATGTGTTCTGCGTGTGCATGCGTGCGTGTGTGTGTGTGGTTGTCATCGTTTTGTTTGGATCCTATTAGAGCATAACAAGGTCAACAAGTTATGAGGAATGGAAGTGTCATTACTGAGTGGCTTGGAAAATCTTCAATCATATCATCTTTTTTCTTTATCAGCTTGATCACATCATCTCCTTAGGCACGAGTGAGGTAAACAGAAAGTTGGGTTCTACTGTTCTAGTCCAACACAATAAACCTCCTCCTATTTTTCTGCAATGATGTGTAAGAAGAATAGCATGTGTGAGGCATACTTGTAAGAAGCGGTCAGTTACTTGTGAAGTTCTCCAGAAACCATTGACTCGTACGGATAGCACATGAAATCAAAGTCGAATAACAGGCATTTGAAGAATCACCAGAGAAGTTAACAATAAAAACTGTGCTCTAGCAGTCTACCTAGACAGGCCTAAACATAGAGTTGTTGAGGTCAAATGAAATTCTTCGATTCATATCTAATTGCATAACCAATTGTAATTGTATCCTTTCTCCAATTCAAATCCCTAGTTCGGCCAAAATCTTGAAGAATTATGGTTTCTAGGAAAAACACATGTGAATTACACACAAACCCGTCGTTGAAGGATTTCATCAAACATGTAGTAGGCAATAGAAAACTTGAAAAGTATGATATGGTGATGACACAGGTACGTGAGCTAAAACATGAAATGAAAGAAGTTGCACACACACACACAACTATGTAAAGTAGTTGTTTTTGGTAACTGTAGGTAGTTGCAGGTTCAGATTTTTTGAGAGGATGCACACACACACACTGTTCAATTTTTTTCTAGCAAAATTGGCATGACTTCTGATGTCCTCTCGGGTGTATTTTTTTGATAACACCACAATAGATGGCGGTCTCATAGTTTGCTCATCCGGCATCTCGCTAGTAGAATACTTCAAATACCCCTTCATTTTACAATAGGTGACACCCCTTTTAATATTAGAATTTTCGATGCGATACTTAATTACCCACGGAACCTGTTTCTCGTTAAGCGAACAATATCCATTCCCGTAGTAGATTAACTCGCACTGACAATCCACAGGGAATACAAAATACGCTTGCAGACTATCGTTCCCATCTAACCTCCGATCATAAACATTGACCCTAACAAGACCATTTGCATTGGGGGCACAAAGGGGTGAATATTTTATCAATATTTTATCCACTTTAATACTGTTTTTACCCATTCTTAACCTCAGCTGTGAAAACAAATTAGGCAACGCAAGTTCGATACAACTGAAATCACTTGTTGAAACACCTTCCACGACACCCGTTCTTATATCCTCAACCCTTAGAAAATGTTTTTAAATGGGGGGCATAGAGAATCAATTGTACACACAAACAGACACTATATTCACTTCATGGGCCCAGTAGAGACTTTGTTTAACCTCTAACCATACACATGTCTCCTTTCTTTAAATGGACGGTCCAGATCGCATCAGGGGGGAGGGGGGCGCTGGTAATATTAATACAGCGCCCCCCAATCACTACTCACTCTAGTCCCTCCAGTCCCTCCGGGTTTTTTAAGAAGTTTGAGCCTTGTACGGTGGGAGGGACTTCCCCAATTTTCTAAAAATACTTGGAAAAATGCCACGCCGAACCAATTTTCGATTTCAAGCAAAAAATGTATTCCTCACCTACCCACAATGCCCATGTCCAAAAGAACTTCTACTAGAACTCTTACTCTCACTACTCCAACTAGCCTACCAACCCTACTACATCCTAGTTGCCCGAGAGCTCCACCAAGATGGAAACCCTCACCTCCATGCCATGGTACAATGCACCAAAAAAATTGAAACAACAAACCCTAGATTTTTCGACCTAACAGCAACAAACGGTCGAATCTACCATCCTAAGATGGAAACTCTCAACTCACCAACAAACAAGTCCAAAACTACATACAAAAAAGAGGGAGATTTCATCGAACATGGAGAATTTTCACAAAAGGGGAGGAGCCCCTCAAAAAAATAGAGGCATGCATGGGAGGGGTATTTTGGTCAAGGTAAAACAAAGAGCAATTCTTCTCTCTTTGCAAAGAGAGATGTCCCACAGATTATGTTATAAGATATCCCCAATTAAAAACATTTTGTAGGGACCATTACAGAAGAGAAAGGCCCCCATATACAAGTCCTTTTAATTTATTTCCTTTTCTTCCTGAAGAGCTAAAACATTGGGCCTGAACAAAATATTTTGTTCGTAGTACCTAATTTCGCACAATATGAACTTTGTCAAAATTGCTCGGATCTCACTATACGCTGAAGACGATCGGATTAGATTAAAGCTACATAAAAATGAAATGCCGATTTCTATGCTAACGAACCAATGCTATCCGACTCTAACAGAACTGCACGAGCGCCAATCCGCCAATCTCCTCTACCTCAAGGACCGCCAAGAACGGAAAACCGCTCGGCCGGAAGTCTCGAATCGACACAACTACTTCTCGTGGTGTAATAAGTTTCAAGGATTACGACCAAGAAGCATGCTACGCCAGCCCCGCGGACCCCCGCTCGTGTTTTGAAAAATGAGAACTCCGATGGGCGCGGGCTACAAAAGCGTAGTTATCGTGGTCGTGCGCCACTAAGGCCGCATGCGGAAGACGTTATGTACGTAATATCCCTAGATTGGTTAAAAGGACTAAGAGGGGAGTTAGAAGCTACAATTATTTGATGAAGCATTAAGGATGTTACTTTTTAATAATCAAGGTTGTTCAAGATTGCTAAATGGGATTAATTTGAAAATAAAAGGTCCGACCGGCCAATCGCACAAAATTGTTGTGAAGGGCATTAAGTTAATTGGGAATGTGCAACGGGTCAAGATGCAAAAAGAGGAAGCTATTGTGCACCATGTGCTATTGTTCATTATAAGTGACAATAGTCCATCGATTGGCTTTCTCCCTACACCCGATAAAGATATTTATCGGTGTCGGTGTGAGGGCAATCCGTAAACTTGGATTGTGGATCCGGATGAGTCGATAGATTCGTAATGCCGAGGAAAATGAGGTTCAAGCTTATGGGTGGCAAGGACAAAGATCATCCTCCTCACGGAATAGAGGTTGTGGATCGCCGCATTATTGACGGTGGACGGATTACAAAGACATGTTGATTGGGAATGTGGGAAATATTCGTAAGCGGTGCCATATATTTAGTGGTCTGCCTCCGTCAGTGGGAAAGAATGCAAATATACATTGAGGAGTCATGTATTTTAAAACTGTATATTAATCAGTTTGTAATGGAGTGTTTAACGAATGAATTGATATTGTAATGTTCGTAAATGGAGGTTGAGGATATAAGAACGGGTGTCGGGAAGGTGTTTCAACAAGTGATTTCGCCAGTATCGAACTTGCGTTGCCTAATTTGTTTTCACAAAATTGAGGTTAAGAATGGGTAAAAACAAAGATAAAGTGGATAAAATATTGATAAAATATTCACCCCTTTCAGGCCCCCAATGCAAATGGTCTTGTTAGGGTCAATGTTTATGATCTGGAGGTTAGATGGGAACGATAGTCCAAGTAGCGTATTTTGTATTCCCCGTGGATTGTCGGTCTGAAGTTAATCTACTACAGAATGGATATTGTTCGCTTAACGGTAAACAGTTCCGTGGGTAATTAAGTATCGCATCGAAAATTCTAATATTAAAAGGGGTGTCACCTATTGTAAAATGAAGGGGTATTTGAAGTATTCTACTAGCGAGATGCCGGATGAGCAAACTATGAGACCGCCATCTATTGTAGTGTTATCAAAAAAATACACCCGAGAGAATGTTGATGTATGGCATTGTGCTCCTAGTAAAGTTGTTCCAATTTTGTCCCGAACTATGTCATTGCGTTTGCCAGAAAAGAGGAACGATATGTTATTAGGAGGTTTTGGAGAAAGTGGATCAGTTGTTGAAGAACGTAGAGGTCATCTTAGTGTATCTGAGGCTGACGTACGTAGAGGTGGTGTTAGCTTTACAGAGCTTGATCCTGGACCATCTGTTTCGGAAGTTGGTGCTAGAAGAGATGAAGTTGATAGGAGAGGATCTATTGTTATGGATATGATTTTGGATATGATTTTGTGAGATTCTGTAGCAGCAAATTCTTATGACCTACTATGATACGATGAGTTACTGATATTCTTTGAGCAGTGCCGGCTCGTTAGTTTGGGAGGCCTGAAACAGACGTATTAGATGAGGCCTTCCATGTATATTGCATAGCTTGTTAGTTTTGGAGGCCTGAAACAGACTTATTAGATAAGGCTTTCCATGTATATTGCATAGTAAAAATTTTCAACGGTCTTTACAAAAAAATCATTACAAAATATTTATCATTGCACAAATTTAAACATATAATCATCCAAAAACAAACAACCATTGCAATACATGAAAATCGATCATTTGAACATTACGTTTCTCGTACTTTTAGCTACAAATGTACTAATTAAGTTTTCATATATATAGGGGGCCTACATTTTTTTGAGACTCAATTTTTTACATTTTTGGAGGGGCCCGAAGCAATGGCTTCATTGGCTTATGCCATGAGTCGGCCCTGTCTCCTAGGCAATCTAAGGGTTCAAAATTGTGTCAAGGTTGGCAAACAAAGGGTTCACCAAAATGTCAGTGACAACCAGTGTTGTTAAAATCGCACAATACGCAAGACGTATCGCACGATTCGTGTCGTATCGGGAAGAAAACTATATGTATCGCAATTTGTATCGCAATTGAGTAGAAATCGTAAGATACGGAGCGAGTATCGTACGCTACACCGCGTATCGTGATACGTATCTAAATCGCACGATTTTGTTTCCCAGGTTAAAGCATACCTTTTATGCACCATTTTGAAGCTTTAATCAAAAATTGAAGTCTTTACCCTCGACAAAACCCTTCAGCGACACCTAAACCTTAGTCGACTCCTCCCTCCGATGACCAAACTCTGTCCTATCTCCGACAAAAACAGATCTGAGTCACTTATTCCTTTCCGACTGCTCATCTCCGATTTCAGAAGCTCTTAGACTTGCAAGAACTCACCAATCGCTGAATAAAATGTTCTGACTTTGGTCGTATATCACTGAAGCTCTTCGCCTCTTTTGGTACTCTGTTTTTGTTTGAAGCTGTAAGGCTATTGTAGTATAATAGTTGTATAAATACTCCTATATATACAGACTATTGTTTGTCTTGTATCTATTTCCTATTCAAAGGCCACCACCAACTCCTTTCATTTATTTAAGTTTTGTCTTGATCCTAAGTCTAGAGCCACCCCTCTATTATAATAAGATAAAAGAAAAAAAAATAGAGCATTATTTATTTCTCTAAAGCTGTCCCTTATATGCTTTTGTGCACTTTTTTTTTTATAATTGTTTGGTAGTGTTTATTGCTCCCCCAAGAAAGAAAAATAAGAGAAATGTAATAGACTTCACTTGGGAGCATTGTGAACGTGCTATATATAATATATGGCTTAAGACGTGTGTGTTTTTGCATCCTTCATGCTTCTTTTTTCATAAATGCATTCAATTATTAATTTTTTGTTAGGTAATTATTATTAATTAATCTTTCTTTGATGTATCTTACGATACGCGATACGTATCCCAATACTATTCGTAAAATAAAAAAAACGATACACGATACGTATCCCGATTTCAAAACACTGGTGACAACAACAAAATCACCAGAAACTTATAGAGCAGCTATTAGTAATTAATGGCAAGTTCTCCATAAATCCTTTGATTTTTTTTCTTTTTTTTTATCTGGAAATCCTTTGATTGATTGTACCAAATTGCATACCCAGTTGTTCCCTTTCTCCAATTTAAATCCCAAGTTCAGCCAAAATCTTGAAGAACCATGGTTTCCAGGAAAAACACAGGCGAATTACACACAAACCCGTCGTTGAAGGATTTCATCAAACATGTAGTAGGCAATAGAAAACTTGAACATACAAACCAAGTAATAAAACAAAATACTCCAATTGTCATTTCTGTAGATTCCAACGTTGTATATAGCGTGTAGAATAACATACACAGACGAAAAAGAAATTGTCGGAAAATTACCTGAACTAGACCGTCTTCGTTGTTCTCCAGAAGTGTTAGTCAAATGGGACGCGGGGATGCTGCTGTGCAAGGGGTGCACAGCAGCTGCTGTGCAAGTTAAAAACGACGCCATTTTATTGCCAAAATGCAGAAAAAATTCAGACTTCTGTTTGAGGCCGTTGGATTAGATCCAACGGCTAGGAAAGGAAAGTCACTTAAATCAGTTCGCGGGTCATGATTTCCGGGTAAGAAGTTCGCGGGTCACTGACCCGGGTGACACCCCCTTCCCCTCTTTCATTTTTTGCTTTCACGCTTAAGCAATAGGAGGAGAGAGAAAGAGAGAACAGAAGAAAGGAGAAAACGATCAAAGGAGAAGAAGCACAGATCGATCAAAGAAGTAGAAGAAATCGACAACCAAGGTTTCTCTCTCTCTGGTTCGATTTCTTTGAAAAGTCTAGTTTTTTTTTTTTGTGCGACAACAGAAGAGATCGAAGAAGAAAATCGAAGACCAAATCGACAACCAAGCTCTCTCTCTCTCTCTCTCTCTCTGGTTTGATACATAATAAACTAGGGTTCAATTATAAAATAGCTTGTGGGTATTGAATGTTTATTTTTTGATACATATGGGGAATAGAATGAGATGTGTGGTCAGTAAGCAAATTCGTTCATTTTGCTGATGGTGTCAATTTTGTTTCATTGGAACAACATATGCATATGTTTACTTTTCTTATTCATTGTCTTTCGTTAAAAGACTATTGTGAATGCTTTGAATTATCTATATTTTGTAGTATTGGAACTACCAAGTATGACTAACTCTTTAATGCTTAGATCATGATAAGGTAGAATTTTTTTGTCCATAAATTGGTTTAGGACTCTTAATTTGTTGCAAAATGGTGAGGATTGTTTCAATGAGAGCATAGTACCAAGTTTTTTTTTTTTTTTTTTTTAGGGTCTTGTTAAGAACATTGTTATTAGCTTGAATAGACAGAAGTAAGAAAATTTTGAGCTATTGAACTTGAACAGTTTCAATGACATGTTACCAACTTTTGTAACATGCAGGTTCTCCAGGGTAATCAGAATAGCCCACGGTTTGATTGGTGAGTGAACAGTTTCAATGACAACTCAAAATCTCATGATAATATTCCTGGGAACATTTTGTTTACTGCCATCATCTGGCATATTCAAAAATCAAGGTGCAGCCAGGTTAGGGGAGTTTTCAGAGATATGCGTGACAGGCTACTAATGAAGTCCCAAAACTGCACAAGTCGACATGGTTTAAGGGAGCCTAACAAAGCTACGGTATCTACCAACAATTAAAAATGCAAAATCTACGGTATCTACCAACAAAGCTCAAGAAACATCCAATTAATCAGTAGTAAAGCTAGATATGAATGAACATATATAAACAGGCCGCATTGCATATGCACAAGTTACTCATGCCAAAGTGCAAGATCTTTCCTATCATTTTAATTCTTGACGCACACAGAGAATAAGCATTTTACTTCTCGACTGCCGGGATGTGCAATTAGATGCTCTTTTGGATCACAAGTAGTATGCACAGTCTAAAGTAATAGGCTGCAAACTTTTACTCTTTTTGTACAAGGCTGCTTGGACATTTAAGGAGCTATTCACACACCAAGCAACTTCAATGTTCTTTCCCCCACTCTTCAACGATGTGCCATATGTCTACTTATTGGTTAGTTTATCACTTACATGATCGAAGTACTAATGCAAAAAAATCAATCTCATCATCATTCATCGTGTATTTGTTAGGACATCTACAGAGCTTTTACAGAATCCGTTTGTTAGCAAAAATTGTCCACTTTTCCACAAAAAAAAAAAAAATGACACCCAAATATATCGCAAATAAGATGTAATAAGATACACGTTTGATTTGTTAGGGTCTGTTGGACCAAACAAACCCAATAGAACAATGAATTTCAGCCAAACATAAACCCAACATGTGAACCGTAACCCTAATTTGTCAAAGGATGAAAATCAGCAACATCAAGCATATACCCAGACAGAATCACGTCAAAAATGTAGAAAAAAACAAAGATCGGGTAAATGCATGAACAAAATCAAAGAAATAAAAAAACGTAACCCTAGTTGAACAAAAATATCGAACGAGAGAGAGAGACCTTCGATTTCGGTTCCACAGATCTTCGTCTTCGTCTTCGATTTCTTCTTTGATCGATCTGCTCTTCTCTTCTCCTTCGATTGTCTTCTCCTTTCTTCTGTTCTCTCCTTCTCTCTCTTTTGGTTGCTAAAGCGTGAAAGCAAAAAATGAAAAGAGGGAAAGGGGTGTTACCCGGGTCAGTGACCCGTGAACTTCTTACCCGGAAATCATGACCCGCGGATTTAAGTGACTTTCCTTTTCCAGCCGTTGGATTAGATCCAACGGCCACAAACAGAAGTCCGAATTTTTTCCTGCGTTTTGACATTAAAACGGCGTCGTTTTTTAAACTAGCACAGTAGTTGTTGTGCACCCCTTGCACAGCAACATCCCCGCGTCCCGTCAAATATGAGAGAGAGGGACTCGGAGAGAGCCAATAGGTCGCTTCTTATGTTTTGGTTTGGGCCATTTATCTAGGGCCGAAAGATTTTTGTATCACTTGGGTTAGTATTTCTGTGAAAGGGAATTGGGTTGGGCCAAATAGAACCAACATTCGAACATCTTCACTAATTGGGAAACTTTAACAAGGTTGATGAACAAATTAAAGCTACATCTGTCTGAGTTCGTTCGTGTTTACTCGTTAAAAGTTTATTTGAAATTTGACTTCCTACACCAATGAATCTAGTTCAATAACTTTTGAAGCTTGTTCACCACCTAATAATGCTTATCAAATTTTGTTACTAAAGATTGCCTTGTGATCAACTCGATCGAAAAATTCAAACTACCGGGATACCTCCTACTTTTGGTTTGACAAAAAATTCTTGTAAGTGTTGGACATAATAAAGGAAATTTCATAAATTTGTCACATGATAGTTTTACTAAATACTAAGATACAACTGGCAAAGCATGATAACAAGTAAAAAATAATGATTAGTTTACTTTTTAGAGAATTTTAATAGAAATTCACGTCGGCAGGACAGTAGGATTAACAAACAGCCCAAACAACCCCAACTCGAACTCATATTCGTTCGTTCAAACCTCATTCAATATTAATTTGCTACATAACTCATTAAGCTTTCGAATCGATCCCAAACAAACTATTACTAAAAACTCTATTTAGTTCGTGATATATAATAAAAAAAAATTTACCTACTCTAGAGCGGCTCATGATTGGCTCTATTAAAAGCTCTTTCGAGATTGGCTTTCCTTAATAACGGACACAGGGTGGGTGTTGCCCCTTCGGGGGCAACATAGACGCTGGTCAATCGCAGTTGTCCGTTGTCTACCATGGACGGCTTAGATCACACCTTATTCAAACAAATCTGAACCATCCGCTGCCGAATAGATCTGAGTAGTTCATGGCCAATCACAAACGCCCATGATTAGCTCAGCATTCATGTTGACCTTGAAGGGGCAGCACCATCCCCGGTTCCCTTATTATCAAACCAAGCCTAAACATGTTTTTGAAAATTCATTAAGTTTTCAAACCGCGCTTTAAGCCCAAGTGGCTGGGTTTGGGCTGAAAATCCTCGAGAGAAGCCTAGATGGGACCAGACAAATCGGGCTAGGCTAACCCACTGCTGAGCCCAAGCGATAAGCAAGTCAAAGGCCCAACCAAACCACCTCCCTTCCACTTTAGGGGTTAGGGTTTTACAGGTGCCCAAAAACTTGAGCAACACTCCACTCTCTCTCTACAAACCCCCCAAAACTCTCTCTCTCTCTCTCGTTTCTCTCTCTCTCTCTCTCTACAATGGGCAGCAACCAACCAGCGATCTCCTTCCTAACCACCGTAGCCCGAGCGGCCTTCGCCCTCGGCCTAGGCGCCACCGCAATCAACTCCTCCCTCTACACCGTCGACGGCGGCCAGCGTGCCGTCCTCTTCGACCGATTCCGAGGAGTCATTGACAACACCGTCGGCGAAGGGACCCACTTCCTCATCCCATACCTCCAGCGCCCGTACATCTTCGACATCCGCACCAGGCCCCACACCTTCTCCTCCATTTCAGGCACAAAGGACCTCCAGATGGTCAACCTGACCCTCCGCGTCTTGTCCAGGCCAGAAGAGTCTCAGCTGCCGAGGATTTTCCAAACCCTAGGGCTTGAGTATGATGAGAAAGTGCTGCCTTCGATCGGAAACGAGGTTTTGAAGGCCGTTGTGGCGCAGTTTAATGCTGATCAGTTGCTTACTGAGAGGCCGCACGTGTCGGCGCTGGTGAGGGAGAGCTTGATTAAGCGCGCGAAGGATTTTAATATTGTTTTGGATGATGTGGCGATTACTCACTTGTCGTATGGAGCGGAATTCTCGAAGGCGGTGGAGCAGAAGCAGGTGGCGCAGCAGGAGGCGGAGAGGTATTGTATAGTTATTTTGGTTTTTTCCTCCATTAGCGGCTTTACTATAACCTCAGCTCTATTTATTGATCTAATTAAGACTTATTTGAAATTCATCTTTGAAATTTCAATTCATGAAATCTATAGGGGGTCTTCCTCGTATTGTGTCGTTACTTACCATAGCGATTGCCAATTCTTGATCATTGCCAGCTGGTGGCAAAGGATAATCTCACCACAATCGTAATTGTGAATCAAATAATAAACTATAACAATAAGTAAAATAGCAATAGAGAAGGGGTTTATAACCTCCTGTGGGGTGGGTGGTCTAAGCACACAGAACCATGCTCTTGTTAGGAATGATACACCACTACTGTACCGGGTGAAACACTCTCAATACTGACATCATTATTCTTTGCCCTTTTGAGCCAAATTCTAAGCGAAATCGCTATAAACGCAGTCCATTCCCTTTACTCAAAATATTCACCAAATCAAGGTAGACTCAAGTTTTTACTCACATTGTTTCAGGCTTGACTCTTTACAATTTATAACTATGCCATTAATTTTTAGTCAAATTTATGCGTACACACTTTGTCCATTGGAGTGCTTCCAAATGAAGCTTTTGGTGGAAAGCACCATGTATTTTTTTTCATACAGAATCAAAATCATTCCACATTCCAGTCCTTGATTTTAGTTCATACAGAACCAAAATCTATCTCTAGATAAACACTTTTTTTTGGAATTTATCCACGGGAAACAAATGTGTTAATTCTGTGTGTAATGCATATATAAGAGAGAAGAAAATTATTCTCCAATCCGAAGACCCATTTTCAGTGCTGATATGTATGCTATATATACTATGTCAAGGCCATTGCAATATATGAGATGTGAGTTTAAATTTGAGTCTCATCAGACGATCATGGGCACATGCCAATGCTCTATGTCCGTGTGCTATCCAAATTGGGTGCAGATAAAATCAATGTTATTCCAGTGCATTTAATCCATTCTTTTGATTCTTATTCCTTACGGAAATTCAATGGCTAGGTGATAGGATAACATAATTCAATTCAACAGGTCTAAGTTTGTGGTGGCAAAGGCAGAGCAGGAGAGGCGAGCGGCGGTGATTAGGGCTGAAGGAGAGAGTGAGTCAGCTAAGTTGATTTCTGAGGCTACTGCAGCGGCTGGAATGGGGTTGGTTGAGCTTAGGAGGATTGAGGCATCGAGGGAGATAGCGTCCACTTTAGCAAAGACTCCGAATGTTGCATATTTGCCTAATGGGAACAACATGTTGTTTGGGCTGAATCCTTCCCGCTGAATAGGTGATCTCGATGACCTTATTGACCTCTGGTTTTATTTTTGCTACTATTTTATGAATGGCATGCTTGAAATTAAAGCTTCTGATTGTATTTGTGTTCACTGCTGACATATTTATCAGGTTTTTTCAGTTGCTGCGTTTTATATTTTCATCTGTTTGTTCCCTAAGAAAATGAGAATCATGTTAGTGTTGTTATAACTGTAGTTTGAGGTACAATGAGGTAGAATTGAAGTTATATATACTTGTCCAACTTTGTGTACAAAATGTTGCGCTTGTTGTGGTTCAAAGCAATTTAGTATAGATGGGTTTTATGTGGATATAAGGGTATCTGTTGGAAGTTACCCTTTGGTAGATGAACTTTTCTTTAGGGCCCTTTGACATTCATTATGAAGGTGGAATGAATATGTCCAACAACTAAGAAGATGTGGAAGCCTTTTTCTAGTGTACATATTCTATCACTTATGTCTAGGCGTGTCCTAAGAAGTAATGTGGAAGAAGATGAATTCAGTGATTTAGCGTAAGCGCTTCGAAGCGAGGCTTGGTTGGCAAAGCCCATGTGTGGTGCAAAAAGAGCGTGCCTCGGTACTAAGTTCAAGGCGCATAAAGCTCGCTCTTCACCACGAAATAAGAAATCTTTGTATTTAATTAGAGCTGTCCCTTTTTCCAAGTGTCTCTGGCACAAAAGGATATCCAACACACTAGATCAGAGCTTTTAATGAGACCCAAAGCACCATATCACAGCTTTTGTAAAAAGCCCTAATACATTTCTCCACTGGTGCTTCTTCTACAAATATCCCCTTTGACTGTATAGACTCTTCATATTAGACCACTATTAGGCTACTATTACTATTTTCTAAAGCTTAACATCAAGATTAGATTTTGATGGATGCATTTTATGTTCCTTTGTTACCGTTTGATATATGGTCATTTGAAATGTCATGTACGATTATTGATGTTCTAATACTCCCTCCATTCCTATTTTAGTCCTTTATTCCTTTATGGGATTTTCCAAAATGTGATCATTACACATCTTGAAAAGTTGGAACTCCCAAAAAGGACCAACAATAAGGAACCGAGATGTCATATAATGATGATTTTGGGTCATTTGTCACTTGGTATGGTACATTCTCCTCTCTTTTTTCATATGCGCTTCACTTCACTGAGGCACGCGCCTCGCTTCGCTCCACAAGCCCTTGGCACCCCGATGCGCCTCGGGTCTTTTAATATGCTGGACAAATTTTGGTTGATTCAGTCTATTCTTGCACACGACATATAGAATTTCACTTTACTAAATCAATCCTTGAAGATCCAATGCAGTCTATATATTAATTCTTAGCACACGTGGCACCCAGAATTCAGTAGACTCAGTCTGTAGTTGTAAAAAGATTTCAAAGACAGTCAGCTGACCTTGGGTCCGTAGTGGTGGCTGACTCCAAATAGGGGAAACTAGATATATGAGATCCTAAGGCCAAATTTGTTTGCAAGTGGATTAATACAATTTATATGTTTAGAGATATGATAATGACCTCATCTATGCATAGTTATGTGATTGTATTTGTAACACTGGCTTATGTCCATGGAATAGGTTTGTGGGTTAGTGTTCAACGTTCAAATCTTTAATTGCTTTGAGCATTTATCTAATGTAGCCCATTTCTGCTTCAGTAATTGACATGTATAGTCAAGCTATAGGAGAAAGCTGCAAGGAATAAGGAATTGTGCAGTTAAATTATTTTGTATTGCATTATACCCCCTATGGTCCTTGTAGTTTTGAACGCCGGTCCACAAGGGCATAGAGGTTCCTGCAGGATGTCTAATGATAAAATCAGATCATCTAAAATAACAGGCTGTAAAAGTCCTTTTTCCTCTCACGTTGGTTTCGGTTTCGGTTTTGGATTTGTCTGTTGGTGCTTAGGTTCTACCGCTGGTAGTTGTCCTCGTCCTTCTATTTCTTTGCTTGTATTATCAAAAAAAGATTCTTTGCTTGTCATTACCTTCTCACACGGACTCGCCTTAGCTTTGTGCGAGTGTGAGAACTGGGGCCAGGTTTAGAGTTTTCAACTTTCCTGCGACAGATTTCGTTGCACTGTTATTTTCTTCCCTTCAAACTCTGGAATGTGCTGCTCGTGCTTTAACTGTGGTCTTGATTTTTCCCATTTTTTTGCTTTTCTTGCAGGGCTCATTGGTTAGCGAACCAGCTTTGGATTGCTGTCTGGGAAATTATTAGCTTCTCCAATTTGTTTTGCGATTGTCCAACTTTACTTGCTAGTTGATATGTTTAAAGATTTGTCAGAATTTCAAGGTCCTCCGAAGGCTTAGTTCTGCTTATATTGAAAATGAGTTGCTGCGTTTAGAACAGTTTTCTTCATGGAATACATTGCTTTGCAATTCTGAGAACACATGAAATTCCTCTATTCTTGTCTGTTGATATGTTTTGAACTTGTTAATTAGAGAACATTTTCGTGGCTCCAGATGCATTGTGAACCATTAGTAAAGCTGGTAAACGAACCAAACCACTTGAGTCTGAGCTTGCGTTCACTCGTTAAAAGCTTGTTTTTGGTCGGTTTGTTATATAAACAAGCCAAGCTTGAACATCTTTTAAAGCTAGTTTACCTTCCGAACCAAGCTCGTACAACTTATGATGTCTAAAAACCTCAAGCTCGTCTGAGTTTGTTTCATCTCATGAATAAATCATGCTCAAACATATTTTTGAAGCTCGTTAAGTTTTCAAACCAAGCATAAGCAATGAACTATTTGGCTTGTTCTGTCTGTTTGTCAACCCTAGCCATTAGGCTGAGGGTTTAATCAACAGATACAAAATATCCTGAATCCTTCCCCAGAATCGCTTGCATTGATTTGCTTTTGCTTCAGGTTCCCTGTTCTATGTCGGAAAAAGTGATGGAGTATTTGTTTTTGGACTTTTCAAGTCCTGATATTTGTGGTTTGTGGAAAAAAAAAAAAAAAGGGATAATGATTTTAGGCAGTCTGGCTATCTTTATACATTAGATAAGAAACATCATTTCTCCTCTCTTTTTCTTTAGGGGGGACAAGTTAAATATTTTCGATGATGATGTCATTGTGTCGAGATTCTCTAATGTGACACACGGTACTAACTTGACGAGCATTTTTTTCAGAAGGAAAATAATTGGAAAACCAAAGGGCGGCGGCTTCATTTCGCTATATCCTCAATTCCTTGTATCATTTTCTCGACCTTTTGTTTTCCTGCCATAAATTATCTCGAATCATTTATATCAGTCTAGGGTTGACAAAAGAAAACCGAACGAGTCAAGCAATTAGTCATTCATGTTCAAACTTGGCTTGTTCGTGAATCTTTGAACGAGTTTCAATCGAGTCAAACATGAGCTGAGCTCAAACTAGAGTAGACTAACTACAAATAAAAGAACTTCTAGATAAGAAGTTAATTGAGGAGACTAACTAGGACCTCTTTTATCTTTTGTACATTTTGTACATTTGTAAGAAAAGGAGGCATGGCCCCTCTTTGTATTCAACATGTGTAAAGCTAGGTTTTGTACAACTTGTCTATAAATAGACAAGTCTATAGCTTTGTAAGGATATGTACAAATCTTTCCTACGTAATAATATCTGCTCTCATCAATTTTCAGTCTATCCATTTCCACACTTCTTTTCCTTTTTACTTTCTATTGTTAGTGGTATCAGAGCAACTTTGGTAGTAAGTAGATCAGAAGAAAATCAACTTTGGTAAAAAGCTCAATAGCAAGACCAAAGCTGTAAATTACTGTGAGTATTTCTCTACTACAATCTTTTACTTGTTTTGTGTTCTTTGTTTATTGTTACACCTTTAGCTGTTGCAAAACCCATATACTTAGAGCGTGTTAAAGCCCATATAACCCATTTGTTCAAGACCTGTTTATCTTAAAAAATTTGGGTCAGTTGAACTTTAGGGAAGGTTTTAGGCACCAAACACACCACTCTAGGAGGTTTTAGGTACCAGCATCAGTCTAAAATGGCACTAAACAAGGAAGACACTACTTGTGTAGGTACTGTAGAAGATAATATTAGAGATAATTATGAGCATCTAGTTCATATTCCTAAACAAGGAATTACTGTTAATTATATCGGAGCTAGCCTTAATAATATTACTGATATTATGTGTTCTTGGTTTTCAAAAATAGATAAAAATCAAAAAATAAATCAAAATTATGTAGAAGCAAAATTAGATTCTATAGAAACCAAAATAAACAATTTTGGTAGTATCCTTAATATAGACTTGAAATCTGAGACAAAGACCACTATGGAGAGTCTACTAAACAAGTTAGACTCTTTTGAAATTAGTGAGACTAATGGAATGAATAGTCCAGGAGACCACCAAACTCCTAGGTTATTTTATGGCACAGAGGATGTTATGGTTCTTAATACTCAAACCTATAACAGGACTGAGTATGATAATATAGTCGAAATATTAGACTATTGGAGGAACTTATATAAAGACCCTGATTTAAAAGTTGAAGAGAGAAATCAAATCCTCAAGCAAATTCAGGAGACTTATCTTCAAAACGAAGATCTGTTAAATCATTTTCACTATGAAATAAACATGTTAGAAAATGAAAAAAGTAGTGACACTTCACATGACGAAGACCTTTCAAATGAAGAAGACACTTCATTTGACTCTTTTAAAAAAATTTCCGTAGAAGAAAATTTAGTTGGAGAAACTTCTTCTTTAGGGAAAAGAAAAGCAGAGGATCAGGATCCAGATGGGATACCTCTTATGCATCCAGATGACCCTGATTATATTTCAGACACAGACACGTCTGAATATTTATATGCTAATGATATTAAAACTGAAGGTGACACTAGTTCAACCTCGTAACCAAAGACCATCTAGAAGAGATGATTTAAATAAATATGCTATAGCCCAAAATGGGACATATTTAGATTTGACCAATGTTCCTTTTAAGGATCAGCTTCAAACTATAGATGATTGGGCACAGTCCATGTCCATCATTATTACTAATTATAAAAATACATGGACCAAGGAAAAATTCCTTGATTATATAGCAAAGAACGTTACAGTGGAGATGTTTTACAAAGGGCTAAAACAATGGGAAGAATCAGATAAGGGCAAGCTAGAAAAAAAGCTTTTATTAGCTAATTTTAATTCCCATGATAAAATATTATCATAGTTTCGTTATCCTCATAAAAAAAAATTTATGTGGATATGTTGGTGGCGAATTTGCAAGAAGATGCAAATTATATTTTGTCTAAATTAGAATTATGCAATATATGTTTCTTTTGAAGAATATTGCAAAACTTTCAAAAATATTTTTACCAACTTAAACCCTCACCATCGTTAATTCTTTTGATCAGTTTTTTCATAAACTCCCACGCCCATGGGATGAAATAAGTTTTAAAATTACCCCGAAGTTTCTTAAAAAACAAGGGAAGGATGATAATTTAGGTTTTAGAATTAATTTTGTCTTGAGACAAATAGCGCATCATTGCCTTGAAATAAAAGCCAAAAAGCAGTAAAAACCGATTTCCAATACAAAAACTGACAAAAATGTTGTGAGCGATTTTGCAAGAAAATTGAAAAATTGGTTGTAAACCTACTTTTTCGTAAAAAAGCGATTTTCTAAAAAGAAGAAAAACGTTTAAATGGAAGCCTTGGACAAAAATAAGAATTTTTCTAAAAAGAAAAAGTATGTTCAAAAAGAAAAATACCAAGACGACTACTTCAAAAAAGAAGACCTGGCGTTGTTATATTTGTAATGAAGAAGGTCATTATGCACCTGAATGTCCCAACAAGGGAAAAAGTGCTAAGAAAATGGTCAAGATTCTTGAAAAACAAGAGCTTGAAGTTTTATTTGGTGAAGAGTTTAGTGATATAGAAGAAATTCTATATGAGATAGATAGTGAATATGAAAGCTCATCTGATGATGAAGAATTAGTTTTTATGCTAAATGAGTCAGGTCAAACAGACAGAGACTCATCTTCTTATATTAACCCTAGTCCTGCAGAAGAATTAGGAACATTAAGATTAGGAGATGTAATGGGGGAAGAAACACTCTTTTATCGATCGGGACATAGAAAATTTCGAAAAATTACAACAAGTTAAAAAAGAAGAAATTTATAAAATTTCTAAGTTTAATATGTTCTCAGCCCGAGTCTTTGAGAAATATAGTGGAAACACCACTTCTCAGTTATCTAGTGACGGACATGTAGATATTGCTCTTTTTGATAAACAAAAAGTAGCAAGATGGAAAAAGAAATACCCAGAAGTCCGCTATATACATATTGGATTAATCCAAGTTAGGATTAATGCTTTATTTAGACAAGGGATAGATAGTCCTGTCTTGTCTGTTCTTTTTGATAAAAGATTTAGTGACCCCATGAAGGCAGTCATTGGTGGAATTCAGTCCAATTTAGTGAATGGAGGTATTTGGTTTAACATAAAACCAAATTTCTTTATCTCCATTAATGATCCAAACTTGGAGGATACAGTGCGAATGAGGATAAAGACTAGAGGAATTGATATGAAATCAAATTCCAACGATCTGGCGATTCAATGGAGAACAATCCATGAATTAACAAAATTTCCAGAAACCTCTATGAAACCCATAGATAAACATATGGTTGAAATTTTTGAACCACGACCATTTGATTCTGTTATTCAACCTAGGCTAATGAACTGGACAGACCTAGAAATTCCTAGGAACTGGTTACTTACCGACTTGGTAGAACCTAGAGGGCAATCTTCTTCTAGTAACAGTGTTGAATTACAAGTTTCAGGAAGAAATTTGTATTTTCATAATAAATCAATACCCGGTAATGTTTGGCAAAGAGATTTTTCTAGTCCATCAAGAGCTATTGCCACAAAACTGCGTAAAGTTCCTATTATGCCCGAAGCTCTCATAGAAATAAGCAAAAGGAAGAAATTCAAACTGCACAAATTTATCATTTTCAAACAAAAAATGATGAAATTATTTTTTCTCCTAGTCAAGGTAAGAAAAGATATACCTATGTTATGGGTACTTTTAATTTTTCGGGATATAAACCATATACCCTGAATGTTTTAATAGATACAGGAGCCACTATTTGTACCTGTAAATGGAACGCAATTCCAAAAGAAAAATGGTTATTAATGAAACATCCAATTTTAGTTACAGGAATTGATGGAGGTAATACAGAAATACAATTTAAGGCAAAAAACATATCTATTTGGATGGGAAATAACAAATTTGTCATTCCAAAAATTATATGTTTTCCTTATATGCATGGTGATATTTTATTAGGCAACAATTTTATCTATCAATATTTGCCTATGCATATTTATGAAAAAGAATTAGCATTAACTATAAAAGGTGCATTAGTACATATTCCTTTGCTAGAACAGCATAAATATGTTTGTGACAGAGATTTTGCACCTATACCGAGAGGAGAGATGACTCCAATCATCAAAGCTATTGATGAATCTTCATTGATATATAAAGTTTTAGAAGAAAACTTTAGTGAAGACCCTTTTGAAATTATGGTCACGTAAGTCTTCGCATCAGTAGTTTAAAAAACCGAGAAACCCTAATGTAATAGTTAGAGTAAAACCTATGATCTATACCGCATGTGATATAGATGAGTTTGATATACAAATAAAAGAACTTCTAGATAAGAAGTTAATTGAGGACTACTCAACCCACACTCTAGTCCAGCTTTTATGGTAAGAAATCATGCTGAGATCAAGAGAGGAAAAGCCCGAATGGTAGTTAACTATAAAAGACTAAATGAACAATTAATCTTCGATGGTTATTTTATACCTCGTAAAGATATTTTGATCTCCTTAACCAAAGGATCAAAAAATTTTAGTAAATTTGATTGTAAAAATGGTTTTTGGCAAATTCAGCTTACTGAAGAGTCAAAACCATTAACAGCTTTTAGTACACCCAGAGGACATTATCATTGGAATGTAATGCCTTTTGGATTAAATATAGCACCACAGGTTTATCAAAGATGGATGGATAGTATTTTCAAAGATCTAAAAGATTTTTGTGTGGTCTATATTGATGATATATTGATCTTTTCCAAAACCCCGAGGATCATAAAAAGCATTTAAAAATACTTTGTGAAAAATTCCAAAAGCATGGAATTATTTTATCTCCAAAAAAGATTGAGCTTGAAAAAGAATCAATTGAATTTTTGGGAATAGTTTTAGACCAGCAAGGTTTAAAATTACAGGAGCATATTCTTTCAAAAGTTAGAGATTTCCCAGATATATTAGAAAACAAGACTCAATTACAAAGTCTTTTGGGAATTCTAAATTATGGAAGAAATTTTATCAAAAATCTTTCAAAAATCGAAACTCCTTTATTAGTCAAATTAAGGAAAAATGTCGATTTTATTTGGGAACAAGAAGACATTGTCTTGATTAAACAACTCAAGCAAAGTCTTACTAAGTTACCTAATGTTTATTTACCTAAACAGGGTGATAAACTTATTTTGGAAACGGATGCTTCTGATACATGTTGGGGTTGTGTGTTAAAAGCAATACCAGCTATTTTCTGGAAGGAAGAAACACTTCCACTAAGTGAAAATAAGATAAGAGCTAGAAAAGTTCCTATCTCAAAAGCCCTTCAGAAAGAAGAATTGATTTGTGGATATAATTCTGGTACTTTTAAGCCCAACCAGCAAAAATATATTATTTTTGAAAAAGAATTATTAGCTATAAAATTATCATTAGATAGGTTTAAGATTTATCTTGCACCAGAAGACTTTATTGTTAGAAATCGCATAATAAAGTCAGTAAGAGATTTCTTGATTAACAAAAATCTATTGACCAAGGCCGACGATTAAGTTGGTACAATAAAATTTCAGAATATACTTTTGAGGTAGAACACCTCAAGGGAGCTAATAATTTTATTGCAGATTTTTTGAGTAGACCCTTTTATACTTGCAGGGAAACATAGCTTAAATAGCTATGGCAGATAGAGGCAAAACAACACATACAAGGAGACCGGGTAAATGCTTGCTAGAAGGGCACGCCCCGTAGATGAAAAAAACTTATGTAGTCTTTTTTTGGATTCCAACCGCGGATCTACAAAACTTGGGAAGAATGTCATCCACAGTGAATAATTTCCCTGGAGCTTGCTATAAGAGTTATGATAGTATGACAAAAGCTAGAAGAGCTTGGTACAGTAGACCACAAATGGTCTCTGCACAACAAATGGAATTTACACCACCTATGGTGATCTCTCCAGTTAGACCAATTGGAGTTCCCATGAATATTATGTCGGAACCAGAAATAAAAGATTTTTATAACCCGTGATTCCGTGCCCCAGATATGAACATTTGAATGCAGCTTTGGAAAGGACATGTTTCGGTGTCGAAAGCAAAATTCCGCCAAGGCATGGCAGATTGGTCGATGAATTAGCCAAGCAAGTCGTAGAACCGCCCAATATAAAAAGAAAGCAAAATGTTTTAGAAAATCTTTGTTTTCAAATCATAAAACAAATGGATTGGACAAGAGATTTCAATTTTGAGAAAATAAATAATTTTTTCAAATATCGGACCTCATAGCCAATGAGTTTCCGGACCCTATTTTTGAAAAAATCAAAAGAATTTGTCTTTATGAAAAGGCAAGATCAATTCTGCCTCCTGAGATTTTTATGCAGATTCATGCAATGGTAGAAGACCATCAGAAGAAAATTAAGCATCTTTTGCTTAATGAGAAAGGAAGAGTTAATTTTAGGGAAGACATCCCTAAAACCATTATTTGTCTTAATCATGATGATTGGACAGATGATGAAATAACTTGGGGAGTAACAAATCAAATTATTTTTCAAATCCTGGATCCAACGTATTGGACCTCCTTCCCAATGATGATCAGAACAATGCTCTCATGTGTGGCAACCACTTACACATGGAATAAATATTTTACATTCGATATCAAGTTCGGGTTGGATGGCGAACGTGAACGCTTCTACCAAACCATATCGATTTGGTATTTTAAGCCTACTGAAGATTGGGAGTTTGAGCAGGAGACAAATCCATTACACTCCAAGTTTGTAATTCCTAATCTTGATCCAGAAGAATACTGGATAGAAAGTTTGTTGCGGCTAAGCCAGCATGCAGCACAAATTCAAGGGACAGTTCCAACTCCCTTTATGATAACTGATGGAAGAAGGATATTTGTTACAAATTTTCCTATATCCTATGAAAGAAGTGAAGAGCAGATACAAGAAGTAGAAGCTCTTTTGAACAATATCAAGAAAAGACAAAATCTTGATTTACCAATGGAATTAACTATTCAAGCTGATTCTGTAGAAGAAGACAGGAATATGCAATTCAGTCAAGAACCATATTCTCCTGTGACATCAGAACACTATGACGGTGTTGAATATCAAAACCTCATAAACCAGATGGAAGACTAGAAGGCCCCACTTCCGAGTACATTGACCACCTTTTAGGAAATTTTCAACCCAAAAATCTCCATTCCTCTATTTTGGAGGATCAAAATATAATTTTATATTCAAAAAGTGAATTTGAAGGATTTCATTATTCATGTGAGCTTCAACTCAAAAAGTGAATTTGAAGGATTTCATTATTCATGTGAGCTTCAACTCAATAATCTTTATTTCTCCATTTCTCAAACATATTGGTTGTATCATTATAGGGTGAGGATAAAAAAAGGACATAAGAGAAATTTGAAAGGATGAATAGTGAAATGTAGGTGACCCTCCATAATTTTTTGATCCTCTATATTTGGAGGGTGAAAAACAATTCTCGAAAATGGAGATGGGTTGGGAAGAGGTTTTCCTCCGAAATGGAGGAATGGTGGCAAAAATAGAGTTATGGAGGGTGGGTTGAAGATGCCCTTAAACAACCAAAAGGTGGCGACAACCATATTGCCTTGGTGATAAAATGGGCTTTAGACTGCATGATTGAAAATGTAGGTGGATTTCTTCATTCTTTATGTATGAACAAACAGGTACAGTTTAATGCAACGAACTATCAGGCCTCAAGAGAGGGAAATTAGGAATAGCAAGAAGCATTTGATGCAAAACATAAACAAACATGAAAGGAAAAGCCTCGTACTATCATTGAAAAACTCACGTTTCGATTTGCGCCAACATACTTGAAAGGATGGCGAATCAGAATTAGGAAAAACAAAAGAACATGGGGCAATCCTAAACCCCGGAAAAATAAAATAAAATAACAATGTTTATCTGATTGAACAGCTCAATTATTCCAAAACAAAAACTTCCTAACCATGGAGCAGAACCAATGTTCTCGACCAGTGCCAAAGCAGCTCTCACTAGGAAGACGCCATGTGGCGAACCAAGTCAACCACGCGGTTGCTGCAACAGACGAAAAAATGTTAAATGTCTATATTCTTTGGTCATCAAGAAGCCAATGGTAATAATTTACACTCTAAAACAGGTTATTTACAAACAAAGCAGTTACGGGATACAAACATTTTTATTATCGTTTATTTTTACCAGTATCGTATATTAGCGTTAAACTAATACCAATGGCAGAGTCAGAAGAGAAATGTATCTGTATTTTATGGAATCAAAACTGCAACAAGTGAGATGGATGTCACCACAAAAACTTACCTGTAACCCCATTCATTGTCATACCAAGAGACAAGCTTCACAAAGTTACCATTCAAAGCAATGCCAGCCTTGGCATCAAAAATACTTGACCTGCCAAAAAAGTAGTTTACCATGAGAGAAAATGAAAGCAAGAAAGATAAGGTAAAAATAACTCCACTAAATTCAAATGAGCCAAGAAGATAGTTTTTGACATTCAAGAAAAAGGGATAAAGAATGACAAGGTAATGCAAAGGGGCAATTTTGCAATCACAAAAACAAAAATGCGTCAACCATGGTATTCCTGTCTATTCAAAGCAAACAAAAACAGAACTCCTTACCTGCAATCACCAATGAAGTCAGTTGACACTACATCATCCTCAGTGTAACCAAGGATTCCCTTCAAACTACCCTCAGATTCCTCCCTACAAAATGATAACAACCCAAATGGAAGCAAAGAATTAGAAATTTAGATTACTCTTGATAAGAGAATAGTAACGTCTGGCTAATTTCCACTAGTTGGCTTTATTACACTTCACTTGTTATATTTTCTGATGAAAACGTAAACATCTAAATTGCACTGAGATACTGTCAAGAAAAAGTATCTCAATCAGTTAAATTAAAAGAATTTTGCAAGGGCATTTTTAATTCCTTACTTAATAGCAGCTTTGATCTCATCATATGATGCCGCCTTCTCAAGCCTTGCGGTGAGGTCAACCACTGAGACATCCACAGTAGGAACACGGAACGCCATTCCAGTGAGCTTTCCATTTAATGCGGGGAGAACCTTCCCCACAGCCTTCAGAATGAAATATCAGCCACGTTAGACAAAACATCATCATGCTTGATACAAACATATTGCAGTAACATATAGTATCCTTAGCAAACAGATATATGCACAAGCATAAATACAATAAAACAGAAGTTCATTGCATAAATACCTTGGCAGCTCCAGTACTGCTGGGGATAATGTTGAAAGAGGCAGCTCTTCCACCTCTCCAGTCCTTCATTGATGGACCATCAACAGTCTTTTGTGTTGCTGAAACACATGCAATAATAAGACAAAATTCACATTTCTCCAAACTAACAAGGACGTGAAATATAACACCCACCAGTAATCGAGTGTACTGTGGTCATAAGAGCCTCAACAATGCCAAATCTATCATTAATAACCTAACAAGATTCATACACAAAAAGCATAGATAGTCATTTCAGTCTAGAGCTACACGGCAACCCAAAATATTATAAGTGACTGAAACCAAGTACAAAAGCAACCTTTGCCAATGGAGCAAGACAGTTGGTAGTGCAACTAGCATTCGAAACAATATCAATATCTGAAGTGTATTCCTTCTCATTGACACCAACAACAAACATGGGAGCATCCTTACTCGGAGCAGAAATGATAACCTTCTTTGCACCACCCTGGTAATCAACCACAAAAAAACAAGAGTAATATTACTGTAACGGACATCTAAATTCAATTCAACGGGCAAACACAGAGCAAATCACAACCCCAGACATTTTCTACTACACGTGTTGTGACAAACATAGAATGCACATGTGGGACATTGTTCCAGCACTGATACTTTGTACAGCGATGCACTGTTAGACGACAATATTACAACAGTAGAAACCAATTTCTACATAAAAACTTTGCTGAAAAACACATATGCCATAGAAAACGCCAAGAAGGAAATTCCTCTCCAATAGTGTGATTGAAAGCATGCACACATGAGTGAAATATCCAGACTCAAGAGAGCAGCAAATTAAGGCAAACCTTCAAATGGGCAGCAGCTTTGTCCTTGTCAGTAAAAACTCCAGTGGACTCGATAACGTAGTCAGCTCCGGCCTCACCCCATGGGATGTCCTCCGGGGTCCTAATTACAGGCAAAATAAGATGTTATCATCTATCAGATGCTGCACGGTGAACAAAATGAAATATGATGATGTAGAATTGGCTCATACGGTCATACCTGACACCAAAGACAGTGACAGGTTTGTCACCAAAGAGAAGAGTCTTAGAATCCTTAACTGTAAGCTCATGCTTTTTCCACTGACCGTGAACACTGTCATATTTAAACATGTAGGTCTGCACAGTGAAATACAAAAACAAATTAGCAAATGGTGGACATCCAAAAACAGATCTCTTTGCCTGGAGGTAACTTGGGGACAGTAAAGAGGTTATCAAGGTTCAAATTCCATTATCCATGATAGAATGAAAACGAACAAAATGATAATGCATCAAATGGCTGCCAAGGGAAACGCAACATGTTTGTCAGTTAATAAGCTATATGAAAACTAAAAGGACTTCCAAACAGGTTGTCCGAAGATTCACGTAAGTTGGATCATTCCACGTACCATGGGTAAAGCCCACTGCACGAATTTGATATGGTAATTTATTACTGGGGACTGTGTTTCTTACTTTCTTCACATTTCAAATGCCGCTTTATACATACATCTGTGTGAACAAACTCTCAACTGCCTCTTTATTTTGCATGATTTGTTCCATCCATAACAGTACATTCACAGCAAGTGATTGGATGAACAATGAAGCTAGTGTGATTCCGAACTAAAAACTCAACCTAACCTAGCATGGAGGTGCTAGTTCCATGAATCTACATATCAACTACATACGAGAAATATAACCAAATAACGTAGTACACGAATTCTATCGGTGTAAATAAATCAAGGAAAATACAAAACAGTTGCGATTCATGTCACTCATTAGGTACTCCTCTTTCTAATACATAATCCACAAGTTCCTCATAAACTTCTTTCACAAATGATCCGCAGATATGATCATGGATCATATTATCTACCATCAGTTTTCAGATACAAAGTGCATATCTGAGTGATACGTATCTTAGAACAACACAATAAAAAAATCAAACACAGCAAAGAATATGGCGCGATCCAACAATACACTACAATTGTACCAAAAATCAGGTTAATGTGACAATGGCGTTGTTACCATGTAGTCAGTGGTGATGAATGGATCATTAACAGCGACGAGTTCAACATCATCGCTCTGAAGCGCCACTCTCGCCACCAAACGCCCAATCCTCCCAAATCCTAATTACCGCATCACGAAAAAAACACAGAAACAAAATCAAATCCAAATCACAAAAAAATTCGAACACTATCAAATGAAAACAACTTATTTGATCATTTACCGTTGATTCCAATCTTGATTTTTCCCATGATATCGAGTGAGGGCTAAAATGGAGTTTGAAATCTAGGGTTAGGAGTGAAGCAGAGTGTGTAGTGAGGAGGGTGATAGATACAGGTATATATATACTGGGATGTGGGCGGGTTTATCGAGGGAGATGGGATCGGATGTCCCCGAAGGGACGCGGGAGATGGGATCGTGTGAATGGGAGTGAGAGGTGGGTCGGAAGATGCAGCATCACCGTTGATTTCGACGACTTTGTCGGAAGATGCAGCATAGCCGTTCATTTCGACGACTTTTTCTCTGAAATGCACGAAAATCTAATTCAGATCCACGAGATCGGGGTTTTACTATAAAGCCCATTGACTGTTTTTTAAGAGCATCCTTGTGTGGATAAACAAATTAATTTTTTAACAAAAATAGATAGTCAAAATCCAAAATAAGGCTAAAATCAAGCTCATTAAATGATTGATCAAATTTGTTAAATTTCTGACTTTGCTACAGTATCGCACCAAATTTGGTACGGCATTGTTCAATCTCCAAGACACTAATCACACACTGTTCGCTTTTTTAATTACTTTTGGAGAATAGGAGTAGAAAGAAGAAATAGTTTAATATCACAAAGATAGAAT
Source organism: Vaccinium macrocarpon (assembly GCA_022606695.1). Taxonomy (NCBI): domain Eukaryota; kingdom Viridiplantae; phylum Streptophyta; class Magnoliopsida; order Ericales; family Ericaceae; genus Vaccinium; species Vaccinium macrocarpon. The sequence continues at coordinate 38,569,381 of CM040181.1, read as the reverse complement.
AGAGAGTCTGATTTTGTAAATTTTTAGAAAAGTGACTTGCGAAATTTGTAAAAAGTGTTTTTGAAGTTAAATTTGATTTTCTTTTTTGTGCCCTTGATAAGGATGCCATAAGAGCATCAAATATCTCACTCATCAAATCCCGTAGAAGCTAAATTTGATGAGTGAAATGCAGCAAAATTCTTCAAAATTAGGCTTAACAAATCTTTTGCAAATTTGTTAAACTTGCAGCTTTGCTACAATAACGCCTCAACTTTGTTAACTTACTATTCACTAACCTTTCTAGTAAAATTTGGATATATAGTCTAATTTTGGGAATTTTGGATAAATAACTTGCTAAATTTGTAAAAGGTGTTTTTGAAGTTAAATTTGGTAAAAAAATCGATGCTCCTGATAAAGATGCCCTAAGATTTGAAAAATGTGTTAGATTTGTTATTCGACTATTCAAGATTTGTTTGGAAATTTAATGAATTTCCGAAAATATGTGTTTTGATCTCGATCAAATTTTGATGGAGTCAATCTTAGTAGTTTCAATTGTTGACAAGTCGATCTCGACTATTCTTGATTAATTTGAATTTTTGAAGATACCATTAATGAAACGAGTCGAGTAATAATGTTCCAGCTTGATTTGTTTTTTTAAGCTAATATTATTGGGAAGCGTAATAACTAATAATCAATTCACATTTAATTTAATAACTCAACGAGCGTTAATTTATACTCCGTAACAATGTGTACTATTTAACACGAGTTTAATCTCAGGGGTAGTTCAAGTAATAATAGGTATAAAAATTGGCAATCTCTTGGGACAAAGTCGCAAGAGTTTTATTGTGAATTTCGAGTCTCGCGGTAAATGACTTGCCTTTGACCGAACGGGAGATGGGATAAGTCGAAATACCCGTAAGCTAGCTCTTGGCTACCAAACCAAAAAAAAATTAAAAATAATATAAAAAAATTGCAGAATGGGTTTTCGTGAGGAGGGCGATGGACGTGACATGTGGCATGTGGCATTAGTTTTTTATTTTTTACTTTTCGAATATGACTCTAGCTTACTTTTATTTGATTAAAAGTTTTACAAGTCAAAACAAAATTATGAAAGAAAATCTAAGATGGCTATTACCATTTTCAATTTGAATATCACATTAATTATAAGGTAAAACAATTGGTCAGGACAACCTAAAACTGATCCCATAATTAGTACCCATAATTAGTAAGAATTCCCAATTTCAAATGGAAACAAAAATCGTTAAAATAAAAAATGTCATTGCTAATGTTTCCTTTAGCCGCTTTATGTTTAGTTATGGGAACAAATTTAGAAAGGAAGCCTCAAGAAATCGATCCAATATAAAATTTATTTTTTATTTTTCTCAAAAAAAAGTGATTCTCTCCCTCTCTCATCTATATGATTCCATTATGTGTTACCATAAAAGTTGTAAAAATCTATACTATAATAGACGAAAAACTTCTAGTCCACACCTCCCGAAAATAAGAAAAAATAATTTTTTTTTTGTTGCAAATTATTTTTGGAAAATCCGAACCGTCCAATATGTTCAAAAGGTGTTTTCAAGGGTCTTCACCAGACATCTTCAAAAAAAATACCGGGAAGGGCTTGATCCAAAGCGGTTTTAAGCAAAAATGTAAAAATATTTTTTTTTGTGAAAACTGCTTGGATCAAGCCCTTCTCGATATTTTTTTTGAAGATTTCCCAGATAGACCCTTGAAAACACCTTCTAAACACATTGGACGGATTGGATCATCAAAAAAAAATTTGGATCATGAGGTCCGAAAACGGGAATCCCATTTTAGAAGCACTCCCCTATATTAGAAACAAAGGGGTAATGTTTAGTGAGAATGCTTGCTATAAGTTTTCTTATTTCTAACAATTTTAAGAAAGTAAAAAAAGAATATTAAAATAAAAAATAGTTAATCCAAGAGGATTATAAGTTATAACTCTACATTTTCTATAAAAGGAACTTTCCAATAAAATTTTCATCGTATCCTAACAATTTGGATAGTATCCTACCTAGAAAGCTTAAACTTCAATTGTACACATATCCATAATATTTAATCAAGTCAAAACTATATTTAAGCAAGTCAAAACTATCCTGTAATGAAATTCGACATTTCAAAATTCAAATTTTATATATAAACCACCTCATATCTACTAGCGTTGGCCAGTATCAAAAACTAATACTGAGAAACGTGCTATTCCAAAAGGCTTTGCAAGCCATATTATACTTGCCTTGGTTACATACAATTGGTGGTAGGCTGAAGGTAAAACATAATAATAATAATACTAATTATTGGTACTGCTTTTGCATTATTTCGAGTCTAAATATTGAGGTGTTATCATATTCCAGTTTCAACGACACAGGAAGCTTTACAGTTTGCAGTTCCTCAATATATAATTGTGAGTTTTTTTGTCACGTTTTCTTTTTCTCTATACATACATTTTATATTGTTGTCACTCATCACAAGGAAAGCTCTTTGATTTGTTGTATATAATCTAATCAATGTAATCACGTTTTGTCTTCAATTCAATCAATTCATTTCAATATTTTGATTGATAGGTGAAAAAGTAGAAAGGGGAAAGCTTCCTTGAAAAGTTATGGTTACTATCTGCGGGTAAAAATGTTCTAATCATTCTTGATAACTTCATTTTTATTTGATTTTTTTGATCAAGTATATTGTGATTTGATATTACGTGAGATTTTGTATTTTGCGTCGAACCTTATGCTTTTGTTTCAAGTGTAGAGTATGTGACACTTTTTAATATTTTTTTTTTACCTTATATTACGCTATGAGAATACCAAAATTTTGCTGATAAAAAAAAGAAGAAAAAAGAATAAATTTTTCCATTAACTAACCCATGACTTTCGTGGTTTACCAAGAAAATGATAACGCCAATATTTTTCCCCCTATTATTTACAATAACTTTTGGGTTATTTTCTTTGAAATTAAAAAAACTGTCTTGCCTATCAACTTTACACCTTGCGTAATGCATAGTATGAATGTTACGCTACATTTTGGTAGTTTCTTACGTAGTATTGTAGGATTGTCTTTCATGAGCAATGCTCTCATCACAAAATGATAAAATCGCAATATTGAAATCAGTTATAATATGAGAAAATTAAAAGAAACTTACCTTCATGGTTGAATACAATTGTGCGTAGCAGCCAACTTGGGCCTTTCAATATGTTGTCTTTAAAGAATTCCATGGAGTTTTTAATCTTCCATTGTATTAATGTACTTATTTGGTGATTCTATATCATCACTAATAATGATTTGAGTAACTTTACCATTGATTACTGTTAGTTCAGTTGTCCATAAATTTTATTCTTTTTGTTCTTATATTTCAGCTTTTCAAGAGCAAAAAAGGTTATGATGGTGCAATGTTCTAAAGAGATTGGGTTAGATTAGAAGCAAATTTTTTGGAAAAAATTTGGGATATCGGAGATGGTACCACACAGATTGATATGATCCTATATTACTTTTACTGCTATATCTTGAACAATTACTAGGACAGTGAAAGTGAAATTCAATCCTTACTAGACTAGGGTTAAGTACATGTTGATTGACTCGAACCTACCAAAATATAGGTGAAGAGGAAACAAGAACCATACATAGAATTTTCCAAACTCCAGCAATTTCAAAAACAATAGAAGATATCTGTTTCCAATTATTGAAATGACTTTTAAGAGGTGCAGAGTTAGGAGTTATCCTTAACTTATAAGAATCATACTTCTCTCAGTTGTATCGAAACATCGAAGAAGTCTGGCTTTATCACTTCTAAGAAATTTTTATAACAAGAATGTTATTCTCTCCACCAAGTTGCTCACTACAGGAAGATAACTCACATTTATTCTCGGTTATTTAATTAATTTACGGTGACCGTCCTCTATATAGGAGAAGATATTGTCCATTCAATTAGAAATGCCAAGTAATACTAGATGAACATTGAAGTACTCCGAATGATCTTTCTTTGTAGGTTATTTTTTAGATATATTTTGCTAAATTGCATGCATTTTTCTTTGGTAGAGGTGTTGAACGATTTATCCTTTTCGACAATTTAAACTATTTGTGTGTACCTGAATTCATCTTGTGCATAGCATGGGTTTCCAGCTAGTATATATATATAACACAAGTTTGATTAGTTTAAAAGTCTTGGTGATAAAGTTTCGTAACTTTTGAGACTAAAGAATATGGAAATGAAAATCAACTTTTGTGGTTTTACCATGTTGAGATAGATTCTGTTGAAGGCCAAAGGATTTGAGTAATAATGGGGTTGAAAGACCAATGGCAAGGTATCAACTTCACAATTGCCAACAATTATGATGACAGAAGAATCTTTGTAATTCCTTGCTTTCTTAGTTGTTTTTTCTACTTACCAAACTTGATGTGCAGCTTTAAACCTTCTCATTCTTTTGGCTCAAAAAGCAATATCATTGTGTTTGATCATGTGTCAGTTAATAATAAAAAAACCACGAGAACTTGAAAATAATACAAAATTTCCAAGAAAAATTCAATATTTATTTAACAAACTTATCATTGTGAACTGCAATTTTGAAGACTAAATAAAACAGTACCAAACAATAATGTCTGTGTTTGTTTTCCAGTTTTAGTTTTGATGACATCATCATTACCCTCATTTCTCTCTCTATCTCTCTCCACTCATTACACTTTTTGACATCATCAAAACTAAACTAAACTACCAAACGAACACAAGTATTCAGCATATCCAAAGCAACATGTTGCTCTCTGAGTAATATCAAAACGCTGAGGAACCAAAAATATACTTAATTTCCCCCCAGTATCACTTCATCCTCTGTATAATGCAAAGTTGAGCAGCCAAAAAGAAGAATATACACGAGGTCCAAACTGTATTTTCTTCATGCACAAAACACATGCACTTCAAAACCCATAAGTTACAAGGAAAGTGAAGGAAAAAGCCAGAAAAGATGATACCAAACTACCTAAAACACCATTTTGCATGCTTGAAGTCGAAACGTTTCACTAGCCACCAGTTTATCAATGATCCTTTTAAGCGCAGCAGCGCTCAACCCACACTTAGTGTCATCAAAGCAGGATCGACCTTCTTCGGCTGCTTTGCACAGCCGAGGATCCATAGGCACTTTTCCAAGGAATGGAACACCCATATCGCTACACATTTTTGCAGCACCACCACCACTACTGTCAAACACTTCGGTGAAACAAACCAAATCTAGCAATTCCGGTGCTTTCTCCCTCATACACTGCATAGCCCATTCGGTCACAATTTTTTCTTCCCCAGTTTCTGTAACCTTCAAGAATTTGAAATCTAACAGAGGTTGGGATAATCCACTCATGTTCTCAACCACACCAAGAACTTGTAGCCCAACCTTCTTGCAAAAACTCACTTCCTTCCTAACATCGATCAAAGAAACTTGTTGTGGGGTGGTGACTATGATTGCACCGTCGATCCCAGTTTCTTGGAGAAATTGGACAATCGATATGTGCTCATCGGAGGTACCCGGTGGGGCATCGACCACTAGAAAATCGAGCTCTCCCCAGTAAACATCCTTAAGGAATTGCTTAATGATTCCATTCTTTCGTGGGCCCCTCCATATGACAGCATCGTCTGGGTTGGGCAGCATGAAGCCGATTGACATGACGCCAAGGTTGGACTCAACATAGACAGGAGACCATCCGAGGTTGCTCTGGTGGATTTCTTGGCCTTCCAGACCAAGCATCTTTGGGATGCTTGGGCCACAGATATCAATATCAAGGAGGCCCACCTGAAAATCCTTAGCAGCTAGGGCAAATGCAAGTTGAGCAGAGAATGTGCTCTTCCCAACTCCACCCTTCCCGGACAAAACAAGGATTTTGTGCTTCACAGTAGCCATTCGTTCCACAATGGCAACTATGTCTGCAAAACCAACAATATAGGGAAAAGGAACACAAAACGATAAGATAATAAGATAACATGAAGAGAATTTACTTGATGCAAACAAGAAGTTTCTACCAGACTACTTCGATGTTGACACAAAATATTTGCAGCAACGGAAACAATTTACTGATTAAAAGCTACTTGGGACAATGGACACCAAAGATTCAAGTTCAATGGTGTAATATCTGTAAATCATCTCCTACTGTCAACATTCATACACACACTAATCACTTTCCAACCTCTTTAATTTGAGAAACAAGAACCCATCACAAACCAGACAACATATACCAAACTAAAACCTTGCCCTCCGCAGGGAAAAAGAAAAAACTTGAGCAGAAATAAAAACTACACATGAAAGAACCAGATAAAATCCATAGACAAACCACTAGCCTATTGTTATCTCGCATGGACTTGGGTTAGCAGAACCATATCCTTAAATATATCAAAAAGGCGAAAAAATTAAATCAGATCAACATAAGTACAAGGCAGGAACACAATGCACTAGGATAATTGTCCTGCTGACTAAAACTAACTACAAAGTCAACCTGGTCAATTCTTCATACCCATGGAGATCAGCTATTTGAAGGGATACTCAGGCTATCAGGACTAGGAGAATACAATGGAACTATTCAATGTCCATAGACTACCAAACTACCAAAGAGAGTCTGAGGCAAGCAGCACCACGTAACTATCAGAACAGCCAGTGTCCACAAAGCTCATTTCCACAGAAACTAACTCAGAAAGTCCCAGAATTCCTCTAGGTTAACCTCCTCCATGAGATTGCCTAAAAAGAAAGTGACATTCCAACCTGAAAAAAGCTTCTGAACAGGCCATATAACGCTTGTCACAAAAAGGACATCAAATTCCAAATTACTAGGAATTAGTCAGCATTTAAACCTTACAAAATCTAGGAAGGATTGAGAAATTTAAATACATTGGGCACAACATCAGGGAACACTTCTCTAACCCCCAACATTCGCGGTGAGTGCTGCTTCCATTGAAGATGCCTAAGTAACCTAGGCATCATTGGATATATTGCAACATACCATGAGGGCTTTAAGGAAGCTTTAGAGTAATCAAGCAATCTCAAATTTCTCAATCATAGGCCATCCACGTCTAATAGCGCTTCTGCACTTTTTGGCGGCAAAGGACAGATGAGGAGGCGCAAATTGTTGTACACGTGAGCGTGTCGGAGATACCCTCAACCAGTAGCAACACTAACAACATCATTTGCCTCATCCACTAGCAACACTAACAACATCATTTGCCTCATCCACTAGCAACACTAACAACATCATTTGCAGACACATGTGCTTCTGCACTTGTGAGATCTTTAACAGTAAAAAAAAAAAAACATGAAAAAGTAGTTATTGGGAAACTAGCAAATTTTATCAGGTTTATTAGCTATAACATTGGCAACTAACGAATCATATTCTTCGAACAAGGGGAAAAAAAAAACATAAGCCTCAAAAGGATGGTCAATCTATATGTGATCTAAACTCGAGTTACCCCTCTCTACAAATTGTTCTGAAATTTTCTATACTCTAGAAAGGCATATTTCGAACATAGAGGAGTGAACGTTCCAACAATGAAAGACTAGATCATATACCTCTATGATCAGTAAAAGTACCCATCGGACCTCAGATACAACATGCATGAGACCGTGCTCAAATATCAGGAAGGACAATGTATTCTTAAACTAGGGAGGACCTAAAGATTCCTTTACTAAATCAACTGATCAAGAATACAAGGCCCTGTGAGAATTCATTTCGCCAAATATAAGAAGCATGATAAGAATTAATCCTTTTGAAGATTCTGAACACATATACAATGCAATAACAAGCTAATCATTGCTTAACTACCCTTAGAACGAAGAATAGGCAAAGCAAACAATAACATGGGCCAAGGACGGGAAAAAGCATGACTCTTGGATAAATCAACAGATAATTGGCTTACATATTCCTTGATATCACAAAAGAGAGATCATTCAGCTTATAAATACAAAAATTGAAATGAAAAAAAAGAGCTTATAATCTCAACCTAAGCGCCCGTGAATTAACTTTGTTTAGTTAAAGTGATGAGAGGTATGCCGAATATCCAATCTATGGTGAGATGCAAATGCAATGGAATTAGTCTGAAGCTCAGAAATAGAAGGCTTCATAGCCAAACTATAAGCGTGAAAGTTGAAACAGTCTTTTATGGACTTATTTACAAGGACTACGCATCCACCCCAGTCCAGACATAGGCCCACAATCCTACAAACAACCCACCTTCATTGGTTTGAATTGGCCAAGTTTGATCCACGCTTGGATACTGAGATTTATCAATCAAGCATACACACATAAACAAATTACAGACCACACACACACACACAGAGTCCAGGGTTGCTAAACGAGCAGGACGAAGCAAGCATTTAGTTGTTCAAGCTTGGTCTAAAAACGTAAGGAGTTTCAAAAAATGTTGAAGCTTGGTTGTTGATGAGACGAGCTAAGGAGCTTCAATCGAGATAGAAGCTTAAATTTTTAACACATGATTAGCCAAAGGAGCTGATAATAGCTTTTCGGGGATGGTTTGAAAGCTTAATCAGATTCCAAAAATGTTCAAACTATCTCGAATGATCTTCTAACGAACCAACACGAGCACAAACTTGGGTAGCTAGGTTCCTTCATCAGAGTCACAAGCGGGCGAATAACTATAGAAGAGCGAGCGAGAGAGAGAGAAGGAGGAGGAGGAGGAGGAGGAAACCTGGGTCAGGGCCTTTAGGAGCAGTAGCACAAACTTCCTGATTAGGACATCCTTCGCAGGAATCGGATTTGCCAGCAGACTCCGATTGGGGACCTGGGCAATCTGTAATTAACAGAAATAAAACAAACCCACAAAAAATTGAGTTTATCATAACGCATAAATTGTACTACAAACCCAGGGGAAAAAAAAATCCCAGAAAGAAGATTTTACGTTCGTTTGCGTCTTCAGGAATATCTCCGTTGTCCATTTCTTTGGAATATTGATGCTCTTCTCTCTCTCTCTCTCTCTCTCTCTCTCTCTCTCTCTCTCTCTCTATCTGTGTCTCTGTGGAACAGCTGATAGTTGTGAGTTGGGACAATCGTGTTTCGACCACGGCCGCCGGAAGAAAGAGAGACAAGATTGTGCAGATATTACCGCGCGCTCCTTGACCGACTAACCTCGAACGACGGCGTTAGTGATAAGCCTTAAACGACATCGTTGTGATAAGCCTTTCCACTCTACATGTGCCTTAGGGTCTGTTTGGAACACGGGAAACGAAGAGAAAATGAAAGCAAATAAAATGAGAGAAAAGTAGAGAAAAGTGGATGGAAAATTTGACTATTCACAATACTAAGATTTTTTATTTTCTCTTTTCTTTCCCCCCAAACCAAACAAAATGAGAGAAAATTTTCAATTTTCCTTTCTTTTCTCTCATTTTCCTCAAGTTTCAAACACACCCTTAATTGTGCAAAGTATTTTAATGGTCCAAATTTAAAATAAAAAAATTTGGTATGAGAGATAAACTATGAGTCAAGTCTACCTTAAGTGCAAGAAATGAGCTAGTTTTAGAAAAATATGTTTGAAATTAAATTTGTTGAATAAAGACAAAAAATGTATCTTCCATGCAATAGTTTTATTTTAGTCAGAACCATTAATTGTTGTGATGGATTGTTGAGACGGGATCGACACCCCTGTAGCGCGTAGGGATGACAATGGATCGGTTTGGTATGGGTTTTGCAAGTACCATACTCAAACCCAAAGTATTTATCTATATCCAAATTCAAACCAATATCCGACAGGTATGATTTTTAGTTCACCATAACTAAACCATATGGATTTGAATTTTATACGAACCACACCAAACCTGCATTAATATTCATTCAATTAATAAACGGAAAAAGATTATAGATTTATATATATATAAAATAAAAAAAAGGTAGTATCAATGCCTCCATTGTCTTGGGATGAAGTCTACTACGACGCAGACTCGCCAATCTACGATTTCTACTAAATGTTGACTGAGAAGCAACAACAGACGCGAAGATAGCTAATATATCCTATATGTGATAATATATGGATCGTTTTGGATTTGGATTTGGCCGAATACTTGCTAAACCAAATCCAAATCCAAAATCGCCGAATATCATGTTTCTAAAACTAAACCCATCCCGTGGGTAGGAAAAAATAAATAAAAACCTTCTCAATATGGTCCGTTTGGTTCTGGTATCCATTGATTTTGGCTGAAAGTTTCATCCCTAGAAGCACAGACTACTGGATCCCTCTTTATTTTGTTGAATAAAGACACCTTGTTTTTTTTCTTCATCTCCACATAGCAGGGTGTACAAGAAATTCATATATATATAAATATATATATATATACATATATTTACGGAAATTTTCTAGTCCGCACCCTCCCGAAAATAAGAAAAAGTGATTTTTTTTTTGCGTTGCAAACTATTTTTGGAAAATCCGAGCCGTCCAATGTGTTCAAAAAGTGTTTTCAAGGGTCTACACAAGAAATCTTTAAAAAAATTACCGGGAAGGATCCAAGCAGTTTTCGCAAAAACTATAAATATAAATTTTTTGCGAAAACTGTTTGGATCAAGTCCTTTCTGGTATTTTTTTTTTGAAAATTTCTCGCCCGGATCCTGGAAAACACATTCTGAACACATTAGACGGATCGGATCATCAAAAAAAATACTCGGATCATGGAGTCGCGGATCCCAGATGTGAAGGGGACCATATATATATATATATATAGATCTACCGGACCTGTGTATTTGGATTGGCTATATGGTTTAATGAATTGGGTCTGATTCTAAAAAGATAAGAATAAGATATTTTGGTTCGGTTCCCGATTTCGTAATAAAAATCTGTGGTTTGAACTGAACTGGTCTGTATAAATATATATATATATATATACACGCCGATAAATACCCACACACACTTGATAATTTTGTAATTTTTGCATCTGTCATGCCATCTATATCAATAATGATATACAAGAGTACATCTCAATATCCAACTCCCACCAAACTTTTTCCGCTCCCTAACAAACTCCTTCACTTCCCAAAATTCTCTCACTCCCCATAAACCCAATTATGTTGTTATTTTTTTCTTTATTTATTTATTTATTTTTGCAATTTTTGAATGTTAAGATAGATTAGAACTGGAAACCGAAACATGTCCTATTTTGGCCAATAATCCGGATTATGGATTATTGGATTATTCGTTGTCTTTATTCAAAATTTTTTTTTTTTGCATTTGTTAGTTTTGCGTCAAGATTTTTTGGTTTCTGAATTCCTTTTGACGAGACAAATCTAACAAGTACGAAATTACGATCAAACCAAATATTTTTTTGAATAAAGCAAAAATACTTGGATTATTGACCAATAATCCAAGTATTTTGGCTTTATCAAAAAAAATTGAGTTTTTACCATAATTTTGTACTTGTTAAATTCGTTTCATAGAGAGGAATCTAAAAACCACAAAATCTTGACGCAGAACTAGCAAATGCAAAAAAAATTTGAATAAAGACAAAACGAATAATCCAATAATCCATAATCGGATTATTAGCCAAAACTGGCCAAACCGGACGCTCTAATGGGTTGGTTTGGTTTGGTTCCATATGCGTAATAGTCTAGTTATATTCCTCACTTCTTTGGAACCGTTAGACATGGTTTGATTCTTGAAATTATACAAATCACCGGTCCAATCTAGACCATGTACACTCCTACCACGTACGAAAAACAAAAGTACGATTACTCTGTGTAGAAAGGAAATGACTACCTTTCCAAAGTACTCCACAAATATAAGTTTTGTTCGGTTAGATAATTTAGTTAAGTTTTGATGATGTCAGCAGGTGTAATGAGTAGAAAAAGACAGAAAGAGAAATAATAATATTATCAAAAACGAACAGAGCCGTTTTGAAAATCTTTGGGATCATAGTAATGGTATAGGGACTCTTTAGCTCATGCAATAAACATCTTCTAGACAAAGCGAATCGCCTGCTTGGATCGAACTCTAATTGTCCTATTTGCCCTTTAAACCAGGCAAACGACAAAAAAATGTGGGATGACAAGTAATAGATCAAAAGCGGTATTATTATGTAAAACAAACCAACCAGATACACAGCAGAAGAAATCTCATCATTCAACCATCTTATTCTATCTAGCATTGGCTTCAACCAAGTTTATCCTTACATAATTTTAATCCCACTCTCGAGTCATCAAGGTTTTATACTGTCGACACGTTAACAACATGACACTGCTAAAAGACCTGGCTCATTCATGACTATCGTATGCTAACAGGGTGGGACCAGGTAAAACCCCACAATTCTTGTTCAAGCTTACAAGGTGGGAGGGATCCATATGTAGCCATGTGTTTGGACATAACCACTCCTTTCGGTCAACTGATCTGCTTCTACAGGCCCGCGGCTCCCTGGCTGGTATGGAATTGGCTTGAATTCGCCGTTATCTATTCTGTGGAGCAGAGGTGTAAAAATCTCCCAAGCAGCCTGACAATTTAAAAACAAAAAGAAATGTAAGCATTTTAGGAATTGTTGCTGAATGTTCAAATATGTTTCCAGAGCTAATATCAGGAATTAATGCTGAATGTTCAAATATGTTTCCAGAGCTAATATATCGATACCCTCAACTCGTCTCTCCTTACAAAATGCTGCTGATCTCCCTTTATTCTGTGGAAACAAATTCGTAAGTAATCCTTATTAGTAGTCCAGTGGCGATAAAATGTTAAAATAAATAAGGTTTTCAGCCCTACGTGTCAAGAATTAGACGCTCATAAGCCTCTGGAATGGTAAACCCTTGATAACGTTGTCCATAGGACAAGTCTAGTTCACTTTGAACAGCAGACATTTCCAAGCCAGGCTGCTTGACCTGCATGACAGATTTACACAAGTCAGATGACAATGTGCAAAACTAAGGAAACACTACTGCCAATAATTTTCTAGCGAGCATGTCAGCAATCAGCATACATTTGCAGACATTGATAGAGAACTCTGGTAATGCAAGACGTCAAAATGAATTACATATGTGAGAGTCGTATAAAGAACCATATAGGCATTAAAAAATGGCCAATTATCCGACACAGACTGTGTAAGTTCCCGAAAAATAATTCCCAACTAAATGGCACAAGTTCTAAAGATGTTTGGTGATTGCTTTATGAACTAATGCCATCTAGTTTAAGTTCAAGTACATTATTTGAATTTCAAAACACCGAGCTGGATTACATTTGACTTTGACCACATTGTTAACATTTGAACCTAAAATCTATTTCTATTACAAGGACTTATGGATGTAGACAATCTAGACCACAGTTTCAGCACCGCCGTTATCATAAGCGAATGTTTGGAACACGTAGAAGGGTATTCTTTCACTAATGTTGCACCAGTAATACTTGGCTACTCAAGGGTTTCCACAGAAACACACAAGAAATGTTCATGCATGTAACACCTAACCTACTGTTAAGAACTGAGAGACCTATCATAACATTAAACATTCACTTTTGATGAGATAACACCTTAACCTCAATTCAGGAACAAGAAACTGATGACACCATAACCTTATTTGAATAAATGGGGTACCTACATCCTTTACAAATTTGTTAAGTACTTGTCCCCAATTACTTGGGTATGGATCACATAATAGAATTTCATTACCAACTTGTTTTGAGTTATGAAGTTTCCAAATGGTATGAGAGCGGGCCTATTCTATCACAAATTTTATAATAATAATTAAATCAAGCTCACACCCGATGATGACCTATGAAGCACTGACACCTCTCCAGGACCCCGTACTGCAGTGTCCTGACACGGGGACACAGCGGGGACATGGCGGGAAACGTGTCCCGACACGCCACGTGGCATTGGACACGGCTGGGGACACGGGGAGGGAGAGGATTTCTTGTCCCAGGGCCACTCTACAGTTTTCCGACTGAGATGATTTCGATGCCGTCCGATGTATCTTCGTCAGTCGTCGACATTGCTATGGTTTAGGAGGACTCGAACACTGCGACGTCTACACACACACACACACACACACACACACACACACACACAGAGAGAAAGAGAGAGAGAGAGAGAGAGAGAGAGAGAGAGAGAGAGAGAGAGAGACGACATACCTTGCTCCTGCTCATATATTTTAGGGTTCAAATTGGTAAATGTCAGCTGAGGAAGAAAAAGTAGGTATATATAGATGTGCTAAATTATAGTTTTTACCCTAAAATTTTTATTAATTATAAATTTACCCCTGAAAGTTTCAAAAAAATTCAATTTTACCCCTGGAAGTTTTAAGAAATTTCAATTTTACCCCTCAAAGTTTCAAAAAAAAATCAATTTTACCCTGAATGTTATAAAAAAATTCAATTTTACCCTGAAAGTTATAAAAAAATTCAATTTTACCCCTCAAAGTTATAAAAAAAAATTCAATTTTACCCCTGAAAGTTATAAAAAATTTCAATTTTACCCCTTAAAGTTTTAAAAAATTTCTATTTGACCCCTAAAAGTTTTAAAATATATTATATATATATATACAAATATAATTAAATAAATAAAAATACACGTGGCGTGTCCCTTGCCGTGTCCATGTCACAATTTTTTTAGAATTGCCGTGTCCCCGTGTCCGTTTCCGTGCATCATAGATGATGACAAACCCCAAAAAAAAAGGTTGTACGGTGATAGGACATTAGGACTCAAAAAGTGGCTACACTACTTATATGCGGTTGCACGTGAGGAGGGTGTTAAGAGTAGCTATCCCACATTGCTTGTGTATGGAATGGGAGATCACTTTATAACATTTGGGACCTCTTTACTCATTGCCAATTGGTTTTGAGTTGCCAAGTTGGATATAAAGTATTCACAAAATTACTGCATCAAAAACTATCTGGTATTTGTCGTAATATCATTATGGAGATTGCTCATGAAATAGTTTAGGAGTATATGCTATCATAAAACCATCACTTGAAGAAATTAATCATTGCCTACCGTAAGCTTCATGTACATGGCCTCTTTAGGTTGCAGGCGAATTACAAATTCATTTCTTCCTTGCTTTTGACCTGAATAACACACTGTAGTTAGAAAAACTGAAAGAGACTTCTCAAACATAAAACTAAACAAATTTTAGGCAAGATAATACAAAGCAAAAGAAAACATGTGGTGTATGGTACGTAAAATTACCAAATATATCCAGATGTTTCCGCAGGACTAAACATCTATCTCACAAAATTTTGCAATTAGAATGCCTTGTATCTTTTACGGGACTTGGTATTAATTTGCATAATTGGAAATTGAAGCAAAAAACTGAAATAGAATAACTCTATAACTACTTAAGCTACGATCACCCAATTCCCCAAAAGCAATTTAGCACTAAATGCCCATGCACTGCCACAGGTTTGGGAAAAGTCTAGGAAAAAAAAAATTATGCATGCATATGCATCTCACCTTCTCCTACTCAATTACTACATTAGAGAATGTGTTTTTATATGATGTCATGTTTTCTTGACTTTCCAATCCATGCAAGGAAGTAAGAAGCCCCATTGTGTAGGTCATTATTGATCCACCAAATTTACCTCCACTTCACATCTCAAAAACCATGATGTAGTAGTTCAACAAAGCGTACTCGCTTAATGCAAGTCATACAAATGTCTTTAGTGATCAGTGATTCCTCTTGTATTGCTATTTCAACAACAATAACATCATTTACTGTACGACTGCAAGGTTTGAGTTCCTTTAGTAAAAGACCTGAGTTTATACTCGATGAGGTAAAGGCCAATGGTGCACTGAAGGTTGATATAGAAGAATAGCGAGAGAACCAGAAAGTTGAAGAGAATTTCAATCACTAAACTATCATATTCAAAACATACATTTGAATATATCACCAGGAACATCCTTAAATTGAACACGTATTTCAGCCTTCCTCGAATTTAAGGCTTTTCCTGCCTTGAGTATAAAAGGAACACCTGAAGCAAGCAATTTTCAAAGACAACAGTCAAAACAAAATGGCATAAGGAATTTCTGTGAAGTTATTCCAATGCCCAGGAGAATACTATGACAGAAATAAAAGCAAATCGCAGGTATTGTGCCACACCTTCCCATCTTTCATTGTGAATGCGAAGAACCACAGTTGCAAAAGTGGGAGTGTTTGAGTTGTCAGGAACTGTTGGATCTTCTCTATAACCATCATATTGGCCAAGAACAACCTCCTCATCTTTAATAGGAAGCACTGATTGAAGGACCTAAATTTTCCACCAACATTTCATTAAATCGAAAGGTATATGTACTACATTTGCCAGTCAGAAAAGAAGCAAGACCAAAGTAAATGGCAAAATATCAATTTTATTCTTTACACTAACTGCAAATGTATGTCAAGAGTTCTAATTCTGACAAGATAGTTAGGGAGAAGAGCGACATATGCCTTGGTTTGTCCTAATGTTGTCGAAACATATATGTATTATTGAAAGAGATAAAATATTAGCGGTACAGGGTGTACACACCTTCACTTTCTCATCACGTATGCGCTCAGGCTTTAGAGAAACAGGCTTCTCCATCGCAACCAAGCAAAGCACCTGTAGTTGACATGATATTCATTTGTTATACCTTATCAAGCAACAGTATATGTAAACCCTACACGAAAAAAAATGCCACACCAATTCAAACCAAACCAAGTAGGCACCGCGCAATTGCAAGTGTCTACATCAGAACTCAAGATTAAAAGGGTTCAAGTGTAGTGTTTGCAGCAAAAGTCTAGCAATTGAAAGCCATCCCAGCTAAGCAAACAATAAGATTAAATAAAGATTTTGGGTCTTTAGCAGAAAAGTAAGGGAAATGGCTTAAAGAAAACAAAAGGAACATCACAAACGATGAAATACCAGTGTGGAGGAAAGATAATACACTGTAATATTAGAATGACTTATACTAATACCGTATTGACAGTTAACACTTCACATAGCCAGCATACAATTTAATGTATGGAATTGCTGAGAAGAGTTTGATATGGAACAATAACCTCACCCCTGGGGTCCCTTTCTATGAAAAAAAGAACCATGACAAAAGGTCGACATAAGCTAAAAGAGAAAACAACTATTCAGGGCATAGTCGTATGTAAGTGTTGGGTATACAATGGTTCAAGTGTCTTAGTATTGACAGCTAAATCCCACAACCTCAAATCGAATGTCAAGGGCTCACCTGTAAGAGATGGTTTTGTATGATATCGCGGATGATTCTGCACCAAAACAAAAAGACAGGCATTTGCTTATGCTAGTTAGAGATTATTTATGAGGAAAATAGATAACAGGATAGAAAAACTGCATTGAATTATCCAATATGCTTTTACATGCACCACTACAACTGCTTCTCTTTACACATTGCATTATTGCAATGTAGTCATCCGTTGAAACAAGACGAAACGAAACAAAACCACTCAATGGAGAATTCAAAGCTAAAGATTCTAATCAAAAGGGGGCAAAAATTAGTTATAGGTTGTTCACAATGATTCTTAAGCTGTAGTCATAAGCAATAGATAAATCTCGCAACAAAACAGCTGTGAGCGTCTGCAGAATGTACCCATATTCGTCAAAATATCCACCACGACCTTCAGTTCCAAAATCCTCCCTAAACACAATCTGCAAGGGAGAAGGAAAAGAAGAGAACAGAACAGATCAGTGTTCAGATTGTGGCACACAAACAATTGGTACAATATTTACCGGAGCAAATTGACTTAGGTATTTAGGGAAGGTGATGTTATGGCATGGTCGCCATCAGAAAACTGAAAAATAAACTAAACTAAACTAAACAAAAATGAAGAACATGCAATCTAGAGCTATTAAAAATACACACAAAAAAGGAATAAAAAAAATCCTAAAATATGGAACCTGATAAGCTATAACCTTATGTCACTAACACTGAGCAATGAAGCAACAGATACACAATCAATCAAGCTCCAAAAAGTAGCAATTGTCCTGTATCAAACAATAGGCACGATGCAACTGGGAAGTATGCTCTAAACCAAGAATCTCAGCATATCAGTTGAAAGTATCCTATATGCAGGATAAACAGGGAATGGCAGTAGTATAGCATATTAGCTTGCTTTCATAGCTCCCCTTAGCCATTTCAGCAAGATCTTCGGTCACTGATTCATTCATCGAAACAACAAAAGATACTGACAGTAAAACCTAACTATAAATGGGAGGGAAAAGATGCTTACTTGTACGTTATCAATATTGTCACGATTCCACAATGGCAGAAAAAATCGATTCGCAAAACGAAGTACCAACTGCAAAATTAAAAACAAAACAAAGAAATCAGCTGCTTTGAACAATTTGGAGAAAATATTTCCCAGAAAAAAACCTAGACAACTTACCAAGTTTTGGACAAGTTCCTTTCCCAAATAATGGTCAATACGATAAATCTGCGGTTCCTCAAATAACTCTCCAATTTGTTCACTCAGTTTCTCAGCCGAGCCCAAATCCCTGCCAAAAGGCTTCTCTACAACAATTCGAGTCCATCCGCCAAGATCGGCTGAAAAACGATTTCATAAGGAGTTCATCAAGTTTAATAGTCCAAGGAATTGAACAAAAGGACCATAATACGCCCCAACTTATTCTATATTTCTATGTATAACGCCCATGCCCCATTACCAAAAACCTATAGTAATGTCTATTTTGAGCCATGGATTACATGTACTTCTGAAACTATAGGAACAATAGCATGCATTATCACATACGAAGTCTAATATACATATCTCTGCTGAAATTCAGCAATAAAAAAGAAGAAAAATGGAAAAAAAGTTGTCAATCTACATACATCATATTTTAGTCACAAAAACCACTCTGCAGAATGGATATACATACATTTATTCATGCAATGACTCTTGATCATTTTGCAGACAGATGGATATACTGATGGAGGAAGCGCAAAGTAGAAAAGTCTGCGGGACGACCCTTCTATGGTTTTCTTTGAGACTTCATGCTCAGATATTTCCTTATCCAGTAACTGAAAACCCTCCGCAGAATCATAGGAGCCACTTACGTATTTTATCTGCGCAAGTTATTTTTGAAATATGATTTTAAGTCACAGAATAGAGTGAAACTGCTACAAAAATTAACAAAGATGGAATGGTTGCACTGACCAATTGCAGAAACTTCGATAATTCTTCCAACTGTTCATCAGAAGCACCCTTGTCCTGGATAAGAAATCTGCAAGTATTATGAAAAGGTCGATCAATTCCCACAAATCCAAATATGCAATTGTCATTGAGACTGAGATTTGCCGAAATACTGCACTTATTTGCATAAACTTGCTAGAGCATCAGGTATAATAAAGGCACATAAAGATGCTACATTTCAGGATCACTGGAACTTGAAGTTGGTAAGCAAATTTAGAAATGGAAAAATTAATACTCAAGAAGATATTATCAAGTGAAACATTGTTCTTACTCATATAACCAGAAGCAACTAATGATGTGGGGGGAAAAGTTCAGGTAAGGAAATCTCACCCCCGTATGCGATTTCTCAACTCATCATCCGAAATCTTCGTCCTTGCATATCCAAATATATGGACTTCATTGGATGGCAGAAAGCCCTGCAAACAGTGCACCCCTCCATAAAATCAACATACTGATGCAGTTCCATAGAGTATAGACCATTCTTTCTTTTTTTTTGAACATAAGTATAGACCATTCTGAAAGTGAAATTTTGAAAAAGAGATTATATCCATTAGAAACTGAAAGAAATTCTTCCAAACCTGCCGGTAAAGGTTGAAGAGGGCTGGAAAAGTCTTTTTCTTTGCAAGATCACCGGAAGCACCGAGTACAATAATGGATAGGCATCCAGTTTCAGGAAAAGATCCATCTTCTCTAGAGATAAATTCATTTCTCAAACTGGATCTTTCCTCAACGGTCCAACAACCTGATCCCATCTTCCGAGCTTTTCAAGCAAGTTTAACCAAAAACTCTCCCTCAAACTATACGAGGGAACTGTTTATTCCTTTTGACCTGCTTAAAGAGCAACGGAACAAACCAGTTGAAAACAAAACTTAGAACATAGCGAGACTATGTCTATGTCTTTACTCTGTAAAATAAACTTAATCCAGTAGCCAAACCACAAGATCAGCTAATATAGTTGATCATTGATTAGTTCTTTTCTTTTGTATGAATGCCGCAGAAATACTCATAATGAGAAAGAAAAAAAAAAATCAACCAGTCTAAAGGCTACCATAAACTGAAAATTAATCACTACTTGCCTTTCGTCAAGGTTTAAACCCTGACCACTCAATGGAAAATACTATTGTACTAAGGTGACCAACTTCGTTTATCAATCTATGCTTTCTAGTTTCTTCCAAGACACATGAATCATACTTTCTTTTTAATCATCAGCTCAGAAAATCCAGCGGCACTTACAAGATTTCGTCACGGAAGACCGAAACCGGCGGAATTACCATCAAACAACCTAGATTGTATCACATATGGATATACATACATGTGAACTGACAATACATGTGCGTTTACACACACACACACACATATATATATGCATGTTCAGCTAGCCAGCTATGGTTGTTAACCTAAAATGAAAAAAAAAAAAAGTTGAAGGGAACGATCGAAAGGCCAATCAAATCAAACAGAAGAATCCAAATTACCTTTTCAACTAGCAAATTGAAATCACAAAAAGAGTTTCGAACTGGAAAATTGAAGTGGAATTGAGAAATTAGATCAAACCTGTGAGCTCAGCGATAGTGAAATCGATCAATTGCGAACGCGTGAAATTTACGTAAGAGTTAAGGATCTAAAACGATCATGAGACTGTTTTTGATGCGATCTTTTTGTTGGACAGTCGGTATAGTGTACGAATTCCAGTAGTCCACCAACTCTTCTCTCTCTCTCTCTCTCTCTCTCTCTCTCCTCTCTTCGCTTGGTTTGTACCAACTGCCGACGTTCACCTAGCCGCCACGAGGGAATACGGACGTGTACAACACCCTCCCTTGACTTTTGCAAAATTTCACGTTTATTCCCTGGATTACTTTAGTGGTGGTTTGGGTAAATTGAAAAAATTGATTTTTTTGGTTTTTTTGATTTTATTCTCATTCAAATTTTTTTTTATATGTTAGTTTTTTTGAGTTTTTTTTTGTGATTTTAACTTTTTCGACGGAGAAATCTAAAAAATCTGAAAATTATTAAATTAAACTTAAAGTTTTGTGAATAAAGGCGAATTGGCAAAAAAAAATGGTTTTTTGGATTATTTTAAAATGCCTTTATTTATAAAATTTTAAATTTGGCTAATAATTCTATACTTTTTAGATTCCTTTCGTCGAGACAAGCCCAGAAACTACAAAAAATTGATTAAAAACTAACAAATGCAAAAAAAAAAATTGAATATGGACAAAACCAAAAAACTATTTTTTAATATACCCAAAACCAACTCTAAAGTAGTTTGGAAAGTCCGAATTTGTCCTTTTGCCAAATTTATACTCACCATGTTATATTTTTTTTGGCATATGTTTTGTTAAACCACCCATATGAATAAAGTTTTTGGTTTCATTTAAACAAAGAGTTTATCCAAATTTTAATTTAAAAAGAATAATGATTGTGAATTTATGGGGTGTTCTGCTAAGATTGTTTATTTGAATAAACTACTTTTTCACGGTTTTTAATGTGATGTATTGTGAAATAATGACATGTCTTGATTTTTGAAAAAAAAAACTCTTCTTTTTTTTTATAGTGAAACACCCCTAAGCACGAATACTTAAGTGAAGTGTCTTTCATTTAAACAAAGAGTTTATCCAAATTTTAATTAAAAAGAATAGTACTTGGGAATAAGCATGACTAATTAATTGGAGTGTTTTTCTATTGCTCATTCGATCGCTCATTGAAATGTTATTAAGCTACGAAAATTACAAAAGCACACACGGTTAAATACACTTT
The DNA here is from genome assembly GCA_022606695.1 of Vaccinium macrocarpon. Taxonomy (NCBI): domain Eukaryota; kingdom Viridiplantae; phylum Streptophyta; class Magnoliopsida; order Ericales; family Ericaceae; genus Vaccinium; species Vaccinium macrocarpon. Next base: position 38,547,526 of record CM040181.1, on the reverse strand, counting down.
TTATAATTTTTAATATATTGTCACACATTTTTATGCATTTCATTATGCACTTTGAATCTCAATAACAATTCAAGTTGCTTGTAATATTTCCCATATTGAATTACACATAAAACAATTCAACAAGACCCGATATTCAAAGCTGTCATTGTATACCTTAATTTAACCTAATATTTTATTGTTCATTGAAAGTTAGGGCGTAAACAATTTTTATTGATGCCTTAATATGCAAAATATTAAGTTTTTCTACATTCTACTTGTTTCGTCTTTTTAATATTTCATACTATAGTTATTTTTATGTTGTGTTCCCTGCAATATTAATATTTAGATAAAGACTAAATAGAAAAAAACCCACATGGCCAACAAAATGACAAAAAGAAAACTATTTTCTTTCGTTTATTAGTCTCCAATAAAAAATTTTAAAATTTTTTTTGTTGGTGAATTTTCACTAGGAGATTTTCAGCATTTTTAGACTACAAGTTATCAAATCAGTTGATATATGCGAGGAAAATGACTCTCTGATTTGACAACTTGTAATAAAAAAATACCAAAAATATAAGATATAAAATTAGTCTACTTGAGGTAGAACAGTTTTTTTTTTTTTTTTTGGAAAATTTTATTTTGATTAATTGCAACGTAAATGCCCAGTTACAAAAATAATGTTGGAAGGACTGAAAGGACGAGATGGGGAAGAATATTTAAACTCGGGGGGGTTAGGTAGAAGATTAAGGAGATTATGGTTAATTTTGGGAAATACGCGCTAGTGGCTCCCAAGACTCGCGGGTGGCTAATCCCGGCAGACCAGTTTCTCGTCGCCACGTGTTCCCCATGGAAGGTAAAATTGTAGATCTGATTAGCGATTCAGATGGATTTTTTTTTCGGTTAAAGAATATAATCCGTAGAAATATTGTGTGATACACGCGCCAACCAATATTTTGTTCCATTAGGAAAAGAAAATGGGATTGTAATGGGTGAGACTCGAAACCAATCCCTAACAAGTTACCTCTCAATTTCAAGAAAGGTGAGGGTTGACCAATTGCAATTTGTTTGTTTTTAATAAGTAAATGAAAATTCTTACAAAAAACCAGACGGGGGTTGTCCATGAAAATGACAAATTGACACACAAGTTTCTTGGGCTGTGTTCGTTTGGGGGTTTTGCCCCAGTTTTGATACTATTTCAGTTTTGATTACATCATCACTTTTTTCACTTTTTTCTCTCTCTCTCTCTCCACTTATTACACCTGCTTACATCATCAAAACTAAACTAAACTATGCAACCGAATACAGCCTTGAAAATTATGGTAGAAAGTGCATCGAAAACTGTGTTTTTTTTCCGTATTTTTCTTGCATTTATTGATAATTCATTGGCCTGTTTGCATTTACTTAATTCCAAAAAGGAAACGTAAAAAAGTAAATTCGTTGGTTTTTGGCCATTACTTTTCCAATTGAGACAAGCTTTTGGAGACAGTAAAAACCTGTTTGGCCGCCGGTTTATCACCTTTTCACATTTTCGTTTTCAATTTTTGAGTGTTTGGGTGACCACACCCAGAACCCATTTCCAAAGAACAGATTCTTCAATTTTCACTATCTAAGCCAAAACGCAAAATGAGCTCCGGAGGAGCTTTTCATTTCTCATTCTGGCTTCCCCTAATCAAAAACCCTCCCATTCTACCCGTCTTCCCCGTTCCAGAGTAATATACCTTCTTCCCCTTTGCTATTTTGCAGACCAAAATTGTTGAATTAGGCCCAGTTTTTTAAAAGATTTTAGCACTTAGGTGATAAAATCATGATCTTTCAAATCAAAAAATGAAGTGGTTCCGTGTATCATTTTTCGATTTTTTCACACCAAATTAAAGTACTCCTCGTGCACTTTAATTGGTGCAAAAAAATTAAAAAACGATACACAGAACCACTTCATTTTTTGATTTAAAATATCAAGATTTTAGCACTTGTATACTAAAATCTTTTGGAAAACTAGAGTCGAGCCATGGGTGGTGAAAACCGAGTTTGGGTGAAAGTTTAAACTCAGATTTGAGGAGTTTAGGGTTTGAAATCAAGGTTTTTGAGTGAAATGTGAGGAAAAAACGAGTTTGGGTTTCTGGATTTAGAGGTAGAGTGGGTAGATTAGGGCTAGAAATGGAGTTATTATTATTATTATTGTTATTATTATTGTGATTTGGGTTTAGATTGGCCAAGGGTTTCAAAGGCTTTGGAGTTTGATTATTGTGAACCGGCGGAGAAAACAAAGAAGATGAGTTTTGGGATATGAATGGTGAGGAAGGAGAGAGAGAGAGAGAGAGCAGTTTATAGTTTTATACCACTGATCCCCCTTTTTCTTTTTTTTTTCTTTTTAAAAATTCGTTAGGATACGAAAACCTGAAATGGATTAGAAAAAAAAAATCAATATGACTTTAAAAAGAATTGCTAAACACGATATTCATACATATTTTTAAGAATTAAAAAACATGGGCAAAATGGTAAATAATCAATCCATAATTCATTTTCATCATCATTCTCCCAAACACTACTCGTGTTGCAAAATGCATTCTCCATATTTCTCCCAAACACTCCTACCAGAATCAAAATACATTCTGACCATAATCCAAAAAGCCAAAAAGTTGAAAATGAAAAGTTGAAAATAAGGCTCCCAAACACTCTCTAAGAAGTGCTAATTTGGACCAAAAATTAAGCACGGAGGGCGTAAATTTTGTGAATAGGATAGACAAGTTGAGTTCTTTTTGACGCTCCAGTTGAATTCTCTTTTCTTATGGATAATGAATTAAGGCAATAGACCGCCAACATTAGTATTCATCGATAAGTTATTCAAAACAATGATATCAAGAACAATTTGAGGAATATAGTTTCCCAGTAAAAAAATGTACATAGAGTTTTTATGGTACAAACATTTTATAATTTTCCATTTGGTTAACTATTCATCTACTCGTAAATTTAAGTTGATTTTCATTTACTTGTAAATTCTTTTTATGTAGGAGGTTTATATTGTTACGCTTTCTATATTATTTATATTTATTTGTATAAGAAGTTATCTTATCTTTTTTTCGAAGACGATTTTCAAGCCGAACTTGAGTAATTTCGTTTTTTGTTGTTGATCGAAAGTGATTTCTAACATAACCACTATTAAGCTGTTAAATAGAGTCTAATAAGGGATTTTAATAATCTATATTATTTCTAATTGTTTCAATGCTATTATGCAAATAGAGAGCAAAAGTGAGTGTTACTAGAACAATGATAGATACACATTCTTTCAACAACTCCCTACCACACCCTCATTCACATTTGTGATGGGGCCCACTGAGACCCACCAGGTGAGTCCCACCACACATGTGAGAGAGGGTGTGGTGGGGAGTGGTTGAGAGGGTGTGTACCTATCATTTTTGGTGTTACTATCATGACACTTTTTTAATACGCAACCTGAGAGAGAAAATTGCAAAGTTGATTTTTTGCAAAATTTCAAAAGTAGACTAGAAAGAAGTTCAGTGTGTTCATTGTTTAGCCAAGCATACGCTAAGTCATCTTGTTCCTCACCCGGACACCGGTGATGGAATCCACTTCTAGTGTTTACGATGTTGTTTAGATGTTTCATGTTGTTTGTCTGTTCTTATTGTTGTTTGTTTGGCTTTGTTGTTATGTTCGTTGTTTGTTTGGCTTTGTTGTTATGTTTCAGCTTGCAGTGACTCCTTTGTCTCAGGTTGTGTTTATTAAAAAAAAATCTACCTATTTATAAAAAAAAAAAACATAACCACTATTCAAGTTTCTATTTTACAACAGGAGTATTTATTTCAAGGATTTTTCTATTATCCGCTCATTAGGCGGACGGTTAAACACAAAAAAATCATAATTCTTACATAGAAGAGTTTTCACTGTTTGAATTTAATTTTATACATTTTATTGTCCGTTTATTGGGCGGACGATAAATTAATCCTTATCTCAAATTGCTCTCAAGCTAAATTCAAAAAGTTCAAAGAACTTCAATACTTTTAAAAAGTATGTTTATTTATAAACAATGATCTCAATCAAGCCAAACACAACTTGAATTACGATTCAATTGTCTATCTTGTACAGTAATTATTTGCTTTTGAATATAATACCTCCTTCTTACTAGAGTTTACGTAACGGATGAGGTGGATGAAGTTTCTTCCAGATATTTTGTTTTCTACTTAAGTTATTAATACTTTCTCCGTCAGCCTTTGTTGGTTTACTTGTGTATACTCGTACCTGTGCCTAAAGGTATAATTTGAGCAATCGGCGCACGTGCATGTGCCTGTGTCCATACTTGTGCTCATTCTTTTGGGTCATTCAAATTTTAGAGAGGAGGAAGGGAAAGAGGTATTGAGAGAGAATGTGATTTGAATTTTGAAAAGGAGAGAAAAAGAGAATGTAGTTTGAAGTTTTGGATGTGGTCGGCCGATAGAGGAAAATGTGCGCGCGCGCGTGTGTGTGTGTGTGTGAGAGAGAGAGAGAGAGAGAGCAAGAAAGAATGTAATGTGATGATTGAGACAAAAACAACTATCCGTTGTAATATATATTTTTGAAATGTGTCATTATTTAATGCCTTACATATTTTTCAATTTATAATAGTTTTCATGTTTTTACAAACTTTGTATAGTAAAACTAATTGAAATTTATCAAACAAAATTCATATTTCATGTGTTTTGAAATCCATTGAAAAATATACTCCCTCAATCCCGAATTTCTTGTTCACTGTCGTTATTCGTGACGCCTCAAAAAATTATTACTTTTTCAAATCTACAATGTTATATATATGCAATAGGATCTCGTTCGACAGTTCTCGATGAGTTCTATTAAATAAATAAATAAAATTTTCAAAATTGTGAAAAAAATATTATAGATCAACAGATGCAGATAACCAGAAAAAATGACACGCAAATGGACAAGCAATTCAGAACAGAGCAAGTAAGCAATAAAAATGACAAATATTTAAAAAATGAACCAAGAAAGGCGGACGTATTGCATCTACGGAACCGGGGGCCCTATAGTGAGTGAGCTCACTACATACGTGTAGTAAACTCTCTCGACTGTTCGATTAGAGATCAATAGTTTAGATCATCTTACACTTTAAAAAGCATTTTTACATTAACTTTAACTCCAATTTATCCGAACAGTTGATCTCAGATCTGACGACTGAGGGAGCTTACTACACGCATATAGTGAGCTCACTCACTACAGGCTCCCAATTTCTTGCATCTACTATATTTGAGTAGCCTATAATTCAACGCGAGTTTTTCGGTCATTATATTTTAAGCAGAGAATTTGTACCAGTATTATTTAAATAAACAATCAAGCAATCTATAATTTGTCTAATCTGTTTTTTGGGAAAAGGAGCCCACCTAAATTGATGATTAAGAAGTAGTTGGGGAGTTGGGGGAACAATCTTCAACAGTTAAGAAAGGTAGAAGAGGCTCTCATCAACTAAATTAAGCGCGTGATGCGGTTGATAGAAAATGACCGTTTGGTTCTAGGGTTAAGGAATAGTTTTAAAAGGTCCAGATAGATTTTAAAAAAAGTGAACATGTGAATAAGAAATAAGTGGAATGCTAGAATAGGGGATCTGGATTAGCATTTGAATAAGAAATAAGTGCATCTTGATAACCGGATCGTTACTTTTTAAGCTTTTTGTTCAACTTTGCGTGGAGTAAAATTGTAACGACCCGAATTTTCGTAAATAAAAATTTCGTTTAATAATTTAATTTAATTAATTAATTAATTTAAATTCCGGATTATTGGAATATTATTTAATTCTTTTAATTCGAATAAATATAAACCTAGCCATGTGTATGCGCGTTCGAGGTCAAGTAACACATCCGATACACTACCGCCACACCCGAGAACTGAGTTTAATACCCGAAACCTACCCAACCGCCGTTCCTACCCTAACCAACCGCCTTGGTACCACCTAGTTTCATTATCTCTCAACCCTAGGAACTTGGTGCTAACCAAGTTAGAGTTAGAGAGAGAGTTAGAGAGAGAGAGAGATTCGGTAGAGAGAGAGAGAGAGAGAGAGAAGATAGTAAGGTAGAGTGTGAGTGTGTGCATAAGTACACTTGCACATGCAAGATTCTTTGGTTGGTTAATTGAACAAGCAAGTTAGGGAATTTGGGAGATTTCCACCTAGCCTACATTTTGTACCCAACTAGTTAGAACAAGCCTTGTTGTTTTAGTAGTAGCCTATACATATCCACACCATACATGTATTTTGTGTATATCTGACCCTACAAACATCCTATAACTAAGGTTACCATGCAAAACCTACACAACTAGAGCATATATTCCCCCACTATTCTTTCCCACCCTCACATCAATGTACTCTCACCCAAGATTCTCCTTTGCTTGCAAGAAACCACCTAAAACTAGCCCTAAACCAAGAGAATCTCCTAGGGTACTTGCCATGTGCATGGCAAACATCATTTTCTTCCCCCGTGTGTGTGCCGTGAGTGAGAGAGAAGGGAGGGAGGTCCATGTTTCCCTATATATAGCCACCTTTTGTGTACTTTGTACCACCTTTGCTCTTTCCTCATTTGTATTGTCTCTCTATTTCCCAACAACCATCAACCTTTACCACCTTCTAGCCAACCTATTTGAGTTCTAATTAGCTACTTGTTGAGCTAATTAGTGAGCAAGTTAGGAGTCTCTCAACCAAGGATAGCTTTTCGGCTTCCGGTTTACCTCGGAAACTAAGGTAGTTTACTAAACTAACCTTCTATTGAGTTATTTCTAGAATAATTATGATGTTGTAATTAGTTTTTCAAGCATGATTTTAGAGTTTGATTGGGTTAATTTACATACACAATAAGTGAATAAGCATGTTACTTGGTGTTTAAGAAAGAAGATTTCATGTTGAAAAATTAAGAAGAATGTTAATGAGATTCTAATTAGAATGGTTCTTCATGAAATTAGGAGTGATCGAGATTAGTAAGATTAAAGTGATTGGAAGTTTATTAGAAATGATTAGAAGTTGTATAATTTTCTAGACAAGTTTCTAGCATGATTATGTTAACGTTTCATGGAAAAATTAAATGTTCATTATTGATTCAATAAATGGTTATTGTAAGAATGATTTTCCTAAAATAATGTATGTACTATAGTTGGTGAGAAAAATTGTGAGAAAGAAAGAGTAAATTCACTATGGAAATTTTTGTAAGAAGTGTGATATTTTAGAAGAATAAATGTGAGGAGAGAGATTTCTATAAAAACTTACAAGAAATGTTTTTACTTGATTATTGTGAACATAATTTATGAACTTGATAAAAAGCAAAGAAATAAATAAAGAGAGAGTTGATGAAATTTTCTAGAAAGAAAATTGTTACTAAATAAAGAAAGAGATGACTTAAAAATGAAATTATTGGAAGAAAGGATTTCTAGAAAATTAAAGAGTACATATTTTGAAAACTCATAATTAATGGAGTTAAAATTTTGATAAGGAATTCCTAGAAAAAAAAAGTATGTGATTAATTGATTTTAGAGAAAGTAATTGGACTAGTTTTAATTCCTTGGAAAGGATAAAAAGAAAAGATGGAAAATGAGGTTGATGAGAAAAGAGATTGAGAGATTAGAAATATTGTTTGAAGAAAGTTTGTGAAATAAATGTGTGATTTTATGTGTGAAAATATTATATTTTAGAGAAATGGTGGAATTAATTGTATGATTTTATGTGAAAAAATGTCGAAGTGGAAAGATATGAAATTTAGAAGAAATTACCAAATATTGCATGAGCATGATTTTGCATGTGGCGTTGAGCCCGTACGTGATATGATTACGACACCGAACTTGAAAAATTCGAATAACGTTTTGCGGAAAAATAGAGATGAGAATGAAAATGAAAGTTTGAAATGAGAAATGAGAAATGAGACTTTCAGGAAATGAAATGAAATGAAATGTGATGAGATGAATTGTTACCACCTCAAGTTCGCGGAGAGAACCTAGAAGAATGGCCATGATGCGGTAGTGCAGCGAGAGCGCCACTTCCAGTTTGCGGAGAGAACTTGGATGTTTGGGCTAAGCGTGCACAACACACGGTGAACGGACCTCATAAACAGACTAGTTAAGTTCAGTGATATGAGACGGCCGAGACTGTGTCATGTGAGTCGCGGGGTGGACAGACCGTGCAAACATGCTGTTAAGATCGGTGATGCACGACAACTGAGACCTCGAGCGGAAAAGTTGGTGTCATTAGCTGAGAGGAGGCGTAAACGGACCAATAACTTTCGAGTGATGGGAGATATATGAAATTTGAAGAAGAATGCTGAAATGAAAGAGACACTGATTTGAGAAAAACGAATTTTTGAGAAATTATCGATAAATGAGATAAAACGAGAAAAATGATTAAGATTGTTGCGAGAAACGACACGTGGCAAACTTCGAGCTATTGAGACGAGATAGTATTTTATGCGCATGTTTACTCTAATCCGCATTGATATGCATGAAGCATTGCATGGTTTTATTGCTCATAAGTTATATGTATTGTGTTCACGCATATTGTTGTAGAATTGCTACTTAAAAGTTTAGTGTAGTGAGAACTTAACTTCTTTGTTAGCGGTGTTGCAGTTTGTGTGACCCCCTGCATAATATCATAATGTTGCGTATGCGGACTTCGGACATATTATGTCGGTATCTAGATGGGCGAACACTATTGTGGAGACCGGGTTAGTTTGGAGCGAGGATTCTTTGTCGGCATTTAAATGGCCTACAAGGAGGATAAGCACGCGTCCACCCTGGGGCCACCCCAGTTACTATTTATATTATAATTTTGGATATTGTAATTTGGATTGAAGTTTAGAGATTTAACTTAATGGTTGTTGTAATAACACCATTAACATGCCTAAATCTTGGGGGCATTACAAAAATTCTCATCGGTACAAGTCCAGGAAATGACCACCTGACCTTTGATTTCCATATGAAGAACACGACGAGAAAGCCGCATAAGTGAATACATGACCCACAAAAAAGTGGGCTAATCCAACCAATCTTGTCTGCACAATGGAAAGTGCCACTAGTTTGTCTAATTATCTCTCCATCGAATCAAATTGGCCCAAGGTGTACGTTCGTGAGCCCATGCTAAAGTTTCAATCAATCCTTGCCAATATCCTCAGTAGGAAATTAAGAATATAAATGTTTTGAGCCTCATAGTCGTCCGTCCTCTTATACGGAAATTCGATTTCTTGCAGATAGATTATCTATTTGACGCAGTGGAATTAATACCCACAATCTATTTTTCCTCCTTTCTTCTAAATGGAATAGTTTTCTATACGATATATATATATATATATATATATATATATATATATATATATATATATATATATATATATATATCAATTCGATTATCTCAGTTATTTTTTCCCGCCGAAAACTTCAACCACATTGAAAATCACATTAATCGATGGGTCAATGTAACGAAATCTTAAATGACTAAGTAAAAGAGAAAAAATTACACTTTTGTAGGTTAAAACATCATAAAAAAATACATTTTAAAAGTACATTTGTATATTAAAGTACACATTAAGTGTACTTTAAAGTACAAATGTACTTTTAAATTGTACTTTTTTGTAATTTTAAAATCTTAATGAGTGCACTATGGCACCCGTTAGCATTTTCCTTAATCATTATTGTTTACTGTGATTACATAACACAAATTATCTTTAAAACAAAAATAACACACAAGTGAAACTCGTTTATCTCAAGATTAATGTGTTCTAATGCCGGAGTATTTGATTAGATTGATTTTCAATGTGATCGATGCTCTCGATGAATTCCAATGAGTGAATAGTCTCGATTATTGCCGCGAGCTTGGGAAAAAACGAAAAAATGGATGGATTGGACCACCAATCAAGGTGTTTTAAGTTACAATTTGCGTACTCTTTTAATCTTACCACATGCATTGTTTTTCATTGTTGTCCATATTTACACAAATTTACCTCTTTACCATCTGTTAAAAGGATCACCATTTAAATTCACATTGCGAGGACAAAAAATGGATTTGGAACATATAAAAAACAAAGATAATGTGAACAGCGAGCTCCTTGTTAGATGGACGAACTAGCAAGTATTAGGCGCGAACCAAAGTGCCAAGAGTATTAGAGAATAGTGGCAAACTGTCACATATGTCCAACTGTTGAGCATATAATACTAGCATTGGTACTGTATTACCTATGTGAATAATATGTACAAGTGGGTACACGCACTGGGATCCCGGGGATTCTATAGTATGGCAAACGAGCTGTTGATCTCGGCAATGAAGGGCTCGGATTTCATCTCGGTAACAAAGGGCTCGGATTGCGCGATCAACGGCTTAGATGTTGCATTATAACCCTGTAGTGCGGCATTGCACTGCAGGATGCCATGTTATAACACACTGCACAGTCATAAGAATACTAATGCCCAACCCATCTTTTTGATAACTGAGGTGTCCAGACTTGTTTGCATGTACTTTGACTAATCTCGAGGGGCTGAAGCTAACGACCTGGCAATCCTCTAGTGATTCTAAGGTTTGAAATGTTTAGCCTTCGTGGAATTCGATCCTGCGACTTCTTAAGGAGCAAGCCCTTTGGTTGCTAGAAAATATGTACAATGATAGCGTCCAAAAGTAGTACAGAAATGGGATTAATGACATATTAACAATGTATGCAAACATAAAACTATTGACATTACCATCTGAAAGGTTGATTCATATCATACATCCATAATTCAGAACTTAAAAATGTATAACACCACAAGGATTACACCACTATTTCATGTCACAGTTTCAGCCACTTTGGTTTAACAGGTTTTTTATTGGTAGGCTTTCGCTCTGGGACAGCAGGGGAGGAGGGACTAGCCATTACGGGATCCGGGGCAGCTTCAGCTGGTTCCGCTTGTTCGACATTGAACACCAAACCTTTCAAAGACAAGACATCCTCTTGAAGGAATGGACCTGATACAGAGCTGCCATCGCCACCTGGAAAAGGGGGAAGAACGTAGAACAAAATTAAGGCCTAGTTATGGACCCATCACAATGCAAAATTTAATTCATTTTCCTATACATACTGAGAATCAGATATGAATACAAGAGAAGATTCAAGGCCTTGACCGAGTGAAGTAATTCAATCGAACATAAACTTTTCATTGCATAAGGCATCACAAAGCAACTATGGAAACACTGTAAATACTATTAAGGAAAACTAAGATCTTCGTCCCTCGAGCAAAATAACTTTTCCTTTTCAAATCAAAACATTTTATGTCAATGTTATTTTAATAAACTACAAGATGCATCATTTAGGTATGTCGTCAAAATGTCGGACGGATTTTTCCGAAATTCTAGCTCCAAAGGAACTCTAAAAGCCAAAACAGTGACATACGCTATAGCCAGAAAGATACAAGTCAGTCTACTCTCGACAATGCTGGTCATACATGCCATTGCAAAACTAATAGAACCTTTCTAAAAATGCATGAAATAAACAGAGAAGCAATTTAGTCAAGGAAAATGTCGAAATCCCAAGTTGATCCTGAACAACTTTAAAAGCATAAAGATTGTGAGGTTGAAAGAGGACCATTTCAGGGCACAACAACAACAACAACAACAACAATAACATAACCCATTAAGTCCCCAATAATTGGGGGTATGGGCGGGGGATGGATAAGAGACACACCTAACCTTTGGCAATAAATGCACAAAGTGGATGCTCCCAGAATACCACTGAAACAGATGGATTGGAGACAGACCTAACCTTTGGCAATGAATGCACAAAGTGGTTGCTCACAGAATACCACTAAAACAATGGTCCCCCTACACCGTCGCGACGGAATAATGCCCTCAAATAAAAGCCAAAAGGCATCAGAGAGGGTAGACCCAAGAATCATTTTGATTTTTGTGCACATTATCACGCTTCTTTCATTCAATATCCAGAGCATTGGCGTTGCACAAAATAATGTTAAAGCTACATACTAACCTCTTGGTAGGTCGTAAGAGAAATACACAATTGCACCAGGAACAAAGCCAGCAGAGTAAAAATCCCATGACATGTCTTTTACTTGCTTCTTTGGAGGAGTAGTATCTGAACAATTCAAATATTTGAGATGTGGATATCCAATATTACAACAAATATGTCTGAGAAAACAAATAATGCTTACATATATAAAATGGTAGTTCTGGTTGAGCAACTGCTTTCTTAAGAAGATCAACTAAGCTTTGGATTGCCTCTGATGGATGAAATGTGGCCTCTAATGTACAATTATCAGGGAAATGCACCCTAATCACAGCCTGCATGGTGCAATATGAGCAGGTGAAACTCTATGTGAAATTAAACACTCATCATATCTACCAGAGGTAGAAAATGTATTGTGAATGAAGTGTAAAACTAGTCATAAAAAAGTGAACTAAAACTAAGAAGGATGATCTAATAACATACCTTAGTTATACTTGATCTACGAGCAGCCTCTTCTGCTTCTCGGAATTTTCTCGTCTTCAAGAATTTATCTGCTCACAGTTGCGTTGATACCATTAAGAAAAGTATCAAACAGTTACGCTCTCATACATGGATATCTAAACCTATGCATGTATCCCAAGAGGGTTTTAGTCATTGCATTACATAATTCCTACCCCAAAGAAAAAACTTTTGCTCGAGCGATAAGAATCTAAAATTCAACGATGGTTATGTTTTCCGATATACTTCGCAAGATTGTACAATGGGATGCCCTAATGACCTCATGTTTATCGTTACAGGGCATTGCTCTAGATAGTTAGAGTTTGTCCCACACCTGTCTAATTGCACCTCCCAACTTTATAAATGAGTGGTCTTACTCCATACCAATTGGTTTAGAGTGAGAGGTTATAAAATGGTATCATAGCTTACCCTAGGCAGGCTTAATTGCAGAGTAATATAATAATTTGTGTCCCCTTTTGGACTAAAAACTCAGTCCTTCGGTCCATTGTGGGTCCCATGTTGGGAGAGTTAGGCCTGTCCTACGCCATTGTAATAGATGCACTCCAAGTTGTTAAACAAGCCATACCAGCGTCCCCTCCCATAGTCAACTAGTTTGAGGTGGATGTTTCAATAGAAATAGCAACATGTGTAATTTGCAAAGTGCACAATAAACACCCCCATTGCCACTTCAGTGGAAAGGAAAACTCTTCTCAATCATTTGTCCAAATATATATACTTGGGTCATACATATTACCTTCTTTCCTGTTACCCAAAATTCGATAGTAATCCTCTGGAGTGAAATCATATAAGTCATCTGGATCCTCTGCCAACCAAGTTGAGTCATTTATTTTACATGGCGCTCCAAGGCATAATTCAATTGTTAACAGGACAATAGCATTAATATTAACAGGTTATACCACTACTGTACGCATCATTGGGCATTGGAGAATCAGTTGAAGTTTCAAAAACCCGAATTTCTCGTCCGAATTTTTGTTTCGCAGCTTCAAGCTTTACCTGAAATCACTCAAGGAAGTTACAATAGTACCAAGGCACCAGCATAAACCGATAACCAGATGAAATAAGCCCAGAAAAGTTTACTCATTACAAAGATGCATATTAGAGACATCCTGGGTCAAAGACTAATAGCTTGATTAGCCCCACAAAGAGACAAGAACAATTCAACCAATGAGTACACTAACAAGCAGTGACACCAATGACCTAGGTGCAATAAACAACATCAAAATGATCGTTTTTACTATCGCTATCTAATGTTCATCCCATCGTGTCAACAAAACAATCAACAACTATAGCCTATGCTAATGAGAAATAACAATGGCGCAGCAGACAAATATCATAAAGATAGTATGGATGTGATAAATAATTCTGCCCTTTACATTCAAGGCCCGGTAATTGCTTATTCTTAAAAGCCATTGCTGCATCCCCTATGAGTAACTCATCATTTTAACTACCAAGATACAACTTCTCATCTTGAAATAAACAATCTATTGCTATTTGTGGTGCTCAATTTTATAGGCTGAAGTAAATAAGATGAAGTGAACTGTGAGGAATAATAGTAACTCGAGATTAATAAGTATATAGACTCTGAGACGATTTGGTCCTGCGGTGATTCATGTAAATAATACCGCTTAAAATCTTCAAATTCAGCACGGTAACTTCCAGAAGGTATCTCCAATCTTGTGTAATGTACCGAATTCTCCAATCATTCAAGTTCAGATTAGCTATGCAACTTGGATTCCTCTCTATTTAACTTCAATCAAACCAAAATTTTTATGCAAACTAATCCAACAAATAACCACCAACAAACCCAACACGGTTCAGCAGAAAAAGGGCCACGGCCATATTAATCCAACAAAGGGGCAATGATCATCAACTACAACATATCCAAAATTACACGAAGGGAACTTTTCTTAGGAAAAAAACAACGACAAAGGGAACTTTGCAAAACCCAATTCGATTCTTCGATCACTGAACAGAATACCTCTCATATTCAAACCATGCGTATGTAAAAAAACGCAGGAGAAACAAAGGGATGAAGAAATCAATAAAACCTTAGCTAATTCTGATTCCATCGGGTCGGTCCGGATGAACCTCCTCCGCTTCAGAAGTGCTGAAGAATCGACTGTCATGGGCAAATTGAAACCAATTCCAAGTCTCCAATCTCTCTCTCTGATTGAAATTCGTATCGTCTTTATGTCTTTACTACCAAGTCTGCACGGCAAGACTGCTGGGTTTTCTTTTTAAAGCTTCTGTATTGTGATTTTAGTTTAGTTTTATCAACTATTTTAGTCCATGTAGTCATAGATGAGTTTCAATTGGTTTGTTCTTAAATGAATTTTTTGAAATAAAATTTAGTTTTGATGGACTTGTTCGGTTAACAAGTTTAGTTTTGTACTGTTTAGTTTTGATGATGTACGTAGGTGTAATAAGTAAAAAAAAAATGAGAAAAATGATGATGTTAGCAAAACCAAAACTGGTCCAAAACTGTTAACCAAACATGACCGATAAAAATCTAATCTTGTTTGGAGTTGACAAAATCACATTATTTTCCCAATGAATAAAATCTTACTTTGATAAAGTTGTTTTCCATATGATTTTGTGAGATAAAATCTAGTTTTGATAAAATTTAATTTTTGCTAAAATCCGTTGAGGATCATAGATTTTATCAAAACTAAATTTTATGTGTTAAATTCATTGGATAACAAGGCCTGAATATTTAAATTTCTTATTCGAATTTTTTGATTTATTTCAATGTGATTTTTTCCCTAATTATTTACATGTTTTCTATTTTTTTGGGATTCAGAAATTTCTATTGATTCCCTACTAAATCTCTCAAACCACGCCTTAGACAAGACCGTAGATGGCTTTCCTGAGTTTGCACACTTTGCCTTCCTCCCTCTTACATGTGAATCTAGGTGGAGGGGTCGTATATACTCATTATTTAAGGTAACAATCTAAGAAGGCATTCTTAACATCCAGTTGATATAGAAGCCATCCCCTGTTGGCTACAATGGAACAAGTTCCCAAGTTTCAAGCAAGGCTTCCATTTCCTCTTGCATACCTTTCTTCCACTTCGGGTGAGACAATGCTTCGACAAGACTGGAAGGTTCTTTGATTAAAGAAATGGCCCAAACAAAAGCTTGAAAGTCAAGGCATGCTCAATATAGAAAGAGATTCGTACTCTTTGGGCTTATTTACCAATTTGCTTATTAACAAACAAACACAACCATGTTTGTTTACCCTTTTGCCTACCAATGATACAAGAAGGCTTACCTCATACCCGAAGCCCTTGTAATTGCTTCCATTTGAAGAGACTGACTTGCTCCATAAGTACTAGATTTTGATAAAGGAATGGGGATGCGAAGATATTTAATACTTGAACGGGAATCGTCTTAACAACTGGCTATAACCACGAGTAAAAGCCGTCAGGAGAGGAGAGACAATCTTTCATGAGAGAGGGACGAACAAGTGACAGATTTGGAAAAAATACGAGCCAGAAAGCAGACCGGTAGTTTGAATTGCGAAAGGGCCGCTTGCTTAACTTAATATTATTATTAATATAATAATAATATATCCATCTAAAATATAAATAAAATCTAGATTTTATTTTTATTTATAATATTGTTTATTCTTGAGAAAAAGACCCTTGTAGAGTTCCCCAACAACATAGAGCTTGGGAAGCTCGGACTCGGTCAAGATCGGAACAACAAGGAACACTCAACTACTACTAATGTGCGAGAAGAAAGGGGAGAGATCTCCCTTACTAGTGAGAAAAAGAAAAGAGGAAGAGTTTCTTTTGTCTCATCCAAATAACCGTGATAAATCATTCTCTTTCCCTCATATTCTGGTCATCTTTCTCATATCCGGCGACCTCAAAACTAAGTTTTAATCATAGATCCGGCTTCACCTCAACAAGACGAAGACAACGGTGGAAAGTACGACAACGATCCAACGACAAAGTGGACCGCATGTGCCGCCGCCGTTTCGTTTCTCATGGAATCTCGCTACTTCTGGTGAGAAACAAAAAGGGGGGGAAGGGGTTTTAGATTCTTGCCATTTCTCCTCCTCTCCCACCACTTTGGTCATCCAAACAAGGGAGGGAGTGGACTCCCCTTTCTTATCCTTTCTGTTCTCTTCGTCCCCCTTGATCCAAAGTAGCTATTAGCCTATTAGGCTTAAATAATTAGGCCTAGTTTGTCACAATATTCTTATCAAAAATTGATAAAATCACCCATTGATTTTATCAAACGAGGAGGAGGGTTGATAAAATCTCAGTTTGTTTGAATGTAAAAAAGGTGAGATTTTATCAACCCAATGAGCTGTTAGATTTAAATAATTAGGCCTAGTTTCCCACAAGATTTTTATCAAAAAATGATAAAAATCACCCGTTGGTTTTATCAAATGAGGAGGAGAGTTGATAAAATCTCGGTTTTTTTGAATGCAAAAAGCTGAGATTTTATCAACCCACGAAGCTGTTAGACTTAAATAATTAGGCCTAGTTTCTCACAAGATTTTATCAAAAATTGATAAAATCACCCCCCTTGATGATAAAATCAAACGGGAAACTCAACTTACTCTGTCTGTCCCTTTTCATGCGTGTTGCTTTGTAAATCCACCTTATGAAAGAAATATCATCATTAGACTTTCCAAATGTTTATTGGCCTCAACTCTACACTTGTCCTGTCAACTCTTACCTTCATTCTCCAAAATTGTCCTTCACTTTTACTTATTGACACTTTATATACCCACTACTTTCAAAAGGTCAAAATGACAATTATACAAATTTTTACCCATTAACTTATCAAGCAGACACTTATTGAGGGACGGCCAAAAACAGAAATGTAGACAATAAAAAATGGGCAGAGAGAGAGAGAGAGTATAAATTATACATCTAAAAATTATGGTAATTGATATTCACACACCCCAAATTTTTAACCACACCCCTTTTTATCCTTTTAGTGAAATTTTCACGCATGAAAAGTCACTAGAAGACAAAAAATAGAGTGTGAATAACAATTTGGGGGTGTGAAAATCACTCTCCAAATTTATACGGTGTTATTTACTTTTCCTAAGTTCGCTTTTTAAACACTTTACATTATTTTCGAAATGTGTTATAGTGGGATCTTGATAACCAATAAATATTTGTTTGAATCCTACTTAGTAAAGCTGACATATTTTGCAATAGTATATTTGTTATGGTTATTTAAAGTATGACTTCTTCACGTAATTTTATAAAATAAAACATCTTTCCTTCGTTTGCCTATATTATGGAAGCGGTGATTTTGTTGGCACGAATACGGGGAGCGTGTACAAATTTGGTCGGTTTTTTTTTACTAACAATTAGCATATATGCCTTATTTTTCTAAATATTTATACTTGATTAGTTTTTATCAGCCAGAATCCTATCAGGACTTCCTGACATAGTCTTACGTCCACACCTCCCATTTCCTGGCCATTTTATTGAGATCCGATCCGTTGGATGTGTTTAAAATGTGTTTTTAAGGGTCTACGCGAGGATTTGTCAAAAAATAACAAATACTCGGAAGGGCTTGATCCGAGCAGTTTTCGATAAAACTGCACATAAATACATATATTGCAGTTTTATCAAAAATTGCTCGGATCAAGCCCTTTCGAGTATTTTTTTTTTTTTGCGAATCCTCTTGTAGACACTTAAAAACACGTTTTAAACACTTTGGACCGTTCGGATCATCACAACATGCCCGGGAAAGGGGAGGTGTAGATGTAAGCTATGTCAGAGAGTCCTAACTAGATCCTAACTGTAGTTTTTATATTTCGATAAGTTCTTTTAAGGGGTAGCTAAATAGAGGTCCTATCCCTTAGTATCACTTGTGTATAAATCCTAGTAAAAATATTATGTTATGTTCTCATCCTAATATCTAGAAAACCACAATGACATCCTTATTTAATCAAAACTCATTTTCCAACCGACCACGGGGAATTAGAAGGCAATTATAATAAAGAGATAGTTGTGGTTGGGGTTGGATTGTGCAGTAATAATGGGGTAATAGTAGTAGAGTTGTGCATTAATAAGGGGTAAAATGAGCTATTCAATCAATTATATGATATAAAAATAGCCCATGTTGATGTCATGGATGAAAACATAAGTAGAGATAGTTTTAGGACCACGAGTTAATTAGTTCTTCTTTTAATGATCTTATTAAAGTAAAATTGTTTTGTTCAATTATGATTTGCAGAGAAAGTGATATTATTTAATTTGAGTGATTGTGACTTCGCAATATATCTCGTACTCACAAATATTATTTAAACTGTGGTAAAGCTAAAGACTAGGTCTCAATACAAAAAGGGAAAGCCAATATGATATTGTTAAGAACTTTAGGCTGAGTTTTCAAATGAATTTTATCAACATTTGATAAAATCAACCCCTAATTTTATTCATTCACGAAGACATGTGATAAAATCTGTGAATTTTTGCATTAAAAAATCTATAGATTTGATCAAACGTCTTGACGAATCGATAAAATTAAGGGATTGATTTTATCAAAATCTTGATAAAAATCATTGGAGAACTCACCCTTAGTATGCTTTTACACTATTTGATAAATATTTTGTCCTTGTGGTTGTAATTTGTAACTTGACATATTCTTTTATAGTACTTAATTGACGAGTTTTGTGAAAAATGGCTCGGATTAAGCCATTCCTGG
This sequence comes from Vaccinium macrocarpon, assembly GCA_022606695.1. Taxonomy (NCBI): domain Eukaryota; kingdom Viridiplantae; phylum Streptophyta; class Magnoliopsida; order Ericales; family Ericaceae; genus Vaccinium; species Vaccinium macrocarpon. The sequence goes on along the minus strand of CM040181.1, from coordinate 38,528,391 downwards.
TTTTTTTTTTTATGGTTTCTCACAAGGAGCTCTAAAAAGAAAGTGTTTAAAAGGTGTTTACAAGGGTCCCAGTGAGAAATCATAAAAAAAGAACATAGTGGGGAAGGGAGTGATCTGAGCCGTTTTTTCACAAAAACTGTACATATACAGTTTTTATGAAAAACAACTTGGACCAAGCCCTTCCTGGTATTTTTTTTGATGATTTCTCGCAAGAGCATTTGAAAACACCTTTTAAAAACATTGGACAGTTCGGATCATCGAAATTCGATCGGGATCAATGAGGTGTGGATTTTTTTAAAATCCGGGATCATTGACTGGAAGTGTGGTGTATATATTTATTAAAAAGGTATATTTGCAAGAAATCCCAACCCAATAACATTAATTTTCATATTGTTTTTTGTTTTTGTTTTTTTGTTTTTTTGTTTTTGTGTAGATTGTCTCAAAGAAACCAATAATATATTTAACCTTATTTGAATTGGAATTTCTGGCGAATGATCTTTGAATAGGGATTCATTGGTATTGAATGAGTGTGTATAGATCTACGTTCAGATAGATATATTATTTTACGGGATTATGTAAATCCATTTCTTGATTTGTTTTTCGATCTGAGTCTTGAAACCAACACCATCCATTTTCTAGCCCAAATGAAAGTCTGTATGATGTACGATGCTGACCATTGAGACTTTTAGGGATCTGTCTTTTTAGCATGCGTTAATGCATTTGATAATAAGCGTCATCAACCAAATAGCTTTGATTATTTACAAAATATACATTTTTAAATTGTTATATTTTCAAATATTACGTTTATTTTTTCTTTTATACTCACCAAAAGCAAAGAGGTGTCAATGGCCAATATCTATCGAAGACCATAATTTTTGAAGATAAAATATACATACTCTATTACTGATTGTTCACCATTCGATAAAAGTAAACTTTAGTGATTAGTAGGATATCTCTCAAAATTTTTAAACCCATAACTATATAAGAAGCATGTAACAAGAACATGGTCCGTGCAAGTCAAGACATTGCGTGGATCTAATAAGAAGATGAACCTATATTAATTATTCTTACATATTTTTGTCTTTTTATGAATTTTTATTAGTTTTGCATCAATTATCATTAAGGAAAGAGCAGACAAGTAAAAAAAATACAAAAGAAACTTGGAAAAATTATAACGAGACAAAAATAAAAGTTTAAGGAATTAAATTAAAATAACTAGATTAGGCCAAATTCAACTTCAAAAGTAGTAGAATCAGAGATTATTACTATATCAGAAAAATAATTATAAAATATAAGTTAAAAAAATAATTCCCCAAAAGTCCAACCACCGCGATGTCGGCCGGCAAGCATTTAACGCCAGGAGCTCCCTGGCGCACATAAGACGGCACCCCCCTCTTCATCATTTGAAATTCTCCAACCGGCCCAAAACGTGACTCCCTCTGCTGGACCCACCAAAAAACGAAGGTTATTTCACTCATAAGCCCCTCATGAATCCGCAAAATTTGCAATCGCACCCAAATCATGCTCTTTGCGAAATTGTTTTATGGTGAGTTTTCCAAATGATAAAATCAACACACATAAAATAAATTTTCAATTTTTTTTACTTAATCTTTTACTACCTCATAAAGTTTTAAACTAATAAATTATTTTTAAAAAAATTACAAACCAAAAAAACTTGCATTTTTTGTAAAATATTATTGCTTCAAATTCCTCCAATCGGTGGATGTGTGGTAAGACTAGACGAGATATAATTAGAAATGAAACAGTTCACAAGATGGTAGGTGTAACATCTATAGAGGAGAAGTTAAAGAAAAATATACTATGGTGGTTTGAGCATATTTACCGTAGACCAGCGAATGCAGTAGTTAAAAGAGTGGATATGATAGCTTTGGGTAGAAATGCATAAGAGAGGGAAAGACCCAAATTGACATTAGATGCGGTAGTATGCAAATATTTGAGTATACTAGATTTAAGTGATGAAGAAACATTTGACAGTGCTCAATGGAGAAAAATGATTTATGTAGCCACGCCAATTGATTGAGACGTAATACTCGATTTAGTTTGGTTAAAATTCCTCCAACCAGATCAAACATGGCTCCTTCTCTACCCTTCTGGTCCTACCACAAGACGAAAGCTAAGCCATGTTCTTTCAAAATTATTGGTTTGATATTTGGTTTGGTAATATTTATATATTTTTGTCAAAATTTTTAGAATCAATTATTTGTTTGAACGAGAAGAATTATACTGGCCTTGTTCGGTTAGTAGTTTTAGTTTAGTTTTGATGATGTAAGCAAGTGTAATAAGTGTACAGAGATAGAGAGAAATGATGATGTAAGCAAAACTAAAATAGGACCAAATTTGACCCAAAACTCCCAACCGAACACGACCACTAAAATTTATAAAAATGAACTATAATCATAAAGTTCAGATTAGACGATATTTTAAGAGTGGTGTTTCAAAACAAAAATCATCTTTGGTCATTTTTATAACAATTAATTTTAGATTTTTAAAATTTTAAACTTCGTTCGCTAAGATGGATAATTAATTTTAAAAGTTTAACATAAATCTAACAAAATTTAAGCAAAAAAGAGAAATACCAATTATGAAAAGTGAATTTAAGAATGGGACCTTATTTCACTTCATTTAGGAAAATGCACACGTTAAGGTTGAAAAAGTGAATAGGGATATTTGAAAGTGTAAAAGTTGTATTAGAGTATGGGGTTTTTTATTTTTTTGTTTTGTTTATTGTGTATTCATTGGACACACTATAGGAAGATTTTTTTTTCACTAATAACTATAAGCCCCTTGTGAATCTCCAAATTTTCCAATCGCACCCAAATCACGCTCTTTACGAGATTTGGTTATTGTTCAGGGACCTTTATTTGAAAAGAAGAAACGAATCATTTTAATCAAAAAACAAATCACAGAGAGAGAGAGGGAGAGGAGAGCCGGTTCAAGAGAGAGAGAGAGAGAGAGAGAGAGAGAGAGAGAGGAGAAAAGAGGGCGATGACGATGCACGGAGAGAAAGACGAGAGAGGAAGCAAGTTCTAGAGAGAGAAAGAGTGACAGACAAGGGTGGTGATGACGATGGACAGAGAGAAGGAGAGAGAAACAGAGCTGGAGAGTGCAATGTACACCAACTGTTTGTTGTTAGGGCTCGATCCGTCGATCATCGGAGTCGGAGCCAACGGTGGCACCCCTCGTGTCGGACTATTTCGCCACTCAAACCCTAAATTGGGAGAACAGCTTCTTTACTTCATACTGTCTTCTCTAAGAGGCCCGGCTCAATCTGCAAAGGTGATCTCTCTCTGCATTTATATCTTCCCATGTATATCTCTGTCTATATCTGTTCAGTAGTGCTCCGGACACACGCGATTTGTTTGCAAAATCGTGTTTGTAAGATCATCTCCAGCCTTTACTCAATATTCTTCTCAAATTTGAGTAAAAGCTTCATTTGGTTTGAGGCACTACAATTATAAAATCATCTAAGCACAAATTTGAGTAAGAGCTTCATTAATGGCATCTTTGTAATTTGTGACGAGCAAAACCAGCCTTGAAAAATTTTAGTCAAAGTTTAAGTCTCGAATGGGTGAGTAATTTAGGTAAAACTCAATCTGGTTTGAATTTGAATCAAGAACGGGAGTGAGTTTAGAGGGCTTTTACTCAGAACTTTGTTACGAGTAAGGACCGGAGATGTTCTAAAAGAGGTAAATTGAAAAATCTTCAATTTTGGTTAATCCGTAATAAAATCTGAGATGCGAAAGTAGTGGAGAGGGGAGAAGAAAATTAGGCTGGGAGCCTATTTTTTCCTATTCTTGGCAGTTTATTTGGTAGTTAAAGTCTGAAGGGATAGTTTAGGAATTAAAAGGGTGAGTCGGCTTCATAACCGCGAGGGGTGTTCCTATATAATAGTAACTAGAGGCCTGGGCATAGTGCATCGTGCGAATTATATTATGTAAAAGTGGAAAAGTGAACTGTAAATGAATTTGAGAAGTGATTGTAGAAAAGAGGTGAGAATAAAATTAGGGTGAGAGTTTTTCCCCCCTCTTCTTGGCAGTTTATTTGGGTTACAGGGGTAGTTTAGGTAATGTAAAGTGAAAGCTAGCTTCAATAACCACCATCCATACCAAGAGGGGTGCTCCCTTTATCGTATTAGGAATAGATAATAGCTATAACCTTGTTTAATTTGTAGTTAATTTCAATTGATCTCTTCTTTTCATTTTCTAATACCGAGTATTTTCCAGGACTTTGATAAAGTTTGGCCAATTTTCGATTCTGCACAGTCCCGAGACTTTCGGAAGGTAAATTTATGGGAGTTTCTATGTACATATCGAGCCTGTGTACTGAAAGGTGTGTATTACTTGATTTACCATTTGATTTATCTGTTTGTTGTTTGTTTTGCTGTTAATTAGGTCGTGCAAAGCATAATTAGTGAGCTTGAATCACAAGGGGCACTACCCAGGAGTAACTCGAGGGTTTCATCCCTTGCTACATGTTGTGGACCAAGGTGGGTTGTTGACAATATGCTTTTTGTTTTTGTTTTTTTTTGTTCTTTTGGATCAGCATATAAAGGACTATGTCAATGACTTGATCAATGGAACATACTTTCCGGTGAATAAGATGGGAGAAATGTGGTAAGCCTTGGGGGTTCTGATGTGTTGGAATAGCTTGACTTGAAAGAGTGAGGTTGCTGAATTTAGATTGATGGCTTTTAGGGAACCAATTGGCCATTATTGTAGGAGATGTCCAGAAAACCTGGAATTACTAGCAACATTCTAGCATATTCTAAGTACCAGGACAAGACTCATTACCCTTGTCACTTCCTTGTTCATAAAGTTTTCTTTTTGCGTTGGCCTTCAACTATATTTGTAGACTCCTGAAGCATATATGCCTTGTTTAGCCAAGAGATCATGCTGTGTGATCAAACCACCGGAAAAAAATTGAAGTGAAATAAGCAAAATGATTATGTTTCAGATGAACACAAAGAACAATCATTGGCGTTGCTAAATTGGGGCCAGGTCACCCACACACCAAAAAAAAGAAAAAAAATTGAATTGAATTGAATTTCATATCATTAGTGTAATAGATTCTTACAATATCAATAATTTTGGTTTGACTTAATGAACAACATGGTACTTTACATTCTCAATTTCTTTCACAAATAAAAATAAAGCAAGTGAATATTGTAGTTGAAAAATCCTATTTTGCTAGCAATCAAATAATCAAGCAATAATAGGAATAATAAATAAATAAACGATGAACGCGCGATATACGTGGAAAACCCCGAATAGGGTAAAAACCACGGGAATGAATCAAAACACTAAAAATACCATTGTGCGATTACAATCGACCTTTACTTACAATTGAAATTCCTCTCAATTGACCCAAGAACCAATTGCCGAATCCATGTTCATCACACCAAGTGTTTGATTCCTGCAAGCCTTATCCTCATGCCTTCCAAGATACTTCCAGAAAGCCACCGGAAGGGCCAACGAATGGTTGATTAAAAAGTTGAATAAACTTCTTGGAGTATTTGATTATATTGCCCAATCCTTCATGAAAACTCCAAGACCCAAAAAAACCTCCAAAAAGAACTGCTCTCTCTTTGTTTTAATGTCAAAAGTCGGTTGCAAAAAAAGTGTATAACTCAAACCCTAGCTGCTGCCTTTAATAAGGATATATGCCGCATGCTTGAGCACATGTAGGTTGCTCGAGCACTTCACCAATACTTTGCCAACAGCCCCTTTGCTAGATGCGAGGTAAATATGCGTTTGAGCACCTTGCTTGGACTGGAGAAATCTTGCTCGAAAAAACTTCATAACCCGGAATAGCATCAAACCATAGAAACACCATTACAAATACAACTTGATTCCTTCCACAATCCTAAACAGATGCATCTAAAAATAATGTAAATAAAATGTACAACTCGATAATAGGGATACACAAAAATGGGTGTTTTGTCGTGAGATTTGCCAACAAAGACAAACCGTGGCCTACGGTCCTAACAGTAGTAGTCTAAAGAAATAGAACAAAATTATAGCTATCCTTTTTAATGCATTAGGCTAGATTAATTTCAATTTACTAATGCATCATTAAATTGAAAAGCAAAAGCCTAAGTATAGTTTTAATAAAAATATGTCAATTAAGTCGGGCCCCCTTGAGCCAAAAATTTTTCTCTGCCACTTTGAACCATCAAAGTTGAGATTATACTTAGTTAGCCTCAAAACATTTTGGGTGAAGGACGAATCTGTATAGTAAAGCACAACAATTTACTAGACTTCACAGGGGATGGTAACCATTTTACTAGACAGAACAAGATACATTATACCGTTTGGTTTTGGTGGCTGAGCTTGCATCTGTTATGCCCTGCCTTAAAATGTGTAATATTGTCCTCTCTGGTTTCATTGGCTTGGACATGATAAGCGTTATATTATATAGGGGATAAGCGTTATATTATATAGGGCACTCATCTACACTATGTAGGAAACTAAAGTATTGTATTCAATTTCATACTTTTTGTTGTACTCTTATATTTCATAATGTGACGATCTAAGAAGGCACAAAGCACCATTCTGGCTTCTAGGACATTGGAATGCTAACTTATTCCTTTTCTTGGGGAATGACGGTATTCATGTAACAAAGGCTAAATGCCTCTCTATCCCATTGCAAATGGTGCATCAATCCATGCTGGATGTCCGTGCTGAGTGTAGAAAGTATCATCTTACTCCTTGAATAGCAATGTCAGGAGTATGAGAAACTAAGTAGCTGAAATATGAGCTATAACAATCTTAGTTACTGTTAGAGCTTGTCCATATTGGTTAATTATTACCTCCCAAAGTGGTATAGGATTATGGGCTATCTAGCCACTCATTGCCGATTGGTTTTGTAGTTGTATACTTGAATATGGTATCAAAGCTAGGCATTTGGAAAAGATTCTCTTGATTGATTGCCTTGTTGTTTGTGCCTTAAAGTGCTCTTTATTTTCTTGTGATCCCTATGTTTTGGATCCTACGTTTACTTCTCTACGTGCAAATCAGGTGTCAAACTTTAAAGCTTGTCCACATTGAGGAATTATTACCTTATAAATGAGTCTATGAGCTTGGGGCCTCTCCACTCATTGCCAATTGGTTTTGAGTTAGATGTTTTACCAATAACTTTTTGAAACTCATAAAGTAACGTTCAATGTGGGAAGCAAATCTGTGCCTTAGAATATTTTATCACATTCATCAAAGGTGGTTGGCTGATTGATAATAATATGGGTATGATATGAGTTAATTATGTCAGTTCATTGTCATTTTTACAAGTTCTTTGTATGACTGTTCTTAAGTCCTTACCATCAAGGATATAGTCTCAAACTTGAATGTTTTAGAGCCTTTTTTTTAGGCAAATGAAAATTGGATATCTTCACTAGGTTTTTCTTTAGAGTATATGCACTGGCTTTAGAATATATAAATGTATTTAAGTTGTCTAGGAAGCATTGGCTTTTGGAGTTTTTTTATTTTATTTTAATTCATAGCAGGCCTCTGGAATTTTTTCCTACTTGCTTGTTTTCCCAAGGAAATTCACTTATTTTCATCTTCATGACCTCCCTATCCCCCCATTTCTCAATCTATGTTGAAGCTCACATACACTTTACTTGGTGACTCTTCATTCCTCTCTCTCTCTCTCTCTCTCTCTCTATATATATATATATATACGTAAATTTTCTTATCCAAACCTCCTGGAAATAAGAAAAAAATGGTTTTTTTTTTGTGTTGCAAACTTGAAGTTTATTTGGAAGCTCTCATAGACAGACTTGCAGATGCACAGCACATACTTCCACTTCTGCTTTTCTTTTTTAAAGTAAATATATGTTTGTATGCAAGTTTTCATTCAAATGTCAGCGAAATATTATAGCAAATGTGTTCTTCAACATGGATCATATTGACTGCAGATTTGTTGAACTCTTGTGGCAACTTTCTTTGCATGCTTTGCGGGAGGTTCATAGACGAACATTTGCAGTTGATGTAGCTTCTAACCCACTGCCTGCTTCGTTGACAGATGTAGCTTTCTCGCATGCAGCTACACTGCTTCCTGTAACAAAGGTAACTATGTTGGCAGATGTCTTAATGCTATATAGCATATAGATGACATGGTTTCCGTTACATACCTTGTCTGATATTGTCACCTTTAATAGCTATTTTACATTGTACCAAAGAAAAATGTGACGTGTCATTCAAGTTTAGTGTGTAATAGTTTTAGAGTTCTTTGATATCAACAGTTATCCTGGCTAATTAGTTTTTCACCTTTCGTAAAATCACTTTTTTCAGTAGACTGTAGCTATTCAACTCCATGGTTAAATAATTGTCTGCTTTGGCAATCCTTGATAGGAGTGCTTTGGTCATATCGGGCAATTAAGGCTCAACAACCCCCCACAAAAAAAGAAAAAGAGAGAGTACCATATTACTTTCTTTTATGCATTGAAAATGACTGTCCTTGACCTCTTGCATCTCTGACTTTAGCTTCTGTTGATCTTACAGGCTAGAATAGCTCTTGAACGTAGGAGGTTTCTGAAAAATGCTGAGACAGCAGTCCAAAGACAGGCTATGTGGTCAAATTTGGCTCATGAAATGACCTCAGAGTTTCGTGGTCTTTGTGCTGAAGAGGTAGAAAGAACATTCTTCACATTATTTTGTCCTTTTGGGGCTTATGGTTCCCCAAAGTCTCCATTTTTCTATAGGGCTTTAATTGTCTTTTCTGGATTTTAGGCTTATCTGCAGCAAGAACTGGAGAAATTACACGACTTGAGGAACAAAGTAAAGTCGGAAGGGGGAATGTGGGATGAACTTGTTTCCAGCTCAAGTCAGAATTCTCATTTAGTTCAGAGAGCCACTCATTTATGGGATTCTTTATTAGCTCGAAAGAGTAAGTAAATCAATTTTCATATATTTATATTGCTGCTGCGTCATAAGTTAAAACTTCTTTATTCTCAGTAAATTTTGGATGATTATAGTTGAATTTATTTATTTCTCGTGATAAAAAAACAAGTGCATAGTTTCGTTCTACATGTAGTGATTTTGAAGGAAGTGAAGGTGATCGGCTCTTGTGAGAAGGTTTTGTTTGACCTAGACATGAATAAGCACTGTGCATGACTTAGTCACTTACTATACTTGTTATTGCTGTTTCAAGAATTAAGATATTTGAAACTCGTTTCTTTGTCCCCATAATGCATCCTTAATGTTTGAAGAGTTGAACACAAGAAGTAAATGTAACTTTATTGGATGTCTCCTTAGTATTACTTGCATATTCTTCCTCTTAAACTGGTGAGTGATGACTTATCAATGGCCGTTCTCACTTAAAAATATTTATGTACGACCTGCATATTGTTTGTATATTCAAGCATGGATAATTTTTCATTAGCTGATTTACAATCCACCACCAATTAATCCGTTTGCTTCATGGGTGCTCTGTTGATGAGGTGACATTCATAATAGGTTCCTTTAATATTGAATCATTGATGCTTTTGCTTCTAGTTTTCTTTGGTATCTTACTCGGGGATGCTACATTTGCCACCATGTGTAGGTCAACACGAAGTTCTTGCCTCTGGCCCTATCGAGGATCTGATAGCTCATAGGGAGCACAGGTAATTTCCTTCTATCGTTTCGGTTTTCTGGCTTTCTGCATTTGGCATTCACTCACTGCGAGAGTGGTGGTCTTGTTAATGTGTTATTTTCCCAATTCAGGTACCGCATCTCTGGATCATCTTTGCTTGCAGCTATGGATCAAAATTCCCAGGTACCTTATGCAGATGTGTTGTCTGTTCAGCCTGGCAATCTATCAGACGACAAAGAACAGGCAGATGGATATGCCAATCATAGTGAAAAGTCACATGATGTTTTAGATTCTTCTTTGCAAAATGATGAAAAGTATTCTCTAGTGGATGACAGAAGCGGTAGAGTCCACCCCACTGTTGACATTGCTGAAGTTCTACGACGTTGGACGCATGCCTTACAACGCATTCATAAACAGTCAATTCAGCTGGTAAGCTATTCTGATCAATGGAGCGATACTACACTTAGGCCTGAAAATTATTTGATATAGCTGCCTGGCTCCTTTGTCGTGTGTCTCAAAACTAAAGCCTCATATCCACCAGTAAAAAGTGATACAGCTCAAAGTGACATGTTGAACCTTAGGTAGTTCTAAATCGAGACACTTTCTGAATGAGACTACATGTGTCAGCATTGCTGAGGTTGAGCTAGTCTAATTCGACACATTATGTTTCTTGGAGTGAGAGATACTGTCACAATAGCCTACCTTATTATTTTGCATGAGAATGGATATGGTTACCAACATTATGCTGCTTTTGCTTCACTTTTTAATAGGGAGGGCTATGTCCTTGCTTACTGATTAGTTTACAAAATGGACAATTTTACTCAGCCCTAGGAGATTTTTATCACCCTCAGATGTCTCTAAATCTCTTCCCGGTCATCAGCTGGTTTTATCATGTATAGCTTTCATCTTTTGGTGATTCCTTCAATAGCTCTGTGCAGTTTCATTCAGAATAATTTTCAGGCTATTCTTCATTTTTGGACTACAGTGCATCTTGAAGTTTAATTTTCAGGGGAAAATAATTGTTGCCATCACGCTATTGAAGAAAAACCATAATTAGTCATTTTATTCGCCAAGTTTCTTGTCAATTAGGATCCATAATTTCATAGGTTATATTGCACATTTTATAAACCAAATACTGCAGCTGTCCATGAACCATATCAGGTTGCTTATGAAATGTTGTGCAATGTACCATAACTCGCTTGAGACTAAAATTGTTATTCTGAGCCTTAGGTTTCCCTTGCTAACAAATTGCATCATTCTGCTTTTCTTTATAAAACTTTTGGGAAATTTACTATTGTCCTCTCTGAGGCCTTAATATTTTACTTTGCATTGGTTTTGTTGTAGTCAAAAGCCAACGATGGTGAGGGTCCTGAGCTTCTACGAAGTGCACAAGATCCTAATTCTAGTGGGCATGCTGAATCGTTGGCAGCAACTCTTGGTGAACATCGACAACACTTAGCTAGCATACAGGTAAACGTTTATCTCTGTGCCTTATTTACACTTTGATCTTCGAGTTTGATTTATAGTCTTCCCATCATTTTAAAGGCCAAATTTTCTTTGTAGCAAGGCCAAACTTCGAGCAGTTTAAGACTTAAGCTGCTGCTTTATATTCGGGAAAGAACCTCCATAGAATCACTGTCATTACCCCATGTTTTACTTTTATTCTGTTTAAATGGACGGCCTGATTTTATTACGAGTAGCTAATTATCTTTCTTTATTTCTACTCTTGTATCCATTTGTCCAAATGTTTCACTAAATTTTCAGCAGTTTAAAAGGGTTGAAGATTTTGCTTACATGAAAGCTTGTATCTTTTAGGTGCTCATCAATCAACTGAAGGAAGTCGCCCCAACACTCCAAAATTCAATTTCTGAGCTTACAGAAGAAGTAAGCAGTATTTCCTCCAATCTTCTTCCAGGTGTGGAGCATCATGGCGGATCAACCTCACCTATTCAAGCACAGACCAATGGAAGAGCAATGGTGATTGTTATTTGAATTCATAGAGAACTTTATCAAGATTTGTCCTGCGTTCTGCTTTTTGTGATTGTAGAACTGAAGTATCTTTTTTGATGATACAGGAAAGTAGCAGCAGTGATGTTCAAATTGAGAAAGTGTCCGCCAGCCCCCCTGCTTTAAAACTCCCTCCTTTGTTTAGTGTGACACCAAATTCTTCTGGGAAAGGTGGTAATGTGCAGAAGCGACACACCTTATCTCACACTAATCAGATAGAAATTATGTCAGAAAGGAAGCCTGTGGACCAGCCCTTGTCAAATAGTCACATTGATGTTCCCCCACAAGGTTCATAGTTTTCTGTTTCTTCTTCTAATTCCTCCAGGCTTGTGAAATATATTTAATATGTTAAATTCCTGAATCTCAGAGAGTTTTATTCATCATGTTTGATTCTTTGTTTGTCTATGTTTCCAGACAGTGAGAATTCGTATGTCCAGAACATAAAGCGGTCTGTCAGAGAAGCTGCTTTGTCGATGCAATCTTGCAGTTTGGAATTATCAAAGGACAACCAATCTGATGATAGCTCCGAGCACTTCTTTGTTCCACTTTCAGGAACTGGTTTTTCTCGTATTGGCCAAGATACGAAACTAGGTTCAGCGAGGAATAAGCTGTTATTTGCATCTCAAGACCTTTCTATTGGGAAACGTGCTCCCAAAAGTAATGCTCAGAGCAAGCACAAGGAACTGCGACATGTACAAAATGATTTGGATTCATTTCAGGAGTATGATGGGGAAAATGATTTTCTCTCGGGCGCTGGATCTAATTGCACAGTTTCTGATTCACAGAAGTCGTACTATGACGATGAGGAAGCCCGGGATCAAGTATTTTCACCTTCATTGCTATTGGACACATCATTGATGGGAGATTTTTATGAAGACTTACTTGGTGGGTTGGTGTGCTATTATTCTATTTGATTTTCTTGGCACCATCTTGTGTTAGGGTTTGTGTCTCTGTATGCATTGCTTCTGTTGGTAAATGTTTTTGTGCTATCATGTTATGCATGCAACGATTAGACATTTTTTGGTACCCAGTTTCTTTTGAGGTACCTCACGGATCTCCACAAGTTGCGTATCTTTGCAAAATATGCTTAAGAACATTTGTGCAGTGTCAACTCTTTGGTCTTCCATACTTAGAATATTGTTCAAATCCTACCATCCAAAGTATCCGGGTACACTATCATCCACTGAAGGTGAAAAAACCTCTGTTTGTGCGTTTGTGTGTACCGAAAGAGAAAATCAATGATTAGATCCTCTCAACTGCTTCGTTTTAGGTCACGATATCCTTTTTTTATGTACTTGTTTTGAGAGTTCCGTTCTTTCTGTTGCAGCACCATTATCGGAAACTGAAACCGCCTTGATGGAGCGCTAAAAGCCAACAACTGTAGACAGCCTCAACTCCCTTTGTTCTCCAGACAACAGAAGCAGTTTCTGTTTAGTGTTATCGTTTATCACCTGGGATATTCTACAATCATATCCCAACAATCCCATTATTTTTCTATATCAAACGGTGCTTCTATGATCTCTTTTTCTTCCTGACAAGTTATTCCTGCCCTCTGCTACATGGGCACATGCCTTATCTAGTGTTCAGTAGTGGATGGGACTACGTGCATTTGCAGTTTTGCCTTTTAGGTGCTTGACAGATGCCTGACCATGTAATGATCACGCGATGATCAGTTCAAGTGTTGGAGGCTAGAAAGAGCTCCCAGACAGGTAGGCTGCAAGATGTACTGGGAGTTTAGGTTATTTGATGACAATCTTTTTAGCAGCAAGAAAAGTGACGAGTCTGATGGTTGAGTAAAATATCTAGCACACCCTGCAATTGGCGAGTTTACGCCCGTGGCATGGTGAAAGGTTTTGGTCATTTGACCGTGTCCACTCGTTGAGTCTTACAGTTTTTTCTCCTTTTGGGTGCAATAATTTACAGGTATTGATTGTTGTAATTCTTGGCATACAATTGTCTCAGTGAAAGGTTTTCTTCATCACAATTGGTTGTTCCAGTGCTCCAGTTTGTATGTCTTCTGTCTTTTGTGGTGTTTGGGTTGGTGGGTAATGGAGTACATTTCATCTCTTTTTCGATATCCATCATTGGTACTTTTTTGCCTCTCATTGTATGAATTCTACATTTTACAATTCAGTGATATCGAGTCTATTATATTGTGTATATGCTAAGTAATTGTCCAGAAGTAGCAGAAAGAGAAGGAACAGTCAGAAGTGACACAGGTAACCTTGAACTACTCTTGCTTTCATGTTTCCAAGTTTTTCGTTGTCTATTTGGTTTAGTGACTTCTTCGTTTGTTGTTGATTTACGATTTTTATCGTTATCTGTTCTGTATTTCTTGCAGCATTCGCTCACTTTGCCTTGGCTTCTAATCACAGATCGGATGGAAGGGGAAAATGTGAACCATTTCGTATGCATCTTCTTTTTCATTGTCTCTGGTACCAGATTCGTTCAGGACTCGTGTGTTAGTATATGCTGTTCACTTGAGACCTACTCTTTCACAATTTCTAATGTAGTCGAGTAGTGAATTTGCAGCGAGAACTTAACGAGCTGTAAAATGTATTTAACCTTTGTTTTTTCTTCGTATTTCGAGTTAATTTCAAAAGAATTTAAATTTGAGGAGTTGAGCTTGATTAGCTTATTTAACTCAGTTTTCTATGGTTGGTGACGACAGGAATCTGACCTGTAGAATTGCTTGTATTTTTTGACCTATTGTTTTTGGTTGCCCCATTTCAATTCTTTGGATGTGACATTCCTTTGCTTTTGTTTTCTTGTTCGTGGGTCTTTTTTGACCTTTTTTTTTTCAATTTCTAATTGATTGGCTTTTCTGAAACGTGGCCCACCGAAGAATTTGCTCCACCAATTTCCAGGGATTTGCATTACAGTCAAGGGTAAAATGTTGGCCAAGACTGGTTAATTTTTATTTGCTTATTGGCAATTATTGTTAAATGCTTTGGACAGATGTTTTTAAGTGATGATAATCCTTGTACGAAGATTAACTTTTTCATCTGGTGGCCAATACCCGAGGCTTTGGGATTTGTTCCCTCATGGAGTTTCAGGTTTGAAACTTTTTGTGGTATTAACTTTTATGGGCCCTGTTTATCAATTTGTTCTGATTTTAATTGGGTCTCCGCTAGTGAACGATGGAATTGATCTCTTATAATTAGTTAAGTTGCGTGTAAGGTTATCCACGAAACAAAACATGCTAAAGTATAAACTATTATAAATATAAAAGATGAAAGTAACTTTGTGAGAGAATAATGTGAATGTGTTGATGAATTTATTTCGTGCCTCGCCGTGCAAACTCCGTTGGCTTGTGTGGTGGGCACAAAGATACAATGCAAGATTAAGATGGCATGATGCTGCTACCTGTGCAACTGGAACTCTGGAAGTAAACAAGGATTGCGACCTTTTAGCAAGATAGAAAGGGTGGGAGGCGACCGTTGTAGCTTCCTCCCTTGGCCTTTTTGTAGAAATTTGAGCCTCGTGACTTTGCGGAGAATTCTAAAAAACGATCAGTGCGACCTTGTTCAATGTTATTTCTTTTCTTCTCTCCTTTTTTTTTTTTTTTTTATCCCTCTCTTTTTGTGATGAAGAATTCCAAACAAATACGCGCAAATTACACGTCATTTAAGCTCGAGTATTTGTCCTCTGGGGAGCTATTTCCATGTTTTAATAAACCCTTAGATATGCAACCTTCAATTGTTCACGAAACATCAGGCCGATGTGGCACGTCGACCCAGACGTTTGGATAGCAATTTTGGCTTTGGCAGAGGATTCGGCTGTTGCACCATTGCAGCGCCTATGCCAATTTTTGGCAAAAGTGCCACTATTCATAACCGAAAAATGGCTTTCGCTATTAGAGATCTCTAAGACTCTATCTCAATACAAATTCGAGTAAATGATCTATTTGGGTACGAAGTACTCCAATGGATACACACACAGTGAAGCGTGGAATAAACACACACTCTCTCTCTCTCTCTCAACGGATAAAGGGAGAGAGGTGTTCATGATTGAAAGATCCAACAAGAAAATGAAATAAGGACCACTATAAGAATGTGAGTTCAAACTAAAAAATCTTCAAATGAATCAGCAACAGTTCTAACTAGCTACCTCTGGAGGTGGACGAGAAGCAGTAATGGAGCATGAACTAAAAAAAAGGGGACAGAACTACATTCGGAAACAGTAATTAAGGGTCATATGGTGGAATCTCCTGCCACAACAACGATCAGCCGATAGATATAATACCATCATATTAACAAACGATGAAAAAGACCGTCCCAGGAATCATTAGCATATGCTATATCAACCACAGAAAAGAAGATTTGCATACCAGAACGGCTAGGGTTTCTGTAGCTGCTACTGCATTGCTTCCATTAGTATCATAGATATCATTTTTTTTGGGAAAATATCATAGATATCATGGACACCTGTGATAAATGACTATCGCCCATGATTTTGAGAGTTAGTTTCGAAAGAGAGATTCAACAGAAATTTCTTGTTACATTGAGAGATTCAACATAAATTTCTAGTTACATTGAGAGATTCAGTTTGTTGATGGTCGCTACACTGAAAAAGATTAACAGTTTTTTTTTTTTTTTTTGCAGGAACAAACCTTTACCAGATTAAGTATATATCCTAGCCATGTTTTCAACTTCTCCTCCATTCATACACCATATTCATCAGAAATGCACCTTAAAACCTACTATTACTAGGCAAAAGAGTCGGGAGACGGATCCGAGCCAGCCATCATGCTCACCTTCTCCAATAGGCCTTTCATCTCACTCTCTAAATCCGACTTCATCTCAGCCAACATATTCCCATCAGCTTTTTCCAGCATTTGTGTCTTCATCTCTAGTTTCTGCTTTACTGAGAAGAGTCCCTTGCTCTTTCCACCTGATCGAAGTTTGCGGTGATACATTTTGTAGTTGGAACCCTCTAAGAACAGTGCACTTCTGAATGCAGAAATGAATAACACGAACCTATTAACCGAATTCTTCTCCTCCAAATATATCGGATTCTGAGCTGTAGATCGTTGTTCAGATACTACTTCTTTTATATAGGCGTCGATTTCCATGGAGTCACGAGGTGGATTAGGACTTCTTGGGTTATCAAATTCATTAGGGAGTTTTTCCTGAAATATTTCACCACTACACTTCGCAATGGGAGGTGATCCAATGAGTTGGTTAGCAACCCTAATCATCTGCTCCCCTAACGGCTCAGCAATTTTCTCGGATTCTGCTACACACACATTCTCAGTTCCTTCTTCGGCAATCTTATCACCATTCTCAATGCTAGATACTTTATCCTGCTTAGTTTCTTCTTCTTCTTCTTCTTCTTCTTCTTCTTCTTCTTCTTCTTCTTCACCCCCACCACTGCCATGTTTAGCACTCAATACTTCGTCTTCTGTATATTTAGGAGACCCTGAAAGCTCGGCCTCCTTCTTTCTTCCCCTCTTCCTACTTGATGGAGGTGCGCACTTCTTTTTTCTCTTACTGTTGGGCTCAATAACTTGGTGTTCTTTCACAAGCTTAGCCACGCTTTTCTTCTTCCTTCTGTGGCACTTCTGAAACAAACGTTGATTGGTCTGGCCAAATCCAAGGTCCCCCGGTACTAAACCTCCTTTAATTTCTTCCTCTGGGCTGCTGATATCAAACACATCCGATACCTCATTCCCATTCCTATTCTTGTTTCCTAGTTCTTGAATCTGCAGGGGTTCTTGGTACACAGCTAGTTTGTACCCTCCTTTTGCTCGATAAAATGCCGATAAGAAACTCCTTAACACTGAGAGATCAAGCATACTGGTAGTAGAACCAACTTCAGCAATGTACTTAACAGTTGCAATTACTCTTGCTGGTCCATGTGCAGGAATTGAGATTCTACGTGTACCGCACTCGGGCACAACAACACCTTGTTTGATTCCAGCATTCTCTGCCAGCCTAAACCGATTCTCATCATCGGATACGCAAGAGCAAGTCAATTTCAATTCCACGAGCCTACCAATCCCCTCCACAGCCTTCTGTAAAGCATTCAAAAAGCTCTTAGAGTGAGTTTGCTTCGACATTTCCACGAAACCTTCGTCAAAAGGCTTTAACTGAGATGGGCGGCACCACGAGAATGACCTGTCTCCAAAGTAAGCAACTAGCAGCCGCTCCCTCCAGCTCCGATTATAATTTCTCGCATACTCTGAAGCATCCGAAGGATCATATATTTGTCCAGGCCACCAAGGGTAACCCTTAATTTTCCCCCACACGAAGTCGCCCACAAAATACTTGTGTTTTTCATCACCATCCCCTTCCTCTTCTACCTCCTCCTCATTCTCGTTTCCATCGCGATTCCCTTCCAGGTTTCTCCCCCCCTTCCCCGTTTTCTCGCCATCTTCACCTAATCTAGACTCATTACAAAGTTTCTCCTTAGGTTTCTCACCTGGGTTCCCCCCATTTTCATCAACTTCATTCCCATTTTTTTCATGAGATTGAGCTGGTTCGAATGAGAGAAAAGCATCGACTTCATCAGCTAGGGTTGTCGTGGTATTAGTATCCATTTTGGAAAAGCATTACACATTCATACGTTAACAACAATGAAAATCACCACATGCAGACATAGAGGTTATGGAAAAACGAAGAGGCGACATATAAATGCAGCTGAAATAAGAACGAAAGGGAGGGTTTTGTGGTTAGGGTTCTTACAGGTGAATCGCCATACCATCCTCCAGAGGAATCTTCCTGTAGAGAGAGAGAGAGAGAGAGAGAGAGAGAGAGTCTGGGAGCTCAGAGCGAGCGAGCGAGCTTGTACGTGTACGAGTATGCGTCTATGTGTGCGAGCGAGCTTGTTAGTATGTGTACTGTGTACATTTTTACATTAAAATATCAACCCTGTCGCTCCCCTCCTACCAAAATTCTATGGTTCACGCCTTTCTTTCTTTTTTCTTTTGGGATCTACTAGTCCAGTTAAACACAAATCATTCACGTTGGGACTAAGAAATTTATGAGAGATTTTTTTCTTACGATTTGGTTTCAAGAGATTTTCAAGTTATAAACTCGAGATAAAATGTGCGTTTTCCAGAGTGAAATTATATTTTTGCATGATTTGACGTCCATATTAGGATATTATTATATTTTGGATATCATGTGATGTGTCACAAATGTATTGGTATGATGTGCTCTATATTCATGTAGTGAAACATATTCTATCAATGTAAAAATGACACAACACATGATATCAAAAATATAATATCCAAATGTGGTCTCCATACTATTATTTGAAATTGACTAGTTTTAGAGTTTTTAATTTTCTAGGCTGCTCCATATTCGCGGATTTTGTTGTAGCAATTTGGAGTGTAATTTCGCTTTCTTTTCTCTAATGTATTACTCCACTGTTTTAATTTATTTGTCCATTTGCACCATTCACATTACTTCAAAAAATTATTTATATTTTCAAATGTATAACGTTATATATATATGCAATATGGATTTTCTTTGACAGTTCTCGATTAGTTCTATAAAACAAAATTTTCAAAAATCATGAAAAAAACGTTATAGATCGAAAGTAATTGAAAAATGACATGCATACCGAAAGAGTATTTTATGATTTGACACAGAAAAAAAACTTCTTTTATGAGTCATTTGGTTAGAATACAAATTACAACTACTACCAACACTTTTATTTTAATTTTATATGGATGGTAAAATATAATGTATAAAAGATATGTCGATATCTGAGAAAAATTTATTAATATTCGTAAAAGTGTATTGTTATTTGTGAGATATATACTGAAATCTGAACTCATTTGTCTTTATGTTTATATTACCTTCCGCCTAGTGCGCGAAAGTTAACAAGACCCTCTATAATTTCTTAAATACTTTTTCTCTTCTACATAGCCTGTAGAATTCAAAACCACAAGATAATCCTCTTTCAAAAAAACCCAAGAAACAAACAAGCACACAGCAAATTAAAGTGGAAATTCCAAGGAATATTAACCACCGGGAACAAATCCAGACAGACAAAGGGTGGAAGGTACTTGCACGGATCAACCAAGACACTTTCAATCTCACTGTTATTTTTTTTGGAGAGTGTAACCTAAAACTGATTGGGTGATTTAGGTGAGTGATATGAGATAAAAAGTCTACTATTCACTATCAAAACAAGCCCCAAAATAAAAGAGAAGTGAGAGAGTTTTGTCCAACAACTCTTGCCAACCAGACAAACAAAAAAACAAAAACAAAAGAACAAGGGGAGATTTTAAAAACAAAAAAAGAATTAAACCTTGGATAATCCAGGCATCGTCATGTATTGCTCCAAGTCTTTTCATAGTAATACATTAAGGTACATTCCGGGATTAAGTATTCAACCCCATATAAATACTGGTTAGGAAGAAAATCGAGACATCATATAGATCACTACGCTGTGTTTGGAAAGTGAGAGTAAAGAAAATAAAAGTCTTTTCATACTTTTTTATTTTGTATTTTCATATTTTTTCTTGGAATTTTTTAAAATATTTGGGTAAAGTCATAATTTTATCAAATTCTGATTCCTCTTGTGGAGACAAACTTATAATCACTAAAAGTTTGACGCAAAATTAATAAACGAAAAAAAATTTGAATCAAGAGAAAACCAAAAAATCTTTAACCTAGTGGCATTCAAACGGACTCTAAATAATTATTTACTTGAGAAATAGATGGTCGACATTTTTGCATAATAGAGGGGTATTTTGGTCAAAGTGGATTAGGAGGTCTTCTTATGAAATCTTATCTGGAGAAAAGTCTTATTATCTGGAGAAATCCAAAAGTGAGAATAAAGAGAATGCTGATTTGTGGTTTCAAAAATTAAAAATCCCCGAGAAAAGCTAAAAAGAAAAAGCAAGAAGAAAATGCAAATGAGATAAAGAAAAAAGTAAACGAAAATAATTACAGAAACCAAGCACCCAGCAACAGCATCAACAACAGCCAGAAAAAGATTGCCCTTTTTTTTTTTTTTTTCCCTTTAATCCACCACAGATTTCTTTTTCTTTCTTCTCTCTCCCTTCTCAGTTGTGGCCTTGGGGGTTCTCCTCTTTCCAGATTTCGATCACTGGCCGACCTTAATACACAGCGACTTCTCTTTCTGCGCTTTGCTTTTTTCCTTTGCTTTACATCTGTCCTTTTTTCTCATCAAGACCTTCAAATCCTTCATTAGATAGCAACAACTCCAATCTCCCCCCCTACCTTCCTCTCTCTTCCTACACGTATGTATTTCTGTATAGTTTTGTACATGAACGCCATGTCTTTATCTTTGTTTTTGGCTTTTGATCTTTGATTGTTCTTGTAGGTGACACCTGATGAAAAATGGCATCTGGGTCTAGTAGATCATACCCAGATCTCGATCAAGAAGCTGTGAATATTTGCTAAACAAAAGGAAAAAGAAAGAGGTGAGTATATACCTTATGTTTCTCTTGGATATGTTGAGTAACATAGCTAACTTAAAGATTTTTAGTTCCAATTTGACGTTTTCAGATAATTAGAGACGTGATTTGCATCTGGATTTCCTCTATGAGTTATGACATTTTGGGTGTATTAAGTGCAAATTTTATTTCCAAAGAAAAGGAATAACAAATTAGGGTTATTCTGTCGCTTAAAAGTTGGGGAGGTTTTAATTTTTTGAAAGAAATTTTCATTACAGTGGTTCTCTGCTTTTTGGATTTTGTTCATACGTGATGGGTCTGATATTTTTTTTCAGATGAGAAGGGGATTCATCCACTTACACGGGAATCGCTGTCAATTAGATAGAGAAAGCATGCAGGTTCTTGACTGTGGAGAGGATAAGAAGGCTGTATGGTTAATTAGAGCCTTTAAGATTGGTTTAATTGCAAACTGGTTCCTACACTTCGTTTGGTAGCATGTCCACTCTGAGTAATTGATCATGTGTCTTCTGCTCTGAGATTATTGTGGCCGGTTTCGGGGTCTCCAGTTCAGTTGGGAATAAAAATTGTTGTTTGTCTTTTAAGACATGATCAAACAGATTCTTAATAGGCTCCCAAGGAAGCCATCCAAGTCAACAGAAAATCGTGATGGGGCAACATCGACCTCCTCTTCTAATTCTTCTGGTGGTTTACGAAGTGGTGATGTAGCAAGTAGTCGGTCTGGAAATCATAATGTTTCATCTCTTCCGGGTCTTAATTCAAATTCAAATTCTGGAATAAGTCATGGTAATAAGAACCCCCAAGCTTTAAATTCAAAGCTGAATGGAAATGCTAATGTGTCTTCGTATGAAGCATTGCCTAGTTTTAGAGATGTTCCAAACTCTGAAAAGCAGAACTTGTTTGTCAAAAAGCTGAACTTGTGCTGTGTTGTGTTCGACTTCACTGATCCAACAAAGAATTTGAAAGAGAAGGACATCAAGCGGCAGACATTGGTAGAGCTCGTTGATTATGTTACTTCTGCTAATGGAAAGTTTGCAGAAGTGGTAATGCAAGAAATGATAAAGATGGTGTCCACAAATTTGTTCAGGACGCTCACTCCTCAACCTCGTGAGAACAAAGCTTTAGCAGGCTTTGATTTGGAAGAGGAGGAACCAGTCATGGACCCCGCATGGCCTCACTTGCAAATTGTGTACGAATTCCTTCTGAGATTCGTGGCATCACCTGAGACGGATGCAAAATTGGCTAAGCGATATGTTGATCACTCTTTTGTTTTAAGGTTGTTAGATCTCTTTGATTCGGAGGATCCAAGAGAAAGGGAATATTTGAAAACTGTTCTACACCGAATATACGGGAAGTTTATGGTGCACCGCCCATTCATTAGGAAAGCCATAAACAACATTTTCTATCGTTTTATTTTTGAAACAGAGAAGCATAATGGAATAGCAGAGCTTTTGGAAATACTGGGCAGTATAATAAATGGGTTTGCATTGCCACTAAAAGAAGAGCATAAACTCTTTCTTGTTCGGGCGCTGATTCCGCTCCACAAACCAAAATGCATACCAATGTACCATCAGCAGTTATCTTACTGCATTACGCAATTTGTGGAGAAAGACTGCAAGCTTGCCGACACTGTTATAAGGGGCTTATTGAGGTATTGGCCCATCACTAATAGTTCCAAGGAGGTCATGTTCTTAGGTGAGCTGGAGGAGGTTTTAGAAGCGACTCAGCCTCCTGAGTTCCAGCGGTGTATGGTACCTTTGTTTCGCCAGATTGCTCATTGCTTGAGCAGTTCACACTTTCAGGTCTGTAATTTTAGTGATTTCACATATATGATACTTGTTTTAATTGTGTAAGTTGTGCTTCTGGTTATGCTAGAAAAGTTAAGCATGTTTACTTGCCACCTATTGGCAGGAAGTGCATTCTTGCAGTTTACTTGCCAGTTGGCCACCTTGCATTGTTGGTAATTGCAAATTCACAGTTGTCTTTTTGAAGTCCAAAACTTAAGTAAGCGGAGTCGCGCAGCAATCTATTAGTTCATACATGTGGGTATTTAGGCAAATGGAACTGAAACAATGTTCATTAACTATGGTAGCCTAGTCCGGCTGGGCATCAGCTGCCAAGGACAAATGTGAGATCCTGCTTGAATTTCATTGGCCCTCTTTTTTTTTTTTTTGTGTGTGCGTGTGTGTGTGCATGTATACGTAATATTTGATTATTGTGTAACAAGTTAACTTGTAACGTAAACAATTAGTGTGGAACAGTATATTTTCTTAAATGTTAGTCTAAGGTATGGCATGTGATGATGTTCTAACTTAACTCTATCCTTGCCAGTGAGCTTGGAATAGTTTTAACACACATCTTGGGCAAAAATAAATCTATTTTTTTTAGTCTACTTTTGTGCAGTATAGGAAACTTCTAGTTGTGTGTCCTCAGCTTAGTAAATGAGTCGTAGTTTGTGAATTTTTCTTGAAAAGCAAGAGCTGTTGCAACCTAACTAAAGGAGGCCCAATGACTACATGTAAGGAATGATACAGCTTATACTCACCTCGTGTGTTCTGTATGTAGCTGGCATATCTGAATTTGGGTTTGTAGTAGAGCAGTAGACATGTGTTTGATGATGGGCAGTGGACGTGTGTTTGACGATGGGCATGCCAACTGGGGCAGTGTGGTGCCTTTTTTAAGTGGCAAAGCGAAATGTTCAACTGGATATGAATAAAAGTGCAAAGACTAATTCAGATAGTCTTACCCCTTTTACAATTCCCTTGAAGGAAACTGCAACTCTTTCACTAGGCTTAAGAATGTCATTAGCAATGTTCTCACTCTTGCTAATAGTTAAGTCAATGAACAGTTACTGTTGCATTGGTTGAAATCAGGAAACTGATCTAGGGATTCAATTCTGTATCGTGGATGGAGCAACAACCATGGTGAAGTCCTTTGGTAGGAGAGAAAACTGTAGTATGGAAGCTAGACTTAAATCCCTAGATCAACTAAATAGAGATGAACAAATGCGCTAATATACTCCTTCCTTGGCTCATGGGCTACACAATAGGCTTCATCTATCTCTAGCTGCAGTTGGCAATCCACATGCAGATTGGGGCAATGTGGTGAGAGACATAGCATCTCAGGTGGTGGTGGCAGCATTAGAATAGGTTAACAGGGTCGACTGATGATCTTCACATTTGTTGAGACGAACTTGATGGGACCAGATGCATATTATGTCATCTTTTCGTTGAAGGCTAGTCTTTGCGGCAGAATCTTCTATCAGGTTTAAAACGATTGAAATATAACGTATTTCTTGGCGGATAGAACTAGCCTGGAGGTTGGTTTGGGGTTTACAAAGATGGTTATACTACCATTTAAGCTTGTATAATGAGAATCTTCTCGTGTAAATACTATAATTACTCGATGTTTTGGCATTTGCGTGCTTGGCAAGAAAGAAATCGGCGTTAGTTTGAGGGCTTTGAAAGCCTTTGTATTGTCTTAGGAGTAATTTTGTAAGTACAATGCTTAGTTGGGAATGGATTCTAGAGGAGGTATCTTTCTTCAAATTTGTTATATTTCATAATTTCCCATGGCGGTGTATAGGCTATTGGCCTTTTTGTTGTTTTGGCCTTTTCTTTTCTAGATGGGTGGGATTCCCAAGAAAAGCAACAGTGTTTAGTCTTTGGCCATCCTAATTGCATCACCTCCACACCACGTAGATATCTATTGCTGATACCTTATTGAACACAA
This sequence comes from Vaccinium macrocarpon, assembly GCA_022606695.1. Taxonomy (NCBI): domain Eukaryota; kingdom Viridiplantae; phylum Streptophyta; class Magnoliopsida; order Ericales; family Ericaceae; genus Vaccinium; species Vaccinium macrocarpon. Next base: position 38,503,667 of record CM040181.1, on the reverse strand, counting down.
AGCAAAACCATATGTCCTAATATTCAGCATCGAGCTGCGGCAGTTACCCATCATCTTTTACCTTTTGCAATGGGCATGTTTCTTCTCTTGAGTGTACACATTGTTAAACACTCCACGTGCTAGAACATGGGTTAAAGACAGATTAGTTGTAGCAGTCCATTTGCTGATGAGTAGCTGCTTATGATTAGTCCGTAGGAAAAAATGGTAAGAGCCTGGACCGCTCTTGTACAGCAGCATTATTATAAGGAAATAGGCAAGATCTCAATTTCAAAAAAAATAAAAAATAAAGATTGTAACAAGGGGTTATGTTTCAGAATTTAAAGATCTATCTGTATAATCCTTCATGCTTGAGATAGGAAAGCTAAAAAGATGTGCATCATCTCTTCCTAACACTTGTATCTTATGTAATAAGACCCAATCCTGTTGTTTGATTCAGCTCTTGGCTTGTTTTTTTATACCTTTAATAGCAAAAAGGATCTTAATGTATTGTGTGTATTTATAGGTGGCAGAGAGGACTCTGTTCTTATGGAACAACGATCACATTGCAAACTTAATCAAGCAAAACCGCAAGGTTATTTTACCAATCATTTTCCCCTTCTTAGAAAAAAATGCCACTAGCCACTGGAACCAGGCGGTACAGAGTTTGACACTAAATGTTCGCAAAATCTTCTCTGATACCGATCCTGAACTCTTTGAGGAGTGCTTACTCAAGTATAAGGAAGATGAAGCGCAAGAGGAAGAGATTAAGGTGAAACGAGAAGCCACATGGAAACGGTTGGAGGAGATTGCCGCAATGAAAGCTACAAGTAATGAAGCAGTGCTTGTGCCACGAAAGATAACCCCTTCACACGAATCAGGCTAGAGAGATTAGAGTTAATTTCTTGTTAGTAGTTCCGATGGTCTTCTGAGTTTTGGGTCAGGTTGAGGAACACATTTGTGCAGAGTACGCTTGGGCCCCTTTTTTCTGATCCATGTGCGAGTTATTGTATATAATTAATGAAGGAAACGGGGGTTTCATGGTTATGCTTCTACACAGTTATCTGGAGGAAATTTGGCTAGTCTGAGTACGGGTTTTTTGTTGCTAGTGTTTAAAGGGGTGACACTGTAAGAGCTTCATATTGCAGGTATCTGTTTGCATATTTTTGCATTTGGTTATAACTAATGTACACTTTGTCTTCTATAAGATGTATATGTATCAATGTCCTTTGGTGCTTTGGTGAATGTTATTTCCTCTTTCATGCCAGGATACGGTCAACAGTGTTCTAGCTAACCAAATTACCCGATTTTTCTAGGTAGTCTATTCTGAATTGATTAAATGTAGCCAGCTGGTTTCGCGAACTTGATGTAGTTAGTCATTGAAATGTTCTAACCATGTTGTAATTTAGCAAAGCATGATTTTAGTGGTCTAGTTGTGCAAACTTTGACAGGCCCTCTGGAATGTGTGAAAGGGTGAAAAAAAGCAAGGAATTTGGTTTCTCATTTTCTTACCATCACATGGACAGTTGGCTCTTCTTGATTTCACAGCAAACAACAATGAGATTCAAGCTCGAGCTTCTTTCAGAGTAACTTTATTATGGGGCCATGTCCTGGGTCTAAGAGTAAGAGTGCTTGAGCTGCATGTATGTGACGAGATTACTCAGAAAGCTATGAGACCTACACGCTAGCTAACTGCGCCACCACCCCAATAACTAAGAGACGAGATTTAATAGCCATAAATAAGTGATGGTTGGATAGTTCTGGATACCGCGTTGCAAGTATGGTGGCTTATCAATGTTTGGAGCACTTGAGACAACTGTTCTTGATTTTACGGTCGATGATGACATCTCCTATGAAGATTCCCATAACTGTTCTATGTCCGTGGCTAGTTTAGAGTTTGTGGTTTGCGTTCCGTAAATGCGAAGTCTGGTCTCTGGGTCTCAGCACTTAGGTGCCCCATACATGGGGAGCATGAGTTTTGTGGAGTGATCGGGGGAAATTGGAAAAGGCCCAGTACTTGCTATGTATGAGGTGAATTGAACTGACGATGAGTGATACGGAGTATTATCAATTGTCTTTGCCATAAAATAAGGGGTTTTGAAGAAACTCTGTAACAAGGACGTACTTTGTGCAAGGATTCTTCTTCTTGTTTCTTTGTTTTGTTTTTTTTTTCTTCTTTTGACAACTGATTATACGGGTCAAAAAGAAGAAGAAAAAAATACAAAGACAAATTTAGAAAGGATATGGTAATAATTTAGCAAGAATGATGGGAATTTAGCAAGAATGATATGGTAATAATTCAGCAAAGACAAAAATACCTAGTTTGATGTAGAACCATTCGGGTAAAACACCACCAGCGCCAGAGAACATATTTTTGGATTTTAAATATGAAAGTTATACATATTTTTGGATTTTAATATCCCAAGGATTTTTAAATTGTGGGAATTATATACATCGTTACAAAAAAAAGTATGAAATGCCTTGCAAATTTCGGGACTAGATATCTGACTACGTTGTGACAGACTAACTGAACTCGAATATTGTTGTGGGCTTCCCCTCTGTGCACAGTTTCGGCTTCCAACCCACCATGTTCAGGGTTCCATTAATTGGTTTTCCATTGAGAAAGAGATGTGAAATAGAAGATGGGAGTGATTTGTAGTGTAGGAGGGTAGTGGATGAAGGGTTTGTAGTGTAGGGAGAAAGAGGGAGAAAAATTCAGCGATGAAATAGTCATTACGCATGAGCGTACTTTTGTCTTAAATTTTTAATGAAGTTGTAGTATTTAGGAAATTATGGTTTGCAAGAAGAATTGGCTTTTCAATAAATGAAGACACCATAAAAATAGCCCCTTTATATGTCGGAATACATTATTCAGACACATTCTCGCTCACTAGAAACCTCATACACCCCAAACTTTGGTTCCAATTTTCACACCACTCTCTCTACCAATACCCCCAACACCCATATGTGTTTGAGCCGTTGGATTGTGTGCTGTTGAATTTCAATTTTTTTAAAATTATCATGCAATGTAACAAAAAAAGATTTGCTGATCCACAAAAAAAAAATGTAGGGGAGAGAAGAAGAGAAAGAGCTGGTGTTTGTGACAAGTGTACTCAACTTTGGTATGGGAATATTGGACAGACCTCAATAGTTGTTCTACATTTATCATTTTTGTTGTTACTCCCTCTGTCCCTTTTATATTGTTTGTGGGAGGCGCTTTACTGGAATAATCTTTTTGAGCCTTTTGGTTTGGTACAAAGGGTAGTGAGCTGACTGAATCTTGTTGTTATCCTAACTGCTCTCCTAAGAAGAAGATCTGCAGACTTGAATAACCACGTTAATGCCAAGCCCGAATGGTGGTTGTCTGGGTAAGTGACTGGAGAAAGAAGTTTGCTGGAAACTTAGAGAGAGAAAGAGAGCAAAGAGTATTGAATATGGAGAGAGAGAGAGAGATCCTGAGTGAGGTAGGTGAGAGCCATATTTATAGGCAAAGAGAGGCATGCCTATCGCGCCTCTCGTGAACCACACACGCACTATCTGTACTGAGGGTGACGCCTGGCGTAGTAAGAATGTCTTTTGCAGAAGCAGTGTTTCGATTGATGTCACATCTGATAAGCCTGAGGGGTCATTTGGTTTGGGAATACTTTCTGGTCAATCAAGTGGTCCTGCAGGCAATGGTAGACCTAGGAATCCAATCCAACAAGGGCACTTTATTAATTATAATCGTGCAATTTTTTTTTAGTCAACGATATTGTTAAATTAAGACATTTATTGTGGATTATAAGGTTCATAGCATACTTTTTATATAAAAAAAAAATAAAAAATGAGCACATATTCACATAATTAATTCTACATTTTTATTTTTGAGATATATATAAGTGTGTATGCTAAATATAGTGTTATATTACATAATTGTGCTAAATATATAATATTTTTTTAATTTTAGTTTTGAACAGGGGTTAGTGGGGCACTTGCCCCCGCGTGACCCCCCTTGGGTCTGCCCCTGCCTACAGGCATAACATTTAAGGTGGTTGACTGTCACCATTAATGACCTGCATGCAAGGTGGTTGATTGTTCCCATTAATGATCTCCTGAGGCTACCAAGCATGCCTCTATTGAGCCCTTGACACCTGTCGAGCTCTACGAGACCAACATCTATTGATTCGGCTCGTAGAGCGCTCGGGGATAATGTTCCACCGAGATCGTGTTGCGGACCCATCGGTCCGAGCGACGAGCCCCAAGGTATTCAATGAACATCTATTCGAGGGCACAAATGGGGAGACCTCCGCTGGGGCATCTGGGCTCAAATTCCTTTTGATATTCGTGCAACTGCATACCGAGCCACCATGTGCCGAGGGCATATTTCGTTCTGCGGGATCGAGTGGGTCCAATCCACATTCGCTTTTGTTACTTTTGTGAAGGTGACCCCCTCGGCTCATCGTTCCCCTCGGAAACAGGGCTAAACCCTAATAACCCTTGTGAACTCGGCCGCTACAATGTTTAACTTTCCATTTTGGGTTGTCCCTTGATAAATGTGTTTTTGAAAAGTTAGTGGGTATATTTTCTATTTTGCCCTTAAAATTTTTTTTTTTTTGAAAAGTTAGTGGATATTATTATATTGACAAGAGTAAGTATGAGAAAATAAATGTAAAAGTCGTAAAAATTGAGATGAGAGAAAATAAGTTAAAATTACGAGACAACACATTTAAAAAGGGACGGAGGAAGCATAATTTGTTTGAGGATTTGAGTTGTAACTTGTAATCACGTGAACATTTTGGTTGATTTGACAAAACACTCGAACAGTGTGCAGCTGAGAAATGGCTGGCATTCATATATCATGACATGATCAAATCATGAATGCATAACCCGGTTGGCCAAGTGGGAATGTAAAAACAATAAGCAATTGTGAGTACTTGTCTTCCACAAGGTTGATTGTTTGAATCTTATGAAGGCCAAACATTGGTCACTAGAAAGTTTGCTCGGTCACTAATTTCAAAGCTTCAGAATTAGTCGAGTTGTCCTCAAGTTTACTCGAATATCTGATTATAAAAACAAAAAAGCAAATCATTTCGTGTTTTCCTAATCAAACGAGGATTGTGGAACCCCACATAATCATGTAGAAGCACTTGCACGGATTTTAGGGTTTTCTATGGATTTCATGGAAAAGAAAAGAAATTTTTTTTTTTTTTTTTTACTTTTGCAAGAGAAAAATGTGAGAAAATTCAGGCATTCCGTTCCCTCCCAAATGTGGTACATAGCAACATGAAAAGTAAGTCTAGTCGTTGCCTCCAGAGCCCCAGAATTAATCGAGGTGCGCACAATCTAGCCTGAAGCAGAAGCAAATGGGAGGATTGAGAGATTTACTTTTGCAAAATAGGAGATGTTATTGACAGTTACTCATCTGCTAAGAGAGCATATGAGCGACTCCTCGAGGGATACTTTTATCACTGCCTTCTTGGAGGCGGCACTTTCCTGCAATTTTTTGGCTACTTTTTTAAGGTCCACTTCCCGTGTACCATTACGCGCCGCAGACCAATAAATATCACCCCAATAAAATCTCGTCTCCAGATAAATTCTCAATAGTTCAAGCACGGCGGCATACTCCACCAACTGCATAAGAAACAGAATCTAAGACTTGCTTCCGCAATATCCACCTTGTTTAACTTCCGAAAGATGCACAAGAGAATCTAAAACATCATTTGGCTTTTCACTATGATTGGCATATCCATCTGTCTGTTCTTTGTTGTTTGATAGATTGCCAGGCTGAACAGACAACCCATCTGCATAAGGTACCTGGGAATTTTGATCCATAGCTGCAAGCAAAGATGATCCATATATCCGGTACCTGAATTGGGTAAATAAAACATTAACAAGACCACCACTCTTGCAGTGCGTGAATGCCAAATGCAGAAAACCAGAAAACTGAAATGATAGAAGGAAATTACCTGTGCTCCCTATGAGCTATAAGATCCTTGATAGGGCCAGGGGCAAGAACTTCGTGTTGACCTACACATGGTGGCAAATGTAGTATCCCCGAGTAAGATACTGAAGAAAACTAGAAGCAAAATTCTAGTAGCATCAAAATTGAAGGGGCCTATTATGATGTGGCCTCATCAACGGAGCACAAATGAAGCAAAAGGATTAATTGGTGGTGGACTGTAAATCAACTACTGAAAAATGATCCATGCTTGGGTATACAAACAATATGCAGGTCATACATAAATATTTTTAAGTGAGAAAGGCCATTGATAAGTAATCACTCACCAGTTTAACATGAAGAAACTGCAAGTACTGATGAGACATCCAATAAAGTTATATTTACTTGTGTTCAACTCATGCAAGAAAGTCAAACATTAAGGCCAGATTATGGGGACAAAGAAACAAGTTTTGAATATCTCAATGATTCTTGAAACAGCAATAACAAGTATAGTAAGTGACGAAGTCATGCACAATGCTTGTTTATGTCTAGCTCAAAAAAAACCTTCTCACAAGAGCCAATCACCTTCACTTCCTTCAAAATCACTACATGTAGAACGAAACTATGCACAGTGCTTATATTTTACTTGTGTTTTTTTACCACAAATTTGAGTCAAATTTTGAGCAAAAACTAATTTGGGTAGGAGCATCTCCAATGCCAAAAGGCTCAAAACAAACTTTTTACCCAAATTTAATTTGTATAAGTAACCTCCACTTTTCACCATTATCAAGGCCATTAGAACATCATACAACAGACGCTTAGAAAATTCACAGAAAAAATCGCAAATTCATATAGTACCTAAAGTACATCATAAAACGACAACATGATCTCTTTCTCAGCTTAGCCAACTGAAAGTAGATAATCAAGACAAAATTCAATTGGTGCATTTGATTACAAATTAGAGCGAACACCAGCAACCAAAAGTCTGCGATTAAGGCTGGTACACTAGTCACTCGACTCTTGGGTTGGGTGTTAGAAATAAAAATGTAAAAATGAGAGTCATTAAATCACGTCGGATTAAACGGGTAAATTTTAGATAACCAAGAACCAACAGACTACCCAATGCTTAAGCCATCTAAAAGTTAAATGCACAGCCTTTCACTCATCACACCGAAAAGCACCTTTGATAGGTCCGAATACGAGTCATATTAAACGCCTTAACCTCAAAACATATCGATGTTGAATGAATCACCTAATCAGGTCATGTCCTTAACCAACTCCTTCCATTCTATACACTACTCTGAAAATCCTCACAAGGAAAAAGAAAACGTTGTAATCATATTGCAACAAAATACTGAACTACCGGAATAAGTTTTTCCTAATTAACTGCAGAATAAAGTAATGAGAACATCACAGATAAGATATAATTATCTGTAGTAGATGCATCACAAATGCACAATTCTCTCATTAAGGTAATGACTTCATATCAATTTCAACATCCAACCCCAATGATTTCCCTTCTTATGACTCTTTTTTTGGTCCAATTATCAATAGCCGTAATGTAAATGGAAGAAGCTGAAAACAAGAAGAATCTAGGAAAAAGGAAAGGGAAAACTTGCCTGTAGTTTGGTCTCTTGCAAGCACAACACATCAAAATCTTCTCTTTGTGCAAGATGTAGGGCCGAGAAACCCTCTAGCTTCAGTAAAGTTCTTAACCCATTGACATTCCAAGACATTAACTTCACAAAGATTTTGTATCACCCCCAAGCGGAGGCGGCCTCATAGTCCTGGGAGGGTATTCTGTCATGATTTTAATTTGTACTAAATCGAAAAACTGTATAAACAGCTGAAATCAATTGTATGGCCGCATAAGACAGTGTCATGTTTTCAATAGAGAGTTAAGAAATAAAACCAAAAGACATAACGCACATATTTGTTCTTTGCGAAAATTTGATTCATGGTTGAGTTGGAAGTCTTTCACTCTTCACTCTAGCTCCCTTACCCGCCACACATTTCCAGCAGAACCTAACAACCCTCACAGATGTTGGAAAGTGGGAGAAAAAAAGAAACAACGTGCCTATTGAGATTCCAATTACTGCAAGAAAGCAAAAGGGAACTACAATGAACTGGCCGAACATCTATCTAAGATAGTAATCTCAGTTTCCAAATCTTCCCCAATAATCTCAGTTTCCACTTTGCTACATTTCAACGAACATTCCTATAAAAGCATTCAAACCCCACAAGTTATCTGCATTTACCTAAACACCACAAGGCAACAAAGAATGAATGAATCGAACTTACGATCACAGTGTGCAGTGATGCGTGGTTCCATTGACACCCCCCGCACTGCATCTTCTAGATCATCATCATCATCATCATCAGCCCGGCAAACTCCTTCCCAGTTTTTGTTTCAATATCCATGGTTGGATTCTCTTCGTGCAGATATATAGAACCACGCAGTTTTTGTTCGTCAAAGCCGTAGATTTGCTGCTCACTGGCTGTTTATTAGTAGTACTATCAGAAAACGAAATGATTTTGATCCAGTGTATTCACATCTATTGCCAGAAAAAAAATTCACTTAAATCGTTTCCGATCATGTACCATTCAATAATCGATTCACATGATTCTTAACATGGTTAATAAGCTCGAAAATATCTACAACATGAACGAATGCGATCGTATTAATAATCTTTAAATGAATCACAATCGAACAATTACTTGACCTGGTATTACTCTTTGATAATGGGGTTGGATAGAATGTGGTCAAATCTAATTTTATACAAAAAAAATTCATACAAATGATCTCCGATCATGAACTAATAAGAAATAAAATTTGGATAATAACTAAAAAAATTTATCTTATTGACAAGATCTAAATGTTGAACAGTTTGCATCTGATTAAAAATTCTGCAATAAATCTCAAGTGACAAATTAAACTGTGACATATGGGGAAGATTCAAACGACGTGGTTTTGGGTACATGACATAGGTTCAACCTATGTCATGTGAAAAAAAACGACACCGTTTTGCTTAACGTAGGCATCTTTTCCAAGGGAGTGCCAAAACGACGTCGATTTTGGTCTGTAGGGTCAATTACGACCACGGGACCAACAGTTCTTCTCTCTCCTCCCCCTCACCACCAGCAGCTCCAGTAATCTACTGCATGTTTAAGGGTCGATTTTGCCATCTAGACCGGTAGTCCCGTGTTGGAGCTCAGGGAAGTCGAATCTTGATGAGTCTCGGTTTAGAGGCTCGGGTTTTGCTCGGAGCTTGTGATTGGGAGCTCAAGCACATTGAGGTAAGGATTTCTTCCACCTTTTTCTTGGGTTTGGTTGGAATTCTACATGAATCTTGAGTTAGATTGTGTAACCTCTCTTAATTTGTTGAGATTCATATCTTTCTAAGTGCATTTTAGTTGTTGATATCACAAATTTTTGGGCTTGGACCTTCTTTGTCGAGTTTAGGTGAAAATCGCCAAATCTGCAGTGTTCTGTGCGTGTTCCTGATTTGGTGGTTTTTTTGTCCAGACGGGGAGCCCGACCGTCTAGAAGTTTTTGACAGATTGCTCCCGGTTGTTGTTTTTCAATACCGAATCTCCCTTCCCTTGACGCTCGTTTAACCCCATTAGCACAGTTCGCCGTAAAACATGTGATTCCCACTTGGGAACTTGTTAAAATACATATTTGACTTGTATTATCAGTTGTTAAAGGAATATGATGAAATGATACTTTGTGGACACCTGTTGACACGTATTGGCGTGGTATGATGGACATACTTGATGCACGTTAACTGTTTCTAATGTTAGCTTCAGAGGTTTTGTTGCCTTCACTGCATTTTTTTGTGCTATGGAGTTCAAGATATGCTTGCAGGAAATTGTACTCTGAATGTTCAAGATATGCCTTAGAAATTAGTAAGAGTACGCTAATGGCAGTCTAATATGGACTATGGATCGTTGATACAGTTGAAGAGGAGATTCATAGAAGAAGCACCAGTGGAGAAACGCATTAGGGGCTTTTTTTTCTCATAAAAGCTGTGATATAGTGCTTTCTATCTCATTAAAAGCTCTGATCTAGTGTGTTGGATCTCGTTCTGTGCTAGGGAGACTTGGAAAAATGGACAGTTCTTGTTAAATGCAAAGATTTCTTAGAGTGTATGGCTCACTTTATGCACTTTGAAGCTCCGCGCCTCACATTGGAGCTCTTAGGCTTAAATCACTGAATTCGACTTCTTCCACATTACTTCTTAGTATAAGCCTAGATGTAAGTGATAGAGTACGTACAAGGGCAAAATGCTTCAACATCTTCTTACTTGTTGGACTTATGCATTCCACCTAAGGGAATGTGCAGTTTAATCATTGCATTTTGTACAGCGTGATACCCCTATGGTCCTTGTAGTTTTGAAGGTGCTCTGCAAGGGCATAGATGTTCCAGCAGGATGTCTAATGATAAAATCAGATTATCTAAAATAACAGGCTGTAAATGTCCTTTTTCCTTTTGTTGTTTGGGGTTTCGGTTTTGGTTTTAGATTTGTCTGTATGTGCTTAGGTTCTACCGGTGGTAGTCATCGTCATCGGTCTATTTCTTTGCAGTATTATCTCTGAATTTCTTTGCTTGTCAATATATTATGTCCGTCATTACAAAAAGTCTTGGAACACAACCTCTATTGGGAGCTGTCTGATGTAGAGATTTATAACCAAAATGATTGAAAATCTGAGCTATCTTATTATAGAGATTTTTTATGTCCGTCTCCATTTTCAATTACTTCTATCTTTGAAAATGGATTTTCTTTAATAGTTCTCCATTAGTTAAAGATATATGAAGTCTTCGAAATCATAAAAAGTCATAAGAACATTATAGATTGAAAGAAGTGATTGAAATTAAACTTTTTTGGACAAATCAAACAGATTGCATACACGTCAAGACAGAAAAAAGATTGCAACTTTACTTAAAAATATTGCACTTTGTATGAAAAAACATTGCATCCATATTTTGCCAACTTGTCTTACTAGTGTATGGTCAAATCAAATTTCTTGGATAGAGAGGTATCACCAGTGACAGAAAAAAAAAATCCAAGCTTAGCGCTTTCAGACGCATTAGCAAATGCAAATGATTTTATCTGCAACCGTAAAATCAGTAGCAATTACCCCCTACAAAACTTGTTATAATAAACAAATACTACTAGCGTTAGCATCCTGTTCCATAGTGTGTCAGGTTCATAGAAAAACGTTTGATATGTCTAGACACAAACTAATTCTTTGAAATCTTTTTGTCTTTGGTGGATGTTTTTGCGCTTCTATACCTAAATTTCATGCTTTTACCGTTTGTTCCAGTGAAATCATGTAGCTTACCAAATTACCAGTGTTGACTAGTGTTGTAGCTTACCAAATTACCCTATTTTTTTAGGTAGCCTATTGTGAAATGATTAAATGTAGCCAGCCGGTTTCACGAATTTGATGTAGTTAGTCATTGAAATGTTCTAACCATGTTGTAATTTAGCAAAGCATGATATTAGTGGTCTAGTTGTGCAAACTTTGACAGGCCCTCTGGAATGTGAGAAAGGGTGAAAAAAGCAAGGAATTTGGTTTCTCATTTTCTCACCATCACAGAGACAGTTCGCTCTTCTTGATTGCACAGCAAACAACAATGAGATTCAAGCTCGAGCTTCATTACCCATAAGAGTAACTTTATTATGGGGCCAAGTCCTGGCTCTAAGAGCGCTTGAGCCACATGTCATGTGACGAGATTTGATAGCCGTAACTAATAAGTGATGGTTTGGTAGTTCTGGATACCGTGTTGCAAATATGGTGGCTTATCAATGCCTGGAGCACTTGAGATGTACTGTTCTTTTTTTGGAAGAGCATGTAATGTTCTTGATTTTACAGTCAATGATGACTTCTCCTATGGATATTGGAAACGAAATAGTTTGACATGTTATTGATTCCCATCACTGTTTTATGTCAGTGGCTAGTTTAGAGTTTGTTTTCTGCGTTTGGAAAATGCAAAGGCAGCTCTCTGGGTATCGGCGCTTAGGTGCGTATGCATGGGGAGCATGAGTTTTGTGGAGTGATAGAGGAAAATTGAAAGAGGCCCAGAACTTGCTACGTTTGAGGTGAATTGAGCTGACGATGGTTGATGAAAAAGGACCAGTTTCTCTGTACCAAAACCCCCAATACCCATGTGTTTGAGCAGTTGATTGTGTTGTTGAATTTCAGTTTTTTAAAATTACCATTTGTAATTTAACGGTTGAAAATGTATGGGAACAGAAGTACAAATTAAACTCGGTAAAGAGGTTTTGATCCCTCCAATTTCGTGAGTCCCGATTTAGAAAAAGAAACTAAGATCTATAGAACCAATATGAGTAATCTGTAACCAACTGGGGTTACTTCACTTGGCAACCACTGTTTCAGTAGAGATTTTTTGTTTATTTATTTATCATTCCATTGAAACTTCTAATATACACTGTATATATGAAAGCAACCACTTTGGTAAAATACACAACAGAACTCTAAAGTTCCTCAACATTTGCAGGTGCAGCTTCATTTGTGGCCTCCTTGGCCAAAGCATATTGCTTGGCCTCTTCCTCAAACTGTCTTTGATAATCCACCCTCTCTTGTAACTTCAATTCATCGGCAGTAGCAGGAAAGTCACTGGATGAAGACAAGGTCAAAAACCCAGTACAAAAAGTCCGTAAGGCCTACGGAAATAGCATAGATGGATGCGATCTGTGCATATATTTCTAATTTTCTATGGTGTATTCTACAGCTGTGAGTATAACTAGACTTAAGGTTGTTGATCTGCCTCTTCCTCTTCGGCAACAGTAAGCTTGTCGCTAGACTCACTAGAAGTATCCTGCTATTCGAGGAGAGTATTAGAAACCAGATACACATGGCATACACGAAAACAACTTCTATGGTAAGATACACAACAGGACTCTAAAGTTCCTCAACCTTCGCAGTTGCAGCTTCATTTGTGGCCTCCTTGGCTAGAGCAGACTGCTTGGCCTCTTCCTCAAACTGTCTTTGATAATCCAACATCTCTTGTAACTTCAATTCATCAGCAGTAGCAGCAGGAACAGGAAAGTCACTGGATTAAGACAGGGTCAAAAACCCAGAACAAACTCAGTAAGGTTTACGGAAATAGCATAGATGGATATGTGATCTGTGCATATATTTCTATGGTGTATTCTACGGCTGTGAGTATGACTAAACTTACGGTTGTTGATCTGCCTTTTCCTCTTCGGCAACAGTAAGCTTGTTGCTAGACTCGCTAGAAGTATCCTGCTATACGAGGAGAGTATTAGAAACCAAATAAACCAAATATACACGGCTTACATGAAAGCAATTTCTATGGTAAGATGGAAGTGGTGGCTAGCTCATGCGGTGGGGCTCTTGGATGCCCCACACTTCATCCAGGGATCGAGTTCCATTCCCCCCCTCCCCCATGTAATAGAGTAGGAATGACAACAAGGCTTTAAAATTGGAAACCTTTGTATCCTTCACTTCTCTGTGGTCTATAATCTTTTTCTTAGCCTTTGAAGATTTCTTTGAAAGCTTTGGATGACTGTTTCCTTTGCCAGTACCCTTCTTGGGATCAAGAGCAAGCTCTGATAAAAGGGCTTCAGTTGCAGCCTCTGCTACCAACGCCTCTAATTTTGCCTGGCAATATAATTTTTCCAGAAAATGTTAACATTTTTTGGAAAAATAAGTTGGGGAAACAATTCAGGTAAATTATGCAGCGGAAACAGTACGAACATGTATGAAGTTTCGAACGAGAGGCAACATGATGCCCCGATAGTCAAGACAGGACTGCTTGTATATTACCAACAGCCGCAACATAACAGCACTGCTCCTTGTGATTTGCTCTTCATTTGTGAAGAGCTGCAGGAAACATCACAACTCAGTTAATTAAGAGAAGTTTAGCCATAAGATTGGTGAGTTACAAAGCCTAGTGAATGACATATGCTTAATTATCTTTAAAACAGATAATGTAAGGCGAAAATCAAGAATCAAGTCTAAAGCTTCGTTTTCCATAGGTTTTTTATTATTTATAACCGGATTGCCATTCTAATGGAAGTATCTTCTTGATCCTCAACTTCCCTACTTATCAAAGAATTTGACCCAGAGTGACGAATATTTGCAGCTTCTTTCAGTAATCCCACTATGGCGGTGAACTCAGGTGCGGGGGGCATAGAATCATCCTTTGCTTTTATGAGATTTTCCCTCAAGAGCAATTTGTATGCGACATGGTTTCCCCCTCGTTTCCTCTTGTCGAGTTCTTGTGCACAGATGATCAGAGTTCCTCGTAAGGATCTGCACTGTACCACAAGTTCGCTTTGCTTCCTACGCAAACTTTGAAACCGAATAAATTCTTCCTCGAATCTCATAGGTGCCTCCATTGCTTCTTGTTTCATTTGATCTTGCAAATGTGTCCATTCTGCTAATTCTTCGGCTGTCGAAGTTCGAGGACCATCAAACAACCATTGTCCAAACGCATCAATATCTGGTGGGACAGCAACTTCAGAAGTTGATGCAGAACCATTTTCCTCATCTTCAGCACCGCCGTGATGTCTGTCTGGCATAACCTCCAATCTGAGTAAATGATCGTCCAATGAACCAATTGCTCGTCAAAGCCGTAGCTTGCTGCTCGACGGCAGTTTATTAATACTATCCGAAAAAATGATTTTGATCTGCTGTATTCACATCTATTGCCATAAAAAAGAATTCACTTAAATCGTTTCCGATCATGTATCATTCAATAATCGATTCACATGATTCTTAACATGGTTAATAACCTCAAAAATATCTACAACATGAACGAATGCGATCGTATTAATAGTCTTTAAATGAATCACAATCGAGCAATTACTTGACCTGGTATTACTCTTTGATAATGGGGTTGGATAGAATGTGGTCAAATCTAATTTTATACAAAAAAAATTCACACAAATGATCTCTGATCATGCACTAATAAGAATTAAAATTTGGATAATAAGTAACAAAGTTTATCTTATTGACAAGATCTAAATGTTGAACAGTTTGGATCGGGTTAAAAAATCTGGAATAAATCTCAAGTGACAAATTAAGCCGTGACATATTGGGAAGATTCAAACGATGTCGTTTTGAGTACATGACATAGGTTCAACCTATGTCATGTGAAGAAAAACGACACCGTTTTGTTTAACGTAGCATCTTTTCCGAGGGAGTACCAAAACGACGTCGATTTTGGTTTGTAGGGTCAATTACGACCACGGGAGCAACAGTTCTTCTCTCTCCTCCCCCTCACCACCAGCAGCTCCAGTGATCTACTGCATGTTCAAGGGTCGATTTTGCCATCTAGACCGGTAGTCGCGTGTTGGAGCTCAGGGAAGTCGAATCTTGATGAGTCTCAGTTTAGAGGCTTGGGTTTTTCTCGGAGCTTGTGATTGGGAGCTCAAGCACATTGAGGTAAGGATTTCTTCCACCTTTTTCTTGGGTTTGGTTGGAATTCTACATGAATCTTGAGTTAGATTGTGTAACCTCTCCTAATTTGTTGAGATTCATATCTTTCTAAGTGCATTTTAGTTGTTGATATCACAAATTTTTGGGCTTGGACCTTCTTTGTTGAGTTTAGGTGAAAATCGCCAAATCTGCAGTGTTCTGTGCGTGTTCCTGATTTGCTGGTTTTTTTGTCCAGACGGGGAGCCCGATCGTCTAGACGTTTTTGACAGATTGCTCCCGATTGTTGTTTTTCAATACCGAATCTCCCTTCCCTTGACGCTCGTTTAACCCCATTAGCACAGTTCGCCGTAAAACATGTGATTCCCACTTGGGAACTTGTTAAAATACATATTTGACTTGTATTATCGGTTGTTAACGGAATATGATGAAATGATACTTTGTGGACACCTGTTGACACGTATTGGTGTGGTATGATGGACATACTTGACGCCTTTGAAAACGATGTGAACAGATATGTGGTAGACAATAAGGAATGAGAAGTTAAATGACAAAGTGATAATTTAAGTCACTAGGACCACCAAAGTCACTTGGACCACCAATCGGCGTGTCGGTTGGAAGGCTTCAACGAGGATTTAAAGACTCAGAAGAGGATTCCACAATTCTGAACGAAGGGTTCAACGAGGTCCAAACACTTGTGGGACACAAGTCACACTAGGATACTTGTGGGATACGTTGGGTATCAACGAACTATTTAGACTCCTACAGGACAATCTAGTTGCTTATGAGAATTGCTGGTTAAATATGTGAATGCATACTTTTATTGCTTCCGTTGCAGTTTTTCTCTCAATTCCTTGAAATTCATGCCCTCATGTCATCTCATATGCATTTAGAAATGGTAGAAGATTTCTCTACTAGGCATGTAGCTCCACCCTATCATTTTCAAGTACAAACCAAGAAGAAAGATTTGGAGTGCTTGATGTGTTTGATCTTTTGAAAGGCACACTCGAAGAATCATTTGATCATCTTATGTATCATATTTTTCAAATATGAACTTGTAACTTTATTATTTCATCTCATTTGACTTTGGAGGAAGGTAAAACCATAACAATTTGATTTATATCACTTATGGGGCATGGGTACGTAGCTACTGATCTTCTGTACATGTAAGAACATGATGGAGTCTTGAAGCTCGATGTGTGTAATTATGGTACTTTTATTCAAGAAATGTTTATTTATTTATGTTAAAAATTGAGAGCATGCCACTAGTAAACATAGAATCCAAACCATAGGGATTACAAGAAAATAAGGTGCATTTTAAAGCACAAACAACAAGGTAATCAATCAAGAGAATCTTTTCCAAAAACCTCCAAATGCCTAGCTTTGATACCATATTCAAGTATCCAACTACAAAACCAATCACAATGAGTGGTTAGATAGCCCATAATTCTATACTACCACTTTGAGAGGTAATAATTAACCAATATAGACAAGCTCTAACAATAACTAAGATTGTAAGAGAGATAAGCATGCTCGCTCTCAACTCCAGTTATAGCTTATATTTTAGCTACTTAGTTTCTTATACTCCAGACATTGAATGTTCTATCCAAGGAGTAAGATGATACTTTCTGCACTCAACATGGACATCCAGCATTGATTGATGCCCTATTTGCAATGGGATCGAGAGGCATTTAGCCTTTGTTATATGAATACCAACATTCCCCATGAAAAGGAATAAGTTAGCATTCCAATGTCCTAGAAGCCATAATGGAGCTTTGTGCTTTCTAAGACCGTCACATTATGAAATATAAGAGTATAACGAAAAGTATGAAATGAATTCAATACTTTAGTTACGACAAATATCAGTGACTCCTGTATAGAGTAGGTGAGTGGTGATGCTGTGCTGACCCCTATATAATACAACGCTTATCAAGTCCAAGCCAATTAAAACCAAAGAGGACAATATTACACATTTTTAAGGTGGGGCATAACGGATGCGAGATCAGCCACCAAAACTAAACGACATAAACTTGTTTTGTCTAGTAGAATGTTACCATCCCCCGTGAATCTAGTATTTTTTGTGGATGAAAATTTTTGGGCTCTACTATACAGATTCGTCCTTCACCCAAAATGTTTTGAGGCTAAGTAAGTATAATCTCTGCTTTGATGGTTCACTGTGGCGGAGCCAAAACTTTAGCTCAAGGGGGGCCAACTTAATAGACATATTTTTATTGAAGCATATGCTTATTATATCATAGCCTCGTAGGGCTTTTGCTTTTCAATGTAATACATCAGTGAATTGAAATTAATCTAGCCTAACGCATTAAAAAGGATTTGTACTCCTATAATTTTGTTCCATTTCTTTAGACTACTACAATACACTTGCTTATTTTTTATTTGTGAAAGAAATTGATAATGTAAAATACTTGTTTTTCATTAAGTCAAACCAAAATTATTGATATTGTAACATGCTATTACACTAATGATATTAATAATACCCAAAAATAGATATCATAATAACAGTAATTCAATTATTATTATTATTATTATTATTATTATTATTATTATTATGTTTATTTATTTATTTTTCTTGTTCCACCAATGATTGTTCTTTGTGTTCATCTGAAATGTAATCATTTCGCTTATTTCACTTCAATTTGTTTCGAGTGGGTTGATTACACAACAATGATCTCTTGGCTAAACAAGGCATAGATGCTTCAGAAGTCTACAAATATAGTTGATGGTCAATTAAAAAAGAAACCTTCATGAACAGGCAAGTGACAAGGGTAATGAGTCTTGTCTTCCTAGTACTTGTTACATGCTAGAATGAAGCTAGTAATTCCAGGTTTTCTGGACATCTCCTACAATGATGGCCAATCAACTGTCAATTGGTTCCCAAAAAGCCATCAATCTAAATTTATTAACCTCATTCTTTTGAGTCAAGCTATTCCAACACATCAGAACCTTAGTTGCACGAAGCGGGAGCGGGTGCCGGGGAGCGGGGGTATGCAGAAGCTCCCTAGGTTGGGAGCGGCGAGGGAGTATTTAATAAATCAATATATATTTGAATAAACTTCTATATATTTATATGTATTGGCCATATATTTTATAGTTGCAACGGGAGCACGTATGTAAGCATTTTGCCTATATAAACACGAGTGAGAAATGACATCTCAATAGATTATTTTATGCCAAATATATGGATTAAACATGTAGATAAGTAGTAAAATATGAGACGAGAAAGAGAGCTCCTATCTTGTTTAGGAGCCCAGTTCCCATCTGGACGGGAGCTCGCTCCCTTCTAGGGAGCGCACCCATTTTGGAAGGATCCTGCAACTGAGATCAGAACCCCCAAGGCTTACCACATTTCTCCCATCTTATTTACCGGAAAGTATGTACCGTTGATCAAGTTAGTGACAGTCCTTTATATGCTGATCCAAAAGAACAAAAAAACCAAAAAATATTGCCAGCAACCCACCTCGGTCCACAACATGTAGCAAGGGATGAAACCCTTGAGTTGCTCTTGACCAGTGCCCCTTGTGATTCAAGCTCACTAATTATGCTCTGCACGACCTAATTAACAATAAAACAAAAACAAACAGATATATCAAATGATAAATCAAGTGAAACAGTCACCTTTCTGCTTTAAGTACACAGGTTCGATATCTACCTAGAACCTCCCATAAATTTACCTTCCGAAAGTCTCGGGACTGTGCAGGATAAAAAATTGGCAAAACTTGATCAAAGTCTTGGAAAATACTCAGTATTAGGAAGAGATCAATTGAAATTAACTACAAACTAAACAAGGTTATAGCTATTATCTATTCCTACTACTGTAAAGGGAGCACCCCTATTGGTATGAATGGCGGTTATTGAAGCTAGCTTACACTTGAAATTTCCTAAACTACCCCTTAACTACCCAAATAAACTGCCAAGAAGAAGGGGGAACTCGCACCCTAATTTTATTCTCGCCTCTTTTCTACATTCACTTCTCAAATTCAATTACGGTTCACTTTTCCTCTTTTACATAATATAATTTGCATGCGCATAGCCTATGCTCAGGCTTCTAGTTAATATTATATAGGAACACCCCTCGCGGTTATGAAGCTAGCTCACCCTTCTAATTTCCTAAACAACCCCTTTAGACAATAACTAACAAAGAAACTGCCAAGAATAGGAAAAAATAAGCCCCCAGCCTAATTTTCTTCTCCCCCTCTTTTCTACTTTTGCACCTCAGATTTCATTACGGATTAACCAAAATTGAAGATTTTTCAATTTACCTCTTTTAGAACATCTCCGGTCCTTACTCATAACGAAATTCTGAGTAAAAGCCCTCTAAACTTACTCTAGTTCTTGACTCAAATTCAAACCAGATTGAGTTTTACATAATTATTCACCAAATCGAGAGACTTAAATTTTGATTCAAATTTTATTTAAGGCTGGTTTAGCTCATCAAAAACATAGTTGTTGAAAACCTACGATACACGATACATATCCTCTCCTTTGGAAAATGATACATATTACACCCTGTATCCTTTTTGTATAGAAATCCTACGATATGATCGTGTATCCTACGATTTTATAAGCGTTTCCTAAGTTGGTACGTATCTACGATTACTTTATTTTAAGAAGCGGAACCCCAAATGTATTAATCTTAGCCACTTGATCTAATTATGGCGATTTTCAAACACTTGGTAGAAATTCAACCTCAATGTAGGGCTTGAATAGAGGAAAGAACCATAATTCAATTGTATTTTGCTTGAAACATACAAGGGCAATGTTACGCCTCTTAAGGAGATTAGAGCAAGTTCACCCGTAGTCATTGAAATAGTATTGCCAATTTAATTTATTTTTTAAGTTTGCTACAATGTCAAAAAATAAATAATTTTGTCAGCTAACAAAAAGAAAAATACTTGGAAAAAAAGAAGAACATTTGTTTTGGTGAAGGAGGATATTTGTGTTAGCCATTCAACCAACCAAAAGAAAGTGATTTTTTTTTCTTTTCAAAAAGCGTCACCAGTATATTTAAGAGAGTGCATCATATAATAGCCTGTGCCAAAATTTTAAAGAAAGTTTCTTTTCTTTCCATTGATAAGGTAGCAAAAAGTCTTAATGTGATAGACCCCAATTGAGAGACTTGAAATTTTGCTTCTTAAAAACATTTCATTTTTGTAAATGTAAGTATAGTCTATTGATGTCATTAGGTATAACTATTTTTTAAATGTATATTAATTATGGTTATTGTTGTTGAAGAATAAACTAGATTTAATATTTTTGGCACAAGAAAAATAATGTATAATATAAGCCCAATTGACAAAGTTCAAAGATGAAAGTTATTATTTTAGTAGATATAAATATCTAGTTTCTAGAAGCTCTATAATATCTATCTTCTAGAAATTCTACAATATCCTTGTGAAATATCTAGATATTTTTGGTGAGAATTAGTTACATCTGTAATTCTAGAATCTACCTCAAAGTTCATCCTGTATGAAAATATCTTTGGAATATACCCTTCCATTGAGATGGATTCTTGCCATTTTGCACCAAGGAAAAAAAAATGTTTTGAATTGTTTCTGCCTCCCCCCAAATCTTTTCTAACAACAAACAATTGGTGTACATTGCACTCTTGAGCTCTATTTATCTCTCCTTCTCTCTGTCCATCGTCATCACTGTTCACCACCCTGTTATTGATTCAAAATGGGCTTGGCAAAAATCATGATAACTAACCATAGCTCCCCTGTCAAAGCTCTCACTAGTTCTCTCTCACCAAATAACTCGTCCCTAGCCGAATCTACAAAAGTCTCAAAGGCTTCATCCTTTGAAGCCTCTGTAAATATCAAGTTTTCCTCACGTTCAAGCCGGATTAAGTCAACACCTTCTATAGAATAGTCATTCCCATCCAGGGATGATGAAAGCAGATTAGTACCGCAATTTTTACAAATGGAACAACTACCCAATCCCATCATCAAATAGCTAACTTCTAGTTGTTTACCCTTCATTGCATTCTTCCTATATGCCTCCTTTCCCCCCCTCGGCTCCGGTGGTAGACATGAGAAAAATCGTACTTGGGGTAACAGTTTCCAAGTCATAATGTCCAAACTGTGTGTCACTAAAGCGACTGCGCAGAAATTGGACTACAGTAGGAGCTGAAAACCTTTTTGACCAAATTCTTTAGGGTTTCTACTGTGCTTTCGTTCCTCACGAATGTTCTTGTAGTTGGCGGGTTATATTGCTCAGAACATTCGTGAGGAACGAAGGCACAGTAGAAACCCTAAAGAATTTGGTCAAAAAGGTTTTCAGCTCGTACTGTAGTCCAATATTTGCGTAGTTGCTTTAGCGACGCGCAGTTTGGATATTATGACTTGGAAACCGTTACCAAGGGTATGATTCTTCTAGTTTCTGCCACCGGAGCCGAGGGGAATAACGCGCTGAAGAGTAAAGAGTTGGATGTAAGCTACTTGATGATGGGGATGCAAACTTCAAGGTTGCAAGTTTGGCTCTTAGAAGGTGTGTTGCTCATTTGTTTTTTTGTGGTTATATGTTTCCTCCTTTGCCCCTGTTTTGTTCTTAATGGTTTTTTTTCCCCCACGGTCTGCCAACATCAAGAAACCCTAAATGATGATTGATGCATACCGGATTTGGTTAGTTCTTCATGTTTCCTCCTTTGTCCCTGTTTTGTTCTTAATGTTTTTTTCCCCCCCTCTTGACGGTCTGCCAACATCAAGAAACCCTAAATGATGATTGATGCATACCGGATTTGGTTAGTTCTTCATCATCATAATCATCAATGTGGGTTTCGAATGAAATATAGAATTTATTGATTGTATGTGTATGTGGAATTTAATCTTGAACCATGTCAACTGTTTCTAATGTTAGCTTCAGAGGTTTTGTTGCCTTCACTGCATTGTTTTTGTGCTATGGAGTTCAAGATGTGCTTGGAGGAAATTATACTGTGAATGTTCAAGATATGCCTTAGAAATTAGTAAGAGTAGGCTAATGGCGGTCTAATATGGACTATGGATAGTCGATACAGTTGAAGAGGAGATTCACAGAAGAAGCGCCAGTGGAGAAACTCATTAGGGGCTTTTTTCCCCCATAAAAGCTGTGATATGGTGCTTTCTATCTCATTAAAAGCTCTGATCTAGTGTGTTGGATCTCATTCTGTGCTAGGGAGACTTGGAAAAATGGACAGTTCTTGTTAAATACAAAGATTTCTTAGAGTTTATGGCTCACTTTATGCACTTTGAAGCTCCGCGCCTCACATTGGAGCTCTTAGGCTTAAATCACTGAATTCAACTTCTTCCACATTACTTCTTAGTATAAGCCTAGATGTAAGTGATAGAGTACGTACAAGGGCAAAATGCTTCAACATCTTCTTACTTGTTGGACTTGTGCGTTCCACCTAAGGGAATGTGCAGTTTAATCATTGCATTTTGTACAGCATGATACCCCTATGGTCCTTGTAGTTTTGAAGGTGCTCTACAAGGGCATAGAGGTTCCAGCAGGATGTCTAATGATAAAATCAGATTATCTAAAATAACAGGCTGTAAATGTCCATTTTCCTTGTGTTGTTTGGGGTTTTGGTTTTGGTTTTGGATTTGTCTGTAGGTGCTTAGGTTCTACCGGTGGTAGTCGTCCTCATCGGTCTATTTCTTTGCAGTATTATCTCTGAATTTCTTTGCTTGTCAATATCTTCTCCCATGACCTTAGCTATGAGCGAGGGTGAGAACTGGGGTCAGGTTTAGAGTTTTCAACTTTTCTACTACGGATTTCGTTGCACTCTTATTTTCCCTTAAAACTCTTGAATGTGCTGCTTATGCTATAACCGGGGTCTTGATTTTCCCATTTTTCCCTTTCCTTGCAGGGCTCATTGGTTGGCGAGCAACTTTGGATTGCTGTCTGGGATATTATTAGATCCTCCAATTTGTTTTTACTCTAGCTAGTTGATATGTTTAAAGATTTGTTAGAATTTCAAGGTCCTCTAGAAGGCTTAGTTTTGCTTATGTTGAAAATGAGTTGCTGCGTTTAGAACAGTTTTCTTCATGGAATATGTTACTTTGCAATTCTGAGAACACATGAACTTTCTCTATTCTTGTGCCTGTTGATATGTTTTGTAATGTTTTGAACTTTTTAATTACAGAACATATTCGTGGCTCCAAGTGCATTTGTGAGCCATTAGTAGAGCTGGTAAACGAACCAAACCCCTTGAGTTTGAGCTTGTAGAGATTTACAGTATAACCAAAATAATTGAAAATCTGAGCCTCCTTATTATAGAGATTTTTTTTATGTCAGTCTTGATTTTCAATTGCTTCTATCTTCGAAATTGGATTTTCTTTAATAGTTCTTGGAAATGCAAATGAGTTTATCTGCAACCGTAAAATCAGTAGCAATTACCCCATACAAAACTTGTCATCATAAACAAATATTACAAGCTAGTTAACATCCTGTTCCATGGTGTGTCAGGTTCATAGAAAAACGTTTGATATGTCTGGACACAAACTAATTCTTTGAAATCTTTTCGTCTTTGGTGGATGTTTTTGAGCTTCTATACCAAAATTTCGTGCTTTTACTGTTTGTTCCAGTGAAATCACGTAGCTTACCAAATTACTGGTGTTGACCAGTGTTGGAGCTTACCGAATTACCCTATTTTTTAGGTAGCCTATTCTGAAATGATTAAATGCAGCCAGCTGGTTTCGCGAATTTGATGTGGTTAGTCATTGAAATGTTCTAACCATGTTGTAATTCAGCAAAGCTTGATATTAGTGCGCTAGTTGTGCAAACTTTGACAGGCCCTCTGGAATGTGAGAAAGGGCGAAAAAAGCAAGGAATTTGGTTTCTCATTTTCTCACCATCACAGGGACAGTTCGCTCTTCTTGATTTCACAGCAAACAACAATGAGATTCAAGCTTGAGCTTCATTACCCGTAAGAGTAACTTTATTATGGGGCCATGTCCTGGCTCTAAGAGCGCTTGAGCCGCTTGTCATGTGACGAGATTTGATACCGTGCTGGGTAGTTCTGGATACCGTGTTGCAAATGCACAGGCAGCTCCCTGGGCATACATGTCAGCGGCTAGTTTATAGTTTATGTTTTGCATTCTGCAAATGTGCAGGCAGCTCTCTGGGTCTCAGCGCTTAGGTGCGCATACATGGGGAGCATGAGTTTTGTGGAGTGATCGGGGAAAATTGGAAGAGGCCCAGAACTTGCTATGTATGAGGTGAATTGAACTGACGATGAGTGATATTAGCAACTGTATGCCATAAAATAAGGGGTTTTGAAGAATTATGTAACAATGACGTTCTTTGTGCAAGGATTCTTCTTCTTGTTTCTTTGTTTTTTTACTTTTGACAACTGATTATACGGGTCGAAAAGAAGGGGGGAAAAATACTAAAACAAAAATTTGGAAAGGATGTGCCAATAATTTAGCAAGAATGATGGGTATTTAGGCACTTCGGCGAAGACAAAAAAACGAGTTTGATGCAGAACCATTCGGGTAAAATACCACCACCGCTACTAGCGAGCTTCATTCACCCCCTCTTTCCTCTCCGCCACCCCGTCCCATCACCCCATCATTCACCATCGGCAACCACACCACCAATAAGATTTAATTAGTCTGTCACGACGCTCCCAAATTTTAACATATAAAATGTGCACATATTTTTGGATTTTAATATCCCAAGGATTTTTAAACCATTTGTGTGAATTATATACATCTTTACAAAAAAAAAATCCAAAAAGCCTTGCAAATTTTGGGACTAGATATCTGACTGCGTCGGGACAGACTAACTGAACTCGAATATGGTTGTGGGCGTGCCCCTCTGTGCACAGTTTCGGCTCCCAACTCACCATGTTCGCTGCTCCATTAATTAATTGGTTTTCCATTGAGAAAGAATGCGAAATAGAGGATGGGAGTGATTTGTAGTGTAGGAGGCTGGGGTTTGTAGAGTAGGAGAAGGGAAGTGGATGTAGGGGTGTAGACTTGTAGTGTAGGGAGGAGGTGTGAGAAAATTTCAGCGATAAAATAGTCATTACTCATTACACATGAGCATACTTTTGTCTTAAATTTTTACTTAAGTTGTAGTATTTAGGAAATTATGGTTTCCAAATAGAATTGGCTTTTAAATAAATGAAGACACCATAAAAATAGCTCATTTATATGTTGGAATAGATTATTCAGACACACTCTCACTTACTAGAAATCTCACACACCCCAAACTTGGGTTCCAATTTTCACAACAGTTCCTCTGTACCAGAACCCCCAGTACCCATATGTGTTTCAGCCATTGGATTGTGCAACGATTGAAAATGTATGGAAACATAGGTATAGATTAAACCCGGTAACGAGGATGTAATCCTTCCAATTTCGTGAGATCCGATTTAGAAAAAGAAACTATAAAACCTGTAGAACCAATTATCAGTAATCTGTAACCAACTTTACTTGGCAACCACAGTTTCAGCATAGATTTTTTTGTTTATACACGAATCTCATAGGTGCCTCCATTGTTTCTTGTTTCATTTGATCTTGCAAATGTGTCCATTCTGCTAATTCTTCGGCTGTCGAAGTTGGTGGACCATCAAACAACCATTGTCCAAACGCATCAATATCTGGTGGGACAGCAACTTCAGAAGTTGATGCAGAACCATTTTCCTCATCTTCAGCACCGCCGTGATGTCTGTGGCGCATAACCTCCAATCTGAGTAAACGATCGTCCAATGAACCAATTGCTCGTCAAAGCCGTAGCTTGCTGCTCGACGGCAGTTTATTAGTACTATCAGAAAAAATGATTTTGATCGACTGTATTCCCATCTACTGCCAGAAAAAAAATTCACTTAAATTGTTTCCGATCATGTAACAATCAATAATTGATTCATATGATTCTTCACATGGTTAATAATCTCGAAAATATCTACAACATGAACGAATGGGATCGTACTAATAATCTTGAAATGAATCACAATCGAGCAATTACTTGACCTGGTATTACTCTTTGATAATGGGATTAGATAGAATGTGGTCAAATCTAATTTTATACAAAAAAATTCACCCAAATAATCTCCGATCATGCACTAATAAGAATTAAAATTTGGATAATAACTAACAAAGTTTATCTTATTGACAAGATCTAAATGTTGAACAGTTTGGATCGGGTTAAAAAATCTGGAATAAATCTCAAGTGACAAATTAAACTGTGACATATGGGGAAGATTCAAACGACGTGGTTTTGGGTACATGACATAGGTTGAACCTATGTCATGTGAAAACAAACGACACCGTTTTGTTTAACGTAACGATCTTTTCCAAGGGAGTGCCAAAACGACGTCGATTTTGGTCTGTAGGGTCAATTACGACCACGGAACCAACAGTTCTTCTCTCTCCTCCCCCTCACCACCAGCAGCTCCAGTAATCTACTGCATGTTCAAGGGTCGATTTTGCCATCTAGACCGGTAGTCCCGTGTTGGAGCTCAGGGAAGTCGAATCTTGATGAGTCTCGGTTTAGAGGCTTGGGTTTTTCTCGGAGCTTGTGATTGGGAGCTCAAGCACATTGAGGTAAGGATTTCTTCCACCTTTTTCTTGGGTTTGGTTGGAATTCTACATGAATCTTGAGTTAGATTGTGTAACCTCTCTTAATTTGTTGAGATTCCTATCTTTCTAAGTGCATTTTAGTTGTTGATATCACAAATTTTTGGGCTTGGACCTTCTTTGTCGAGTTTAGGTGAAAATCGCCAAATCTGCAGTGTTCTGTGCGTGTTCCTGATTTGGTGGTTTTTTTGTCTAGACGGGGAGCCCGACCGTCTAGACGTTTTTGACAGATTGCTCCCGGTTGTTGTTTTTCAATACCGAATCTCCCTTCCCTTGACGCTCGTTTAACCCCATTAGCACAGTTCGCCAAAAAACATGTGATTCCCACTTGAGAACTTGTTAAAATACATATTTGACTTGTATTATCGGTTGTTAAAGGAATATGATGAAATGATACTTTGTGGACACCTGTTGACACGTAATGGCGTGGTATGATGGACATACTTGATGCACGTTAACTGTTTCTAATGTTAGCTTCAGAGGTTTTGTTGCCTTCACTGCATTTTTTTGTGCTATGGAGTTCAAGATATGCTTGCAGGAAATTTTACTCTGAATGTTCAAGATATGCCTTAGAAATTAGTAAGAGTACGCTAATGGCAGTCTAATATGGACTATGCAGTGGTGGCTTCAGGAATTAATGGAAGGGTGTTCAGAAATTACCGGTCCACTCACTGATCTATTAACCAATAACATATTTACAAAATCTCATATATTAGTATAAATAGTGCAGTCGAAAAATATAAACTCTATTCTGAAAAATTAACTACGAGGTGAAATGAAATGAGAACTTAATATATAAGTAACCAATATATATATATATATATATTTTGAAAGTTGTTGTATTGCGTAATAAACTGTGTTTCATAATGGAGGGAGTAAATTTTTACAGTTGTCCAAGACAAATTCTCATATTTTGTGTTAATATTTAACTGGCTTATTAATCTACTAAAACCATTTTGAAAGAAATTGTAGAGTATGCTAGGGCCGACCTTTTAAAAAATACTCTAATGTTTTTCTTTAGGATGACATGATGAGATTTGCAATGTAGATGAAGTTTTTTAAAAGTTTTGCTTGTAATTTCTATGTTAACTAGACCCAAAAAAAAAGAAGTTATTGTCATAAATGAGAAATTAATAATATATTTAGACCATCAACAATAGAGATAGAGAGAGAACGCAGAGCATATATAATATTTACACCAATAGATTCTTCTTTTTCCATTTTTTTTCATTATGATTGTGAGCTTTATTTGAGGTAATGTTTAGGTGTTCAAATATAAATTACTTAGATCGATGGGTTGTAATTGTTTTGTGATTGAGTGTTCAATTTGTTTTGGGTTGGGTGTTCTATTCGTTTTTGAATTAGGTGTTCAAGACTATCCGAATAGGGTGTTCATTGATATTTGAGTTGGGTGTTCAAAGAAACGTTAACTCATAATTTGTACATGTTTTCTAAGCAATTTTTTTTTATTGGGTGGTCATTTGACCATTGAATGGTGGCTGTAGAGCCGCCCCTGGGACTATGGATAGTTGATACAGTTGAAGAGGAGATTCATAGAAGAAGCACCAGTGGAGAAACGCATTAGGGGCTTTTTTTTTTTCTCATAAAAGCTGTGATATGGTGCTTTCTATCTCATTAAAAGCTCTGATCTAGTGTGTTGGATCTCATTCTGTGCTAGGGAGACTTGGAAAAATGGACAGTTCTTGTTAAATACAAAGATTTCTTAGAGTGTATGGCTCACTTTATGCACTTTGAAGCTCCGCGCCTCACATTGGAGCTCTTAGGCTTAAATCACTGAATTCGACTTCTTCCACATTACTTCTTAGTATAAGCCTAGATGTAAGTGATAGAGTACGTACAAGAGCAAAATGCTTCAACATCTTCTTACTTGTTGGACTTATGCATTCCACCTAAGGGTATGTGCAGTTTAATCATTGCATTTTGTACAGCGTGATACCCCTATGGTCCTTGTGGTTTTGAAGGTGCTCTGCAATGGCATAGAGGTTCCAGCAGGATGTCTAATGATAAAATCAGATTATCTAAAATAACAGGCTGTAAATGTCCTTTTTCATTTTGTTGTTTGGGGTTTCGGTTTTGGTTTTAGATTTGTCTGTATGTGCTTAGGTTCTACCAGTGGTAGTCGTCCTCATCGGTCTATTTCTTTGCAGTATTATCTCTGAATTTCTTTGCTTGTCAATATATTATGTCCGTCATTACAAAAAGTCTTGGAACACAACCTCTATTGGGAGCTGTCTGATGTAGAGATTTATAACCAAAATGATTGAAAATCTGAGCTATCTTATCATAGAGATTTTTTTACGTCTGTCTCCATTTTCAATTACTTCTATCTTTGAAAATGGATTTTCTTTAATAGTTCTCCATTAGTTAAAGATATACGAAGTCTTTGAAATCATAAAAAGTCATAAGAACATTATAGATTGAAAGAAGTGATTGAAATTAAACTTTTCTGGACAAATCAAACAGATTGCATACATGTCAAGACAGAAAAAAGATTGCACCTTTACTTAAAAGATTGCACTTTGTGTGAAAAAACATTGCATCCATATTTTGCCAACTTGTCTTACTAGTGTATGGTCAAATCAAATTTCTTGGATAGAGAGGTATCACCAAATGACGAAAAAAAAAATCAAGCTTAAGCGCTTTCGGACGATTCAAGAAATGCAAATGAGTTTATCTGCAACCATAAAATCAGTAGCAATTACCCCCTACAAAACTTGTTATAATAAACAAATACTACAAGTGTTAGCATCCTATTCCATAGTGTGTCAGGTTCATAGAAAAACGTTTGATATGTCTAGACACAAACTAATTTTTTGAAATCTTTGTCTTTGGTGGATGATTTTGCGCTTCTATACCAAAATTTCGTGCTTTTACCGTTTGCTCCAGTGAAATCTTGTAGCTTACCAAATTACTAGTGTTGACCAGTGTTGTAGCTTCCCAAATTACCCTATTTTTTTAGGTAGCCTATTCTGAAATGATTAAATGTAGCCAGCTGGTTTCACGAATTTGATGTAGTTAGTCATTGAAATGTTCTAACCATGTTGTAATTTAGCAAAGCATGATATTAGTGGTCTAGTTGTGCAAACTTTGACAGGCCCTCTGGAATGTGAGAAAGGGTGAAAAAAGCAAGGAATTTGGTTTCTCATTTTCTCACCATCACAGAGACAGTTCGCTCTTCTTGATTGCACAACAAACAACAATGAGATTCAAGCTCGAGCTTCATTACCCATAAGAGTAACTTTATTATGGGGCCAAGTCCTGGCTCTAAGAGCGCTTGAGCCGCATGTCATGTGACGCGATTTGATAGCCGTAACTAATAAGTGATGGTTTGGTAGTTCTGGATACCGTGTTGCAAATATGGTGGCTTATCAATGCCTGGAGCACTTGAGATGTACTGTTCTTTTTTTGGAAGAGCATGTAATGTTCTTGATTTTACAGTCAATGATGACTTCTCCTATGGATATTGGAAACGAAATAGTTTGACATGTTATTGATTCCCATCACTGTTTTATGTCAGTGGCTAGTTTAGAGTTTGTTTTCTGCGTTTGGAAAAGGCCCAGAACTTGCTATGTTTGAGGTGAATTGAGCTGACGATGGTTGATGAAAAAGGACCAGTTCCTCGGTACCAAAACCCCCAATACCCATGTGTTTGAGCAGTTGATTGTGTTGTTGAATTTCAGTTTTTTAAAATTACCACTCGTAATTTAACGGTTGAAAATGCATGGGAACAGAGGTACAAATTAAACTCGGTAAAGAGGTTTTGATCCCTCCAATTTCGTTAGTCCCGATTTAGAAAAAGAAACTAGGATCTATAGAACCAATATCAGTAATCTGTAACCAACTGGGGTTACTTCACTTGGCAACCACTGTTTCAGTAGAGATTTTTTTGTTTATTTATTTGTCATTCCATTGAAACTTCTAATATACACTGCATATATGAAAGCAACTACTTTGGTAAAATACACAACAGGACTCTAAAGTTCCTCAACATTTGCAGGTGCAGCTTCATTTGTGGCCTCCTTGGCCAAAGCAGATTGCTTGGCCTCTTCCTCAAACTGTCTTTGATAATCCAACCTCTCTTGTAACTTCAATTCATCAGCAGTATCAGGAAAGTCACTGGATTAAGACAAGGTCAAATACCCAGTACAAAAAGTCAGTAAGGCCTACGGAAATAGCATAGATGGATGTGATCTGTGCATATATTTCTAATTTTCTATGGTGTATTCTACAGCTGTGAGTATAACAAGACTTAAGGTTGTTGATCTGCCTTTTCCTCTTCAGCAACAGTAAGCTTTAGACTCACTAGAAGTATCCTTCTATTTGAGGAGAGTATTAGAAATCAGATATACATGGCATACACGAAAACAACTTCT
Source organism: Vaccinium macrocarpon (assembly GCA_022606695.1). Lineage (NCBI taxonomy): Eukaryota > Viridiplantae > Streptophyta > Magnoliopsida > Ericales > Ericaceae > Vaccinium > Vaccinium macrocarpon. The sequence continues at coordinate 38,472,369 of CM040181.1, read as the reverse complement.
ATGGTAAGATACACAACAGGACTCTAAAGTTCCTCAACCTTCGCAGTTGCAGCTTCATTTGTGGCCTCCTTGGCTAGAGCAGACTGCTTGGCCTCTTCCTCAAACTGTCTTTGATAATCCAACATCTCTTGTAACTTCAATTCATCAGCAGTAGCAGCAGGAACAGGAAAGTCACTGGATTAAGACAAGGTCAAAAACCCAGAACAAACTCAGTAAGGCTTACAGAAATAGCATAGATGGATATGTGATCTGTGCATATATTTCTATGGTGTATTCTACGGCTGTGAGTATGACTAAACTTACGGTTGTTGATCTGCCTTTTCCTCTTCGGCAACAGTAAGCTTGTTGCTAGACTCGCTAGAAGTATCCTAATATACGAGGAGAGTATTAGAAACCAAATATACACGGCTTACATGAAAGCAATTTCTATGGTAAGATGTAAGTGGTGGCTAGCTCATGCGGTGGGGCTCTTGGATGCCCCGCACTTCATCCAGGGATCGAGTTCCATTCCCCCCATGTAATAGAGTAGGAATGACAACAAGGCTTTAAAATTAGAAACCTTTGGATCCTTCACTTCTCTGTGGTCTATAATCTTTTTCTTAGCCTTTGAAGATTTCTTTGAAAGCTTTGGATGACTGTTTCCTTTCCCAGTACCCTTCTTGGGATCAAGAGCAAGCTCTGATAAAAGGGCTTCAGTTGCAGCCTCTGCTACCAACGCCTCTAATTTTGCCTGGCAATATAATTTTTCCAGAAAATGTTAAACATTTTTTGGAAAAATAAGTTGGGGAAACAATTCAGGTAAATTATGCAGCGAAACAAGTACGAACATGTATGAAGTTTCGAACGAGAGGCAACATGATGCCCCGATATTCAAGGCAGATCGCTTGTATATTACCGTGGACTTAACATAACATAACAAAGATCACTCCTTGTGATTTGCTCTTCAGTTGTGAAGAGCTGCAGGAAACATCACAACTCATTTAATTAAGTGAAGTTTAGCCATAAGATTGGTGAGTTACAAAGCCTAGTGAATGACATATGCTTAATTATCTTTAAAACAGATAATGTAAGGCGAAAATCAAGAATCAAGTCTAAAGCTTTGTTTTCCATAGGTTTTTTTATTTTATTTTTTATAACCGGATGTCTAAAACAGTCTAAAGCTTTGTTTTCCATAGTTACCTCCGATATTTTCTTATGGATTGCCATTCTAATGGAAGTATCTTCTTGATCCTCAACTTCCCTACTTGTCAAAGAATTTGATCCAGAGTGACGAATATTTGCAGCTTCTTTCAGTAATCCCACTATTGCGGTGAACTCAGGTGTGGGGGTCATAGAATCATCCTTTGCTTTTACGAGATTTTCCCTCAAGAGCAATTTGTATGGGACATGGTTTCCACCTCGTTTCCTCTTGTCCAGTTCTTGTGCACAGATGATCAGAGTTCCTCGTAAGGATCTGCACTGTACCACAAGTTCGCTTTGCTTCCTACGCAAACCTTGAAATCGAATAAATTCTTCCTCGAATCTCATAGGTGCCTCCATTGTTTCTTGTTTCATTTGATCTTGGAAATGTGTCCATTCTGCTAATTCTTCGGCTGTCGAAGTTGGTGGACCATCAAACAACCATTGTCCAAACGCATCAATATCTGGTGGGACAGCAACTTCAGAAGTTGATGCAGAACCATTTTCCTCATCTTCAGCACCGCCGTGATGTCTGTGGCGCATAACCTCCAATCTGAGTAAACGATCGTCCAATGGACCCGACGAGTCACCCGTAAGAACAATCCGTTCCTTAATGCTATGAACAGTTCCATTTACAATTTGCAAATCATGTAACAGAAATGGTTGCATTTGCAAATTCTGTTCGATTAGCCCTTCGTGCTGTTGCTCGATATGCTCCATACGCGATTCGAAATCTTCAAACTTGTCATCACAATAATAACACGCCCAAAACGTCCAATTCTTGTTCTTCTCGGCGTAACCAATACCTTCTGAAAAAACCCTTTTCGCTAAATGATCGTTGCGAAATGAACTGTAAAACTCTCTCAAATCACCGATTTTTAGTCCAATCAACTGAATCTTTCTCTCATCACTCATCTCGTTCCAATACGATCGGGACTTTTCCAGTTTCATCTCTGCCCTCTCATTCTTCTTCGAAACAGCTTGTTTCTTCCTCTCACTCATTCTATATCTTTCCTCCAAAACCCAACCCTTAAATGATAAAGAAGCATTCCGTATACAATGCTGTAATGGATCATCAACCAACAACTCTTGTTCACACACTGTCAGTACCTCGTCGAATCCTTCAACAGTACTCGAAAACTTGTACAGTGTTCCGGCGTAGAAATCCCCTAATTTCATGAAATACGGCGACACAGAGACCGCGCGTCGAGCAGACTCGATGGCGCCTCTCACGTGCGCCTGAAACAGGATACTAGCAGAAGTGCCGATTCTTGAAGCTTCTAGACCGTGTAGCTTACATTGGGCAGCGTGCACGAGACTGCTGTGTCCGTAACGACGGCACGTCTCTTCCATGAGATTGAAGGCTTGGGCGGGGTCACCGGCGGTGTGAGCGGCGATTGCGGCTTGACATTTGGACTTGATCAAGAGTTCTTGATCGATCTGGGTCTGTTCTTGACTGGGGTTATTAGTCGGTGGTGGTGGTGCTCCGGTGGCGGAGTTGGGCGGCGGAGGAGGGGGGTTTGCTTCTTCTTGCCACGATCCATTAGAAAGATTCAAGATTTTGAAGGTGGGTTCAATGGAATTGAATTGAAAAGAGTTGAAGCAATGAGAAAACTTGAAAAAGATAAATAAGAATGAGATACGAATGGTGCGAGGAAGAGGATCAAGAATGTTTGCTAGTATTACGTTGTATTTCTGTTATATATATTCGCGCGGGCGGGAGAAATAGTGAGTTTGAATAATAACCGTCCGGTGGGTCCCACGGCTTCCTTCCTTCCATGTACCAGAATCTTGTGATACAGTTACAGTGGCTTAACCGACTTTTACCCACCCATGCTCTCATAGTCATTAACAAGGGTTCAAAGAAAACCTTGGATTTCGATGGCGGTACTCATCGCGCATCTTGATCTTCTAAAATAATTTTTGGATGCTCGAGATTAATGCTTGGCACCACATCATTTCTGCCCTACTCACACCCAAATTCTTCCCGCTTTCCATTCAACTATTTAGTTTCAACAAGATAAGCTATTTGGGTCAAACTTATGAACCCAGAAAACAAAGGCTTACTAGCTCACTTGTTTACACCATATTTTGGGGTCTTTTGGCTAATAATCCACAATCGGATTATTGGATTATTTGTTTTGTCTTTATTCAAAAAAAATTTTGCATTTATTATTTTTGCGTCAAGATTTTGTGGTTTTAAATTCCTTTCAATGAGACGAATCTAATAAGTACAAAATTATGGTCAAACCAAATATTTTTTTGAATAAAGCCAAAATACTTGGATTATTGGCCAATACTTGGCCAATAATCCAAGTATTTTGGCTTTATTCAAAAAAAAATTGAGTTTTGACTATAATTTTGTACTTGTTAGATTCGTCTCGTCGAGAGGACTCCAGAAATCACAAAATCTTGATGTAAAACTAACAAATGCAAAAAAAAATTTGAATAAGGACAAAATGAATAATCCAATAATCTATAATCCGGATTATTAGCCAAAATACTACCGAATGCCGCTATGGGTAAGGATGAGACGCATACGCCAAATGTACGCAACTCATGCATCTCAACTGTCCATCTCAAAATCAATGGTCCAGATTTTAAATAAACTATTTGCGTGAATAAATAAACTATTCGCCCAAATAATTTATTTAAAATCTGGACCACTGACTCATGCACGAACGGCTAAGATGCACCGTACGTGCATATTGCGTACGCACGCTTGTGTATGCGAAATAATTTTGCATTTTACCGCCTATTGATATCGATAGAAAGGTGGCAATTATGGGAATGCTACTATTTTATTCTTATTATAATTATGTAGTCGTATTAATATTATAATGAGCATTAGTATCTTTATTACATGTGTAGGACACTTAGATTTATGAACTGCTGCCACTTCACCGATCAGTCTTTCACCATTCAAACCCTTCCTCGATCGATCTCTCACACTCAATCAAGTCTTCCATTGAACCTCACTCGATCTCACTGATTCACAATGAAATCTGCACGATGAAGGTCACAAAGACGGTTTCCTGGTGATGTTAATTTTCAAATTCCGGCGGATTTTTCCGGTGAGTTTTCCAGAATCCGGCGACAGCTCGGTGAAGTTAGGTAACATTTCCGGCATATTTCGGTTGGAAATCAGTTGGAGTGTTGAGGTGGCAAAGTGGTTCTATATTTGGAACCACTTTTCCATTTGTTTTATTATAGAACCAGATGTAGCTCCCCATTAGAGCCCTTGTTTTTTTTTATTGGTGCTATATTATAAGTATAAAACCCCTAAATCGGAACAATAAACAGCCGTGCGTAATGAAAAAACGGGAAAGGAAAACGAGACACAAGATATACGTGAAAAACGTCAACACGAGGAAAATCACGGGAGTCACACCAGTCCACTATGAAATCGAAAATAAGAGTACAAGTCTTCTCGCAATTTCTCTGCGATCTGCGTTTTCTCTCGCCTCTCTACGTTTTTCTTCGAGAACTGATAACTCTAATATTTAACAAAATGCTAAATAAATAGGTCGGGCTCTATGACTGAAATTACACCCCGATGTCCAAAAATTACCCTAACTCTCGGACGTTGTCCTTGTAGGGGCTTCACCTCCATATCCCGATGGGGGCCCTGCCTCCTACATCCCCGGAATAAACCATTGTTGAAAGTTGTCTACACCCCAACACCCATCGGATTTGCTCTAATGAGACAAAATTGGAGCATAAGCATAGCCATAACACTTTTTTTTTTGGCTCTTTCTATCAGTCAATAAGTCCATTACAACTGACATAAATTTTCCACATACAATAAAATGCAATGATAGCACCACCTGCACCAATGTGAGAAGACAAAATTGGAGTATGAGCATAGCCATAACTTTTTAAAACTCATATGGACAAAATGTGGACTTTCTTTTTTAGATTATTCTATTGATATTAGTGACCCAAGGGAAGCAAGTGGAGTTTTGTTTAATGTATTTTTTTTTTTTAATCTTTACAGTTGTAATCATTAGCTCTGCGGAGTTGTGATTTTTTAAACTTTAGCGTTCATCACATATGGGGCCGCGGCTATTTTATACTGTAATTTTGTAGCATATATTTAGGCTTCGTTGGGGTAAATTGAAAAAATTGGTTTTTGGGTTTTTATTTTATTTTATTCTTATTCAAATTGTTTTTTTGTATTTGTTAGTTTTCGCTCGATTTTTTGTGGTTTTTTGTTTTGTCTCGACAAGAGAAATCTTTTTTTGGTTTATTTTTCGTCTTTATTTACAAAAATTTAAGTTTAACTAATAATTTTATACTTTTTAGAATCTTTTTTTTGGTTTATTTTTCGTCTTTATTCACAAAACTTTAAGTTTGACTAATAATTTTATACTTTTTAGATTTTTCTCGTTGAGATAAACCAAGAAATCACAAAAAATCGACTGAAAACTAACAAATGCAATTTTTTTTTGAATAAAGACAAAACCCAAAAAACCAAAAAATTAGTTTTTTCAATTTACCTAAACCAAGCCTTAGTCACGTCCACGAGCTATCCAATGTAGCACAAGCAACTGAGACAGGTGCTATTAGCCTATTATTAATTATTAGTTAGTACTTGTTTGAGAATAATTTTTTTACTATATAGTTTCCCTAAAAGTTTCGAATCCTGTACCGCCTAAAGTACTGGTTTTCCTATTGGCCGCACCTTGCTTCTTCTCTCTCTCTCTCTCCCTAAAGTTGGCTATAATATTTAACTGCCTTCTCCCTGTCTTCCCGTTGTCCCTCAATAATACTTCTCTCACTAGCTAGAATTTTCCTCCATTTCTCTCTGCTCTCTTTCCCCTCTTAGCACGCACTGTAAATTTGTTAATCTCATAATAATGGGGTACATTGCCGACTATATACGTCATGGCCCGCAATATGCAACACAACATGTAGTTGTAACGTGTATAGTTGGCAACTCGATCTGGTTACTGATAATACTAATTACTCACAGCATCGGGCTAGCTAAACACGAGAACCAACACACCTTCCGAGCGTGGATGGTTGGGCTGGCCGTACCTCTCTTTGTGCTTACATTGATCTCCTTCTGTCTTTACAGCGAGCTTTACCGCGCAAACCCAAGAGGACACGAATTTGATCCAGTGGACAAAGGAATGGAAGTATGCCTTCATTGTTTTACAGGGTTAGTAAGTGCTTTAGTTTTGAGTTATATTATTTATTGGTTTGGGATCCGCCCCAAAGGCCACGCACAAGCACCGCCATCGTATTAGGTTGAGTTTTTTATTTGATTTTAGCAACTGGGTTGCTGATTTTAGCACCTGGTGAACTTATTTGCTAAAATTAGGGTTGATTTTAATCTCGGGGTTTGACCATTATTCTTGAAAAAGGCACTTGTAATGTGAGCATCGAGTCAGAATCCCAAGAGCTGTGATTAAAGACAGTAAAGTTAATCCCGAGAGTTGTGATTGAAGATGTAAAATTTCTCCCGTTTCACACCAATTGCAAAACTTCACACCTATCGACAAGCTAATCAAAGTGCCAACCACTTCGCCAAGCTTGGAGCAGAAAAAAGAAAATAATTTGGTTGTCTAGTCTCTTTGAGCATTTCAAAAGAAGCCTCGAAGGTATTAGAAGATTGAACATATAGCCGGTTGAAGGATCTGCTTTTGAGTGGGTGGGTGTGTTGTAGTACGTGTTTTTGTGTCGGTGTGGATTTAAATGTTTGGGGGTGCTAGTGATTTTTTTGGTATGTGTTTAATGTTGGTTATTGTCTAGGGCCTAGGGTTTTTTTTTTGGGTCAATTGTTAATCCCGACCCTAAGGATTCAAACCTAGAATGTCTCGTGGAGTGTACAAGGTCTTTACCGCATGAGACAGCCACCACTTGCGGGCCAGGGGTTTGAGAATGGCTGGGGTGTGAGTGTGCTTGTATGGTTTTTGTTTTGATGATTTTGGGGTGCTTCAAGTTTAGGAGGCAGGGTAGGCGTTCTTAATTTGGGGTTTATTTCTATTGATATTGGTAGGTGTGTGTCTTCTTGTTATTGAGGGTTGAGTGTTTTTGTCCAAGGGTGGGGTCTGGTTGATGTATTTGAATCCCAAGGAAACCTTAATTTATCCATAGTAGTCCCACCCAAGGTTTTGAATCACCGTATGTGGCGCAAATCTTGGTTTTCCTATTGGTATTGATGCGATCTGATGATGGTGCCGGTCAATACCGGGTACCGTATCGGATTTGCCGCAACTATATATATATATATATATATATATATATATATATATATATATATATATATATATATATATATTGAGAGATAGGGTTTAAGAGACACAAAATTTGTCACAGAATATTATATTTTCAATCTCATTTTCTTAAATCCACTTAATCTATGTAAATTTAGTACATACTTGTTGTATTTGATGTTTGGTAGTGATAGAAGTTGAACCCATGCATCACAAACCCTTTTTAAAAAACATACCTTGTTTTTTTATAATCTCTCTGTTCAGAAATCATAGTTTTTGGGTCACACCGATACCAAATTAGAAAAAATGTGTAACTACAATGTTGTAGATCTTGAAATTCTCTTAAATTTTGATATAACTTGCCTTGATCGGAGTTCGGAGTAAAAATTTATGGCCGAAATACAGTGGCAGTTTTGTTCTGTCCGTGTTTGGTTCTTTTACTTCTTTGCAATGGAAAATAATTGTGTGCGAGCGTGCCAGAGAGAGTTTCAATCTCCTCCCTTAGATTAACTTTGGAAAAGCCAAATCTAATTAGGCGATTGTGTTTTATTGGTTCAATTACCTCAATTAAGAGGATTTTTTCAACAAGTGAAGAAATGTAAACCAACAAACTTAGGAAATCGAAGAACAAAAGAGAAACAAGATACTTCGATTAAATAATCAAAGGTAAACTTACTTCGAAATTTGTCTCCAACTTCAAATACAAGAACTTCGAACGGTTGATTGTTACAGGAACAATCGAGATTAATCCTAACTACTTCCTAATTTAGTTCCTAATCTACTTCGAACTGTGTTCGAGATCCTAAACTAATTCAAACTGAGTTCGAAATCCTAAACTACTTTGCCAATGAACAAACCAAACATCAGTTTTTTTATAGCTGTTTGTTGAAGATTTGTCCGAGGGTTTTTACTTCTTCAATTTCTTCTATTTATAGACGCTGCTTGCAATTCAAACTTCCCGCTCAATGAATTTGAACATTGGCTTGCTTCGAACTCTAACTTCCACTCCTCGAGTTGGCAGTTGCTCCTTCCTCCACGTTTGAATTTGAATTCTTCTAATTCTTCCTCCAAAAGCTTTGATTTTGAATCTATACAGTTGTTTAAACAAATTCAAATGACTTAGACGTTAAGATGAATAACTGCCTTTCTATAAGTACTCCACGTGTTATAATTGCCAATTTGCCTTGCTTCCCAAGTTCACACGTGGAACTTATATATTTAGCAGTTAATCCCATAGCTTCGAGGTCAATTTCTTTCCAATAACGATGGTTTGTAACTGCCAATAACTATTTTTACATTTGAACACGATACGACATCGTATTTATTCAAATATGTTCTTTTAATCCAGCGTGTCTGTATTGACGAGTAATTGCCAACGTTTGGCTTTTCCCATTACGTGTCAATTAATTATTGGATTTGTTAATTTTATATGTAAACAGTCCGGTATTTGCCCGGTATTTTCCGGTACGGCCGGTATAAACACGGTACGGTATTGAGGGTCCTTGGTACCGTTTTTATAGAAAACCGGTACGTATTGGCCGGTACCGGCCGATACGGTATTGATAACCTTGGTCCCACCACTGATCTATCCTAAAATTCCTAATCCTGAACAATTACCGCCAAAGCAGCTGGTATTGTTGGAAAAATGAAAGATTTGTTTGAATATTTTGGTGAGTCTGAATATGAACATCTATTTTAATGATGAATGAGAAAAGTCTCACTATGGGAATAAAAAAATCAAGTTAAGTGAAAAGATCCGTGCACACGCAGTCACCGAACACTTAGACGAGGCTGGGCTGCAATCGGGACCGCGACTCAGGATTCGTGAATCCGCGGCCTGTGGTTCGAGGTCTATGATTTGGTCTAGGGTGTTTTGGGTTTGGGCTTCGGGTATGATCCGTCTTGGTTGAAGAAGAGTATAGGGACTCTTCGGATTCTCATAAGCTAGCATTACTCCTAGTCTCCCATGGTTATTTCTCTAATTAAAGGTGCACTGAATGGGTTTCAGTTTTGCACAGAGGATTAATAACAAATTTCCTTCAATTTCCCACATTGATTGTTGGCTTTGGTTGTTCTATATATGGTGTTCGATTCTCTAGATATTGATACAATAATTCGTGTACAGGCCCCAGTTCATCAGACCCAGTTTGTTCTAGCAGGTGTTACTGACTAATTGCTTGAAGTTGTTGTATCTTGAAAGACAAATGTCGATCAAAACTTCTGCTTTAAGAAAATCGTGTCAAACACAGGCCTCGGTTAGCTATTTTGTTTTTTGTTTTTTTTATTTCATTAAAGTTTCGGTTTCTGTAATTTAGTGTTCTTATTATTTTCCAGAAATGATAAATTCAATTACTAGTTTTCCTACAATAATTAGAGTGAGACTTTGGTTCAACTACTTTTAACTGTCCGATTGAGCTGATTTTTTGTGGGCCCCTTCGAAAAAATATTTTAAGAATAATGAACTGTTCGGATCACTTGTGTGGAATTCAAAAGTGAATTCCTGAATATGCTCTATACATTTTCTGTGCCTATGATCGGTACCCATAGGTTTTTCCATAGAAATCGACTTGGAATAAACAACTGCTAGGAAATCCCCATTGGCCGCGAAATCCTTCTCCTAAGTCTTCTTATAGCAAGACCGAGCTTCTCGCCAAATAATCAGGAGCATGACAAAGATGAGATCATTAAGAGCATCTCCTACCCATTTCTCACTCTTTCTCCATTTTGGAGACTCAAAAAATTATATTTCATTCAAAAAGCAAATAAAAAGAATGAACAACTCTAACCCCAATTCTCCATTTTTCATCTCTAAAATTTCCCTCCAAAATTTTGCTCCCAAAATTCCTCTCCAATGTTTTTCCCTTCGGTAATGATAGCATTACACCACCAGTAATATGATGCAAGTGCAACTAGATTTTTAATTTACTTTCTGTGCTCCATAATTTCCATTTTTTTATGAACAAAAAAAATTATAAGAGTTGAAATGGTTTGAATTTTTTTAAAAGTTATTTCAAAGTGTATTTATACCTATGTAATATTAGGCTCATTTTGAAGATACTATTAATATCTTTTCGATGATATAAATTTTATAAAAATTGAGTGTATAATTTAAAAGTTATATGTCATTCAAGAAAATTTAGTAAAAAGAAATTAGGATATGATTGGTATTATAATTTGTTATCAACACATCCAAAGGATAAAATGGTGATTTTAAGTAAGAAGGGAGAAATGAAAATGAGTCTCCAGTTGGTGGAAGATTCTCCAAATATGGAGGATGAGAAAGGGTGAAAAAAACGAAGGAATTTGGGTTCTCATTTTCTCACCATCACAGGGACAGTAAACTCTTCATGGATTTCACAGCAAACAAAAATGAGATATGAGCTCGAGCTTTATTACCCATAAGAGCATCCTCATCAGTCTCAATAAATTTTTGATCAAATTTAACCATAAAAACACTTTTTACAATTAGGAAGTCACTTTATCAAAAACTCAAAAAATCAGACACTCTATCTACACTTTACTTTATTAAACTATTTCCCTCAAATCTATAAAAAAAAAAAAAAAAAATCTCCCTAAAAGGCTAAAATGTTCCCTCGGTGCCCAAACAAAGACTAGCCACTTTACTCTATCTACACTTTTTCTTGTATTTCTTGCACTTTTACTTGGTAGTTTAGCTTCAAAGCCAAAATAGCAATTCTGATGAGATGCTCTAAGGGTGACTTTATGATCGGGCCAAGTCCTAGGTCTAAGAGCGCTAGAACCGCATATCATATGACAAGATTTAAAAGCCATAACTAAGTGATGGTTGGATTGTTCTGGATACTGCGTTGCAAATATGGTGGCTTATCAATGGACAATACGTGGAGCACTTGATTTTACAGTCAATGATGACTTCTCCTACGGATATTGGAAACGAAATAGTTTGACATGTTATTGATTCCCATCACTGTTTTATGTCAGTGGCTAGCTTGTTTAGAGAATTAGAGCTTGTGTTTTGCATTTCGCAAATGCAAAGGCGCGCAGCTCTCTGAGTCTCGGTGTCTGGGTGCGCATACATTAGGAGCATGAGTTTTTGTAGAGTGACCAAGCGCGTACTTTGGGCGCTTGGGCCCGCATAAATTTTGTAAAATTAATTTTACTTTTGCATAGATCAAATCAAAATTATTTACAATTATTTTAGAGAATTCTATACTAATTGTGTGAACAATAATCGTATTCGTATGATATTAATATAATATAGCTCCGGCTTTGTCTGCACCCATATGTATGGGTTGTTGTCCAAATAGTCGTGTCCCATGCATTTTCTGTTCATTAACTTGCCTCATTTTTTACAACTGCATTGTTCGCACAGACGAATAGACACAGATCATGCATAGACGGTTTTGCCGGGATCACCTTCGATATTGCAAAGATATTGATCCGAACTATTTATAATTTTAAAAAGCATTTTCTTAGTTCCTGTAAAATAATCACTCTATTTTGTTGTACGAATTCTGAAAAAGCCTTTACTAATAACTGAGTGAGCTAATTTTTAATAAGAATTTACAAAAAAAAAATTAAGAAAAAAAAAACGGTTGAGATTATCTTTCTGAGACCTCTAGTGGACCCCGCAAAACTTAATGTGTGTGATGTGCATACATTTGACTGTGCCAACATAACTTTTGTTTTGTTTTATGGTTACTATTTTAAAATCTCAATTAGTGGAGTTGGTTAGATAGCATGGAAGGTAAATCCAACGGTGGCTTACACATGACGGCCAATATTTCTTTTTTCTGCTTTTCTTCTCAGGCCTACGACTTTACACATAACTTACCACACGTAAACTCACATGTATTGGAGGTGACATGTTTTTAAATTCCCAAAAATTAGGTGTTCACAAATCTACATGAAACAAGCATTGCTATTCCATGATGTAACTGCCCCAAGGGCTGCTAGACCATCCAATCAACACGAGCTAGAGCTCGTGTTGGTTAGAAACTCGTTTAAGATTGTTTTGTTATTTAAGAGCATCACTAGTGGTATACTCAAATATAGGTATTTAAATATTGTCACATCACATTTTGGGTATTCATTTAATAATTTTATAAGTTTGAGTATCTACCCTTCTACAATGGTTCATTTATGTCCATAATAATAAAAAAAAAACCATTCACTCTATTTTTAATCATAAAATGGGTCCAACTTTAATTTTGTACATATTTTTTTATAATATTATTATCATTTAAAAGATATTCACAATACGTTTAAAATGAGATCAATCTTGAACATATTTTGGTAAAAATTAAAAATTGATCATTTCAATTTTTGGGAGAAAGTGCAAAAAAACTGAGTTTTGAATTAAGTATTTGAAAAATAGAGAGAGAATGTTGTTGCTTTTGATACCGTGTGGTCCCCAAAATTTGATTATTGAAGTTTAGTTATTGAGAAAGATTAGTAGTTTTGCGTATCCAAATGCCAAAAGTTGAGTATTTGTAACAAATATTGTTAACTTTGAGTATTTATCTAAATACCATTGTGAGCCTCTTTTGTGTATCAAAATACTCATCTTTTGAGTATTTTTGTGTTTGAGTATACCACTAATGATGCTCTAAGTCTAAAGAAACAAAGTTTGAACATTTTTTAAAAGCTCATGAAAGTTTCAAATTACGCTCGAACAAGCAACGTATTAGCTCTTTTGGCATATGATGTATTAAGATTTTTTTGTTACTTTAGACCGAGTCATGTTTAGTTTGATTAAGGTTGGTTTGAGATCGACTTGTCATATGAGAGGAAACTAATTAGTTGATGGCAAAAGTTCATGCAGGAGAATGCGAGACTCACATGAATGGCTTTGTACTTTCGCAATCTAAGTTTGAAAATCTTTTCAAAATTCGGTAATTTTTCAAACCAAACTTGATTAACAACCTGCTAGCTCGTTTATCACCTATAATTACCATTAAAGTTTTAGCAATGTTTTGATTCTTATTTGGCTTGTACTATAATACAATAAAACCTAGAAGTCTGGATCTACTCCAATATAGAATGTCTAAGGACTGAAATAGTCTATTTTTAATTAAAAAGTTTATTCCACAATATACACTTCACGATCTGCACACTCTTTTTTGGGGCAAATCTCATTTCTTTTATTGGCCCAATTATTTTAATCTCATTTCAATCAGACCCGCACATCTTATTACTACTTAATTTGCTCCACCGACGCTTATGCTAGCCTATGTAACAACCACACGACCATGTCCTGCAACCTCACAGATCTGGGCTCCACGTACACGTAGATTGGCTGGCCCCACGTCAAACTATTTCTATTGGTCAACAGATTTATTGAAAACACAGCAATTTTTGAAGTCACAATTCCATTGGCCAAACAGATTTAATTTAAGTCAGCCTGGCCAAGATTAAATTTTATTAAAGTCAAATAAATATTCTTAGTGTTTAATGAATGTACTAGGTGATTGACTACGTGCTACGCACGTACGCGTCAACCCGTTAATTTTAACTCGTTAAATAAAAGTACGATGTTAATAAAGAACCATTAACAACTATTGTTTCAAATTAAGGTAAATCCGCGATCTATGAGTACTGTATTAGATATCCATACCATGGCACAACCTTACTATTCTATTCTACTCCTGTTCTTATTTTTAGCCCAAAAACTCTCCGACGAAAACTCTGTAACTTATTTTCAAATCCACCATTGAAGGTTGGGGCAATTACCAGTATCATTTTATGCTTGAGTAACGTAATTTGTAACCTGATTTGATCATTCACATTTAAGTAGGTTAGTGATAGTTACCAAGAGCATGGTCAGAGGGTGTTACATAAAAGAAGGGAAACCAAAGACTCTTGAATTTATGGAACAGAATCAGAAGCATAGAATCGGAAGGTGTGGCACGATATGTTTTTTTTTTTTTGAGAATAGCCAAGAACTTCACCCACATGACAAAGTTACATGCTGAAATATTGGATACCACGAAATGTTAACCATGCTTGTTGGCTTCAAGGCTTGGAAAACTATGAATTCATAAAATGATTGATTGAATTAGGGAAATAACTGGCACACTTATAAGTGGTTCGATTCATCAAAGAAGTTTACTGCTGCAGGAGTTTTGCCAAAAACTACTAACAGTAAAGCTTCCACAAATGTGACATTTGTCAAGGTCTTAAAGTACTTAATATCACAATCCAACAAAGGAACAAGTCCATAGCTGCCTGCTTTACGTATATAGACAAAGAAGACTATCTAGATATTTAGGAAAAGTTCACAAAGTGCCATCATCAAGCAACTTGATGTTGTAAGTTTTTGTATTAATCTGCAATCAAATTAGAATCTCGAGAGTTCCACACGCAAGTGATAGCGATTATAGAAAGCTAAACTTTATAGAGCAGCTACAAAACAAACCATGTTTGCAAGTCTAGCACCGACCACACACCTGCGAGCTTCATATATTACAGGCTCAAAATGATAACAGAATCCATGCCAGTGTTCTATATATTACAATGCCAAAATGATACTATTTATTCTCGTGCCTGATTATATCAGACACCAAAATAGGAATTAGAGAAGCTGCGATGTTCTTCATCTTGACAATGGACCTCGGTCTATCGCTTGTTCTTCAGTGATACCAATTTCGCATTCTTTCACCCCCATGCCTTGCAAACACAATGATTTGAAGAACAGCAACTTGTGAAACGCCAACAAATATAAAATCTCCTTTGCGCAGGCTGTGCTCATACAAAAAATTAACGAAGTTGCGGTAGCGGATTGATGAATGCCTAAGAGGAATGTGCCATTCCCGAGGTCCAGTCTTCAGCACCAGCTTCTTAAGTTCACCATCTCGCAGAAGTTGATTCAGATTTTGCTCAAATACCTGAATCAAATGGACACTGATAATACTATTCTAGAAGTGTTTAGCAAGAGTTAAACAAATAAGCAGCAATTATCTGTTTTATTTGATCCTTCGATATGCACATGCAACCAAATTGTTTATAACGAAATTCTGTCAGCATGGTGTACAGGGCACATGAAGTCTCTGTGATTTCTGCGTCATTACCGATTAAGCCTTCAATAAATATAAGCACTAAATAAGAATATTCGAATACATGCATTGGCGTTTTGCTAATAGCCTTACAGTTCTCAGGGACCAGCTGCTCTAAAAAATTCCCTCTTATGTTCCAGCGCTGCATAACCCTTTCCAAGCTGGTGTTCAACACATAGACATCGAATATCCACTTTTTGTAGCACCCGAATACTATCTTGAAATTTGGCCCGACTCCGTGGTCTTTTAAGAATGAAGACCAGTTGTCTCGAAAGTTGTTGTTCATTATGCGCACTGGCCACACTCTGTTGCCGCTCTTTAGTAAGATCCAAAAAGTGTCATATTCTTCGTTGAAGCTTCGTTCAAATCCAATGGGCACACCCTGTGTTACACTAACAACTGTAACTTCTCTTTTTTTTGTGAAGGAATATTAGCTTACTATGGAAACACAAAACTAAAAACCCACCGTCAGCTGATAAGGATTTGGTGCTGGGATTTCTTTAACAAACCATGGTCGGTTAACTCTTAAGATTTAATAACAAAGGGACTTAGATAAGCAATACTTTATTCTGTGTGTTAATTTTGTGATATTATGAATTGCAGATAGGGATTTTGCAGGCCTGAAAAGCATACATACCTTGGTCACTGCTGAGCAGGAAGGAGTAGTAGATAAGAGAATCTAACCACGCATAAAAACTATCCTTATTATCCCATACCAGAGTATGGCCTATGGGGTACTCCTCTGAATACTTGGCCACGAAATCAGGAGCCGCCTCATATGTTAGTTTTGTTGGTTCCATACCTGTTGATATAGCTGCAAGATGAGATTGGTTGCTAGCAGTGTGCAAGTAGAACAACCCACCTTCTATATGAAACTCTGGGTCATGGTCCTCAAAGTAGATCCTCACAAATGGATCATTTGCTGCCATTCTATCACAAAATATAGATAATAAGTCCAAACATCCTGACATGCAAAAGGGGTTTTAAAAAATAAACACCCAAAATAGAATGCGAGAGGTTTACCGGATTTAGCCGTTGAAATGCGAGAGCTCCAACTGCTTAGTATAGTTACCTCTGTTTGCAGTGTAAATGAACGAGAGGCTTGCTTAGCTAGGTAGTTTTATAGTTCTTTTTAGAGAATTCAATGCAAGGGAAGCTATCATGACTAACAAGTGATAGTGGATAGAGTAATTGGTGTTTTGGGCAAAGTCTAATTGAAAATAAAGTTGTGTGATTAAGGCTAAAGTCAACCATCAGATTTTGGGGCCAGTCAAGTCAGTTCAACAGCCAGCATTAAGTGTGATTTTGCATGGGAGTGGTATCAAAACCCCGAAAGTAATGATGCAAAGCCAAGTGGTGTAACTCTTAATGGCTTGCTGAATCTTCTTTTGCACAGAACATCACATCAATTTTATACATAGCAACGTGAACTTGATTTCTTACCTAAGTGCCATTTTAGGCTGGTAGTTGCTTTGTTAGCTATTGTTAGCGCTAAAGTCAATTAGTGATAGATATTCACTGTTAAGAGTAACTCTTTTACTGATATAACCAACAGATCTTGGAGCCAGTCAAGTCAGTTCAGCAGCCAGCATTCAGTGTGATTTTGCATATGAGTGGCATCAAAACTTTGAAAGTAATGATTCCCAGCCAAGTGGTGCAACTCTTAATGGCTTGCTGAACCTTCTTTTGCACAGAACATCACATCAATTTCATACACAGTAACGTGAACTTGATCTCTTACTTCAGTCTCATTATAGGTTGGTAGTTGCTTTGTTTGCTGTTGTTAGCTCGAGACCGTAAACCAGTGCTAGATATTCACTGTTAAGAGCAACTCTTTTACTGATATAAGCAAGGATTTCATGGACCAATTTATACAACAAACGTGACAGTGTGATACTGGAAAAGATGATTTGCACCCGTAGCTATACATATAAATATCTTTTTTGAAGACTGAGTGTCCATATCTATATTGTTTTATAGGCTTACTAACAGTGTGATTTGCGAGAGTATACCGTATATAGGAAAGGTTACTTGGTGCTCTTGAAATAATACTCTAACAGCCCCAGATACCACACATTTGTGTGGGATACAAAGCGTTTGGAGGGTGGAGCAACAAATAATTTGTTGCCCGAGTTTTCATCCAGTTTTTTTTATCTATTAGCTGATGCCAAAACTTGCTTAATAATTTGTCTAACAGTTCATTGAAGATAGTTTTAGCCAATACCCAAAAACGCTTAACTGATCCAGTTTGCAAGTACATTAGTACACGGAAAAACTGCATGCATGTATAGTGGGCATATCATACTGTAAGCACAAAATTGGATGACAAGCACTTGGACAGAAGTCCAAAATGGGTCATGAACTGTGCCTGCCCGAAAGTGTGTTTCAAACTAACTTTTCTTGCCTCTATTCTTCAATAGCCCATGCAGTAGTTGCTCAATCCATATGGAAAATGTCTGATTGAAATAGACGATAAACTGGAACTCTTATAAGCCATTACTTAAATTTAATAGAGAAGCCTACTGCTGCAGCAGTTTTGCCAAAATTGCCAACAGTGAAGCTTCTACAAACATGAGTTTTAGAAGGGTCTTAGTGTACTTAATATTACAACCCAAAAGAGGAATAGGCCTATAGCTGGCTGCTTTAAGTAGATAGGAAATGCTGGTGGAAAAAGGATTGGAAAAGTTTTGTCCACCCAAAAAACGACACTCTCTTGTGGTTAGGCATTTTTCTTGCTGAGGCTGTCTGTGTGCTCATCGTCAGATGTATCTTGCATTGCTGCACTTTCATCTGATGCTTCTTTGTTGTTGGTTGGCGACGATGGCTCTCCATAGTTGGTTATTTTTGCCTTTTTTTTTGGCGTTTTTGGAGGGAGTAGCTATGGATTGTGAGGTGCAGCCGTGATTGCCTCAGCGGTATCATGGAAGATGGAAACAATGTTGAATTTACACTGATCAATTGCTCCATAGCTGTAGTTGTAGACCTTGAGATTTGCTCTGCAGTGCCTGAGTTCATTTAGCTTCTCCATCATAGGCAATTCCAAGAAGTCCTAACAGAGACAAAAGTAGTTAGTACATTTACGGTTAATAGATTCTTAAGACAGGATGTTAGCTCTCACATCAACAATGTTCTTTATAATTTCAGCAGAGCTAATTTTGTAGAATGCTTCAATTTCTTCTGCGAAAATGGCAGCAGTTATGTGGCCAGTTGGGTCATTGATTTCCACCTCAAATTTCACCCTGCATAGATTTGAGAAAATGGTCATGCGACGCTATACTAAAGTAGCCAGTAAAATCCTTTGTAAGAAAATGTAGCCTTAGTTTGAATAGACAATTTTATATCTAACCCGACGATGTTAAGTTTTTATAAAAATTGCATGAAGTAACATGCCATGGTGGAATTTATCAACCTTGTGATTGGTTGCACGCTACGTCCACAGTAGTTACACGAAAACTCTCCATCTCCGGCAGCATTTGTGCCTCGTTTGCACTTCGAGCATGCTACATAGACAAATTTTTGGTTGAAGTCCACAAGCTGGACAGTTCCTTTCACGCCTATGTATATTGGCTGCATGTGCAAGTATTGAGTTAGATTCATTACTTGTAAATATATTGGACTAAGAAGTTATTCTTGCTTTCCTAGTTTACCTTTGCAACTGAAGCATGAATGTTTGCAATTTTTATAAGTTTATTGTCAGGCGGTGCTGTTTGTTTTGTTGGCCGGCATCTCCCGACATTTCCTGTTGGGAGTTCTTTGATAGCGGTTGCATTAGCTTTGCACCTGTGCAGAAGTTATTGTTGCTGGTCATACTTCGCATAGAAAATCCAAATTTAGGAACTGTGGATTTACCAAGCCTGGAGAGCAGCTGCTTCCGGGATTGGTGGATTGAAGATGAAAGTGGATGAGTTTCTCGTGCTAAGATTAGTACCTAAGCACACAAATTAAGCATGTTGATTAGTTAGAATATCACTGCATTTAATAGAATTAGCATAGCACAAACTTAACCATGCGTTAAGCATATATAAATTGTAGGACACCAACACAGGATTTCAATGACATAGACATTGAGAAAACTGTTATCAGTTTCAGAATAAAGCTCAAATACCATATTTTGATGTGAGTTTTAGGCAATATGCAATTGCAATTGGAAATGGACCCGGTAGACTTGACATTGCTGCTGCTTCGGTGTTACTAAATTGGTCCCAGAGAGTAACATTTGTTGGCACCAATCTGTTTGACAGGTGAACAAATTTTTAGTTAAGACGATCAAATAGTTAATATATAAATGAAATGGCAGACAAAGTACCCTTGATCTATGATGCGCAGATCTGCAACCACTGTCTTTCCAATAGGTTTTTGGGGGCCGACTTCAAGAATTGCAAAGATCATATCTGTTTAAACGTTGGTTATAAGATGGAGCTGATGCAGTACATTGTTTTTATGACAGAGAGTCTATGTCGTAGCTTACCAATCTTAGCATCCCCATCCTCTATGGCAGGATACCCTGCTATAGGAGTAAAGCTAAATTTCAGTGTGCGAATAGTAAGGCCATCGATGAGTTTTGCCTGTATTGGTGTTCTTGCACTGATTTTGAGCTGGTAACAGTGGTCCACAAAACGATGTTGTGGGTCAAGAGTGTCCACCATCGCATTGCTGATTGAGTACGTTTGGATCATTTTTAGGGTGTTGTTTAGAGTAGCTATGTTCTCCCCAAAGATTGTGCCTTGGATTTTGGCCCCCTACAGAGCACTTAATTTTTAGTTCGTGTTGAAACCATGCGATGAACAAAGTTAGTAATGAAAATCGTCCAAAATCATACCATAGCATCTTGAAGCAAAATACGCTGATAAGGTTTCGCGTTCTTGGTTGTCGTTCGTGGCATGCCTTTTTCTACGACCATGACTTCAATAGTATAGCGCTTGCTTGCCAAGGTAAGGTGTTTCACGGGACAAATTTGTTTAGACATCTGGAACCTACAGTGCGGTTTTTTGACAGCATTGGTCAGCTATAAAGCAAAATAACTGTAATTTTTGCCTCAGTGAGTATCTAATCTAGGTACGTGAATATTGCTAGCTAAGTACATTTACTATAATTTAGCAAGCAGGAGGTCAAGTGAACGTGTTACCTAGACCAAATGTTTTGGGTGCTGTACGTACTGTATCTGGGCTGGGGGCATTTTATCAAGCAGTTGGTGTGTGCGTTATCTTCTAAAGGTATTAGCTTCAATTTTTTAATTGCCTGTACTTATTTCTAGTTTAAACAGCATAACTAAGAAATCTAAGACATGGTAGCTATGCAGGGAACGCTGTATATACGATAAGAGGCAAAGAAATTTAAAACAATTAACTGTAGACGTTAAGATACAAGAACTTACAAAGGGACGATGAAACCGAGACTGTGCTTGTTACTGGCGATGGTCTGAGAAGGAGTGGGTTGCTCTTATATAAACATTGATAAATGCCTCAGTATTTATTGTTGTGTATTAATTACAGCTGGAGGATCTAATCTACTTGATTGTCCTGCAGAAATGAACTATCAGCCGTGTTTGGTTTACAGCAATTTTAGCCAAGTGTTCAGTTATGAAGGTAAGTGCTCGAGCATGTTGAAATCTTGGTAGTTGTTGGATTTAGTATGGCTTTATATCTGTCTGCTTACGCCAACTTTAGGTGGGCTTGCATGTTTTCAAATCCGTTTTTTCGTTTGGTATAAAAGATTTGTTGTTGTCCTTAGTTCATCATTATAGATAGTTGTTGACTTTGGTATAGAGTACAAGTATGTTGTTGTATTTTCAAAAGGTGCCACAATATTACTGCGAAGTAGGTTGAGACTCAAGGAGACCATCATTTCTTGGGTATAGGCAAGTCAATTCAGTAGTCAGCATTAAGTGAGATTTTGCATGGCAGTGGTATCTAAAACCTGAAAGTAATGATGCAAAGCCAAGTTGCAGAACTCTTAATGCTCTGTTGAACCACCTTTGTCGAGGTTGGCTCACCTTAATTGTGGTGGTTACTTTAGAGCTGTAAACCAGTGGTATACATTTGTTGTCAAGAATAATATTTTTGCTGGTACAAAGAAGACAATTTGTGGGATAATTTATACACCAGCGTGGATGTGCGATATTGGTAATATAGTTTCTAGACACAATGAGCCTCGTCCAGCAATTCTTTGTACACTATATTAAGAGTGAAATAAGGTGACGACGGATCAAAATCTGATTGCCCAACTTGTACTTTAATTTTATTTGCAGTTGTTGCACGAGATAAGGCCACATAGAGTTGTCCATGAGCAAATACAGGTTCTGGTAAATATACACCAACTGTATTCAATGTTTGTCCTTGTGCTTTATTTATTGTCATCGCGAAGCAAATTCGGATTGGAAATTGGCGACGTGAGAATTCTATTGGATAGAGTTGAGGGTCATTTGGCTGCAAAGAAATTCTAGGTATAAAAACTATGTTGCCCTTTTTTTCACCCACGACAATTTGAGAGCAACAATTACATGTGGCTGAAATTCTAAACAGATTAACCTTGTACCATTACACAATCCCTTTGATGGATTTATATTCCTTAAGAGCACTATTGGGCAGTTCTTCTTTAACACCAACCGATGTGCTGGCATTCCAACATGACATATTGAGTTAAGAAAATCAATGTATAATCCTTGTTGGTTGCTATCTGTTGTCTCATTAAAACTAAGGTAGATATGTTCTTCGCCTGGAAATTTACTCATCATCGTGTCATTAATTTCGTCTACAGCATTATTCTTTGGGGTTAGAATGGCTGAATCTTTAATGGAAAGTGAGTCAGCTGCATCGTCCGTTAGAGTTGGAAATACAAAAGTTATTAAATCATCCAATGTAAGCCGTGTTGTTGTTGGTTTGATAATTAGTGAATCAAGTATTTTTACTTGACCCTTTCCATTTTCAGGCTCAACTCCATCACCAATGCGGAGGATGAATTCACTAAAAATTGGGTTTGCTCTAGCGCGCATATTTTGTTCTAATCTGAATTTATTAAGCGAGGGCCAAATATAGGAATGAATAAGACTTGAATTCATGCAATCTGCCTTTGTTCCTTTAGGTATAACGGGTAGAACCTGGCGAAAATCTCCTCCTAACACCACAATTTTACCGCCAAATAATGTGTCATTTCCTGTTAGATCACGTAATAGATCATCTACTGCTTCAATTGATTGTTTTCTGGCCATAGAGGCTTCATCCCAAATGATCAGAGCCACTTCTTTCAATAGCTTTGCGAGGTGTGATTGCTTTCCTACATTGCAGGAGATTTTCTTGTCACTACCTATTGGTATTTTGAACCTCGAATGTGCTGTCCGACCAATTGGCAGTATTGATGCAGCCACTCCTGAACTGGCTGTAGCCAATGCAATTTTTTTTTGAGATCTTACAGTTGCCAATATTGCTTGGTACAGAAAAGTCTTGCCTGTTCCTCCAGGTCCATCAATAAAGAAAGCCGTGCTTTTGCTTTCGGAAACTGCATCGGTTATAGCCTTGAACGCAACAAGCTGATATTGATTTAAAAGGGAAACACTATTTAGGTCATCTTCGCTCACAACGAAATCCATCTCATCCTGAATTTCCTTACATACTGCACTTTTCCTACTGTTATCTGAGATCAGATCTGATAGCTCGTAGTGATTGAGATTTCGGCCCATTGATTCCAACTCTGAGTTTAATAAATGGAGTAATTCTTGACGAGCCATTTCTTTGGTCATTTTTTGCAACGAAATATAGTCATCAATCATTTCTTCTTCAAACTTTAAAAATAACTGCTTTGGATTTAACGGACCACAGTATACAAGAATAGTGCAAAACAGTTGCCTTAAGGACGATGGCATTTGATAGGTGGATGCCTCCTGCATGCAAGCATCACTGCTATTATCTGTCTCTAGTAATCCATGTGCAACCGCTGCTTCTCTAAAAGTGTCATATTCAACATCATGCAGCGTTTTTAAATTAGAGTATGATGTTGGGGCTGGTACATGATTTAATAGCATTCTCAAATAATATCTTTCACCCTCACCTGGATTTGCAGTTATAATCCTTCCTATTACATCGCCACATTGTCGTACTTTCCATGCCCTTGTCTGTTTATTCCACACAAAATGTTCAGGGAAATTTCGGTACAAGAGTCTTTTTTCCTTGGCAAGTGTATCGCGATCATTCATCAAAAAGAATTGCGTGAGCATTGTTCGTGAGTATGCATCATTGTCAATTATGGTTCGCAGGTCGGTTTGTTTTTTGAAGCTAATCATCTGGCAACCTTCTAAGTGCAACTGCAAACTTATCACTGCTGGATTCATTTCATGAATAGGGAATCTATATATCCTCCATATTGCTTCAGGTGGTGAAACCCACCTTGCTGACCGAAACTGCTCTATTTCATCAATAATTTCATTCGCTGTTGCACTGACTAATCTGTAGCTTACTTTATCATGCCCTTTGTAAATGTATTTGTACAAATACTTCACTGCTTTAATTGTAGAACAGACCTCAACATTAATATGGCAATCGAACATAGCTAATAAATAAGGATTGTATGGAACTACCCATGCATTGTTTAGTAAGTGCCCCCGGACCTCAACAGGTTCTGTATGCATGGTTCGCTTGTAAATTGGATATCCATTTGGAGCAATCATTGTTTCTTCTGTCAAATCTCTTGGATAGTTGTCCTTGCATTTCTTTTTTTCCATGCAAATGTTATTTTCATTCAGTGTTCCACAAGGGCCATGCATCATATGATTTGCCCCATTGTCAACTGCTGCGGCAGCAATGATTCTGTCCC
Organism: Vaccinium macrocarpon; assembly: GCA_022606695.1. Classification (NCBI taxonomy): domain Eukaryota; kingdom Viridiplantae; phylum Streptophyta; class Magnoliopsida; order Ericales; family Ericaceae; genus Vaccinium; species Vaccinium macrocarpon. Next base: position 38,448,131 of record CM040181.1, on the reverse strand, counting down.
CTCGACCCGTTTCCACATAAAAAAACCCACCAGTTCGACAAAACTTTGGAGGATGCTTCACATATAACCACCGAACAAAAGGCTCTTGGAGAGCCATAACTTCACTGGAAAAAGAAACAATTAAATCTGGATATCTGCAAATACGCCACTCACAAACAACTCCTCACATCTACTAAAATACCGAAGCTAATCCCGGAAACAACGCGAAGTGTGAGAATATTTCTTAAATTTGAGTATGTCATTCCACCAGAACTATTCGGTCTCCAACCACCACTACGCACACAAGCAAGGGTTTGGGCTAGGTGCAACCACTAGCCCAAATGGACAAGGTACTTCTCCACAAGCAATCAAAAGAATAGATCTCCACTCCCCCCCTCACTCTTTCTGGAGTAGCTAATCCAAGTAATTTAGAGTGTATCTATGCAGGAAACAAAGATCTATAAATGTACTTAAATGTGCACATAAGTTGGCCCAAACACCTAATTCATATTAAAAAAAGGAAAACAAATGCAAAATTCATATCAAACTAAAACCACTAAAAAATCACAGACACATCTAAGCAAAGGAAACCAAAATTCTATGCGTAATAACGTAACCCAGGAATGAGAGTCCTAAATGTGGCATAACCCCAAGGCAAGCCTAGTGATCACAACAAAAATAAGTCAAAAAAATAGCATGGCAACTATACAATCCCTGTTTCAGAGCACTTCATAGAACACACACATTGGCCTAAAGATCTAATTTAATACAAAGACCTCTTGATGTAGGGCTAAGAAGAATTGAAGAAAAGAAGGTTAGGATTTGTGATTTTAACGACAAACCTTGGTAAGCCCCTTCTTTTCAATACTAAATGATTCCGCTCACAAAAAGAAACTTAATAAATTTGCAGCAGAACAATACTACAATAGCATTCAAACTATCTATACAACAACATCTGAACTATATATGGTTCTGATACTTCGGATGCTGCCCATGACATGTCTTTTTCTAGGACCATGGTTCAAATTTAATGTTTTTGACAGAGCAAATTTCCTTAGTCAAAAATCCATAACACATATATCTTAGTTGCAATTTTATGTAACCCCAGCGGTATAACATAAAATTAGCGTGCATGAGGCAATGTGGACGATAAGCGTGCACGAGGCAATGTGGACGATATTAGTCATTGGCCTAAAGACCTAATTTAATACAAAGACCTCTTGATGTAGGGCTAAGAAGAATCGAAGAAGAGAAGGTTAGGATTTGTGATTTTAACGACAAACCTTGGTAAGCCCCTTCTTTTCAATACCAAATGATTCCGCTCACAAAAAGAAACTTAATAAATTTGCAGCAAAACAATACTACAATAGCATTCAAACTATCTATACAACAACATCTGAACTATATATGGTTCTGAGACTTCGGATGTTGCCCATGACATGGCTTTTTCTAGGACCATGGTTCAAATTTAATGTTTTTGACAGAGCAAATTTCCTTAGTCAAAAATCCATAACACATATATCTTAGTTGCAATTTTATGTAACCCCAGCGGTATAACATAAAATTGGCGTGCATGAGGCAATGTGGACGATATTAGTCATATGGCCGAGCTATATTTGTTGCACCTTCTGTAACTTTCTCTTCATAATTTTGACAAACACCTGGTGTGCATTTACTCTCTCGAAGGTAATAACAATATCACTTGCTCGTTTTACACAAAACATTCTTAGTCTGACAATATAATTAATACACGAGATCGACGACGAAAGCGAAGAGAAATAAATCGCACAGGAGGAAATCCAAGCGATGCACAAGAGGGAGCAAACCAAACCTTGGTTGCGTAGTAACAAAACGGAAGAAACCCGAAGAGACCCTGCAAACAACACCAGAATCTGTAAATAACCCAGCAAAATTCAACCAACACATCCACGAACACCAAAAAAATAAAGAACAGGACACAAATGCAATTTTCGCATTCACCTGCCTCCGAGAGCAACAAACCCTTGAGAAGGAACGAAATAGACGCAGCAAAAGGAATACAAGTAATATTAGCCGCCCCCCAACCTCCATCTGCATTTATGGAGAAATCTCAAAAGCATCAAAGCAGAAACATCCCATCCGCATTCATTGACGATAGAGCAGAGAAGCGAAGAAATCACCCTAGGGGAAAGAAGAAGATTGCCTGCGAGAATTTAACCCAACTTCAATGAAGCCAACTACCCAGCCCATGAAAATCGCAACACAGCCTGAAAGAAACACCTCAATGGAAAGGCCCATTTTACCCCAAACACTTACTCGTGAAGTTCCCATCGAGAAGGATCTAATTGGAAAAATCAGACCAAAATTCGGGGAACACCGAAATCAGACTCTTCGTTTTTAAAGGCTCTAGCGAGCTGGATATTTACATAGTTAATTGTTCTTGAGATTGACTGTTCATTTCGACAAGAGAAACTAAAAAAATAAAATAAAGAGTAGATCAAAGTTGAAAAGGTTCCAAAATACAAACAAGTTATTTTCAAAAATTCTTTGTTGTTCAAGCAAATTTTTTAGCTTTCGATTTTGATTTTTTGTTCTTTGAATTCTTCTCATCAAAGATAAATGATTAATTTTAAAAAAGGCAAACGTTAATGCCAAAACTGTTTTTGATTATGCCAAAACTTCAATGCATAAAATGTTTGTACTTATGTGCAATGTACATGTCTTTTATGCATTGAAGTTTTGGCACAATAAAAAACAGTTTTGACATTATCACTACCCTTAAAAAATTGACATGAAGCTTAAATAATTGACACATAAAAAACACACTATAAACAATTTAGGCAATCTCTAATTGAGACAACCCTATTCTCTCTCTAAAAAGCTCCCCCCTTCTCTCTATTTTTTTTTTTGTTATTTTTAGTCCAATTTTTTTTTGTGTAGATTATTGGTTCTTCTCTATTAGAGAAATCTAAAAGTTAAAAAATTATTAACTACACAAATTTTTTTTTGAATGAAGGCAAAAATAATATAGTAATCTACAAAATTTATTTATTGGACTATTTACTCCCTTCGTCCAAAAAATATAGTCTCTTTTGGAAATTCGTGACACTTTTCTATGCAATATATCTTATAATCTATAATATTTTAAGTGATTTTAAAAATTTTAGATTTTAAATTTAATTGAGATCTATTAAACAAGATCCTTATTACATATGCAATGTATTACTAATTAAAAGATATAATTAATTTTTTGTCTGATTAAAATGGGACGAGGGACTATATTTTTTAGACGGAGGGAGTAATATTTTTTCTAAATTTTTTTTAATAAGCGAAATAATTTTTTTCTAAAGCACTCCATACAAATATGGTACTCCTACAGTATTAAAATAAAAAAAAAAAAAATTGGTTACAAAAGTTGAGTTTGAAACTTTTAAATAAATGTTTAATTCATCTTAACTTATTGTAATGCTTTTCAATACATTGATAGAAAAATATTTGATGGGCCGAGACAAAATCCAGCATAAAAATACCCTTAATGAATTAGAGTAATAACGCCGTGCGTGGAGGAGAAAAGTCGTGCTTTGACCAGTGAAAGCGACGTGCCACAATGAAAGCAACGTGCCAGAGCTGCTGGTTTTTTCCTTTCATCCGGACATGTGGTCCCTTTACTATAATTGAAAGCGACGTGGCCCTTTCAATTGTTCATGGCCATCGTTGTCCATCCCTCTCTCTCTCTCATGCAAATGCGTGGGTCTGAGTGGGTAGGACAAAATTATTGTCCCATTAATTTTGGGATTGAGTTTAATTTTGGGGTTGATTTTAGTATTTAAAATTTCTTTGGGTAGGGTATAGTGGGTTTAAGCGTTTTTGGTTTAGAAGCTGGCTTAAGGTGCAACTTTTCATTTATAGGGTTTTAAATTTGTTTAGAAGCTGACTTTCGTAGAATGCTGATATTTTAGGAAGCTTTTCAGGAGGTATCACAGGGTTTAGGTTTAGGGTTGCACTTTTCAATTATGGGATTTTAATGGTTTAAAAAGCGTTTTTATAGAGATGCTTACTAGGATTTTGAAAAACTGACTTTTCGTAGAGATGCCGCAGGATTTTAAATGACTTTCATAGATCTGCCGACTGGGTTTTAAGCGTTTTCATAAATGCTGCAGGGTTTTAAGTTTATGAGCTTTTCGTTAAGTTTGAGGGTGAAAAACAACTTTCATTTGGGTTTAGTAAGGCGTTTTTGAAAATGTATAGGTAATTTTATTAACGGACGTTAAAAAAATTGATGTCGCTTATTAAAGTAAGGCATTTCTTTATGCGGCCAAAAAAACGGACCCAGGCTCCATCACAATATCACATTACCTGGCACGGAAAGCCCGACGCATGAAAGAAAACAACTCCCGAAAGTACGAAAATCCAAAAAGAGCATACCAATTCGGTGTCTGTGCGCATTACGCACCTCTCTCTCTCTCTCTCTCTCTCTCTCTCTCTCACTGTTTCTCCATCCCTTTCTCTCTCTACACGCCATTGATAGATCAGATTCAACAAAAAGAAGCCCTAATTTTCTTTATTCGATTTCCTCCTCCCGATCCATCAAAGGGCTACATTACAGTTTAACATACTCTCAACAATCTAAGAACTCATCGTCTAAATTCCACAATTCAGACGATCTGCTGTGTAGATGTAGAGAGAGAAACAGTACATATATATATCTATATAGAGAGAGAAGGAGAGTAAGTAAGGGGAGAGAAATCAGAAATGCCAAGCGTTGCTGTAAAGCTTTACAGCGTATTCTTCAAATTCCTCCTCAAACACCGTTTACAGAACCGCATCCAAGAAAACCCCACCGATGAGATCAAAAGCACCACCAACTCCTTCGGCGTCACTTCACGGCCGGAAGAATCAATCGCCGCCGTCAATCCTTCCTTCACCGACGGCGTTGCCACGAAGGACATCCACATCGACCCCCTCACCGCCGTATCCATCCGCATCTTCCTACCCGATACGTGTCTGTTATCGCCCGAGTCTCAATCGACGAGGCCTAGGGTTGTTAAGACTATGTTTAGACATCCCGATTTGTTAGATCTCGATCCGATCCATAGAAGAAACAGCTATGGACCGGATAATAAGAGCAATGTAGTTGTTACTCCGCGTGCTGAGAAGAATAATCTTCGGAGGAATAGTTATGGGTGTATTGGGAATGATTTGGATAATAATGGGGGTTATAGGGGGTATTCGCCGTTGTTGAATGGGAGTTGTAGGAAACTGCCGTTGATGCTGCAGTTCCACGGGGGAGGGTTTGTGAGTGGGAGTAATGAGTCTGTGGCGAATGATTTCTTTTGTCGGCGGATCGCCAAGCTGTGTGACGTGATTGTTGTTGCGGTGGGGTATAGGCTTGCGCCGGAGAATAGGTACCCGGGTGCGTTTGAGGATGGGTTGAAGGTGTTGCATTGGTTGGGAAAGCAGGCGAATTTGGCTGAGTGTAGTAAGTCGTTTGGGAATGCGAGAGGTGGAGGAGGAGCAGGTGGCGGGGGGCCGGATTTGAGGAAATCGGGGGAGGGGCAGATTCATGTTGCGGATGCGTTTGGGGCGTCCATGGTCGAGCCGTGGTTGGCTGCTCATGGAGATCCATCAAGGTTGGTTTTTTAAATCCCACTGTGTAGTTTATGATTGTTGGATCTCATTGCTTATGAATTATATAGGGTTGGTATCAGTTCTTTTATCCCACTGTATGGTAGTTGATTCCTGCATCTAATTGTTCATGATTTATATTACAGTTGGTACTTAATAGCACACTCTTGATCTGTAGATGAAGTAAGTTAGTTGATTACCTGTCTAGAATTGTGGCTTATGGCGATTGGATCTTACTAGCATTATTGATAGTTTTAAGACTCTGCAAGGCAAATGGGTGGAGCCTTGGTTGGCAGCTAATAGTTCAATTATATAGAGTTGGTACTTCGTAGCATACTCTTGATCTGTAGATGACGTTTGTAGTTGGTTAGGATCTCGGAATTCTAATTGGAAACCCGTGTAGACGTGAAGCTTTTGGTGATTAGATCTCAATAGCACTAACAGAGAGATTTAGGGGTGTGCAATTTAGCAAGTGGGTAGATTGTATAGTGAAGTTGCCAAGAAGTAGTTTATTCTTGCACTCAAATGCTTGAAATATGTTTAAATGGCTGTAGCGCTGTAATTCGTGTTCGGATGCTGCTTTATCCTTGGATTTTTACCTTGCATGAGTTCGGGGTGTCTATGGTCGATCCTTGGGTGGCAGCTCATGGAGAGCAGTCCAGGTTGCTTTGTTTTATCCCATTGATAGTTGATGATTCATGCATCTAATAGTTCAATTATATAGAGTTGGTACTTCATAGCATACTCTTGATCTGTAGATGACGCAAGTAGTTGGTTAGGATCTTCAAATTCTGACTGGAAACCTGTGTAGACGTTAAGCTTTGTTGATTAGATCTCAATAGCATGAACAGAGATTGATTGTGTGCAATTTGCAAGTGGGTAGATTGTATAGTGAAGTTGCCAAGAAGTATATTCTTGCACAACACTTGAAATATGTTTAAATGTGCTGTAGCTGGATTTTTTTGTTAGGATGCTGCTTTATTGTTGGACTTTTACCTTGTATGCGTTTGGGGTGTCTATGGTTCTTGCATCTCATTGTTCGTGACTTATATTAGAGTTGGTACTTCATCGAATATATCTGTAGACAAAGTAAGTGATTGACTAGGTTCTCCAACGGAAACCCTCGTAAACTTGTGGCTTATGGTGACTGGATCTTAATAGCATATTGATCTTTCAAGTGTGCAATTTTGCAAATGGGTAGATTGATTAGTGATGTTGCCAAGAGGTATATATATGCTTGCACCAAATCGCAGGGAAGATGTTTAACTTTGCTCGGTAATGGGATGTAGCTGTATGTTTTTGTGGTCCTATTTAGCATTATTCTTGGTGTTTTTCTTGTATGGTTCTCCTGTGCTAGTTGATGCTTCCACTTTGGAACCCCAGTTTCTTGGGCTCTCAAACTAAGTCAGGGGCAAATTATGTTCTCAAGAATTTGAATTCGCGATCCATAATAGTCTATGCTGAAGGAGAAGAGACAATGGAACCCCAAGGGGTGGCCTAGTAGTCAAGGCATGGGACTTAGGGGTTTGCTCCCTCCGAAGCTCTTAGGTTCAAAACCTCTCAGGTGCTATCGACTCCTTTGGTGCCAGTTGATATGGAGCTTTTCTCTGGCTTTGATTAGCCCCACACGGTTGGATTAGTCCTCAGGATTGGTTGAGGTGCAAGTAAGCTGGCTTGGACACCTGAGTTATCAAAAAAGTTCATAGAAAATGAAATTTAGAAGGAAGTCTCCTTTTTTGGGTTGTCGGTCTTGTTTATGTATCCTCAGCCTGAAGTTTCTTAGTCCTTGTAATATGATTTATCTTGTGAATTATGGTGGTAGAGGTAATCAAGCTTGTTGCAATATCTACCTACTGATATGCCATCCTGTCAAGTTAACGGTGGCACATGCTTCACAAGGAGATTTATCTATTTAAAACTGTAATGCGATGTCAGAATGAGATAATTAGATCTAATTGTCTTTTAGGGATCCCTGACTACTGCAACATGAACTTCCCTATGCTTCAAACATAACATAGCCGCTTAAGTACCCTTAGCCCATGACATTGGAAAATGGACTTTGGATGCCCCGATTCCCTGAAATAGTCTGCAATTCGTTTCTTGCCTAATGTACTAACCATGGCTACCCAAGCAAGCTTCCAGGTAATTTTGTGAAAGGATTTCCCTCTTAGCTTGCCAATTAGCCAATTGACTTGATTATCCCGAGAGTGGTGAGGTTTAGGGATGCTGCAAAGAGAGCAAATTTATTGCCATACTGACCTAGCATAAGGGCAGTTTAAGAAAAGATGAGGAAGGCTCTCATCTCTTGCTAGCATAGAGGGCAGATAGAGAAGTTTGAATGCCTTAATTGGTAACCTTATCTGTAGTTCTACGCCGTCCTTCAATAACCATCCAAAAATATAAAGGCCTGGGAATATATTTAGACCAGATTGATTTAGGATACCAGATTAGATGATGACAAGTAGGAGACTAAACACTTTTAACATTCCAGGTAGCTGCCACTTTGTGTAAAGGAGGAGGGGAAACTATCCATTGAGCATGATAAGGCCTCTGCTAAGCCCTCACCCCTAAATATTTATCTATGCTGTTCTTGGCAAATTCCCTTAAGGTAGTATCCCTTGTCTTGTAGTTTGTTTAGGTGATTTCTTTTTGTTTTAGGGATGGCCGTCTTCCTTGTTTCTCTTTCTCGTTGATCTTCAATGATATTTTGGAGTACCAAAAGAAAAACATAACTGATTTAAATAGTAAGTCAGGATAAAGTACTGATTCAGCAAATGTGGCAGTGTATCAACAAAGCAAGTTTACTTAATGGTATCATTACATGACCGCCATTCACTTTCAAGAGGATTAGATCCAGCATAACTTAAGGAAAATAATGGTTGTGTTTGGTTAGATATTTTAGTTTAGTTTTGATGATGTCAGCAGGTGTAATGAGTGGAGAGAGATAGAGAGAGAAGTGAGGGAAATGATGATATCATCAAAACTAAAACTAAAACTAAACTAGGAAACGAATAGGGCCAATGTTGTTTGTGCCTCTTACTGAAATTGGAACACAAGGGCTGGTGGAACCCTGTCCACGTATGACATTTATGTATAGCAGAACTCAGGTGATTGTTTATCATCTCTCCATTTTCTTATCTTGGGAGGAGGGGACTTGGTGGATTGATGGGGAGTCGACGTTGAACAAATACAGATATTCATGAAGCCGGGCAGTTAAGCTCATGTTGTCAGACACCTTGTCTGTCAGTGAGTGATTTTTCTCTTGTGGATTGGCGAAATTTCTTTTTGCATTGTTCCCCTAAAATGTTATTCTTGGTTAACTAATTGGCGATATCAACTTGGCTTTTAATTGCCATAATTCCACAGTATGGCAATTAAAAAAAAAAAAGAAAAGAAAAAAAAAGGGCTAATTCTTTTATCTCCACATTTTTGTTCTGTTTTAGTGGTTTGGGTTCAACCATATCCTTTTTTTATTTTTATTTTTGATCGGGTTCAACCTGTTTATCTGATCTTCTATTATTTTTCTTTCTTTTTATCTTGTATGGTAGGTACTGGGTTGTCATTTAATTGTGTTATGTTGTTTTGAAAATTAGTCAAATGTGCTAATCTATGTTGCCATCTTTGCTATTAAACCTCTGACACAATCAATATCCATTGAAACAGATGCGTTCTTCTTGGAGTAAGCTGTGGTGCAAACATTGCAGACTACGTGGCTCGCAAAGCTGTTGAGTTAGGCAGGCTTTTAGACCCAATCAAGGTGGTAGCACAGGTGTTGATGTACCCATTCTTCATCGGCAGCGTTCCAACACATTCTGAGATAAAACTTGCAAATTCCTACTTCTTTGACAAAGCCATGTGCATACTAGCATGGAAGCTCTTTTTACCGGAGGAGGAGTTCAGCCTTGATCACCCTGCTGCCAATCCCCTCATTCCAAATAAGGAACCCCCTCTAAAGCTCATGCCTCCTACTCTAACAATTGTAGCAGAGCACGACTGGATGAGAGACAGGGCGATTGCGTATTCCGAGGAGCTCCGGAAGGTAAATGTCGATGCCCCTGTTCTTGAGTATAAGGACGCGGTTCATGAATTTGCAACCCTTGATATGCTCCTCAAGACCCCTCAGGCACAGGCCTGTGCTGAGGACATTGCCATCTGGGTTAAGAAGTATATCTCACTTCGAGGTCACGAGTTCTCTTATTGAGCTGAGGAAGTCCCATCTATTGTGTAGGAGAGCATCAACAGAAGAGTTGTTCTTACCCGTACTTTTGGGTTGGATGCGAGGGAGCTAGATCCTCTCTACCCAATATTTGGAGTATACTATTAGGTGCATTTTCTCAAATGGAAATCTTGAGATTATGATATCGTGGCTGAAAATGCACTGGAATAGCACTACACCAAAAATCGGATACGAAGGACCTGCCCCGGGATGTGTGGTGGTTGGTTGGTTGTATGTATCTCTGTCTTCCATGGCTCTTATGGGTTTTGTTCACAAGTTTTCTCATTTACTCCTCCCATTGCTGTTTCCTTGTTCTGTAAGATAGAGAACGTGTCCTGAGAGTAGGATGTAGGTGAGGTATGAGATGAAATTATTCAACCCATGTGGGGCTTGGTCGTGTTGGACAGTTTTTTCATCCGGGTATAAAGATGTAATGTTCCTTCTTATTCCAAAAATAGAGAAAAGGATGTAATGTTTCTGGTGAATAGAGTTGAGTTGAACTGAGTTGAATGTTGAATAAGAAATGTAGTCCTTATGTTGTTTGATAGAGAGAGAGAGAGAGAGAGAGGGGACCTAGTGGGTCACCATTGTGAACTCATTTTCATATTATACTCGAGGAAAGGTACTAACTCCCTCCCAAAATATTTGTCCGGTTTACGTTCCGGTCTGTAAATGATGATTTCAAAATAAGACATTTTGGAGTTTCAAGAACAAATTCAAACTTTTTTCATAAATTGAGATTACTTATTGATATCTAGTTTATTGTTGAAAAGTTTGAATTTTACTTGAGAAGTTGTAGTAGTATTATTATTAAGTTCTAATTTTGTGGACCAGACAAATATTTACTCTTAAAGGTACAAATTTTTGTATTCACCACATGTATCTTTTTGTTTAAAGGTACGAATTTTCGTGTTCTTTTGTCACCATATTACACAATATTCCCTCAATATGTCACATTCATTCTTCATTTTAGAGGTGAATTGAAGATTTCCTAAAGGCAAAGCGAGACATGATGAGATGGGTCTACAAATAAAGAAAATGAGAAAGAGACTAACACAACTTGTTTAAGAGCCACGTTACACAATTTTATTCATTCAAAAGAGAGAAAAGAAAGGAAAATAATATATGTGATCTCATCAGAAAAGAACAACACAACCAATTAAATCGATGGAGTGGTCGACCACATCAAATTTCATCGAATATTTGTTCAGCTAAAATAAGCAGAATGTATGATCTTTATTCTACCTATTCAATTTTGCATATATATGATCACATATAGTAATTCTTTATTTTTGCTTCTCTCTCTGTATATATATTCCTTCCGAAATTCCTCTAAAAAAAACTCATAAAATTTAGTCGAGAAGAAATCTACCGACCCAAAAAAAAAAAGGAAAAAGATTTGGAGTATAACTCACATAACAGTGAGTCAGTGACAACACCCATCCCAACCAGGAACGACTCGGCACCCCATGACGGCAAGACCCGACCCAACCCAACCATATATATACGCCTCTCTCTCTCTCTCTCTCTCTCTCTCTCTCTCTCTTTCTTCCTCTGTCTGTCTCTCCCCTCTCTCTCTTTGTGTCTGAGAACAGCTTTTTCTTTTGGTAATTCTCTCTGAGAAAAGAATAGCTTGCTATCTCAGTTGCAAAGCTCAATCCCCTGTAGATCTTTCCGATCAGGTAACTCCAGTCTACGATTCCTCTTCGCCTTCTACTGTTCTACTCCCGTTCTAGTTTTCAATTGAGATTCCTCATTTCTGATTCGTTTAAAAAGATTTTCCTTCTTTGTCATTTCGGATTCCACAGTTTTTTAGCTTCGTTTCGCTGGGGGCACAAATTAAATGAATGCCCATATGCGTAGAATTGGACTCAACATTTAGTTTGAGAAGCATTTGTTAGATGCATCTGGCTGTATCAAGCGTCGGATTTTCTGGAAAACTTACTCACGTATGCATGATATATGTATTTATACACACACAAACACATCAGCATCTTTCTGTTAACTCGGTTAATTGACTCACTTACTTTGATTTCTCACTAAAAATTTCAAATTTTGCACGTATATTTTGTGATTTTGACCCACAACTTCTTAAAATTGCTTGAAAACACCAATCACGATGCAAGTTAATAGCATTACAATGAGGCCATCGTCTTCAACACATGAAAACTCGTCGGGGTCACTTGTAAAATAAAATAACATTTCCTTTTCTTTATCTACTAGTGTGTGTGTGTGTGTTTACATTCTCTTAATTGAACTATTTTTCCAAGTAGCAATGAAATGAATAAGTTGCATTTAGTCTTAGTTTTTGGCTCCACTAACTGAAAATCTTAGCTCCACCCCTGGCTTTTGGAAGAGTAGATATGCCAATCTAATTATGCTTATAATCACTATATCTCTTTATTTCCTGATCTCATTGAGCAAGAAAGCAAGTTAGGTCCAACTAAGATTCATACAGAGAGTGATGGACAAAGATAGAATGCTTCATTTAACATGACATTGCCCTCCTGGTATATTAGCTAGATAATTGTATACTTGTATTATTTCCAAAATTCTGCGATTCTGTCTTGATGATTGGGTGTTCGGTTGTTCAGGCTCTCATGGGTGGAACTAACCACCAGAAACATTGACGTGGAATAGATGATTGCCTTAGAATGCAAGGTTTCAGAGCTAAATTTAGGGTTGCAGCCCTGGTTATTATTGCCATTTGGATTGGTCTTACGGCTCTCTATGATTTGGTAAAACCAATTTCAAATGGTTGTATCATGACATACATGTACCCTCAATATATTCCGGTCTCCTCTCCTGCAAATGTATCGGCCTCGAAGTACGGGTTATATTTGTATCATGAAGGTTGGAAGACGATTGATTTTAGTCAGCACCTCAAGAAGCTTAGTGGCATTCCCATTCTTTTTATTCCAGGCAACGGTGGTAGTTACAAGCAGGCAAGCCTTGATTCTATGGCATTTATTCATGTGATTTTTGTTTCTAGCGATTTCTATTGTGCTTGATTATGTTTGTTGTCATATGACTCGTATTTAACTTTACACCTTTTATTAGCAGTCTCATTACGGGGAACTCTTCTTCATGGAAAATAGAGCTACAGAAAATCAATTTGTATGTTCAGGATTGTTTTCCCTCATATTGCCTTCTATCAAACATAATAAACCAGTATTTGGAAAAATGTGATCTATCTGAATCCCAAGGGCCTAGCCTTCCTAAGCCAAGACGCTCCTAAGTTTATAACTTTACAATGGCGACCCTGAAATAGTTGACTTTTCTTCAGCCTCGCTTGGTGCAGTTTTGTAAATCAACTTAAGGGCATTCAAATCTTGGGTTTGGTTGGGAACAAAAAGACTGCACATGATCTCCTGCGCTTTTTGATCTTGGCTTAATCATAGTCTAGGTTTCTTACTCATCCATTCTTGGTTTGTGTAGAGTTGGCCACATACTAGGTTGATGGTTCATCTAGCTCATCTTTTTCGGTTCAAATTAAAAAAACTTGGTTGTACTTGATCAAGATGATGTAGGTATAAAAGCCACATTCATGGGTGCATGTCTCAAAAGGTGACTGGTGAACTTCATGTTAGTAGAATTTTTTTGTTGCTTCAAATCAAGGCCAAACTTTGCCAGCCAATGTGAACGTCCATGGCTCCTTAGAATCTGAGAGCATCCTCCTTCCAATCCCATTAACATGTTTTGCTTTCCATCCGGCTGAGTCACTCTCACTTGCTAGGCCCATATCTCATATGAAAACTTGATGTTGTCGTGTTAGCTTAGGTTATGTGCAAGGACTGGGGACCCCTCGACTTTGTGTTGCCTTGTGACCATGCACAACCTCTGTCAAGGAATTGTGTTGCTTAGTGCCTAAAGTTGATAGTTTGTTAAGGTGCTTGTCCTACTCTCCATTTGTTGCTTTGCGTCTTGATCGATACTTAGAGAAAGACGTCCAGCTAAGATAATTCCAGAGGACAACACTTGTGGCTTGCTTTGTATCATCTTATATTTAAGAAGTATGTCTTGTTATCTGCACAACTCTAGCCTTTGTGGATTTGGTGCCTCCAGCTGTTCAATTATTGTTACACGGTCTTGTGTAGAACTCAACCCCAAAAGCTAGCTCATGAAGTGAGGGTGCCCTTACGCTTATATATTTCATATTACTTTGGTAACCAGGTGATGTGGGACTTCGCTTCACACCCTCCCTCATGCGTAGAGTGCTAACTCGGCAGCACCAGCTGCGTGCAGGCCAGAGACACGCACCCTACCCATCTTTGGTACCCAACTTTGATACCATGTTACACGGTCTTGAGTAGAACTCAACCCCAAAAGCTAGCTCATGAAGTGAGGGTGCCCTCACGCTTATATATTCCATATTACTTTGGTAACCAGGCGATGTGGGACTTCGCTTCACAACTTATACCTTGACTGGATGTGCTCCACGCACGTTGTGTTTCCATTGATGACTTCTCTATGTGCAGTGTACCTCTTTATATTTCATCTCCAAGCAAGCAATCTCTTCTCTCGGACCTCCCTAACTCCCCCCCCCAAAAGCATATGACTATCTAGCCCAGCTCAGTTCTTACCATGGTTCCCAAATGGCTCCTTAGCTCTCTCACTCACCTCAGCCGATTTATGAATAATATACGATGAGTAATAGTGTGCTCAAGTTAGTCTTAGGTGCAATAACTTTAGGAACACTCCATTTACCATTAGCGGTACCTTGTATTGGAGAGTTCTGCTGATAAGTAGTTAGCCATTAGGTCAAAATTAGTTGCTGAATTCCCTGGTTTCCTTTGCTGTGTCTTCAACTTGATTAAATCACTTGTGAGTATCGATGCATTATTATGTCCTTGTTGCACGTGGTTAAACAGTCGTGTAGGTCTTTTGTCTATCATTTCAACCATTTGATGACTTCTGAGATTTTCTCCTTGTTATTCTGCACTAAACTTCTTGCTCCTCGTAACTCTTTGTTCTGTTTTAACCTTACAGGTAAGATCATTAGCAGCAGAATCTGATAGAGCATATCAAGGAGGCCCACTAGAGCGTACATTCTATCAGCAAGCTTCCCTAACTGTCAAAGAGGGAGGAGTAGATGTGGATGCTACCGGCTTTCATTTACCCCACCAGTATAGTTCAATGTTGGACTGGTTTGCTGTGGATCTCGAAGGTGAACATTCTGCGATGGATGGTCAGATACTGGAAGAACACACGGAATATGTTGTATATGCCATTCACAGGGTATTACTTTTATTGTTGTGTGCATTGCCCAAATCACTCATGGAGGTTGAGATTGTATACCATGTCTGAAATTTAGAATACATAACCCAGAGTCCGTGTCATAAGTTTCCACATTTTTCATTACTGATCAACCAGAGTTCTCAAAATGCTTTGGCAGGGCTTGTTTGTGCGCATATATTATGATTTGTGTACTTCAATTGTGTAATCATTGTTCATTTGGACAATACTAACACACACATTGGTTACTTTATTTTGTCATCTAGGAGTAGTAGCATGGCCTATAGATTTTCTTTGCTGTACGTTATTTTTTATGTGGACTTTGTCAGAGAATTCACACAGCTAAGTGAAAAGTTCTCTGGCTTTTGTATTGATCCTCTTTTTTTCTTTTATTTGTTGGGATTTCACCAGATTTTATTCTTGTTATCTTGCAAAGTTACCAAATGCCAATTCTGTTTGTAGTTTTTTGGTCAAAGGCCTCTGTCTATCATTTTTGTTAGTTAAACTAGGCATCTGTATTGGTATTTTTGGCAAGCCTTAAGCTAAATGCATTTTTTTCTCAACAAGTGTTCTAGGAAGCATACTGTTCGTTTTGATTTGTGTTGGCACATATCCTGTTAAAATAACAAACTCTGCACTAGTTTTTTGATTTGTTAACTATTTGCTTTGGAGTTTTTATCCCACACATACTTCAATTCTTTATCAATTTCCATGTATCCAATGGATCTTTTTTGCAGTTATCCTACAGATAGTACATTTTCTTCCCATGTTTTGTTTACCTCAGTTCTTCCTGACATGGCACATATAAAACTGTTGGATGTTAGTGGGCCCATGTGTGACCCACTACACTAACAGCTGTGAATGTGCCACAGCCTGCGGTGAACAATTATGGCAAGAAAATGTGGTTTGTGTAGTACTAGTCTCTTTCTTATTGGAAGATGGCTGACATTTTTAGTTACCTTTCCTGTATCCTCCGTCACTGCTCTCTCCAAATTGTTACAACTGCTTTCAATGGATTTTTTTCATATTTTGCTGATGCAACTAATTTTCATATGCTTGTGTTAAAGATTCTAGACCATTATAAAGATTCGCGTGATGCTCGGGTAAAAGAAGGTGCCGCCGTCTCAGGTAGTCTTCCGAAAAGTGTGGTATTGGTTGGTCACTCTATGGGTGGTTTTGTTGCTAGAGCTGCAATTATACACCCTGATTTAAGAAAGTCAGCTGTTGAAACAGTTCTCACGCTTTCCAGCCCGCACCAGTAAGATATGTTGTTTATTCAGTTACTTCATGTGCTATTTTTCTCCCTTGAGCAATGAGGAAGTATTGAGGGAGCTATTTTACCAGGTCACCTCCTGTGGCATTGCAGCCATCCTTGGGTCACTATTATGCACGAGTCAACGAGAAATGGAGAAAGGGATATGAGGTCCAAACTTCTCGAACTGGACGTTATGTATCTGATCCTCCACTCTCCCGGATTGTTGTTGTCTCCATCTCTGGTGGTATTCACGACTACCAGGTATTTGTTGTCTTTTTTTCCTGTATCTTGTAATGTGATAGCTGCTTTACTGTGGACCTCTGTTGATATTCATGACTACCTTGCACTTTTTGTCTTCTTCTGTATCCAGTGCTGTGATTACTGCTGTGTTGCTGTGGAGTCTCCAACTTGCATGTAAAATTAGTTCCTTCTTGTGGGAGTATTTCCACATATGTTGGTGAAATCATTTTCTAGCTATCTGGTCCCCTCGCATGTGTAGATTGCCTTGAAAAAGATTCTATTGGCTTTGCTAATCCTTGTGGATTTTAGGCTTTTGATATCCTTCGATATGGTTGTAGTTTTTTTTTTTTTTTTTCCAAGTTATCAGCCAGTCAACGACAATTGCTTATTAACCCGACGTTTACTATATTAAAGAGCTATAGTACATTGCTAGAAGGATGGTTGGTCGATGTACGTGATTCATGGATACACATAATCGTAGGGAATCTAATGCAGAACTAAAAGATCACCGATGATTTATTGGGGTAGATTGTTAGATAACTACGAATCTAACATGGTAAAATTGAGTGTAGCTGATTGAGGATGATAAGAGGATGTGGTAAGACCCAAAAAAGAATTAGAAAATGAATGCATTTGTCAAATGATAGGAGTAACACCAATTGAGGATAGAAAATTGATGCATTTGTCAAACAATAGGAGTAACACCAATTGAGGATAAGTTGAAGAAGATTAGACAAAGGTTCTTTGGTCATGCACAGTGAAAACTGCTATATGTAACGATTCGGAAGAGTGATAGGATCATTGGTAATATAAGTGTTAGGGCAGAGAGGAATATGTAAGTTGGCATAGAACGTTTTACTGGAAAAGGATATGTAATTTGTTAAATACACAGGGCATATATAATCTATGATGAGCAGAATGGAAAAAGCGGATTCGTGTTGCAAACATCAATTGAATATGATATTAGGGTTTTTGGTTTGGATCGGTGGATATTAGGGTTTTTCTAGGGTTAGCAAATGGGAGAGTGTTATCGAGTGAGGATTATAAAACTTTTTTCTTCTTCTTAAGTTCTTTGTCTTTGGTTATATATTTTCGGGAACTATAGAATTTAACTTGGCTTGGTGCCTGATGCCGACTCTGTTGCTTTTGGTATTAGGTAAGGACAAAGTTAGAATCTCTTGATGGTATTGTGCCTCCTAGCCATGGTTTTGTTATTAGCAGTACTGCAATGAAGAATGTGTGGTTGTCAATGGAACACCAGGTTATTTTATGGTGTAATCAACTTGTCGTGCAGGTAAGTCGATTCTGCTTACCCCCCACCAAATCCCATCATTAACAATCCTGACTCTGTATTTGTATCTCAGGTGTCCCATACTCTACTTAGTCTGATGGACCCTGAAACGGGGCAACCATTTTCTGATACACAAAAAAGACTTTCGGTATTCACCAAGATGCTTCATAGTGGGATACCCCAAAGTTTTAATTGGTTGAGGCAATCACCATTATCTTGGCTTCCTGTTCAAGACGGAAAACAAGCTACTGGTATCATCAGTCTCCACTCTTTTTCTATGCTGAGGAACTTTGTTTCTTGTTCCGTGCTGTATGCTTAGTTACTTATCTTTTGCATTGTAACTGGTGAATAATCTCTCGATTTTATAGTATCCTGGATTCATTATCTGGCAAGGTCAGAATTGTGGAGCATTGGTGGAACTTTGGCCTTTCGTTAACTATGCGTGCTTCTATTTATGATCTCTGCTTTTATGTCTTGTAAGAATGTTATTACATCTGATGCTATTTTCTGGTAGATTTAGTTGATTCACAAAATCAATGCATGAGATGCCTATGAAATGCTTAAACAAATTGCATTTTCTTGTGTTCAACCCTACACAGGGAGATGTATCTAACGGCTCTCAGGAGATTTCACAAGGAACTGTCTCATGCAGTCATCCTTTTACTCTTGCTTTTGCTCCATGAATTGGTTACTTATGCCTCTGCCTTTACCCCTTGATAACAGTATGGATGGAAAATGAAGCTGAAAATTTATAGCGGCTGTCACCTATGGACATTGTCTCTGTGGTTCATGATATTTGCAAAATGTTACTCACAATGGTCCATAGAATCTGGAAAAAAGAACACAAACAAGACATATTGTTGTAGCTTGCCAAAAAAAAAGAAAAAAAGAAGAGGTTTGAAAGGTCATAAATATGGCATTCCATTTGACACTGGTTTTCAGATTTTATGTTCTTCTGCGAGTTGCAATAAATTTATAACCTGCTTAACAAAACAGATGTTTTTAGAAGCTCAAAAGTGGCGCATTTATAATTCATGAAATTATATGTGACCAGAGGTTTCTAGATTCCAAGGTCTCCTTCAAGTTGCAAAAACTTTGGGTTTATGTGCTTGTCATCAGAAACTCCCTGTTGCTGGGTCTTGATTATGGCAGAACTACTAATGTATGCGTCATAGGTAGCAACAAAACAAACCACACTACCACAGCATGTAGTAACATTTGATATTTTAATATGAAAATATTTTTAGCTAATGTTTCACTAATCTTAGATCTAATGTAAAAATGAGAATATTGATAAGATGTTCTCAACCTTCATGGCAAAAATTCCGTGGCATAAGAAATTTTTGTGATTGCTTTTGTGGAGCTTGGCTTGAGTGCAAGAGGGGTAAAATTCTTGAGAGATGTGCATAGTTATGGATCTCCCTTGTCACTGAATGGTGAGGATGTGATTCCATGGTGAGAGGAGAGTAGTGGCGAGATCAGAAGTGTCCTTTCTAATGTAAATTATAAGTGATTTGTTTGAATCTTACTTCCTTTTAATTGTGAAGAAGCCAAGTCCTTGGTCTTACTTAAAATTCAAAGGTGTCTTTGGTCTTTCTAATGTTTAAAGTGCAGTTCTGCTATGTGGTAGTATGTAAGTACGTAACTATGCAGTGGAATGGGGTTGAAGTCCTTTTGCTTACATAAATATTGCTTCTGGCGTGAACTACATTGTAATTGTATGAAAGATTTTAAGGTTGTCTATGTAGTTACGTGAAGCTTGTGTTTTTTCTCCCAAATGCTATTTCCTTCCTCTTTTACCTTTTAAACTTCAGAACCAAAATGTTTAGAAAAGATAAAAAATTCAAACGTGATATTTGCAGGATCTCTGGGGCATACTCTATCTTCTTGTCCCAGTAACATTCGCTGGACTAATGATGGCCTTGAGAGGGACCTATATATACAGTCGACTACTGTCACTATTTTAGCAATGGATGGGAGACGGCGGTGGTTGGACATTGAGAAACTGGTTAGCTTGGTTGAAGTTGTTCTTACAGAGTTTAATTTTCACAAACACAGTTGACTTATTTTTGACATTCTTTCTAAGGCACACTCTTGCTAAGGCTTGATGCTCTTCTTCTTCTTCTTCTTCTTCTTTTTTTATTTTTTATTTTTTTTAAAGAGCTTCTTCAATCTTGTTTGCCTCTTCTTTTTCATGGCTCAAGCTCTCGGCCAAAGTTTGAAACAATGAAATGGGTACAATGTACTCGATTTTTTGATTTAGGTTGATCCATGACAATTGAATGCAGTTTTTACATTTTGAATCTCTATACCGCTGCTGCCCTGCATATTCCAGCCTTCTAGGTGTTGATTTGTTGTGCACTAAATTTTTGCTTCCTGCATTTTACTAATTCATTCCCAAGCCAAGATTATGTTGCTCACATTTTGATTTGAATGCTTAGGGGTCCAATGGAAAAGGCCACTTCATACTTGTCACAAATCTTGCCCCATGTTCTGGAATTAGACTACATCTTTGGCCTGAGAAAGGAAAATCCTCTTCGGACTTGCCTGTTAGTAAAAGGGTTCAAGAAGTGACTCAAAAAATGGTGCACATTCCATCTGGACCAGCACCAAGGCAGGTAAAGATTGTGCACATGATATCCGACCTAGGAAAGTTCATAAATCCTTTTGTATGTAAGTTGCATGTTGTTTAATGGTTTGGTTTATTTGACATATTCTAATAGCTGATGTTTTGCTTCTGTTTAGATTGAACCAGGTAGTCAGACTGAGCAAGCTCCTCCATCAGCTGTATTTTTGTTGGCTCCTGGGGATATGCGTGGTTTCAGATTCTTGACTATCTCAGTTGCACCAAGTCCGGTATGATTTTCTTGACACTGTCTGTTGTCACACGTGCCCTCCATTGCATGATACCAGAAGTATGTGATGAGAGCATCAAATGCATCCGATACTTAGACACATTCCTGCCCCCAACACCTGTATCTGAGTTTTAATTTATACTTAAAGCTAGAATTGGCATTTTGTCCAGTGGCAAGAGAATTTTTCCTTCAGTACTTGTGCTGGTTTTTTTTTTTTTTTTTTAAAATTCTTGCCACATGACTTATTCCTTTGTCATTCATTTTTTAATTTTCTTATTCATTGACCTTTCTTGGTTTGAGAGGTCTGTCATTATCTCATGTGGTTTGACTAAGCGGGATATGGATTTGATGCCCTTTGCAAGTGGGGTTTCTTTTGAATGTTACTGCTGCTCTTGTTAAGCATCTCATTGTTACTTGAGAGTTTTAAATTAATGATGTACGCTTTATGACTTTGTAGTTCTCAGACTGTTTCAGGTAGGCCTCCACCTGCTGCTTCCATGGCAGTTGGACAATTCTTTAGTCCAGAGGAGGGGGAGTTGGGGTTATCTCCAGAGTTGTTGCTTCTCTCAATGTATTCGCCAATGGTCCGTTCTTCCATAAGCAGCTAAATTTAATATCTGAAGTTCAAAGGCTTGTGCTTGAATCTTAATTCTATGGTTTCACAGTTCACTCATATACTGACTGCATTTCTTAAATGCTGCACAGGACAAGATATGGAAGGAGGATCATACTCTTGCGTTCAATATGACATTTAGTATTAGCTTAGGTCTTTTGCCTGTCAAACTGTCTCTGGAAACTACAGGATGTGGAATAAAAAAATCTGCCCTCCCGGTTGAAGAGGCTGGAGATGATGGAAATAGTAGTAAGGCTTTATATATATATATGCTTTTTTCCCTTGAGTCGATCTGATTTTCTGATATGTGTTACTGTGTAGCCTGTTGACTTGCCGTTGGGTTTGTGGAGTATAACGAACATAACCAAGATATTATGTGTAGCCCGTTGAATCTCTATCATGTTTACAGAGTATAACTGTATAAGCAACATAAGCAGGGTACAATGTTTTCCTTTAGTTGATCTTTTATAATATTGCACATAACTTGTTTGCAGCTATTTCCTGTCTCTAATTGATGGTATTTTCACTTTTAAGGAGAAAGGAAATTATGGTTTTCTGAGGTGTCTCATTTTCCATTCCCCTCTGACATCCGTTCTCATGGAAAACAGTTGAAACATTGAAAAGGTGGTTCTGAAGTTAAAAGTTTACATTTGAATTCTATTTGCTGAGTGGACAAAAGTTTAACAAGGTATATAAACTAATATTGACGCCAATAATCTTGTAAGTTGATGTAAGTTTCTCGAAAGATGGGATTTGGACTCAGAAGTACAAGTCTGTACCTTAGTAGAAGGTTCCTTATCTCTTGATGATGTAGGCTGCTTTCATTTTTTGGTCTGATTATTTTGGACAGTTAGGGGATTATAATTTCTCTTCATCAAAATTAACTAGAAAAAAATGCATTTCGTGCTTTTACCACAACTTAAGCGGAGAATGTTCTTCATTATTCTCTCTATATCCCCTTTTCTATTTTCTGCTAATTCTAAATCTTTCCTTTAATGCAGAACTTTGCAAACTTCGCTGTTTTCCACCTGTGGCACTTGCTTGGGATGCTATATCAGGTCTTCACATATTTCCCAATATATTTTCCGAGACAGTAGTTGTGGATTCCTCTCCAGCACTTTGGAGTTACACTCAGGGGTCTGAGAAGACTAGTGTTTTACTACTGGTATTGTCTTCTAGTTTCTAACAAGTTACCTGTAGTGTGACAAACCGTATAATACTTGGTCCATTACCATCCTCTGTTTATTCCTCCAATGTTGATAGTAAAAGGTTGTAGTTTCCCATCATTTGCAGGTGGACCCTCATTGTTCTTATAAAGCGAGTGTGGCTGTCTCTGTCTCTGCTGCTGCCAAAAGATTTTTGCTTGTGTACGGTTCACAGGTGAAGACTTCAAAAAGCCCTGATATTATATGGTTACAATATTGCATTTTCATCATTAAG
Organism: Vaccinium macrocarpon; assembly: GCA_022606695.1. Taxonomy (NCBI): domain Eukaryota; kingdom Viridiplantae; phylum Streptophyta; class Magnoliopsida; order Ericales; family Ericaceae; genus Vaccinium; species Vaccinium macrocarpon. The sequence continues at coordinate 38,425,403 of CM040181.1, read as the reverse complement.
TTGTTCATAGGGATCCTTTGTGAGCGACCCTTTGCATCACACTTTTCATCTGTTGCATCAAATTTCTGGTCTATCCCCGTAAAGTTGTTGATCTTATTAGTTCTCATGTTCCATAATGCTCACAAATCTTTTGTTTTAGAAGCATGGCCTTGCCATCTCCACTATCAGCATGAAGCCAAAACTTCTTAGCTTAGAGAGCCAAGGAATGAGTTATAATCACTATTCTAGCATGTTCTTCCTAGGTCACGCTTTTAGTCTTTTGAGTGTTGTAGAACAAAATGTGATTCCGAGTATTGGTTTCTACCCTACGGACTCCTTATAACAAGAAGTTCACTTTCTACTCTACAGACTGCAAACTAATATATTGTTATAGCACAACACCTGATATCAGAATGCTTCGTCAAGAAGACTATAAGTCTGTAAACATGAAAAGAAAATATTTGAAGGATGTAATGAACTTCAAGGAAAAATGTTTGCTCACTATCTTGACATCAGCCGGTTCTTTATAAAATAATTCTTCCTATTTATTTTTAGCAGAGCTCAAGTGATCAACATAAGCAATTCAGCATTGAGTTTTGTTATGGAACCCACCCACTCACTGCTGGTTGGCCCCATGATTCCTTGAGCTTTCTGTAGTCAATAGCTGCCAGACACCATACACGGATGTTTTCTAAATGTAAATTACACAAGTAAACAGCTCCCAATGCATTTCGTTCTTCTCTGCACACCTACATCTATCTGTTAAATCTGAAACAGATATTATACAGTCAGGTAGTGCATTGTATATAAAGCTTTCCTGCTTATAGTGGTTAGCCATGTCAGATTATACAGCACAGATTGGTTCTGAACATACATTTTTATGTGCTTATTACTATGAGGAATTAAATACTAAATATTTGCTTGTTCTAAATGCTGAGTACAGTTCATTGTTGTCTTGGATTAGATGCCATAAGTCTTCACATTATCAATTTTTAATAATCATTTTGTGGTCCTCTTTGCGCAGATTGCTGGTTTTTCGGTTGCTGTTGTCTTTTTTGCTTTAATGCGGCAAGCACATGCATGGGAGCTTGACTTACCTATACCTTCAATGTTATCAGCTGTTGAATCCAACTTGAGAATGCCATTGTCATTTTTGTTCCTAGCCGTTGTACCCCTTTTCATTGCCGCGTTTCTTTCCTTTCTTACATCCCAACCATTTCCTCCATTTGTAACCTTCAGCCTTGTTTCACTAGTTTGCTATTCATTTGCAAATGGGTCTGTAATCCTTTTGGTATTGCTCTCCCAATTGGTTTTCTATGTGGCTGCAGTTGTACATGTTTTCATCAAGATGAGGTCAGTGCTCTGTGTGTGTGTGTGGGTGTGCGTGCTTGTGACTTGTGTATGTTTATATATATAAGTCCTGTCATTTAATTAAATGAATGATGATCAATCTTTTTCGGGTAAATACTGCATTAAGTGATAGTGGATTTGGAACATACATCATTTGCGGTAAAGTTTGCAATCAGAGAAGGATAGAAGGCAATTTTCGTATCCTATGATATTTGTCAACCAACTGCTAGAATTTCTTCCGTATGTTTGACCCGTGGCATGGTTTCGCAAGGATTGAATATAGTACAAATTATCCATACAATCACCCTGATTTCAGTTTACTGTTCTCTTTTTTGGTTTTGTTATCTCCTTCTAGGTTTGAACTATTTCTTTTATTGTTACCTTGAACAGATGTGAACTCAATCACCTGTTTGGGTACTTTGTACGGCATATTCTCATTTAAGTTTATCCATTTCATCCAATTTGGTCCTTTCCATGTCATGGCTCTTGCCGATGCATTAGATTGTCTACGTTACACATTGGTAAACATTCATTGTCAATATAACTTATTGCTTTCTATTTCTTGAGTTGCCTCTCCAGTAAGTCAAATGTGTGTCATATGGTTTGAAATCTGCAAACTTTCTTTTTGGTGTCTTTGTGGGCTTCAGTTCTTTGGAATTTTAAGCACCGGTGATTTTTTGGTGATGAAATTTTGGGCCATTATATTTGGCCTTTACAGTTGGTTCTTAGCTAGTCTGTAATATAAGAAGTTGTACTTAATGTCAGCTAATATGAACCCATATTTCAGGTGGAAACTTTTGGAAGGAAACTTTTGCTTTGTGTTCCTTAATTGGTTCCTCAATCTTTGTTCCAGTTTTTTATCACTCAGGGTACGTTCCACTTCATACCCACATGATCTAATTAGTAGCTAACTGTTGTATAGTTGGGCTTGTATAGATGTTTGCTTCAAGTTTCCTTCTTTGATTACTTTTCTTGTACCCTCGCCTGAGCCCCATCTCTGCATGTCCCTTTGTTTTTGTTTATTTCTTTATTCTTTCTCCTCCTTTGGTAGTAAATGTTGACTCTGATAATTCTTTGATGGAACAGGTAGTTAGGGCTGTCAAAATGAACCCATCACTTGTTACTGCACTGGTTGCCGTAACCTTGGGGTGCTTTGTTCATCCCGCCCTGGGTCTCTTTTTATTGCTCTTATCTCATGCATTTAGCTGTCACAGTGCACTGTCCAGGTATTATTCTGAAGCTATACCCATCCGTCTTGTCGTTATTGCTTTGTTGGGAGGCATGAATCACAATAACTGGCTTGATGCTTATCACTAATTGTATTCCAAATGAATTGAGGGATTGTTGGTATTCAACACGTTCTTGTGGCTTAGATATTAGGCAAACATTGTTTGCTCTGTGGTTTAAATCCTAGTTTTCTACTGACTTAAACTCATGGACATGAAATGACAATGCAAGTGAGATTTCAAATTTGCGTTGTTTGCATCTTAAACGAGACAATGCACAAGTATTTCTGGAACTTTAGACACAAACACCCCTTGGATGTGTTTTTTTGATCGTTGAGGTAAGCAAAAATTGTAGTACTGAGGGGACAAAAAAAAACACCACCAAAAAAAATAAAAAAATGATAGGCATGTGAAAAGAGTACTAATTAAAGATTAGTAGAACATATTCATAACTTGTCTGAAGCCTTTGTGGTTCTTTTACGTTCTTTACCTTTCCTTGGGATGCCAAAGTTGCTCTCATTTCTTTAGCAGTGTTGTGTACACCATTACACAGTGTGGATGTGAAAGAAAAGTGTAATTAGTTAATTGTAATACTAGGACACATGTAATGACATCTGATAAGTTGTTTATATTTTCAATATTTTGTGTAATCAAGTTGGTTAATAGTTAACAACTAAAACATTTTTCATGGTTCAAAAGCCATTGAATAATGTTTTAGTAGATGTGAGAAAACTGAAATTTTTAGACATTTGAGTTACAAAACTTTGAGTGTAATAATATTTGTTAATTTCTTTATTTCGTCGTCATAATTGTTGTGCATTTGTTTAATGACTTACCATATATCATTGTGATATGTTTTCGTCAAGGTGGCAGGCATTTCTAAAAGTCGCTCCTTGTTTCTGTAACAGTTTTTTGACAGCTTCCTTTCGCAGCCATGCCCAAAGCAAGGAGTCATTCGACTCCAGAAATGAAGGCCATGACAGGTCAGAGCAATTGGCTTTTAGAAATGGTCATGGGCTGAACCAGCAATCGTCGTTGGATGATAGTTGTTTGAGTAGTCCAGACTCTGCAAGAAGCTTTGGTGACACCCAATTAGAGATGTTCCACCACCGGCATGGTTTGCTTATCTTGCATTTTCTTGCAGCACTCATGTTCGTCCCCTCTTTGGTGGCTTGGTTGCAGGTATGGATGATAATATGGTGGATCGTTCCTTGTCTGTTATTTAAGTTCTGCTGTATTTGCGTTCTCATGATATTTGTGTTAGGCTATTCCAGATTGGGAAAAGATATTCCCCCTCCATGTCTTTGTAAATCCACTCCAACGTTCGTGTTCCAATGTGCATTGGGTATTGTGATATGTATGTTGGACACTGAAGCATTTCTTTTGGAGTGCATTTACAAAATAATGGTGGAGATACAACATTGGTCACTTTCATAGTACTCTTTCTATCTCCTCCGGAGCTTTCTGGTAACGAGGGAAATAACTTATGCATCTCCCATTTCCTCCATTTGCCCTCCATTTTCGACTGTATAGGTGAAGTTATAACAGGGCCCTTCTATGTAAATAATTCATTTGAGCAAGTGACACAGACAACATAAACGGCAGGGCAATTTTGTAACTTCCTAAATGTTGGACAAAAAAGAGTGCATTTGGATGAAAGGGGAGTGAAAATCATGACCCTAACATTTTCTCTTGATGCATTTGGCCTCTGTTCGGTATTCACCTCATTTTCTTTTGTGCTTGCAGAGAATAGGTACAAGTTACAGTTTTCCGTGGTTTGATTCATCTCTTTGTATTGGTGTTATCCTCCATGGTATCTGTGATTCCAAGCCCGAATTCAATTTCTTCTTTTCTCCATCGTGGGGTAGGGAAGTAAAACTGAGCTCCGTCTATCTGCTAGCCGGATACTATACCTATCTTTCTGGATTGGCCTTGGCCCCTTACAGAGCGTTTTATGCCATGGCGGCAATTGGTGTTATTTCATTTGCGTTCAGGATCATACAGAAAAGGAATAGGGTCCGGAAACATTCCCACAGGCACTGAATTTTTTTTGGTTGATCATCTTCTAGTAGGCACTGTAATGGTGCTTTTACCTGTTCCAAAAGTTGTGATCCCATGTTGTTGTACAATGATTTTGATTGTTTGCTGATTATAGTGGGATGTAAATTAGATATGGCTTCAGCCAACATATTTTTGTAGCTCAGATTATAAGCCGTTGTTCAACCCATGCTCTCTCCTGTTGACTTCATTTTGGGCCATTTTGACGATGAAAGAAATGACTAAAGGATCAGCTGTTCAAAGTCTATTTTGTTTTTGCAGTATCTTTAGCTTCTTCTTCTTCTTCTTCTTCTTCTTCTTCTTTTTTTTTTGGCTATTTATTCTACTATTGTTTTTTCGCTTACCCTGAAATCTTTTTCCGATGGGGCCACAGAAATCTGGACCATCTTGGTAGGAGTAGATCTTATTGAGGATTTACTCATGGCTTGTTTCTTACCCTTGCTTATCGTCTTATTTACTTTTTTTTTTTTTTTTTTGTGTGAAGCAAGAGTAACGAAAAGGGCTCGGTACCCTATAGTGTGGCATCCGAGCCGTTGGATATATTTTCAAAGGTCTTGATTTCATCTCAGTATTTTGCAAATCCGAGCCGTCCATTGCTAAGATGAAATCTGAGCCATTGATTGCCAAGATCATCAGCTCAGATGTCGCAAAGCGCCGTAGCACTCCTGGATTGGGCTTACGGCCGTACATCGAGGGTCGAGCTTGAAACTTTGGATCTGTAGTTGATTCCAGTGACTTATCTTAAAAAAAGAAAAAAAGGAGGATTCTTCGACTATTTCTTACCTGTCTACTAAATACCTCACCCATAACATGTAAATCTCTCTTTCGTGTATGTATCCAGTCCACTCTCCTTTTGCCTGTTAGGGCAGAGGAGAACCAATTGTTTCTTTAAATGGAAAGAGAAACTTCATTATTATAATTATTATTTTAAATAGATGTCCGGGCTAGTTTCTATGCAATTTGATTAATTCTAAGTCCATGAAGTTAACGATCATTGGAAAGAGAAATTATCACCTTCTGGCAAGGGTGGGTGGGCTTAAGTGCTCCTCTATCCCGTACACGATCTGTCAAGGTTCGAGTCCACCACTGTATGACTAGCTTGGAGGGCCCTTTGTCCATCTAGTAGATAAGTGGTGCTGAGGTGACGGCCTTTTCGGACAGTAGCTATGGCTCGAACCAAACATTTTACAGCGGGTTGGGAGCCCCTGTAATCACATCCAAGGGGGGTGAGGGTTGGGGTTGCTATGCTAGTTGCCTCTCCCACCTTATTTGCAGTTAAAAAAAAAAGTGCGAAGAGAAATTTTATTTAATCCAACATATATATTACAAACAAATAGGAAATATAAGGAATTTACAAAACAATCACCAGATCAAGAAATCCTTGGCTTTATACACTACAGAATACAAATGAAATAGATAACATAACAAATCAAAACACCGGAGAAGGTTTGACAAGGAAAACAGAAACTAGAGGAAAAATGCAAGGAAGAATGCTAGGGAACCAAACAGTGCAGACATGACCAAATGAGGGGAAATGGCAGCAGAACCTCCGTGGCTGTGGGGAGAAGGAGCCGGTGCCGATGTCGGCGAGTACGCCCCTTCGGATAACACTGCCATAGCCAAAACTGCAAAGATCACAACTACTGAGGCAAATGGAACCAAAACTTTTCCAGTTGCCATTCTTTTTTTGCTAAGGAAAAGAGTGGAAGCAACTGATGAAATTTTGTCTAAGGGACCTTGAGCTTTATAGTAGAAGTGGAATTAGGTAGATGACAATTACCTGGGTAATTAACATTGGTATGACCTTCCAAATTATTGCTAGTTAGGACACCTGGCAATGTGTGATTGGTTGATCATGTCAACACCCCCTCGCGGACACCCCACCAGAGAAAGCCGTTAGGTAATGAGATTTGTTTATTCCATGAAATTTGTGTACGACATTGGGGTCATAGAACGTGATTAACGAGTCATTATTAGCTGTCAGAAAACCAAGAGTTTAACAGTCGGAAAAGAATAAAAATTTGGAAAGTCTCCATATAGAACTCATTGTATGTATATTTATTGCATTTCATTGAAACATACTGGCATATCAGTTAAATAGGTCCAGAAATTTTGTCCAGATGAGTACCGATTAATGGGTTTTCGGAAAAGATGTAATTAGTTCAGTCACATAACATCTGATATGTAATATGCACAAAGTGGTCGTCCTCATGCTCGGCCCAATCGCCAAGTTAGTGGGCTATTTTTTCCCCGAAAGAGTGTTCGTAGGATTAGTTTTAACCACTGATCTGGTGAAATTGGTCGAAACAGAACAGCCACAAAAACCAATTTCAGTGGGTAGAAGATTTGCTAATCCTCCAAAAACGAGAGAAAAATGAAAGGAGATATGCTAATAATGGATCACACACCCCTGTCAAATGTGAAGCATTGCACATGCCAGCATTGACTTCAGTTTGATGATTGCCTTCAAATGTATTACTCTCCTGTTTATATTTTAGCCAAATGAATGCTACCCATGTTTTGAATTGGCTTTCACAAGATCATGTAGACAGATCAAAGCTAATCTCTAATTGTCCAATTTGTTCAAACCGGGGGGCTTGTAGTGAGTACCCCCGGCTAGTGTGATCTTCACGTAAAGATAGCGTGAAAATAATTTGGACCATTGATTGTTGAACGGACGACCATGACTCCAGGCCCCCCGGTTAGCGCGAAGACAATCTGGACCGTTTATTGCCCAACGGACAACCGTGATGTCTCATGAGTTTTACTCACTACAGGGCCCCCGGGTCCCAATTTGCTAACGTCTGATTCACTGCTGCAAAATCTTCAAAGCATTCATAGGCTGATTGCACTGACCAATAAACTGATGAAAAAAATGAAATCTGCACCTTCACAAGCCACAACATTTCTCTCTAAAGAGGCCATAATGAATGTGAACAATTTCCATACAACAGTATATTTAGGCAGCCAATTTGGATGCTAGAAATGAATCTAAACAAGCATCCAGTGAGGATTTACGAGCATCAAATGTAAAATATACACTTATGATGGCCGGCCTCTAATACGTATATTCATGGCCCTAGAAGCCATGGCCCTCAAATTTTCTCTGGCTATGGGAACTGAACTGTTATATTGCTCATCAGGTCCCCTAAAAGCCTCCATGAACTCTTCCCTCTGCAACCTTAGAGCCAAGGCTGCGTCTTCATCTTGGCTAGGTACCCCTCTTCTCAACCTCCTCCTCCTTACATTTACCTCGTCTATTCTGCTTGATATTCCTGGAGGTCCCACAACTTGGTTTCTCACTTCATGGTAAGTGCTTCCTACTCTTCTCGTGCTTCGTAAACGCTCATCCTCTGGACTATTTAAGGCTTGAATGGACCGGTTTCTTACATTGTAGTGACTACTCCCTCTTGGAGGAGGGGGGGATTTACGGTCAGTTTCTCCACTATCTGAGGCTTTGGCTGCTGCCTTTCTTGCTTCAATTTCCTGTGGAAACAGTAACTGTATTGTGTTCCAAAGGACTGTATTCACAGTGCAAGATCTCCCATTGCTGCAAAAAGAAAAATGAAAAAATGACCATGAATCACCATACATTCAACTATATAGTGAATCCCCTTAGAATCAGGTTTGGCAGATCTTTTTAACTAATTCATGTAGGCTAACAGAGTCTCTCTTATTCGTATTAGCAACTATCTTTGTAACTACAAAAATATTTCAGTCATGCTCCTGACTATTAGCTGGATATGCCAGGAGAGATGAACGGTTACTAAAGTCCATGATCTTAATTTTAATTTACAGCATTGTATTAGTTAACAGGTATATATGTACCTGATTAGCTGCCTACACTTGGGGCATCGTTTCCCGCATTTCTCAGCTGCAGAACGCAAACATTTCTTGCAAAAGCTGCAAAATTTAAGACAAACATTCTTATTCAGTCAATTTGAATTGATTGTTTGAAACTTAGAATAGATGAAAATGAGTGCTCATCTTAGACTTTTTACCTGTGTCCACAAGAAGTAGTACTTGGTTCAAAGCAAATCTCTAAACAAATCTGCCAGATAGATCAAACACGATTCAGGTTATAGAAATCCCCGTCTAGTATATTTGATGTAAGTTTCAAATCTTAAACATAACATAAAGGGTGGTTGGATCAGATCTTACTGCACAAGATAGCTCTTCCCTGAGACGATCGATACATGGAAGAGTAGAGCTCGAGGCAGTCAATTCTTGCTCTCTTGTTTTCTTCTCTTCATCTGCGTTAGTTTTCGATACAACCATCTTCTTCTCACTCTCTGCCCATTCAACCTCAATTAAACTCAACAAAGTAAAGCGCCCAACTTTGGTCCTCTTTTATTCCATCAGATATAAGTGAAATTTTAACTTCAAAGCTTCATCTGATGGAGCACTCCACTCTTTAGTCCCTTTTTATCAATTTTTTTTGGAGAATTTCCCAACAATAACCACAAAGTTGTTTTTACTGTTTTTGATGAAAGATAACCATTTCCAATCCTTACAATTGATATTGCATCAAATTTTAGAACAACCTGACCGGTGGAGAAAATTTGATGAATGGATGAGGCTCATATTTTGGCCATTTTTAGCTCAAATTCAAATCTAGTGAAGGACTGCAGATGCTCTCACTCCAATCAAACTCACTAAAATGAACAAGCTATTGACACAAATTTGACCCAAAAAAGAATCATCCCAAACCAAGAAATCGATACCTTTCCTTGACGTTTCAGCTTCTTCTCCAAGGTCAAGAACAGGCACAGCTACTGAAACTGGACTCCTCTTCTGAGCCCTACGTTTCCTGAAACATTCAAATGGTAGGTGACAAATCAAACACACACACGAACACAATAGCATGAACAATAAATCAATGCCAACAATAAGACACCCTGATTTGGCAAGCTTGCTTAGGCCAATGGTCAGACCAGTTTTTTTTTTTTTTCTGGATAATCTAACAAATATAACCAACAGTACTCTTTATTGGGTTTGTAAAGTTGGATTCAGTCTTGGGTAGCCACTTTGCTGACAATGCAGTGCCCCCTAAACCTAAACATGGGGACGATGCTAAACGGAGGAACAGTTAAATCTGTACTCCTTCTTCGGTCAATAAATAGCGAAAATTGGTATGAGTCGTGGAGGTATCCAACCGCCCAAGTGGGAAACCACCAACAAAAATCTCTATGTCGTGTTTTTTTTTTTTTGGTTGTGCTCTTTCCTCGATAATTCTTTGTGCGATTGTGTGTGTGTTGACAAAACTCTTAACAAGTACAACCTCAGTTGCAAGGGTAACCATCATTCAATATCCTAGGGTTTACAAAATCAAATCCTTAGCAGTCGTTAAAAGTGTGGTGCAGTGTCCGGCACTAGTCAAATCCTCAAAACCAACATCAAAAATCAACAGAAAACTTCACAAAATGAATAACCCAGAACTAAATTGGCGTATTTCAGCCACATAAACGTGTGTATATAGAGAAAAAAAGCAGAGTCCAGGTGTACCTTCTTGAATTGGAGGGGGGAGTCTTGAAAAGTAAATCGGAGCGTTTCTTTTGCTTGACATCCCTATCAGGGGTGTCTTCAACTACAAGACTTGCTATCAGAATTGCCTCCTCGTCCCAACCCGCCATTGCCGCCACCGATCTGAATCCTGGGCTGAACATACTCTCGATTTTTTCCCCATTTTCGGATGCCTCTGGCTCTTTCGGATGTGATTTTTCTGGGTTTGATTCATTGATCACCATATTTGGGTTTCTTGGAATACTGGGTTCAGAGAGAGAGAGAGAGAGAGAGAGAGAGATTTCCAAATTGAGATTTGAGAGAAACAGAAGGGAGAAGCCGAGAAGGGTTTAACGGTCGAAATTTTTGGAAAACATTTTTTTAAGTTTGGGTAAATTACACTGACCTCCCTTGAGGTTTATAATAATGCCACTGACATCCCTCAGGTTCTAGAAATTTCAGTCATCTCCTTACTTTGAGTAAATAAATCGAAAATGCTAGAAGGGGGTGGTTGTTGAATTGTGGCAGTAGGTGGTTTTTTTTTTTTTTAATCCTTTTTTGAGTCAGTTTTCTTTGGGCTCATCGTCACATGGCATGCTTTGTTTTGTGAGTAGTGTGTTTTGGGGTGTGTCTGTAGCAGGATTGTAAATTAATATGTACACCTCTCACTTGCCGTTAAAATGGGACTAACGGGGAGTAATTGATAGGTAAAGTAGAAAAATAAAAGAAACAATCAACTACTAATCCATTTGCCTTTACATGGTATCACATTATCAACCAATTACAAGAAAATTCAAAGAAAAAAGAAAGAAAGAATTTTTACGTTCACCAAATATTTTTTTTTATAGTCATGTATCCGTGTTAATCTGCACACTTCGATTAATCTTTGGGGACCAATCTCACCGTCTACTGGTGGAGCTCTTTATTTCAATCAACAATTTTTTCTTATTTTTGCCACGGTAACATTTGAGTTTTTGGATCACTAAGCATATTAACCAGTCGGTCCCTAAGACTTGTACTGACTACCTCACAAAACCGCGTAGACCAGTCCAAAGGTTCAATTGCTTTGGTCTCCAAGCCTGGGGTTCGATCCTTCGACGCTAATTTTTTGGGGAGTATCTTCTTGCCAATCACTCGAATAAGTAGAAGGCCTCCTGTAAAACTTCTCCTTCAACACTTCCCACGCTTGGTACTTGGGATTAGGCTTGGTTTTCCAAAAACTAAAATGGAAATTTGCTAAAATCAAGTGGTTGATTTTAGCAAATGAAGTGGGGAAGAGATTTTAGCTCCAATGAATCTGGACGTATAAATTTCCATTTTAGTTTTTGGAAAACCAAGCCTTAATCACCAACACATTTCTTTTCATATTCACATACTCAGACCCGTTCCACGAATAAAAAAAAACAGTTTTGTTTTAACTCAAAAATCATCTCATTCCACTAACAAAAAACCACTTAGTTTTTTTTGCAAAACTAAAAATAAAAAAAGCCAAAAAAACTAGTTAGTGGAACAAGTTAGTTTTTTCGCAAAACTGAAAACCAAAAATTTAAAAAACTAGTTAGTGGAACAAGTTAGTTTTTTTTGCAAAACTAAAACAACCAAAAAAACCAAAAACCAACAAAAACCAAGTTAGTGAAACACCCCCGAAAACCACTCGTCAAGTGAAAATGGTGCAAAGAATTGATTAGGGAGGAATTCAGTGCTTCCGGTCGCACTATACTCTTGTGCCTCTCCGGAGTAGCCATTCGACACGTGTACCCTAGCATTATCCCTTTCACGGGCGCCCGTATAAGGCCCAATGGGCCAAAAGAATGGCACGAGATCCGCACTTCAGCCACATTATAGTCAAATTCCGAATATCATCATGCAATGACAAGCCTGAAAGAAAATATAGAAACTCATCAACATCAATAAACCCAACCCACTCACACGAATCCTTAGCCCGTAATGCACAAAGGGAGAAGCCGGCTTCTTGGGTCTTGATCCAAGGCCATACTTGTCGGGTTAGGATCCAATCGACGATAGGGCCAGGCTACCGTGCTCATTAGGCGTTTATTGACACCTCTAACTGAAACTTTAATGGTGGAATTTACACTATGAGAGTCACTCAATATACTCAAAGGGGTTCTGCAACGTACGATCTCTTGATCAATCGATATGACCTCCGCTAGTAGCAAAAGGTTTGATGTGGTGAAATCCCTGCCATACATGCACTCGAATCGAGATAGGTCCACAGTTCTCTTGGGCGGTAGATTTAGCCCTTTCACGAAAACAACAGTGGTGCTATTGCTGTCAATCAGTGCTTCATACGCTAACGAATTCCAACGGTAAGTGGACCCAATTGGGAGGAGATTGCCGACGCTACGTGACTGAAGCGAGCATCGTACAATCTGGAAGTCGGGATCTTCACTGTCAATGGAATCCGGTTGAAGATTAAGGTGAGGTCGGGATGAGTTGGGAGAGAAATAAACACAGTCGATGTCATCTTTGGTGAATAAAGGGGTTGCTTGAGGGTATTTTAGAAAAATAAGAGACTGGTCTGGAAATAGGACCGTTTCTCTGACAAAGACGGCCGATGAGTCGCCGGAAATGGATTCCAACCCCGGAGTTCGCCATGAGGAGACGAGTCATTGACGAAAAATTCCTGTCCAATATCAGAGAAATAATCAGGTTCCGTTCAGGAATTTTACATAAGAAAACACATTGACAAGAAAATCAACAAAACCCAAAGTTAAACGAAAGGAAAATGCTACAATACATACCCCTTATTTGGATGTATATCATATACACCCCTGTAAAAGTTACGATTTTTTGCGAAAAGTTACAAATTTTTTGGAAAGTTACGAATTTTTTGTAAATGTTACGAATTTTTTTGTAAAAGTTACGAGACACACCAAAATGTTACGAATCATATTGTTGAAAAGTTACAAAAAACTAAAAAATGTTACGATTGTCGATGAGGTGGCACAATCTGGACCATACAATAGATGCATATGGTACAACCAAATAAGGGGTGTGTATTGTAGTCATTTCCCGAATGAAATACTATAAGTCACGGGGAATGATTTTGTACCGGACATTTTTAGAAATGCTCTATAAAAATAGTCTTTTAGGGCTTTAAATAAATTAAGGGGCTGTTCTACCTTACATTGAGGGGGTTCCCGGGATTCAACAAATGCACTAAAGCAGTTTTCTTTTCCTCAGCATTGGCGGCATTGGATCATTTGTATAAAGACAAATTAAATAAAAATTTACTTACAATTACGTGTAAGTAGACATTACAACTAATTAAAACAAACTAAACCAAGTCCAATAAATGTTCAACCAAAATAAATATTTTTTAGCATAGGTAGCGTTTTATATGAATAATCTTGTGAACATTTTCTTCCTCGCAAAAGTAAAATCTTAGAGCCACCCTGGTTTAAATTTAGACTTAATAAGAAATGGAGTATTATAAAATTTATTTAGCTTACAATAAAAGAGTTATAATTCAATGCTCCAGTAGTAGCACGTGGCATTATTTACGTGGTACTCCCAATCATTTACTTAGCGACAAATCATTCGGTAGGAATATTTATCATTCACTTTTGTCGGGTGGTTGTAAGACAAAGGGTGACCCACATAGTGTGGTGCTGATTTTTATTTGTGGGGAGTACCACATGGCATTGCCACATGATACTCAGGGAGTGAACTCGGGGGTGTTGGAGATCGCATCTGAGCCGTCCATCTCAACAATCGACGGTTTGGATTTTTTCATGGAGGAGTTAACACTTCCATGGAAAACTATGTACCGTCGAAAACATTTTTGGACGGCTCGAATGCAATCACCAGCACTCCCTCATCCTCTACGACTACCCAATAAACAGAACATAAGGAACACAAATTGGAGGATGAGAAGTTATGAAATGGGAATGTTACCTCTTAATGGAAGATTGGAGACAGAGAAACCAATGAAGAAAACGAGAACGAGAATGCAACCGAATACTCCTTTTAAGGCTACAAAGGATACGGTGCTTCGTGTTCATCGATCATTCATGGCGATCCAAATCCAATAACTTCCCAGAATCTGAACGAGTCTGTTTTCTTCTTCTTCTTCTGCCCTGTACTGTTTCATTCATTGGGAAATTTCTTGAACGTTTTATACAAGGTGGTGATCCTCTGTTTTTATTTGTACTTTTCAAACCACCACCCCAAAACTATATGGAGAAGTATGTACACTAACCACCACTTGAAAACTATATGGAGAAGAGTCTTTTTTCGAGAAAAGACATCGTATAGAAGTATGTACACACACAGAGAGAGAGAGAGAGAGAGAGAGAGAGAGAGAGAGGGGTTAGCATTGCATTTGTTGAAAAAACTTCCAAATGTTATTTTGGAATAATTTTCTTCTCAATTTTTTTTTTCTTCCCTATACACTCATTACTCTTCTTTTCAATCACTACATACTCACATTTTTCTCTACTCATTATCTCTACCTCCAATCATTACAATTATTTCTCTTTATCTCTCTCCACTTATTACCCATATTTTCAATTATTACTCTCATTTTTCTCTTCAATCATTTACCCCCAAAACCTTTTCTAAAACCCAAATGATCAAACACTCTCTCAAAATTATTTCTCAAAACTGCCACCGAAACACATTGATTGTTTATGTTTCTAGAACTCGCGGGTAGTTTTTAGGAGAGCGTACCATAGAAATGTTGCATATTTTTTAGTGCTTGTTTTATATGGTAGTTCTGAAATGGGTTTATCTCACTAGTAGGAGTATATGATATGACTAGTTTTAGAGGATTGTACGCATACTTTTAGTGCTTGTTATATGTATTTTTGGTGTATTGTACGCATATTTTTTTAGTCAGGCATATTGTTAGGTTAAAGTTACAAACATGACTGATACACCGCAAATAGTTACCCATTTGTTGATACTAGTCACAATTTTTGTTTTTGTTTTTGTTTTTGTAAGCTACTTTTCTTTTTCGCTAATCAAAAAGTTTTATCACCAAAGCTTTGTGGGTTTTGATTTTTTTTTTTTGGTGGAAATAGGAAATGCATAAAACTAGGAAATAATAATCCCGTGGTAAAATACCACGTATAACATCATCATGAGAACGAGAATGAAGAACATAAGGACAGAAATTAAAAATTGTGGGGTTTGTACCATATGTTTCTCCTAGTCGTTGTATAACAAAAAAAGAATACACATATTACTCCTTCCGTTCTGAATTTCTTATCCTTTTACAAGTATGCATGTCTTTTTTCAATTACTTATATCTTTGAATTTATGATGTTTTTTGTAATTTTAAAAACTTTGTTTGATAGTATTTATTGAGAACTATTAAACGAGATCCATATTGAATATATATAACATTATACATTGGAAAATATTACCAATTTTTTGAGGTGTAGTGAATAGTGAAAATGGACAACAAATATGAAACGGTGGGAGTACTTACTTTCATGTCTTCTTGGCGCATGTTAATTCTTCTTAAATTTTTGCTGTAGTTCTTTTTTTTCCTCGGTATAGCATCTACTTTTCACATTCTTGGTTTAGCTTTTCGTCATAATTTTGCAGACCAATTATTTATCTCGCTGAAAAGAATCACAAAAGTATTAAAATATGAACCACATTTAGAAAAAAAAAATCATATAACTATAAGACGACGACACGAAATACAAAAAAAAAAAAAAACAGCTGTTTATGGTTTTACATATTGTCTGTATAATACCTGTCCTTACCTACATGAGACTTTGGATTTCTTAAGTCGACAAGAAAGGCATGCATTCCTTGAGTATATTTTTTAATGAATTCTTATACATGAATGACAATATTATGGCTTTTAATTATGGATCAATTAATTGATTTTCCAACTAAAAGGTCAATGACTTGCGATATTCGGATTATAAAGTTATCATCGTGCCAATCATTATCCATTCTGGTGCTAAATTATCAAAGCATAGTTGCCCTGTTCGTTCCCAGTTTAGTTTTAGTTTTAGTTTTGATGGCATAATCATTGTCCTCCTTTCTCTCTCCATCTCTGTCTACTCATTACACTGGCTGACATCATCAAAACTAAACTAAACTATCTAACCAAACACAATCAGTATAATTTTTTATTATTTTTTGTCAAAAGACTTATGATCTCCCACGACTCCAACCTCAGTGCAATGCCAACGAGCTATTAGCTCAATTGCATGACTCAATGTCTCATTTAGCTGTGGCCAAGGTTTAAGCAGACTTGGTCCTGAGATTTTCGGGACCCTGAGGAAGATTTAGAAATGAGACCTCTCATTTGTTTCTATATTAATTAATTAATTGTTCCACATGAAACACAAGATAGGCTTCCGGTTCAGTGGGGCAACACTTGGAAATTTCCGTTTTACACCCTAAGGAGTCAAGCATTTTTTCTTAAAACTTCAAAAATAGTATGCTTGAAAACTAATGACAACAAAAATCAAACCCGAGCTCTCATGGATAGGACATGCGACTCCAACCACCACAATAGATTGACTATTTGTAAAACTCTTTACATGCATAATATTTATTATATTTGTGTGTTTGGGGCCCTAATATTGGGACGAAAACTAGAGGACCTAGGCTACCGCCTGGTGGGCTTGGGTTCAAGCCCCATTAGAAGCATATGTTAATTTAGATTTCTTTGCTTGTACACTCACAGCCTGTTTGGCCGGTGGATTTGTGCCTGGATTAGCTCAGCGCCCTTACTCCATCTCCTGGTCCCACCACAAATCCACTCTTTGGCAATAATTCTTCACCCCGGACTAGTTTACTGTTCAGACTGCAAATCCACCCGTGGGTGGATTTGCGAAGCCCTCCTTGATCCCTGTCATTAGCATATTCGGGCAGATAGGGTCAATTTTGCCTCCGAAAATCCACCCCTTTTTCGTGCAAAATAGAAGCAAAATTGAAGGAAAGATGAAGACAGAAGAAGAAATCTAGCAATAGCAAAACCCAAAACTAAACCCAAAACTAATTTCATGGATAATTTTTCAAATTAATCAACAAACACTGGGTAATAAGTAAAATTAAATGAATTACCAAAAAATTACCCAAAAGTGCTGATGTGTTCGGATGAGTTTTCGCCTGTTCCGACAAGATGCACGCAGAGGGAATCATAGAAAGCAAAAGAAAATGTAAAGAAGATGATCAAAGGCCGATCTGTCTCTGCGATATTATTGATGGGAAGCCGAGAAGGTTTTATGAGCACCCATCCCTACCAATTTGCAACAGTTACCCCCAATCTGCACTAAAGATTTTTGGGGAAGATGAATTCCATTGGGAGTCTGGGACAAAGCATTTACATGAATGATTTTTTAGAAATTTGATTAGGTACAACGCACCACACCCATTTTGGGTATTTGACATTTTGTTTGGGGATAAGATGACAAAATACAATTACCCAAAAAATTATTAAAATTACCCAAAAAAGATGACAAAATACCCAAAATTATTTTATCCTACAATTAATGGTAACTATTAATTAATTGTAATTAATGGAAAATAAATCAAATTCGAAATTAAATTAACCAAGTAAGGGACAAAATAGTCATTTACACTCTTATCTACCCTTGAAATCCCCCTTCTCAAAAAATTATCCAAACACCTCATTACAAATCCACCATTCTTAGAAGGTGGGTCCACTCTTCTTACGAATCCACTCTCATTGCAAATTCACCCTTAAATTTGGCCTCATTACAAATTCACCTAAAATCAAATCCACCAGCCAAACGCCCCGTTACTGCAATGATCTCAAGTTCGAAGTCATGCATGATAGTATTATTTAGATAAATAATGATAGGTACACACCCTCTCTCACATGTGTAGGTGGGGTCCACTAGCACCCACCTGGTGAGCCCTACCATACATGTGAGAGAGAGTGTGGTGGGAAGTGGTTGAAAGGGTGTGTACCTATCATTTTTGTATTTAGATTTGGTGGTGTTCTTCTATCTTTTTTAATCAGCCAAATTATTAAATATACAAGATGTAAGCTCCATAAGCTGAGAATCTTTTTGGTTGGTACATTCATATGATCAAAACTAATGTTTGCAAGTATCCTACTTCTTCTGTTCCATAATATTGGTTTCCTACGAAATTATGTGTAATTTTCAAATTAAAAAATAACACATCTATAAAATAATATTTGAATATTTTTTGCACCGTTTACAAATTCACAATTAGATCTATCAAACAAGATTTATAATGCTGAACAAATTATGTTCATAAGTACATTATTTTTTAGCTTAAAAATTGTACGTAGTTTCGTAAAGAACCAATATTATGGAACGGAGGGAGTAATTTATTGAGTTGTATTTCATTTTTGTTATTTTCTTAGAATGTTTGCCATTTTCCCCATTTTCGACCGCCCTCTCCACAAAATCCCTCTGTCTTCCTCCTTCCCTACTCCACCCTCTTCCGGCTCTAACTCTAGATTTCTTCGCCATTTTCCCAATTTTCGGATCTGAATCTTGGGCTGAACACGCTCGATTTTTCGCCATTTTCCCCATTTTCGGATGCCTCTGGCTCTTTTGGAGGTGATTTTTTTGGGTTTAATTCATTAATCAGCATATTTGGGTTTCTTGGAATACTAGGTTTTGTGTGTGTGTGTGTGTTTGTGTGTGTGTGTGTGTGTGTGTGTGTGTGAGAGAGAGAGAGAGAGAGAGAGAGAGAGAGAGAGAGAGAGAGAATTGAGAGAACAGAAGGGAGGGTTTAAACTGACCTCCCTTGAGGTTCATAATAATTCCAGTGACTTCCCCTCAGGTTCTAGAAATTATAAATTGATAGGCACACCACACAGCCACGCACCTCAATTGCTGATAAAATGGGACTAACGGTGTTAACTTTGGGAGGTAAAATACCAAAATATGTTCAACATATTTAAATTAGATTGCATTGATCATGCATGCTCTATCTTAACTTGTATTATTTTGTATCAACAAAACATAAGTATATAAATCTATTTGATTTTTTGATTGATATATATATATATATATATATATATATATATATATATATATATATATATATATATTGTAAGCAATAGAAAAATTTAAAGAATTTAATTTTTTTTAGACTTTGTATCGTTTGTGCATTATTTGTAGTTAGTCCAAATATTTAGTACTTCTGTTTTTTTTTTATTTTATTTTATTCCTCTTGCCTATACAAAATAAAAAAGTAACATTCTTTTTCAAAAAGACCAAAAAAAGGTAACTGGAACACAAAAGTATCAAACTTATGGTAGTTATTGAGGAAATGATTTTCACAACCTCTTTTTTGGTAAATGCACATCTTTCTCACTTCTATGCACAATATTTCAGTAAAAAACAAGAAAGGGTGTGCATTTATAAAAAAAATGAGGTGTTAAAATCATTGCCCTAGTTGTTAGTATTGTTTATTTGCAATCTACTTTTCCATAATTAACTTAGGAAATTAACTTTCACACCACCCAAATTGGAACTCTCACTTTGATTGTGGAGTAGGCAATGGGGATGAACCACAATAATTCTTTGTGTTCTCAAATATATATAGTACCGATCTAGTCTGGGATCCCTAAGTTCGGAACTCATAGTTTCAGACCAAGTTTTCATGATCTGAACCGTCCAATATGTTCAAAAGGTGTTTTCAAGGGTTCACGTGAGAAATCATCAAAAAAAAAAAAATCAGGAAGGGCTTGATCCAAACAGTTTTTCGCAAAACTGTAAATATACAATTTTTGCGAAAAACTGTTTGGATCAAGCCCTTCCAGTAATTTTTTTTTGCAAATTTCCCAAAGTAGACTTTGGGAAAACACATTTTGAACACATTGGATGGCTCGGATCATGCAAAAACATTTTTCAAAACCTTCAAAACATCCAAAATCTTCAATTCAGGATCTTTGACTAGATCATTGATGTGTGTGTATATTTGTGTGTGCTTAATATTTTACATGTGTGTTTTTATTTGAGTGAGACCGAAATTCCCAACACTGTGTTCGAATTCCTTTTCTTCTCACCATCTAATTCAAATACATCGGATTTGAACATTTGGTACAAGATTGTACTCTTCCAAGCCTTTAAGATTTAAATTGCTCTCAAACGTGGTTTTAGTGGAAAGAGGGGCTGAGGATTCGGCCTAGTAACGACACAATTTTGAGGCCTATCCTACTCTGTACTCATAGTTGCTCACGCCATGTCGTAGCCTTCTCAAATGATTGGAGCCATACAAATGCACCCTGCTGGCTTGTATTTCTTATTTCTCACTCTTTCCTTCCTTTTTTACTCCATATTATTCTATCTTCATAATTTTTTTTGGATAATGCAAGGTGTTCCGGGCCAACTTGTGCGCACCACGAGCTAATATCTAAGTTCCATAGCCATTTCACACGCTGACGCATGGGGTGAGATGGCCCCAAGAATTACCGGTAAGGAGAATCAAACCTGAGATCTTAGATGAGAACAAACTCCTAAATTCTAAGTTCAGACCATTGTCTTCATAATATTGGAAATAAAGAATAATCAACTAATCCATTTGTCTTTACTTGGTATCACATTGTCAACCCAACTACGAGGAAATCCAAAAGAAAAAAAGAAGGAAGAATTCTTACGTTCACAAGATACAATTTTTTTTTATATCCATGTGTTTGGGCTAGCTTGTGCACACTTCGATTAATTTTGAAGGACTAATGTCACCGTCCATTAATGGTGCTCTTTGTTTTCACTCAATAAATTTTTTCCTACTTTTGCCACGGTAGCATTTGAGTTTTTGGATCAGTAAGCATCTCAACCACTTGGTCCCTAAGACCTGTGTCGACAACCTCACAAAATCGCGTAGACCAATCTGGAGGTTCGACTGCTTCTGTCCCCAAGCCTGGGGTTCGATCCTTCGACTCTAAATTTTCATTGTCTTGCCAATCGGTCACATAAGTAGCCACCCTCCTATGAAACTTCTCCTTGAACACTTCCCACACTTGGTACTTGTAGTGATTAATCACCAACACATTTCTCTCCATATTCACAAACTCAAAATCACTCCTCAAGTGAAAATGGTGCACCGAATTGATTAGGGTGGAATTCAGTGCTTCCGGCCGCACTATACTCTTGTGCCTCTCCGGAGCAGCCATTCGACACGTGTACCCTACTGCTACCCCTTTCGCGGGCGCCCGTTTGAGGCCCGATGGGCCGAAATTGTGGCACGAGACCCGCACTTCAGCCACATTACTAGTCAAATTCCCAATAACATCATGCAATGGCAAGCCTGAAGGAAAATATAGGAACTCATCAACATCAATAAACCCAACCCACTCGCACGAATCCTTAGCCCGTAATGCACAATGGGCGAAGCCGGCCTCTTGAGTCTTGATCCAAGGCCATGCGTGTCGGGTTATGTTGAATTTCTCATCATCTAACGACTCAATTAAATTGCTGAGGTCATCACTGCTATTGTTGTCGTAAATGAACCAACTTTGAACTCCAATATGGGCATGGTAAATGACCCATTCCTGCAAGATCCGGGCTTGATTTCGCAACATTGTACACACACACATTTGGTGTTGCTTCCGGGAGGGCGGGTCAGGATTGAATCGACGATAGGGCCGGGCTACTGAATTAATTACGGGTTTATCGACCCCTCTAACCGAAACCTTAATGGAGGAATTTACACTCTGTAAGTCACTCAGTATATTCAAAGGGGTTTTGCAACGTACAATCTCTTGACCGATCGATATGACCTCTGCTAGTAGCAAAAGGTTTGATGTGGTGAAATCCCTGACATACACGCACTCGAATTGAGATGGGTCCACGACTATCTTGGGCGGTAGATTCAGCCCTTTCACGAAAACAATAGTAGTGTTATCATAGTCGATCAGGGCCTCATACGCTAACAAATCCCAACGGAAAGTGGGCCCAATTGAGAGGAGATGGCCATTGGATTTTATACCAATGGAGGTGGAAACGTCGCCACGTGTCTGAAGCGGGCACCGTGCGATCTGGAGGTCGGGATCTTCACTGTAGATGTAATTGGGCTGAAGATTAAGGTGAGGTTGGGATGAGTTGGGGGAGAAATAAACACAATCGATGTCATTTTTTGTGAATAAAGGAGTTGCTTGAGGGTATTTTAAGAAAATAAGAGCCTGGTCTGGAAATAGGACCGTTTCTGTAATAGAGACGGCCGAAGCTTCGCGGGAGATGGATTTCAGCCCCTGAGTTCGCCACGAGGAGATGAGTTGTTGACGAAAATTTCCTGCCGAATATTAGAAAAACAATCAGGGTCCCTTCAATTGTCAACATTTTTATTACTGTATATAAGAAAGAGGGGCGACTCCGGCTCATCCAGCAATTACAAAAATACATAGCATGTACTAAAGGAAATTTATTTGAACTTCACACAAATAACTCAAAGCTGACAATATTTGAACACAACGATGTTGCTTGACCTCGCCGTCTATACATTGGAGTTGCTTACGAAAACTTTTTTGATCTCGGGAATCCTATATGCACTTTTTTTGAATCATTTTCATTTCTCTGCTTATGCTCTTTCTATTTTACACGGAATAACTCCTAGAACAGGGAATTATTTTCCAACATACTGTATTGACAAGAAAATCAACAAAACCCAAAGTTAAACGAAATACAAAAATCTAAGCCATGGGGAAAGATTTTGTACTCCGACTTTTTTATAAATGCACTATAAAAATAATCTTTCAGTGCTTTAATTTAAGGGGCGGCTCTAAACTTACGGAATCTGGGAGTGTTGTGCGGCAAAACTACGTTGTTTTGCTCATGTTCTTGATACACCTCCCAAGCTTCCAATTGTCCTGTTTTAGAGAGTTAATTTTGGTGTTCAATTTTAGAGTATTTAGACACTTTGGGTTTACGGTTTAGGCACTTTATAATATTTTATCTTTGAGGTTAATTTTGGGATCCAATTTTGAGAAATTTAGGCTCTTTGGGATAGAGTATATTTTATTTAGACACTTCAGGTTTAGGATATAGACAATTTGTAGTGGTTTTTTTCCCTCCTCCATATAAGACCCTTGGAATCTTCAAAGGTGTACCTAAAAATCAAGTAAAACGACTTAGTTTTGCTGCATAGCACCCCAGGATCCCTACCTTACATTGAGGGGAGGGATTCGCCGTGTCCAACAAATGCACTAAAGTAGTACAGTAGTTTTATTTATATAAAGACAAATCAAATAAAAATTTACTTACATTTGTGAAAAAAGTAGACATTACAACTCATCAAAATAAACTAAACCAAGCCCAATAAATATTCAACCAAAAAAAATACTCTTTCAGTATAGATAGCGTTTTGTATGAAAAATCTTATGAACATTTTTCGTCCTCACATAACTGAAATCCTGGCCCGACCCTGTTTAAATTATACAAACACTACTAGAATAATTGATAAAGATCACACTAAGAAAATTTGAAAGATTACGGATTTGATGAAACCGTGATAAAGAAATACAATGTGAGGCTTTAATGTCACTTTGCTAATAAAACCGTAGTGATTAATCATAATTATCACATGTTTAAAAGAACTGTGATTATACTTGCTTAATTTAATCACATTTTCCAACAAGTGTGATAAAATGTGTTTATTTTTACCACTTTGTTACAAGTGTGATAAAATGTGTTTATTTTTATCACGCTTTGTTATAGCTGTGATAAAATGTATTTATTTTTACCACACTGTGTTACAACCGTGATAAAAAAAATTTTTATCACATTTTTTCCAACCGTGATAAAATGTGTTTTGTATATTTTAACCACACTTTGATTACAAGTGTGATAAAATATATTATTTTCACCATGCTTTGTTACAAACCGTGATAAAATGTGTTTATTTTAGTCACGCTTTGTTACAACCGTGATAAAAAAAACTTTTTTATCATAATTTTTTCGACCTTGATAAAATGTGTTTGCATATTTTAATCATACTTCGATTACAAGTGTGATGGACTAGTAAATACTTTCTTATTTATTTTATATTTTTCTAAATTTTGTTACCTTATGCATCACTTTTGGCAACGAAATAAATGTTTGTTGCCTTATGCAATGCATTTGTCAACCAAAATATGAGGTTAGTTGTCAAAGTAGAATCTGACAGAGACATATTGGCGCCAAAAAATGATAGTCGCCAAAAAGAAAACATGTCACTAACTAATTTTTTGTTAGTGTCTACTACATTACTAGGTGTCGCCAAAGGTTAGTCTACGGCGACCAAATTTACGTCGTCAACTGTATAATTTCTATAAATTAAAATATTATAATTTAATGTAATATAATATATTATGATATAATGCAATATATATTTTATGTAAAATATATTACATATTTGTTGTAATATAAAATGGAATAAATGAAAAGATAATACATATATATTCTTTTTGGAAAATGTGACATGAAGACTTGGGTAGCTTGGTGGTTGGAGTGTTAGGATAAGAATTGGGAGGTTGGAGGTTCAATTCTTAGCAAATGCATGTTGGGATAACAGTTGGGAGGTTGTGGAGATGATGCCACGAGACATGTATGTCCAAAGTGTGATGGTATAGTCAATCCAATCACAGTTTTTTGTCCAAACCGTGATTGTATTGTGTTTTTAATCACGTTATTTGTCGAAACCGTGATCTTAAAACTAATTTCATAACAGTTTTATCTTCAAACCGTGATAATATTGTTGATTTAACTACGGTTTGCTGTGTAAACCGTAATTGTATAATATTTTTAAACACGTTTTTTTGTTCAAATCGTGATCTTTTATGATCTTTAACCTCGGTTTGTTGTCCAAACCGTGGTCTTATCTTATTTATCATCACGCCTTGTGTGTTTCCATATCGGTTTGGACTTAAATTTAACCACAGACATAAACTGTGGTTGAATCTTGAAGACTTTTAATAACGGCTCCATCAACCACGGTTTTAAAACCGTGATTAAATTATAAAGATCACGGTTTTTACCCGTGATCTTTTAAGTTTATTGTAGTAGTGAAAAGAAGAATATTAGAAGACAAAATTTGGAGTTGATCGATCACTTATATAGCTTATAATAAATGGAGTCTAAAATTTATTTAGCTAACAGCAAAAAAAGTACATAACCAACACAAATTCGAGAATAACAAGTTATCAAAAGGGAGCGTTACCACTTAATGGAAGATTGGAAAAACAGAAACCAACGAAGAAAACGAGAACGAGAATGCAACCGAATACTCTTTTCAAGGCTACAACGGATACGGTGCTTCGTGTTCTTTGATCATTCATGGCGATCCAATAACCGCCCAGAATCTGAACAAGTCTGTTTTCTTCTTCTTCTTCTTGTTCTTCTTTCGCCCTGTATTTCATTCATTGGGAGATTTCTTGAACTTTTTATACAAGGTGGTGTGTCCTCTGTTTTTGTTTTTACTTTTCTAACCACCACCCCAAAACTATATGGAGAAGTATGTACACTAACAACCACTCGAAAACTATATGGAGAAGTATGTACACAGAGAGAGAGAGAGAGAGAGAGAGAGAGAGAGAGAGAGAGAGATTAGCATTGGTTACTATAATATAGCATTTTTTGTGTTTCTAAACCTGATGGGTAGTTTTTGGGAGAGTGTACAATAAAAATGTTAGCGTATTTTTTAGTGTATGTTATGCATGTTTTTCGATAGTTATGAAATGGGTGTATCACAATAGTATATGATACGACTAATTTTGGAGGACTGTACGCATATTTTTGATGTGTTACGCATATTTTTTTCTCATTAGTTAAACGCAATTATTTGGTATCAATTATATGTATTTTAGGTTGAAGTTACGAACAGGAGTGTCCAGTATATCGCAAATAGTTACCCATTTTTTTGGTACTCGTTGTAATTTTTGTTGTTGTAAGGTAATGCTTAATTTTCTTTTTTGCTAACCAAAAGTTTTATCACCAATGCTTTGTGCGTTTAATTAATTTATTTTTTTGGGTGGAAATAGGAAATGCATAAAACTAGGAAATAATAGTCCCGTGGTAAACTACCACGCATAACATCATCGTGAAAATGTTGTAGACCAATCATCCATCTAGAGGGATCACAAAAGTATTAAAATGTTCCCCAAATTTTTAAAAAATTCTATATAAGATGACACTAAATACATAAAAAAGAATTGTTCATGGTTTTACATAGTGTCCGTATAATACCTGTCTCATAGGCGGCTCTACATTCACTTATGGGTAGTCATTTTGAACACCCTAATTTTTGTTTGTTTGTTTAGAATATGTGTAATTTTAGGTTTGTCCTTTTTGAACACCCTACTATACGCTTAAATATTTGAACACCTGACCGAAATTTTTTTTGAACCACTAGCCCCAAAAAATCGGTCCACAAACCAATCCAATGTAAATTAAAAGGCACAAGAGGCTCTATAGCTTCTCATTGATGGTCAATTGAATAACTTAAACTATGTTACGTCTTATATTACATGAAATAATTTTATCTCGGGTGTCCTACATCGTACTTTGGCTTTTCTCTGAATAACAATCGACTCTATCTCCAAAGCCGATAAATAAAAAACTATATCTTCATAATATTATAGTATTCATCAAAAAACAGTCTGTGTGAACATATTCACTAGACAATTTTTTACAATAAAAACTAATGTGTTTATTTGCCGGTTTAATTTTGCTTTGTCTTTTCAATTTTTTTTTGCTTTGCCTATAAAATAGAACTCACCGAGAACATGCAATTGTGACATATATCTTACTTATTTTCATATTATTTGGTCTCATTATTCAAACTATATAATTTTTTTTGTATATATGACTAGTTTATGGAGTTAAGGTAAATTTTGAACATCCTGTTTAAAATTTTTGGAGCCACCACTAACCTGTCCTTAGGTATATGAGACTTTGGATTTCTTAAGCCTAGAAAAAGGGCAAGCATTCCTTGAGTATATTCTGTAAGAAATTCCTATATATGAATGCCTATTAGTTTCTTTTGGTCAATTAATTAATTTTCCAACTAAAAAGTCAATGACTACTAACAGACTACCAACTAAAAAAGAATTTTTGACTACTAACAGATTAACAACCACTTTCGATATTCGGATTAAAAAAAAAACCTCTTGCGATATTTTATTGCAACCCAATATTTAGCTACATAAAGTTAATTATCATCGTGCCAATCATTATTTAACCTAGTGCGAAATCATCGGAATATAATTATTAGTTTTCCTATTATTTTCCGTCAAAAAACTTATGATCTTCCACGCCACATGGCCCAATGCCTCCTTTAGTGGTTGCCAAAGTCTTATTAGAATCGTGTGGTGTTATTAGATTATCTCCTTTGGGTAATAATAACTAGCAAAAAACCCGTGCTATGCACAGACTGAATTCTATTTACACAATTAAATGTTTGTACACATAATTTGAGTACCATTTCAAGTATAAAATTGGTTCAATTACCCGTGCTATGCATAGAAATAAAATTATAATCAAATTAGATCTCTTAAAGTACCATTTGATCTTTATCTACTACATGTGAACAACATTTGATGGATACACAACTGAATCCGCCCGAACTCCTTCCATTGATTCTCTTTATTTCCTAAGACTATTTGTGGTGGTCGTTAACATACCTTATACCTCAATCAAGCAAATTGAAGTTTCAGTCACTGTAGCTTAATCCATGACACATCCAAATTAACTTTAATATATAGCATAGCTCAATTCTTTCTAAACAGTTGCTCATGTTCCTGTTCATGACATACAAAATCTATTGTTTACATACATCACATCACCACCCCGATTTCATCAAGTTTGGTGTCAACATAATGATTGTCTCGAAAGCTTGGGCATCTACTTTTTCTCAAATCGTGTAGAATGAGAAAATATAAGTTTCTTTTTTTCCATTAAACTACACAAATGTGAAATGTATATTTGAAGTTACTACAAACAAACTGAATATGTCAAAGAAAAGATTGGGAAGGAATAAAATACAATCAAATATTCCCAATAAGAAGAAAAGGAAAAATAAAATAAAATAGTTTGTCGTGGAATAAAAATTAGAAAGTATTTTACAAATTCCCTCGCTCACTTATCGCTTTAGGTGTTTGACTGGGATGAATTTTTGCGTCGAAGAGCTTGAAAAGATTAAAGAAAAAACTGTAGTAAAATAATCTTCACAAAACTGAAAACAAAAAATTTGTCTTTCCAAGAATGGACGAAGAATTGAAGATGCTACATTCTTTTTTACTGATCTTCCCCTCAAAATGGTCTCTATAATGAATTTTGCATCGAAGAGCTTGAAAAGATTAAAGAAAAAGTTGTAGTAAAATAATTTTTACCAAATAGAAAAACAAAAGATTTACCTTTAAAGAATGGATGAAGAATCGAAAATGCTACCATCTACTCCCCTAAAAATAGTCCCTGTGGTTGAAAAGATTAAAGAAAAAACTAAGTAAAATAATCTTTACAAATTGACTTCAATTATTTTTAACATGTCCAGAATTATTTATATTTTTTTAAAGATCTTGAAAACTAAAAAATTTCATTGGTTTTTTAAATTTTAGATCGAACTTGATTAAATTTCATTTTTCTCTAATAGTTTTGGAAATTGCTTCTCATAAAAATATTCGTTTTCATTATAGTGTGTTTTTTAAACAACATTTTTGTTTTAGTAGATGATCACTAATTATCAATAACTTAGGGTGTACTCATATTTTAAATTAAAGTTACCACTTAGGAGAGTTGATTTTCACTTTGCTCTAATTGTGCAACAAAGACCTCTGAGTAACTCCTTCACCATACAGAGATCAAAAGTTGCAAGCTGCTTTGGATTTGTTCACACAAAATTCTAAAGAAAAAAAATTAGAAAGCAAAATCTGACAAAATTTATTGAAAGCAAACACATTATATTGTAAATTTTTTTTTTCAGAATAAATGCTCTAAATTTATTCTCATTAGGAGGCATAAAAAATTTCCTTATTGTATCATGTATATGGACTGTCTTGTATTCTGGCTGGTTTTGTCATATATGTAAACACATATTCATAATCGATAAAGAGTACATGCAGCATGATATAGAAAGACCAAGAAAAATACCTCGCTTATTTTTTGTTTTATTTTTTTCTAGATCAATGAACCTTTTATAGCTTCGTTGGAGAACCAATCTATATTGTAAAAAAAAAATGCATAGGAAGAGATCTTCTATTCAGGAAAGTATTGATAGTAACAAAATTTTTTTATTCTATTCAACAAAGTGTAGATAATTTCAAAATTTACTATACAATCATGGCATCACAATCTCTTCTTCAATATTCAAATATGGATATGATGGAGATAATTAAGGTAAATTTTCGAATAACATCTAACCTATTTATGGATAATTTTGAAGAATGGGAATAAGAGTAATGTCAAATGTGTTGCTTGAAAATTCTATGACAAACCAATTAAATTATGCCACTTGTTGCAACCATAGCCCTTCTCGCAAAAAGTCATTCTGCTATACTATATAAGATACACCTATTTTGACCATAATTTGAGTTTTGACCTTAATTTTATAGTTGTTAGATTCGTCTCGTCGAGAGGAATCCAGAAACCACAAAATCTTGATGCAAAACTAATGGATACAAAAAAAATTTGAATAAGGACAAATGAATAATCCAATAATCTGGATTATTGGATAATCATCCATTGTATTAGGAGTATTTAGATTTGGTGGTAACCTAAAGACAAAAGTGTGTTGTATTACTTATAGTAGTCACTATGGAACTGATTTTCACTCACTTTATTTTTTGATAAATGCAAACCTATCGTGTCTTGTAGTGCACTTTTATGTGCAATTTTTTCATTAAAAGATAAGAAAGGTTGTGCATTTATCAAAACTAGTTGAGTCCGACGTGCTTCGCACGTCACCGTGTACTCAGTGGTTAAGGATTGTTTTGTGATGCAAGATGTTTGATTTTGCAATAATAACCTGTGTGCGCGTATTCTATTGGTGGATTGAATTGAAGACGGAAAGATACAAGAAGATTAAAGAATCATTGAAACATAGAAATAGTATTCAAAATGAAACATTGGAATGAAGGCGTGGGTATCATTAGACATTGAAGAAACGAAAACATTGAAGTATTCAAAATATTGTCTTGGGTACAAAGTTAATGAGAATTTGTGAAAACAAATAGGTTAGTATATATACAAAGCTATTCCCGATAAAAATAGCTTGTCAAAAATGGAGTTATGGATTAGAATCCTCGAGTCCATCTTGCTCCATGTCGTTGTGGAGTGACCTTTTCTGGGGGATGAAGATTTAGCTTTTACTTGTTTTGAATGATCTGCTGTGGCGGGAATTGCAGTGAGTACAACAAGGTTAGTTTTTTTCTTCAGCTTGTATGATTTCAGACAATTTTTTTACGTCAATAATGGTGAACCGTGAACAAGCACTGCAATGATTCTTTCAGGCCTAATTTGTGCGCTCGAAGATGAATGGCAAACTCCATTGTTGTACCTAGTATTGTTGCAGCAACCTTTGATAACTTGCTTTGTATTTAAAATGCAATCAATGATAATGAGTTATAAATATTTGGTATTGTGATTTTTTTGAAATGAACAGTGAATATAAATTGTGTGTCGGACATTTATAGTTTACTTCTTGTGTGTTGTCTTTTAAGTATTCGCCAGTTATTGTCTCGGCCTAGCCTCCAAAGACTATTGCAACAATCGTTCCTATATTAAAATATGAAGTCCAGCTTTACATATCTTACAAAACAAGAGTCCATCAAACAAACATAAGAATATATACCTCAAACTAAAACATTTCCTGCTCAATTGATTATCCAAAATAATGGAGGAAGTTTACAACGCATACTTGATAAATAAATATGCCTTCGACACACATAAATGGCTGCTTGAATGCAAGGCCAAGTATATCTTTGGAGACACATGCATAAAAGATTAACCAATGTGAACTGCTCTTAGAATTATATGATATCTAGTTAGAATGTTGAGAGAGAGGGTATTCTTTTCAAAAAAAGATAAATATGGTAGGTGACAATCAAAACCTTCTTTTCAGTGTCTATTGTCTAGCCACTTGACAGGAGAGAATTGAAAAGGAGCAATTATTTTCAAAGGGAGCTTTTATTTCCCCCTTTTTCTATAGAAGAGGGCACTACTTTTAGCCTTTAAGGAATGGGTATTTGTTTTTACCCTCTTCTACAGACACATAGCTTAACAAAGCATTGAGTATATTTAGCATGAAAAGGATCAACTGCATTGCCATCAGCAGCACATCTGTAAAGAATCCAATTGTTGCGAGTGGGCATATAGATCAGGAGCCATTTCTAATGGCTTAAAACCTTTGGGAGAATTGAGATGACATTATCAAGTGCAAAACAAGTAGCAACTCAAAGAAAACGCTTCCTATGCTCTAACCAAAAGATAGAATCCAAATTCTCCCAAAACTGATACTGTCTTCTCAATTCTCCCAAATCAAACCCTCAAAGCGGGATTTAACTCCAAAATGTTATGGCCACAAGTAACATCATTATTGGACATTCCAGCCTTGTCAACAATTAAACTCACTCTCCCAACGGTACCATAAGAGAAAAGGGATTACAACATCACTGAAAAACTTCCAGTATTTGAACATCAATTAGACAAAATGGACCACACAGGAATTAGTAGAACAATACAATCAAGATGAAACGGTAGGTTCTTAAAAAAAATGACCAATCGGGAGATCTTTTAAGAACCTTTTGCAAAGCTTTCTAGACCCCAAATTTCTATGTTGAAATGAAGGAGTCAAGCAGCAAATGCATTGCCATGTCAACGTTAACTGCTGCTGGAGGTGCATCCTTGCATGTGCTTCAGGCATCCGGATCATAGATTCTATGTTCCTCACCACTTTAGGAACTCCTTGTCCAATGCTACCAATACATCAATAAGATAACATATCAATCAGCCAACAGATGCAATAGATTACCAATGATTGATGAATCAATAGAATGAAAAAGCAGAAGGACATCTAACCAAAGATTCTTATTGTAGTTCGGCATAAACTTGTGTGACCTTGTTCAAGTTAGCATCATGCAATGAAACCTTGGGAACACACTTGACTTACCTTAAGTTATGTACTTCTTAAGCAAATCTTGAGGGAGTATCTGAGGACATAAACAACATACAAGCCAAATCTAAACAACAAATTCAATCATTTTTTAAACAAGGTCAAATTGGAAAAGGACTCCAATATTGGATATTGAGGTCCATATTGGATTCATTTTCTAATTATAAACATTACGGCTTTAAAGATTCAAGGAATTTGACGAAACTGTTATGAGTCTTGTCTACCCAAGATCTAGCACACTTTATGAAACCATAACTTCTGAACCAAATAAATCCCAAACAACAAACACAAACAACTGCTCTAGCATGCAAAATGAGCATTGTTGAAGACCTAGCAATCAACAAGGTCGGACTGAAAAGGATCTGATTCATCTCTTTTGAATAATTAGTGTCAGGATGCGGTTGTGGTCAGCAACCAAAGCAATCCAAGCTTGCTGTTTACAAAATGCATTAGTTCATACAACATAAATGAAGAAAAGGGAATAACTATATTTGAGGATGCGGTGATTAACCAAACCATTCGAAGGATGGCCTTTAAGAAATCCCTCTTAAAGTAAAAAATGGTATTACATGCAGTATCATCTATACAATCTAACGTGATCTTGTACTAAATGAGGATTTAGTACCTCAGTTCAGTAATAGAACTAATGGCACATGAGATGCTGGTAGGACTAAAGACAAAATTATAAATATATCCATTAGCGAAAACACAATATGCTGAATTTATTGCACTCCTAACAGATAAAAAATGAAGGACACTGACGAGGATGAAAAAGTTTTACCGAAGGAACAACTAGTTTTCTATCACCTGACGTTGTATACACCACACTTCTATAAACCAATTCTCCGTGTTCACTGCTCGGTATTGATTTGCTCCTAAGTTAGGGTTTCACATAGCTATGTTCCATATTGGGTAAACCTTAAAAAAAAAAAGATTTGGAGTGGAGAAGCAAGGACAAACCTAAAAAAAGGGGAAAAAGAGTATCAAAATATACATAAATCATGGAGAGAGAGAGAGAGCTGATGAGAAATGGAGAAATTGAGAACCCTCGCAAAGTGCAAAAAAATTCGCATCTGTTCGCCTTTTATACCCTCTTGAACAGTGAAGCGCCGTTTTCACAGTAACCGAACTGTGCTCCAAGTACTAAATCCCTTATTTTTCGGCTTCAGAAGCGTACCTCACTGCCTGCAGCTAGCCAGCCACACATCCTCAAAGGGTGATTGGACGTAAAAATACGGAGAAGAAAAGGAAAAAGGAGGAAAGAGAGAAGAATCTCTGCACTCCAGTACCAAACCCCCCTTATTTTCCGGCTTTGGATGCATCTTCTCTGATCGTACAGGAAATCCCCTTTCTGTAAAGGGTGTAAAGAAACAATGAAAGGAGTAAAGGAGCTGCCAACTGCCCGTTGTTGGCTGAGAAGAACAAATTGGCAGACGAAATTGCCCGCCAAACTGCCCCCTTTTTTATGTATAGGTTAGAAAAGAGGTGTGGAAGTCGTCACCGTAGTTATTATTAATATTATTTAGTTTTAATGTACTTTTTCATAATTAATTTCCTTTTTAATTTAGTTTTATGATTACTTCTTTTCAATATAAACCAAAATAATTTAAATTGCAGATAGAAAGTTAAAAAAATCCCTTAAGTTAGGAGAAGTCAACATATTCAACATTTTCCCTAATATTTGGTGATTAAAAATTCCTTAAGGTGGGAGAAATCATTATTTACAAGTCGAGAGAGGTAATTAGTGTATTTTTTTTTGATCGGCAACAAAAACATTTTATTAAGGGTCTTAATAGGGGTACATCAAGTACAGAGAAAATGGGCTTTCAATCAAGGTTGGAATAAATAGCCAAATGGGACACATCCCATAACACTTGAAGGCCTACAAAGCCCGAATAAGAAGATACAAACACATAAACATAACAACGGGCCAAAAGAGGGATAAAAGTCTAGACCACCTATAGGCCTAAAATGCCCAGATCATACAATTAAAACCAGCCCAACACCAAGAAACCCAAGACCTAACCCTAGCTAAAATACATAATAGTGACAGCCGCCGCCCACCACCGGCCGCCACCACTACAAACAGTAAGCCACCAAACAAAGAAATGGCCGACGTTCTGGACCTCCACCATGCCGCCAATGGCCACCCACCTGAGCTATTTGGTGTAGTGATTGAAACTTAGTTTCAATGTTGTTCTTTTTATGTTTTAAATCGAGACTAACTGAAAAAGTAAAAGAAATTGGCCTCAATAACGATTAAAAAAGAAAAGAAAAAAAAAGAACAAGCAATGCTGTAAATACCGTAGCAATGTGGTGTTCAATTACCGTCACAAATAGGATAATTACTTTCCCAAATAGCACGCTTACTGTCCCAAATAGTAAAATTAATGTCGCAACTAGCAGAACTACCATCCCAAATAGTAGGGTGTACAAGAAAACCGAAAAAACCGTGAAACCGGACCTACCAAACCAAACCGGTCTATTTGGATTGGTTTTATGGTTTAATGGATTGGTTTTGGTTCTAAAAAAATGAAAACCGGATATTTTGGTTCGGTCCCTGGTTTCAAAATTAAGAACCGTGGTTTGAACCAAACCGGTCCGTTATACAATATAATGTAATATATACACTCCTATATACCAACACATGCTTAATAATTTTGTTAGTTTTAAGTTTTAATGTTGCATCTGCCATCTATATCAATAGTGATATTTTAATAGTTACTTTAGTTTCTGATGGACTCCTTAATCTATTTGTGCTTTGGTTTAATGGTAGTAGTTTTACGAAGGATTTGCAAAAATTTTGTGGACAATTTTTTTTTGGCAAATTTTGAATGCTAACATGGTTTAGAATCGGAAACCGAACCAAACCGGACCAATCTAATGGTTTGGTGTGGTTTGGTTTTATATGTGTAACGGTCTGGTTATGGTTCTAAATTCTTTGGAACCATTAGATATGGTTTGGTTCCCGGATTTCAACAAAACCGGTCCAAACCGGACCATGTACACCCCTACCAAATACTACACTTACCATTGCAAAATAGTATAATTACTGTCGCGAAATACTCCACTACACTTACCGTCACAAATAGCATAATTATTTCGCAAATAACATAATAACCGTCACAAATAGTTTAATTACCGTCACCATTGCAAATACTATACTTACCGTCACAAAAAGTCAAACAACAAATAAGTAGTATGGATATGAAATTTACGCATAAGGGTGAACAAAGTGGTCAAAAGTTGTAAGGAGGCACGCAAAATGGGCTCATGGCAGAGCATGTGAGCGGTGCACAAGACGTGTGGAATTTTGGCAAGAGACAAGTATAACAGTGCAATGTTCACGACGAGGTCAGCAAGGCAAGTGGGAAAAAGAGTCTCTTTTGCTTTAAATTTGGCTAGAAGTGGCAATAAGAGGAAGGAGGTGGAGCCGCGTTAGCAAAGTAAATTTTAGGGGTGCCATGTACATAGGTAGAGGGGGTGATTTTTTTAAATCTGCCTATGCGAAGAAATAGTATTTTGAGGCATGTTACTTATGCAGGAATCATGCCTGAAGAACTACAATTCTAAGGAATAAAATTGTGGGGTTGGAGAATGAAAGGCTTGCTGGATAAACATAAATGGATTTGTGTTTATCATAATTGGACTTCAGCCATCAAATGAATACATGGAATACTTGAAACCAAAAAGAAGTAGCCACTGGTTTTGACTTATTTCCCATGGACCCTCCATTCTATTTTATGTGAAAAACTTGGGGTGCATGTAGGGTATCACGTGGTGTGTTGCCCCATCACAATCGTCCAAAAGTGTTTTAAATTTTCTTTGGACGACCAAGATGTGCGCTATGAACTGCCACGTCGTATCTAGCCAGCACCAAAGTTTTTCTTCCAATTATATATATATATATATATATGTATTACACAATGGTTTTTTCGAAATGTCCTATGTGGCATTTCCATGTTTGAACAGTCTCTTATTTCTCTTCTAACAATATCTCTACTTGGGCCCAAATCTTATCTCAAGATCAAATTAATTGTGTTTTCACCGTCCAAGAATTACTTGCCTTTCCAATACAATTTTTGGTTAATTAAAAAAAGAAAAGAAAAGTAAAGTGCATCTAAAAATAATACAACAGGAAATAAAACTCATGTACAACAGGAACCATCTTTTTCACGTGGGAATTTCAAATTTCAAAAATCCTCTTTTACTCACTTTGACATTTAACCCATCATAGAGAAATTTTGATTTTTGAATTCTCTCTCTCTTCTCAATTACAAAGAAGAAGAAGAAGAAGAAGAAGAAGAAAACAGATTAAAAAAAAAACCACGTTAAAGAAACTCATTTTGAAAAGGTTAAATTCCTAAAACACCCTCTCATCTATTCCAATATTCCTAGAACACCCCCTAACCTCTAAAAACGTCCATACGCACCCCCTCATCTTTCACCATTAGCCACATTGACCCTTTTTGTTAAAAATTCGTTAACGGGAGGAAGAAAATGACAAGTTTACCCTTTAAAA
Organism: Vaccinium macrocarpon; assembly: GCA_022606695.1. Classification (NCBI taxonomy): domain Eukaryota; kingdom Viridiplantae; phylum Streptophyta; class Magnoliopsida; order Ericales; family Ericaceae; genus Vaccinium; species Vaccinium macrocarpon. Next base: position 38,388,689 of record CM040181.1, on the reverse strand, counting down.
TTTTTAAACCGCAAAACACAACCTCTTCTCTCTCCCTTCTCTCCCAAGTGACTGATATATTTCTCCCTCTCTCTCCACGTTTAGTGTATATCTCTCTCTCTCTCTCTCTATATATATATATATATTTACTCTAGTTCTTTTGTTTTTATGGTGTTTGCACTTCTCATTCTTCCACTGGCAACGACAGAATGTTTTGGTAGCCATTGATGACGGTGAGTTGGGGTGGTGGAGATTGGTATAAGGGTTCATCACAGGGGCATTTTGGGCTTCAGAGTTGAAATGGGAGGCAGTGGGTTGAATGGAGTCGTGAGGGGATCTCGAGGCATCAATGCAGCCACACCAGTACGTGACGCCATTGGCCACCGCTTCGCGTATCTCGATGTTGATGGGGTGGTCGAAGAGGATGTAGTCGTGGACCTTAGACTTGATGTGGAATGAGTGGATTTGCAGGCGGTCGATGAAGAGGCGGAGATCCGGCGCGGATAATGGGGAGGTTTTGTCGAGTTCATGGGAGGAGAGGGGATCTTGGACGTTATCCACGAAAACCTAGTTCATCCATGAAAACCCAATTGAAAGCCCATGGGTGATTAAGATTTTTTTTTTTTGATCCAATAATGATTAAGAATATGTGGGATGGGTTGAAAAGGAAAAAAAAGGAAAATGAATTAGAGAAACAAATACTGGTGTATGCACGAAT